>CAJFCV020000004.1:3750000-5000000 GCA_904066235.2 Bursaphelenchus xylophilus
TTTCCGTTAGAAAGTTCTTGAACGAGACCTGGAATCAAGAAAAATAGAGGACTTGATTTTCCATTCCCCCAAACCCATAAAAAATAGGTAAGCTGGGCAGAATAAGACCCAAAAATTAGAAAAATAGGAAAGAAACATACCCATTTTGCTGTTTGATGCTCAATTCCACCAACCGAACACCTGAAACACAACCAAAAATGAAAAATGGTCCGACAGCGAGCGAATCCAAAGTACGCGACGGGCGCTCAAGGTGAAAGTAAAACATAGATATAAGAAGCAAAAAAAAAGAATATTCTGGAAGGTCGGACTAGACTTCCATTTTCGGCATAGAATTTACAGTTGAACTACAATACTCATCAAAAAATGAATAAGTATATTCAAAAACGCGATAATATATGCAAGAAACCACAGAACGAAGTAAAAAACGACCCGTCTCGGGAGCGAGACAGCCATGTTTAGAAGTCGGCCTACCTAAATTGGAGAAGATCAGAAAGGATGGGCGCAGCTCGCCGACAATACTTTCTGATGGAATTCTGCGGAATTGGTTTTCTGAGAGCCCGCAGCTTCGGATCCTGATTGTGAGAGTAAAATTGGAAGACTTGGAATTAGACCTCGGGCTATCAAAGCTATCTTGGCCGTGGCCTCAGAATATATGAAACATGCATGTGACGGAGCGCTCTCACTTTGGCACAGAAGTCATCTTGTAAAGGTTCATACCCGGCATTGCTGAAAAAATATATTAGAGTAAAAATAGGACAAAAACAGCACAACAAGGCTATGTATGAGGCTTGCAGTCTTGAGGCGTTTAAAACAAGCTTCGCAAGAAAGTCTGGCAACCACAAAATAGGGGTGGCACATTTTTGCCAAGTTGTTACGGGGCTCAATTCCGCATACTGAGTACACTAATTAGTGCACTAACAAAACAAAAATTTTTGGCATTCTTATTTTTTCGAGATTCGGCTTACTCTGGGCATACTGTACTTTTACCGCAAGTTTTGTATCGCAAAAACTAGACGTTCCAGAAAGTCGGGAGTAGTTCGGATGGATTGGTATTGTCATTCTGAGCAAGTAACTTGTTGACAACTTTTTTCTAAAGTTTTGCCCGAGGCCAGAAAAATTGATTTTTTCGATCCGTAGTTACAGTAATCCAGATTTCTCAAAAATTTTTCAAATTTTGGCGCTTTTTTTAGAAGTGTTTTCCATTACCGTTCGAACAAGCCTATGCGAACGCCTGTAGAATATCTCCTGGTGCAGAACCAGCCGTCTAAAGCTTGCATGTACCGAAAATGTGTCATTCTGACATAGTCAAAAAACGGGTTAGAAACTATATTTTTTCATGTTTCTGCCACTTCTCTTAAGACAATGGTAACTATTCACAATACGTACATGTATATACGTACATGTGCATGTTTTTATTTTTATCTCTGGTTTTTCACCTCCGTCCAAGAATAGTTCGTTGCCAACAAAGAAGGTACAAATCTCTTCCTAAAATAACGCACTATTCTTTGCAAGAAAACAGTATTGTGCTGGAACGACTCCGACAACATCTCGTCGTCCGTGACTAACATAATTTCCATTTTATTCGATTTGAACCGTATTTTCGGCAGTACAATTGTTATGTCAAAATGGTGGCCTTATTAAATGGGGCGTCATAAAGACAATGGCACTTGCGGATGTTTTCGAATTCTCAAGAGTTTCGCATTGTACGGCAGACACGTTTTGTGGCTGTTGCTTTTGTTCTTGAAGGTGGGATGGCTGCTTTGTGGGGCTTATCATCATTTCAGACTGTAATTTGCCCCGATTTAGGGGTAACCGACATTTGCGGAGACTCAGTGGGGATGGGTTCTGTTTTTTTTCACAATCAGATGCAATGCCATAGAAATGTTTCATATATTTGTATACCACTACGTAAGAGCCTTTTCTTACATTATACTTCCGTTATAACGAGGGAATTTCTCATGGTGAATTCACAAAAAAAAATGTCCAACTTTGGCCAACATTCCGGCTAAAAATTTCTAGTTTCTGCCACGCGGTGGTTATGAATAGGGAATATTTCTCGAAAACGTAACTCAATAATAAATTTACGTCTCACTTTTGGCACTTGGCCCTGTTAATTTGTCTCCTCCAGGTACGCAGGCCCCGTGAAATCTTGCCTTGCCTTTTCCGCTTTCCACTTGAGGAGACTCCCCTTTATTTCAACCTGTCATTAATTTTTAAATTACAACTCTCGTACTTGAAGGTCCGTGCTTTCGCAGAACACTTCTAATTCGGTACATGGCTTGTTTTTTTGATGACTTCTGGAATTGAAAAATACGGAAGCGAGAGGTGGTTGTGTTTGTAGGAGCCTTGTTTCAGAATTTACAGTAGTTTGGAGCTGAAATGGCCAATTGTTTTTGTTTTATTTGTATTTATTTGAGCGTGAAAGATGTTTATGGCCAATAACTTAGGAAATAATGGATCAACATTGCCAAAGATTTAATTTTGGGGAACTAACAGCACTCTATGTCTCATCTTTGATGTTCTTGTCGTAATATCTCCTCAGCGGGCTTTTGAAATCTTAAAATTTTGGCCTATTTAGTCAAGTTTTCAAGAATCAATGTCGCCTAGGCCCAAGCTGTGTGAAAATTTATATGCACACTTGCGGCCAACCACTTTGCGGGCACATGAAAGTGCACAAACTTTGTGGTAATATCTTTTCACCTTGCGAAAAAAAACCACTTGATTCGAAAACTAAAGACTTGAAGATCCCAAAATTATAATTTTTGTAAAATTTAGTCTATTATTTCCCAAGTTCTGGCCGAAATATATACAATATAAATCTTGCACTTCATGCTCAACGAACCAATCAATTTTCCCATTTCAGGAAATTTTCTGTGAAATGCAGGAAGTCCTCGAAGACGCTTGTCGCATTCGCTTTTTGTTAAACCAAGGGAAACTGAACTTTGTGAACTACACATTTATCGCTCTTGAAGTTGCTGTTATATTCGTCACGCTTGCAACAAACAGTTTGTTGGTGATTGCTGTGAGGAAGACAAGCTTACTGAATACGTTGGTCAAATGCCTGGTAACGAACAAATGGATTGCGCTGATCAGTTATCTGCCAACAAGGTGGGAGCTAATTACAATTTGAGTCTTTTTTGTGAGGGGTTTCATGAATGCGTTCCAACTTTTCGGGTAGGTGACAGTTCGGGTCATCACAAAATCTATTGATACGGGGCGTAGGGCAGGTGGATACCCAAAAAAGACTGCCGAAAGTGCCTACGAGGCCTGGCAAAGCCGTTGGATGGTCGGCTGATGCTCGGTGAAGGCTCGGCGGAGGCTTGGCGAAGACTTTCAATATGTCCACTTTTTCTAATTTTAGCTGTTACTAACGTTAGTTTTCTTTATCCTGAATTATTGTAACATACAAGAGACCAAAATTTGCGGCAAAAAACGAAGATCCGTAACTTTTATCTAGACATTATTGATGTGAGTACATGTAAAGTACCTCAAAATAGATGATAAGCTATCCTGGGACCCGATGAATCTTGTTATTTCAACTAACTAAGCCTTCTCCTAGCCTCTCCAATGCTTACAACGAAAGGTTTTCAAATTTTTCGCAACTTTTCCGCACCGACAACTAATTTCCTTGACCCTTTTTTGCAGCCTAATCATAATTTTCCCACCCTTTACACAGCTTCTGTAGTAATTACGCCCTCAATTCCGAAAAGTCGTAGCGCCTTCATGCAAATTCTCTGACCACTCTCTGAATTTCTTGTATTCTCTCGCCGCCAAAGACTGCTGAATATCCTAAGCTCGACATGCGACGCGCGGGTTAGAATTTTTAGAGAGTGATAAACGGCCTAGTGTCGAGTTGTACGCAAAGTTTAAAGAAACCATGAGAGTTTCAATTTGAGATGCTACTCTTTTAAAATGACAAGTTGGTGTCGTCAAAAAAACTGTGTTTTTCCTCGAGCTATTTATTATTCAAGATTTTCAGGCTTTTCACCTTGGCCGGATACCTTGGATATGAGCTACCACGCCTAACAAACATGCTGATTATTGCATTCCACTTTGTATGTTACCAAACCCTTTACACTGGAGTTCCATTCAGTGCCATTGCAGTGCAATGTTTTTCGTTCGGGTGGTTTAGAAGTCGACAGAGTACGGTGGTGATATGCATTATAACAGTCGTATTGACCTGGACATCGGCCGCTTTCTTGGCATTGCATCCGAATATTGGTAATGCGAGCTTTTTTTTCTTTTTTCTGTTTTTTTACAAAAATTTAATTGATTTCAGACCTTCTTGGGCCCGCATTTACATTTTACGGGCCTCTTGTCAGTATTGTGCTTAGTATCGGGGTAAGTTTAGGGTCAGGATTATGATCAAAACCTTTGACAGATTTGCTACCGTGTCATGAAAATGCACCACAAGAATTACAGGGTTGATGCCGTTGGAAATGTAGCGAGAAAAACTGATGTAAGTCTTTAAACCGAAGCACAATGCCAGATGAAACTTGGCATAAATTCAGAATAATATTAGGTTGGATAATAAGTTATGACCATAATTTTTTAAAATTCCTAAAATTTTAATGATGCTTTTTTCCGAGTTGAATAGCATACCGCTGGGTAGGGTGGAGACAGTAGGTTACAGGAACAGGAAACTTTTGCAATAAAATGGTCATAACATATTATCCAACCTAATATTTTCTAAAGTATATGCGAGAGTCCTGGCTCGCGCTTTGCAGAAACAACCGGGATTTTTCGATCGAAAGATGGCGAAGATTTGACACTTTTTTCCGAATTTTCGGCACAAAAATTTTCATGCCTATTTCTACCAAATACGATAATTTTTTCACAAAAAATCAATTTTTTCCGCACGAAACTAGCAAAGTTATGGCCAAAAAATGTTTTTCTCTCTGACCGCTCTCCGCGTTTAGCCCACTCTCTCGTCGTTTTCAGGTGAGCGTCAACATCCGCAGTCTCCGACTGCTGACTACCGTATGCCTGGTGACTACAGCACGTATGCTGGCTTCCATCATCGTTTTGTACATCGTTTTTCAGACTTTGCTTTTGCAGCGGTGAGTTGCAAGTCTTTTCCGTCTTATTCGCACTTCCAGAAAAGACCTCGACAATGCTCTACGATTGGAGCATTTCCATTACATTGTATTTGAGGCCATCGAGGCGCTGTTGGCTCTTTATTTGATTGGCACTGAGCCAAGTCTGAAAAAAGCTTTCATGTGAGTTGCAGACGCTTCCGCAAGGCTTACAATGAAAATTTAAGGCAGTTATTTTACAGACAGCCCACACGATCGAGTGGACGGATGCAGAATGTCTTGGGGGATCAGATCTACACGGCGAACAGATCAGAAGATCACTTTATACAGCTGAACGGGCAATGGCAAACAAATAATCTCAAATCGAAATGATTACAGGGTGAAAACAGTGTTGGTTGGACGGCTTTAGAGAGAAAAGGTATGACACACTTTGACAACCACAAAAGATACAGCAATTTTTAAAATGGACGTATATCCTGCAGAATAGGCGTCGGTGTTCCGCACAGGCCGCTCATCAGGTCTCTGTTGCTGCATTAGGACATTTAGGCGCGAAAACTTTTCAAATTTCCCTGCGGGAATGTCTGCGCTGACCCGGCAACTTCAAGCAACCATATGTCCGCAACTTCTGCAGCTAGCAAACAATTTTTGTAGTGAGTATGTTCGCATAACGTAGTAGTTTCATGCCATGGGTACCTTTTTCCGATAAACGTTCCCAAGCCGAGAAAAATCGAAGAAAGAAGATGTCCATTCTTTTTTGAATCACCCTGTACTTTTGTCCAACACTGTAGGATAGAGAACACTTTTTCTGTCGACTACTCGGAGTATAGAGGACCAAAAGTAACAGAAATTAAATTTTTAGTTGCCGCAGTGACTCTGTTTTTTCACCCCGAGCAATGACATATCTTGGATCCTAAAAAATATAGTTTTTGAAAATTCCAAAAAGTAAGGCCTCTTAGGGTCGCAAAAGTTCATTTTTTCTAAATTTTGTTTCATTATTTACCAATTGTTAAGCATAAGATATACTGTTCAATTAGATGGAACGTAAATTTGCGGTTTCGAAAGGTATCGTATTTGCGAGAACTACAAGTTACATGTGCGGAACAAGCATATGTAACTTGTAGATTGCTCGTGGGTACGTCTGTTTAGAAATGTAGTCCACGGAGGCATCGTTTTTCGAGAGATTGCTGCCACTTGTTGTTTTGCATGTTCTCTGTCGACCGAGATTTTATATATAGGATCCACAAGGGAAGTGTTGGAAGCATCCTAAATGCTGTCCTCCAATTTTCTTTACATTTAACATGGAGGTTGTGTATTGGCCGTATAGAAAACCCGTGCATGTTTGAGCTCGCGGTTTGTAGGGGAAGATGAGATTCTCGGCCATATTTGGCGATGAGAGACTGCGCGATATGCGGAGAGTGGGCAGAGAAAAACGGGAGCTTTTCGGCCAAAAGAGAGACATTTAGCGGCGCGCGGAATGCTTTCTGGATACAAGTAGAAACGCTCTTTATCAATGGATCATGTCTTGCGTTGTAAGGCGGAAATTTTGTTTGGATAAACTTGCAAAAAAGTACTGAATTTTACCAGACTTTCGGACCCAAAATTTCGGTTGCAGTAACGTCGTATGTATCAAAAATTTTAGTACAAACTTGAGTCGAGTTTTGTTAAAGTTCGAACGCCGCACTTCGAACACTTTAATAGAACAAAACTTCTGCTTCCCGCTCTATTCTTCCATTACTTTTGCCTTTTATAGACCATGGGCGATCTAATCAGCACTTGTGTTGCCCGCCTAAGGGAGTTCCAGTTGTCCTGGGAGCCCAAGGAATACGATAAAATTGACCTGGCCTTGTTTATTTTGGAGATGATGGCCATCGGTTATGGGATGTTTACATACTTAATGTTGATGATTCTGGTGCTACGAACACGACTCATAAACGTGCTCACAAAGACTGTGATTGTGAATAAATGGATTAGTTTCAATGGCTATTTGACAAGCAGGTAAGGGGAAGAGAGTTGGCAGGACCGTGGAAACTTTTTATACAGCCGTGGAACTTTTTATACAGAATAAATCCAATAACTGTATTTGACACTTACTATGTATAACATATTTTTGGTATCAAACAAAATGGGGTTGTCTGAGGATTCAGGGAAAAAAATAATTTTGAGATTTGGCCAAAAACTAAAGAGGTTATAGCCAATTCAAATCGGGCCACAAAGATGCCCCACCCTGTACTAAAAAAGGAGTTGCTCAAGGCGAAAACACAGAGGTTCCACAGTTTGCTGAAGACCTTCAAAGCCTTCTAAAAATGCTGTTTCTTCAGGTTATTCATTATTATGTTTCCAACGTTGGGTCTTCCGGACGTGATTCGAATGATATTGCTTCTTGTTTTGTTCATCACATTCCAAAGTTACTACACTTCCGTGATCTATGTAGCGGTTATCACACGACTTTGTGTGTCATTCCCTTTTTTGTTCAGAGGGATAAGACTTATCATCGCTACAGTTCTTGTCATTCTGGGCGTGTGGCTCTCGGCAATACTCTTCGTTGGCTGTATTACTTTGTGTAAGTTTTCGAGGTCGTGAAAAATTGTAGCGTCGGTTGTGATTAGTTTTATTGCAGGTTTAAATTACCATTTTTGATGAGTTTTATTTCAGACCCGCAGTTTGGCATGGACATCTCCGTTTTTCATTTTTCAGCTATAATAACCAGTCTTGCGGTAAGTGGGTCCTTAAATTATCATTTATTAGAATAAGGCGTGAGTTGAGACGCTCCGATTTTCCTAAAACGTGGGGTAATTTAAGATTAATTTAGATGGAATTTTTTTTTTTGAATACATGTAAAATACTCCAAAATAGGAGATCTATTCTAGGACCCAATTATTCCTTTTATTTCTTTTTCAATCGCATGTCTTGATGAAAACCGCTCCCGCGTTTGCTTCGTTCGCCGCGTCTTTTCTTTATTTCTCTGCGCAAAGAAACCTCTTCTCTCTCGCCTCAATGCCGTACCCATTTCTTTTCCGATTGCCTTTCCTGACCCCTTCCTCTCCTCCACGACTCATAAACTTACCTGGCTGGGAGAGCGGCACGATCAAGAAGGTGTCGCCTCCACGGTGAGGCCCTCCCATTGCACTTTGGGGACGGGTTGACCTGTGTGGCAGCTCCGAGTTGGGGTTGGCCAACAGCTAAATTTTTGCGTTTGGAGTCTCCGGACTCCCTATATTTATAAACTCAGAGATTTATCATTAAGAACATGCCATAAAAGCAAGCATTTTGTATCCAATTTAATTTGACCTTCAGATTTGTCACAAAATCCTAAATCAGAGCTCATTGGAGTACCGAATTAATGCCGTTGGGGATCTCAAAAGAAAACATGAGGTGAGCATTTCAAACAACCAACAAAGACGATGTTATTGTTTGCTATAATTACAACACGTTTCTCAAATGCTTTCAGGCGTCGGTGAACATTAGAAGCGTCCGAATCCTCTCGATAGTGAGCGTCGTTACCACATTTTACACGACATTCTCGCTCTCACTGATTTATGGGATGATCTTCTTTGACGTAAAGTGCGACATATATCATTTTACTGACGTTACGATAACTGCACATCTATTTAATCTAAACTAGTTTAGATCGGAATTCGCTAGCGTGAAGCTCCCACGGATCAACAATATTATATTCGATGTTGTTGAAGGCTCCCTGGCGGCGTATCTTGTCCTAAAAGAACCTGCCTTGAGGCATAATTCCAGGCAGGTTTCTCCAGCATTTTATTTGATCCGACTTCAGGATCTTCCGTCATTTTACGTCGGTGAAAAACGTGCTTGGTGTCCAAATCTACACGGAGAATAACGCCAACGATCATTTCAATCAGTTGCAGAAACAGTGGATGAATTGGACATGAATGAGCAGGAATTTTAGACGGTTAGGCACACACTACAGCAAGCTGTAGATCTCATCTCAGGATAGGAATTTTGATTTCAGTGATTTCGAAAAATAAATCGAGTCTTTAATTCTAAACGACGTCTTTCAGGTTAGGTATTTTGCCCAAATTTTTACATGCGGGTTTTAGCAGCTTTTCAGCAAGGCGAGAGATTGCAATTTCGTACGGTCTAGGGAAAAAAATTAATCCAAATTTTCAAGCTTCGGCATGACCTACAGTAGCGG
Organism: Bursaphelenchus xylophilus; assembly: GCA_904066235.2. Lineage (NCBI taxonomy): Eukaryota > Metazoa > Nematoda > Chromadorea > Rhabditida > Aphelenchoididae > Bursaphelenchus > Bursaphelenchus xylophilus. The sequence goes on from CAJFCV020000004.1 coordinate 3,759,196, forward strand.
ACCTGATTCAGTGGCAAAAAACGTTCCATTTTGCATCCGGGAAGCATCAAAAATGTGGCAAAATACCTCCCTTTCCAAGTGAAAAAACATCGTTTTGAAGGGCTCCCTCACAAAAAGAGCGGGCGCGCAAAAAATCGGAGTTTTTTCACTTGGAGAGGGAGGTGTTTTGCCACATTTTTGATACTTTCCGGGTGCAAAATGGCACGTTTTTGCCACTGCATCAACCCGGCACTGCAAGTGTTGCTCTTTGATCATCCCGTGCGATTTTTTAAGCGCGAAATTTACTGTACAATCATTGAACAATTAATTTTTGAGTTCAAAAACACAATTCTGTTCTACGAAGCGCAAAATACAAGGCTTTCATCACAGCAGCACAAAATTGCGGAACTGAGGCACTTCTGTTGTTTGTGGCCCCATTTTTGTACTACACAGTTCTTAGAAGTGAAGAAAAGCAGACAGCCCAAACTATGTTCTCAGATTTAGAAAGACACGTATTATAAGAAGTAATGTTACATGGTCTAATTTCATCCAAAATAAAATCAATTACTTCTGCAATAACTTCTGGGAGTACAAGGCAGTAATTTCTTTGTTTATTCGATTAACATTCTGTAAAATCTAGACAACAGCCAACGGAAGATTCCTTGTACAATTTAATGTATTATACATTGCTTTCAAATTTCACGGTTTCCTCATTCCGGTAGAACGATGCAAAAAGGCTGCTGACTTTATGGGAAGGTGTCAGCCGGGCTTTGAAGACTTCTTTTGCGAATAACTTGAGATAATAGTATATCATACTGTATGAAAGGTTACAAAACTGGCATTTAAAAAGTCATTCAACTCCAGCTGCTCCTCAAAGCGCTGAATTGAAGAGAGAAAAAGAAATTGATCCAGAGAAGCTAGGATTATCTTATATGTATATACACAATGCATCATAACGCTGTCCCGTTTAATTGCTGTAGAATCTAGTAGAATCCTTTCTGTTCAAATCCCTCTTCATTCATGAAGTTTCCGTCGATACGATCGACTTGGCCATCGAAGGAATCATCGTCTTGCTGATTGGCGTATTTCCGCATTCTCTTTCCACTTTGCAACATGACGGATCGGGTGACGGAACGGACCAACCAAGTCATGTTCAACGCGGTGACAGTCATCTGGAAATCATAGAGGGTAGATTAAGCATGAATGAAAAATGATTTTTTGCGGGGTTTTTTGGAAGTTTCATGTCAACCGATGTACTAAAGGTATATCATTTTATTTGGGGAAGTGCTCAAAGTACAACTGTCAGATTTTAATGGAACTGGGCACAAATTGAGATTACGCTTTTCTACGACAAACGCAAGATCTTTATCCTGCGCTTGAAGGATGATCGATATTTTGAGGACGAAAAAATTTTTTGGCGATTTTGTTAGAAGCTTTTTTGAAGGTACCCTAAATTTTTTTTGAATTTTTAACCCCACTTCTACTAAAGATGACGTTTCAAAGAATTATTTCGTCGTGAAACTGGCTATGGTAAAAACTTTTTTCTTTCTGACCGCTCTCCGCATTTTGCGAAGTCTCTAGGCTGTAAAGACCGTTGAATATCTTGGCCCTCTCTATCAAACCCAAGCTAAATCTTTCAACAATTGAAATATAGTCTAGACAGGCCACGTGGGCCAAATGTTGAGAAAATCTGAGCGTCTTCCCTCAACCCTCCCAACTTACAGTTCAAGTTCAAGAAGCGTCGTATCGACGGAAGAATGTGATGACTGAAACTAAAGGCCCTCGTTTATAAACCATTTAGAATGCCCTTTCAAATATTTTACATCCCAGTTGGTCACAATAATGTCTAATGTTAATTAACGGCGTTAACTCGAATGTGGAGTGTTTTCGTTACACACTTGACCTTAATATTTGTTTAAGATGACAAATTAAGCGATTTTGTCTAATTTGATTTCCTCTTTGTGCTCTTTGATTATGACGATGTCTAAATCAAAGAACAGGGTTCTGTGGTCTGTGTGGTCGATAGAACTTAAAAATATTGGTCGAGCAAGGATTGGTCTCTAATCAGCTAAAGCCGAAGATAAAACAAGGAAAAAATCACAAAAATTAAGGTTTTATTCCTTTGAAATCTTGCATAGAGACTCTTTATACATTGTATATCAATTACTGAAAGTCTTAGCTCATAAGTTTCATCAACAACAGAGATACAATCTTTTGTCAAGAGATCACGCAAAATGGAGAGACTCGGCCAGGCGAAAAAAGTCTTTCCGTAATACCTTTTCGAATTCCTTTCGGAAAAAGAAGATTTTTACAAGAAATGTTACACAACCCAACTGTAATAGACGCTTCCAGAGCTCTAGAATTTTTTTGCTCGAAATAAAAAATGGTCGATTTTTTTGTTCAAATATATATAAAATTGTCGATAACCTGCTTAATTACAATTTCCAAGACGATTTTTTTAATTACAAGACCTTTTCAGGCCTTTCTCCGTCATTTTCAGTCATTCTCTTTTACCGTCTTCAGCACGTCGAAAAAACCGATAATTATCGTTGCGAAATGCCACAAATAAAAAAAATATTTTTTTTTCGGAAATCCCGGGTTTTCGAGGTTTCCCGGATGAAAACGTGGCCGTAATTGGCTATGTAGAGGACTGTTTACATATTGGTGCTCAGTATCATTATTTTTTATACGATTTTTATCGGTTCAACGAGAGGAAAACGGCCTTTTTGCTCGGGAAATGGGAACAAAAGAGGGGTTGCGTGGCAATGGATTTTGTGGTGTAGCCGTCGAATTCAGACGTTTTGTGGGAACTGTTTCGGTGCAAAATTAGAGGGAGCTACTTGTTTTTTTTCAGAATATTTTATTTTCAGATTTTTGATTTCAGAAAATTTTTGAAATTTTTTGATTTTGAGATTTTTAGGGTAAAATAAGGTCGATAAGATGCTGCTGATTTCTTCCGAATGTTCCATTTCTGGCTGGAAAATCTTTGGAAGATGTTTTTTTTATTTAAAAAAATTTTTTGATATTTTTGATATTGTTTTGATACTAAAACAATATCAGATTGATGCTAATTGGGCTTATTATGGCCACTGCTTCCGGTCATTGGATTTTCAAACAATTTATTTGAGAAAAATTCAGGACTTTACATTTTTTCTGAACATTTCGAGATTTGTTACCTAAAAAATCCTAAAATAAGGTTAAATGATCATTTCAACGCCGCGTTTTGTTTCTGATACAGTTCACTTAATCTAAAATGCAGTTTGAGATTGATTTTCCATGATTAAACTTGCAAAATGCTTGGCCGGAAACAGAGATTTCCCTTTTTTCGGGGGGTTTCAAACGTTTGCCACGTTTTTCTCTCGTTTTTCGCTACAGTTTGACAAAAGCGGATGGTTTTACGTATAAAACGTTTGAGATTCCTTGTGATTTGGCCGTTTCAGCTTTCGAATTTTTCGGCTTTCCCCCATATTTCGATGAATTTTATATTATTCCAGATCCAAAAATGGCTCTCTCTTCTTGGGCTCGTTTCCTCCGACCGAAACGGAATACGGGAAGGAACTTGTATATAATAGTCCTTTGTTTAATGGTGGTTACGTATTTATACACCACCAAACACGAGGACAGTCGGCAAGACTTGAGGGAGAATCTGGTTCAGGTGGAGGAGAAGAAGAAATGGGAACTTTATGGTGAGATTTTTGGATTAGAAAAATATGAAAAGTGGTGGCTCTGTGATTTTCATGGAATATGGGACAAATTTGGCTACCTTTCATTATGGCAGATCGGGTATCGGGCCAATATTTATAACTAATGTTAGTTTTCAGACCAAAAAACGAAAATCGAGAATTTTCGGCCTAAACATTTCCAGACTTGTTTGGAAATTTAAACCTAAATTTGTCGCAACCTTTCGTTTGGGGCAGATTTCATTTGGCAGACCGGGTGCCGGGCCAATATTTATATCCAATGTTGCAAAATTGGTTGACTAGCTAGCCAAGGGGGTTGCTCTGTGTTCACACCGGAATATCGGCCTCTCATGACCAAGCTCACGACCTAGGTCGTGACCGAGGTCAAGGAGGTTGCCTAAAATTATCCGAAAACGGTCTCAATGCTTGACTATGATGGTCAAGACACCTTCTTTTTAGGTCAGCTCGATTTTTGGCACTTCAGATAGGTCAGGTCACAACCACGCTGATTATGGTCACGACCTTGGTGGTGAGCTTGGTGACGACCTGACGTAAGGAAAGTGTTTTTTGATGTTCAAGCCACTTTCTTTAGGTCGGGTTGTCATCAAGCTCGCAACCTGGGTCGTGACCATAATCAGTGTGGTTGTGACCTGACCTACCTGAAGTGCTAAAAAATCGAGCTGACCTAAAAGAAAGTGTCTTGACCATCATAGTCAAGCATTGAGACCGTTTTCGGGTAATTTTAGGCAACCTCCTTGACCTTGGTTACGACCTAGGTCGTGAGCTTAGTCATGAGAGACCGATCGTCCGGTGTGAACACAGAGTAACCTCCTTGGCTAGCACAGTTATCCAATTTTGGAACACTGGATATAAATATTGGCCCGACACTCGGTCTGCCCAAAGAAATCTGCCTCTAATGAAAGTTGCGACAAATTTAGGTTGAAATTTCTGAAGGAGCCTGGAAATTTTTAGACCGAAAATTCTCGATTTTTAGTCTGAAACCGAAAATCGAAAGTACTTCTTTTCGAAGTTTTAGGTACCTCTTCTTTTATTTTTAGTCGTTTTCAGATGGCCAAGACCCGTTTGCCGACTTGAAAGACCGACCGAAGAAGGATTGGGAGGACCAAAGCCGGGTTATTTCGGATGCTCAAAGATCCGGACCTGGAGAACAATCGATCCCAATCATTCTCTCGGATGAAACGGAAGAGCACAAGAAAGAACGAGTGAGTTTTTGATTTAATTTTGGATGGTTTTCGAAAAAGAAGATGCATTTTTTTTCCATTTTTAGAAAAAAATCTTCCTGGACAATGGCTTTGACGCCGTGTTTAGCGACATGATCTCGCTTGACCGGGCCGTCAAAGACTTGCGTCATCCACAGTGCAAGGACCTCCGATACATCGATAAACTCCCCAGTGTCTCCGTCATCGTCCCTTATCATAATGAGGTGGGAAAATAATGTGATCTCTGAGGGCCTTGGAAATTTAATTTTTTAAATTTTGATCCATTGTTTTCGGAGTTACCGCCGATATAAAGATTTTAGTTATATCTAGCTGGGTTTTGCTGTTTTTTGAATTTGGTTTGCTGAAATTTGGAGTATTATTTTTCAGCATAATACGACCCTTCTCCGCACGGTGCATTCGATAATAAACAAGTCTCCGAAGGAAGTGCTCCATGAGATCATTTTGGTGGACGATGACAGCGATCGCGCATATTTGATGGCTCCGTTGGATGATTATTTGAAATCTAGAGGCTTGGACAAGCTAGTCAAGGTTATAAGGCCAGGGTATGTTGGACTTGACCTTTCTTTTGAGATTTTCTTATTTTAGGACATAAATTTTTTTGGTATTTATTATTTTTTTGCTTCAGAAAGCGTCATGGATTGATTAGAGCGCGTCAAATTGGAGCAGAACACGCGACTGGAGAGATCCTGATCTTCTTGGATTCGCATTCAGAAGCAATGCCCAACTGGATCCCACCGCTTGTGGAGCCGATTGTCATGGATTATAAGTGAGTTTTGGATGAAAAGAACGTTTGTTTTTGTCAGCCTAATTTGAAAGGTTTATTTGGTTAATAATTTGGGAAACAAAAGAGCAATGTTTGAGCAAGATATACGTTTGGGATTTCTATTGTTTGGCATGGAAATTTTTGTTAAATTATTATTTTTTGTTATAAAAAGTATGGTGCCAAAAATGGGGGTTTTTTTGGGAATCCCAGAAATGTAATTTTTGTCAATGTTGACTCATTTTTTCAAGTTATTAGCGAAAAAAGTCTTCCAGGCTCGTCTGACCTTCCATTAATAATATTAAGAGTATAATTTATAGAACAGTGGTTTGCCCGTTTATCGATGTGATCGACTGCAACACGTTTGATATTCGACCTCAAGATCAAGGAATGAGAGGGTCTTTCGCATGGAACTTTGATTACAAACGCCTTCCATTGCGCCCAAAAGACCAAAAATTGCCCACAGACCCGTTCGAAAGCCCGGTTATGGCCGGCGGATACTTTGCAATCAGCGCGAAATGGTTCTGGGAACTTGGCGGATACGATGAAAAGCTGGACATCTGGGGTGGAGAACAGTATGAACTCAGTTTTAAGGTAGTTTGTATACTTGTTTTGGGGGTTCTGGGGAATTATGAGTTGGAAATTTGAAGTCGAATAGGTCTGGACGATTTTTTTTTTTTTTTTTTTTTTTTTTATTTTTTTATTTGGGAATAAGGGATTACAAGTTGAAAAGCTTGATTTTTTTAAGCCGAAAAATGGAGCCCTTGAGCTCCTAGACATGTGACTTTTGTAAATTTTGATCCATTATTTTCCAAGTTTTTAGCAAAAAAATTGCCACACCCGGCCATCCCCGTTTAGGTATTTATGATAAATTTTAAACATATATTGTAGGTGTGGCAATGCCACGGCCGTATGATCGACGCCCCCTGCTCTCGAGTCGGCCATATTTATCGCTGCAAACGGCATGGCGAAGCGACTCCCTTCGGATTTGGCGACTACCTGTCCCGGAATTACCGAAGAGTCGCCGACGTCTGGATGGACGAATACAAAGTTCACTTGTTCAAACGACGACCCGGAATCGAAAGCGCCAAACCGGGAGACCTGAGCAAAATGTTGGCAATCCGCGAGAAATTACAATGCAAATCGTTCGATTGGTTCATGAAGAATGTCGCCGACGATCAGGACTTTTATTACCCGGCGGTCGAGCCAGAACCCTCAGCGAATGGTGAGAGAATTGGAGTCGGGAATGATGGTGTCTGGTTTAGGTACGGTGAAGAACATTGGCAATGGAAAATGCCTCGATGCCCTGTATCATTCGGACGGAGAACGGGTCGTGATCAATCAGTGTGGTCCAGGAGAACAGGTGAGGACTTTTGAGTTCAGAATTTGGCGATTTTCGGGAAGCAGAGAGCTCAAACGGGAACTGGGACGATTGGGGAAAAGTATGATTGGGAAACCGAAAAGTATTATTTTTCTTCGATGCAAATGTCGAAATTACGATAATCGGGGATGCTGATTTAGAAAATGACATTCGTTTTTTTGATTGTTACTTTTTTCCTTAAGTAGTACTGTAAAGTAGTAATTTTTTGAATTTTTTTCATAAATACTCGATGTAGGGGTTTTCGAGGGTGCTGATTTCGAAAATCATGTTCATTTTTTCTGATTGTTACCTTTTTCATTAAGTAGTAATGTTAGGTAGTAATTTTTTGAAAATTTTTTAAAGGTACTGGTTTTCGAAGGTTCTGGTTTCGAAAATCATGTTAACTGTTTCTCTAGTATTAAATAGTACTATGTGATACTATGTATTACGAGGTGTAAATATCAGTACTGAGCACCAGAACAACACCACTAACACCTAAAGGCCACACTTTATTTTCAAAAAATTACTACCTAACAGTACTACTTAAGAAAAAAGTGACAATCAGAAAAATGAACATGATTTTCGAAAGCAGCACTATCGAAAACCCCTAAATCGAGTATTTATGAAAAAAATTCAAAAAATTACTACTTTACAGTACTACTTAAGGAAAAAAGTAACAATCAAAAGAATGAATGTCATTTTCTAAATCAGCATCCTCGATTATCCTAATTTCGACGTTTGCATTGAAGAAAAATAATACTTTTCTGTTTTCCCAATCGTCCAACTCCGGCTCAAACGGAAGGCTTGTTTAAGGCAATAATATTAAAAATAATGAAGAAAGTTTTCACCCAGCTTATTTTAGAACTTCAAACTGACCAATTACCTGGATTTGAGGACCAGCGAGAAGTGCCTGGACATTCCGAAGAACTCGAAAAAAGCCCCGGTCGTACTGTATCACTGTCATATGGGGAAAGGAAATCAAATGTTCAGGTATGTCCCCGCTACCAAACAGATTCTACACCCGACCACCGGCCTTTGCCTGGATTCGGACTCAACAACGGACGAAGTTTTTGGAGCCGTTTGCGATACGGACTCAAAAACACAGAAATGGCAGTTCGATAATGTGAATCTAAAATTGCTGAAGGAGAGATACGCCAACGAGAAGGATTTGTAATTATTGAAAATGCCTGAAATTTGTCTCCGCAGAAGGAAAGGACCTAGAAAGTTTATTTTGTCGATAACTTGGGAGGTGCTGGATGAAAATCGACAAAAAATTGAATTTTTGGGACCTATATGGCCTCATTTTTTGGGTGAATAATTTTTGTAAAATCCCTTTGGAGGTTTGAAATCTAAGGTTTACCGTTTACAGCCGAAAAACGACCGAAAAAATGAACTCCAAGAGTAAATCCAATAACTGTAGATGACACCTTCCTATGTACAACATATTTGGTATCAAACAAAATGGGAGATCCTGAGGATTCAGCGAAAAAAAGAATCTTAAGATTTGGCCAAAAACTAAAGAAGTTATAGCCAGTTCAAATCGGGCCACAAAGATGCCCCACCCTGTATTTCGTCAAATTTTTATTTTTTAATTCTAAAACTGCTTATTTTCTTGATTTGATGTGGGTAAAATTTATAAAAGTTATATTTACAGACTACCAAATCCTTTTTCAGTAATAAAAACTCACACTACTAAAAAATTGAGCCCAGAAGTTCGAAAAAAATAAAATTTTTGTAAATTTTGATCCGTCAAAAATAATGGATCAAAATTTACAAACGATTTCATTTTTTGGAACTTCTAGGGCTCAATTTTTTTGTAATGTGAGTTTTTATTACTGTAAAGGGGGTTGGAAGTCTGTAAACATAACTTTTGTATATTTTACCCGAATCAAATCAAGAAAATAAGCAGTTTTTGAATTAAAAAATAAAAATTTGACGAAAAAATGGTAAACCTTAGATTTCAAAGCCCCCCAGGGGATCTTACAAAAATTATTCACTCAAAAAATGGAGAGAATGTAGACCCAAACATTAAATTTTTGTTGACTTTCATCCAGTACTTGCCGAGTTTTTAGCAAAAAAAATCTTTTTTTCCGGGTTTGGAGGCTATGTTTTTGATTTTTTTCCTTTTTTTCGGACTTTGACGGGTCAAACAAACGTGATATTTTTTTTGGTGGAAAACTTGACAGTCTTACATATCAATTTGTTCGAATTTATTTCCATTTCTTTTCTTCTTGTCCATTCCAACCGCGCAAACCTTTTGTTGTTATTATTTATTAGTAGATGTACAATGTTATTATTCGACTTATAAATAAATCAATTTTCAATCACGAGAGATTTGACATGATCTTCAAAATCGATTCGTCCTCCCCTTTATAGCCGGTCAGTCGAGAACAACTCGCCGGCAGCTTCTCAATGTTCTCCGAAAGCACATGCCAATCGTAGATGTCCGCCGCATGCCACTGAACATAAGCCCGCACCAGCTCGATGGACACGTTCGCCAAGGCGGACGGACAAACTTGTTTCACAATCTCTTCGTGGCAAGCTATAAGGGGTTTTTGAAATTTGTCATAATCAGCGCTGCGCCTCTGGCAATGCCCATACAGTGAGGGACCTGATCCAGTGGCAAAAAACGTATCATTTTGCATTCGGGAAGTATCAAAAATGTGGCAAAATGCCTCCCTCTCCAAGTGAAACAACTTTGTTTTGAATGGCACTTTCTCTCACAAAAAGAGTGGGCGCGCTTTTCAAATCGGAGTTTTCACTTGAAGAGGGAGGTATTTTGCTGCATTTTTGATACTTCCCGGATGCAAAATGATACGTTTTTGGCCAATGGATCAGGTCCGCCACTGTATCTCAAATAGCGGGCTAATCCCGAAAAAATATTTGCAAAAACCCATTTCAACCCACTTTGATAGCACTCCTGGAACCCGCACAGCAGACTCAGCTCGGCCTCGTAGTTGTCCAGCTCATTGTCCGAGAAGACTTTCCCCAAATTCGCGCGAGACATTCGATTCTTCTCCTTTTCGGCGGCGTCCACGGCCTCTTGGTGGCATTGCTGATCGCATTTCAGGAAATTTAGAGGCTCCGCGTCTTCCAGACAAGGCCTTGCGGTCACGAACATTGTCCGTTTGAACTTGCAAAGGAAGTTGGATGGGGAGAAGACGCGATCCGCGGACTAAAAAGGAACTCTTTTTTCAGCTTTCAGAGACGAATTGTAATACCTGATCATTACACTTGTCGATGAAACATTTGGTCTGTTTTTCGGAGATGTCGCAGTATTTTTCGTAGCCCTCGTAGTCGAGGATCTTTGGATGGAAGGGGAAATCGTAATAGTCCTTGACGGAGAGATTAAAAACAGCCTCAAATTCGGACTTCCATTCGTCGTTGCAGCTCTAAATACCACGTATTTTAGACAATTGGCCACATTTATCTTGCATGAGAAAATTATTGATGATTTTAGACATAAAACTACATATATTTATGTTAAAAATGTCATCATTTTTGAGGTGAAACTCTTACTTGAAAGCATTGAGGATCGGACTCATTGGCGCCACTAGCAAACATAAAATCACGTTTTACTCTTTGGAAATTTTCATACGAAGCCAGCTGATTCGTTAGATCGAGGTTTCCGCGTTGAAATCTCAGCGCTACTTTCTGCCTTTCTTGCAGGACGAGATAGGTCAACAGCGATGCCAGGAGGAAAATGCAGATGACAAAAACAAGGCCAGCGGAGTGAAATTTGGCCATACTCCTGAAAAGCGAGAGAGGTTATATAGGGCACAACAAATACAAAATTTCCAAGCCAATCAAAACATATGACTTTTAGCGGGATCAAGAAGATATTTTATCAAAAATTTGGAAAATAATGAATGAAAATTTAGAAAAACCGGATTTTTGAGGCTTCTTGGGCTCTTATTTTGCCAAAAATAATTTCTTACCAATAATGGCTCTTTTAGTAATTTGTAAACATCACTTTTTTAAAGAGCATTCACATCAAAACTACATCGAAAATCGGACGTTTTTGAAATCAAAAATGAAAATTTGGCAAAATTAGTCAAAAAATTTCGATTTTTAAATAAATCCTGAGGAAGTGTTACAAAACAACAACATAGTCAATAAAATAGATGCTCTGTAGGTCCCAAAATCACAATTTTTGTGGATTTTGGTCCATTATTTCGCAAGTTATGGGCAAAAGAAAGCTTCAGCGTCCGGCTCATGACATTTCCCTTACGAGTAATAAAGACCTTATTCTTCGTAAAAATCAAAACTCACTTTCACTTTTACTTTTTCCGTCGGCGGATCGACTGACGCGATCGATATTCCCTTATCCATCTTGATTGAAGCGAGAACCGACAAACCGATGCCGCCGTTTGAATCGGCGATTACGCGAGTGGAATTTCGGGACAATAAAGAAGAAACGACAACACACATTTACAGTGTAGTCTGTACAATAAAGAAAAAACCAGATTTTCTTCAAATTTCGCGGTCATGGTCCACAATTGCCACATATTGATTCTTTGAAATTTTAACATTTTCTTCGTGGAAGATGCCCGGATATTCAAAAATTTTGACAAACATTCCGATACAAAAAATCCGTCGGATCGGCGGCACTTCGGGTCAACACAAAATCGATCGATATGTGGTCTAGGGCAGGTGGATGCCCAAACAAAGGCTGCAGTAAGGGCCTATGAGGCCTGGCAAACCCGTTGGATGGTCGGCGGACGCTCGGCGGAGACCTGGCGAAGACTTGCAATATGTAATCTTTTTTTAATTTTAGCTATTACTAACGTTAGTTTTCTTTACCCGGAGTTATTGTAACATATAACAGACCAAAATTTGAGGCAAAAAACAAAGATCCGTAACCTTTATCTGGAATTTATTGGTGTGAGTACATATAAAATATTCTCAAAATGAGTGGTAAACTATCCTAGGACCCAATCAATCTTATTATTTCTATTAACTAAGCTATCTCCAAGCCTCTCCTATGCATATAATGATCCATATTATCGTTGAACCGAACTGTCGCTGAGACGAAAGTTCGTAGCCTCCAAAAAATCCCGGAGAACCATTGAATGTGAATACTGTAATACTAATACAATCAGATATATTTTTATTTTATTTATTGCGGTCATTATTGTTAGTTTTTCCGTGTCGTCAGAGTAAAACGCCATTCCCCGCCGTACGGCTCTTTAAAAACAAGCGATAAGACAAAGGAATGGCCACTGGCGCGTTTCTTAAAATAGCCATGGCCACTCCGCCTCTCTTTGAAGTTTCCCGAATTTGGCTTTTCGAACTCGCTGGAGAAATTTTTTACTTTATAAAAGTCAATTGAGATGGCTTGAAAATCATCAATCTTTTGCAAAGTTATTTTAAAAGCTCCGTGGAACTAACGGTGTTAATAAGTAGTTTTGGCATTTTTTTTGTATTCTAATCCTCCCGAACAAACGCCAGAGGAAATTATAAGGCTTTTTTCGAATTTTAGACATATTAAATTTGCTCGGCCTAATGTGAATTATACGCGAAATGCAGTCGTTTTTATGCGGTATAGCGCCCAGAATTAGCGCTAAAAAGGTTTTTGAAATATTTTAAAAAATGTGTTTTATTTTTTGCCGACATTGACCAGTCATAATGACCGTTTTGGGAAGTCCGGCAAATGCCTTGGAAATGCTCAAACTCCAATCCTTGGTGCAAATTTCCCCTCGTATTTACAACGACCTCATCCCTCAACAACACTGTATTTCCTGTTGATTAGTGAACATGCGAGATGGACGTTAGTACTCTCCATTTTCGTCTCCGAGTCTCCTCTCCTTTCCCCGCAGCATCCCGGCGCAAAAAACGCAGCAAAAAAGAACGAAAATTATTGGCTTTGGACGGAAAGCTCTACATTTTGCCTACGGGCCCAACCTTCAACTCTCCCTCTCTTTCGTCCGTTTTTTCGTGCTTCGCGGAAATATTTCGAGTAAATCCATTTTTGGTAGGCATGGCCCGCCAAGGATTGGGAATGCGGCGGGGGATGAGGGAGGACGGAGGAGAGGTTCCCAGCGGCGTGTTATCCGCGTGCGTGATGTCAACAGGTGTCTGGGAACTTGGATTTGTAGGAGCTTTTTGCAGCTTAAATGCTGTAAGAAGGTTTTTTGTCGCTGAAGAAATACACTAGAATGATTTTTGATGAATCTTACAACAGACTTAGGCTTTACTTGAATTTTTTGATGGGTGATCTTCAGACTCCCTTTGATTTTTGCCGTATATTTAGTCAAAACCGTATACCATTTACTGGAAGCTTTAGCTGGTGCGTTGCTTTCTAATAATTGCGGTCTAATACTGACGGTTTTGGTGCGGAAAAAAATCTGTTTGTTGGGAATCTCCTTTCGGCCCAAAAATCCCGGTGGTTGCTGCGACACGCGAGCTAAGACCTCACATATGTCTTGAAGAAGATTTATCTATGTCTTCATCAAATTTCAACAAAATTTGAGCATGTAATCCTATATTATAGCCCTTCTAGAACGAAAAAATTTTCTGGTTTCTTGTGATTTTTTGTACAGAATTTTCTTTCACATATTTTTCCAACTTCCTTCCACAATTTACATTAATTGTCCCAGCTCAATCTTGATAAGATCTCTCCAAAGTGTCGTGCGATTCTCGCGGCTCTCGCCGGACCTCTCCAATGCCCGCAAGGGAGACGTTCCGGCACTCGAGATGGACAACTCGACTCTTTTTAAAGTTCTCGTGGGATGGGTAACCGTCCTCGACATTCGCCGGCTTTGTGACCACTTGTAAAGTCTTGGGAGGCCCGAAGCGCGCTTTTGGCAATGTTAACAATGTTTATTTCTTTTTGTCATTAGAAATCTCACGAGGATATAACGGATTTTCCAAGTCATTTATGTAATCCGCGGGGCTCAGATTATCAATCTTTTAGAGTCAAAAAATTCTCTCTGCGAAAACGATAAGTGACTTTTAAGGATGAATTTGCTAAACAGGGTTTTTCATCTGGATATAGGAGATATCTTTGGCCAATAACTTGGGAAATAATGGCTCAAAATTAACACAAATTAATTTTTTTGGACCTTGAAGGACCAGAGTTGTCCGAATAAAAGTTTTTGTTGCTAAAGAGCCCTCAGGATATCCGTGAAACCAGTTTTTTATGTAGAATATTCCCATACCTATATAGCCACAAAATACAAACCCTTAGGGGATACTGCGGCCAACATTTTTGCAACTTTTGCTCTATTATTTCCAAATTTGTTAGCAAAATCTGATTGCCAGGTTCCTACAAACATATGTATGGTCTTTCTTATTTTACAGTAGATCCAAATAGCTGTATTCCTTCAAACAAAAAGCCATGATACGTCTTCTTCCCTAGATATTTATATGTACATATAACAGCCATACATCTCCCGTTTATTGCGTTTTCCTATCATTTCTTTCCAGCGTGACATGACTAATATTAAGACCTTCTCAGAGTCCGGCCAACATGAGAACAAGAGCCGTTTCTCCCCATAGCTAGAGGTTCCCTTTATTTGATCCCCGACATCTTTCAACCATCCAAATTTACCCTGTAATTGGGATCAACTGCAAACTAATCCGGAAAAATGTATAACGATCCTGCCCAATCATCATACGCCCAATACAATCAATATGGCCAACCATCGCCGGCGCAGCAGAACCTTCACCGGCCCAGTGTACCCGGCTCTTCTGTTATCAACAGCGCTCGAGGGGATTTTGCAGTTCATGGGCAACAATACCCTCCGACGGCGCAAAGGCAGCATCAGTTGAGCGGACAGCATGCCCAAAGACAGCCAGCGGATAAACGCCAGCAAAGAAATGAGATGATGATGAGCATGAGGTAAGGGAATGGGATAGTAGTAGGCGAGCTTTGCAGGGCTATTTTCCAATCTTCTACAGTCGGAAAAAGAACAAGAAACACGCTCAAAGCCTTCGTGGAAAAACGGGGAAAAATCATGTTTATAAAGACTGCATTACTTTTTGCCTAAATGTGACTATAGAGAGCTCTGAAATTGTTTTACATATCTAATTTTTCGGTGTTCTACTGAGGGCCTTCTTCAGCAAGTTGATGGGTTTTTAGCTCCCCATTTTAACTAACAACCATAAAAAATCAACATTTTAGAAAACATCGATCCTTGGACGGCTCACAATTCCTCCGTGAACTGGACCATCAAGCTCCGCCTCCACCACCTCCCTCTTACGGTGTGCCCATAAATGATCCCTATGCGTACGATCAGTATCCCCAACGGCCGGACATGCAGCATCAGCCGTTTCTGTCGAATATTGGAGCCACAGAATACCCAGCGCCCTAGTAAGTCACCAAGCTTTTATTATGTTTATATCTCAGGGCTTATTTTGCTGATCATATGGGAATTAACGTATTATAACTAGCATCTAAAAATTGATTTTATTGGAACTGGTAATGTGCTTCATTGGAAGCCAATTTTTATTCTGTAATATCGCCAAAGGGCCTGAATTTCAATATGTTTCGAACACGATCGAGCATGATGTAAAAACATGCAATCTGCATGAAAAAATAGCTTACAGGCCGAATGAGAGCCTTTAGGCGATATGGGGTTCTAGGCCAACAACTGTGGTCCTAAAGCGCCAAAAAACTTAATTTTTGCCAATTTTTATTTTCTTTTACATATTTATCAAGTAATCAGCAAAAGCAACCGTGGTGCATCTAACTTTCACCGTTTTTCAGCCTCTATTAGTTACATTATAGAAATGGTTTTTTTTCAGTCTCGAAACCGCCTATAATCCAAAGCCACAAGCCTCGGGCCATTCCTACGCCAACGCTGACGTTGAGGTCCTGAAAAGAGAGAATGCGGCATTAAATGAGAAACTCAATTACATGATGAATTCCATTAAGTCTTTTTGGTCACCCGAACTGAAACGGGAGCGTCAGGGACGAAAGGAGGATGTCCAACGACTCCAACACTTCCAAGACAAGGTCATGCATCAAGCAGTAAGTCCAATTCTTTTCTGCTTGCGCTGTGGTTCAGAGAAATTTAATTTCTGGCGATTTTGCTACAATTTGCCGGCAGTCACTGTAACTTTTAGCGCCCACTTCAGAGCGAGATCCAACACATCCGTCAAGAGCTGGATCGCCGGGAAAAAGACATCACCGAACTCATGGGCGACACCGACATTCTCGACATGGAAGACGAATTGCGGCAGCTGCGAAAGCAGCTCGTAAAGGAAAGGCAACAGCATTACAATGCGGCGGTTACAATATCGCCTCCGAAGGATTATACGGACAAATCGTTGACTTCCGCGGAGTATCACACAATGCTCATGAAGCTGGAGAAGTCGGAAATGGCACTGACCGAGAAACAAAGGGAATTGCAAAGTGCTGAACTCCGGTGAGGAATTGGTTTTATTAGGTTGTCCAGAAAGTTCGTTCGTTTTTTTCACTGCTTTGTTTTCCGAAGATTTTTTGTTGTTTGGCAAAGGATATATATTTATTTGATACAGCCAGTTTTGTAGAGGAGAAAAGGCTGTATCAAATAACTATATTCCATTTGCCAAAGAACAAACAATCCTTGTAAAACAAAGCAAAAAAAACGAACGAACTTTATGGACGACCTAAAACTTGGGATGAACCTTGAAGCCTTATTTTCTTAATAACTTGCGAAATTTTGGGTCAAAGTTGATAAGAATTATAGCTTTTGAATCTACAGGGCTTCAGTTTTCCTGTGTATAGGTTTTTTTTTCTCGATAATCCTTTGCTGATCCACTTCTCATTCGAAGAAACCACTCTAACTTTCAGTCTAAAAGGCGCGGAAGAGCAGAACAAAGAGTTGGAAAAGCGTTTGGACATTGTTGGCAGATCCAACATAAGTAACGATGCGCAAGTCAAACTGCTTCAAGATGACGTCAACATGTTACGACAGAAGTTGGAGACCCGAAACCAGTTAATCGAGAGCAAGGAGAAGGCAATACGGCTGCTGGAAAAGGATGTGGACGCGTTGAGACAGCAACTCCAAGAGGCTAACAAAAATTTGCATGTAAGGGAGGTGGAGGGGCGGTGTTTGAAGGAGAAATTGCTTGATTTTCGAGGTTTTTAGGGCCGAGATTTTTCTGAAAATTTGAGGCTACTTTTGTTGATGATTTTGCAGGCAAATAAAATAGTTCTGTTTGCGAAAATATCGAGATTTTCAGGCCGAAAAATGGGCTAAACTCGACACTTTTCCTGCATTTTTGTGACTTTAATGATCGTTGGATATCTAGGCCACCCTTGTAACGAAAAACTTGAGATTTGCAGAAATTAAAATCACCCCTAGTTAGAATATTTTGTGAAAATTTGAGGATGCTCTGAGACTTATGCCCCCGGTATTTCCCCATTATATCATGGGGGATTATGCTCAAATAAAACTTCATTTTCTCAATCTTCAGGACCAAAAGACCCGGACTGACAATCAGCAAATCCGCGTTGATCAACTTGAAACCCTCTTGCGAGAGCGTGAGACCGAAATTGAACGCCTAAAACAACGGCTTCATCAACAACCGTCGACTCGAATCGAGTCGGAACTCCGCCAACAGGTTCATAATTTGGAGCTGGACAAGCGGAAGCTCCAGGAGCAAATTGATAATATGCGAGTGGAGGCGGAGAAGGAGAAACAGCAGCAGGTAAGCCGAGGCCTTTCGACCATAATATCAAGCTGGGCCTAGGGTTGACTGAAAACATGAGGAAGCCCAAAAACTGTGATGTAAGTGCGGCTAGAGAGTGTAGAAACTGTAGAAATAACTAGTCAGCACGTAGTAATTTGCACAGTAATCTTAGTTGTGGGCAATTGTCTTCTATTGTGAGTACCTATCATAAAAGAAGGGCAGGGAGAGTCAGTCGAATATATATGTAATATTGGGCTTCTTTTGTAAATAACAAGGGAAATAATAAATCGGAATTTACAAAAATTGTATTTTTGGAGCTCACCTATCCATGGACAAGTAACTTTTTGCCGTTACCGCCCCTTGGGAAACTTGTGAACTTCACAGTCTTTTTAAAAATTTTCTAGCCCGGATTTTGGTGATATAATGTCATCCAACATAAGTTAAGAGACTTGGGCGTTGTTCAGATACGTTTTTTTAAATTTTGATCTATCGCTTTATAGCTTATGATACATTAGAGGTGCAAAAAAGAACTTGTTTCTTAAAATTTCAGTTTTTTCACCATTTCTAACGGCATTTGTTACAGATCGCCCAAGGCCATCTAAACAACAAAAATTTACTGCAGAGCAACTGAAGTCCTCTAGGTCACAAAATTATAGTCGTCGTAAAGTTTGATGCATTGTTTTCCAAGTTATTGGCTAAAGAAAGCCTCCATGTTCGGCTGACAAAACCCTGTAGAGCACGAAAACTAATTTCCATGTTGATGTAAACCGAATTTTTGTTTAACATTTGGACCCAAGTTACGAAAAGCTCTTTTTAAATCTCATATTTAGCTTCAAGTTTTCCAAGACGAAACCAAGCAACTAAGGTCTACCATTGAGTATCTGCAGAAGGACCTCGCGGATCGACAGATTTTGTTGGCGTCGCAAAACGAAAAGATCTCACAGTTGGATGCGAATGGAAAAGTGATTGGGGACAAGTTGAATGCGGATGGGAGCTCGGGATTTGCAATTAAAAACCATTTGTCGCATTCAGAAGGCCTACAAGGAGACCTGGATGAGGCCAGAAAAGAGGTCGACCATTTGTTGAGGACTGTCCAAAATCTGGAGAAGGAGAAACAAACGCTGCTCAACAAGTTGGCTGCTAATAAGTAAGAGATCTATTTTTTTTTATATTTGAAAAAGAAAAGTTATCAAAAATGATGACAAAATTTGTTTGCGCAGTGGTTCAATTTTGGAAAGGTAAAATTCTTGACATTTTGCCATCGGATTTCCTTCAAATTTTTATTATTTTATCTGTTCTGAATAACCCTCAAGCTCTGAAAATTTTAGCTCACGTTTTTCAAAAGCAATTGAGGTATTTTAAAAGTATATTTAAAAGTAATTATGCATGCCAGAGACAGTAAAAAATGATGAGAGACGGTCAAAAAGGCCCATTTCTTGAAAGATCGCAAAATTTTTTGCTGCCTCCGGAACACGCTGGTTTAAATTTTCTAGGGGTTAATTTGTACTCCTCACAATTTTTTGTTGATAACTTCGGTATTGTTTTGCCTAGACATTAACTGCTTTTTCAATTTTTTCAATTCTTTTAAGGTCCTCAGACAATAGTACAGCAATAAGCAAGACCACCCCTGATTACTCCGGTTCTTCTTCCTCCTCCAGAAAAGGCGATAGCGCGTTGAAAATTCGTATTGATGAGTTGGAAGAGGCGTTGCGGGAGTCTGTGGGCATCACCTCCGAAAAGGACAAACAACTGAGTGAACAGAAGGCGCTTCTTCAACAACTAACCTCACAGATAAACGAGCTGTACAAGGACCCCTCAAGACGGCTCAAGGGAGTTAAGACGGATGCTGATGTGAAAGCATGGGAGGAAGAGAGGCAGCGTTATCAAAGACAGCTGGTAAACCTGAGGTAGGATATTTTGAATGCGATTTTTGTACAGTGGGGGACCTGATCCAGTGGAAAAAAACGTACCATTTTGCATCCGAGAAGTATCAAAAATGTGGCAAAATGCTTCACTCTCCAAGTGAAAAAACTTCGATTTCAAAAGCCTTCTTTTTGTGAGGGAAAGACGCGCCTTACAAACGAAATTTTTTCACTTGGAGAGGGAAGCATTTTGCCACATTTTTGATCCTTCCCCATTGCGAAATGGTACCTTTTTTGCCACTGGATCAGGTCCCCACAGTATAATATTTATTCAACAAATAATGTCATCATAATTTAATATTCAGAAAGGAGGTGACAATGGCGGCAATAAGAGAGAAAGAGGCTTGCATTCAACTTCTCCAAGGTCCTCCGGAAAACATAAAAGAAAAAATTGAGATCCTAGCAAGGCAAAAAGAACAGCTACGGCATCGTCTGCTAACACAGAACAATGAACAGTACAGCACATCCGAGAACGGCCCATACCTGGCGAATGTGTGGATGGCCGCGCAGCAAGAGCCCACAACAACTGCTTATCCGGTTCAAAAGCCTCTAGCCACAATCACATCACAACTCCCGCCATCGCTGACAAACGGGACAACAACGACGTCGGCCGCAATGAACCGAATGCAGCACTATCAGCAACAACCGTATTCGAATTATGTTAGTCAGAGCGGAGCGGCGGCTGGTACCGCGACTCTGGGAAGAGCGGGGCTTGGAGCGGCGGCGGCTGCAAGACCCGTTGCAGGTATGATTGGGGAAATGCTTAAAAAAAGGATATTTCTGGAGCTGGTGTTTTAAAAAAGGGATATTTCTGGAGCTGAGGTATATAGAGTTTGATAAAACATATGGATCAAAACTTTTAAGGGCATATGCAAGATTTTTAGCTTTAATTTTGCTGAATCCATGGGGATTTACAGGTCAAAATGAGGCAGAACTTTTTGCTTTCGAAGGATTCAGTTTTCAGACTTGACTTTTTCTTTTGTCAGTAAACATTGTTAAGTATCTCGGCTCCTAAAGCGAATGATGAGCTGAGATTTTAAGCCATTGATTTATGGGCAACAGGCATTCAAATTTGACGAAAATTGTCTTTGAAACCGGCTAACTAAAGAACATTGAGCTCTTTTATCTCGTAAAACAAGCTTTATCCCTTCTACTTTGCAGGTGTTACCGCTGGCGCCGTTACAAACCCGGTGAATGTGGCTATTCCGGCCTACGGATCGGTCCCGTCCGCACCGGCGTCTTTCACTTATGGCAATAGGGTAAGCCTCCGTGTATCCAAAAACTAACAGCTTTAGGAAAGTTCTATCGAAATTAAATGGTGATATTTCAGACCGACGGTGTTGATGACGAAGGAATATGGGCTTAATCGAATGCCCGAGCAATTGAAAAGCAATATTATGAACATTTACTGCCCAAGATTTTACACGTTTAATGCCAGGAGTATATCAGAATTTAATTTTGGAATAAAAGGAAAAGGTTTTTTCGAAGGCTGTTGAGTATGACAACAAATTACTGCCGGTCATACTTGTCTTCCATTTCTCTTCAAACCTTTTCGTACAAATTCAACACTTCAGCCACATCTACAGCATCTTTCAACGCGTTTAGAGTTCGCTGGGCAATCAGAGCCTTCTCTTCAACGAATGTCTCACTTTCTGTTTGATAAACATTCGTTGTCAAGTTGTACAACATCGCCAGAGTTACAGCAAAATACACTTCCATGGCTTTATAGAGTTTTATGGCCTAAAGTAGAAGCTAGAAAACCTATGACATTAGACTCACATCTTCGAGTGAAAACGGAGGTTTTTTTGACCGCTTTGCATACAGCAAACAGAGATGATTGTAATATGATGTCACAACTTCTAGCCAACAGTCTGTTCTTACCTCGGCATCAGAACAAACGCATATTAGTTCACACAAATCTTGCATTTGGTTGCCTTAAGAACGAATTTTTGTTAGGATTGAGTTCTGGCTGTGTAGAAAAAATTTGGTGGAACTGAACCTCTCTATATACAGGGTGCGGCAATTTTTCGGCCGGATTTTAGTTGGCCATAACTTTTTTAGTTTTTATGCAGATGTTAAAATTCTTTTCTTCCCTGAATCCATAGACAACCCCATTTTGTTTAGTACCAAATATGTTATACCCGTTCATTAGACTACAGTAAAAATTCGGGACAAAGAAAAAGCTCTAATTTTCATAGCTGACAATGGAATTACCCCTAATGCGACTATCAGATTTTCTTTAAATTTTGCACATGGGCCGGACATAGGCCACACATCAATTCCTAAAATTTTCAGCCCGCACCGCACAGGGGCGACCAAGATATTCAACGATTCGTTGCGGTCAGGAAGGCACATGAGTGGTCACACAGAAAAACTTTTTGGCTATATCTTCGCAAGTTTTGTGCGGAGATAGCTGATTTTTTGTGGGAACGGTATTCTCTATGGCATGAACAGGCATGAAACTTTTTACGACAAAATTCGTAAAAAAAGTCATTTTTTCCGGCGATTTTCACACACGCCGAAAAAGCAGAGAAAACGAGCGAAATGCCAACAACTATGAACTAGGTCCCTGTATATATAACACATTTGGTATTAAACAAAATGGGGTTGTCTGTGCATTCAGGGAAAAAAAGAATTTTAACATTCGGATAAAAACTAAAAAAGTTATAGCCAATTCAAATCCTGGCGAAAAATTGCCGCATCCTGTACTCGAAAAAATAGAAAAAAACTGAAACCCGCCTGTAACAAGCAGACTAAGCGGCTTCAAAGATAATTATGGAGGACTACAAACCATGCATCAATTCTACAGCGAATACACATTATGTACAACAAATCCCAAAGAAATTAAAAAAACATTTTCCAGAGAGCTTTTGTAGCAGGGAGGTACATACAGGGTGATTCAAAAAAAATGGACACTTTTCTTTCTTCGATTTTTCTTGGCTTTGAATGTTTCTCGGAAAAAGGTACACATGGCATGAAACTACTACGTTATGTGTACATATTCATTGCAAAAATAGTTCACTAGCTGCAAAACTTGCCGACATATGGTTGCTTAAAAATTGCCGGGTCAGCGCACCCATTCCCGCGGCAAAATTTGGAAAGTTTCCGTTCCTAAATGTCCTTAGGTTGTAACCGAGACGTTCTGAGCGGCCTGAGCGAAACACAGACGTCTATTCTCTCGGATATTATAAGGATTTAATCCAATTCTTTCGGACAATGAAAAACCAGGGGCCAAAAGTTAGGCAACTAGCCAGGAAAAATCAACCCTCATATGGGCGCTCTTTGAAAAACTATGATCTGCTGAACGTGGCCAAAGTTTTAGAACCAATTCCATTTATATCACGTTTACTGCTCTATTTTGAGTATATTAAACGCATTTTTAACAATAGTACCCTTCAGTTGGCAAAACTGCAAGCAAAATTTCGACTTTTTTGACTTTTTGATGGGTCATCGCAATGATGCTTGGATTCTGAAGGCTAGGTTTGTTCAAATTAACGGAGACCAATTTAAAATTGAAGAACGGACTTATATCACTATCGTATAAATGCAGCTTGTCATAGTTGTGCGGCTTGTTGAAAAAAGCCAACGAAAAAGCAAAATTTTTCTGATCAAAAAATATCGGCGTCTCTGGGTATAGCCGGCTAAGCTTTTATGAGCCCAGTACATGGCTAATGCTAGCTACAATCACATCATCTGCTGGCCCATGTAAAGCAATGTTAATTGCCTCACAGGAATCACTTTTTGCCGTTATTAGCGCAAGCCAGGCCGCCCTGCTAAGTTTTGAAACCCGATCATCCCAAAAATCTAGAACTATCTGGATGGGTCTCTTGTGGACTACGTTGCGAACCGCTGGAGTGTTATTAATAGAATAGCGTCAGCGTGTTCGCCTCTTTAGATTCCCCTTAGTGTCTGAATAAACAGTCAACCCGCAGTTTTATCTGGCTGTAAGAATTCAGGCCGTTAAAGATTTTTGGACCTACAAAATTTTTGGAAAATTTGGTCAGAATATGGGCTGACCTAATGTTTTGGCTCGTACAAGCCGTTCAGAAAAAAGATTTTAAAAATTGAAATAGGTGTCATGAAGCAGGATCGTTGACGATTGTAAAAATTTTTTTCTTTCCGCCGACTGCGGTATTCGTGGTGGGATACACCAACTTCAAAAGTTGTCCATTTTTTTTGAATCACCCTGTATTTTCTAAAAATTGACACTTGAAACGCATGGAAATGTTTGTTATAGGCGGGCCTTGTAGTACAACATTTTCTGCCAAAAAAGTTTCACTGTAAATTCTTTTTTGGTCCTATGCGATACAGTCAACAGAGGCTGAACTTCAGCTACATATCATTTCGCATCCGGGAAGTATCAAAAATGTAGCAAAATACCTCCCTCTCCAAGTGAAAAAACATCGATTTCAAAAGCGAGTCCGCTCTTTTTGTGAGGCATTTTGCAGCATTTTTTGACACTTCCCGGATGCAAAATGGTAGACTTTTTGCCACTGGATCAGATCCGTCACTGTATATCAAGTTCTAACGATAAACGACCCACCTTCAAACGCCATTTGCCAATCAACGTATGCTGCAATTCGATCACCAGAACTCCCATCCTTTCCTTTTTCAATAATCAAATTACTCGTCCACAAGTCTCCATGACAAAGAGTTACAGCGTTTAGTCGTTTTGGTAAAAGTTTCATTGAAAATACGGCAAGATTGTGCAAGTCAAGGCTCTTCAACCGCTCAGCGAAAGGACGAGCACCTACAACATTCACAACTCTTTTTTCAAACAACCGTACTACCTGGAATGTCCTCGGCAGCATATTCCAAACATTTCTGCATCGTTTCAACACCTCGGGCGTCAAATTTGTGAGTTGCAAGTTTCCCTTTCCACAACGTTTTGTCCAATTGATCTACATGATCATGCAAAACTGCCATGTCTTTGGCGGCGTTTAGTAACTGAATCTTTGTTAGACTTGAAGCCAGTCCAATCGAAATTCCATCCACATATTCTAGAAATAATGCTCCAGGGCAGAGGCGATTATTTTCTGGCGTTTCAACAACAGGACGTCTCTCGATGTGATACGATTTTGGAATTGGGAATCCGGCAGAGTGCAACGATTTCAGCAGCTCATAGGTGAGACACTCTTTGTCATGCAACGATTTGGAGAATTCGAGGAAATGTTGAAGAGCTTCCTATGTATATATAGAGATATGACTTTTAGAGTACAACATTCTTTTCTAACAAGGAACGTGCTTTTATAGGGGCTCCTACTTTTAGGAGGGACGTGTTTCAAAAAATCCGTAAAACATATGCTGATTAAGAATATATAAAAATTAACTGTCCAACCTTATATTAGAAGCAAAAATTGCTAGCCAAAAAATTAGAATGACAGATAGATTTAATAGAAAGTTGGACTGCTAGCCCAAAGCTTGTAGTAGCAGCTAAATTTCCAGTTTAAAAATAAAAGTTGCCTTTCCGGGCAATTTCGATGATCCACGCCAATCCCATGCTAACTTACCCCAACCATCTTCATGTTCCTAGCTCCTTCCTCCACATATTTCATCGTGGGAATCTTCATGATCAATTTGAAATTTTTGATGACTTCATTGCGCACATATTCAATACGGATCAAATAAATAAATGATTGATATCCCTTTCCTTCCGGCAATCTTTCCACTTCCACCTGGAAGTAAATTTTAAAAACGAAAATTTTTTGTTTAATTTCAAGCTCACACTTATCATTCCTTGGTAAAAGAAAGTATCACATTTTTGCAAACTTTTCCAAAAGATCTCGGTTATTTCAAGGTGCGAGCTCAAACTTACATTCTTGATCAGTCTATTTTTACATGCCTCGCCAATGTCATCATCACTCTGACAAAGCTTCTCAAGAATCCATTTAACGGTATATCCACTGTTTCCAATGTAATCACTTCCTTTCATATTAAAATCACTCCAAACTTTTAGTTATTCCGTTCTTAGAATTGAGCAATTTTCAGTTTGAAGTGGTCTTCATAAATCACACTTTCCATGAGAGTATTTGTTTCGAACATTACAAGGGGCGGTTGAAAAATCACTTCAAGACTCCGTTGACAACTAAAGGGCAACAAAAAGGATCGAAGTTTTGTAGTAAAAAAGATGGGGTTCTAAAGTTTTGTTAAATCTATAACATAATTTTTAATCAAAAGTGCAGCGAATGTTTGAAAAATGTGGCTGTTGTTGACATCCAAGGAGCTTAAATGTGATACAACTTGGCATGAAGCCTCTTTAAGATAATTACAATGCTTTTAGACGATGTGCTAATAATAAAATTGTCGCAGTTTTTAGACGGAATAGGACTGTTCTGCGAGCTTGAAGAGCACGTACAGCTACTTTTGAATCATTGCGGCATGAGAGAAGAAATGTCCAAAAAATGCCTTGAAAGTCTCAATGGCAGCGGAAAAATATTCTGATGATATTCTAAGATAATTATTGTGTACTAATGATTACTTTGCTGTCTGCATTTTACATATGTTACCTCTGTTTCTGCGGCAAGACACAAAAACTTTTGTGACATTTCTTTTCACAAAAAAAAAAAAAAAAAAACATTGTTTTTCTCCAAAATGGTTGAATGGAATTAACTATCCGAAAGTTCAACTATGGCTTTACACAATAGCTTTCCAACTACTGTTTCTACATACGTGTAACATTATCAAGAGCAAGATGTCCACCAGTCTCGTGGCATTTTTTTGCTTCGAGCGCCCTTTCTCACAGCTTTGTTTTTTTATTTTATTCATCTTCTTTTTCTCGGTGTTTTCTGAGTAATACACGGCCATGTTGAGTTGGTAATAAAGAGCAATGTTTATCCAGAAGAAGACTTGAAGGACTTTGAACATTTACTTCGCCTAAAAGACAAGAAGTCAATGGATAATCACAGACATTGTTATATCGTGCTTTTTACTACTTGGCTCAAAAAATTTCACTGTAAAAAAATAACAGCAAGAAAAATTTTTGGTGACGTTCTACATGTGTACTTATAATTATGTATTTTACTGCAAGCCATCCGTTTTTTGCAAGATTCGAGTTGTATGATAACGCAGTCTTTGATTGTCTGTGATGCAACGACAGAATTTTTCTACTGATTTTTTTCGGAACCCTTTGATTTTACCCAATTTTTGTCTGCGATCGCCCTAATAAAGATATAAATACCTCTCTCCTTTTGCCGGAACCAATTCCAAATAAGCGTCCGATCTTCTCCCTCGCTCCCAGCTTTCTTTGTCCACTTTCGTCCACTCCTCTACCTTTTTTCACCTGCCATGGACTCCAAACCTTGCTCATCATCGTCTCCTTCTGATGACAACAAATCTGTGTGGATTTTGGACAAGTTAGGGGAATTGGAATACATTCAGGAGTTCGATCAAGCCTGTTTCAAGGATTGTTTGGGGTCGTTGGAGAAGATAATGAACGAATCCGAGGACCTGTTGAAGGAGACGAGGAAGTACAGATCCAAGAAGAATACGACCAAATTGAACGGTCTTTTGCGGGAGACAATGCGGTAAGTTGAGTTTCGTATCTTTATTAGATCTTAATAATAATAATTCTTATTATTTTAGTCATTATTCCTCTTGATTTTTGGTTATTTTATGTATAAAAAATCTTTTTTAGTCATGCCGTTGGTCTGATCGTCTTCACCAAACTTTTTGTCCCCCAAGAACCCAAGAAATGCTCAATTTGCAAAGGAAACATGACAAAGAACAAGGAGCCACTGTACTGTCTACAATGCATTCAACCCATCGGATGCAAGAACTGTATGTGTGAATGGACAAAGAACTTTCGAAGAGAGCTCATCAGATGTTTCAAATGCCAAAAGAAATCGTTCAAAAAGTTCCCGCTCTTTTATCACTGCCATTGATGACTGTACACATATGGATTGTAAATAATAAGTAGTAATTATAGATCAATTTTAATTGTTTTTTATGACTTTAACAAAAAATAAAGTAATATAAAATTTTACCTAGTGTAATATACAAAATCTTTAATAACTAAAAAACGTACAACCACATTAACGTGCACTAACTTTCAATCGATAGAGGACATATGTCCGAAGCTGGAATGGACGACATAATTTAAATTCACGTACAAACTTCCTCGAAATTGAACATTAGACCTATAAGACTACGTCCCGAAGAATGTTAAAATTTGGGTCAAATGATAGTGTAATTCAATCAAATTTGATGTTTAAAAATACAGTATTATAGATAATATTTTTAGCTTTATCAACCAAAGATCGCCGTGTTTTCACGGACTGGGAAGGACTCACACTACAATGTTGTATATGACTGATAAAGGGAGGTGATGATCTCATAAAAAGCTTTATAACTATAAAACAAAGCTGTGAATCAGTGAAAGGAAAGAATTTCGAGTCCATGTTGACGTAAAAATGATGATAATGAAGAGTGATTAGGCTTGGGTGTAAAAGGCGCCTATAACTACAAGATGAAATAATTGAATGATTAAAACCACACCCTTAATCTTTATCACTTTATTTGAGTTTAATCAAAACTACAGGGTCTTTGAAGAAACGTGAAGGAAAGTCGGAGGATATGAAGGCAACGTGTTGGGAGTTTCCATCCCTCTTTTCAACGTCAACTCTGTCAAAACTGCCGGAAAATTCGACATTTCTTTGGTGACTTCAACCGAAAAAAGTAAAGAATTTCTCGATCACTTTGAACCGAAAAACACTGGTTTTTAAAGCGAAAGGGACCTACTTCAGAAGGTCTCTGTTTGCACTTTAAAATCTTGTTATTTACTTGGCCAAAATTATGTCGTTTAAAAATACACATCTCAAAAACGAAGTCTCTGCGCCGCCTCCGCCAGAAGTTAGAGCCTACGATTTTTCTTCACGTTTCTTGAAAGACCGTAGAATGGAATTATTGCTCTCTGGACAATAGTGACTGGACTCAGAGAGCCAACACTGCAGAGTGAAATTGGTAATATCTACAGCAATTTGGCTCAAAACATATCCGAGATCTCTAGCTTCTCTTGTAAAACATTTATGTCGCAACTCCCAAGTACAAGACAACAACTAACATAATATTCAAAACCGCAGTGCTCGCTGAATCACCACCTTTTCCTCCATCTCCATCTCCACCTTCGTCATCTCTTCCCGGAGGTATATTCTTTTCCCATTTCGGATCCCGCTCAATCTCTGTAGCTGACGCCAATCCGATCTCAAATTCAGAAATTTCTGCATTAGTAGCCCTCAGCGCAATACAGTAATCGCTGAGGAAATTGTCCCCCAAAATGAAATTGGAGATTTCAAATTTTTGAGATTGAGCGTAGGCGGAAAGCTCGTCGCGATACTTGTTTTTGTACTGCGCGAAGTTGGTGGAATTGATCGGAAATTCTCCGTTGCCAGTAATCAATGCCAAATTTGGGAGGTCATCAACGACTTTGACATTCTTGAAGTACTTTTTGTAGACTTCTTTTGGGACCGTGGTTAGGGAATCGAGTGAGAATTCAACCGTTCGATTGTCGAACACCTCATCGGCAAGTTTTATACTAAAATTAAATTTGATGACAATTCAATAAAAGGTTGTAAAAACTGTTGCGCAATTTCTCACCCTGCCTTGATCTTCCATCCTTGATTTCGAATCGTTGGGAAATAAGTGAAGCTGCCGCAGCCGTCTAAACTTTCCGCGCCCGTACTGAAAACACCTTTGGGATTCACGCGCACACTGGTTGGCTAAAAATATGTAGGAAGCAGCTGCAGAAAGCCAACAATTTTTTTGCAGGATGATGCTATAGACAAGGGAAAATGCGGGATACGGTTTGAACTGTTAAAACAAGGACTTTTCTACAGGGTGTTCCATCTTTGTGGCCCGATTTGAACTGGCTATAACTTCTTTAATTTCCAGCCAAATTTTAAGACTCTTTTTTTCCTGAATCCTCAGGATCTCCCATTTTGTTTAATACAAAATATGATATACCTTTTCAGTAAAATACAGTAAAAAATTGCAGCCAAAAAAATTAGTATCTTCTTTCACTGTTCTGTTCAATTCAATTCAATTTATTTCCGATGATCATCTATCAAAAGTAGAGAAACGGGCCATGATTCGGGGCCAAGATGGGGATGTCACGTCGGTTCTCCAGTGTGCCAATCCTCAAGAAGGTCCTGCCACGGGTTGAGCTTCTGCCATCCTCCGGAGGGGTTGTTGCCAGCAACGGCATCGTCGGCAGGAAACCCAACCGCTCACCGCGGTGTGAACGGAAGGAATCTGTTCTGTAGATGCTCAAATTGAAAGCCTTTTGACCCTTTTAAATTTTCGAATTTTTCATTTTTCTATGGGCTTTAGAATTTTTGACTAGATTTTTGCCGTAACTTTTGAAATTTTGAATTTTCAAAGATGGAACACCTTGTAAACACCTTTTGTTTCTGGTAGGCTTACCAAATACTGCACAAATGGACCTCTTCTGAAGATGATTTGCTTGGTTCTTCCCATCTCGCTGAATATTTTCCTCATCGTAAAATCCCTATTTCCAGCCACAAACAATCCCAAAACTCCTGGAGCATCGAGCGGCGCAGGACCGTAGGCTTTCGTTATGACATCAAACGTAGCATTCCCATCCGGACTTGTAAGGTCGGTCTCCAAATACCCTTGATATTGGTCGCCCGTATACGCCTGATATTTGTAGACTATTGAAGCGTTCTTTGTGCGTACGGCGTTGTAGATGCTGTAAAAGCGATATCGAGATGATGACTTTTTTTATAAACCTACTCGTTATCGTATGTCGGACTTATCGGGGAGTTTGTGCAATTTGCTGCGCATTCTTTGCCAAAATAAAAGCTAAAAACATATTCAATTTCCAGTTTTATTTTGAAGAATTTGATTGGATTTACGGCAGTAAACCAGGAATCGATGTAAGGGTAATCTAGAAAAAAAGATTAGAGAAAAAAAACTATAGTTATAGCAAATAATAATGTCAAGGTACTCACTTCCATCATACTCAAACCTTTTTGCAGCGCCCAAATTGAGTGAGAATGCGCAACATAGGATCAAAAAATACATAACAATCTTCATTGTTCCTAATTATGAATGTGTACATATAAGGAAACTAATTTTTCAACAGACTAGTTAACCGCCTCAGCCTTGATTCTTCTTTATTCATTTTCGAAAAAAACACGCGCTTTTCGATAACACCATCTTTTCCACAAACCCGTCATCTCCTCTGTAAACGGGAGACGCAAGATACAATGAAGGAAGCAGTTTGACTATAAAATATACAAATGTACTTAGATCAAAACAAAAATGATGACGAATTAAATGAGCATGGCAATCAAAGTCAACAGAAGAGCAGAACAGAAAACCTAAGGGTTGGCTAACGAGGGAAGTACCCCAAGTGCGACGCTCAGATTTTTTTTAATTTTGCATACACGTCGGTCATGAAACAAGTAAATAGAGATCGATTTGAGATTGATTCATGTTTTATAAAAGTCATGAGGAATGAATTATAAAAGCGGAGAGTTTGAAATGCGAATAACAACGAGAGATAAGCATTTATCATCGCTCAAATTAAACTCACTGGAGAAAAAAGCTTTGAGGAGACTAAAACTGTAGTGCAATATCTGGTCGATAATTCTTAAATTTTTAATTTTCTCGGCTAACAATAAATCTCAACAATAATATTGCGAGTTGACTCAAGTTCAGCAGGAAAATTAAGCCGATCCAAAGTGCCACTTTCAACATGGGCGGATCGTCAAATGAGGTCACCATGATCGTAACGCACAGCATCAATGGGCCGATTATGCGGACAAAAACTGAAAATCGGTAGAACAAATTAGATTTTAATCAAAACGGGCAGACTTCAGCTGCTTTCCTACAACAACTCCCACTCACTTGAAAACGAGGAAACACAGCCTGGCCGCGTTAAATTCAGCGTATCCCTTTCACGATAGAGAATTCCAGTTATGAACAGATAATAAAGAGCTCCAATACACGTAACCACTTGTAGAATTATCAAGAAGGTACCCTGAAAATGTCTCAATAATGTCATCGTCGAGTCCTCAGACCCCAAAACTTAAGTCTCAAAATTTCTGACCCACCTGTTCCTCATATTTTGAGAAGTCCCTTGCCAATTTAGGGCAAAAATTTGCAATTAAACAGAAAAATGTCGAAAGTGCCGTATAAATCAGAGTGATCAGTAAGTACCGATTAATCTGCACTTTGTTCATAACAATTTTTAGTTGAATTTATGATAGAAAAGCAGAGAAAAATAGGAATGAACAAATTAGAAGGCATTATCTAAAGAATCGAACTCGAAAAGAGCACAAAGCTTGGTTTATTCTCTGTGTCTGAGGCACACCTTTGTTCCAATATTGGACAAAGAACGAGAATTAAAATTACATAGTTTATGGGGCTAATTGGTTGCTCAAGATCTGCCGAATCTTTGTTTTAATGGGCCTTAGTCATCCATCCTATCAGCCTTATCTCTTCCGTATCAGAGATTGCCACGGCTCCGGCTCCGAGCCGAGAGCCAGAGCCGGAAATTTTGGGTACGGCTCCGGCTCCCGAGCCCAAAGTCGGAGCCAGGCTTCTCAGCGTTCAGAAAAGTAAAAATTTCATGACCTGGTTAAACCAAATTGCTTGAAAAATACTGGGAAGGATGTGCTGCATACAACTTGGCTCCAAAACGTTGGGTGTATGATCTCTGGCACTAATAACTTTTATTTTTGGAAAAATATTTTAGAAAAATTTTCATGGGAGCCGGGAACCGGAGCCAGATCTGAAAATTCGGCCTTGGCAGTCTCTGTTCCTTATTCAAGATATTGGTACCTAATATTGATTGTGGAGACTCTACAGAACGCGCGTCCGCACAGCTTACAATAATCTTGATATGAAAGAACGCGGGCTTTGACTGACCTTTCGCTTGGGTAACGCGCGCTAAAAGCTCGCGCGACAGTTGATAGATCATTGGGAAATTTATAAGGTGTGAAATTAGAACTCTGTTCTTGGCGTCAGTGCTGCAAAACAACAATCTCTGAGTCCAAAATTTGAATTGTCATCATTTCGCATATATTTCTAATCCTCGTTTTTCTCATATAAAATATTACTACTCTTCCCAATTTGCAAAATGATTCAACCTACTTGGCTCCGACTAGATTCTCCCGTAAGTAAAATACACCATTATTGTCACCCCGCTGATTTCAGATTTGGTGTAAAGTAGCCGATTACTTGGATGTAAAGTCAATCTTTCGATTATCAAAAACAAACAGCTATTTCGAACAGCTACTGAAGAAGCGGAGAGAAGAGATTTACAAAGAAATCTGCTGCCGTTGCCGTATTTATAAACTGGAGAATGAGAGTTGGGCTGAAGCGTTCGAACAGTAAGTTTTATTTTGGAAAAGATTTACTCTAGAGACCTCTGAAATTGCTCGTTGCTGAGTGGTTTATATGTACTATTATAGTTTGTTTTACAGAGGTTTTACTGTATTATATCTTTTAAAAATCAAATTTTAATTTTAAGGAGTCCCCAACGAGAAATTACTGCTCCTTTTGGAGGCCCTGGTATTGTGGACGGCCCGAACTATCTGTTTCTCGCCTTTGATCCCTTCGAGAGCTCTTCAAGATTTGCCTTTATAGCTGAAACTCATGTCATCGTTACGGATTTTGATGTCGGTAAACGGTTTTATCGCTATTTCCCCATCGATTACCACCATACCGGCGAGGATCAAGTCTGTTTGTTGATGGGAGGGAAGATATTAAGTGCCTACGTAGGTTATTAAGACAAACTTGTACAAACTTACATTCCTTTCAAGTACAATCAAACCCAAACTTTGCAAGTCTACGAGGTTGATAGTCAAAAACTCCTAGCTGAACAGAGATTTGGCCCCGGAAGTTATCAATGCCACGGCTCAGTTATGGATGGAAACCGAATTTTTAACGTGATTACCAGAAGATTTCATCAACTACCAGGGGAAGACGAGTACTATCTTCATTACTCTTGCTACAAAAATGGAAATCAATACTATCTAGTGTCGGCAAGACACGTATTTTACGCATTCAGCGCAGAGGAAGAGAGGCTAACAGAAGTGATCAAGTTTGATAGAGCGACTTCGGCGTTTTACATGATGAAATCACACACTGTTGTTTTTAGTAGGTTTCTTTTCACAGTAATGGTAGAAATGGTCTGTCACTGTAAGCTTTGCAAAAAAGCAACTTTTTTTATGCGGAAAAAGCTATGAGGAAGCCAAGTTTCCCTGGTCGACTTTCCTTATATTTTGTGTTATCTATGCCTGGCAAAGGCTGTCATTTTAAACAGACTTATTTTCTTGAATTAACAATGATTTCCGACGTTATTAAAAAATTTTTTTTTAGATGATCGAATAACAACTACTCATCATCACTTCCCCTCTGGCAAAACAGTTCACACGGGCCTTGATGGGCAATATGGACCCGAGGGATTCACCAAACTGTGTGACTTCGCTTTTATCTTCGGAGTTGGGTCTTACAATGACAACCAAATTCTTTACGTCTACAATGAAAAGACGGAGGAATGGGTTAGAAAGTGTAAAAGATTCAAGAACATTGACTTCTGCCCTCTGCTGTTGTTGCCTCAATTTCACTGCAATGGCGTTCGGAAGGTGAAGATAAAGAAAGAAAGTGCGGAAGAGGTCTACAAGTTCGTCTATTTTCACTGTGAAGGCGGCGAAGTTATGTACAGGGTTCTTGATGAGGGAGTTGATCGATGGGAGCAAAGTTTTGATTACTTTCCGATGCTGGAGGAGGAAATCAGGACAAAATGGATGGGAAGAAGACTTGTGGACGATATTTATTCTGTTCAGAACTAAAAATAAAGGCATTTTTTATTTGATGAAACTTGGCACAAATTTAGAATAATTTTTTCTAAGATTATGCAAGAATTCTAGCTCGCGCTTTGCAGAAACAACCGAGATTTTTAGATCGAAAGTCCAAACATTTGTTTTCGTGGCGTGACGCGACCAGAGTTCCGTGAAAAAACGTTGTGTTAGATCAATTTGGCCCAAAACATATCCGAGATCTTTAGCTTCTCTTGTAAAACATTTATGCACCAACTCCCAAGAACAAGACAACAACTAACATAATATTCAAGGCTGCAGTGCTCGCTGAATCACCACCTTTTCCTCCATCTCCACTTCCACCTTCGTCATCTCTTGCCGGAGGTATATCCTTTTCCCATTTCGGATCCCGCTCAATCTCTGTAGCTGACGCCAATCCGATCTCAAATTCAGAAATTTCTGCATTAGTAGCCCTCAGCGCAATACAGTAATCGCTGAGGAAATTGTCCCCCAAAATGAAATTCTCGGACGTTCGGAATGGCTGAAATTGAACGTAGGCGGAAAGCTCGTCGCGATACTTGTTGTTGTACTGCGCAAAGTTGGAGGAATTGATCGGAAATTCTCCGTTGCCAGTAATCAATGCCAAATTTGGGAGGTCATCAACGAATTTGACATTCTTGAAATACTTTTTGTAGACTTCTATCGGGACCGTGGTTAGGGAATCGAGTGAGAATTCAACCGTTCGATTGTCGAACACCTCATCGGCAAGTCTTATACTAAAATTAAATTTGATGACAATTCAATAGGGTTGTAAAAACTGTTGCGCAATTTCTCACCCTGCCTTGATCTTCCATCCTTGATTTCGAATCGTTGGGAAATAAGTGAAGCTGCCGCAGCCGTCTAAACCTTCCTCGCCCGTAGCGAAAACACCTTTGGGATTCACGCGCACACTGGTTGGCTAAAAATATGTAGGAAACAGCTACAGAAAGCCAAAAATTTTTTTGCAGGATGATGCTATAGACAAGGGAAAATGCAGGATACGGTTTGAACTGTAAAAGCAAGGACATTTGTACAGGGTGTTCCATCTTTGTGGCCCGATTTGAACTGGCTAAAACTTCATTAATTTTCCGTCAAATTTTAAGATACCTTTTTTTCCTGAATCCTCAGGAACTCCCATTTTGTTTAATACCAAATATGGTACACCTTTTCAGTAAAATACAGTAAACAGTAGCCGCCAAAAAGAAACTAATACAGGGTTTTGTCAAAATTCCGAGAGAATCCGCATATGAGTACACGAACTTTGGCCAGAACTGAAGGAATGCTTTCCACAAGAACCATTCGACGTATTCTGGAGGTTGATATTCATTTTTTATTCTTATTCTAGCGTCATATTTGGAACTACTCCAACGCAGTTTTTGCCATATTTGGCATCAAAAAAAATGGAAGAATCCCATTTTCGGACACACCGGGAAAGACGGGAAACAACCGAAAAAATGAACTCCAAGATTAAATCCAATAACTGAAGATGATACTTACCTATGTACAACATATTTGGTATCAAACAGAATGGGGTTGTATGAGGATTCAGGGAAAAAAAGAATTCTAAGATTTGGCCAAAAACTAGAGATGTTATAGCCAATTGAAATCGCGCCACAAAGATGCCCCACCCTGTATTTTGTCAAATTTTTATTTTTTAATTAAAAAACTGATTATTTTCTTGATTAGATGTGGGTAAATAATATTTACCCTGCACTGGGTTTTCCAAATCACTGCACATCGATTTTTGCAGTGGTTTACGCCTCATCGGCGAGGACGGAATCCAAGAACTTCTGTGACCATCTATATATGCAAAAGTTATGTTTACAGACTACCAAATTCTTTTTCAGTAATAAAAACTCACACTACTAAAAAAATTGAGTCCTAGTTCGAAAAAATTAAACTTTTGTTTTTGATCCGTCAAAAATAATGGCGTTTTGACCCTTTTAAATTTTCGAATTTTTCATTTTTCTGTGGGCTTTAGAATTTTTGACCAGGTTTTTTCCGTAGCTTTTGAAATTTTTAATTTTCAAAGATGGAACACCCTGAACTGTTTATTTCTTACCAAATACTGCACAAATGGGCCTCTTCTGAAGATGATTTGCTTGGTTCTTCCCATCTCGCTGAACATTTTCCTCATCATAAAATCCCTATTTCCAGCCACAAACAATCCCAAAACTCCTGGAGCATCGAGCGGCGAAGGACCGTAGGCTTTCGTTATGACATCAAACGTAGCATTCCCATCCGGACTTGTAAGGTCGGTCGCCAAATACCCTTCATATTGATCGCCCGTATACGTTCGGATTTTGTATCCTATTGAAATATTCTTTGTGCGTACGGCGTTGTAGATGCTGTAAAAGTGATAGCGAGTTGATGACTTTTTTTTTAAACCTACTCGTTATCGTATGTCGGACTTATCGGGGAGGTTGTGCATTTTGCTGCGCATTCTTTGCCAAGATAAAAGCTAAATACATATTCAATTTCCAGTTTTGTCTTGAACAATTTGATTGGATTTACGGCAGTAAACCAGGAATTGATGTAAGGGTAATCTAGAAAACAAAATTAGAAGAAAAAGACTGTGGTTGTAGTTAATAATGTTAAGGTACTCACTTCCATCATACTCAAACCTTTTGGCAACGCCCAAATTGAGTGAGAATGCGCAACATAGGATCAAAAAATACATAGCAAGCTTCATCGCTCCTAAGGAAAAACTAATTCCTCAACAGGCTAGTTAATCGTCCCAGCCTCGATTCTTCTTTACACATTTTCGAAAATCGTCTTATCTATGTTAATAATCGCACGATTATTCCACCATCCCAACATGGATTCAGCCAAAAGAAGAACACCTCCACTCAGCTCCTCGAATTGTTAGATCTGTTAACAATGTCAAGGGAGAAACGCAAACCCAAAATACTCTACTAGTCCGTTCGTAAAGTCGCTGGAATGATTTCGGCGACGCGCACTGTGCACGAAAGCTCAGGGTGCGGGCGACAGCCCAAAAAAGCCTATTGCACTGTGCAAAAAGCCAAAAATTGCACAGTGCAAAGTGAACTTTCGGTTTCGCGGAGTGCATGTCGCCGAAAACATTCCAGCGACTTTACGAACGGACTAGTACTTCGACTTCAAAAAGGCTTTTGATCTGGCGGGTAATTCAAGGATCAAAAAATACATAGCAAGCTTCATCGCTCCTAAGGAAAAACTAATTCCTCAACAGACTGGTTAATCGCCCCAGCCTCGATTCTTCTTTATACATTTTCGAAAATAACACCCGTTTTTCTTGATAACACCATCTTTTCCACAAACCCGTCATCTCCTCTGTAAACGAGAGACGCAAGATACAATGAAGGAAGCATTTTGATGTTTGGCTATAAAATATACGTACATTGATCAAAGCAAAAATGATGACGAATTAGATGAGCATGGCAATAAAAGTCAACAGAAGAGCAGGACAGAAAACCTAAGGGTTGGCTAAGTACCGATTCCTGAAAGTTTTAGCTCGCGCTGTGCAGGCGCCGCTGAGATATTGAACGATTTTTGCCGCCGAGAGAGTAAACTGAACGTGGAGGTCGGTCAGAGAGAAAACACTTTCTGGCCATAACTTCGCTAGTTTTGCGCGTAAGAAAAATAATTTTTTTTGGAAACATTATCGTTTACGGTAGAAATAGGTATGAAACTTTTTGTGCCGAAATTTGGCAAAAATTGTCAAATTTTAGAAAAAAATATTCTAAATTTGTGCCAAATTTCATCAAAATCTGAGCGTCGCACTTGGGGTACTTCCCCTGTTTCATAGCTACTAGTCCGTTCGTAAAGTCGCTGGAATGATTTCGGCGACGCGCACTGTGCACGAAAACTCAGGGTGCGGGCGACGGCCCGAAAAAGCCTATTGCACTGTGCAAAAAGCCAAAAATTGCACAGTGCAAAGTGAACTTTCGGTTTCGCGGGGTGAATGTCGCCGAAATCATTCCAGCGACTTTACGAACGGACTAGTAGAAATAATACAAAAAGTATTTTGCTACATTTTTTTATGCTTCTTGGAGGTAAAAATGCTACGTTTTTTGTCACTGGATCGGATCCACCACTGTATAACCATGTTACGTAAAATTACCTACATCTTAAACCTGTGATGTAAATGAGCTTAGTAACATTTATTATTATTATAATATCATCAACAAAGCAGTTTAGTCCCAAAAATAGCCGCTACAATCAACCGGAAGCTCAGAACTGCAGCGCTTGCCTCATCACCTTTGCCGCCTCCATCGTTGCCATTATCGCCGAGTTTAGTCCACTTCGGGTCATCTTTCAATGGAGTCATTGGCGCCAGGCCAATCTCAAACTTCTTCAAATCATTATCAGCTTTCAGGGCAATGCACCAATTGCTTAAAAAGTTCTCGCCAAGCAAGAACTGCCCGTTTTCATTCACATCTGCATGAACAATGAGCATCTCATTGCCGTAGTAATTCTCAAAGTTGCTGCGATTAACAGCGAATTCATGGCCCGAATGGATCAAGGTCAAATCGGGCAATTTGTCAGGGTCTGTGACGCTGTTGAAGTGTTCTTGGAAGATTTTTGATGGAGCCTGGGTGGCTTCATGAAATGAGAAACCAACAACTTGGTTGGCGTAGGTCTTATCGCCCACTTTGACGCTGAAAATAAGCTCTAAGTAGGCAAGATTTGAGGTAAATTTTGATAGTAAATATTTGCGTTCCTCGTGGTTTTTTTACTTCATATATAGATGATCTTTACCTTGCCTTCACTTGCCATCCAGAGCCTTCAGTTGGCATATATGTAAAGTCGCCACATCCACTCAGCTTGGCCTCGTCAAGTGCGATATGTCCATGCAGATTGCTGTTCATCTGCTTGTCGCGCTGAAAAAAATAGAAAATCTTCGAGACGGAGACACACCGCAAGTTCGAATCCGCAAGTTCGAATGACTAAAGTTTGAACGACCTCCAGTTCGAACTACCTAATGTTCGAATGACCGTAACTTTGAATAACCTAAAGTTCGAATGACTAAAGTTCGAAAATGAAAAAAAGTTAATTAATATTTAAATTATAATTTGCATATAATTATTTTGCAAAATACACTTCCTCTTCAATCATTCATTCATCCTCTACGATGGAGGTTGGTTGACCGACAACGAACGCGCTGTTCTTCATGTCGACCTGATCAAGATTCGTCATGGCGCCAATCCAACTGTGTCTTTCTCGGGATTCGTGGCTTTGTGTGGTGGATTTTGCTTTCTTCAAAACAACTGGAGGTCGTTCGAACTTTGGTCATTCGAACTTTAGGCATTCGAACTTGCGGTGGGTCTCCTTTGTCGGGAACGCCTACCGCAAGTTCGAAAAACCCCAAGTTCGAAAACCAAAAGTTCGAATGCCGCAAGTTCGAATGCATTTTTTATATTTTCATATTTCGAACTTCCGGTTTTCGATCTTTTAGTTTTTCTAATTTGAGGTTTTCGAACTTCTAGTATTCGAACTTGCGGCATTCGAACTTTTGGTTGTCGAACTTGGGGTTTTTCGAACTTCCGGTAGGCGTTCCTTCGAGACACAGCGATGCCTTTAGGCACGAATGCTCCCGGACTTACCACGGTCTGATAGAAAGGCCCTCTTCCGACGATGATCTGCTTATTCTCTTTCAAACTTTTGAACAGCCTTATTGCTTGAGATTCTGGATTGTTTGGATCGACGTTTAAGCCGATGATTCCGCTGTGGGAAATAAAGAAATTCTTGGAGCTGCTCTCCACAACGTTGAAAAGTGCCTTGTCGTCCGCTTCTATCAAGGCCGAGCCCAAGTACCCCCGGTATTCGGTGGTATGCAACGTTGCTACGCCGAAAGATATGTCGGGAGTTTTACCAGTCGGACTTGCTGGGTATTTACTGAAAAATGTAGCTGTATTATCATCAAAAAGCGATAAGTTTTTACTCTGTTGCATGGAGAGTTGATTAAGGAGCGCAACTTACCTTCCATCGTAGGCCTTGCTCTCTGGAGTCTTTTGCGTTGTGCAGTTGTAAACTTTTGCACACTCCAAGCCTATGAAAAAAGTCTCGAACGTTTCTATTTCGAGATCAGCAGTCTTGAGCTCCGTGTCGTTTGCAGAGAATTTCACAAAAACATGAGGCCTGTCTGCAAATTAATATAATGGATAGTTAATGGGAGTTATCTTCACAAATATCACGGTCAATCAAACTTACCTCCGATGTAATAGTAGGTTTTTGAATACACGAAATTCTGCAAGAGAACCAAGAGGATTATCCTGTCTAAGTAAGTCTTCATGGTTGAAAGCGATCATAAGATACAAGTGTCGCGAACAACAATCACTCTTTATTGACCATGCCACTCCCATTTCTTTTTGCTTTGCTTCTGAGTCAAGAAGATCACACAGTTCTGCTGATAACAATAAAAATTGTGCTGAAAAGGGACTTTGAACATAATCATCAGGCACAGGGTACAGGTCGATTAGATAATTTCGAGGATTTGCTATATTATAACACTACGTACAGCTAGCGTAACAAATCGTCTCAAAAGCCAAAGAATTTTTATTTTCAAGGTGATGAATTGTCAAATAAACCCTTTCTCTATTACGTATATACAATGGCGGACCTGATCCAGTGGCAAAAAACATACCGTTTTGCATCCGGGAAGCATCGAAAATGTAGCAAAATACCTCCCTCTTCAAGTGAAAAAAGTAACGATAAGATTTCAAAAGCGCGCCCCCTTTTTTGTGAGGAAAACGGTGTCCTTCAAAAAGAAGTTTTTTAGTTAGAAAAAGAGGCATTTTGCCGCATTTTTTGATACTTCTTGGACGCAAAATGGTACGTTTTTTGCTACTGGATTAGGTCCGTCGCTGTATCATATTAGACCCCACTTTTTACAAATGGGTATCACCGATCCACAGCGATACAATTCTTTGATAAAGATTCATTTGAATATCATAATATAACATTGTTCTGCTTTTAGACAACAAGTCTTTTTATTGCCACAACTAAAACCATTAGTAATATGCATATCCCTCTTTTGTCAGCTGCATTGTCATCGTCATAAAAGTCATCATCATAACTGATCCACGGTGGATCGCTTCTGATTGGCTCACTTTTCGCCAAGCCCAGCTCGAATTTGTTTGCGGCCTTGTTTTGCCTCAGGGAGATGCAAAAGTCGCTGAGGAAATTCTGGCCGAGTAGAAAGCCGTCTTCGGTGTCGTTTTGGTGGATCAAGAAAGGCGTTAATACATTGTGTTCGAACCCATAGTACTGCACAAAATTGAATGGAGGAATGGTAAAGTCCTTGTTGTTGAAGGAGATTCCGAAAGAAGGGAGATCGTCGACCTTGTGGATTCCAGTAAAATATTTTTGAAAAAGATTCAACGGGATCTCGGTGAAGTAATCGAGTGAAAATCCAATAAGTTGGTTCTCATAGGTCTCGTTGCCAATTGTCACGCTGAAAAGTGCGAAAAAATTTATTTTTTGATTGATTTTTTAATGCCCAAAGGCAAAATTATGTATCATTTTGTCGGGAAAATAGTGAGCGCTCTATTGCATCGAAAATCGCATCGCCGCCGAGAAATCGAATTGTGTTGCGGCAAAATCAAATTTCTTTTCACTTCAGCGATGCGATTGGCGCAGCGACATATTTTTTCACTATTTTCCCGACAAACTGATATTCTCTCAATTTGCAAACAGCACTTGGTTTGGCTCTATGTCTCTATGTATCGCCAAAAATACGCAAAGTTGCACTGCAACTTGAAACTCACTCTGCTCTGATCTTCCACTGATCATCGACAATATCCGTGTGAGAAAACTCTTTACAACCTTCCAGCATTTCTCCGTTGATTGAAAACCTTCCTCGAGGGTATTTTCGACGCTTTTTTTGCTGCAGCAACAGTCTTTAGTGATGAGTGATTGTAAGAGAATTAATGCTTAAGGGGAAGTACTCCAAGTGCGACGCTCAGATTTTAATGAAACTTGGTACAAATTTATGTAGAATAATTTTTTTGACATACGCAAGACTCCTAGCTCGCGCTATGCAGAAACAACGGAGATTTTTAGGTCGAAAGTTGGAAAAAATTCGACACTTTTTTGCGACTATTTTTATGAAAAGTTTTATATCTATTTTATATTTCTACTGTAGAAGGTAATGCTTCCACAAAAAAAAATGATTTTTTCCATACGAAACTGGCTAAGAAAAGGCCAAAAAAATGTTTTTCTCTTTGACCGCACTACATCTTTCGTGTACTCTCTCGGCCGAAAAGACCGTTGAATATCTCCGCTGCTCCTGCAAAGCGCGAGCTAAAACTTTCAGGAATTGATATTTAGTCTACGCCCGATGTGTGTGCCAAATTTAAAGAAAATCTGAGCGTCGCACTTGGGGTACTTCCCTTTTTAGGAGAGTCAGCAAAATCGGAAAACTTGTACCAAAAGAATTGGAACTGTCACCTACCAGAAACTGAAGGAAAGGCCCTCTTCTGATTATGATTTCCTTCGTCTCCATCTCGTTGAAAATCTTCTCAGCGGTCTTCATATCGCTGAGTCCAACCAATCCCTCGTCGTCGAAGGCGATTGCAGGCTCCGCAGCAAATAGAACGCTGAATTCAGAAGTCGGATCGGCTTTGTTAAACGGGCTCCTCATATACCCTCTGTATTTGGTTGCATTCAAAGTGCTGCCAGCGACTTCAAAACTTTCATTTTGGGTTATTATTGTGCCCTTATATAATCTAGAAATGGAAGGTTTTGTAAGCGTTAGATTTGGTATTCTTACTGTTGATCGTAAAACTTTTTGTGATAGTAAGTTGTGCAAGTGTTTGCTTGGGAGCATTCTTTTCCCAAGTAAAATGAAGTTGCTTCCTGAATGTCTAATCTAGTGTCCAGACAGCTGCTTTCATCGTTGCTGAAGCAAGTTTGGTAGAGAGGAGAATCTAAAAAAATAGAAGTTTAATAAAAAGGAGAAAACAGTACGAGAAATAATAGCAGTGAAAAGCGGTAATGCAAACCTAGACAGGGTCTAGATACAGTGTGGGTCATAATTATAGCCGCACTTTAAAAATGAGTCTAACTTTTGTGATTGTGAATAGAAACGTGCCATATTTGGCACCAATGTGCATCAATGTACTAGAAATGATGTCCCAAAAAATTATTTTGAAGAGTTTCCGTATTTTAGAGAAAAGCTCCAAAAACCAAAATTTTGAGACTGCAGAGTCCAAAAAAATCCAGGCAAGTTTTAGAAGTTCTCCTTTCACTTACTTATTTGGCGAGGAATCCTTTTGCTGCTAAAGACTCTACAGTTGCTGTACAAAGGCCAAAAATTCATTATTACATATTGCAAAAGGCTGGACAAAATTTTAGATTCAAATTTGACAATAAAGCCTTGTAGATATGGCACAACGCCAGCTAGTTATCTTTCAAAAATCATGGTCTTAATTTAAGCCAACTTTCACCCAATTCTCCTTGTCCCCGTGAAAGATATCCATTGTTAGATCTACATTGTTTTATGTCTAGTCTCATCCAAGACGATCTACAGAAAATGGAACTCAAAAAAGAATCTAAATTTACCTCCGTAATAACTGATGACTTCTGCACTCACGACTGACGTAAGCGCTAGAACAATAAGTGTGGGGATTGACATAGGTGTCTTTTCGAGAAGGCGTTAAATTTCCTCATAGTCGGACGAAACAATAAACGTTTATTCCCCCAAGCCGCACCTTGATAAGGCTTTTTTCGTCAAAAAATGTGAGCAATATTTGTTATCTTTGCTTTGAAAATATTTGTTTTATGACCATTTTTTTTTATAAAACGCTGTTAATTTTAAAAAATTTCGTTTTTTTGGCTTGGGAGATTTTTTAATTCTTTAGGAACAACATACAGCCCTTGGTTTATAAAATTTTTGACTTGCTTTTCAGCTTTAACTTTCGGTCGATTTTGGTCACGCTTACTTTGTGGTTGGAAAATGACCCTTTTTTTACCAAAGTCGACCAGCTCTTCCCTCTTGTACTATGATAGAAATTCCAAGGGGGAGTTCAGACCATTTTCCTGTTAGATGGCCCTCAAAATAACTTTTCATGCATGTTCTATCCAGGTCATACGCCAATTCCCTTAAACGTGAGGGCAATAAACATTCAGCAGTTTTTTATGTATATATGTA
Organism: Bursaphelenchus xylophilus; assembly: GCA_904066235.2. Classification (NCBI taxonomy): domain Eukaryota; kingdom Metazoa; phylum Nematoda; class Chromadorea; order Rhabditida; family Aphelenchoididae; genus Bursaphelenchus; species Bursaphelenchus xylophilus. Next base: position 3,803,712 of record CAJFCV020000004.1, read on the forward strand.
TAATAAATAGAAAAAATCCATAAGCTTACAGTGGCGGACCTGATCAAGTGGCAAAAGACGTTCCATTTTGCATCCAGGAAGTATCAAAAAATTTAGCAAAATACCTCACTCAGCAAGCGAAAAAAACTCCGATTTCAGAGCCTTGCCCGCGTTTTTTTGTGAAGGAAAGGGCGCGCCTTTCAAAAAGGAGTTTTTTAGTTCGAGAGGGAGGCATTTTGCTGCATTTTTGATACTTCCCGGATGCAAAATGATACGTTTTTTGTCACTAGATGAGTTCCATTACTGTACATTATAATGTGTCATAAAAATTTTCGTGCCAGATAAAACATAAAACGAAGAAAACTAAACGCGAATTTAACTTCAATCCGTCTTTGTCGCTACTCCCAATTTCTTTCCATCTTGTGTCATCAGGTAATGGTAGCTTTTTCGACAACCCCACCCAAAATTCTCTAACCTTGTCGTCACTTTTCAACGAAATACATAGATCTCTGAAAAAGTTATAACCCAGCAAGATCTCTTCGCTATCATGAGGCAAAGCCAGAACTTCGAATTCAGTCAAGTTGAGATCTGTAAAGTTGTAAAAAATGGTTGAATTGACAATAACTTCAACTTCCGATTTCTTTGCAGTCAAGTTAAGCGAGGGTAGATCTTCTGGAGATTCGGTAGTGTGAAAGTGTTCTTCGAAGATTGCTTGCGGGAATTGAGTGAGTTTGTCGAGAGAGAAGCTAATGGTTCGGTTGGGATATGTGGTGTTCCCGAGGGTTAGGCTTAAATAGAAGGGATTTTGGAGAGGTTTACAGGGATTTTTAAACTAGAATTAACATCAACAGTGACGGAGTTGATCCAGTGAGAAAAAAAGTACCATTTTGCATCCGGGAAGCATTAAAAAATGTGGCAAAACGCCTCCATCTCCAGTCAAAAAACTCCGGTTTGAAGGGCGCGCCCTTTCCCTCACAAAAAGAGCGCTTTTGAAATCGGAGTCTTTTCATTTGGGGAGAGAGGCATTTTGCTACATTTTTTGATACTTCCCGGATGCAAAATGATACGTTTTTTGCCACTGGATCAGGTCCGCCACTGTACATGAGCATCTCTGCAACTAGACCCATCCACGATATCCCTTTTTTCTGTCATAAGGCACAATTATATATATAATAGGACTGAACCTTATATCATTGTGAACACAATCGGCCGCTAGGGGTTTTCTGACCATATATAGTAACCCTGATTGTCTTAGCTTTTCCATAATTTTGAATTGTGTATTGCTACTTACTCTGCAGTAATTTTCCATCCACTCCTTGGATCAATTGTTTTTTCATACTTAAATGGCTGACATCCCAGCATTTCTTTTTCATCTGTTGTGAAATCGCCGCTCAAATATTTCTTCTCCAGTTTTCTGTCCCTCTAAAAGTAAAAAAAATTTCAGACAACATCGTAGACATTAAAATAGAGATCGTCACCAATGCCATAAGGTTTATTGGAGTAAGACAAATAACTCCAAAACTTACTAAAGTCTGATTGAACTGACTTCTCCTAAAATTCATTTGTTTGTGATGTTGCATTTTCTCGAACGCCCTCACAATCAGCGATGACCTCATTTCCGGGTTCACGGCAAGCCCAACTACTCCAACATGCTTCATATCAAAGCGGCGACTAGCGGATGTAACTACACTGATATTAGCTTTCCCATCCGTGCCATTAAAATCTGTGTGTAAATAGCTGGTGTATCTTTCAATATAAAGATTGACGTTGTCGTATGTTGTGGTGAATCTCTTGCCAGTAGGAAGCCCATTGAATTTGCTGGAAATCACAAGGTTTATGATGACAAAAACGTTTGACTTTATGGGGAAAATAAACGTAGTAGAGGGTCAAGCGAGATTTCAAGACAATAAAAAACTTGTGCGTACTCGGGATCATATACATTTCCAGTATTTGGTGAGCAACTTGCATTTTCAGCACAGACTTTCCCCAAGAAGAACGTATCAAAGTTGTCAATCTGCAGATTCACAATAGCATAATCTTTTGTATCACTTGCAAATTTAACAAAGATATATGGGGAATCTAAAAATCAGAGATGCCAGATCAAACAGCAAATATCACGTACCCCCAACGTAACTCAAAATTTTTGTTTCAGCGATAATAAATGCAGTAACCGTGAAAAGAATAGTTAAAATAACTGCCATTGTCGGCAAAAACAACAAGATTTAGCAATATTAGAAACAATTAAAATTCATATGACATTTTCAAGTAATAACATTCTTTTCGGTGATAAGCTACGTCCGGTTTAATCGGCGTAAAAAATATCAAGTGAGTTAATAAAATTAAAAAAGCTGACAATGAGGAAAGGCTTTGAAGTCTCCGTCTATAATGTGCATTGTTTAGTTTAGGAATAAATACTCTTCCTATGCCAATTCACCTCTACAGATGCAAGGGATATTTTACTGCAATTACAGACGGTCTACTGAGGAAGGAAAGTCAAGAGTAACCGTCTGGTGTTCGAATTCTCTAATAAAACTTTTAGTCAAAAAATAGAGCTCCATTTAATGTGCATAATGACCGACTAACTTTCTTTTTTCACACTAATTACATCTCACATCCTCCTGAACGTTTCGTGTGCTGCCCGGCCACCTTTTTTCACGCTTTTCAAGCGTGATGTTATTAAAAATCAATTCGATTCGCCGCAGGGCAAGGGCCCAAAAATTTCATTTTTTTGAACACAAAAGTGAATGTTACAATTTGATTCGAAATTTTGCACCCCATGCTTACTTCTTTGGGATTCAAAGAATGGTCAAGAAATGCATGTTGTTTGAAGCCCCAGAAACGCACAATGGACGCTTCTGCTAGTCCGTTCGCAAAGTCTCTGAAGTGATTTTAGCGGCGTGCATTGTGAGAAAAAAAAAAGTTTTCTTTCTACTGCGCAATCTGCTTGATTTTTTCACCGCGGTTTTTTGGGTGGTGGCGCGCAATCTGACTTTTTCTGGACAGTCCAAATGTCAAGAATTACTTCAGAATTTATTTCAAAACATTATTTGAGAAAACGAAAAAAAAATACATACGACCGAATGGTCAGACTAAGAGCTCAAATAGACAAACCTACATAAAAAAAGCAAACAACACAAAAATCAGCCAAGCACTAACAACAATACGACCACAAACATCGGGCTCTCCATTGTCCTCGTCATCACTCTTGTCATTAATAATAAACCATTCTGGATCATCATGCAAAGCCGGACTTGTCGCCAAACCAATCGAAAACTTTGTCAGCTCTTTGTCATCGGCCCGCAGTTTTAAACAATAACTTGCCAAGAAGTTCTTGCCCAAGACAAATTCGTCATGTTGATTAGCCACGGCTTGGATCGTAAATTTCTCCTGTTTGAAGAAGTCGTAATGCTCAAACGCCGTTGAGCTGATTGTAAAATTGAGCTTGTTGTATGAGAGAGTTAGCGGCTTCAGTTCCTCCGCTTTTTTTGCTGGCTCAAAATGTTTTTCGAACACTTTCGGAGGAATTTTTGTTGTCCTGTCAATGGAAAATCCAACAATCTGATCAGAATAGAGATCATCGCCAATGTAAACACTGAAAAAATGAGGGGTTTTTTGCCGATTTTAAAGCCGCAATGCAATGAAAGGCGTATACTTACTCAGCTTTTATTTTCCAGCCTTTGTCGGCAATGGTGCTTGTATGTTTGAACTCCTCGCAACCTCTGAGAGCCGGTGTGCCAATGGCAACGTTGCCTTTCACAAATCGTATCTCTTTCTTTTTCTGGAAAAGACACAGTGTCGGACCTGATCCAATGGCAGAAAATGTTCCATTTTGCATGTAAGAAGTACCAAAAATGTAGCAAAATACCTCTCTCTCCAATCGAAAAAACTTCGATTTCAAAAGCTCTTTTCATAAGGGAAAGAACGCGCTTTTCAAAACGGATTTTTTTGGTTGGAGAGGGAGGCATTTTGCCACATTTTCTGATACTTCCCGCATGCAAAACACAGGGTAGGCCACTAAAACTTTCCGTCCTCTTTTTTTAGATTTCTCCGCGGAGACTCCGCCGATTTTCATGAAATTTAAATTTTTCTGGAGCTGAGATGCGCCATTTTCAACCGGTAAAAAAATTGGAAAAGAAAATATCCTGAATTGACCTTTCCATGCCTTTCCAAAGTTTCTGAAAATTATTTTCGAGCCGAAACCGCTTGCTCACGACGTCAGCGAGTTGTGAATGTTTTACGCCGCCGAGATATCGAGCGATTTTTGCCGCCGAGAGAGCACGCGAAACGTGGAGAGCGGCCAGAGAGAAAAACGCTTTTTGGCCATAACTTTGGCAGTTTCGTGCGGAAAAACTTGATTTTTTGTAGAAACATTATCCTTTACGGTAGAAATAGGCATGAAACTTTTCGTGCCGAAATTCGGCAAAAAGTCCCAAAATTTTGGCCGACTTTCGTTCTAAGAATCTCGGTTGTTTCTGCAAAGCGCGAGCTAGGATTCTCGCATATATCTTAGAAAAAATTACTCTGAATTTGTGCCAAGTTTCATCAAAATCTGAGCGTCGCACTTGGCGTACTTCCCCTGTAAGTTTTAGCGGTTTCGGCTCGAAAATAATTTGCAAAAGCTTTGGAAAGGCATGGAAAGGTCAATTCAGGATATTTTCTTTTCCAATTTTACCGGTTGAAAATGGCGCATCTCAGCTCCAGAAAAAGCTAAATTTCATGAAAATCGGCGGAGTCTCCGCGGAGAAATCTAAAAAAAGAGGACGGAAGGTTTTAGTGGCCCACCCTGTAGAACGTTTCTACCACTGGATCAGGTCCGCCCTGTAATCATTTTGAAGAGGTGTGGAAACTTAATTTCTTCAAAGCTTTTTTCAGCAATAACGGCCGACTTTTCAACTCACCAGCCTTTGCTCGAAAGGCCCTCGCCTAAAGATGACATTCTGAGCATCTTTGTTCTCTCTGAACAGCCGCATGATCGCTGAATCTTTCTTTTTTGGGTCCAATTGTAATCCATAAATAGCCGTTGCGTATGGAGTGTAAAATCTCCCGGAAGCTTCAACAACTATAGGTATTGTCGCGTTTTCTTCAACTCCAAACAGCCCCTTTATGTAGCCCTGGTAGTCGGTCACCGTCAGACTGCTTTGATCGTATTGAATCTCGCGGGTATTCCCTAGTTTTTTTCCATGGTACTTTCTAACAGAAATTGTAAGAACATTGTAAGATTTCGTAAGGTTCGATGTATATATTTCGGTGCTATAGGCTTACTTTGGATCATATGGGCCGCTGCCAGATGCACAGCGGCATTCTGTGCTTTGAAAGAACGTCACGACGCTGTTCAGATCTAACTTGGCTTTAGTCCTTGATGAAAAATTGGATGAGTAGAAGATTGGGATATTAGGGCTGTCTGAAAAATAATGCTATGTGTGAAAAAAATAATACAAAAGACAGAAGTTTTGCCCTTGAAAACAGTATGTATAAAACAGAACTTACTTCCACCATATGCAAAATACTGAAAGGCATCGGCACCATTCGAAATAAGCAGCAGACAAACCAATGTTTTCATGCTTCTATTCGCGGAATGAGTCAAGACATGATAAGGTAAAAGAACAATCGAATTTTATCGGTTCTTGTCGCTTTAGGGACCGAATATGAAAACGCTGCGACAAGGCACACAATAAAACACAAGAAACATTTGTCGCAGAGGATAGATAACCTAGTTGTAAATACTAGGAGATAACTGATAGAAGATGTTTTAATTGACATATAAAAGTAATGATGTCATGTGACATTGCTTCAAACAATTATGTGATAAGCTTTCCGGAGAAACTTTTTTCTTTATTTTTGTGGTTGAGGCTTGTGAATTGAGTTTGTTGATAGCATTTTTGTAATCAATTTCTTGTTCAAAGTATAATAAAAGGACTGCAATACAATGCTCAACATACAGTGGCAAAAAAGGTGTCATTTTGCATCCGAGAAGTATCAAAAAATGTGGAAGAATACCTCCCGCTTCAAGTGAAAAATTCCGATTTTTGAGGAACGCCCTTCAAAACTTTTTTTTAGTTGGAAAGGGAGGCATTTTGCTGCATTTTTGATGCTTCCCGGAGGCAAAATGGTTCGTTTTTTGCCACTGGATCAGGTCCGTCACGGTAGGTCAAGGACCCACATTTATAGGTACCGATTCCTTTCATTTTTGAACGAGAACTCCGTTTTGTAGTGCAACTGCGTTAGATTGAAACTCTATTTCATGCATATGTAGTATGTATTTATTAAACCGCAATGTTAAAACCGCTGTTTTTCTAAAAGTTCAGAGAAGCCAACAGTGTTAAGTTCGTAATCAAATGAGACGCAGTATTCACGGAAGAAGGGTTCTCCAGCGGCCCACTCCACGTTGTCTGGATTTGGGTCCAAAGCGTTCGCATGTATTTGTAGGTCTCTTATTTTGTCAGCTACGTTGATGGTACGAAGTGTTACATTGAGAGCAAATGAGTTGCTGAGAGCGAAAAATTGTCGCTGATTTATATCAAATGTTGTAAGATTCACGGTATATGTGTTTGAATGGTCTGATTGCTGAAAAGTAATCGTCTGTTATTGACATTACTTGGTGCAGCTTACTTTAAACGTCAATGCCCCGGCGTTGATAAAGCTGAGAAGGACATGGCGAGGCATGTAAATTGAAATGCCTTCTGTCAAGAGCAACTGAAATGTATATAAATATACATGTACAATATGTCAAGCGCTTATGCCATTTCTTAGTGGCTTGTAGGACCTACTCTATATTGCCGGCGCGACTCGTAATCAAGAAATCGGACTCCTATTGCGTCTAGGATCCACTCACGGTCACCAGCGGCTTTAAATTCGGCCAGTTCATTTTTACAGTCCTCTCGTTTGTAATCTCCAAACATTAATGCGCATCTTCTATTTTCGTGAGAAAATACAATTGTGAACAAAGCATAGTTTATGTAGCCGCTTTCCTTCAAAGCGTTGACAAAATTCTTTGAGGCTGAATCACGGGCGAGACCAACTCGAGTCCTAGGATGTAAATACTGTATTTTTTGATATAATAGGGCGCGCCCACACTTGCGGGCAGCTAGAAGAACCACGGAGATTGTGCGGGCATGTTTGATAACCAGCCAACACTTGATTACTGTGGAAAAGGATTTGGCAGTTAGATGTTTTTGAAAACAGGGAGTAATCAATGCAAAATCTCTATCACACTACGTAGATTGCGTGAGGAAACTCGTAATTCTCACCGGAAAATATCGGCTTCACGCAAATGTCGCGACCCCTAAGAGGGGCCCTCAGTAAAGGACTCCTCTTATGTATCCATGCTTACAGTGATATACCCCACCCGGCGTTCAACACACTCGTATAGACATTTAACGCCAGAGGACCCAGGGGTGCCAGAACCCCTGTCCTATCCCTAGCCAGTTCCAGGTTTTTTCGCAACCGCCTGACTTCCGCGCGATCCCTCGACTTCATGGAGAAATCGGGAGACTGACTTTTCGGTCCCCCCTCTTTCGGTCCCCGCCTTTTTCAGATACTACTGATGACACACCGAGATTGCTGATTCCGATGAAAGAGTACATGGAAAGAACATGGATTGGCCTTCCAGGTCTACTTCTAGGAGATAATCGGCAAGTTCCCCTGTTTGAAATTCCATTTTGGAATTGCTATGAGTATATATACTATGATTGATTTGCCTAGGACAAACAACAATGTAGAGGCCTGGCCCCGTGCCATTCAACAAGCAGTCCGCCAGAAACGTCCGACAGTATAAACCCTCATCAAGGTTCTGAAGCAGGAAGAAGGCGGAGACCGAAAGTGGGGGACCTAAACGTCCTGACCCCGGAGAAATCAGCCGAAAGGAAGTGGGGCATGTTGACGCTAATCCCCAAATTTGCATAAGTTCGCTCATTCCTTATAAAAGCCAAAGATCTGATCATTTTATAATCAATTTTCCTGCTGTGGTGCTAAATAAATACTCCTTATTGGTATTCTCGTCTTCTCCTACCGGTCGATCTCACATCAAATCCCATTCCCCCTGGTCAGCCAGTACACAGAATCCCTGTCCTACCCCTAGCCAGTTCCAGGGCTTTTCGCAACGGCCTGACTCCCGAAGAGATCGCCGCCGCGATGGAGTAATAAAAAAACACTTATGGAAGTTTGAGGGAGATGATGTGGAGGAAACCACCAGCCACCGGACAACGTCTACCTGAGAACCATTTTATGATTATGCGAATTTCGATTCCGTTTTTATCTCGTAGAACTGCCTATAAAAGACACGCTAACAGTATGTCTTGAAGTTCGGCTTCTGGGTTTAGTGACAGGCTTGGTTAAGGGGACTTCAACACCCCCATAAAGAATTTTTTGTCCTGCGATGTGAAGAGGCCAAGACCGGATAAAACTTTTCTTACCGGTTCATTTATAAGAATTATACTCGCAAAGGCCGTGCCTTTTGCTGGTCTTGTACAGTGACCGGCACCCCTCTTATGTATACATGCTTACATTGATATAGCCCACTCGGCGTTCAACACACTTGTATAGACATTTAACGCTATTTTCAAGGTACCCAAATCCATTGTTTTCCTGGCCGAATCTTTGAAAAATATTTGGTCTTCAGCCCAAACACCAAGTGATTGGCCGTCCGCTGACTTCCAGTAATCGTTGAGGATATTCAATTTCGACGAATTATGCAAATACTTGTTGTATAGTGTAACACAACGCATTGTCACATACGTGTCCATAATGCAGCACATTGGACTACAGTAAAGCGAGCAGAAAGTGGCTAAACGTCAGAGGATTACTGCGTTATTAGTTATTGTGCTCACGTAGGTTGCAATATTTGGCGCATTTCCCATAGGTGTTGTTGCATTCCGCATCAGAAATGCTGATCTCAGAGGTCGTCAAGGAAAACTGCAAAGCCATATCTTGTTTCCCCGTCCCAACGAATAAAGTGTCGGCTGAAAACTTGCAAAGGTTACACGTTAGTTTTATATTTATAAACAAGGAAAACATTGCCTACACAATGCTACCATCGAAGTTGATACTGGGATCTCAACAACACTTGTTGCTGCAAGTCGTTGACATAGTATCAAAACAAAAGGGAAGAGAAACATGTAACAGTTCATCGAGGAAATTAAATAACCAAATAACCGATGAAAGGGAATTATGGCTGATAAAAGACCCTTGGACTTTATCGGCTTACAACATATAAAGCTTGGTTTCTTAAATTTAAAGACGATTACCGGATTAAAAAAGAAATGCAAAAACATAGTTTTATGTACGTAGAAGCACTAAACTTCGCCTTTTTTTAACTTTGCGAAGATAATCGTCCTAATGTAGTCTAACGTTACAAACTAAGAATTGTGTTATAATTCTAGCTATGGAAATTTCGCAAATCACATTCAAACGTACCCTGATTAATAAGCAGAACAATAAACATCCACAGGTTTATCCTTAAAATAGCGTAACTATTATATATTAAAAAAACTTTGTCTTTTACAATGGCGGACCTGATCCGGTGACAAAAGATGTATAATTTTGCATCCGGGAAGTAACAAAAAATGTAGCAAAATGCCTCCCTCTCCAAGTTAAAATACTCCGATTTACTAACCAAAGAAAAAATTATGGATGATAAACAAAGGTAAAAAATCAATGACGAACATAATGGTTTACGTAGAAGTTTATTATCATCTTTTGATTAATTTTGCAAAGGCAGTCGTATTCCTAACATAGTCCAACGTCACGCAGTATTCCTGGAAGATCATGTTGCCGGCTACCCACTGAACATTGTCCGGATTCGGATCCAATGCATTGGCGAAGAAGGTGAGAGGATATTCATCGTATTGAAAAGAATCGTAAGGAATTTTGAGAGTCCCTTCTTTGACCTTGAAAATTATTGGCCGAGTTTTGTCAACGAGGGTCTTGTTGAGCTTGTATTGATTCCCATCGGCGTGTCACTTTATTCTTTGATCAAAATCAAACCCAAAATTTCAAAACAACGGCAACAAAAATCAGCGACAAGTTGAGACAAGTCTTGGCCGACGCTTTGCCTTTGTCATCGTCGTCCCCTGGGTAGTCAATCCACTTCGAATCCGAATCCAATGGCTCACTTGGTGCCAGCCCCAGCTCAAATTTATCGATGGCTTCGTTGGTCTTTAGGGATATACAAAAATCGCTGAGAAAATTCTCTCCCAGCTCAAAATCTTCAATTCCATCGGCTTGAGGAATCGTGTAAACAGTCAGTTCCTTGTGTTCGTGGTCAAAGTATTGAACAAAATTCTTTGGCGGTATTTTGAATTCGGTGTTTTGGAAGGTAATAGAAAGCGACGGAATCTTTTCAGGGTCCTTAATGTCGTTGTAATGCACTGCTTGAATTTGCTTGGGGATGGCAATAAAGTACCCCAAGTTGAAGGTAATTTTCCGATTTGGATAGGACTTCTCTCCGATCTTAACACTAAAATTGTATTAGGTTGGGGAATAAGTTCGTAGAGCTTTTTATTGTTTTGTTTTGCAAAGATTGTTTGTTGTTTGGCAAAGGTTATATATATTATTTGATACAGTTTTTTCTCCTCTACAAAACTGTGTTTTTAGTTTTTTTTGAAAATTTAATTTTTTATTATTTTTTGGGCTTAAAACGTTTTTGAGGTCCTCTTCGCCATCGAATTTTTCACCTCGGATTTGGTTTGACAGAGACCGGAAAAGGTGGTAATCGGTTGGCGCAAGGTCCGAGAGTATGGTGGATGCTAAATAACCTCCCATTCGAACTCATGGAGTGCGGTTTTGACGACTTGTGCAACATGAGAGCAAGATGACTCGTGGAGCAAGATGACTTGGCCTTGATTTCAGTCGAATAGCCCCATTTTCGAGGTGTAGTTGGGCATCATATAGCTCCTTGTTGACGGTGGCGTTCTTTTGAGGCATGTCCCAATGCACCATGCCTTCCCAGTCCCCCAAATGCAGATCATGGCCTTTTTGGGTGGGGATCTTGCTTGACTGTCCCCTGGGGCTACCCACTCCAGGAAACAGTCAACATTTTGTTTTATATTGACGTACAGACACCATTTTCATCCCCGAAGATGATTCGATACAAAGACCGCCGTTTGCGTCCACGTACTGCTCGGCGAAAAAAGCAGGTGTCGAAAACGCAAATTTTTGCCTCCTAGATGGTTCACTTTTAAGCCCAAAAAATAATTAAAAATTAAATTTTCAAAAAAAACTAAAAACACAGTTTTGTAGAGGAGACAAAACTCTTTCGAATGCATATATAAACTTTTCCAAACAACAAACAATCGTTGCAGGACGAAGCAATAAAAAAATCGTTGCGGACTTATTCCCCAACCTAATAAGTTTGAGATGTGATAATAATTATCAAAAATATATTGATGAATGTCAGCCTACTCAGCTCGAATTTTCCATTTGTCATCGATGGTATCTTGATAAACAAAAGTACCACAACCTCCCAGCTTGTCTCCATTCGTTGAAATCTCACCGTGAGCGTAGTAGCGACGTTGTTTTTGCTAGAAAATCTTGTGGTTATGCAAGGGATTACCAACTCAATTTTCGGCGCTACGACTTTTCGGGTTAACGACTACGGATCTGTTCGTCGTTGTATGGATCAGAGAGGATAGGAGAAGGCTTCGTTAATAGAAATAATAAGATTGATGCTCTAGCTTATCAGCTATGTTGAGGCATTTTACACGTACTCACATCAATAATATCTAGATAAAAGTCACCAATCTTCGCAAATTTGGGTCTTGCATATGTCACAATAACTCAGCGTAAAGAAAACTAACGTTAGTAATAGCTAAAATTATAAAAAGTGAACATATTGCAAGTCTTCGCCAAGCTTCCGCCGAGTCTTCGCTCAAAGTCCGCCAATAATCCAGCGGCTTTGCCAGGCCAGCACTTTCTACAACCTTTTTAGGGTATCCACCTGCCCTAAGCCCCGTAACGACCGATTTTGTGTTGATCCGAACTGTCGCCGACCCGAAAAGTCGGGACGCGAAATTTCTATTATTTTGGCTGATGTTTTACAAGAACGTCAACTGTCAGTGTTCCCACAAGCCACTGAACTTACCAAAAATTGTGTAAACGGTCCTCTTCTGAAGGTCAATTCCTTCGTTTTATCCATTCCTGCAAATATCTGCTTCATTGTCTCTCTATTCTCCAATCCGATTACTCCACTGGCTGCCAATCCAATTGGTTTCGAAGTTTTTACAACAATATTATATTCAGTAGTGGCACTGGGCCCCAGTGGAGTTTCCAGATATCCCCTGTATTTCTTCCCTTCCAAATTTGCGTTGTCGTATCTTAGGGAGACTTCTTCAACAAAGGTTGCGCCGTAAACACTTCAGAAAAGTAGAGAATTTAGAAACGATGACTTACTCCGAATCATAGGTTGTTTTATGGTTGTATCGAGTGCAAGTCCCGCTTTTTGCGCATTCCTTGCCCAGAACAAAGCTGGAAGGGGATTCTAGCTCGACGATTACCGAAAAGTTGACATTATCGTCTTTCTTGAATTTAATGTCGACAATTGGGGCTTCTAAAAGGACAGGGTTTTAGCGAATTTTCAGCATACATGTAGAGGTATAACTTGAAAGCTTGGTCCCTCAAATTCCAGAAAAAACAGACTTTCTATAAAATCTCAATCGAAATAACCCTTACCTCCAATATACTTTATAATTTCCGAGTTTGCAACAAAAACCAAGCCTAATAGCACAGTCCAAAACGACTCCATCCTTGACGACTAAAGAATAATATCAAAGAAAGGTTCATTATTCACCAAAATCATGTGTGAATACGGGCTTAGGCCACTCCCTATTACTTAAGGAATTGAAAATTTGCTGTCGCAAGGCGACAAATCATTTTGCATTTTCATCTTTTGAAAGCCACAAAAGTTACTGATAACTGTATAGATAAGCCTTTGTTTAAACGAAGATAGTCATTTTTTATTGCAACCTCTACGCTTTTTCTGAACAACAATAGTTTGAACAATTACCATGAAATATATTACAATATTATTCAGTCTACGAGTGGAATCTTCGCCATGGTTTCTGGGCGTCTCCGCGCTTCGGGCAATTGCAGTATCCTCGGTCGGCGCCGGGTCGTCCTTCTCCGCCGCGTGGGCCGGGCGCTCCGTCTTTTCCGTCTTCTCCTTGGTCTCCTGGTGGTCCATCTTCTCCGATGGGGCCGGGCTCTCCGGGTTCGGGGGTGGGTCCCGGCTCTCCCGGATGTCCTTGAGCTCCGACTGGTCCGGTGGGACCCTTCGGGCCGGGAAGATTGTTGACTTTGCGACCGTCGCGACCATCGTGACCGGGGCGTCCTGGGGTTCCGGCCTCTCCTGGCGCTCCCAAATCTCCTTGCGGTCCCATGGTTCCGGGGTTTCCTGGGAATCCGGGATGTCCGACGATTCCAGGGAGACCTTGTGGACCGGCTTCTCCGGCTTTTCCGAAGGGTCCAGGAGGTCCTGGTGGGCCTGGAGGACACTTGATACAGCCTCCAAGTTTGGCGTAATTTCCGATCTGAGCAATTCCGGGGCCTCCCGGTTTGCCGGGCTTTCCGTCCTCTCCGTTATCGCCATTTTTGCCGGCGATTCCGGGTGCTCCTACCGGGCCTGGAGGGCAACGGTTGGATCTGCGACTGCAGCCACAAGTGGCTTCTCTTTTGTGGCGGCCGAACAAATTGAAAGCTCCAGAATTCAACGACTTTCCATACGAAGGGCCTTCGATGTGGAGCATTCCACTCCACGCATCGTTGGCGACGGCCTTAAAGTCGGCCATGTCGTCCAGCAGCTCGGCGTAGATCTGGTTCATGTCGATGTAGAGCATTGTCATCGTCACCAGAGCGCCGAGAACGAAGACAGCGCTGGCTGCACTCGTTATGCAGACAAATACTTTGCCCATGGCTGCTGGAAACATAATTTTTGACATTTTTCAACTCATAAATGGATGAAAATAGCTAAAAACGCGCTAAATGAAAGTAAATTCCCGAAAAAATAAAAACAATTCCCAAATCCTCACCAGTGACAATGCTGTCCTCAAACAATGTGGTCGTCTCCTCCGCATCTTGCCTCTTTTTAAACCCATTCGAACCGAGACCGCGCGCGGCGAAGGTCGTCGCGGAATTCCACGGTGAAAAGAAAGAAAGTAAAAGTCGCAGTAGTCTACTCGCGAATTATTTTTCTTACTCAATCTCACTGCTTTTTTTAACAGCGGTTCCAAGCCGCTTTTCTTGGGGGAGATTCTTGAAATTCGTCGCTGAAGTGAAACAGAACGACACCTCAGGGAAATGATGATCTCAAAATAGAGTGATGAGTGTCATTATACTGACAGATTATGATGTTTTGAGCTTGAATAAGCTGAGAAAAGTCTTGTTTTTTGAGGAGATTACAAGAGAAATTGCACTTTGTGTTTGCACTGTGCATTTTTTGGATTTTCAAAAGTTTTGAGTGGAAAAATTGAAAGATTTTATATTTTATATTCCTCAAAACTCCCCATTACTTTTTTCACGCCGATCTGGGTTTACAGTAACGGTAATATACCCAAATCTTGTCGTAATATCGGCATTTTTTTCAAACTCAAAAAATAATATAAAACCTCATAAAAAATAATATTATTCATCCTTATTTGCGTTTATAATTTACTCGGAAGGAACTCCAAAGATATAATCTTGACCTATACAGTAGATAATATCATCCCAACACCAGTAAACAGTAAGTATTTTCGTTTACTTACCAAAAATCAACAATTTTAGTAAACGAAAACAAATAAAACAATGTCTAAGGTTCAGTCTATGAAATTCCTATGAATTTAGCTGGTAAATTCTTTGATAAGTCTTTTCTTAATGTTGGGTATCAATTTCAGATGGTCCTCCGCGCACTGTCCAACGCCTTTGTCTAGTTTCTCCTAAAAAAGATCAGATAATAAAAGTGGAAGCTTGTTACCTGAAAGACGGCCATTTCCTTCTCCGAATATTTGTTGGGGTCAGGTCCGATCTGTTGAATGGCTTTATCGTACGTTGTTTGAGCACATCGACTTAGTTGGTTCTAAAATTCGAGGAAATTATATTGTTCAGGAGTCTAATCGGAAAAAAGTGATAATTCATGGCATTCCATGGCAAAAAAGCTTTGAAATGCTGCACGAGGGGATAAAAATTATTTCTTTTTCTATTGTGCACCTCTTCGCGGCTATTGGGCATAAAAAATGCTATAGAAATCATGTTCAACACCACTTTTATATACCCAAACGCAAAACTCTGCATACATTTCCAAGCTTCTCCCTAAAATTCAACAAAACACCAAAAATCTCACCTGGAAAGCCGTCAGTTCTTGTTCCAACGTAACTTGAGCTTTATGAAGAGGACCATTACACCTTTCCACACATTTCTCGATTGACTCCCTGCTCCCAACCTTATCTTCACAGCATTTTGAAGAGCATGTGAACATGTTTCGCTGAATATCACGAAGATACAGTTTGTCCAGCTCATCCAGCAGACCATCAACGGCAGCCTTCATTTTCTTTTGAACTGCCTCCATTTTGAGCTGAAAAAGAGATAAAATGAGATAAGATGGCTAAAACAAAACGAAAATAAACAAAATTCGAATCGAACACAATTCACAAACTTCTGAAAGCTCATCTCCTATCTTCTCAAGAAGGATTCCAACGAGAAAAGAACAAAATACACCTAAAAATCAAGGTTACCCATCAAGCTCAACATAGATTAATATTAAATCCTATTCTCGTCCGTTTGCTCTAAAAATAACGCAATTTTTAATACAGAAAAGATGTTTTCATCAACAGACAACTTGCTTTTCTTCCAACATTCCTCGAAATTGCAAGAAAAATTATTTTTTCCTCATTTTTGTTGGCGAGCTGCGTCCACGACTAAGCAGGCTGCGAGAAAATATCGCGGAATGCGCCCTCTGAATAGCGGAAAAATGTGAATTTGAAGTCAAAAAAAGCGTTGCACTGAAAAACTTTTTTAATCTTTTTAGTAGTTGTAGTACATATAGTAGACAAAAAATTTTTACATTACTACAATGTAAAATTTATTTATTTATCGATAAAATACGTTTCCAACATTTGAGTAAACCAGCAAAACTTAAAAAAATCAGCAGTTAATATGCTTTATCTCGGCTCCAGGCGCCAATCGATGCAAAAATTCCACACAAACCTCTGAATCCGAGGTTGGTCGACTAGCACTGTAGATCACCGTCAGATGAGCATTATGTTGCGAATCGGCTTTCTTTTCCTCATCAGACTGCCAGAGGTGTTGGAATTCTTCGTTGCGCATCAGCAGACGGGTGTATTCCTCAGCGATTATAATTTGCTCGACATTATAACGGTCCAGAACATCAAAAAATCTCGAAGCATCCGGTTTTACTGGAGATCCTTCGCACTGAAAATTAAAATTTTTTTTTCAAATTGAAATTTGTCAACTACAGTACGTATACGTCTCAATTTTATTTTTTCGAAAGTAAAATATGGCAAATGAAGTTTTCATTTTTTGATTTATGTTATCTATGATGACTAATGTCAAAAAATCCATTTTTTCCTGAAGTTTTCAACAGAACTTTAATCGAAAATAATTTAAAATAAGAGAAAATACTCTCTACTTCCCAAACATACCATCAAAAGTGGTGTGTCGGACATAGGCGCCGCCAAAATGCATGATAAATACAGTAGATCATCAGAATCGGCCAACAGCCAGATCGGCCCAGCGCTTCGATCAATTTTTGTCGCCAGCAGCTTAGACAGTAAAGCAATTTGCCCTACGGCATATGGCTCAAAAATGTATTCGCCATTCCCACTGAAATTGATTTTATGGACCAAAATTTATATTATACTACCCACTCTCGTCTGAAGGTCTGAAAAATCGGGTCCTCACTGTCCATCCACTCAACTTCACAGCGATCGTCAGCGTCCGCCATTTCTTCGTCCCATTTGTAGTCAAAACCGGGGTTAAACGGGACCTATAACACGAACAAGTCTTATTTTGCGCCATAAAACCTGAAGAATCTTACATTTAGCCCGTAGAACGGGCGTTTCTTCAGCTGGAACGTTGGTGGGGGCTTTTCGGGGTCGGCGCCGACATGCTGGATCATCAGGATCTTTGGCCGAACATAATTTTCATCCACTTCTTCGCCATTGTCTTTCAAAATGTTCTCAAACACCACTTGGTCCACCAATTTCTTGCTCTCTTTTATAGTGTCGCCGAGGAAGAATCCGTCCAAAGTGACGATCGTCTCAGGCTCGGCTAGTTTGAAGAGCTGCTTCAGGGTGTCAAGATCATGATGGACACTTGCGTTCTGAAAAATTATAAGAAAAACGGTGGATTCTACTAGAAAATAGGCACAGAGGGAAAGTACCCCAACTGCGACGCTCAGATTTTGATGAAACTTGGCATAAATTTAGAATGATTTTTTCTAGGATATATGCGAGAATCCTAGTTTGCGCTTTGCAGAAACAACCGAGATTTTTAGATCGAAAGTTGGCGAAAATTTGAGACTTTTGCCGAGTTTCGGCATGAAAAGTTGTATGCCTATTTCTACCATAGAGGGTAAAATTTCCACAAAAAATTAACTTTTTCCGTATGAAACTAGCAAAGTTATAGCCAAAAACTGTTTTTCTCTCTGACCGCTCTCCTCGTTTAGTGTACTCTCTCGGCGGCAAAGCTCGTTCGATATTTCGGCGGCGCTTGCAAAGCGCGAGCTAAAACTTTGAGGAAATGATATTTAGTCTATGCCCGACGTGTGTGCAAAATTTAAAGAAAATCTGAGCGTCACACTTGGGGTCAAAAGACACGTCAAAAGAAGTGAAAAAACAAGGAATCAGGGATCATTGATTTTTCACGAAATGTCGCCGAATTATCGAGTCATAAAAGAAAACTTTCCCAGAGAAAAAGTCTTTTTTTCGGGAAAAATATTTTTTTGAACTCGATAATTCTGTGGCACGTCAATTCATAATAGAAGGAAAAAATTCCCGCCCCTTTTTGGTGATTCGTTCAAAACGAAATGTCACTATCCGATAAAACCCATTTTCTTATCTTTCTTCTTCCTTTTCGAGAAAAAGCAATTGTTTCGGGCGAGAAAAAGTGGCGATAATTTTGCGACATTTGGTCTCTCTTTTAAATCAATGAAAACGATACGAAGTTTCGAAACGGATCAGGAAATGCGCTGGATTGGCGTGTGTGGCCCCTCGCAAAAAATCAATGATCCGAGATTCCTTGTTTTTTCAATTTTCTAAAAGATTTTTTTTCGACGTGTACTTCCTTGTTAGTCTTCTCCAAAAAACCCACAATAAAAGTGACAAAGCACCCCAATCTTGCGGCCCCCAAAAGCGCGATTGGTAATTGCGCAACCGACGGCATATACAGTAAGACACTGCTTCCTTTAGTGGCGCCCATGTTCCTGAGGATATTCCCACACTTGTTGACGACAATTGTCATCGTTTTTATACTCATCTCCATTTGATCGTAGACCCGTCCGTCCACGTAACTCCCCTCCCAAAAGAAGCGACAATCGTTCTGATTCTTGAGGAGGTTCGCGTCCAGACAGTCGTAGGACAAGTTCAGGTAGTAGTCGCCGCTCTGAAACGGAGTTATAATCCATCAGTTTGGGCAGATATTACAGTAAAACACATAAACTTTCAAAAACTCTCACCTTCAAATTAGGAACTCCACATTTATCGAGCGTAAAACTGAACTCTCCCTCTCCACGACGAGCACAGGTCATCAGACATTGCATCCAGAGAATGTGGTCGCTCTTGTCCCCACTCAACGAAATCAACAAATTTCGATATTCATTGGGATTGTCACACTCCGAGGATTCGGATTTCATGGAAGTTGTGGGCGACAGCACGTCCTTCACCTTGGTCTGAACAATGTTCGGGACCACTTCGGAGACGACGTCGGTGACAACGTCGCGGACCTGAAGTCATCAAAATTTAGTTTTCTTGCTTACAGAGGAAGTACCCCAAGTGCGACGCTCAGATTTTGATGAAACTTGGCACAAATTTAGAACAATTTTTTCTAAGATATATGCGAGAATCCTAGCTCGCGCTTTGCAGAAACAACCGAGATTTTTAGATCGAAAGTCGGCCAAAATTTAGGACTTTCTGCTGAATTTCGGCACGAAAAGTTTCATAGCTATTTCAACCGTAAAGGATAAAGTTTCTACAAGAAATCAAATTTTTTCCGCACGAAACTGCCAAAGTTATGGCCAATAAGCGTTTTTCTCTCTGACCGCTCTCCACGTTTCGTGTACTCTCTCAGCGGCAAAGATCATTCAATATCGCGATGACGCTTGCAAAGCGCGAGCTAAAACTTTCAGGAATATTTAGTTAATGACCGACGTGTGTGCAAAATCTAAAGAAAATCTGAGCGTCGCACTTGGGGTACTTCCCTTGTTAGTTTTTTTTTGCCAAGTAACCTAATATTTTCAGGGTCTTTCAATAAATGAAAGTCGGAGGCCATAACTTTCGGCGGAGGCGGCGCAGAGACTTCGTTTTTGGAATATGTATTTTTAAGCGACATTATTTTTTGTCTATGAAATAACAAGATTTTAAAGTGCAAACTGAGGTCGCTACGACGTTTTGAAGTAGATCGTTTTCACCCTAAAAACCAGTGTTTTTCGGTTCAAAATGATCGGGAAATTTCGGATTTGTTCGGTAGAAAATCACCAAAGAAATGTCTTTGAAAATCATCAAAGAAACTTCGTTAAAATCTTGTTATTTCACAGACAAAAAAATATCGATTAAAAATATTATACATATTCCAAAAACTAACTCTCTGCGCCTCCTCCGCCGAAAGTTATAGCCTCCGACTTTCCTTTCTTGAAAGACCCTGTATATAACTAAAGAAGGTGTAAATTTGGAATTTCGATTCTCAACATGAAATTGGCATTATGCAGCAAGGTCCGATTTTTGCTTACAAGGGATGCACTGCAAGTGCGACGCTCAGATTTTCTTTAGATTTTGCACACACGCCGGTCATGAACTAAATATCAATTCCTGAAAGTTTTAGCTCGCGCTTTGCGGGCGCCTTCGAGATATTGAAAGATCTTTGCCCCCGAGAGAGTACACTAAATGAGGAGAGCGGTAAGAGAGAAATCCGCTTTTTGGCCATAACTTTGCTAGTTTCGTGTGGAAAAAAATGATTTTTTGTGGACACATTACACTTTACGGTAGAAATGGGCATGAAACTTTTCGTGCCGAAATTCGGCAAAAAGTCTTAAATTTTCACTGACTTTTGATCTAAAAATCTTGGTTGTTTCTACAAAGCGCGAACTAGGATTCTCGCATATATCTTAGAAAAAATTATTCTAAATTTGTGCCAGGTTTCATTAAAATCTGAGCGTCGCACTTGGGGTACTTCCCTTGTAATTTTGGTCCCTCCGTGCGACAATAACCCATGAGAAAACAAAGGTTAGAAATAGCTAAAATTAGGGAAGGTGGTCATATATCGTTAGTAAGTCTTTGTCAAATCTCCGCCAAGCCTTCGCCGAACGTCCGCCAAGCATTCAGCGGCTTTCACAGGCCTCATTGCACCTCTTACCACATTTTTTTGGCTCTCCGCTTGTCCTAGACCTTATATCGATCGATTTTGCGTCGATCCGAAAAGTTGGAGGGAATTTTGGGTCTCAACACGAAATTGGCATTATGCAACAAGGACCAATTTTTGCTAAAATGTGTCCTAGAAGAGATCTACAGCATCTACGGGATCGATTTTGTGTCGATCCGAAAAGTCGGGAGGAATTTTGGGTCTCAACACGAAATTGGCATTATGCAACAAGGACCAATTTTTGCTGAAATGTGTCCTAGAAGAGACCTACAGCATCTACGGGGACTGAAATCCAAATTTTGCGTCCGCCCGACCCTCCGCTTACCTTGGCCGGCACAGCGCTCATGACGCGCCGCGACAAGTCCAGTTTGTTCAGATTGGCCCGGAGTCGGAACGAAATCTTTCCCGCCGCCTCAAATTGCAGGGGTTATAACGAAACGAGCCGAAAGTCGGGAGCCCAAATTAGGCCAGTAAATTCGAATTTCGGAGCTCAAAAACAAACAGAATTCCACTCTACGGACGTATTCAAATTTCTCACGCGCTGCTGAAATGTTTTCTGCCCTAGGGCAAAATTTTTCAAATCGAAAAAAATAAAAAAATTGAAATTACAGTATCAAGTACAAGATTCGACAAGTCCAAAAATGGAAAGAAAATGATCGCCAAACATTTTTTCGGCCAGAACTTGCACTGGGGCCATCTTTGAGGCCCAAATTGGCCGATATTTGGCGAGAATTCGAGGAGCGATCACCAAGTGACACATTTCTCGCTCAATTATAATGTCTTGAGACATCATGCTCTTTAATTCGAGGAAATGGTTACATCACAAACGCATTTTTATCCAAATATTTATTCAAAAATTCAAATTTTGGGTTTTTAAAAATTTTGCACAGTGCAGATTTGTGTTTTCCTTGCACCGTGCGGTCAAACAAACATTGCACTGTGCATCAAGGATTCTCTCATTTCTGCACTGTGCAGAATTCCCTTTTCGCCAACTTTCTTCGCACTGTGCAGTCATGTTCTTCTCGACGAAAAATTCCCTTGCCGACTTCCTCACTCCATCCCTCAGCGACCTCCAATCGCTGGTCGAGAATGCGGCTTGGCCTCGTCATTCCGAACCCATCCTCCCACTCGCGACAACAGATGACGAGCAGCGACAAAAGACGGGAGGAACAATCAACTCGCGACAAAAGTCGAAGAATGCCCAGTCATTTGCGACCAACCACGCCAATCACTCGCCGATTGGGGTCGTTCGCGACAAAGCCTCGACCACTCGCACTGTGCAGGCATCTTGCGACAAGTCGGCCGTTTGACCTCGTGTCGCTCGCGCGTTCCGATCGCTCGACGCGTTTTCTTCGAGCTCCGCGCGCCATTGCATTTTTTGCCGCAAAAAAGGGGCGAATCGTCTTGGACGTTTTTTTTGCACTGTGCAGTCGGATGATTGGGTGCGAGTGGGTGCATTGTGCGGACATGTCGCCGATTTTTTTGAGTGCAGCTTGCACTGTGCAGACTTTCAATGCACTGTGCAACTCATTTTTTCGTGCACAGTGCGGCATTCAACTGTTTTTTTATTGCACTGTGCAAGCCATGTTCTTATTTTCGCACCGTGCAAACACCAATTTCGGTCTGCACAGTGCAATTAACCGCTGTTTTGCATAAAAAATCCCTTTCTGGCCGTAAAATTTGGCCCGATTGGTCGCAAAATGACGGCGAATTCGTTATAAAAGTCCCGTTCTTTTTGTTACAGCCCCTTTTTAAGGGTTTGCAACGTGGAAATCGTGAGAAAAAAATTGACGGTGCACTGTGCACTTAAAAAAAACGTATTTTTTGATTTTTTTCGTTCTTTTCATTATGCAAATTGTCTTCCATAAGTGTGTGGGCACTTTGGCCATGTTTTAACTGCCATTTTTTGTATATAAATACTACATTTTTCGTATTTACCGGTAGTTTTTTTAACTTTTTTTGACGAAATTTCTGTTTCTCCGAATTTCCGCGACCGTTCAAAAAATGATTTGTCATCGCTTGACGGTTTTTTGTTTCTTTTTTGATTTTATCAGCCCAAATTCTTCTTCAGCGACTGCAGCGACACCCCCCGATTTTTTCATAAAGTCATTTTTAGGGTGGTTTTTCGAAAAAATGAAAGCCGAATTTTGAGGAAAATAGGGGATTTGGCTCTTGGCGAAGCTTTTTTACGGCTTGGAAAGCAAAATGTCAAAAAAAAAATCTGTTTTGAATGCCCTAGAATACTGTAATTTTTGACAAAAAAAGACTCAAATTTTTGTAGCAGCAGATAGTACCGTGTTGTCGCAGATTTTCCGTCGATGGAATTTAACCTTGAGCGCGAAATCGAAGCGATCGATCACTCGGATCGAGCTTTTTCACTCGGAAGTGCACCAATGATGAAGTTTTGGGATATAAACAGCATACAGTAGAAAGTGGAGGGTGCAAAAATTATTTCTTCAACAGCCAATCTGGTCTAAATCTTCTTGCTATAAAAGTTTTTGTTGGAAAAGTGATGTTAACTGAGAGAAAATTCAATTTTTTGGGGGATTTCTGGCCTAAAAAGAGGTAATTTTTTTGATTTTTAATAAAAAAATTGATAAAGAATTTGAAGCAGTGATGGGCTACAGTACTGTTAACAACATATTTTACTATTAATTATCTTGTAAAATCATAAAATCATCGAAAATTTGACCTTTCCCCTAATAGTGTGTGCGCTGACCCGGCAACTTTAAGCAACCATATGTCGGCAACTTTTGCAGCTAGTGAACAATTTTTGCAATGAGTATGGACACATGATATAGTAGTTTCATGCCATGTGTACCTTTTTCCGATAAACATTTAAAGCCAAGAGAAATCGAAGAAAGAAAGATGTCCATTTTTTTGAATCACCCTCTTAGTTGATCTCCAAAATCATCATTTTTCTTTCATTTTACAAAAAATCTCCGTAACCAATTTGATTCCACGGCCTTATTACCCTCCAGTCTGCACGATTAACCCCTCGCTTCCAGCCAATTCCATCAACAATCCCATTTATTCGCCTCGAAATTTAAAAGTGCACCCTTTTTCCAGATGGGCCTTGTCTGGACCGCACGAATTACGCAACAATTTCCGTTTCCATTACTTTTTGAAAGCAATTCGACGCCGTTTTAGTGCCCGTCTTGGGCCTCGTAAACTTGGGGCACTCGCGTTCCTGAACGCAACATTAAGTCCGATGAAAGTTGCGGCGGTTTGGAGGGAAAAAAGTAATGAGTTCGACCGGAAGGAGATGACTAAGGGGAAAAATAATGCTGTCTAAGGTTTGCTAGGGCTTGTGTTGTCTGGAAATTACAGTAGGTCTGAGAAAAAAAGATTTTTTTGATAGTTTTTAAACGAAAATATTGAATTTTGGCGAAAATCATCGTGAATTGGCGGAAAATCTCCAAATTTCTACCAAAATTACCAGTTGGAATCAATTTTTTTGCATACAACATAAATTGTAAGCCTCTACACTGACGTTAACACAATTTTTCCTTCCATATATTGCCCTCAGGTACAGCTGCGGCCGTTTAAAGATTGATTTTTTAACCTTTTCCTCCATTTTTTCACTTTCCATCATTTTTCAATTTAAGCCGCAGTTGAACTAACCAAGTATTCCCTTCATCCGACCCTCTCATCCCTCTCAATTTGTATACAAATCCATTTTTTGTGCAAAACAAAAGATTAGGCACAAAAAATGCCGTCCTCGCCTTGGGTGGTCCCGCCAAAAAACCCCTCCGATTTTTTCATACATATTTAACACGAGCCGTACCTAGTTACTCTTGGACACATTTCGGGTGGAAAAAGCCTCCGGCTGATGTGTGATTCGGGACAACTTTCCGGGTTCTTTGATGGGTTTGGAATGTGAGAACGGGCGGCGAGTTTGATGTCATCGTTCGGGGACTTTGAGGAGTTGTAGTTTAAAGTCCGTGTGCTGGCTTCGATTCGGAGCGGTGTAAAATGTATTACAGCATTGTGAAGGGTGTGGGAGGAACGTGGGGAGGAGATTGGGAGGCTGCGCAAGAAGAGGAGGGCCAAAAATAAGAACTTAAAAAAAGGCGAAGTAGTGAATGTTACTGTAAAATTTCATGTTCAAAGTGGTGTAAACTTGATGTTTTTTACAATTTTGGCACTATTTTTCATAGTATTTGATTTATTTTTTGGCAGACAAGCCATTTTACAAACAGTTTTTATAATTTTTTTATAATTAACACTATGCCTGAGGATGTAAAATACTAAGAAATGGAGCCATCTAGAATCTCCGTAGCCGTCCAGATAGACTTCAGAGACTTCAAATAAACGCCACTTGAAAGGCTTAGTTTGTGCTTTGAAGGGCTATCCGGGGTATCCACATCTTTTTTAGGACCTATGGAAGTCAGTAAAGATTTTAAAATTTTTTTAACACCTCTTTTCATCGCTCTCCAACTGTTTCCACATTACAGTAGAAGCCCTAAAACATCCACCCCCAACTTCCATTATCCCTCCTCCAAATCCCTAATCTCCATTGCATTCCGGGCCCGCAAAAACGGTTGTCCCGAAGAACTCGGCGTTCGTTCGGATGGGCCGAATCGTTTTGCGTCATTAAGAGTGCAGGGAAAACAAGAAAGAGTCTGAGCCCTGTGTGTGTTTTTTGGGAACCACTCATTTCCGGCCATTCGTTATGGAAATCGCTGACCTCAGCGATTGGGACTTGTCAAATGGGAGAGGCGGCGGCCCAAAATTAATGAAACATTGCCGGGAGGTGGGTCGGGAGGAGGTGATCTTTTGAAGATAATGGAGAGATGGATCAATGATTAAGCCGCCGGGAGTTTGATGGGCCAACAAAAGAGTCTTACTGTAGCATTTTAAAGGGATTTTGACCTACTTTTTACAAGTTTAGTGTTATATTTTAATAGATAAAAAACTCAAATTTTGATGATTTTAAAAATTCGCAAGTTTTTGGGTCTCACCACGAAAACAATTCTATTTGAAATTCCCTCTACCGACCCTTGAATTAAGCCCCAATCTTCACAAGTCCACTAGATTTGTCAATTACAGTAAATCTCTCTCTATCTCCCGTTTAGATTGATGCCAAATTCCGATCCATTTTTTTGACGTAATCTGCAAAAACAAACCCTTTGGACTACGATCACGATGCCTGAACTTTTAGCCAAAATAAAAAACTCCAAATTGTGCTAATATTTTATAGAAGACTCGTGTGGAACCCCGGGATTAATCAGTCCGGATAAACTCCTAAGGCGGCTTTTGTTTTGTGACGCAAGCCTGTACGATGGAATTTTATAGTGCAATCCGCTTTGCAAGTTACAATTCCGGGTTGGGAAGTGCATGTACGCAGATGTACGAAGACTTGCAAATGGCTGGGGATGTTTCTATCGCCATTTTTGCTAATTCTGGGCGGTATTTTGTATGTGTATTTTGGGGTTTCCTTACTTTTATAAGCCAAATTTTATTCCATATTTGAATATTCGATTTGTCAGCAGTCCTCCCGTTCTTTGGTCAAGGTAAAACAATACGTTTCGCTGATCAAAATTCCCTCCAAACCCCATACCTCAACTTTTGGGCCCGTCCTCGGCGAGGCCTTGAAGACTACGGTGAGTTCGGATTCCTGATCTCATGCCGGACTTTTACTGCACCAGATCCATCGCTCTCTTTAATGATGCACACTTATTTTTTAGTGCGAAAACTTTTTAGGTGGCGTTATTACGGGGGGAAAATCGCCAGACTCTCGCCTCCAATTTGTCATCTTTCGAACGGGCCGCGAAATAAGTGGCAAAAATTTTTGGCGATTTTTCAAAATTTTTGAAGTGAGATGTCGGAAGAGGGAAGACGAAGACGACTGACAAATTAGCCGCCGATTACCGGTGGGTACGAGCCGGCCCGGGCTTTCGGAGGGCGGCCGGATGTGTCTACGGTAGCTTGTTTTTCGGAGGGCTTGTTTATAGGATGTTCTTGTATGTTTTCCCAAGTATTAAATATGTCTTTGCACTTCAGTTTAGGCATATTTTGACATGTTCAGTTGTTGTCCTTCAGTCCTGCCTTTGCCTTTTTAGAGGCTCACTTAAAAGTCTGTGAAAACGTACTGAATGGTCTTTGAAGGGATCCTTATGTTGCGCCTCGTAAAAAGTACAGTAAGGTCAGTCGACTATATACAATAGTTGCGATCGACAAATATCGCGCGGTCTCTCCGGAGAAGGACTGTTTTTAGACTGCGACACAAAATGCATCAACTTTTTTGGGTCTCTCAAAGTCTTCACCTGATCTCCAACTCGCGTCTTTCCTACCGTAGGAAGGTGCTCGTTTGTCAGCCGCAAATTTGTCTACCTCTTTTTCACCCCACCCATTATTCCACCACTCCTCAAAGGCCCGAACCTGCGGTAAGATAACTTTTTGCGCGCGCTTCGAACTTTGTGAAACGCTTTTATAAAAACGGCCCCCCGACCTTAAACACTCGTCTCGCGTATGAAAAAAACGCTCCGAGTGTTTCGCTCGCCCCGACCCAGCCTCCGGCGGCGGTGGCGGCGGAGAGAGCGTGCCGCGGCGAGAGGCCGTGCACTCGCGACGGACGGACCCGCTCTCCTCCGCGGCATTTCCCATTCGTTTTTTTCGGCCGACGAACCACATGACCGCCGCCTTTTTCGCCCCTCTCTTCCCCACCTCTCCGTCGTCTTCGCCTTCTGCCCGCCTCGCCCGCGTTTAATGTCTTTTCGTGCTGTTTTTTGGGCTCCGCGGTTCGTCTTATGCTCGGGACAGACAGGAGGGGGGAAAAAGTCGGGGGTTTTTTTTTGTCGAATGAATTAAGCAATTTTTTCGAGGATTCGCATTGTTTTACATGGGAATTCGGGGCGCGCCTCTCGCTCGTCGTGGCGGTGTCTGCGCGCACGGAGACGATTTGTGCGTTGTAGCCGGGATTAGGCAACTTATTACGTGCGGATTCGCCTGAATTCGGGCCCATTCGCGGGGCTTTTAGACGTTTTTTCGGCCTCGAACCCGAAGAAAAGGGGGTTTGGCAAATTTCCAGCGAATTTTTGCGCCTTTTGTCGCCCTTTTTCGGTTCACAAGGTAATGCGAGACCTCGTGCGGGAGTTATGCAATATTTATGGAGTAGAAAAACATGTGTTGAAAATAGTTTTATCAGGGTTTTGGATGATTTTATTGTAGTAAAATCAATCATTTTCTACTTTTTTTCTCTACTGTTTTCTTTGTTTCTGATAGAGGGAGGTACTTTAAAAGGTAATTAAAAAAATAAAGCCTCCTTTTTGTTGTTGTCACATGTTTTTTTTGCAGGCTCTTGCCATGAAGATCGCATTGTTTCTCCTAAATTTTTATTATTGCTACTATTTTTTGAGTGATTTTTGTAGGTTTTAGACTGCATTTTACTTTACCATTGTCTTACTTACTGTTTATTTTTTTGATTACATTCCGACTTTCCTGCAGGAAAATCACCAGACTTTTGAGGCAAAACATAAGATCTCTGATGGTTTTATTGACCCCGAAGATTTGACCTCATGTTTTAAGGTCTTTGGAATGGATTCAATATCAGGAACTTAACGAACATATGTTGGAAAGTCGTTTTTTTCGGGATCTTGGAGGGGATTTTAATATTCTAGGTCTTTGAGCATTTAGATTGAAAAAGTTTTCCGAAGGGATTTATTAAAAATCGAACTGGAAACAACGCGATTTTTTTTGGAAAAATTGCAAATTTTTCTATCGTAAAATACGGCAGCATCTTGAAAGTATGAGCTTAAATTTACAGCAATCGATTTATGGGCATGCTCGCAAAAACCCTTGTAAGAATCATCAAAAAAGTTGCCCTCAGTGTTCTAAAAATTACTGTTTACACAGTAGCCCTTGTTTACACTTGCATACAACCAAACCTTGCCACGGATCAAGCCTTTCCACCTTTCACATCTCACCGATCGCAGATTACCGTTCCCCGTCTCTCCCGGCGCAATCGCTCGCCCATAAAACAACAAGAATTCGTTTGACAAACAGCCAAAATCCCCACCCAAACCACTAATTATATATTCGGGGCTCAAAGACCAGCGGTATTGCGGTCAGATGGCGGAGATTCGCAGAGCAAAAAGCACCGGCCTTCAGACGTTTTTTGTCGTTCCCTCATTAATGTGAGGAATTGGATCAGGAAAAAGGGGAAGATCAGCGACTGATGCAAATCTTCCTGGCGCTGAGTTTTTAATAAAAAAGAATTTTTATTCGTCGCAGACGTGCTAATTAGAAAGTTTCTTTGGGGGAAATTAACTAGTTTCAGGTCCAAGGTTTGAAAGTCGGAGAGTGTCCAGATATCGTGGGTATTTAATCTCCATTAGTCAATATTCTCGCTAATTTCCCGTAAACAACGTCTTTACGGATGGGGTGAGGGGAAACGAGCGAGAAAATGGCGGGTAATGTTATACAAATTCAGCGGATTAGTCTCGGTTTTCGGGAAAACTTTACTTTTTACTTCGTAAATTTGTAATCGTTTTGACAAATGCGTTGTGCGTACGTAGCTCAGAAACACTTCTTAGCTCAAAAAGATGCCAAAAATCACGTTTTTGGCCCATACCTTATTGACATACCGTATTTGGAGATGGTTTTTTCTCACTGTCCCCACAAATCGGCTGTTCCCAGCTTGCCGGATGTTTTGGGCCCGTTACCCCTAGCCCTTTGCCCGCTACCCACGCCCCTCGCAGCGTGTGTTAATCATCCCATCAGCGCGCGAACAGGGGATCGTTTACCGCACAGCTCGCCCGCCACGCAGCTAAAAGTTGGCTGATTTCCATGAGACCCGACCCTCCACGCCCTCTCTCTCACCGCCGCTTCGGTTTTGACCCTCTCGATTCCCGCTTCATGTAGACCACTTGAAAACCGATGCTCTAAGGGAGTTTTGGTGTTTTGCGGTGGGCGAGAAACGAAGGGGTTTGATCGCTCGAAAAAAGACTTCCGCGCCAGCGTTGGGGAATTTCGTTTTTTGTCGCGAGTTTCCACGTCTTTCGCCGCGGATTTTTGATGATTTTTGGGGGTTTAGGGAGTTTGGATAGAGGGCTTAGATCAGCTAGAAATTGGGTTGTCTGAGAAGTTCGAGAGACATAGTGTTTATGAATTTATAACCAAGTCGATGAAGGCTATATAACTTACAAGTTGCTCACTTTCTTTAGCGTCTTCTTCATCAACTATCGCTATGATTGCCATGGGCCTCAAACTATGTCCCTTTTTTCTCAACGCTCGTCATTTTTTTCTCCTTTAGAAGTCGCCTTTGAAAGCCCTAAATATGTTATTCTCAGCTCCAATATGACCTATTCTTCCACTGACCCTCTCCCCCACAACCTCATCACCAAGTTGAACGTCATTTCCTCCCGCCTCCCTTTCCTTGGCTCCCACCCAACTTGCATTGTTTTAAAATGCCGAAAATTAGACCCGTTCTCATCATAATTCGCCCATTTTCATTGTGCCAGAAATAAGAATTCGCACTTTCGAATAGCGAAAAGTTCTCCGTCTTTCTCGCGGCGCCAAAAAAAGTTTTTTTGGGGGGGAATTTTTGGCGGGAACAGAGGATGCACGGTGCTGGATTTTTTCGCTTTTTTGCAGCCTCTTTGCTCTCTGAAATGCACCGTGCAAAGGGTGTGGAAACTTGAGAATGAAGGGGACGGAGAGAGTTGCAATTTTTTTGATTTTTTGAATGGCTTTTGATGTTTGAATGGATGGGGTTTGTTGGTCATTACTTTTGTGTATAATTATATGTTCACTACAATGAAAATGCTGACGGCTGGAAAGAACAGGGGCTTCTTGAAATCATGAGATTTTTGGGATTTTAAGACTGTTTCTTTTTGAGGTTTTTTTATTAATATTAATACCTATTATCATCATTTTATAATATCCTAGAATTAATAAAGAATCAGAATTTTACCAAAACTTTTACCTTTATTTTTGCCCACACGACTATTTTTACAATCCAAATCTCACTCCTCCCCCATTTCCCCTCCATTTCTTCCACTCGCCCTCCGGGTGCACGTCATTTCGAACGCGAGTCATGAGGTCCACTTAGCGGCGTCTTGAGCACCGAACATCATCGCCCGGCCCTAGAGTGCACGACGCAATTTTTGGCGCCAAAACTTGGGCCATGTATACACAGCCGCGGGGCCAGACGTTTTTTCCAACCTTAAACCATTGTTCTCAAGTGTTTACTTAAGGCATTCGAAGCGAACGGTCCCGTTTTTTCGCCGCCGGATGTTGCGATTGTAGGGAAGGGTGGAGGGGGGCCCGGTAATTTGGGTGTGGCTAGTGATTGGGTGTGGTTTTCCGGGGTATTTTGAAAAAACATCTTTTTAAATGGCTTGATCTTGCAAACTGAAGCGTCTTCAGATGTTTTTGCCAAAGTTTTGGCTTTGAAAACAACGTGACTTGCCGTTAATTTATGTAAATTTATATTTTGTAGAAAGCGGCGCTTCCTTTTTTGTCTGGCTAATTTTATCTCCAAACATTTTTTGGCATAAAACTTTGGTCAAGGTCTGTAATAAAACGCGAAAAAACCCCTCCCAGCTTTATCTGATTATACTTTTGGAGTCTGCGGGAGATGTTCTTGGGTTCAAACTGTTGTAGTCTTCGGGAAACCCGAGTTCCTTCGACATTTAATAGGATTAGAGGGGCGTTCTGTGTAGGCCGGGTTTCGCGGGGTATCATAATATTGATTATGATATCATGTTTTGAACTTTTTCGTAGTTTCGGTTTGTAATCAGCTTAGAGGGCGTTTTGAGATTCATAATTCTATAATTTATGCTACAGTAATTGTACAGTTTTTGGGGGAAATGCCTTGCCATTCAAGAGCCGTCTTCTGGTCTTATCAAGCCGCCAAAGTATCAAAACCTTGCCATTGTCTCGTCTACACCCTTTCAAATCGCCAGCCTCGCCGCTGATCTTCTATAAAAAAAGTTTGCACCGTCTGGTCTGCACAGAACCGCCGGCACGGGCCCCATTCCCTCGCAGAATCCCCAGCAGACTAAAATAAAGCCCGGGCCCATATTATTTACAATGAGGTATGAATTCTACTATAAAAAAGCGGGCCCTCGTGATTTCGCCGCTCGCTCTTACCCTTTTTTCCCCCCTTCCTTCCTTCTTTCCTCCCGCCTCTCGCGAACTGATGTTATACTCTATGTTTAGACGCAGGCTGCTGAGGCGAAAGAAACGTCGATTTGATTTCAATTTCATTTGTTTCACGTGACCCGCGGCGAGAAAGAGAGTTTTTCGAGCCGTTTTGCGCCCTTCCACCGCCCCAGGTTTTGCATAAATCTTGTGAGTTGGGGAGTCATTTTGACGCGGTTGCGGGGATTATCGTGGAACTGTGCGGGATTCTGACGCCATCAGCGAGAGTTGGGGCTTCGGTCGCAGCCGTTTTTTACTCGATTTCGGCGAGTTTGGCGATGAAACGTGCGAAATTTTGATGATTTCGGAAATTTGGAGGGTTTTTCGACCCATTTTAAGTATGCAGAGGGATGGTAACGGTTTTAAATTAAATATTTTTCAGTGGGATATCAATGTCATTATTTTGTCATTGCAATAAGTCCAAAATTTTTTATATCTTTTTGGCGAAAAATCAAGATTTTTTTTGAGTTTCGTAACTTTTGCTTACTTTTTAAGCAAGAAACGTAGTTTTTCTTCGCTTGTTTATTACTATTAAAGACCCATTTAACCATCTAACGTCTCTATTAGTGATAAATGCATTAAAAATATTTATTTTCCTCCTCCAGACACACCTTTCCCTCATCGGCCCGAAACTTTTATCCCATCTTTTTTTTTTATTTTCTTTCGTCTAGCCATCGGAATTTTGTTGTTCGGGCGGTGCGAGGAATCGATAGGGAGTTGATTCAATTATGTTATTCATGATCAGATGATCTGAAAACGGCTGAGTCAGCCGCGAATTCGTCAAAAATCAAGTGATTTTTGGGGGTTTTCGAATGTTTTTTCCCGATTCCTTCTTTTCAAGAATGCCGCTGGATCCATTTTCAGTCCGCTATTTCGACAGATGACAAAAGCCTCTCCTGTCATCAGGGGCCACCGTATCGCCGGGGGGTTATCTTTCGAATTTACTGTTGTTTTCTCTCTTCGATCCACCATTCTGGCGCCACCCGCGACGCCGCGGGCTGATTCGTCGCCGGAAATTTGTTTTTAAGCCCCCTTCTTTCTTCGCGTTATCGGCGTTGTTTTGGCTGATAAGCGACTGTCGGTACCCGAAAAAAAGGTATAAATTACGTTAATTTATGGATGTTCCCGGCCCTCTTTTATTGTTTTACCTTGGGGCGAACGGGCATTTAACGGGTTTATGGTCATTACTATGCAGTTTTTATGGGGTTTACTGTTGTTTTTTTGCTTTTTTGACTTGATAAACTGCATTCTTTCAATTTGGAGGATTAGACATTTTATACGATGAAACATGTCTGAGGGGATACTTTTTGATACTTTTGAAAAATTCGTAAACAACCTACAAAAAAGTTGGGAAAAATAGACATGGCAGTCTCTAAATTGATTTTTATGGGTTGTTGGACATCTTATACGATAAAACATGTCTTAAAAAATATGAATTTGATGATATTTCCTTGAAAAATTACATTTTCTATCATAAAATGCGAAATTCGTGGATTGTAAAACGCGCATATTGATCGTTCCCCTCATTTATCATCAAAAAATTTCAGCGCGATTTCTTGGAATCAAAATTTTGGCGAATTGGACCGCAATGTTGGCGGTGGCGCGTCGCCGACATCCTCCCACGCCTCAATTCACAGCCATCGTCGCGGCCTCTCCGCCACAATGACCGTCATGCGCAACTGGTTCGGCGGCGGCGGGGGTGCGGAGAGCGCGCCCTCCACCTCCGCCACGACGTCGCCCGGCTCCGCGGAGCTGGAGTCCGCCTCCATCGACGAATTCGAAAGACTCAGTGATTTGTGGTACGTTAATGGTGTAGTACAGTATTGATGAAGGTTTTACAAGTTTGATTTTTTTGTTTTTAATCTAAATTTTCGAAATGAGATCAATTTTTGACCCTGAAGTGGTATGTTTATCACATTTATCAATTACAAAATAACCATTTCTACTTTTTATACTTTACAAAAACCCTTTGAAACGTATCTGTAAGCTCTACCGGCAGTGTGGTCCATTGGAATCGGACTCTAAATCCCCAAAAAAACCTCAAAACTTGAAAAAAACTTTGTCTCTTATCAAGGGGTTTAGACCAATTTGGACTAATGCTTTCAGTTTTTCACTACCGTTTCATCACTCTTTGCTCTCCATTATCATCTTTTTTTTGTGTATAAAACGATCTTCAGCTCCTGTATCAATTAGTTTCGTATTTTTCGGAAGTTGTAAAGTTGTAATTTGTAGCGTTTAAACGTCTTAACGAGTCTTTGTTCCGAAGGTCCAATGGGATCAGCGCAAAATGAGTTGGTCTCGGGCGTTGGAAGTCCTCCAAAATTCGCGAACAGCCGTCCAAAATTGCGTCCATTCGACGGTTTTGTAACCAATTGTTGCGAGGAGCAAAATTTGTCGCAAATCAGGGCTTTTTTCGAACTTCAAATGGGCAATTCTCTCAAAAAAGGGCCAGTTTTTCCTCTCGGAACTAACAATCATATTGCATATCATACAAACCATTAATTTCCGAGTGTTTTTTCTCTCCCAAATTACCAATTTGCTCCCTCCTTCACGTCACATGCACGTCAACTTTCACCTGTTTTCGTTGTGGCCCCCATGGCTTGGCACTCGGCCTACAAATTGGACTACAAAACATGGCTCGCCCATTGTAAACGTTCTATTGTCATCCCGCTGTTTTATTGCTCAAGAAATAATCGTAAATCTCGGCAAAATCCGCGATTAACATTCAATGCGTTGAGTTATGGCTGCGGCGTTGTGCAACATTTAAGCGAACGAGCCGGTGTGTTGGAGGGACTCTTGGTCTTGAATTTGTGTTTTAGTGGCTTGCACATTGAGCCGTATTTTACTGTGATTTTTGAGGTGGTTAAAGGATACTCGGTTGTACTTAATGTCTTGGGTTTTTGAGGAGATTTGAGCTGTAATTAGGAGCTCTTGTAGCTGGGATATTTTGAGTGTAAAAGACCACACCTCTGTGGTGAATATCAAAGACTGTAAGAGACTTGTTGAGCTCAATTTTTTGAGATATTTTGGTTTCAACAATCTAGAAAAAGTATCCAACAATTGCTGTCTGGCTCTTCTGTAGGCCTGTGAATTTGCGGATAAAAACAAATTAAATTTTATCGCTCTGATTCTCTTCAATGTACGTAAACGCTTGCTTACATCGATCCATATATGTACTCCCTAGACACAACGTATATACAAAATTTTACAAATTTCCAGGCCTTTCAGTATCCTTCTACCTTATCCAACTTTCTTCTCATCCTTTTTGTATATATAACTTTGATCCCAAAGATCTCTAAGCCCCAGAGGGAGGGGTTTCCACAGTGTTCCCAAGACAAATTGCAGACTAATTATACTCCACTCTTTGGCCTCAACTTCCGTCTGATCATTGACACTTTTCTTCCAGAGAGGTCGATCCGCTGGCGGCGAACAGTTTGTTCCGGTCCGAGGCGTTTTTTTAGTTTTTATGGAGCCCCGTTCATAACGGGTGTAAGAGACGCTTCTTTATTGCATTCAATGTTTGTTTGCTCCGCTTTAATTACCAATTAATCTGGAAGGGGAAAGTCGCGAAATTAGAGGGAAACTACGTGGAATTGCTTAGGCAATTCACAGGTGTTTCCGAAATTGGGAATAATACCTTCGAAAAGTGGGCCGGATATGACAAAGTTTGCTTGTTTTTTCTGCGTAATTGGCCATTGCTATGAGGTAAATTTTCGTGTTTTTGGGGGACATAGAGGTGTGACATTCGACGTGGATATGTGATGTATAATCTGTGATGTCTATATCGGTTTATTGCACAGTTATTAGTCCAAAATCGGCTTTGTTTTCCTCTTTTTCGGTTCAAAAAGTGCATTAGCTTATGGTTGTGGCTACTGTAGGTCGTCCTTAAACTATATTCGGCTTAAAGTTTATTCAAATATTAACCCACATTCGCTCTGCTCTCCCACCAAATATCGATGGATCCCCCCAAACATTCTACGCATTTTCCGTGGCCCGCCACCAAAAGCAAAAAAAAAATCGCTTTCTCCTCTCTTCCAGCTTCCGAAAGTGATTCGAGGCCTGTTTAAACAAATCTTTTTTGGCTTCGAAAAGGTCAAATCGAATTGTTTGAACATTGTTTTAGGGCCGCGAAAGTAACGGGGGGCAAACGCACTTCCTTTTCATCTGATATGAAGCGAACTTTCGTTGAAAACCGGCGACTTACAATACGCCCGGCTAAAAGAGTTTGTTTTTCGGTCAAGGGACGTCAGCGTCTGGTCCCATTTGGAGGCCGGTCGTGGCCTTGGAAGGCGGTGTGATGTGGCGCTGATTGTCCTTGATGATGTTGCCGAGCTCTGAGTAACGGTGCCTTCAAGAAATGATGATTAAAATCAAAATTCCTTCAGCATATTACAAAATTCGAACTTGCGGCCACAAGAGCGGCGAATTTTCTGGAAAATTTCGCCGCAAGAGCCCTAAGAGTGCAACATCTGGCTTCGCCAATGTCCTTGCACTTTCTTCGACCCTTTTGTCTCTTACAATACCGCTTCTGACCGCCCTATCTGGCCCCAGAATCTGTTTTTTCGACCAGTCTGCGCCTTTTTTCCCTTTGTTTTGACTGCAGAGCCGTTTTCGCCAAATTTCAAGCGCCTTTTTGATCGTTAGCAAGTCACTTATGACTTTTATAAAGTGCAACAGGTCATACCGTCGCCCACGCCCGTCTACCGGGTATCCATTCCGCATTCCTTACACGGGGAAAAGGTCGGAAACGTTATATCAAATCGGAGGCACTTTTATCAGCGGTATGCTTATCATTCTCGGAAAATTGCGACGGTTTAATGGGCGGTTTCGAGGCTGGGAAACTGTTGTTTGGAGACCATATAATGTTTATGGTGTTATTCATGGCCTGCGATTGTTTGGGAAGCGATTGGTCGACAGTAGCAGGCAAAAATCCAAGGAAAATTCTTGGCCACAAAGCTTTTATTGATAAAAATATCAATAAATAAAAATCCTACTCTAGAATTATCATAGACTTCTTATCTTCCAGGCATATTGAACTTGATAAAATTGCAGTTGTTATATCGATTTTTCCCCCCGTTCATCGCAGCTCGTACGCCCCATTTCGGTAGCCATTGTGTCGGGTTGGAGAGCGTGCCATTTTGTGATTAAGTTGATAAGATTTCTTTCCCTCCATTCTTCCAGCATGTTCCATTCGTTATTTAAGGGCCATAAATTAAGTGGAGAGATTGATCTTAATTAAAAGCCCTTGTTTTTTTTTATTCTCCTGTCCATTGTAACGGACAAGTTTTTCCGATGGAACGCGGGGGTAATCTGATGCGTATTTAGATGAGTTGTAGTCTAGACGGGCGTTGGGGCGAAACATGGGCAATTTGCATATGAAAGGTTTGCATTTATGAGCACTGATGTTGATTTTTTTTGTAGTTTTTGTCTGAAGCCATGGCGGGGTTTTTGAGTTTTTTTTTGGATAGAGCAAGGCTCTTGAAAGTTTTTTGATGGGGTTTTTGACTCGGTTATAGCTGTTGTTAATTGCGTATTATGTTAAAAAATTCGCTAGATTGAAATTGGCAAAAAATAAGAGGTTCTTGTAGATTGTACCTGGCCAGTTGATGACCAATAGAACTTTTCTTTTTTATTTCGCTCTAATTTAAAGGTTCCTCTCTAAACTGCGGCCTCGATAGCATATCGAACATCTTGGAATAATTTAGCGAATGAGGCTCCTTAATATTACCCTAGATCCCACTAAAATCCTTCAATTCTTTTCCCAACTTGTCCATAATTTTCCGCAAAATCCCATCAGCTCTTTGTTTCTGATCTCCCTGATCTTTACAACCTCCCTTGTGGCCTTAAATCGCTCTAGATTTATGTTCGTTTACCCTCAATATTACACTAGCCACCTCCAAAGAGGATTCCCCCCGATTTTTTCCCGAGCAAGCGAGCCAATTAATTACGTCTGTTTTGCTGACAAAAAAGATATCGCTGGCAAAGCGGGGAATTTATCGAAGGGTCCGCGTAATCTCGCCCATCGATCTGTTTATTCCACCCGATCAATATTCGCGGTATTTTTTCTGCCTTGGTCGCCCTATCGCCGTTTTCGTTGGGGCGGTTATGCGTTATAAACTTGGCTAATTTTGCACAGACAGCGGTTTTTGTAAGGCAGAAGGTCATGTTTTTTTCATAAAATTATTATATTTTATTGCATTTTTGGTATAGTACTGGGGTTGTTGTTTTATGTGTAGAAAATGTTGCTGAGCGTAATAAATTAATAAAAATAATATTGTAGTTAAAAGTTGTGTGTGCTAAAATTACTTTCAAGCAAACTTTGTTGCTATTTTGAGCTCATTATTGTATTTTTTAATTACTGGCAATTACCGAGCTTTAAAAAATTCAGTAATTGAAAAAATTTCCTTAATGTGACGCTCTACCGTATTTCTTTTACATTTCTTTTTTCCTTACAACAACATCTTCATCTAATACCATAAACTATCATCCATTTTCAACCCTACTCTTCTCTCCACCACCTCCAAAATCACTGTCAAAAATGTGACCTCAAAAGTCCGTCATAAGGAAAACAGTTCCTCAACGGCGCACGTGAAGATCAGATTGCAAAAACTGGCGATTTGCACGTCTCTTACGATAATAAATTCGGCTGGTCGTAAATAAATAAATTTTGTACCGTAGGAAGTTTTATTTCTTTGTTTTAAGATTTGTCATTTGTTTTGGGCGACTTTTTGGGCAGTGATTTACTGACGTGATTCTGTTTGGCTGTCCACGATTGGGATCTTGAAATTGGACTTGTTTTTTTTTTGAATTTGGGAGATTCAGAAGTCAATTTTGATTGGATCGCAGAATTTTCCGGAATAATTATTGGGCCGCCCGTGTAATAAGGGCGTTGTAGATTTCTACAGAAGAGATATCATAGGCGATTTTGATTAAACTTGAGCTTGATAAAGCTTAAATTTAAGCTTCCTCAAAGGCTATGCCTGGTTTTTTATTGAAGCTATGATGATTTTTTAATCAACAATTTATATTTTTGATTCGTATTTTACACAGACCTTACCCACGAGGTTCTTATTGGTCGTTAAACTCTCCCCTCTACTTTTCCTGACCTCCATTATTTTTATTACTCTATTTTTGCCCCATTATAACTTCAAATGTCACTTCCATGACTTCCATTATGACCAAGCAAAGATAACTCTATTAAAAGCCACTCTTCGCTCCACAATTCCCCGTCTTTTTCATTGATAAGGCCGAAAAACAATTCGATTACATGTTTCCTATGTTTTTTTTTATTTTTTTTTCGCTCCCGATTCCCGTCTATATCTGTTTATTACAACATTATAATGTCCAAAAAATTTCGATTTTTGGAATCTCGAGAATTTAATGGTTTTAAAATACATCGTGATCGCTGACACATTCTAACTCTCCGCTTACAGTATGCAAATCATGGAAAAAATTGTAAATTGATAAATTTGATAAATCCGAAAGGGACAAAGGGCTCACAAAAAAGTAGTTTTTTGGAACAAAAATGACTATCCTACATGTCGACAGACTTTGCGACGCCTATGTTGATGATTTTAGCGTTGGCCAGACGCGCAAAATCCAGCGATCGGACATGCGGTTGGTCATCTTCAATGAGAATGATCAGAGGTTACTGTACGACTCGGAGACAGTAATCTCGATTGAGGACAAGCAATTGAAGGATGCTCACAAAAGCGCTTGCGGAAGGTTTCAGGTGAGCATTTATGATTTTTTTAGCTAGGGACATTTTATACGATGAAACATGCATGGTAAATTTTGAAAGGTTTCGTCGTATAAGATGTCCCTAATGATTTAATTTGGTCGGTTACTGTACCTAGAAACTTGATTGTAGAGCTTGGGGACATCTTATACGATGAAAAACGTTTTGAAAATTCCGAAAGGTTTCATCGTATAAAATGTTCCTAATGATTTAATTTGGTCGGTTAATGTACCTAGAAACTTAATTTTTGAGCTCGGAGACATTTTATACGATAAAAAATGTTTCGAAAATTTTGAAAGGTTTCATCGTATAAGATGTCACTAGTGCTTTAGTTTGGCCGATTACTGTACCTGGGGACTTTTCATGAATAAATAACACTTCTTATGCAAGATTACAGCCTACATTTTATTTTTGCGCCCCGTAAACAATGTAATTTCCAGTTCCTCCGCCACCGCTCTGATGTCCCTCAAATTGGTCGCATGGTATTTGGCACACTGCCAACCTCATCCAAAACTGGATCCTTGAAGATCCACACCTTACCGTAAGCGGATGACTTTAGAAAACTAATTCTTGTTTAGTCAAACAAACTCGGTGATGCTGAGCCGGGTCTTCTTCGTGCCAAAGGCGTCTAAGCTCAATGGACCTTACAAGTAAGCCCTTGCAAATTTGAAATACGATTTTGGAAATAATTATCTATCATATTTTGCGAGTAAATGTTGTAATTTTCAATTTCAGTGAGCTCAAATTCCTGACCAATAGCTTCGGTTCGGAGCCGGACTGCCAGGGGCAACATTATGCAACGATCCGGTCGTTGGACACGATCCGCGATGATTTCCGAAGGAAGAATTCGTCCGCCGATCCGCCCAAGCGTTTCCATCGGATTCGAAACTCATCGCTTCAGCTGGACAGCGATGATGCGATCCTGGAGGAAGTCCGCGCTTTCTCACCGAATCGGCTGAGCAGACATTGCCGGAAACAATTGTCGCTGAAGGGGTTGGCTGATGAAGGTGAGGGTAGCGACTTTTTTTATGCTAAAGTTTATTATCTAATAACGAAATTTTTACAATAAAAATTTTGAATTCCAGGTCCAGCCGTCCGTTGGGGCAGTCGTTCCCGGATGAGCTCCTGCTCTTCCGTCAACGAAAACATTGACGATCTAAAGCAAATTGGATTTGCCCTCATTTTCGACGCCAAGGAACGAGACTTCCTCTTCCAACATATTCTCCAAATTGAGCGAGAGATTGTGAAATTGGAGACCGGAATTTACAAGGCTTCATTGTCCCGGAGTCAGTTCTTTTATTGTGTCTATCAGGCGTACCGGCACTTCACCCACTCGGTGTGTCTGTTGTACAATTCGTTGAGGCTCCGACAGCCCGTTTGGTTATCGTTGTTGGACCCGCATCAACAGAATGAGGCGGCTCAACGGTTTTGTCATTCCTTGGCCAAACTGATCGAGCAGCTGGATCGGAAGGAAACGCAATTGTAAGTGGCTGTTGCCAAGTATATTGAATGGTGTATGGAGGCTCTAGAAATCTATAAACTTGGGCTATTTCATGTTCAAAATGCACATATGGATTTTAGAAACTTACCATGATTTTTCAGCTTTTTATCCACCCTCCTTTCGACCGTCCTCATGAACCATTTGGCCTGGGTGGCGAGTGTTGCGCCGCCCGATACGATCCCTCAACATGAACGGTCATTACTGTTGGGGACTGTAAGTTTAAGCAATATCATCACCGTCTTTTCTGAACCATTTTAATCCATATCATTTTAAGAGTGTAATCGACGCTTCCCGTCATCCCTACAACGCCCGATTGGCTCAGTTAATGGAGCTCTGTGGAATCGTTGGAGGAGGCGATAAATTGGCCAAGACTGTTGTCATCGGGAAGAACCCTCGATTGATCAGCGAGATCCTCTTTGTGTTGTCGTATTTCATCCGATGCTCGAATGTGGAAAGCAGGAGAGGAGGTGAGGAATATTTCAGAGTATATTAGACTTAATCTGCATGCATAAACTAGGTCAAAATAGCAATAGATTAAAAAGTATTGTCCATAATACTTTACGGCCTACTTTCAGAAGTTTTATCGCCCACCAGACCCGCGAATCCGGTGAATCTTGTTGGATCACCCCCTTCGAATGCTCAATCCGATCTAATGGATGATTTCCTGACCGACCTCAGCTCCTCAAACACCTCTCAACAGCCGGATCCAGCCCCTTCTTCAATGCCAATTCATCCACCAACCAGAACCAAACGTCCTTCCTCTTCGTTGTCATCCTCTCAATTCGCAACCTCCCCTCCAGACGGATGCTCCAAGTTCCCCATCGACCTGGACGAACCTCCATCCAAAACTCGAGCCATCAACCCGCCGTTGAGCCAGTCGATGTATCCGGAAATGGCGAGTCCCACGAGTTCGCGGATAATGAGCCAATCCGTCCACAGCCAGACTATTCATTACTCGAGTGGGCAGAATGGATTGTCGAGTCCTGCCAGGAGTCGAATGGAATTGATCTTGGATGTGGAGGACGTTCAGATGTCCGGACAAGAACTGGTCCCTTCGTTGTACCAAAACTCGCTTCAACAACAGGCTAATGGCGCTCAGAATGGCTCTCACTCTCCTGCCTCAAGCTCTCATTCTTCGCAATCGCTGGGTTCTAATACCAACGCCAATGGGGATCTGGGAAGATCGTTGTTGGCTGGAGTTTGTGCTTCCTATTCGCCACATTTTGTGCTATCAGGTAAGCAATTGTTTTGGCAATAACATCA
Organism: Bursaphelenchus xylophilus; assembly: GCA_904066235.2. Taxonomy (NCBI): domain Eukaryota; kingdom Metazoa; phylum Nematoda; class Chromadorea; order Rhabditida; family Aphelenchoididae; genus Bursaphelenchus; species Bursaphelenchus xylophilus. Next base: position 3,845,897 of record CAJFCV020000004.1, read on the forward strand.
AAATTTTTTTTAGTTTACTGCGATAGTATTGATCAATATCTTTGCAGGTGTGGATCTCCGAGAATCCGAAGTGGAAGACACCTTCAACGCCATCTATGAGGACGTCAAACATCCGACCGGAGAACCTTGTGAGACCGCGATTTCCCCCTCTTCTTCGACCAGCTCAGCCCTCACCAACTCTGCCCATTCCACTCTTCACGACCTCCCACCTCGACCTTCTCGCCATCGACGTCAAAACTCGACCGTGGCGGATTCGCCGCGCTCTCGAAGCAGCCAGAAGTCGACCTGCATTGAAGGCCCGACTTCAGCGGTTGTTGTGGTCGGCGATCTCACCGACACCTCTGTACGAATAGTTTCTGCGCAGAATTGTCGCATTGAAGACCAACAAGTCGCGAGCCCGTCGGATGCGGTGGTTGCAATGCTGGAGCAGTTCTTGTCGCTCTACAAAATTGAAGCCAACTCGAACTTTTTGATCAGCTTCTTGGAGGACAAGCTGAGCAGTTTGCTGAGTAAGAGTCAGACGTTGGTCAAGTTGATCACCTCCGAAGAGAAGTCGGATTATCTCTACACCGAAAACAACTCCAATACGGGCCATTCGACAGCGATGGAGGTCGAATCCTCCAGCCCTATCAGTCATTCAAAGCCTGATGAGCCCCAATTCCGAGCGCCCAATCCGCCAGCCGCAATTACAATGTCCAAGTTGCGGAATTTGTCGGTTGTCTCGGTGAAATCTCCCGGCAAGGAGCATCGAGGCTGGGTGTCGACGGACACGATCGACGAAGATCCCGATGACAATGTCCTGGCGAGCGCTCCGATGGTGTTGTCGATGGAGCGCGTGTGCGAAGTTGTTGGCTGCGACTGCAGCGACCTCAGGCTGATTGTCAATGTGGCGTCGATTTATCAGCCCAACGTCTTGAATAGTATGGTATTGTGAGCGCTTGTACATACAAAACTCTTAGCCTTATACAGTATATTGTACGATAGTAATTTTATTTCGTCTTGAATCCATGATGACTTTTCTTAGAGACTTTAAAATTTTCATTTTTCAAAAATTTGTCATCTTTTGCCCAAAAAAATTATTCAAATCCTTTCTAAACTGCCACAAAACACACCCGATGTACATATTGTAAGTTTGTAAATTCTCTTCCCCAAATTTCTTTCGAATTTTTATTGTTATCTCCCCTCAGGTCCTCTAAGTTATGGTTAAAGTTGTTACGCATGGTCTGTTCCGTCATTATATCAAACAATTTACTGAGTAATTTCAACACTCTCCTCCAAAATTGTTAATACAATAAGTTCTTTGGTATATCCCCCCTCGCTCATACAAATTTGCTCCGTTTTCGCTATTGTATTCGATTTTATTGTATATACGAACCCAAAAATTGCTCATGTTAAGTTTGCTTTTTGTTAAAGACACCTGTAATAAATGTTAATACACTTATTTGACTTTCTTTTACATAATTTGAGACTCAATTTTCTCCTCAGAAACTTGTGAATTTTCAAAATTAAAATTTTATATAAATGAAAGAATTAATTTAAAAAAATCATTCCAAATTTAATGTAATGGTCTCCCGAGCGGTTGTTCTTCTCATTATCGGTCTGATTGGCCAAGTCAAAACGGATCATTGGACTCTGGATGGGACTGTTTTCCATCCGGAACTCGATGATTTCAGTACTTATCCTAAAGTTGTAAGCCGAAATTTGAGATTTATTTTTAGAGGCATACTTAATTTACAAATTTTTTTTGAAGTCCTCTATGAAAGCTGAGACTTTGATCATATTTTCTCAAATTTTTTGACTCGTGTTTTGCAAAAATCATCGTGCTTTTGAAGCCGTAGACGCCTTTGGGGTGAAAGGTTGCCCTTTTGATCCTACTGTGGCGTCTCGAAGAAATAGGTTTTTTTCAGTAAAAACTGGCAATGACCTGGGCAAAATTATTAGGCAATGATCTGGGCAAAATTATTGATCATGCTGTGGCATTTTAATGGGAGATGGACTTTTTTATGAAAAATTGGCAACGATATGCGAAAAAAACATTTTTTTCTCTGACCACTCTCTGCATTATCAATGATCTCTCAAGAAATCGTTAAAACCTCGGCTTTTCCTACAAACTCGGATCTAATATTTTGAGAAATTCATTCGAGGCCTAGGCAAAAAACTATGGCCAGATTTGAAAAAGTAAACTGATAACTGTGATTCAAACGTTTTGTTTGAATTCTCCAGTTTTCCTCGCCCATTTCCTGCTGATTTCCTTTCCTTTAGCGCGTCGAGCTGCTCCAGTACGGTATCTACGACACCGTTGTTGGCGATACCATTGCCGATGTAAATGGAAGCTTTCATGTGGAAGGTTATCCACCAGTCCTCAGAGCTTCAGATGCCCAGAAATTGAAGATGTAGGTGGCTTCATTAAATTGCTACATCTTCCAGTTACCATCGATTCACAAAAGGAGAATGCAGAGTCAACGTTTATATCGGGCCAACTTGGCAATTCCACTTTGAAAATAACAAGCGATATGATGTCATTTGGAAAGACGAATCCAGCTCTGACGATTTGTGCCCGACCGACTTGTATCCTTGATTATTTTACAATATATAATTGTAGTTTGTTGAAAAAAAAAGTTATTTATATTGAAATAAAAATCAACAGTAAAATCCACAATTCTTATGGAGAGAATGGCACAGGATGCGCGTAGAACTACAAGCATTTTAATCAAGATCAATCTACTTACTTGATTATCCAAAACTTTGACTTTCAATCTGTCTTTTGCATAGATTCTGGTGCAATGTTCCGCATCCACCGAAGTGTCGAAGCCGGTGAGAAACCTCTCTTCAATCCTGTGAATCATCTCGAAGGAGTCGATGAATCGAAACTCTACCGTAATGTTGGGATCTCGGAGAATCCAGTCGCTAATGTTGCTGAGAGTGGCTTGAATGGCTTGTTCTTTGGACTGAAACATATTAATAAGCTTTTTATTAGAAATATATAACAATATTGATATAATAATATGTATAATTCTAGCTAACCTACATCATCCAGAGCGTTGAGAACAATCTTCATTTTGCGTTTGAATGGGGTCCGCATTAGGTCATCAAGCAGAGGAAACTCTGTTCGGTTGCCCTGAACTTACAGGAAGTACAGTGACGGACCTGATCCAGTGGCAAAAAACGTATCATTTTGCGTCCGGGAGGTGTCAAAAAATTTATCAAAACACCTCCCTCTCCAAGTGAAAAAACTCCGATTTCAAAAGCGCGCCCGCTCTTTTTGTGAGGGCCCTTCAAAACAGTTTTTTTTTGCTTGGAGAGGGAGGCATTTTGTCACATTTTTTGATACTCCTCGGATGCAGAATGGTACGCTTTTTTTGCCAATGGATCAGGTCCGTAATCTCTTGTGTTTTATTAAAAATCATCGTCTTCACCTACAAAGTTAGCAGTCGCCTTGATTTTGCACAGCTTCGGGAAATACTCTTGAAGCTTGTCCACGTCGCTGATGGTGTACCACATGTAACCCTCGGAGAACGTGAACAACAATTTCTCAATGTGATCGTATTTTCGACCCCTGAAACAAACCTCTCCTGAACAAGAAAACTTACGAGGAAATACACAAGACTTCATCAAGCGATCCACCGTCAAAAATGATGGCATTCACTTTGTCTTTGCGCGTCTGCACTGATAAATAGGAACCGCGGACATGAAGACGAGTTGCAGTTAGAGTTGTCGGCAATTCGGCGAGCTGATGGGCGTTGCAGATAAGTTGGTCGAGATTTTTCCTGAGAACAAGGCTATTAGAGGCTACTTTTTGTAAGCGGAAAAATTTGACACAAGATACAGTGGAGGACCAGATCTAGTGGCAAAAAACGCTCCATTTTGCATCCGGAAAGTATCAAAAAATGTAGCAAAATACCTATACGAAGTTTTTTTAGTTGGCGAGGGAGGCATTTTGCCACATTTTTTAATACTTCTCGGATGCATGGTACGTTTTTTGCCATCCGTCACTGTATTTTCTGGCCAATAAAACTCAAGGTCTTTCTAGTTTAGGGTCTTTTCTCTCCTGCGACAATCAAAATTTTGTTACTTAATTGGGGTAGCCTGTAAAAATTTGGAAACGCGAAATCGTGGAACTCAACTCTTCGTGTCCCGACTTTTCGGATCAGCGACAGTTCGGCTCGACGCAAAACCGATCGATATGGGGCATAGTGTAAGTGAATACCAAAAAAAAGTTTTAGGAAATCCCTACGAGGCCTGGCAAAGCCGTTGGATGACCGGCCGACGCTCCGCGAAGGCTCGGCGGAGACTTGGTGACGGCTTGAAATATGTTTACTTTTTCTTTAGTATTGTTGTCTTGAAAGTGTCGCTGACCCGAAAAATCAAAGTGCGAAAAACGATTTCGCGGTGCAAAAAGCACGAAATTGCACAGTGCAAAAAAATTTTCCTTAGTTGCTAATTTCAGTCCGGCAACTTTCCTGAAGGACTAGTACTGGGCAAGTTGCGGTTAGAAAGGTCCATATACAATCCCCAACTTACTCTTTGATTAGCTCCGCTAGCCGGACCATCACTTCTTTCGTCTCATTCCACAATTTGATGGCCTTTTCTTCACCTGAAAAGAAATTAAAATACAACCTTAAATAATTTTATTTCAACTTGCCCTTCATTCTCTTAATTTCCAACCTTGCCTCGTCGTCAGCCACCAAAGGTCCCCTGTAAGTTCGCAGATCCAACGTGGTGATATACGACGCGTACAAAAGCACATCATAAGGGCATTTGTGTTGAACTCCGAACATCTCCGGCGCTTCATCTTTGGCTTTCTTTTTCATCACGGTGACTTCGAACACTTTGCCCTCCCAATTTTCCTCACATTGAACAACAAAGTAGTTGAATTGTGAAAGTAATAACCAGCGGAACTTTTGGTTGAGTCGCCAAAGTCATAGTTATATATACATATATATTATGCTTCTAAAATTCTATTTTTCTTACCAAAATTCGCTCAAAATTCGGGCTCCGCAGGTATCTTTGCTTCACATTTCTATCATATTCTATGATAAAGTGGTCGATAAAGCTGCGAAGAATCTCGGCGTTCATCCTCATTTGGAAAGATCCTCCGGGAAATTTTGTTTACTCGAGAAAACGAAAAAAAGATAGCGAGAGGAGAGCGAAAAGAGGTGTGAGTCATGAAAAAGCAAAGCTTTTATACTGAGGAGATTAGTACCATATTGTACTCTGTTCAGTATCGTTTTTTTGAGCACACGCCCAACATACTGTTGCTGTCTTCTTGATGTTTAAAAAAATGCGATTTATTTCTTGGAAACAGATGCTAAATCAAGTATAAAAGACGCATATCTTTGGTGGGAGCTCTAAGACTACATTTTTGCGAAAAAGAGAGGTCATCGTTCAATGATCATATGTATAAGGCCACCGCCTTGTTAGTGATGAGCCAGTTATTATATTGTTTGCCCAAAGATAAGAGATTCGGTTGAAGATCACCAAATCTTGCAACTCCCAAATTTTTAAAAACTCTATTTCTTTATTGCACTTTAAAATCACACTACTGCATAAAACAATAAAATTTGATGTTGAAAATGTTGCCCTAATGGGGCATAGATCAATACGAAGAGAGACTTGTTTGAGCCAGCTTGCATTTGAAGGTAGCGGAGATAGATACATGTGTATGTATTGTGTTTGCGGGCAGATAAATAGACGTTCCGATCATTCATGGTCCTGAAACAGAATGACAATTTATTTTAGAGGCAAAAGGTCGCAAAAAGAGTTGCTATGCAAAAATAAGTTCTTCAAAATTTCTTAAAAGAGTTTGTCAACTTTTAACGCAAAAAAGTTTCTCTAATGTATTAGGGTGTCCCATAAGTCTTGTGTATTTTGGGGTCGTTGACTTGTGCGAATTCCTGTGAGCTTTGTAACGCATTACGAGATATGTTAGACATACGGTTTTGAAGATCAGGAATTGCGCTTTTAAACCGTATGTAGCAAGGCTGCAAAAAATCCACCTGCTACCCGCACTACCCCAATATTGTACTAGACATCAAAAAAAATTTTGCTTGCTGATGTTAAAATGGGTATATACTTTGGAAAATCAGATGTTTACGCCTATTAAACATGAAAATAGGACGCACAAGAGCCCTAGATGTTATTTTAATTCGCGCTGCAGCACGGGCGGGGGTACCTTGGTGGTGGTGTAAATAACATGAGAACTGCTGCACTCATGCTTTTCAGACTCAATTTTCCAATAGTAGAAAGTGTTGGCTGTAGCTGCGTATGGTAGCTAATCTACTGCATTTAGGCCTGCGAAACGAGACTTTAATTCTCAAACCCAAAAATACACAAGACTTATGGGACACCCTAATATCACATAAATTGAAATTGAATGGAATTTTGACCTTGCCTCTTCAACTTTGATGCTTATCTTGCTAAGGTTCGGAAACTGCCTAAGGCTGTCAACATCTCTGAATAATGAGCTGGGAGATTTACAGACGAAAACAATTTTTATTTTCCTTACATCATCGTATTTCCGGCCTCTAAATGCAATGATTCGGTGTCTTTTTTGCCTTACCTGTTGATCGATAAAAGTTTGCCAAGATTTGAGCCTTCCTCGAGAATTTTAAGAGTGAGTTTCTGGTCTTGGATCAAACCTTTCATTCCCTCGCCGCTGATGACATAATCTTCTGCGGTCAAAGATATGGGAAGTCGGGAGAGCTGAGAGTCTGTGCATTCCAGCGGAGCCAGTTTACCACTGTAATATGTATGGTTTTACAGGATATATGCGCTTGCTTTTGTAACAGGTCAATCATGAGAACGACGGCTTTTTCGAAACGATCAAACAAGCTTTTCCATTTGTCTTCATCTGAAAAAAAGCTTCCATTTTCAGTGTTTACTAAAACTTGTCCACAAAGAACTCTCGTATCAAGGAAGCATGTTTTTAGTGTAAAATTTTTAAAAATATATTATCTTAGCGGTAGCTTACATTTTGCTTTTTTCCTCACGCCTTCGTATTCCTCCTCCCAGGGAAATTAGCATAAGACATAAAAGGATTATGTAGTTACCTTGAGTAAGTTTGCCTCTTTTCCTGAAAACAGCCGCACCCAAGTTGTAAACGATAAATTGCTCTTCGTTCGTATGAGTCATTGTTATCATATTGATATTCTTTTTTAATGCAAGAATACATGTTATCGACCATTTGTCGCCCCTAATTGACAAAGAGATGAGACTAAACACGGAGTGCCTTCTAGGTTTTATTGGGTATTACAAAAGATTTTTTGATAGCGGCTACTACAAGGAGGGGATAAAAGAGCTCAGATGTAAGAGAATTCTGGTAAGTTGATAGATGTTTATATACGTTAGAATTGTTTTCCAGCGCTTGACGCGACGTTCACGCCGCCTTTTCCTCGATGATTACTCCCACGTCGCCATTGACTATTGCTTAACATGGTCAGTCCCGATTTAAGTGTATTACTGTGTATATTAATGCCTTTTTTGAACAAAAATAATTCTCAATCCTAGCAGATTTTGCGTACACTATCCGCGCTGTTTCAGCGAAGGCAAGCCACGCGTGGGCATAACATTAACAAAAGATACGAAAAAGGAAGGAGAAAATGAAACTGATGAGTTACCGCATATTGTGTCATATATCGAGCCGGTCGATATACTGTGGGTTATTCCGTATATAGACAGTCTTGAGTTGAAGGAATACGATGGGAAGTTGATTAGTGATGACGTAGTGGAAAGTGAATCGAAGAAGAGCAAATGTGAGGCTTTGAAATTACTGTAGTGTTGGGTATCTGATATGGCTGTATATCTTGTAGTCAGATCTCATTTGAATTCACCTATGCGTTTATTGTAGGTGAATTACATGGCACTTTTCAGTTGATGACGAAGAAAGAGTTTGGAAGGAATACGAGGAAGTTACAATCCGCCTTATCAAGTCGCTAGAAAAGTAAGATCGCCTTCAGTATTGAGCCCTTTTCGCAGTGTTAAGATGAAGAAGATCGCTTGCAATATAGGACAAATAAAAGTCCTCTCCCACTTATTGATCGCTGATGCTTGGAGCGTCAGTAATGATGACTTTACGGTTGAGAGGAATAACAAACTTCTGAAAGTTGAGGCCTTGAGCCCTTACAAATGCTTGGGGGACTTCCTGCAACTCGCATAGTAGGTTCCTTCTATGTGTATATGTAGCTAAATATTAGCGGCACGAAATGTGATGATACAGAGAAATTGGAGATTGAAATCCTGGGAGAGTACAAAGATTGCCATATCACTGACATACAAAAGTTACAGGAGTATTTTCCACTCTTGCGAAAGATCAAAATCTACTGGAATGTAGGTAGAACACCCTTAATCTTACCATCTTTTCCATAGTATGAAAGTGGGAAGCTGACAACAAGCATTGTCGAACCTTTGATGGCCACAAAGTTTGAACGGCCAATGAAAGTCACCATCGCAACGGATGATGGTCGTGTAAGTATAAGATGAGAAAATTCATTCAAATTCTCAGTCGGAAGACGATGATATCATAGAAATGGTAAATCTTATTCTGAAATGGAGGGAATTGGACCCAAATGTCAGCATCACACTCTGCATCACCGACAATGGTGGAATTGAGGACGAACTCAGCGAAGACGTCTTACACGAGTTCGAAAAAATAGTGGGGCTACCGGACTCGTCTGAGTATACGTATAAGTTTGTTGGCGATCGGCTCAAAGTTATCGTGACTGAAGTAGGTTTCCGACCACATGTATCAAAGGCAATCTGATTTTTTAAGGATATCGATTGAGAGAAGAAGTCCGTCAAATTCTACTCACAAATATAATATTTGAATGAATTCTCATTTATATTCACACATTTCCCTCCTGGTAACGCCAGATTTACCATTTATTTTTTATAACATATATAACAAAACCTTCAACCTAATAGGCAACCAAGTCGAGGGAATCGTCTTAAACTTAAGAAACCGACTATGTTTTGTGTAAGCCGATAAAGTCCAAGGGTTTTTTTATCAGCCATAATTCCCTTTCGTCGTTTATTTGGTTATTTAATTTCTTCGATGAACTGTTACATGTTTCTCTTCCCTTTTGTTTTGATACTATGTCAACGACTTGCAGCAACAAGTGTTGTTGAGATTCCAGTAACACCTTCTATGGTGGCATTGTGTAGGCAATGTTTTCCTTGTTTATAAATATAAAATTAACGTGTAACCTTTGCAAGTTTACAGCCGACACTTTATTCGTTGGGACGGGGAAACAAGAGATGGCTTTTCAGTTTTCCTTGACGACCTCTGAGATCAGCATTTCTGATGCGGAATGCAACAACACCTACGGGAAATGCGGAAAATATTGCAACCTACGTGAGCACAATAACTAATAACGCAGTAATGCCCCCACGTTTAGCCACTTTCTGCTCGCTATACTGTAGTCCAATGTGCTGCATTATGGACACGTGGGTGGAAACACGTTGTGATACACTATACAACAAGTATTTGCATAATTCGTCGAAATTGAAGATCCTCAACGATTACTGGAAGTCAGCGGACGGCCAATCACTTGGCGTTTGGGCTGAAGACCAAATATTTTTCAAAGATTCGGCCAGGAAAACAATGGATTTGGGTACCTTGAAAATGGCGTTAAATGTCTATACAAGTGTGTTGAACGCCGAGTGGTCTATATCACTGTAAGCATGTATACATAACAGGGGTCCTTTACTGAGGGCCCCTCTTAGGCGTCTAACTGCCAAATCCTTTTCCGTAGTAATCAAGTGTTGGCTGGTTATCAAACATGCCCGCAGAATCTCCGTGGTTCTTCTAGCTGCCCGCAAGTGCGGGCGCGCCCTCTCTTATATCAAAAAAATACCAAGTATTTACATCCTAGGGCCCGAGTTGGTCTCGCCCGTGATTCAACCTCAAAGAATTTTGTCAACGCTTTGAAGGAGCGTGGCTACATAAACTATGCTTTGTTCACCACTGTATTTTCTAACGAAAAGAGAAGATGCGCATTAATGTTTGGAGATTACAAACGAGAGGACTGTAAAAATGAACTGGCCGAATTTAAAGCCGCTGGTGACCGTGAGTGGATCTTAGACGCAGTAGGAGTCCGGTTTCTTGATTACGAGTCGCGCCGGCGATATAGAGTAGGTCCTAACAGTCACTAAGAAATGGCTTAAGTGCTTGACATATTGTACATATACACATACGTTTCAGTTGCTCTTCACAGAAGACATTTCAATTTACATGCCTCGCCATGTCCTTGTTAGCTTTATCAACGCCGGGGCATTGACGTTTAAAGTAAGCTGCACCAATAATGTCAACAACTCACGATTTAGCAATCTAGTATGTTTGCCCCTTCAAACACGTATGCCGTGAATCTCACAACATTTGATATAAATCAGCGGCAATTTTTCGCTCTCAGCAACTCATTTGCTCTCAATGTTACACTTCGTTCCATCAACGTAGCTGCTAATACAGGTGACCTACAAATACATGCGAACGCTTTGGACCCAAATCCCGACAACGTGGAGTGGGCCGCTGGAGATGTTTTCTTCCGTGAATACTGCGTCTCGTTTGATTACGAACTAAACACTGTTGGATTCTCTGAACTGTTAGAAAAGCGGCGGTTGTAAAATTGCAGTTTAATAAACACAGGTATATGAAATAAAACCTTAACATATCTTTATTTTTGACTGCATAAACGGTAATAAAACAGTCACGGTTTCTGCAGTTTATTGCTCTCTAGATTTACCTGGGGTGTTTTACAGCTAGGAAATTTTTACATTGCGAAAGATTGCTGTGAGCCGATAAGGCCTAAAAGGGCACCTCCTAAACTTTTCTTTAAATTTTGAACACAAGTCGGGCATGAACTAAATAACAATTCCTGAAAGTTTTATCTCGCGCTTTTCGGGATAATCCTAGTGAACTTTTCTCGGAACACCACGCAAATTTTGACCAAGTTTTTACCAATTGAAGAGCTTTGTTTGGAGCTAAAGTAAACTCTGGCAGCTTGACAAGCCTTAAAATAACAAATTTGGTTAATACTACACCTTAATTAGTAGTTCCAACATAAAAAGATTTTTAAAAAAGGGGCAATTGAATCGTGATGCGAGAAAAGTTCTGAGGGGTTTTTTCACCATTACAAACCAAAATTAGGCAGCTAATGTTTACATATTCTGAATCAGAAAAATTATGCGAATTTTTTGATATATGACTCGACCTGTAACTCCATACTCCATAGAAATACTTTCCTCGTAAAAAAAGGAAAGGCTAGTACTGGGCAAGTTGCTCGTTAAACAATCCCCAACTCACTCTTTGATTAGCTCCGCTAGCCGGACCATCACTTCTTTCGTCTCATTCCACAATTTGATGGCCTTTTCTTCGCCTGAAGAGAAATTAAAATACGACTTTAAAAAATTTTCTTTCAACTCGCCCTTCATTCTCTTAATTTCCTGCCTAGCCTCGTCGTCAGCCACCAAAGGTCCCCTGTAAGTTCGCAGATCTAACGTGGTGATATACGATGCGTACAAAAGCACATCATACGGGCATTTGTGTTGGACTCCGAACATCTCCGGCGCTTCATCTTTGGCTTTCTTTTTCATCACGGTGACTTCGAACACTTTGCCCTCCCAATTTTCCTCACATTGAACAACAAAGTAGTTGAATTGTGAAAGTAATAACCAGCGGAACTTTTGGTTTAGTCGCTAATGTCATAGTTAGTCATAGTTAATATATTTATATCTTTTTAAAATTCGTCTTTTCTTACCAAAATTCGCTCAAAATTCGGGCTTTGCAGGTATCTTTGCTTCACATTTCCACCATATTCTATGATAAAGTGATCGATAAAGCTGCGAAGAACCTCGGCGTTCATCCTCATTTGGGAAGATCCTCCGGGAAATTTTGTTTACTCGAGAAAATGAAAAAATATAGCGGGAAGAGAAAGAAAAAATGATGAGTCATGAAAAAAGCAAAGTTTTACACTGAGGAGATTAGTACCATATTATACTCTGTTCAGTCAAAGATAAGAGATTCCGTCGAGCAGTTTCCCCGTGCTTGCAAAAATTAATGAGCGCACTCAGCCTCACCTTTTTTTGCAGTAAGTTTAAGAGTTTCCCAGGTAGATTAGCATAAGTCAAGTCATATAAAAGTATCTCATAATTTACCAGTTCTCCCTCTTGTTGACTTGTGACAGTAAATTTTCACTCTAAAATTGTCTCTTTTTCCTAAGGAGCGGTTGTCCAAACGCCCTTTATATCTACGTTTGATCCTCCACCATAGCTTTAGAAGGAAAGACCGGGAACAGATCATCATATTGGCAATGTTTATAGTGCATAAGTCGTTGTTCAAGACCCCTTCTTCTTGAAAATTGCACTTGCATATTATAGTTACCTTGGATAAGTTTGCCTCTTTTCCTCACAAGGAAAGTACTTTTATGGGGGCTCCTACTTTTTGACGGGACATATCTCAAAAAATCAGAAAAAATGTGCTGATCAAGGATATATAAATCTTAGCTGCCCATTTTAGGTTTTTAGGGGTGAAAACTCGATCGGAAGTTGACTTAAAGTCCTATATGAACCCCTTTTCGCTTAATTTTTCGCAGGTTTACAATTTTTATTTTGGCTTAAAATTATGTTTAATGAGTTTCTAAGACGTAATAAGTCAGTCTTGGCCCAAAAATTTATTTTTCTGACTTTTAACTTCAAAAAAAGTTGATTCAACCCAAAAGGGAAATCGAACTCGTGCGGCGTTCTCCCTCTTGATTCCCAGACTACGGCACTAACCACTCGGCCACACCGCTCTCTTCCGAAGGAAGAGACCGACTGCGCTTTTTATCGTTTCGAATGCCTGCGCCTTTTGTAAGGAATTAGGCCAGTTTTGGGGCATTTTCACCCATAAAAACCCAAAATGGGCAGCTAAGATTTATATATCCTTGATCAGCACATTTTTTCTGATTTTTTGAGATATGTCCCGTCAAAAAGTAGGAGCCCCCATAAAAGTACTTTCCTTGTCAAAACAGCCGCACCCAAGTTGTAAACGATGGATTGCTCTTCGTTCATCTGAGTCATTGTTATCTTTGATATTCTTTTTAAAGCAAGAATACATGTTATCGAGCATTTGTTGCCCCTAATTGACAAAGAGATGAGACTAAACACGGAGTGTCTTCAAGGTTTTATTGGATATTACATAAAATTTTCGGGTTTCAACGAAACGGACCTCAAATGTGTGAGAATTCTGGTAAGTTGATAGATGGAATATACGTTAGAACTCTTTTTCAGCGCTTAACGCGACGTTCACGCCGCCTTTTCCTCGATGATTACTCCGTCGCCATTGAGTATTGGTTAGTCCCGATTTAAGTGTATTACTGTGTATATTAATGCCTTTATTCTATTTTTGAACAAAATAATTCTCAATCCTAGCAGATTTCGCGTACACTATCCGCGCTGTTTCAGCGAAGACAAGCCACGTGTGAGAATTGCATTAACAGATGTTACGAAAAAGGAGGCTGAGCTAACGGTGGGGCATCTTTGTGGCCCGATTTGAATTGTTTAGTTTTTGGCCAAATCTTAAAATTCTTTTTTCCCCCTGAATCCTCAGACAACCCCATTTTGTTTGATACCAAATATGTTATACATAGTAAGTGTATATATGGATGGTTAGTTATAAATTTCATTTTTCATTCCGTTCAAAAGTGTGCAATTCAGTCCACGGAGGCACTTTGGACTAAAATTGGGGAATCAAGTCCATTTGGGCGCAAAGTTGCAATTTTAATCCGTTCTCCGGACTAAAATCAGCAAAGTCAGTTTACGGAACGAACAATTTTTTTTTTGTCCGCGGACTTTTTTCGTTTCTCCAGGCAACGGACCGAATTCAGCGATTTTGGTTTATCCAGCAAACTCTTCGGGGACAGTTGACCCCGGGCCCGGGGCTCAAAAAAAATTTTTTATTTCACTTGGTTCACGATGTATTTTCTGAATGAAGGAAACTGGGAATTTTTCCAAAAAGGAATTTTTACCAAGAGCAGGCTACCCCATTTGATTTTACGTCTAGATTGCCCGTTTTCTGGACGGATAACCCACCAAACTTTGTAATTTTGTGAAGCTTGTTGCCTCATGGATAATGTAAGTCAATTTATCTTTTTTTTCGCTAAAACAGTGTAAAAGTGGACAGTTATAGGTGTGCAAACTAGATTAATTTTACCATATAAAGACAGCTAATGTTATGAAAGACCAGGTTAACCTTGAGTACCAAGTACAACATAAAATTTTCGTAAATTTAGCTGTGTCTGGTTGGAAATTGGTGTTACAATGAAGCTAAAAACCTATAAAACTGTCCAGGTATAAATGTAGGTCAGCGTACTGGGTTGTTTTACCATGCAAAAGTGGCAAATTTAACGTAATAGCAGTTTTAACGAGGGACCGAACGCCAGGACCTAGTACAATATAAAATTTTTGTAAAACTCGCACCTTCTGGTTCGAAATTGACATTAGAACCAAGCTAACATCCTACTCTACCCTTAGCTATAATTAAGTTTAAAAAGTTTTGGTCGAATCAACGAAATAAACATTATATTATCTATGGAGCAACAAGCTTCACAAAATTCTAAAATTTGATAGGTTATCCCAAAAGAAAACGGGCAATCTAGATAGGAAATCGAATAGAAAAGCCTACCCTTGGTAAAAATCCTTTTTTGAGCAAATCCAAGCTGTTATCAATCAGAAAGTACATCTTGAACATAGCGAAATAAAAAAAATTTTTGAGAAGAAGCCCGGGGTCATCTGTGCCTCTGTGATTTGTTTGGAATTTTCCAAACCACGGACAACTCCAAAAAATCCGAGCAAACAAATCAAGAAGTCCATGGATCAAAAATCAGTGGACTAGATTTCCGGAAACCTGTCCACACGACGGACTGATTTGCGTTTGTCTGAACGGCAAACCAAAAGTGGCGATTTTTGTTTGCACCACGGACAGGATTTCCCGATTTTAGTCCAAAGTGCCTCCGTGGACTGAATTGCACACTTTTGAACGGAATGAAAAATGAAATTTATAACTAACCATCCATATATCTACAGTTGTTGGATTTATTCTTGGAGTTCATTTTTTCGGTTGTTTTTTCGCTCTTTCCCGGTGTGTCCGGAAATGGAGCACGGTGCGGAAGAAAAATACGGTGGAATTTCCCCTCCCGAAAATCGACGATGAGAATAAGAACAAAAAATGAAGATCAACCTGCAGAATTTGTCGAATAGCCCTTGGTGAAGGCATTCCCTCGGTTCTGGCCAAACTTCGTGTACTCATATGCGGATTTTCTCGGAATTTTGACAAAACTTCTTCAATTTTCAGCTCCATTCGTACCCATCGTTCTTGCTTTTTTTGTTTCCTGTTAACGCTGCCAATCTCAAGGAACTTATTCCACCAACGTCAAATTGCCTTGCGATCTGGAGGTTAGGCATTACGTCCGTATTTCATCCTGTATTCCCTTTGAACATTTATCGCCGAGCCGTACTTGCCTTGCCAAACCACAGACCAAGCTTTTTCTTCCACACCGTACTCCATTTCCGGACACACCGGGAAAGACCGAAAAAACAACCGAAAAACGACCGAAAAAAATGAACTCCAAGAGTAAATCCAATAACTGTAGATGAAACTTACTATGTATAACATATGTACAGTGCGCGCCAAAATGATAGAGCCACTCAATTTTTCTGGATTTATTCTTTTATGGTTAGGTGGGCCAAGCCGGCATAATGCATATATGCAATAACATGATAGACCTGCACTACGGCCACCATAACTAAGGACTAGCCTGGCGCCCAATCCAAAAAAAATCAAAAATTCGGACCTTCCCCCTCGGTCGACGCGTCAAAATGATAGAGCCACCGGATTTTTCTCCTCGGTGGTGGCAGGCGGGGATCTATTGGTACTGTAGTCTGTTAATATTACTACTGCTATTCACTGCTGATGTGAAACGGTTACTGTAACTACCGGCCATACGGTAGCTTTTGGCAAAATTAGAAAATTTTCCAAATTTTGGGTAAAATCGACCGGAAATAAATTTTCGGACGGTTGTATCCGGGTGGAAATGCCTTCAAAACATATTAGAAGGCCTATATTTTCTAACAGTAATCAATTTCCGTTGAAATCATATCGACCATATACAAAGAATGATATTATATTACTTTAGCAGATGGACAGATTCTATAATAATGTCAATTATGCCAATGTGGGAGCATGGAAGTAAAACCAAACTTCCTGCTAGACTGCAACACACGATATAGAATATTTTCATTTAACCTGGAAAGGCTGTAAAGTCTCGTACACCCTAGGAATAATGCCACAAGAGAAGCAATTCTGGTTCTCTAGATGACTACACCAAAGTTTCTCTGTAGTTGTTTATCATTACGTTATTGCTGAGTTAATCATGCTACGTTACGCACAAAAAGATCCGCACTCGTCGTTTCAAAACCCGAAGCCATCATATTCTGACGCTAGTGATGCCACCAAAATATCGTTTTTTCGGGTATAACTTTGGTAAACTTCATAATACCGTTAGCAATTTGAATAAAGGAATTATTGAATTCGGTCCTGTTATAGTAATCTATGGTCCTTTTGCAATTGTACCACAAGTTCTGGGGCCGCTTCTCAGACTCATACATAAGCAATACACATTATTATAGAATCTGTCCATCTGCTAAAGTAATACAGTGTGTCCCAGGTTTTTGGTTCCACCCCATTTTTTGATCATATCTCGGGGGGTTTTCTCTCAAATGTCATGAAATTTTACACAAGTGTTAATCAACCTTTAAGAAAACGCTATGCGAAGTTTCATCCCATTTGACTTCAATACTCTGACATTATGGCGATTTTTTAAAAATTTTGGGTGTCCCAGGTTTTTGGTTCCACTTGGAGATTTGCGAGTTTTTGGTCCGGTTTTTGAACCAACCTGCTCTTAATACGATTCCTCGTGTTCTCTGTAGTATAAGAAAGGGTATTACATTTGGATCTATCGTACTTTATCGACGCAGTGGTCCCACGAGCCATCTCCGACCTTATACATGAAGTAAACATTGGTTTTGAAAAAAATCCCGATTAGTGATTTACTTCCGGCAAGAAACGACTTAGACTACTTGTAGCAAATGTAGGGTGTAAAACAAACCGATACCGATTTGTTTGAAGTCATTTAATCGACCTGTTAAGTCATTTAAGCTACCGTATACCTTCTACCGTAAACTTCAAAGACCCTAAAAGTACAGAAAATTACTATCCATGGGAACTTTTTGCTCAGAAAATCAAACTCAGCATGACTTGTTAACAAACCTACAGTTGCATCATTGTTAACAAACATACAGCTGCATCTTATTGCTTGCTGAAATGTTCTATCCGCCGCAGGTGGTTGGTTCAAGGATAAATGGGTAAAAGCAAGCCTATTTTGGCCTATTTTTCGGAACTTTTTTGTAGAACGAACTTTACAGACCCGATTTATTTTGAAACGGCTAATGATTGTAGCATTACGTTTTCAGGCACGCTGCGTTCAAATTCGCCTTTCAAATTTTGTGATTCTCGTCCATTCCTCTTGGTATTTCGGGGTATAAAGTGTTACGGTAGCTGCTTGTTGAAGATGATATGCCAAGAAAATACTCGAGATCATTGAGCAAGCCGCTTTTTTTCATCAAGTAGATGCACACTATATAATTTTACAGCATTGGCTAGTTTAATGCCCAAAAAACTGCCTGACTTACTTTTTTTTCAGAACCAATCTTTATCTCATGTACAAGGTCGGAGATGGCTCATAGCGCCACTCCGTCGAAAAAGTAAGGCAGATACGAATGTAATACCCTTTCTAATACTACAGAGAACACGAGGAATGGTATTAAGAGCAGGTTGGTTCAAAACCGGACCAAAAACTCGCAAATTTCCAAGTGGAACCAAAAACCTGGGACACCCAAAATTTTAAAAAAATTGCCATAACGTCAGAGTACTGAAGCCAAATGGGATGAAACTTTGCATAGCTTATTCTAAAAGGTTTATTAACACTTGTGTAAAATTTCATGACATTTGAGAGAAAACCCCCCGAGATATGATCAAAAAATGGGGTGGAACCAAAAACCTGGGACGCACTGTATAATATCATTCTTTGTATATGGTCGATATGATTTCAACGGAAATTGATTACTGTTAGAAAATATAGGCCTTCTAATATGTTTTGAAGGCATTTCCACCCGGATACAACCGTCCGAAAATTTATTTCCGGTCGATTTTACCCAAAATTTGGAAAATTTTCTAATTTTGCCAAAAGCTACCGTATGGCCGGTAGTTACAGTAACCGTTTCACATCAGCAGTGAATAGCAGTAGTAATATTAACAGACTACAGTACCAATAGATCCCCGCCTGCCACCACCGAGGAGAAAAATCCGGTGGCTCTATCATTTTGACGCGTCGACCGAGGGGGAAGGTCCGAATTTTTGATTTTTTTTGGATTGGGCGCCAGGCTAGTCCTTAGTTATGGTGGCCGTAGTGCAGGTCTATCATGTTATTGCATATATGCATTATGCCGGCTTGGCCCACCTAACCATAAAAGAATAAATCCAGAAAAATTGAGTGGCTCTATCATTTTGGCGCGCACTGTATTTGGTATCAAATAAAATTGGGTTGTCTGAGGGGTAATTGAATATTCGGGTGATGCGCACTCGAGTAGTGAAAATTTGGGTGAGCAAACTCGGGTGGTGAAAATTCGGGTGATCGATTTTTGGGGTGGGTGAATATTCGGGTGAGGAAGAAAATATTGTATTGATGGTTAATAAATATACTGTAACAATATTAAAATTTTTAAGTTGAAATTTTTGGTTTTCGAGCATAAGGCATCCAAAAATGAAGTCCGTTTCGCTCGAATATCAATGCCAACGCTATTATTATCGTTATAATGAGTAAAGGATTGTAAAATCAAATACTACTGATGACGCAAAATTGTAAATAATTAAAAATAAACTTTTTCATCAGTTTTTTGGAGCGTTTGATAATGGAGAATTCAGATTCGCCAACAGGTCGGGCATTGATATTCGAGCGAAACGGACTTGATTTTTGGATACCTTATGCTCGAAAAACCTAAAAATGAATAAAAAACCAAAAATTTCAACTTAAAAATTTTAATGATGTTACAGTATGTTTATTAACCATCAATACAATATTTTCTACATCACCCGAATATTCACCCACCCCAAAAATCCATCACCCGGATTTTCACCACCCGAGTTTGCATCACCCGAACAAGCGATCACCCGAGTACGCTCACCCGAATTTTCACCACCCAAGTGCGCACCACCCCAATATTATCAACCCCGGGAAAGATACCCCGACCTGTATATTTCGTCATGTGTGGAGCCGGTTGATATACTGTGGTTTATTCCGTATGTAGACAGTCTTACGTTGGGGAAATACGATGGGAAGCTGATTCGTGATGACGCAGTGGAAAGTGAATCGAAGAAGAGCAAATGTGAGGCTTTGAAATTACTGTAGTTATGCGATATGTAATATGTATTTGATATGCTTGTGTATCTTTTAGTCATAAATAGATCACTTTATTTCACTTACGCGTTTATTGTATATCGCACTTTCCAGTTGATGACGAAGAAAAAGTTTGGAAGGAATACGAGGAAGTTACAATCCGCCTTATAAAGTCGCTAGAAAAGTAAGATCACCTTCAGTATTGAGCCCTTTTCGCAGTGTTAAGATGAAGAATATCGCTTGCAATATAGGACAAATAAAAGTCCTCTCCCACTTATTGATCGCTGATACTTGGATCGTCAGTAATGATGACTTTACTGTAGAGAGATATAACAAGCGTCTGATTGTTGAGGTCTCGAGCCCTCACAAATGCTTGGTAGACTTCCTGGACCTCGCATAGTAAGTCTATGTACATATATATATAGCTAAATATTAGCGGGACAAAATGTGATGATACAGAGAAATTGGAAATTTTAATCTTGGACGGATACGAAGATTGCCATATCACTGACATACATAAGTTACAGGAGTATTTGCCACTCTTGCAAAACATCATAATCTACTGGAATGTAGGTAGAACACTCTTAATCTCATCCTCTTTTGCATAGTATGACGGTGGAAACCTGGCAACAGCCATTGTCGAACCTTTGATGGCAACAAAGTTTGAACGGCCAATGAAAATCACCATCGCGACGGATGATAGTTATGTAAGTATAAGATGAGAAAATTCATTCAAATTCTCAGTCGGACGACGATTATATCATAGAAATGGTAAATCTTATTCTGAAATGGAGGGAATTGGACCCAAATGTCAGCATCAAACTCTGCATCACCGACAAATATGGAATTGAAGACCAACTTAGCGATGAGGTCTTACACGAGTTCAAAAAAATAGCGTCGACACCGGACTGGCCTCAAGAATATAGCTTTCTTGGCGATCGGCTCGAAGTTATCGTGACTGAAGTAGGTTTTCGACCACATGTATCAAAGGAAATCGGATTTTTTAGGAAATTGATTGAGAGAAGAAGTGTTTATACCGTGAAATTTTACTCACAAATATTTGAATGAATTCTCATCCATATTCACCGTCACCTTTTACATACTTCCTTTCTTGTAACGCCAGATTTACCATTTATTTTTTATAGCATGTGAGGCGGAACGATCGAGCTTCGAGGAACGATCTAAATTTATTCAAATTTGATTGTACTTGTGGGCCTTCCCTATAAAAGGGCCTCCTTTCCACTGAATAAATCACTTGACTCTTGAGCGTCTCGTCTCTCGTTACTGGGTTGTCGGGCCTTTCGCCATAACATATAAAGGCGGTCATATAAGATCTCGGATTTTTTTTTTTCCCAAATCGCGATTTTCGGTGCACAAAAAAGTCGACGCCCAAATCGGAAACCTGGCGTCGACTTAAATATTTTTTTCTCGGCACCGAATTCTGAAATTCGGTAAATTTTTCCAAGTTTTTTCGAAATCAGTGCACGAAGTCTTAAGTCTGCACCGAAGACTGAAGTGCTTAAGTCAGCACCGCATTTCGGAATTCGGTGCTGAAAAAATTAAGTTGACGCCAATTTTTCGATTTGGGCGTCGACTTTTTTGTGCACCGAAAGTCGTGATTTGGGAAAAAAAAATTCCGAGATCTTATATGACCACCTTTATATACAGGGTGGTCCAGCTAAGTTCGCGGATGTAAAATGCTTATAACTTTTTATAGGATTGTTCAATTTTTATGAGCAATAGCTCATTTTATTCCTTAGTAGTTGCCATTTTGTTTAAAAAAAAGATCATTAAAAACTATCAATCCTACGTCGAGTTATGACCCTTCAAAGTCAAACATGCTTTTTCACGTAAATTTTTAAAAAAATTTAATTTTCAAAAATTTTTGAATTGCGGTGTCAACGCTCGCTGTTACCGGGAAATGATGGTGAACAGAGCGATCCCAGCAATGCAAAATTGGCCCAATTTTGCCAGTCTTTGGTACTAGTCGCGGCAAAAAGTCTTTGGAATTTTCTGCGACCCTGCACTGTGCGCGAACCCGAAAACACATTTTGCACCGTGCATCCGGCCCGAAAAGTGCTTTTGCACTGTGCAATTTTGTTGATTTTGCCTTATTGTCGCGCGCGATTCCCATTTTTCTCAGCGACAAATCGACATTTCGGGGTGCGGCGGGATTTGGGGGCCGCGAAAAATTCCAAAGACTTTTTGCGCCGACTGATACTACTAGTCGGGACAAAAAGTCCTGATAATTTTGCACCGTGCGGATTTGAACGTTTTGGGTTGTCGCTGCGAAAATCGCGAAAAAAAGTGTTTTGCACGGTGCATTTGACCCGAAAAGTGCATTTTGCACAGTGCATTTTTGTTTGTTTTTGCCTTACGTCGCGCGCGATTCCCCATTTTTCGGAGCGACAAATCGTGTTTTTCAGAGTGCGACAGAAATCGCGCAAAATCCGCACGGTGCAAAATTATCAGGACTTTTTGTCCCGACTAGTATCAGTCTGGCCGAAAAAGAATTGTCCTCCGCGCCCCCCTCCATCGCGCTCACTCGAAACCCCAATTTGCATCGCGGAGAAATTTGGAGGGCATCGCCGAAAGAAAGAGCAAAAACAACGCATCGCCAGCGACAAAAGTGGGTTTTGCACAGTGCAAATGCCCTTTTTCTGCTGTTTCGCACTGTGCAATTCCACAAATTCAGCGATTTTTCGAAGTCGCGCGCACTTTTGCGATGCATCGCTCAAACTTTCGGTGCCGCTCATTTTCGAGATTGCGATTTCGAAGCTGCGACGAGGGTAATTCTTTTTCGGCCAGACTGATAGTCGCGACATAAAGTCCTGACACATTTTGCACCGTGCGAAAGTTCGGGGTTTGGACGTCGCGCCCCCAAATTCATTTTGCACCGTGCATTCTTCTTTCATTTCATCCGCACTGTGCATCTTTTCGCATTTGTCGCCGCGATTTCCCGTTTTTGCGCTAGCGACGTGCACTTTCGCGCGCGACAAACCCGAATTTGAGGGCGCGACGTCCAAATCCCGAAATTTCGCACGGTGCAAAATGTGTCAGGACTTTATGGCGCGACTAGTACTATCAGTCTGGCCGAAAAAGAATTGTCCTCCGCGCCCCCCTCCGTCGCACTCACTCCAAACCCCAATTTCAAATTTGGAGGGCGTCGCCGAAAGAAAGAGCAAAAACGACGCATCGCCAGCGATAAAAGTGGGTTTTGCACAGTGCAAACGGCTTTTTGCACTGTGCAATCCCACAAATTCAGCGATTTTTCGAAATCGCGCGCACTTTTGCGATGCATCGCTCAAACTTTCGGTGCCGCTCATTTTCGAGGGTGCGATTTCGATGCTGCGACGAGGGTAATTCTTTTTCGGCCAGACTGATACTAGTCGCGCCATAAAGTCCTGACACATTTTGCACCGTGTGAAAGTTCGGGGTTTGGACGTCGCGCCCCCAAATTCGGGTTTGTCGCGCGCGAAAGTGCACGTCGCTAGTGCAAAAACGGGAAATCGCGGCGAGAAATGCGAAAAGATGCACCGTGCGGATGAAAATGAAAGAGAAAGCACGGTGCGAAAGTGCATGTCGCTAGTGCAAAAATGGAAAATCGCGGCGACAAATGCAAAAAGATGCACCGTGCGGATGAAATGAAAGAAGAATGCGCGGTGCGACGTCCAAACCCCGAACTTTCGCACGGTGCAAAATGTGTCAGGACTTTATGTCGCGACTAGTACTAGTCGGGACAAAAAGTCCTGATAATTTTGCACCGTGCGGATTTTGCGCGGTTTCTGTCGCACTCTGAAAAAACGATTTGTCGCTTCGAAAAATGGGAATCGCGCGCGACAATAAGGCAAAAACAAACAAAATGCACTGTGCAAATGCACTTTTCGGGTCAAATGCACCGTGCAAAACACTTTTTTCGCGATTTTCGCAGCGACAACCCAAAACGTTCAAATCCGCACAGTGCAAAATTATCAGGACTTTTTGTCCCGACTAGTATCAGTCGGCGCAAAAAGTCTTTGGAATTTTTCGCGGCCCCCAAATCCCGTCGCACTCCGAAATGTCGATTTGTCGCTGAGAAAAGTGGGAATCGCGCGCGACAATAAGGCAAAATCAACAAAATTGCACAGTGCAAAAGCACTTTTCGGGCCGGATGCACGGTGCAAAATGTGTTTTCGGGTTTGTGCACAGTGCAGAGTCGCAGAAAATTCCAAAGACTTTTTGCGGCGACTAGTACTACTAGTCGCGGAAAAAAGTCCTGGGATTTTCTCGCGCCCCCCAAACTCCATCGCGCTCCAAAAAGTTGATTTGTCGCGGGAATCGCGCGCGACAATAAGGCAAAATCAACAAAATTGCACTGTGCAAATGCACTTTTCGGGTTCATGCACAGTGCAGAGTCGCAGAAAAATCCCAGGACTTTTTTCCGCGACTAGTATCAGTCTGGCCGAAAAAGAACCGGCCTCCCCGAACCCTTCCGTCGCACTCACTCCAAACCCCAATTTGAATCGCGGAGAAATTTGGAGGGCGTCGCCGAAAGAAAGAGCAAAAACAACGCATCACCAGCGACAAAAGTGGGTTTTGCACAGTGCAAATGCCCTTTTTCTGCTGTTTCGCACTGTGCAATCAACAAAATTCCCACAAATTCAGCGATCTTTCGATGTCGCGCGCACTTTTGCGATGCATCGCAAAAACATTCAATTTCGAGGTTGCGATTTCGAGGCGCGAGGGGGGCCGGTTCTTTTTCGGCCAGACTGATAGTCGCGGAAAAAAGTCCTGGGAATTTCTCGCGCCCCCCAAATTCCGTCGCGCTCCGAAAAGTTGATTTGTCGCGGGACTCGCGCGCGACAATACTATCAGTCTGTCGGAAAAATAACGGCGGATCGTCGCAGCAAAATGTCTCGCCTCGCCGCTATCGCGCACCAAATCCCAAGCCGCGGCTTGCAGTCGCAAAGCGATGATGAGCGATTCCGAGGCGCGACGATCCGCCGTTATTTTCCCGACAGACTGATAGTCGCGGAAAAAAGTCCTTAGAATTTATCGCGGCCCCCAAATCTCGTCGCACCCCGAAATGTTGATTTGTCGCTGAGAAAAATGGGAATCGCGCGCGACAATAAGGCAAAAACAACAAAATTGCACAGTGCAAAAGCACTTTTTCGGTCGGATGCACGGTGCAAAATGCTTTTTCGGGTTTATGCACAGTGCGAAATTCTAAGGACTTTTTTCCGCGACTAGTAAGGCAAAATCAACAAAATTGCACTGTGCAAAAGCACTTTTCGGGTTCATGCACAGTGC
The DNA here is from genome assembly GCA_904066235.2 of Bursaphelenchus xylophilus. Classification (NCBI taxonomy): domain Eukaryota; kingdom Metazoa; phylum Nematoda; class Chromadorea; order Rhabditida; family Aphelenchoididae; genus Bursaphelenchus; species Bursaphelenchus xylophilus. The sequence continues at coordinate 3,870,667 of CAJFCV020000004.1, forward strand.
AGAGTCGCAGAAAAATCCCAGGACTTTTTTCCGCGACTAGTACTAGTCGCGACATAAAGTCCGTAGAATTTTCTGCACTGTGCATAAACCCGAAAAAGCATTTTGCACTGTGCATTCACCCGAAAACACATTTTGCACCGTGCAATTTTGTTGATTTTGCCTTATTGTCGCGCGCGATTCCCGTTTTTCGCAGCGACAAATCAACATTTCGGAGCGCGACGGAATTTGGGGGCCGCGAAAAATTCTACGGACTTTATGTCGCGACTAGTACTAGTCGCGGAAAAAAGTCCTTAGAATTTCGCACTGTGCATAAACCCGAAAAAGCATTTTGCACCGTGCATCCGACCGAAAAAGTGCTTTTGCACTGTGCAATTTTGTTGTTTTTGCCTTATTGTCGCGCGCGATTCCCATTTTTCTCAGCGACAAATCAACATTTCGGGGTGCGACGAGATTTGGGGGCCGCGATAAATTCTAAGGACTTTTTTCCGCGACTAGTACTAGTCCTTCCGTAAAGTCGCTGGAATGTTTTCGGCGACATGCACCCCGCGAAACCGAAAGTTCACTTTGCACTGTGCAATTTTTGGCTTTTTGCACAGTGCAATGAGCTTTTTGGGACGTCGCTCGCACCCTGAGTTTTTTTGCACAGTGCGCGTCGCCGAAATCATTCCAGCGACTTTACGGAAGGACTAGTACTAGTCGCGACATAAAGTCCTGACACATTTTGCACCGTGCATTCTTCTTTCATTTCATCCGCACTGTGCATCTTTTCGCATTTGTCGCCCCGATTTCCCGTTTTTGCACTAGCGACGAGGACTTTCGCACGCGACAAACCCGAATTTGCGGGCGCGACATCCCAAACCCGAACTTTCGCACTGTGCATTCTTCTTTCATTTCGCATTTGTCGCCGCAATTTCCCGTTTTTGCACTAGCGACATGCACTTTTGCGCGCGACGAACCCGAATTTGGGGGCGCGACGTCCAAACCCCGAACTTTCGCACGGTGCAAAATGTGTCAGGACTTTATGGCGCGACTAGTATCAGTCTGGCCGAAAAAGAATTACCCTCGTCGCAGCTTCGAAATCGCAATCTCGAAAATGAGCGGCACCGAAAGTTTGAGCGATGCATCGCAAAAGTGCGCGCGACTTCGAAAAATCGCTGAATTTGTGGGATTGCACAGTGCAAAAAAGCCGTTTGCACTGTGCAAAACCCACTTTTATCGCTGGCGATGCGTTGTTTTTGCTCTTTCTTTCGGCGACGCCCTCCAAATTTCAAATTGGGGTTTGGAGTGAGTGCGACGGAGGGGGGCGCGGAGGACAATTCTTTTTCGGCCAGACTGATATTCTTCCATAATTTGGCGCCTCATTTGTTCATCCTGGCGAACTCGTTCCACCTCTTCTTCGATTACGCGCTTCAATTCCACGTCTTTGGGCGCCAATCCCTGATGAAAATCCGCTGTTTTAAAAGAGAGTTTTTTACAAATTGAAGCTTCTCATAACAAGGGCCGGACATTTCGAAAAAACGACCGACTCAGAATCTTTTGATATTTTGCATAGTTGATGTACTATGATAGCTGAACGTCAGCACGAATTTTTAGTTTCTGAAATTACCGTATACGGGGGTTACGTTAGGTACAATTTTTAGAAAGATTGGGTTCGTATGTAAAAGCCTTAAGGAGTAAAGGCACAAAACCTCGCCGTTTTACGTTTTTGACCATGGGGAACATTTTCATAATTGACAACTTTGCCGTAGGATGTTGCCTTCGACTACTTTGAAAAATACCAAGGTACCATATTGAATGTAACTTTTTTGCAGAGAACTTGTCTCAACTTTTGAAACCTCTCAAAAATACGTTGACACGTATGGAACGACATATCAAAAATTTAGAAAAATAAAAGGGGGGGTTTTGGAGTTACGGTACTTTGAATGTTGCCGGTGCGGTATATCAAAAAATAATTTTTTTCGAAATGGGTGTAGAAGACCCGCAAACATTGCTAAAATACGTTTTCGACCATGGCGAACATTTTTGTAATTGACACTTTTTTTGTAGGATGTAGTCTTCGCCTACTTCGAAAATGACCCAGATACCATGTGTAACGTAACTCTTCGGCATTCTACTTGTCTCAACTTTTGAAACCTCAGAAAAATACGTTGACATGTACGGAACAACATATCAAAAATTTAGAAAAATAAAAGGGGGGGGGGTTTTGGAGTTATGGCACTTTTAACGTTGCCGGTACGGTATATCAAAATTTCATTTTTTCTAAAATTGGAGTAGGACAACCGCGAACCTTGCCAATATACGTTTCCAACCATGGGGAACATTTTTGTAATTGAAAGTTTTGTTCTAGGATGCAGCCTTCGACCGGTTTGAGAAATGTCAAGATACCATGTTCAATATAACTTTCCGGCATTCAACTTGTCTCAACTTTTGAAACCTTTCAAAAACACCTTGACATATGTGTAACAACATATCAAAAATTTAGGGAAATAAAAGGGGGGGTTTTGGAGTTATAGCACTTTGAATGTTGGACATACAGTACACCAAACTTTTTCTGTGATGCTGACATCCGATATTGATAGATTCCACCGTCGTATGGCACACACGTCTCTAAACCGTGTCAATTGTTACAAAAAAATTAAGAAATCACTGATCTTGCTGTTACAGTAACCAGTCATCTGCGCACGATATGTTACAGTATGCTTAGGTCTAGTTTTTTTGATTTTTTTGTGAAAATAGTTTGTGAGGGTCTTACAACATAGATAAAACATTACATTTTATTTTTAAAATAATCTACGTAAAGTTAAGCCGAGAATAAATCGAGGTGTACTGTATGTCCAACATTCAAAGTGCTATAACTCCAAAACCCCCCCTTTTATTTCCCTAAATTTTTGATATGTTGTTACACATATGTCAAGGTGTTTTTGAAAGGTTTCAAAAGTTGAGACAAGTTGAATGCCGGAAAGTTATATTGAACATGGTATCTTGACATTTCTCAAACCGGTCGAAGACTACATCCTACAAAAAAAGTGTCAATTACAAAAATGTTCGCCATGGTCGAAAACGTATTTTAGCAATGTTTGCGGGTCTTCTACACCCATTTCGAAAAAAATTATTTTTTGATATACCGCACCGGCAACATTCAAAGTACCGTAACTCCAAAAGTCGGTCGTTTTTTCGAAATGTCCGGGCCATCCTTCGATTTGTAAAAAACTCTCTTTTAAGAACCCCCAAATGGAGAAATCTAGCGGAGTTAGATCAGGTGAACGCGGGGGCCAAGCAATTGGAGCTGGTTGCCGCGCAGATCCCCGGCCCATCCAACGACCTGGAAAAACCTGGTCAAGGAGTTGACGGACCGCTATAGCAAAATGAGGTGGCGCGCCATCTTGTTGAAAAACAAGACTGGCAAAATTGGCCCAATTTTGCATAGCTGGGATCGCTCTGTTCACCATCATTTCCCGGTACCAGCGATGACACCGCAATTCAAAAATTTTTGAAAATTAAATTTTTTAAAAAATTTACGTGAAAAAGCATGTTTGACTTCGAAGGGTCATAACTCGACGTAGGATTGATCGTTTTTAATGATCTTTTTTTTTAACAAAATGGCAACTGCTAAGGAATAAAATGAGCTATTGATCATAAAAATCAATACAAATTTTTACAATCCTATAAAAAGTTATAAGCATTTTACATCCGCGAACTTAGCTGGACCACCCTGTACAACAAAACTTCCGAGCCAGTAAGTAACCAAGTCGAGGGAATCGTATTTAAACATAAGAAACCGACTATGTTTTGTGTAAGCCGATAAAGTCCAAGGGTTTTTTTTATCAGCCATAATTCCCTTTCGTCGTTTATTTGGTTATTTAATTTCTTCAATGAACTGTGACATGTTTCTCTTCCCTTTTGTTTTGATACTATGTCAACGACTTGCAGCAACAAGTGTTGTTGAAATCCCAGTAACACCTTCCATGGTGGCATTGTGTAGGTAATGTTTTCCTTGTTTATAAATATAAAATTAACGTGTAACCTTTGCAAGTTTACAGCCGACACTTTATTTGTTGGGACGGGGAAACAAGAGATGGCTTTTCAGTTTTCCTTGACGACCTCTGAGATCAGCATTTCTGATGCGGAATGCAACAACACCTACGGGAAATGCGGAAAATATTGCAACCTACGTGAGCACATTAACTAATAACGCAGTAATGCCCCCACGTTTAGCCACTTTCTGCTCGCTATACTGTAGTCCAATGTGCTGCATTATGGACACGTGGGTGACAATGCGTTGTGATACACTATACAACAAATATTTGCATAATTCGTCGAAATTGAAGATCCTCAACGATTACTGGAAGTCAGCGGACGGCCATTCACTTGGCGTTTGGGCTGAAGACCAGAGATTGCCACGGCTCCGGAGCCGGCTCTTGGCTCCGGCTCCGAGCCAAGATTTCCCGGCTGGGGGCCGGGAATCGGAGCCGGAGGCCTTTTCAAATTTTGCACGGAGCCAAGAGCCCGAGCCGGAGCCAAAATTTTGACCGTGGCAATCTCTGCTGAAGACCAAATATTTTTCGAAGATTCGACCAGTAAAACAATGGAAAAGCTATAGTAATCGTTGACGATCTTCAATTTCGACGAATTGTGCAAATACTTGTTGTATAGTGTATCACAACGCATTGTCACCGGTTTCTGCAGTTTATTGCTCTCAAGATTAACCAGGGGTGTTTTACAGCTAGGAAATTTTTACATTGCGAAAGATTGCTGTGAGCCGATAGGGCCTAAAGGGCACCTCCTAAACTTTTCTTCAAATTTTGAACACACGTCGGGCATGAACTAAATAACAATTCCTGAAAGTTTTATCCCGCGCTTTTCAGGCGCCGCAGAGAGAGTACGCTAAACACGGAGAGGGACAAAGAGAAAAACACTTTTTGGCCATAACTTTTCTAGTTTCGCGCGGGAAAAATTGATTTTTTGTAGAAACACAAAAATCTTTCAAGACGACGATGGGTGACATTTTATACAACAAAAAAATTTCAAAATAGGTTGTGACATGTATCTTTTCATCGTAAAACATGTCACACTCTACGACCTCTGCTTTGGAGTTTTGAATCCCTTGTATATTATATGTCAGCTCGCTTTTGTTGAAAATAAAAGTAATTTATTAAAATATATTGAAAATAACGCCCTTAAATTATAATATAGAGGTGTAGTTTACGAAAAAATCAAAGTTTTGGTCGGTTAAAAGGACCTTTATAATCGACGCCTCGCACGAAGAAGTCGCTTCGGTGTTTCCCATCTGAAATTGTCATACATTTTTTCGTGCTCAGTATGATTCTTATGAAATATTACGAAGACAATATCTCTTTATAACCCCACTCACCTTTCACAAAACTGTACTGGTTAAAGTCGCTGATTCCATAATCCTTCAGAATGTCATCATCATAAACGAATTGCCCGGTAAATTCCCGACTTTTCTTACTTAAAACTACATACGCCGCGTCAGCTACAATCGTATCTTTTCGGCAGTAATTCTGCGCATTCTCCTCGACATTAGTTATTTTTACGGCTGCTGTCCAAATCGAAGTCCTTGGCCATAACGAGTTGACGGCGATTCCGTCCTCCTTGAACTCTGCGGCCATCCCCACAACACACATACTCATTCCGTATTTAGCAATCGTGTAGGCGACATGATATTGATACCATTTTGGCTCCATCAAAAGTGGCGGACAAAGGCAGAGGATGTGGGGATTGGGGGACTTTTTGAGGTAGGGGATGCAAGTCTTGGAGCTGAAAATTAAAAATTTGACTAGCAGCACACGAGAAGAACGTCGGGGTGTTATGTGAAGAGTCTGCTGGCCTTTTTAAGCCAGGTCTATCCACTGATACCTAAAATGAGAGGTGTGCGACACTCTTTGCGTCCTTGCGAATTCTCTCACCTAGCCTAGATTCAACCTCATAATCCAGCTAGCCTTTTGAAGGCACTGCCAACGTTACTATTTAGGCAATAGGCTTTTGGCAAACAAAGAAAAATTACACAGTAAAAGACCAAGTTTTTTCATCGAGAATTACAAAATTCAAGTTAAGCCGCCGGAAGAAATTGAGCCGCATTTTCTATTTTCAAAGGTTATCAACTTTTCCAACCTACAGTAAAAACGTTCCTCTCGCATTGACCTGATGCATCAGATCGTATCGTTTCATATCTGTCTCCAAAGTCAAAGTCAGCGATATCGCCGAGGCATTGTTGATCAGCACATCAATCCCGCCGAAACGCTCTACCGCCGCTTTCACAGCCCGTTGAACGTCTTTCTCTTTCCGGACGTCCATCACAACTGGAAGACATTGCCCTCCGGCATCTTCGATCTCCTTTGCCGCAGTGTAAATTGTACCTAAATTGGGGAATAATAGTCGTATTTGTAGCTGAAATTACCTGGCAAAATTGGATGAGGATCGGCGGTTTTGGCAGCAATTACAATATTCGCTCCATCCTTGGCCAGTTTCTTGGCAATTGCCAACCCAATTCCTCGGGATCCGCCGGAGATAAATACTGTTTTGTTTTTGAAAAACCTACAAGATCGACCTTATACAGCAAAACAATTTTTTCAGGATTTAATTTCAGCCACCTTACCCCGTATTCTCGACCATGTCTTCTATTCTTTGCCTCGACAGAGCTGACCACTCCTGCAATACAAACTTTTACAAGGAATTTTTATTCTTAAAAAGAGATCACTGCGGAATGTATTCTCCTCTAGAACGATCAATCAAACGCCTTGTCAGCAAAAAAGTTGTTTACCGACCACACTGGAAGCAGTTGAAGACCACATGTTACAGTATTTAGAAGCGGTTTACAATATTAAAAAAAAGATCTTATTGGCTTTGAGTTGTATGTATAAACATAAAACAAAATGCATAATTTCAACGTCGTAAACACAAACAGTCAAGGACCCCGCTATGAATAAACCTGCCCAAACTAAATTGACATCAAAAGTAGAATCTAACCTTTTACAAGGAACTAGCGTACAACTAAGCCTGTAAAATCAGGTCAGAAATCTCAAAGGTCAATTTTAAGTCAACACGAATCTGCTCGATCTCTTGCAATTCGATGTTTTGTAGTTTAGCTCCACCTCAATGTCGTTTGAAACCTTTGGCTCAACTATATGTAATATATTGCAAACTCAAGCGGGCTATGCAAAAAATTGCGTAAAAAAACTATCCCCCCTGCTCCGCTGTCCTCCTTGTGGCACGCTACAAACACGGTTGATAAATAAAATAAATATTACAGTAACCAAAACCACCAACAACTTCGACGTGCAACGAGGAACAAAAAAAGAATCTCCTACTCAAAAAAGTAGGTTTTTATATTGTAACAATTACTGGGAATGCCCTTGACTTTCGGTAGTGTAATGCCACCTTCGATGACCGCAACTTGAGACTACGGGCCTACGGTTGTTTTTTATTAGTCTTAAAAAGTGTGTGGTTAAAATAGATTCGTTTTCATTGAGTTGCTAAAAACTGTTAATGCACAAAGTCTAATCGACCACACATATCGCGGAAGTGAATATAAAACATCATAAGGTGTAACAACGGAGACGTTGAAAGGCACAGTTTCACAGAGGCAAATATAAATCATTTATTCGTCGATAAAATTTAAAGAATCAACAAAAAATTTGGAGAAAGCTAGATTTTGGCTCTGGTAAATGGCCCCGTATACACAACGCCGGGCACGAAGAAGTCGGCGATCAATTTGTTGCCTGAAAACAATTAAAAATTCCAAGGTTATAAAGGCGATTTAGAACACTGAATTTTTCGATCTTGATTCTTTTGGAACATTTATAAAAACTTCAATACGTACATGAACGTACTGAAATCTGTTTTTTCACTTATTTTTTAACATTACCTTTAACAAATTGATATTGATCAAAGTCGCGGATCCCGTGTTCTCTCAGAATTTCATCATCAATCAAAAATTTCCCTGTGAATTCTCGACTATTTTTGCTCAAAATCACATAAGCAGAATCGGCCATAATTGTGTCTTTTCGCAAAAATTCAGAGGCATCTTTATCCTTGTGAGTCACTTGAATGGCCGCCGTCAAAATGGAGGTCCTTGGCCATAACGCGTTAACTGCGATTCCGTCGCTTTCAAATTCAGCGGCCATTCCCAGAACACACATACTCATCCCGTATTTGGCCATGGTGTAGCCAACGTGATAGCGGAACCATTGGGGTTCCATGAGAAGGGGTGGGGAGATGTTGAGGATGTGGGGATTGGAGGACTTTTTGAGGTATGGGATGCAGGCTTTGGAGCTGAAAATTAAGAGTCTTAATTGTTAACAAGTAGGACGAAGATTTAGCAAGCACTTGTTGCATTGAAGACCTTATTTATCACACTTTGTTTTACACTAACGGAGGATATATTATTTATGATGACTTATCATTTTTAGCAGGCCTCCTTACACCCATTTGATAATTCGATGCTTCATAGTTTCAACGCTTTTTCAACACCTCAACGGCTAGTTGAGAAGACTTTTAGGCCTTGTATATATTATACCTACATACAACCTACAGTAAGAAAGTTCCCCTTGTATTCACTTGTTGCATCAAATCGTATCGTTTCGCCTCTGTTTCCAGCGTTCCAGTTGGGGCGATTGCGGAGGCATTATTGATCAGAATATCAATTCCTCCAAAATGATCTACAGCGGCTTTTACGGCTTTCTGAATATCACTTTCACTTCGGACATCCATCACCACCGGAAGACACTTTCCTCCAACCTTTTCGATCTCTTTGGCCGCGGTGTAAATTGTGCCTGAGAAAAGACAGTAAAGAAAATTGAACATAAATATATAATGTATGTAGTAGAGAAAACCTTTGGCTACCTGGCAAGGTAGGATGAGGTTCTGAAGTCTTGGCGGCTATGACGATGTTGGCTCCATCTTTGGCGAGTTTCTTGACAATCGCAAGGCCAATGCCTCGGGACCCACCGGAAATGAAGACGGTTTTGTTTTTGAAGTATCTAAAATTGGGATTTTTCTTTTATTTGGGTTGTTATTTACAGTAGAACCATTATACGAAAGCTGGAAAGAGAATGAAAACTTTGTTTGTCAAAAAAGGGTTTCATTGTCGGAGGAACAAGTTAGTAGCATTTACTCACCCAGTATTGTCCACCATGCCGTTCAACTTGATTGCAGCAAAACCCCAACAGTCTGAAATATTATATCAAAAAAAATCCGTTCATTGATGGACCAGTTAAACGTTGCGGCAAAGGGTAATTAGGTTAGGATTTTGACTCAAAAGACGGTAAAAAATGATCGGAAATCAAAGACCGGAAAACTGGTTGAAACTGTAACAAAATCGAGCAATGTTCAAATTTTAAATTTTATTGAACTTTCAAATTTAATTCGTAAACTAAAAAACTTGTAATGCCTTATTAAAAAATTGCAAGATGCTGAAAAGGCTGTCCCAATTTAATTACTGGTAAATTTCAAGGGGAAAATACGTGGAAAAACAATCATCTTGTTTGCTAGAATTGTTATACAACGCGTGTGAAGGCGATAACTTCACTTTCTGTAGTCAACGTCAAAAAAGCCGTTTATTGGAAAAAATATCTTGACTGATTGCGGTGAAAAAATTAAACAGTTTTTTAATGTGCTTATTGTAAGTGAAAATATGATCTTTCATAGAAATAAATATCATTTTACATAACTGCAAAAAATATTAGTTTTATTGAGCTGACAAATATTTATTTACAAGAAAATCGACTTTTTCAATGGCAAGTATAATATGATGACTGTCTAGATACACTCGATTTACATTCTAGACTTAACAAGCGGTCCATAGTATTTGACTCCAGGCACGAAGAAATCATACGCGACTGCATCATCCTTATGGAATTTGTACTGATCAAAGTCAGTGACCCCATTCTCTTGCAGAATCTCATCGTCGATCACAAATCTTCCCGTGAATTTTTTACTGTCTTGACTGAGAATCAAGTACGCCGAATCTGCCATGATCGTATCTTTCCTGCAATATTTTTGCGCGTCCTTTTCTTTGTTGGTCAATTTTATGGCCGCCGTCCAAATCCCGGTTCTTGGCCACAAACAGTTGACGGCGATTCCGTCGTCTGCCAACTCCTTGGCCATTCCCAGCGCACACATACTCATTCCGTATTTGGCGATGGTGTAGGCGGTGTGGTATTGGAACCATTGCGGGTCCATGAGAAGAGGTGGGGAGATGTTGAGGATGTGGGGATTGGAGGACTTTTTGAGGTAGGGGATGCAGGTCTTGGAGCTGAAAATTAAAGATTGAGTAAGCAGAAGACATAAAGACAAGATCTTAATGCTTTCTAAAGAGCCTACTGGCCTTTTTTGGCCTAATGAGTGGGTGATAGAGGTACGCTTTAGATCTTTTCAAGAGCTACGCACAGATCCGAAGTTCAATCCTCATAATCCAGCAAGTCTTTTGAAGGAACTGCCAAGGTGACTTTTCAGACACTAGTCTTTTGACAAACAATACATAGTAAAGATCCATGTTACTTCTTCAAAAACTAAAAAATTCAAGTGAAGCCCCTAGTGGAAATTCAACCCCAATTCTTTTTTTCAAAGACCAACAACCTTTCCAACCTACAGTAAAAACGTTCCCCTCGTATTGATCTGTTGCATCAGGTCGTATCTTTTCATGTCTGTCTCCAAAGTCCCTGTTAATCCAATCGCCGAAGCATTGTTGATCAGAATATCGATCCCTCCGAAATGATCGACCGCCGCTTTTACGGCCTTCTGAATGTCGGCTTCTTTACGGACGTCCATCACAACTGGGAGGCATTGTCCTCCGGCCTCTTCTATTTCCTTGGCCGCTGTGTAAATCGTGCCTGAAGTAAAGGGGAAAAAGTGAGCGGCAATGAAGAGTATGTGTATGTATATATATCCATAAATACTATGTAGTATAAATAAAAAAGCAATATTTTTTAATGCCTACCTGGCAGCGTTGGATGAGGCTCGGCGGTCTTGGCCGCAATCACAACTTTTGCTCCATCCTTGGCCAATTTCTTGGCAATGGCCAGGCCAATTCCTCGAGAGCCGCCGGACAACAGAACTACTTTATTTTTGAAAAATCTGAAAGCCGGAAATGGCGGAGATTGTGGTTAAAAAACATATATTTAACTTGAAGCCACCTACCCGGTGTTCTCGACCATCTTTAATTTGATTGCAATACGTCTGATCTAAATAATATTTGCGTATAAAATTGGCAATAAAAACCGCGTGTGTGTTTATTTTACTTCTCTAACATCTACACGAGGAAGAGGTTTCTTGCAATTTTAGGAAAGCGGGAATTAACCGACTAATTGAGTTTGAGTTTCCAGAATTCGGTTTTGGAAATTAAAGTCACAAATCAAATAGTCTTAACAATGAGGAAGTCGGAATAACTTCAAACCGCGGCTGGGAATTTGGTGCGCGATAGCGGCGAGGCGAGACATTTTGACGCGACGATCCGCCGTTACTTTCCCGACAGACTGATATGTACAGTAAAAGCTCAATACAACGAATCGCAAGAGGCCAAAAAAATTCAAAGTTTTTTGTTATAAAAGGAGTGCAATGTAAGATGTAATTTAGCCTCAAAAATGAACCTTGATATCTCTGAAACTGTTCGTTATACGGAGGTTTCTCTCTATTTGGCCACACAGAGTATGCGTTTACTTGAGGAAAATGAGGGCAAATCAACGCTTTCTTAATTTTCCAGAGATGGCTTTTTCCCCGAGAAAAAGCAGGTCTGATATCTCCAATTCAAAGGAAGACCTTATTTCAGAACCACCGAACTTTATCCCCCTGGGAGACCGCTTTACTTATCTGTTACTTATTATTTTACAGCAAAAACGAACAGTTAGAAAAACCGCAACATCCCCAAAAACAATTCGTCTTAAACTCGTGAAACGCCGCGGTTCTTATATCAAGCGGCATAAGTGATCGCTTCATTTCTTGTAGTGAGTGCTGCAATCGCCGCTAAATTACAAAAAACAACAATTCAAGAGCCTTGTGCGTTCAACATTTGAAAGCATTCCAATTTTGGGTTGCAACCACAAAACACAGAAAAAATCAATTAAATTTTAATTTGAAAAAAACGAGATTTATTGACCTATCGATGTGTAGGCACTACGACTTTTCGGGTCAGCGATATTTCTGGTCAACGATGCTATGAATCATGTCGGTTCGTCGTTGTCATGCATGGGTGTGGGTAGGAGAAGGGTTAGTTAGTAGAAATAATAAGATTGATTGGGTCTTACGATAGCTTATCACCTATTTTGAGGTATAATTTACATGTACTCAATAATATCTAGACAAAAGTTACAAATCTTAATTTTTTCCCGTAAATTTTGGTCTGTTTTACGTTACAATAATCCACTAAAAAATGGTGTCTTCTACCAGTTTTCAAAGGCACTTCAATGACGTATGTCACTTATCATTTGGTGAGGGTTCGTATGTACACTTTCCTAGTTAGGGTAAAAAAACTAACGTTAGTAATAGCTAACAGAGGAAGTACTCCAAGTGTGACGCTCAGATTTTCTTTAAATTTTGCACACACGTCGGATATGGACTATATATCAATTCCTGAAAGTTTTAGCTCGCGCTTTGCGGGCGCCGCCGAGATATCGACGATTTTTGCCGCCGAGAGAGCACGCTAAACGTGGAGAGCGGTCAGAGAGAAAAGCGCTTTTTGGCCATAACTTTGGCAGTTTCGTGCGGAAAAATTTGATTTTTTGTAGAAACATTATCCTTTACGGTTGAAATAGGCATGAAACTTTTCGTGCCGAAATTCAGCAAAAAGTCCTAAATTTTCGCCGACTTTCGATCTAAAAATCCCGGTTGTTTCTGCAAAGCGCGAGCTAGGATTCTCGCATATATCTTAGAAAAAATTATCCTAAATTTGTGCCAAGTTTCATCAAAATCTGAGCGTCGCACTTGGAGCTTCACCTGTAAGATTAGAAAAAGTATTGCAAATCTTCGCCAAGTCTCCGCCGTGCTTCGCCGAGCGTCAGTCGACCATCCAACGGCTTTGCCAGGCCTCGTAGGCACTTCCTACAACCTCCTTTCGGGTATCCAATTGCCCTAGGCCTCGTATCGATCGTTTTTTCTGATGTCTCAAACTGCCGTCGACCCGAAAAGTCGGGATGCGGATGGGAATTAGTGGATCGAAACGTGGTGTCACAGAGCAATGCCTGTTTTATAATGTAATTCGTCTGGCAAAGAGATGAGATTGCAATCATTATACCCGTTTATTATATGTTCTTATTGGCATGTCTGAATTAGTTAAGACTTTGAATATTACAAATAAAACAACCCTAGATAGTGATTCATTTTTGATATCAATCTATGACTCCGTTGATGGCAATGTCGGGCATTGAGTGACGATATTTGGAGACTTTTCGATTGGCTTTGACCGAGTTTCGACGGTCTTCGAATAAGTCGAATTCGAGCTGTTGATCCAGATGAGGGGGTCCTAGTTGAAAGTAGCCGATTCTGGTGTATCTAAAAGAGATATTACAGTAAGCTCAATGTAATCTAAGTCAATGTGATGAAAGGAAGAACATTTTTAAAGCCAAAATTCGAGTTTTTTGCGGGAAAGAGACAAATTTTACATACATTTGATCCGAAAAATGACTATATGTAATATAAGATACAATACGATATAATATGTAAAAATCTCGGCTTACCGATAAATCAGATCCATCCAGCATCCAGCCACAGTGAACGCGTAGAGATAATCGGCCGGGTATAGGATCTGTGTGACAATCATGCTCATCAAAGTCACCGCGCTGAACCCAAACTCCTTTTCGTGGCCGATCTGATATTTGATGATGGTCGTTTCGAAATAAGTCAGCCCAAAGTTGACCACGTTGGCCATAAATGATGCTATGGCAATGCTGGGTAAGAATCGTCGGCTGGCTTTCATATCGCGGTTACTTAGCGCCAGAATTCGGCGTAGAGAGAAGAATTGGAGCCATTGGGAGGCCTGAAATTTGAATTTTAACATTTTCAATTTTTTTTTGGATATAAGAGACTCAAAAAATTTTACAGGCTTTGTCATACGCGATATATTTTTTTAGAAGAATAATTACCAAAAAAATAAAAAAAACAGTTTCTGACGAGAGTGGGATTCGAACCCACGTCTCCGGAGAGACTGGTGCCTAAAACCAGCGCCTTAGACCACTCGGCCATCTCGCCGCGGCCCTCGAGCGCTCTTTTACTGTGGCGTTTCGAGAGGGCAAAAGGAGAGGGAACAGTGTGAAAAGAAGTCATTTTTTACACAGTTAATTTTTACTTCACTAGGGTCTCACATGCCGTAATCTTTTCCGTTTTTTTAAAGCGATACGAGTGTGTTTTGTATCTAAGTTTTGAAGATTGTAACAAAATCAAACTTACGGTCGTTGTGAGAAGTCCAAAGATCCTCATGACAAATCCGGTACTATTCAAAAACCCATCATTCTTTTGATAATCCATTTCGACCACTTGAAGAACAAACTTGATTGTCAGTAAAATACAGCATCCCAGGATTAAAACCACATCGCCTCGGGCTTCAGCCTTGTGATAAGCGTCAAATCGGCGTTCCTCAACTTTGGCCGCCCAATGGAACACCTAAAACAATTAAAAAAAGTTGAATTTTTTGTGGTGTCAGTACTTACCATTGCATGAAAGATGACCTGCATGATTCCCACCCCAATCTGCACATAGTAGTCGGTCATCCAGCCTTGAGCATGAAGTTTGTCGAACAGAATGGTGTAGTAAAATCGGACGAACCATTGGCCGACAACGAAGATTCCGGAGGTCCACGCAGTGATCATAAGGCACGTTTGGAGGAAGGGCGAGGTTATTAGTGGAGGCATTGGTGGCTTCTTCGCCCTGCCTCCAACAACTCGAGAAATATCCGTGATAAAGCGCTGCAGGACTCGGCGGACACTCTTCTTTTGCTGAAAATTGAAGACATTGTAAATTCAGGTTTATATAGCACAATAATCATCCCGATTTGTCGATATAACTACTAATTGAACGGTAAATAAGGCCTAGAGAAAATTTGAAAGTCTATTAGGCCAGCTGAAGACATTTTATGGCCTTTTTAGAGCCTTAGTTTATCAGAAAAATGACCAAACTTACAAAGGAAGTACCCCAAGTGCGACGCTCAGATTTTCCTTGAATTTTGCACACACGTCGGTAATAGACTAAATATCAATTCCTCAAAGTTTTATCTCGCGCTTTGAAGGCGAAGCCGAGATATTCAACAATCCTTGCGGCCGAGGGAGTATGCTAAACGCGGAGAGCGCTCAGAGAAAAAACACCATAACTTCGCTAGTTTTGCACGGAAGAAATCTATTTCTTGCGGAAACACTATCCTTTGCGGTAGAAATAGGTATGAAACTTTTCGTGTCAAAGTTCTGCAAAAATTGGCAAATTTTTGCCGACTTTCGATCAAAAAATCTCGGTTATTTCTGCTAAGCGCAAGCTAGGATTATCGCATACAACTTAGAAAAAAATATTCTAAATTTGTGCCAAGCTTTATCAAAATCTGAGCGTCGCACTTGGGGTAAGTTCTCCTCAAAAAAACAGCCACTTTTTTGCATGTTCGACATTTTTTGGATAGTTTTCTGACCTCGTTGTCCAAAAAAGTCATCAAATCAAGCCAAGCGGTTTTTAGTGTCAACTACACTCCCTTCTTACCCGTTGTCTTCGAATCAAATCTTCTGCTCTCTCCTCAGCACCTCCGCAAACCAACCAGTGAGCAACTAGGACCACTGGAAAGAATTCGGAAGCACACGCAGTGATTGCCGAACTGAGAAGGCCCTTGTTCAAATAATACCACACTTGACGGGTTCCTTGTAAGTCCGAGGTGTTGCAAGTGTATTGCCGCTGAACCCCTGGGCACCACATGGACCCGTTCAGTTCTTTTCGTTGGCATAGCGTCTGAAATTGCATATTTTGATTCATAAACCAAAAAATCAGTGTTTTCAAGAGGTTAATTTATTTATTATATACTATATAAGCCTACCTGATGACTCAAATAGCCCTTATTCACCACCACTTGCAGCCACACGATGTAAACTGCGGCGTTGATCCACAATCTCCGCAGATGATCCACCTTTTGATTCAACGTTCCGTAATACGACCGCTGCATTAGATAAACGAAGCTAAGAATGCAAAACAAAATCATCGTAACGTCGTAGATTATCTCCAGCCACACTTCGTTTTGATCATGAGCATCTACCAGCTCATCACAGTCCTAAATTTTGAGAACAGTGTAAAATACGAAATTAGTTTAGCAGCTTCATTATTCTACAGCCAAAAACTTACTTTAAATGTCAAGTTGAAGACTACAAAATAGGCGTAGCCGAGCACAATGCCGACGGTCAACATAAGACCGCTGAATAACATGGGCCGTGGAAGAGTGTGTGGTCGGTATAACTTGGCCACATTGCAGCGGGCAAACCACATAAATTCGAGCATTACAAAGGTGGTTATGATCATGATCATCGAGACTACCTGCAGATTAAGAATTATTAGGCTATTTTGATACAATTTCGGAGCTTTTAGGACTCAAAAAGAGTGAAATCTTTCACGGCATAAACTAAAATTTTCTGGCGTTGTTTGTGACTTTTAGGTCAAGAAGGTCAAGATGGGTATTTGTACGTTGTTTATTGCGCAAGTTAAATTCGCAAAACCGTGGCCAAAAGAACTGTTTTTTGCCTGGCAGAGTCTCCTAATTTTACATACTCTCTCGAACAAAATAACAGCCGTATATCCCTACTGCTGCTGTCAACATATCAAAATCAGTCTGTCGGGAAAATAATGAGCACCCTGTAGCACAGAAAGTCGCATCGAACATTAATTGTGTTGAAACAAAATCAAATTGCTTTTCATTTCAGCGCGAAACGATATTGTGGTCACTATTTTCCCGACAGACTGATAATAAGTAAACTACGGCAAACTATGCTTTAGAATCCAACAAAATTTTCTTGTCGCGTCTTGAAAGCCTCTGATTTTTCAACAAGCCATCATAAGCTTACCAACTGATAGAGCCTCAGATAGAAGATGGTGTCCACTCGATTCAGCAGCACATAAACATTCATGCACAGCGCAATGGAGACCACGAAATAAATTAGCCATACCCCCAGCATTCTGTCACTGCCCTCAGGGCAATAAACCCGAGTCTTCTTCTTCAGTCGGGTACAGAATTCATTTTCATCGCGATCGATCTCGTGCAGCGGCCCCAATTCGCCTTTGAACTCGGCCTTAAGGTGTTCTTTGAAGTCCGTCTTCCGCGCATTCATGTAGTTGGAAGTGCTGAAGGGGTAAGCAAGTTTTAAAAAGGCAACTCAGCAGTTTCTCGAAAAATGTAAAATAATAGATCTCGAAAATGATGATGTAAGGGAAATACGCTTTTTATGTATGTATATAAACAAGAACAATACCGTAAATTGTGGGGTACATTATCAAGAATGAGCTAAAGGGATAATTGCCAGGTTGGATGGAGCAATAGAACATGTTGAACATGTTTTGTGATATTCAAAAAATAGTCAAGATAGCGCGGGTTATTTCTGGTCGGTTTTTATAAACTAAATAACAAAGCTGTAAGAGAGAAAAACAAAATTAAAAAGTTGTATGTCCTCCACACATTAATCCAGGGCGTTTTCCGGCCCGTTTAGAAGTTTCATCCACACACTATCGATTGGCGACCAGATTTCTTATTTCTTAAAACTCTTACGGTAAAATTTTTGATGACCAAAATTTAGTCTCAAAAATCAAAAAAATATAAACAAACATTAGTTTACGACCAGAGAGCAAGGATTTCTCCCGGCTAGCCAAGAGTAAAACAGCAAGATTCATATCTATGTATGCATGTGTAAAAAATTATTTGTGACGAAACACCACATCGATTAAACCTTGGCCAAAAAACAGCTTCGCGCTGAATTGACGTGCTAAGTCTTCGGGAAAAATACTCAATTTAGGATGTTTGAGAGTAAGAATTGAATGTTCTGTAAATTTTTTATAAAAAACGGCAGAAGTAGAACCTGAAATAAGGAAGTGTAGAAAAAAGATGACATCGGGAAAGTCGTGTTTCCCAGTCCTGCTCATGTTCGAAAAACGAGGGGTAAAAATCTCGTTTTATAAAAAAAATAGCAAAAAAAATTGTTGACAACTCCCAACACCCATCAATATATACTCAAAGCAATATAAAATGACTACTAACACAGTCAAAAACTACAATCTCCGTCATCACCGCTCTTGTCAACATAAAAAACGCCCCTCGTTTTCCATAATCATCCACCCACCATGGAAAACAAGGGAACATTTAAATCATCGTCCCATAAAATAAAACCTCGGCCCGTGACGTCACACTTCTTCCTTGTTTTACTCCTCTCTCTCCCGCTGCGCCGAAAAGATGTTTCTTTCGGACCCATCCTTAAAAATTTATGAATTCACACACAAGTGTTTGTTTACATCCTGTTTACAACCCCGTGCCGGTAATTGAGGGTAAAAAGCCCCGAAGCTAAAAACGGAGTCACGTGAAAAATGGACCCTAATTGGTTGTAAGTGGAACTGCACTTTGAAGCGGGGGTATCCGAATTCTAGAGTATTATTATAGATATCTATGAGTGTTAACATGGGAGAATATGAATTTGTTTTGAGTGCTTTTGCAAGTATTAGTAATCGGTGAAGCGATGGCATCACAAATGCTCAGAATATGGGAGATATGATGAGACAATTAAAAGTTTAAAAATTCTCCAAGAATTCCTTCGTAAAAGACTGCCGTGAATCGCAATCTTTGATTGTCGTACGGCTATTTGAGACTTGTTCCTGTGTTTTACCCAAAAGCAGACAAAGAACGTCTCTTGCAAAACCCAAAACATAATAATCCGGATTCGGTAGCAGATGAGGCGTGTGGAAACGGTTGTGGATTTGAATGACGAGGCTCTAAAGAAGAGATGATCATCAACTTTGTCTAAAAGAGAGACGTAAAGGGAAATGGTCAATAAAAAACTGTCGCTTATAAAAGTCTGACGTGAGATAATTCTCCGTATAATGTATGTTTACTAATATATTATAGTATGATCTAAGAGAACGAGTATAATCTTTAGGCCTTAAAATTTGTTCATATAGAGGAATTTGCCTTTCTCAGCCTTTCTCAGACCCTCAGTTACCAAGCGGTGTGACTTTTTATTTTACAGTGGAGGACCTGATCCAGTGGCAAAAAACCTACCATTTTGCATCCAGGAAGTATTAAAAAATGTGGCAAAATGCCTCCCTCTCCAACTAAAAAACTTCGTTTAGAAGACGAAAAGGACGCGCTCTTTTTCCTCATAAAATGAGCGCTTTTGAAATCTGAGTTTTTTCACTTGGAGAGGGAGGTATTTTGCCACATTTTTTGATACTTCCTGGATGCAAAATGGTACGTGTTTTGCCACTGGATCAGGTCCCCCACTGTACCTGTTCGGTGTGAAACCAAGCAAGCATAGAGGTCTCTGGGCAAGTCCTGATCCCAATTTATCCCTAGCTCTTTCAACAGACAACCAAGTTCAAGTTCCTTACTTTGACCAAAGATTACGTTAGACGCTGGAAAAAAATTATGTATGTATGTACCCTGCAGACTATGTGGTGTTTTATATTGTGTTTTCAGCTCTTCGCCAAGACCAAATATTAACATAAAAAGCCAACAAACAAGTCTCCAACCGAAGATCCTGGAAGCTCCCAACCCCGCTTCTTTCCCCCCGGCAAAGCTCGGCAAATCGGCCGAGTCTTATCGCAATAAACCTCAAAGTCCGACGGACTGAAACTGAAGACAAAAGAAAAAGTAAAATAGCATTTGCTGGGAATTGGATTCTTGTCTCCGGGCCTATCAAATATCCGCTATGCGTAGGCCAGAGGTTAATCAGGGCAGGAAATGTGGACGACCGTGTTAGTGAAGGGAACATGTACGGAATATATTCGGGAGTTCAGAAATAGCATAAAAGGCAAACAGAGGCTCGTGGGAAGAGCGTGGAGATGATATGTTCCGGAGATTTGGGACTCATGAACTTGGGAATTTGATGAATAATACAAGGGATCAGAACGTGGGTTAGGTCACACACTAGGCTGTAGAAAATTTTCTATGCAAACAGGAGAAGTGCTGCAAGTGCACGCTCAGATTTTGGTGAAATTTGCGACAAAATTAGACTATTTTTTCTTTGAAATATGTGGGATTCCTAGATCGCGTTTTGCAGAAAAGACCGAGAATTTTTACTTGAAACTTGGAAAAATATGACAATTTTTTGCGAATTTTGACATGAAAAATTTCATGCCTATTTCTACCATAGAGCGTAATGTTTCCATAAAAAATCATTTTTTCTGCACAAAACTGGCAAAGAGACGGTTAAAAACTCTTTTTCTATGACCGCTCTCCGCGTTTTGCGTGCTCTCTTAGCCACTACAGGGTCTTACAAAAGACGTAGATTCAGTAGACAGAATTTGAAAAAAAAATATGAGCGTTGCAACTCGATCCTTTCATCAATCGACCAATTTCACATGCCCCTTGAACAACCAGAATTTGGAGAACGGTAACCTCGCCGAACCCCACCAAAAGAACCCTTAAACTTCCCAAACCCAAACCCTATAAGTGGCAGTGCGGGCATTTCGCGGAACCCCGAGTTCCTTTCGCCTCGGGGGAAATGATCGGCCGATAAGTCTGACGCCGCCGGCGACACTCAATAAACACGGCACTCAATCGGTTTACAAGTGTAGCGCCAAAAATGTAATCCTATTTGTTTACGGGCCGTTCCCTTTCCCCGCCGCTTTTTTTCGTCCGCCGTTTTCCGAAAGCGATTCGAATTTGCGGCCAAAAATGCAAATGCGTGAACTGGCCTCGGGCCATAAAACATGGGGGTTTATGGAGATCCGGCGATCCGTGGGAAGGGCGGTCTACTAAACGTAGAAAACTTATTGTTGAGACATATGGCCGTTCGAGAATTCGGTTATAATGGCCGGGCAAATTGACAAAGGTTATGTGGCCGAAGAAAAGGTGAGGTTTTAGGGGGGAGGAGAGGACTTTGATGAATGAAAATACAAAGGAGACGAACGGAATCAGAGAAAAATTGAGTTGTTTTACTCAAGGCTTGCAAAGAAAGTACAAAACAAATTCGTCGAGGACTGAAAACAATTTTATTTTGGCAATGAATAAGAAGTTGTAGAATGCCCTAAAAGTATGTAGAATTAGGTGAAATGCACTGGAAAATAAAGCCTAGAAATCCTAGCTCGTCATTTGCAGAGGCAGCCGAGATATTCAACAATCTTTGAAGGCGATAGAGCACTGCAGATGAGGAGGGACGGACAGGCAAAAAAGTTTTTTATTCATTTTTTTGCCGCCTTTTTTTAAAACCTTCAAATCTTCAAATGCAACTTCCAATTTGTCTTTCTGATGACTCCAAAAATCCCCAAAAAAATCCCGACCAAGGATCGAGAGTTATCCGCTTACGCAGCACCTCAGGGCACAAAACTCCGAACGAAGGGCAGATTCATGGGCTCGTTTAAACACATGCAAAATTCGCGGGAAATTCGGAGAGTCTGCTGTTTTTCGGGGAAATCAAATTTACCGCCCCGAAAACAAAGAAAAACCCCCCGGAGGGCACGGACGTGAAAGTGTAGACAATAAAATGGCAAGTTTTATTAGCGAATTAGCGATGCATTAAAAACTGTCGATGAGGTGGATTGTCAACGGGGGAACGGAAAGCATAAAAATTTTGATATGTGGCCAAATGTTTGCAGCGTGTGGGCGAATTTCTCGCAAAATATGTATTCATGAGCTTCACAGCGGAACCTCTGTAGCGAAACCGGGTTTTCCTTGTAGCAAGCGTGATTTCAAAAATGGATGGCTATGGTTTTTTTAATCTACCATGCATATACCTCAATTTTTGAGCATTTTGTAGCCCACACTTTTCAGGCGGAACGAAAAAAGTTTGGCGATATTTTTAAGCGAGCCAATACAAAATGGAAGATTCTGCCAAAGGAGAATTGTTTTTCGGTTTTCGAACAAAGCCTTAATCGTATTTTGATCTGGAAAGAATGTAGTTTTCGTATCTAAAAGTCACAACTATACCAGCTGTTAAAAAATATCCCATTCGCAGAGACGTCGTCTGCGGACGAGCCTATGCGCTTTCTAGCATGAAATGAGAAAAGGTACATGGTAATACGCGGTGAAATACCGAAAATATTATACTAACAAGGGAAGTACCCCAAGTGAGACGCTCATATTTTCTTTAAATTTTGCACACACGTTGGTCATGAATTAAGTATCAATTCCTGAGAGTTTTAGCTCGCGCTTTGCAAACGCCACCGAGATATTGAAACATCTTTGCCGCCGAGTGAGTACGCTAAACGTGGAGAGCGGTCAGAGAGAAAAGCACTTTTTGGCCATAACTTTGTTAGTCTCGTGCGGAAAAAAATCATTTTTTGTGGAAACATTGGTAGAAATAGGCTGAATCTTTTCGTGACGAAGTTCGGAAAAAAGTTTCGAATTTTCGCCAACTTTGGATCTAAAAATCTCTGTTGTTTCTGCAGAACGCAAGCTCGGATTCTCGCACATATTTTAAAAAAAATTATTCTAAATTTATGCCAAGTTTCATCAAAATTTGAGCGTCGCACTTGGGGTACTTCTCTTGTAAGCGTTTCTGAGCAAGGTCCGAAAACTTGGCATGTCAGCAAAAGCAGATTTCCGCAAAGTGTTCGGCACTCAGGATCTCTTACGCAATGTAATCCTTGATAAACGACAACGCTGATAAGTAACAATGCCTTTTGGCATCTTTTTTAAATCGTTTGTTAGTCAAGCACTGTTCCAAATCATCTTCATTCTATCGCTATAAGCCCCTCAACGCCTAATGCCCTTTGCCCACTCCCAACCACCTATTCTCGTCCTCCACACCCAATTCCAGTCCAGTCCACTGACCCCGAATGTCATTCGCGAACCCTCTTCGTGATGATGTAGGAGAGATTGGAGCGGCGCCGACATGGGCCGCATAACAATAAATTCCGAAGCGAGAATCTTTTTAACACAAACATCTTTTGAGGCGAGCAAAATAAATTTGAAAAAACCCGGGTGCCAAACTCTTTCCTTTTTTAATTCGAAGCCATTGGAACTCCCTCCTCAAATTGACAGAGTAAAAAAGTTTGTGTGTGGAGATGAAGTTCCAAATGTTTTCCTCCTCCCCCAAACCGAATTCGATTTGAAGGCGATGCAAGTCAGGCACTACACCCATCCCTGCTGATAATATATGTACCCGTGGGCGTTGTTTTCGCCCAAAGTCATCACATTTTACTATACAACCAGGCCCATACTGCAAAGATGGCGGAAAATCTTGGCTCTACTTGCAAACCGGCAATGCAAAAAGCTTTAGGAATGCAAAAGCTAGCGTAGTAAAACCAACACACTTGATACCATATGGCGGCACTTGGTATCATAAACAAAAATTTCATAGTTTTTTCGACCATCGTGATCGTTAATTTACTCGTAAAACCAAGGGTCCTCAGTGCCAAAACATTTTTATTTTCGGCTATAACTCAAAATGAAAAATTGATAAAACTTATAGCCTGGCTTCCGGAACCCAACAATGCAAAGCCTCCAAAAAAGTCTGGATTTTCCGAATTCCCTTTCCCGCAGATTCAATTTGGGTCGCCGGTCCCGGAGGGGCGAGTATTTACGATTAAAAATAGCCAAATCACTTAATTCAGTTCAATAAACCTGGTTACAGAGACGGCTTGCAGGTAATTTTGTTAGGGCAATCGTACATTCATGACGCCATAAGGACAAACAAACGTCAGAAGTTGGAAAGGGACCACCAAATATCATCGAAAACAATGGTTATGATTGCGAACAAACGGTAGCTTGAAAAGGCCAGAATTACTTGTACTTTTTGTCACCACTCTCTTTCTTTTCGTATGTTTGAGACTTGTGTAATAACATATTCGGCTTGAAATTGAGTTACTACGAAACTGGAAACTGAGTTAGAGAATATAGCTATACAAACATATACTAGTAATAAGTTTCCTTCTTTTGTCATCATCCTAATTTATTGCCGTTTTCCGCGCCTATGTAGACGTCTACGAAGGCAAAGTTCATCTCCATATCCCTTATTTACAGGATTGACAAGTCGGGATCTCCCCCCGAAAACAAAGAATCTCTTTGTTTTTTTTGAAGAGATTATAAAAATTCAGTAGACCAAGTGGGAATAGCCGGAAGCAATTTTTGAAGAGTTCAGAAGTCGGGGCTACAGTGACCCTAAAGTATAAAGTTTATAATTTTCTTTTGAAAACAAGTCTTGGCTCTTGAAAGGCAATCAGTCAGGATGATATCAAAACACGAGGATTTGGGATGTAAACAAGATAAGATTTGTTGTTGAACATGGCGTTGGACTAAAATAAAATCAAAGTCAGAATGTCTACGTGATGTGGTGAATTTAGTGCAAGTTTGGCGAAATTGTTGAACTAACTAGGGAAGTGTACAAACTGAACCGCACCAAATGACAAGTGAAATACATCATTGAAGAGCCCTTGAGAAGTGGCACAAGACAACATTTTCATTAATACTTTTCAAGGTTTCCGAACGGTATATAACACCCGCTATTTGGTGAGGGTCAGTTTGTACACTTCCCTACTAACAAAGGAATGGTCTGAAATTCCCCCAGCGACTCGGAAAATGACTATTACACGTGGATAGAGCAGGTCAACTTTGGCAAAAAGAGCCATTTTCCAGCAGCGGAATAAGCCCGGCAGACGAGAAAAATCGTCCGAAAGTTCCACCAAAATTTTCTCTTTCTCTTCCCTCGGAAAGGAAGAGCGATGTCCAGTGGTGCTCTGCCCACCTGTACTAGTCATTTTCCCAAACGCCGGAGGAAGTTCAGACCATTCCCTTGTAAGGACCTGTTCGAGGTGAAAGGCGCAAGCTTTTCTTTTAAAATTCCGCACCCTTGATCTACATAATACCCACTACAGTGCCATAGAATTTTGGTTTGAGCATAGCAGAAGCTACGAAAAGATTCAAGGACCTTTGAAAGCAAGGGACTAGGGGAAAAGAAGAGACCAGTTAAGTTAAAACAAAAATTTTTTTGGTTATGTTTCAAATTTTGCGTGAGGAATGCTGACTATTTTCTGAAGTGCCCTGAGCAAAACGCGCATAGATTTGCCGATTCTACCGAGCTTCCAGAACCCTAAGGCAGTTATTCCTACCAAACCCAGACATATAATAAATACCAGATCGTCTGGAATCTCAGGAAAAGATTACCCACCTCTGATTGGGCCCACAAAATCTTTGGCCCTTCTTCCAAAAGAAGCCTCGAAGTAACCGCCCCAAATGTCGCGAAACCCTACAAAAAACGACGATTATGCTAATCGTCTCCAAAACAAATTATCCCCACAAAAAACAACATCTAACAACGGCGTGAATGGCGATACCCAAATTCACAACTCGAAAACAACACCCGAAAAAGGGCTCGCGAAAATAACGGAAAAACGACAAATGCGGGAACACGAGGACGTCCTAATGTAGCTTCGGCGGAATCAGGGCTGCGTTAAGTGTCCAATAAACCCCCACACTCAAAGGGACCGAGGAACGCCCGCTCTGCATTACAGCCTTTATTTCGTTGTTTTAACTGCGCCGTTAAAAAGCCCCGCGAATATTTCTGGGCCTACATTCTTTGATTTACTCTGACAAATGGGGTGATTTCATCTCCTTACATTTTGTGAACAGTTAAAATGTTTTTAACAAATCCCTCTTAAATTCTATTCTCTTTAAAAGTTTTAAAAAAACGTTGAAATCCCGACAATTAAAAGCCTTTTAATCTCTCGAACTTTGTATTCCAATGGCACGAGCCAATCGCATTCATCAAAAAGGTTCGTTTTTTTCAGCGCTGTTGACCCAACACTTGCAGATTCTTTTGAACAAAAGTCACTTTATCCACCCCATAAATCTAAGAACAAAGTGGTAGCATTCTCCAGAAGCTTTCGCCAATTTCAGGCTATTCTCCTGTCAGCATCATCATAAGAAATTGAAAAATTGGTATACCTGTTCTTTCTCTGGCCAGCGCTCTTTGTTTTACGTGCTCTGGCACTGGTAAAGACTGTTAAATTTCTCAGCTGAGCCTGCAAAGCGCAGACTAGCTTTTTTAGCTGACAGGGGAAGTACCCCATGTGCGACGCTCAGATTTTGATGAAACTTGGCACAAGTTTAGAACAATTTTTTCTAAGATATATGCGAGAATCCTAGCCCGCGCTTTGCAGAAACAACCGAGATTTTTAGATCGAAAGTCGGCGAAAATTTAGGAATTTTTGCCGAATTTCGGCACGAAAAGTTTCCCGCCTATTTTGTACCGTAAAGAATAATGTTTCTACAAAAAATCAAATTTTTCCGCATGAAACTGCCAAAGTTATGGCCAAAAAGCGCTTTTGTCTCTGACCGCTCTTCACGTTTAGCGTGCTCTCTCGGCGGCAAAAATCGTTCGATATCTCGGCGGCGCCCGCAAACCGCGAGCTAAAACTTTCAGGAATTGATATTTAGTCCCTACCCGACGTCTGTGCAAAATTTAAAGAAAATCTGAGCGTCGCACTTGGAGTACTTCCCCTATGAGTTGTAGGTCTACGCATTCATTTTTCTCATCACTTACAACTCCTCATTGTAAGATAAGATATCTTACTGTCTCTACGGCCTTCCAGCTCATCGTTTTAGCCCTTTCTAACCTTCAAACTACCGTATAACCCCCCAACTTTTCATGCCAACTGATTTACAAGCCCTCTGATCAAACCACTGCCCTTCCCAAAATAACCTCCGTCTTGAGCTGACTCTAAAATTCGAATACTTCCTGATTGTCTTCGCTCTCGAAATTCAAAAATAAATTCTCGGCCCAAGGCGTTTTCGTCTCCGATAAAACAAGATGGGAGGCAGTGTGGCAGGTAATAGATCCGAGAACAAGTGGGGGATAATTTGTCAGACCAGAAGAATGGGCAAAACAATGGGCCTGGGCTGTGTTTTAATGGCCGTGATGTCACATGAAATATAATGTGGATTTGTTTTTAGGAACAGATAAGTAAATTCCAATGGAGAAGAAAAGGGTTCAAGAGAGGTCAAGAAAAAGTTTGTTGAAAAAATAGATTCAAATTCACAAGGGAAATGCCCTAGAGGCGACGCTCAAATTTTGATGGAAGGAACCTGAAATTTAAACTTTTATTTTTGAGATTGCCAAAATTTATTGCGGTCTTTGAAAATTCAGTGTAATTTTTCTCCCCTGTTTCATTGAAATCTCAGCATCGCATCTTGAACAAACATCTCCGATATAAAGATATTTTTTATTTATTGGCTTATAGTATAAGAGTTAGGGCAGCTTGAGTTTATAGCACATATATGTATGTATCATTTGACATCTCAGTTCTCCATGTGACACCGTCCAGCATCTTGACAGACCTGTCTAGATGTTGCGGCTTTATTCTTCTCAAACGCTGTCAATATTCCATTCAACGATTCCGCTGTCGTGTTTCTACAAATTTCTCTCGATCTTGACTCCGTAACATGCTCGCAAATATCCTGAAAACCCCAGATAACAATATAATTCTTCAAACGTTAACATACAGTACTCACAAAAAAGACTACTTTACCTTCATCACATCAATCGGGGACTTCCGATTCCCTTTTTTCAATTCATCCACAAACGGAAGACATAAACGGCATGACGCTTCGCCCCAGGGGTTTTTTATCTTGATGCCAGAAATTGCCACAAAAAGACAGGACAGTAAGATGTGTGGTAGTAAGTGCATAGTAAAAGTGGGAAAATGCACGTCGAATGGACTTTATTGTGTTCCTCCAAAGTGTTCATAATGGAACTCCTTTTATACGGAGAGTAAACAAACAAAAAGTTTTCAATGCCACTTTGAGGATTCAATTTTTTGTCTCTTGCTGTGTATGAGTAATCAAAAATTCAAGAATTTCAAGTAAGAGGTATAAGTGTTCTCTTGAATTATTTTATTCAATTTGCAATATGATTTTTAGTCAGAATCAAACAGACCTTCAGCAGAGTGTAACATCTTTACAGGCATCTCTGGACGGGAAGTCAGCGTGGGCGTGGCTCAGGAGGGCAAAAAGATCGTTGAGGAAGCCGTAGGGGAAGAAGGCGGTGCACGCCCAACTTAGTGGAAATGGTTCGGTGTCGCAAACTCGCTGGAATTGGCCGGCGGTATTATCATTAACAGGGGAAGTACTCCAAATGCGACGCTCAGATTTTCTTTAAATTTTGCACACACGTCGGGTATGGACTAAGTATCAATTCCTGAAAGTTTTCGCTCGCGCTTTGCGGGCGCCGCCGAGATACCAAACGATTTTTGCCGCCGAGAGAGCACGCTAAACGTGGAGAGCGGTCAGAGAGAAAAGCGCTTTTTGGCCATAACTTTGGCAGTTTCGTGCGGAAAAATTTGATTTTTTGTAGAAACATTATCCTTTACGGTTGAAATAGGCATGAAACTTTTCGTGCCGAAATTCGGCAAAAAGTCCTAAATTTTGGCCGACTTTGGATCTAAAAATCTCGGTTTTTTCTGCAAAGCGCGAGCTAGCATTCTCGCATATATCTTAGAAAAAATTAGTCTAATTTTATGCCAAGTTTCATCACAATCTGAGCGTCGCACTTGGAGTACTTCCCCTGTTAGTCAAGAAGAATTTACAAGGAACCCTCGGAGGGCAACGACTAAATCTTTTCAAGGTTTTTCTTACCATACCCTACATAGGCTATGCAGAAATTTTTTTGATCATAATTTTGCAAATTGAACGCAAAAACAAAACAATTTTTGCAAATTGAACGCAAAAACAAAAATTTTTGAAGACATATTGTTACTGTAAAGCACAAACAGAAAGCCGATTTTCGGTCTTCCTAATTTCTATGTAATATGTGACATATTTCGACAACGTGCGACAAAAATTACCATGGCTTCTGAAAAGCGCAATTTGAACTCTGAGGTGTATATTCATATAGACATATTCCTTTTCTTTATCAGCTAAAATAACGATCTCACTTTACCTGCATAGCTTCATGGATCTTCCCCGACACATCGCCGGTTTCGTCAATCAATTCTTTCAGTTCATCAGCAACTTTAATGCAGACAAAACAGACCCAATCTGGATAACCCAGTAAGACTAAAGCGTCGGGAGACGATGCGTTTCTCGTGGCAAACGCATTGCAAACGCAGAAGAGCAGGAAAACAGTCGCGACTCTCATTGTAAATGTTTTACAAACTGATCGCAATGGAGTGCAATATATAACAAAATAATATCCATTAAATTTTATATGAGGACTAAGAGAATGTAATGATTTTAATTTCACAGTTCTGTGCGAGATTAAAAACTGGCTGTATGTATAATCGATTTGTCTGTTAATGAAAATTGTGGAGTGTAAACGTGCATGTATTAGGGTGAACCAAAAGTTTTTGCCGTTTTTTCATGAAAACTTTAAACATAATTTTACAACAAATGAAAACCAGTTAAGTTTCAAAGTAAAGGCCATTTGAATCTATGGCTTGAACCCATCTATAGGCAAGTTGTTCGATCCCGCTGCGGTACCACTCCTTTTTCTTAGAAGCGAAAAACTCGCGGCATCCGTCTTCGACATCGTCCAGATCATTGAAGCTACGACCACGCAAAAAGTGTGCCATGGAGCGGAAAAGGTGATAGTCGTATGACACAAAGTCCAGACTATTCGCTGGATGTGAAAGAAGTTCAATGGCGTCGAGAGTTTTGATCTTTTCCTTCGTTTGTTTGGCGGTGCGAGGTTTTGCGCTGTCTTGTTGCAGGGGTACGCGGGTTCGATTGATCAAATCGGGATATTTTTTGCCAATCGCTGCATACATTCGATTGAGTGGAGCGTAGTAGAGGTCTGCGTCAATAGTCCGACCATTTGGAACCAACTCGAAGTGAATTACGCCTTCAAAATTGTTTTTTAAGATGTCTTGCCCTCGAGGTCCGTGTCGCCGTAGTTGAATCGTTTGAACCAATCGCGCAGTACGATCTGAGACCACATTGTAGCCTTCAACTTCGCTTATCTTCTTTACTGCTGCAGTTGCGTTGAAGCCTTGTTTTCGGTAATAACGTAAAAAAACACGAATTTCGGATTTTTCCTTGTTTTTTCTACAGGTTAAAAGATTTTAAATAAAAGACCAATTAAAAGTTTTAATATATATTATGATAAAGCAGTTCACGACCTTTAAAAATATATATAACACATTCATATAAAAATATTTATTTCGTAAAAAAACAATTGGACAAAAAGAGACCTAAAAAACGGCAAAAACTTTTGGTTCACCCTAATAGGAATAGAAAAGTATGATCAACATCAATGGATAATATCGCAGATATGCTATTCACATACCTGTGTCATTTTGATCAAAGTATACATTTCCAGAAGCAATATCTTTCCCTTTGAACCACAAATAAACCTTAGTATCCGGCAAATTTAATAGACGTGAATATATATGAATATAAACGTATAATTAGCACAAATGGACCTCATCGCAGATATAAGTAATGTTATTTTTATCGTTGGCGTTGACCAAAAGCTCCGCCATCCTCTGACTGGTTGGCCAAAATCCCCACTTGCACGGCCATCTAAGGAACTCTCCAAAAATTCTCACGCAAATTTTCTAAAAGAAAGATTACAGCCCTACAGAACTCACTACGGCTAATGTTTTAATGGCTTCTTCGGTGTCTTCTGGTGTGCCTATTGTACCCTTTAATTCATCCATTACGTCTCTACAATCATCACACGACAACATTTTGAAGGCTTCTTGATTCACAGCTCCATTCTTCGCAACCAAAGTGTGCTTGCTCAAGCTGTTCATTGCCGGCGGGCATCCCTTCAAAGCATTGTCGACAGTTGCGCCAGCAAGATAGAGAGCGCCGAAGATGACTAAAAAGGACCTCATTTCCAAAACTGATATCTTTGTAATCTTGCCCAGTGTTTATATAGTCAGAAATAATGGTAATTTTTAAATAAATTTCAGAAACATTTGACGCGTTTATTGCTATTTTTTGCTTTTTATTAAAGTTTTTATAGAAAACTAAGAGCTTATTGTATTTTGCTACATTTTTTGATGCTTCCCGGATGCAAAATGATACTTTTTTTGCCACTGGATCAGGTCCGACACTGTAATTACGGTTCTGGATTAAATTTCTTAAAAAAAATTCAAACTTACAACAAAAAATCGTAAAATGAAGTCTTGGGTGTTGCCAGGCTACTTGATTACTGTTATAACCACTTTTCAAACGGCC
Source organism: Bursaphelenchus xylophilus (assembly GCA_904066235.2). Lineage (NCBI taxonomy): Eukaryota > Metazoa > Nematoda > Chromadorea > Rhabditida > Aphelenchoididae > Bursaphelenchus > Bursaphelenchus xylophilus. Next base: position 3,901,952 of record CAJFCV020000004.1, read on the forward strand.
TGGAATTATATACCTGTCTGTCGGGAAAATAGTGGCGGGTCATCGAAGCAAAATGTACACACCCTTTGAGAATAGGCCACAGAGCGATTTTTGAAAACTTCAGCTCGAACTTTGTAGCCGCAGCCGAGGTATTAAACGATCTTCGTAGCCGAGAGAGTACGCGAAACGCGGAGGGCGGTCAGGGGTAAAAACAATTTTTGGCCATATGTTGCCAGTTCCGCAAGCAAAAATCTTATTTTTCATGTGAACACTCTCTATACGTTAGAAAATAGGCATGAAACACTTTTAATCCCCAAATTTGCAAAGATTTGTCGATTTTTATCCAACTTACAGGGGAAGTACCCCAAGTGCGACGCATAGATTTTGATGAAACTTCGCCTAACTTTTGAATAATTTTTTCTGGGATATATGCGAGAATCCTGACTCGCGCTTTGCAGAAACAACCGAGATTTTTATATCGAACGTCGGCGAAAAGTTGACACTTTTTGCCGAATTTTGGCACGAAAAGTTTTATACTTAATTTGGGGCAATGTTCCAACAAAAAATCAATTTTTATGTGTGCAAAATTTAAAGAAAATCTGAGCGTCGCACGTCAAACTGAGATAAGCTAAAACGGTCAGGTGAACGGATTGGCAATTAGCCAAAAAAGAAGCAAAAAAACTTTCTTGTCGGAGAAGAAATGGGGAGTTTTTAGGGCGAGAGAGTACGCTTTTGCTCGTCTTTTCTCTGACTTCTCTGTGAATTCAAGACGAAGTGTAGAAAACCGATAGCGAAGGGTCTATTCCGGTCACCGGACTCCTCAGTTTGACGTGCGTCGCGCTTGGCGTACTTCTCTTGTTAGTGCCAAAAAGTCTCGGCAGTTTCCCCAAAGCGTGCGCAAGGCGCGCCTAGGCGTCTCGCATATGTCCTACGTTTGAAAAAATTATTCCATATTTGCGTCAAGTTTCATAAAATCGGAGCGTTCACTCGGGGTGCTTCCCCCTGCGAACCATAAATTAACTTTACAAGGGGTCGGCAAATAGTTGCACCCTGCTTTCTTAACGAAACCTATATCATTTAAAAGAGCATTAAAAATAGTGCACAGCGCAAAAAAAATTAGCTGCCCAATATATGTTTGGGCAAAGTTATGGCCTAAATACAGATTTTAGCCTAATTTCCGCGTCACTTTATAAGCTCTTGGAACGGCAACAAAGTTGTGTCCAGTTGGCCGAGTGGTAGTGACCTCACTTCCGGCGAAACAGGTCGTGGTTTCGAAGCCGGGCGCTGCAATTTTTTTTGCATTTCGTCTCTTATATGCCACAAAACCATGGTATGTTGATATTTTTAAATAATTTTTGTTCCTTCGCAGTCAAAATACATTTTTACGGAATTTTTTCGAGTTTTTGGTTTTTTTGCTACCACCACAAATTTGATGGTGATGAGAGTGGGGATTCCTATCGTATAATTACAAGGGTGTCATGCCTTTACCCTGACCGATTATGATTACTGGACGATAATTCAATTTACAAGGGCCTATAAATATAATTTTTTCGAAAAAAATACGAAGAGAAAATTACAAAAGCGGCCAAAACACTATTGCTGACACAGTGGCCTAACCATCGGTAAGGCTAGGACAATAAATTTTTGATTTTCAGATTTTTGTTTGTAAATGGCCACGACGATCATACAAATGAATTCTCAAAGTTTTTTGCTCCAGTTTTCCCATTAACCTAGTTTTATTTACAATTTTTTGTAAATGGCAGTAATGCGACATTATAATGTCTAATAACTCATAACCAAGGATTGATAAAGCGATGAAACGACCGTGATAGACGTTTCGGGATACTAGTAAGAAAATGGAGACAATTTCAAGCCGCCAGGATTACTGTAATAGAAGAAACCGGCGTTTTGGCCGCATATAACCCTTATCATAAAACGGCCATAACTTTGCCCAAACATATATTGGGCAGCTAATTTTTCCTGTGTTGTACACTATTTTCAATGCTCTTTCAAACGGTATATGTTTTGTTAAGAAAGCAGGGTGCAACTATTTGCCGATCCCTTGTTAGTATCCGGCAAATTTAATAGACGTGAATATTATATGAATATAAACGCATAATTAGCAAATATTGATGGTATCGCAGATGTAAGTAATGTTGTTTTTATCTTTGGCTTCCACCAACAACTTCACGATGAGTCTATTGAGTGGTTCAAATGCTAGCTTGCACGGCCAAAACAACAAAATTCCAAAAGTTGCCTCGCATTCTCTCTAAAAGTATTTTTATTTTTACAACCCTATTGCAAAACTCACGTCGAATGCTTCTTCAACAGCCTCTTCGTCGTTTTCTATTTTGCCTATTGCACGCTTTAATTCCTCCATTACGTCTTTACAAACACCACACAACGGGGTGCTCAGCAACATTCTGAAGGCTTCTTGATTCACGGTTCCATTCTTCATAACCAAAGTGTGCTTGCTGTTCATTGCCGGCGGGCATCTCTTCAACGCGTTGTCGACAGTTGCGCCAGCAAGATAGAGAGCACCGAAGACGACTAAAAAGGACCTCATTTCCAAAACTGATATCTTTGTAATCTTGACCAGTGTTTATATAGTCAGAAATAATGGTAATTTTTTAATAAATTTCAGAAACATTCGAGGCGTTTATTGCCACTTTTTGCTTTTTATTAAAGTTTTTATGGAAAACTAAGAGCTTTATTGGAATTCAAATTTGTAAAAAAATGTTTATTAAACTTGACTGCATACATTGATTCTTTAATATTATTATTCAAGCCTTTGCGGAAAATTTTAATTATTCCGAACGTGAAATTTTTTGGTTAAAGCCAGAAGAGCTTCAAAAAATCTAATCTTGCCAATCTAAAAACACGTTCTCCTTTAATTTCGCTCCGTGCTCAATCTTACTGTAAATTTTTATGTGTACGCCAGATGCATTTTGCGATGATTCCAACCGAAAACCATGCCCGATAACTGATACGAAACTGACTGGTCGAGTTTGTAAAAGTAAGGGCATCACTATCGCCTGGACTGTGAAAGTGCAATTTAGTGATTAGGCTGAATATGACTTTTTCAAGAGTGCAGTAGGCATTTTTGGATTTTCGGTCTCGACAGCTGATAAATACACAGTAGCCTAATAGTAAGACATAGAAGAGTTGAACCTATCCAGCGGAGGGTTTGATTCGTCCGCTTAAGACAGTTTTGAGAAGATTCCAAAAGTCCGAGAACGTGTTTGAGAAAGATATATGAACTTTATTTTTCAGAAGACTTGCCTCGCAACGTCCTAACTTCGCAATCTTGGTTCAAACCCCCGCCGGTCCCGTAGTATTTATGTATTAAGGCATCTGCTCTCCAAACCTCTTTTGACTTACAGGGGAAGTACTCCAAGTGCGACGCTCAGATTTTGATGAAACTTGGCACATTTAGAATAATTTTTTGGGGCTTCGGTAGTTGAGCCCCCCACGAAAGGTAGTTCAAACCCCCACTGTTTTGCCCGTTTCACACCCCACATAATGAACAAATTAGAATAATAAAAAAAATGTAAGTGGGGGTTTGATCTAAAACGTACGGGACTTGGCCTAAAACGTAGGGGGCTTTTTCTAAAACGGAGGGGGCTTCATCTAAAACGTAGGGGGCTTGTGCTGGACCATAAAACTTGGATTAATTCTTTGAAATAAATTTTGGGGTTGAGAATGGACGAGGGGGGTTGTACTGGGTCATGGGGGGCTAAACTGGACTGGGGGGCTGTACTACCTTAGCCCCAATTTTTTCTAAGATATATGCGAGAATCCTAGCTCGCGCTTTGCACAAAAGGATGGCGTTAGAAAGAAGAAGAACTTTAAACGTATTGAAGGCCTTTTGATTCACGGTTCCATTCTTCATAACCAAAGCGTGCTTGCTCAAGCTATTCACATACCTATGTCAATTTGATCAAAGCATACATTTCCAGATGCAATAGCTTTCCCTTTGAACAACAAATAAACCTTACGATTAGTATCCGGCAAATTTAATAGACGTAAATGTATATGAATATAAACTTATAATTAGCACAAAAGGATGGTCTCACAGACGTAAGTGATGTTATTTTTATCATTTATATCAATTATTGTGTCCACGATGAGCTTATTGAGTGGTTCAAAGACTAGTTTGCATGGCCAATACATCAAAAATCCAAAAGTTGCCTCGCATTCTTTCTAAAGGTATTTTTATAACCTTATTGCCTTGTTGCAAAACTCACATTGTATGCTTCTTCAACAGCCGCTTCGGTGGCTTCCATTATTCCTATAAAACGCTTGATATCCTCCATTACGTTTCTACAAGTATTACACAACGGGGTCGTCATCAACATTCTGAAGGCTTCTTGATTCACGGCTCCATTCTTCGCAACCAAAGTGTGCTTGCTCAAGCTGTTCATTGCCGGCGGGCATCCTTTCAACGCGTTGTCGACAGTTGCGCCAGCAAGATAGAGAGCGCCAAAGATGACTAAAAAGGACCTCATTTTCAAAACCGATATCTTTGTAATCTTGGCCAGTGTTTATATAGTCAAAAATAATGTTAATTTTTTAATAAATTTCAGAAACATTCGAGGCGTTTATTGCCATTTTTTGCTTTTTATTAAAGTTTTTATGGAAAACTAAGGGCTTTATTGGAATTCAAAATTGTAAAAAAAATGTTTGACTGCATACCTTGACTCTTAATGTTACGTGAAATTTTTTGGTTAAAGCCAGAAGAGCTTCAAAAAATCTAATCTCGCCAATCTAAAAACATGTTCTCCTTAAATTTCGCTCCGTGCTCAATCTTACTGCAAATTTTTATGTGTACGCCAGGTGCATTTTGCGACAATTCCAACCGAAAACCAACCCGATAACTGATACGAAACTGATTGGACGGGTTTGTAAAAGTAAGGGCATTACTGTCGCCTGAATTGTGAAAGTGTCCCAAACCCATTTGGCGTGTTAAGTAAACCTGTAGGGCTTGCTCCTGCTGCGCAAGCCCTTAGTCCAATGTCTATGAAATCGCCAACTCGTTACCCAAAGCTACTAGAGAACGTGAAAGAAACTGGAATATGTACACCCCAATCCTGTACCCTAATACAAGACGGACGAAGTGCCGAAAGGGGGCGGGAGACCCCCTGGGTTGACGTGCCTTGTCTCTCAGGGCAATACCGGGATCATAATCGAGGCTTCACTTTTATTTTAATGTCGGGGTGTATAATATTTTTCGTTTATGGGCTTTTAATCAGACCGAACATTTTTGAATTCTATTCTCCATGTGACACCGTCCAGCGTTCAAGATGTTCCGTCTTTATTATTAAATTTCAAGAAAATTCCGATGGAAAAAAAGGATTCAAGTGAAGTCAAGGAAAAGTTTGTTAACAAAATATATTCAAATTCACAGGGGAAATGCCCTAGGGGCGATGCTCAAATTTTGATGGAAGGAAGCTAAAATTTAAATTTTTATTTCTGCATAGCGCTTGTCAAAAATTTTTGTGATCTTTGAAAATTACGTGTAATTTTTCTCCCCTGTTTCATTGAAAGCTCAGCATCGCATCTTGAGCAAGCATATCCTATATGTAGATACTTTTTGTTTATTGGCGTATAGTATTATAAGAGTTAGGGCAGCTTGAATTTTTAATACATATATATGTACGTATCATTTGAGATTTCAGTTCTCCATATGACACCCTCCAGCATCTTGACAGACCTGTCTAGATGTTGCGGCTTTATTGTTCTCAAACACCGTCGATTCCGCTGTCGTTTTTCAACAAACTTTTTTTGATTTTGACTCCGTAACATGGTCAAAAATATCTTGAAAACCCTCAGGTGGAACAATACCAGAAATTTAAGATACAGTACACACGAAAAGGTCTACTTTACCTTTATAAAATCAACCGGGGTCTTCCGATTTCCTTTTACCAATTCTTCCACAAACGGAAGACATAAACGGCATGACGCTTCGCCCCAAGGTTGTTCATTTTGACTCTAGAAATTCCCACAACAAGACAGGACAGTAAGATTTGTACGTAGACAATTATTTTGGCTAACAGAAAATAAGGTGCTTTTCGGTCTCGACAGCTGATAAATACACAGTAGCCTAATAGTAAGACATAGAAGAGTTGAACCTATCAAGGAGAGGGTTTGGTTCGTTCGGTAAAGACGGTTTTGGGAAGATTCAAAAAGTCCGAGAACGTGTTTGGAAAAGATATATGGACTTTATTGTTCAGAAGACTTGCCTCGCAACGTCCTAACTTCGCAATCTTGGTTCAAACCCCCGCCGGTCCCGTAGTATTTATGTATTAAGACATCTGCTCTCTAAATCTCTTTCGTATCTGAATTAAGACTACGAAAGCAGGATGGCATTAGAAAGAAGAAGAACTTTAAACATATTGAAGGCGTTTTGATTCACGGTGCCATTCTTCATAACCAAAGCGTGCTTTCTCAAGCTATTCACATACCTATGTCATTTTGATCAAAGCATACATTTCCAGAAGCAACAGCTTTCCCTTTGAACCACAAATAAACCTTAGTATCCGGCAAATTTAATAAACGTGCATATATATGAATACAAACGTATAATTAGCACAAATGAATGGTATCGCAGATGTAAGTAATGTTATCCTTATCGTTGAGTTGGTTCAAAAGGGTCATTATGAGCGGAATGATGTCGAAAAACGCCCACTTGCACCGCCATCCAATGAAGAATCCAAAAGTATCCTCGCATTCTCTCTAAAAGTTTTTTTACAACCATACTGCAGAACTCACTTCGACTGCTGTTTTAATGGCTTCTTCGGTGATTTCTGTTTCTGCAATTATGGGCTTTAGATCCTCCATTAATTCTCTACAAAGACCACACAACGGGGTGCTCAGCAACCTTCTGAAAGCTTCTTGATTTACGGTTCCATTCTTCGTAACCAAAGTGTGCTTGCTGTTCATTGCCGGCGGGCATCCCTTCAAAGCATTGTCGACAGTTGCGCCAGCAAGATAGAGAGCACCGAAGATGACTAAAAAGGACCTCATTTCCAAAACTGATATCTTTGTAATCTTGACCTGTGTTTATATAGTCAGAAATAATGTTAATTTTTTAATAAATTTTAGAAACATTCGAAGCGTTTATTGCCATTTTTTGCTTTTTATTAAATTTTTTATGTAAAATAACGAGTTTTATTGGAATTCAAAATTGTAAAAAAAATGTTTGACTGCATACCTTGACTCTTAATGTTACGTGAAATTTTTTGGTTAGAGCCAGAAAAGCTTCAAAAGAATCTAATCTCGCCAATCTAAAAACACGTTCTCCTTTAATTTCGCTCCGTGCTCAATCTTACTGTACATTTTTATGTGTACGGCAGATGCATTTTGCGACAATTCCGACCGAAAACCAAGCCCGATAACTGATACGAAACTGATTGGACGGGTTTGTAAAATTAATGGCATCACTGCCGCCTGAATTGTGAAAGTGTCCCAAACCCATTTGGCGTGTTTTATGTGAAGCAATTCCAGTTTAGTGATTAGGCTGAACATGACTTCCGTTTCAAGAGTGCAATAGGCATTTTTGGATTTCTGCCATAGTAAGTAAACCTGCGGGGCTCGGTCCGGCTGCGCAAGCCCCTAGTCCAATGTCTACGAAATCCCAACTCATTACCCAAAGCCACTACAGAACGTGAAAGAAACTGGAATACATGTATACCCCCAATTCTCCGAACCCTAATACAAGACGGACGAAGTGCCGAAAGGGGGCGGGAGACTGTCTGGGTTGACGTGCCTTGTCTCTCAGGGCAATACCGGGATCAGAATCGACACTTCAGCGTCTTGACAGACTCTTCCAGACGTAAGATTTGTACATTGACAATTATTTTGGCTAACAGAAAATAAGGTCCTTTTCGGTCTCGACAGCTGATAAATACACAGTAGCCTATTACGCTTTTTCAAAAGTGCGTAGACATTTTCCGGCCTTTTTCGCACCGCACCGTGCATGTTGCGCGACGAAATCCATTTTGCACTGTGCAAATTCTTTTCACACGCCCAAAGTTCGCAGCGACACAGCTGAGAAAAGCTTACGTCGCAGCGATATCCGGTTGCACAGTGCAAAAGGTCAAATGCACCCCGCAAAAAGGAGGTTTGTGCACGGTGCGGCCCACGACAAAATGTCTCCGCACTTTTGAAAAAGCGTAATACACTAATCACATGCAAAAAAATCATGGAGTGAATCATAATGGTTTCTATTGTCCGGCCAGGGCAAGATCGCTCCATCGGAGGCCGTGATTCTTGCCAGCATCGTCGATCCATCTCATCCTGAAGCGCCCAACCGGTCGTGTATAGGGGGTGTCGAATTCTTGCTGATCAATTCCGTTTCTAACGATTTCTTGAATTGCTCCAATTTTCCCTCGAGGATGAACAGTAGCCTAATAGTAAGACATAGAAGAGTTGAACCTATGCAGCGAAGGGTTTGACTCGTCCGGTTAAGACAGTTTTGAAAAGATTCCAAAAGTCCGAAAACGTGTTTGGGAAAGATATATATGGACTTCATTGTTCAGAGGACTTGTCTCGCAACGTCCTAACTTCGCAATGTTGGTTCAAACCCCCGTCGGTCCCGTAATATTGATGTATTAAGGCATCTGCTCTCCAAACCTCTTTCGTACCTGAATTAAGACTACGAAAACAGGATGGCATTAGAAAGAAGAAGAACTTTAAACATATTGAAGGCCTTTTGATTCACGGTGCCATTCTTCATAACCAAAGCGTGCTTGCTCAAGGTATTCACATACCTATGTCATTTTGATCAAAGTATACATTTCCAGAAGCAATAGCTTTCCCTTTGAACCACAAATAAACCTTAGTATCCGGCAAATTTAATAGACGTGCATATATATGAATATAAACGTATAATTAGCACAAATGGATGGTATCGCAGATGTAAGTAATGTTACTGTCATGGTTGACTTTGTTCAAAATTTGCACCATGAGCTGAATGGTAGGCGAAAACGCCCACTTGCACGGCCATTTAAAGAAGTCTCCAAAAGTTCTCACGCAAATTTTCTAAAAGAATGATTACAACCCTACAGAACTCACTTCGACTGCCTCTTGAACGGCTTCTTCGGTGATTGTTGCCGCTACAATTAAGGGCTTTAGATCCTCCATTAATTCTCTACAAACACCACACACCGGGGAATTCATCAACATATTGAAGGCTGCTTGATTCACGGTTCCATTCTTCATAACCAAAGTGTGCTTGCTGAAGCTATTCATTGCCGGCGGGCATCCCTTCAACGCATTGTCGACAGTTGCGCCAGCAAGATAGAGAGCGCCGAAGATGACTAAAAAGGACCTCATTTCCAAAACTGATACCTTTGTAATCTTGATCAGTGTTTATATAGTCAAAAATAATGTTAATTTTTTAATAAATTTCAGAAACCTTCGGCGTTTATTGCCATTTTTTGCTTTTTATTAAAGTTTTTATGGAAAACTAAGAGCTTTATTGGAATTCAAAATTGTAAAAAAATGTTTATTAAACTTGACTGCATACATTGATTCTTTAATATTATTATTCAAACCTTTGCGGAAAATTTTAATTATTTCGAACGTGAAATTATTTGGTTAAAATATTTTATACTGGGTCGATATCACGTGCTAAAATTTTTTTGAACTGGCGTGATGTGATAAGGTTGAACACGGCTTCCGTCTCACGACCGTAATAGGCAGTATACAGGGTTATATACTTTCTTACAAAAATATACATATAACCATTGACCAAAGCTTAATGTTTGGTTCATTACGTGGCCCACTACAACATAGAAGTGTATTCAAGCAAACTTTCGCGCACGAAGACTCGCCTCGGTTGCCATGCTCGACGTCTAGGCTTTTGGTTTCACCGACCGTTCGCCGTAATGCTTCAAAGCATTCATGCTCCTCTTGGTTGCTGGAAAGGCACAGAGAAACTTCATCGTTCTAATCCCGTAAAGCAAGGAAGAAAATGCCGGACGGCCAAGTCACGTTCCGACATTGTCCTAAATTTGTAGACTTATAAAAGATGCATCGGAAACGCGTAATGTTTATTTTATCAAATGACTTCCATTTATCGTTTTACGATGATAAAGTCGATGATGGCGATGAAGTCGATGAAGCCGACGAAGTCGATGATGGCGATGAAGTCGATGGAGTGGTGAAGGACGATCCATTGGACACAGAGTACCCCATATAATCAGGCATATAATTCTGAGGAATAGACAGGCGATAGTAATCAGGAGGGCCTTGTTCCGGATGCGGGATTGTGATATTATTATCGCAGATGGATATTAAAGTGCCCTCCTTTTGATATTCAATAAGAATATCTTTGCAGTCTCCGCTGAGCCCTATGTCATATAATGTTGACTGAGCAACCATGCGACGAGCAACTTTAAAGTTTGTGCCCCAGATATTCACCAACAGAGGGACTTGATCAAAGCGGTCCAACAGGGCAAAGAAACCGGTAGAGATGGCGAAGTTGACGGTCAGACATTGACCTGAAACCGTCAGTTATGATCAAGTTACAGCGGAAAGCAGGCTTGAGATAAATTCATACCTTCTGTGAAGTGAAGTGGGATCGGGATATAAGAGGAGTTCCGGTCGCTCTCATCGATATCAACCGACAGTAAAGATGTCGTCGCGTCATTGTAGTTGACCGCGAGAGCACCATGGAACAGCACTAAAGTAAGAGCAGACAATTTCAGAGGTAAATCAAAAGAAGCCTCAGAACAACGAAAAAGTTTCTACAACATATAAGGCGCGTGCGTTCTACATCTCAGCGGGACTCCTCGCAGAAAACCCGCATTTCTTGTCTGTAGGCCCTCTAGACAAGAAATGCGCATTTTCTGTCTAAAATAGAGACAAAATTTGCAAAACTTCTCTGAGATAACAGACAAAGAGCCTGTCTGTTAGCCTGGACGAAAACTTCAAAATGTTGTCTGGACTCCAGACAAGAAACGAGGAATCCTGTCTGGTAGGTAGTCAGACAAACTTTTTTGTCTGACCAGAAACGGCAAATCCTGTAAAAAATCTTTATCCACAAAAAGTTTCGATTCTCCTCTCTGTAGGACTTGCGAGTTGCATTTCACAGCCCAAGTTCTACGACGGAACTTGTCCGAACAACGAAATACAAGGCCAACCACCGTCGTCGCTGACCCCGATCACGGTGAAGAACACTCTCCGCCTTGGAACTTTTGCGTTCCTTGAGACTGTTTTCGTTTCTGGCCGAAAGGCCGAAGACCAACAAATTCGGAAAAAACATTGCCCGCACAAGTAAAGAAAACTTTCTCGCTCAGGAAAGAAATGGGTTCCTCTCATGAGCGAGAAACCCAGAGCCGAGAAACGCAGAGAAAAAAACAAAAACGCACGCAAAAAGCGTGAGCGAGAGGGCACTATGAACGCGATTTTTTCTCTGCGTTTCTCGCTCATGAGAGGAACCCATTTCTTTTGAGCGAGATAGTTTTCTTTCGTCATGCGAGCTAAGTGACCTTCGAATTTGTTGGTGTTTGGCCTTTCGGCCAGAAACGAAAACAGTCTCAAGGAACGCAGAAGTTCCAAGGCGGAGGGTGTTCTTCACCGTGATCGGGGTCAGCGGCGACGGTGGTTGGCCTTGTATTTCGTTGTTCGGACAAGTTCCGTCGTAGAACTTGGGCTGTGAAATGCAACTCGCAAGTCCTACAGAGAGGAGAATCGAAACTTTCTGTGGATAAAGATTTTTACAGGATTTGCCGTTTCTGGTCAGACAAAAAAGTTTGTCTGACTACCAGACAGGATTCCTCGTTTCTTGTCTGGAGTCCAGACAACATTTTGAAGTTTTCGTCCAGGCTAACAGACAGGCTCTTTGTCTGTTATCTCAGACAAGTTTTGCAAATTTTGTCTCTATTTTAGACAGAAAATGCGCATTTCTTGTCTAGAGGGCCTACAGACAAAAAATGCGGGTTTTCAGGCCCGCTGAGATGTAGAACGCACGCGCCTTATATGTTCTTTGGCTATTCGGTGTACAGAGGTTAGCCTGAACTTACGACCGGTCTCAAAAATGGGGGTTGGAAGTTGAACGATGGTCCCATCGTTTATTTTTACTGAAACCGTTCCATTTGCAAGTGTCAGAGCGACGTCAGTGTCGTTTACTTTCTGTGTGTGCTTCATGTCTAGTTCTGTTTCATCTGCAAGTTGACATTGAAGTTTTCTTGGGTCCCTTTGTCGACCTACTCTTATAATCGTATACCCGATAGAAATTTCGACTAACATGAACTCGCAAACGAGAAGTACGATTTTCAAGCGTATATCCAGTATCTTCGTAGATAATGACGTCGGCCGGGGAATCCGTGCTGAACCTCAGCTTCACCGAGATCTTGTCTCCATCGAGCCAACCTTGAAATCGATTCTGAATATAGGTAACATCGCCAGCAAGTGTGATGGCGACCAGAAGAAGAAGAGAAACAAAATGTAACATCACTCCCAATTGAACAGCGTCAAATGTGAATGAAATGAAGCGCGTTTTTCAATTTAAAAATGATAATAATGCCTTTGGTACGTCAAATTAATGAGGCCATACGAGGATTCGATATTACAATTTTTGACGACTCCATAAAGGCAGACGTGTAATGAACTGTGCAAAAACCAAGTACAAGGATTTATAAGCCATGAAAACAACAACGATCAAAAAATAAACTCAACAAAAAACATATAAATAACGTTACTCAACATTTCCTTCTTTCTCCCGACTATTTTCGGTGGCTATTTCTCGGTCCTTTTCGAAGCGATTTGATGGAAAACTTTGTATTGCGTGGACATGCAACGACCGCTGATGCCGTGCGACACGGCTAGGAGGTGCTTTTTTTTAAACGACGCAACCCGAATTACAGGGTGACAAATAAAAAATTCAACTTTTTTTCATGGGTCCTGCCGCGAAAATGTGGTGTAGCGAAACATTTTTTATACCATTAAATTCTCCGTACCGTGGCCGCTTTTATGTTTATATCATGCTTATTTTATCAAATAACTTTCACTTTTCGTTTTACGATGATATAGTCGATGAAGCCGATGAAGTCGAATATGGCGATGAAGTCGATGATGGCGATGAAGTCGATGATGGAGTGGTGAAGCACGATCCATTGGACACGGAGTATCCGACAAACGCAGACATAAAATACTGAGGAATAGACAGGCGATAGTAATCAGGAGGACCTTGTTCCGGATGCGGGATTGTGTCGTTCCTATCGCAAGCAGATACGACGGTACCCTCCTTTTGGTATTCAAGAAGAAAACGATTGCAGTTGTTGTCGCTTTCGTAGCTTATGTTATAGTTTGTTGACTCAGTAACCATGCGGCGAACAAGGACCGGTGAAGTAACCTGGGTATTCACCCACAGAGGGATTTGATCAAAGCGATCCAACAAGGCAAAGAAAAAGTGAAGGCTGTTGAAGTTGACGATCAGACATTGACCTGAAACCGTCAGTTATGATCAAGTTACAGCGGAAAGCAGGCTTGAGATAAATTCATACCTTCTGTGAAGTGAAGTGGGATCGGGATATAAGAGGAGTTCCGGTTGCTCTCATCGATATCAACCGACAGTAAAGATGTCGTCGCGTCATTGTAGTTGACCGCGAGAGCACCATGATACAACCCTAAAGATTGATTGGTAAAAAAATATTCCACATAATTTTCGGGAAAAGTAATGAAAGTTGTGGAAATTTCTAGAAAGTGCTATCATGTGACTACAGTGGCGCTCAAAAAAAACGGCCACCCCAAGATGATGCGCTCTAACGCAGAAGAGAGTAGTCGTAGGAAGATAAATATGGTATCATTGTAAAGCTTATGGAATACTAAGACGTGTGACTATACGCTTGTGGTACTGTAGTGCTGGCCTAGCACGTACTGGGGCAATATGTTCTTTTGGCCTGGTCAAAAAAAATGGCCACCCATAATTATTTTGCTTTAAACGCGGTGTATGTTAGAAATTGCCGCCATATGGGACTGGACTAGGATAGCTATATCAATACACACCAATTCCAGTATTTTTTACTTTGTACATATGCCCTCAGGCATCAATCAGGGTTGATGACCTTGTTCATGGTTAAGGCCCGGCCAAAATTTTTTTTGGGTTTCTGCCGTTGTTTTGATAATCCGAAGCAATACTGTAGACGGTATTGATCGTATTCGTGTGTAAGACTGCCCACTTTTGCCAAAATTGCGCCTCTTTTGATAAGAAAACTCAAAAAATGGAATTTTTTGACCTAATTTTCTCCAAAAATCCGTTTTGGAGGCCGCTAAACCATGAATGTAGAACCTTAAACAGGTTTTATTTGTACAAGAACATCATGGACATTTGTTTTAACACGGCACCGATTAAAGCAAACGACCGCCCGAAACGACAGATACCGTTTTGTTACAGTTTTCGACTTCATGAAGTAATCATGAATTTTGTCCGGTTCCGAAACCTCGTTGAATAGAAATTAGAATATAGTATCGCATTTGTGGCGTAGTTGAGATACCACTTAATCATTTAAAGATAAATATGAGCCCCTAAAGCGAAAATTCGGGTTGCAGACCTTGACAAAGTTCATGACTATTTCCTGAAGTCGAAAACTGTAACAAAACGGTATCTGTCGTTTCGGGCGGTCGTTTGCTTTAATCGGTGCCGTGTTAAAACAAATGTCCATGATGTTCTTGTACAAATAAAACCTGTTTAAGGTTCTACATTCATTGTTTAGCGGCCTTCAAAACGGATTTTTGGAGAAAATTAGGTCAAAATATTTCATTTTTTGAGTTTTCTTATCAAAAGAGGCGCAATGTTGGCAAAAGTGGGCAGTCTTACACACGAATACGATCAATACCGTCTACAGTATTGCTTTGGATTATCAAAACAACGGCACAAACCCAAAAAAAAATTTAGCCGGGCCTTAACCATGAACAAGGTCATCAACCCTGATTGATGCCTGAGAGCATATGTACAAAGTAAAAAATACTGGAATTGGTGTGTATTGATATAGCTATCCTAGTCCAGTCCCATATGGCGGCAATTTCTAACATACACCGCGTTTAAAGCAAAATAATTATGGGTGGCCATTTTTTTTGACCAGGCCAAAAGAACATATTGCCCCAGTACGTGCTAGGCCAGCACTACAGTACCACAAGCGTATAGTCACACGTCTTAGTATTCCATAAGCTTTACAATGATACCATATTTATCTTCCTACGACTACTCTCTTCTGCGTTAGAGCGCATCATCTTGGGGTGGCCGTTTTTTTTTGACCGCCACTGTATGTAAAGGTGATGTGATAACATGTAGACTGATATAAAGGTGGTAATATGAATGAAGACAAGATGGAATTTGTCCAAAAAGGGAATTTTTGTCAAAAGCAGGCCGCCCCGTTCGATTTGATGTCTAGATTTCCCGTTTTCTGCTCGGATAAAGCACGAAATTTTGCAATTTGTGATGTTTGTTGTACCATGGATAATGTAAGTCGATTTTCCTATTTTTTTGTGCAAACTCGCCAAAAAATGGACAGATATACGTTTAGGACTGGCCACTAGGGGGCTTTGGTAGTTCAGCCCCCCAGGAAAGGTAAGAAAAATTGATAAGAAAATGCTAAAGAAAAGATAAGAAAATGCTTTTATCGGATAGTGACATTTCGTTTTGAACGAATCGCCAAAAAGGGCGGGAAATTTTTTCTTCTATTTTGGATTGACGTGCAGAGGTATGTCAAGATAGACCTCAGTACAACGAAAAATTTCCATAACATGTTTTTTTGGTAATTCGGTGTACAGAGGTTAGACTGAACTTACCATCCTTAAAAATGCCGGTTGGAAGTTGAACGACGTTCTCATCGTTTATTTTCACTGAAACCGTACCATTTGCAAGTGTCAGAGCGACGTCGGTGTCGATTACCTGTGTGTGCTTCACGTTTAGTTCTGTTTCATCTGCAAGTTGACATTGAAATTTTCGTTGTGAAAATTTGTTGACCTACTCTGGAAATCGTAAACCCGATAGAAATTGCGACTAACATGAACTCGCAAACGAGAAGAACGATCCTCAAGGTTATACCCAGAATCTTGGAAGATAATAACGTCAGCCGGTGAATCCGTGAAAAACCTCAGCTTCACCAAGATCTTGTCTCCATCGAAAAAGCCTTGAAATCGCTGCCGGATACGGGTAACATCGTCAGCAAGCGTGATGGCGACCAAAAGAAGAAGATAAACAAAATGTAACATCACTCCCAATTGAATAGCGTCAAATGTGAGTGAAATGAAGCGCGTTTTTTAATTTAAAAATGATAATAATGCCTTTGGTACGTCAAATTAATGAGGCCATAGATTCGATATTACAATTTTTGACGACTCCATAAAGACAGATGTATAAGGAACCGTTCGAAAAACAAGTGCAACGATTTATAAGCCATGAAAACAACAACGATCAAAAAATAAGTTCAACAAAAAACAGATAAATAACATTACTCAACATTTCCTTCTTTCTCCCGACTATTTTCGGTGGCTTCTCTTTGCGCATTCTTACTCAAATCTATCCTCAACAACTCCCTCAATGCAATGGTTGCATAACAGCCCGAGGGTAAAGAGAATTTCACCCTCAATGCTTGGAATTTCCCTTCTTCTGGTGACTTCAAGTCTTCCTGATTTATTATTGCAAACGGTTCAGCACTTTGAAGGACGGTATTGAGACTATTGTACCCAACCAGGTCGTACTGGACTTCTCTCGGCTTCTCAATGTAATTTCGGAAGGATTCGGAGACGGCAAAGTCTCTAAAATGATATAAATCATATACTTCTGCCCAAAATATCAAGTATAACTCTCAAATTCTTACTTGTGAAGGTCGCTGAAGGCTCCTTCTGTTATATTATCCTTCTCCATGATCTCTTTGTACCACTGACCCACTAAAATTATATTACTTACACAAAATGATCTTATAAATCACCTTCATTCGACGGAATCCTCATCCGATTCGATGGTAATGGTAATATAACATCTTCGATTTTATCTCCTTTATCTGACACTTCTTTATCGACCAGGAAAATGTCTCCTTCCAACACTTTCAAGCCAAATTTCTCGGCCCTTTTCGAAGCGATTTGATTGAAAATTTTGGATTGATAAGCATGGACATACAGCGACCGCTGATGCCGTGGGATCGCGAGAATCGCTGCTCTATAGTCTCCTGGCTTCTTTTCGAGCTGTTTTAGGGCAATTGCTTCCACTTGGTTCCTCAAATTTCCTTGAAGTTGGCTTAGAGCTTTAGCTGGATCTTTTGTCTCGGAATATGTTTTCAGACAATCGCCAATCGATCCTAAAGAGGAAATAATAACAAAAAAGAAATACACATACCTTTAGTATTCTCCTTCGGCTCCAGGATCAAATTTACAGCAGCTTCAAAATCTTTTTGAAGGATTTTTAGACCAACATCAGCTGTCGAGACCGAAAAAGACCCAAATCTCTGTTCGCCAAAATAATTGAGGAACCCTTTTTGGCTCCATTCGTCGATTCTGTCCTAAAATAAACAGCATTAATTCAATTTAGGTACCAAAAAAACTGTTTGGCCACAAAGCCTACTAAATATTTTTTAATCTCACCTTTAATTGCTCATCATTATACTCTGTAAACTCTCTCAATGCAATTTCAAATCGGTTTCCCCATAAATTCCCAAGCGTCAGTCGTTTATCTTCGTACTTCGGAGCGCTGACTTTGATGCCCTTCAATCGTGAGTTCAATGCCAATAACTCCAAAGCATCAACATGGAAGCCAGATACTCTTTGCGCAGTAATCGCTCGTCGGTCCTTCAGGCCACAATAACCAAAAGAGTCGGGAGTTCGACTAAAAAATTTATTGTAATAGATAGATATCAAAAAGTAAGTAAACCCAAGTGTAATGGAGGTCTAACCGCTCTCGAAGGCATGTAAAAAAGTAAGAAAACACTTGCTTCAAAAATTTGGATACAATCCCGATTGCGTAACTCGTCTCGTAGTCGGCTTTGGACAATGTGAAATGAAGATGTTCGGGGATATCCCTAGGCCAGAATTTCCTCTTTCGACCACTAGGTTTTGGCTTGAACGCTTTAACCTCTTGACCATCCATTCGAGAATCATAAGGACCCAAAGATCGGACGTATTCATGAAGTTCTCGGCGTTCGTCTTTTGACCAGCCCTAAACAACATAAAATTTATCAAATTTTCCTCCATATTGTGATAACCAAGCTTCTGCTACTCTAAAATCAAAAAACAATACAGTAAGCCAAACATACTTCGACATTGATCCCGACTTCTCCCAATTCGGCGAGTTTTCCCAGCTTTTCCTTGTCCTCTTCACTCAACTTGCTGGGTAAAACAACTTCCTTTTCTTCCTTCACCCGCGGAACAACATCTTTGCTGCCATCACTGATTTGAGCAGTCGTCCCATCCGTCAACACTTCTAACACTAGGAAATCAGAATAATTCTGTTTGAAAATACACGGCCATGGTTTGTATTCGGCGGTGGAGTTGAGGAAAGTGGTCACTCCAATCTCTGGGCGGATCATGATCAAGAAAAGATTGGCTGAAAAACAAATAAATCACTTTTTCAACGTCGAATTGCGTTCTAAAATCGAAGTAAAACCCTCCAAAACAATTTTTCGATATTTTTGCAAAAATATTTTTTTGAAAGACAATGCCAAAATTTTTTGGCGCTCATTGTTTTCGTGTCGGGGCGCATTTCAATTACTCGTTATTTGAAAGTAGGACCACACTAAAACCAAAACTTGTTACACCGTACCATTAAACGTATTTTACCACCATTTGCCGCTGCATAACCATTAAAAGTTTTATTATTTCAACAAATAACAACGAACAACAACAGAAATGTTGAGAAATGTAACAAAAACAGTCGTATTTTAGTGTTTTTTACTCTTTTTCTTCCTGACTGGCTCGGAATCTCCATTCACCTTGGGTGTAATTCCATTCTGTGCTGGTTCATCTGTATTTTTATTCGTTTCCACATTTATTTTTGGCTCTTCTTCTTTATTTTCTTCCTTTTCTTCATTCCCGTCTACTTTTTCCTCCTTCGTCTGTTCAAAAACTACTTTTCCAGTCTTTAAAAAGACATCAACTGTGTTGGAGTACTTTTGTTTTCCATCATCATCCATTGAATTTATACTTTCGAGGACCTGAAAATAAAATCGATGTTATCTATGATTAACAAATATACAAAAAAATCTATGATCAACAAATATACAAAAAAGGTTGATAAATAGTACTATAAAACATGGAATTACCTTCTGTGCAGCCAATTTCAAAGTCAATCTGGTCAAAACATTCTCCGCAATTGATCTAAATTGCATTATCTGGCTGAGATTTTCGACAAAAAGTTGAGTTAAGAAGACTTGTTCGAATCTTGTCGTCGTTGAGTGCTAAAATTATTCAATTCACGACGATAAATTGCCATTTCAACAAAAAAATCGACAAAAATTTTTTTTTTTATATTACACTTGACATTCCTTACTTTAGTGATATAAGAAATCCAAGTTGGGATGTTCAACCGCAAAGTCAGATCCATGGCGACGGTTGGGTATTTCAGACACGATTTGAAGAACTTGAGGATCTCCAGCTTGACGGCTCTGTTCAAAACACACGAAGTGAAGGCGCCCATCGCAGTCTCGGCCACGTACGCCCTTCTCAACGCCATGTAATCCGATGGGCATCTGACAGAAGATGCTGCAATCTCCATAATCCACTGCCTTTCCTTGTTAAAGGCAATTGAAGATGTTGAGAAGAAGAATTTGGTAAATTCAGGCAGCTTTTTGAGGTCCAACGTTGGTTTTTGAAGAAGAGCGGACCAAACGCCTTTGAAAAGTGGATGTAATGGATCCATTGTGACGTCAAACACTTCGCACAAGTATCGGGTAATTGCTAAACATCAAAAGAATCGAATAAAAATGTTATAACCTACGAGAAACAATCCTTTCATTGGGCTGTGTGATGCTATTTTTGAGCAATTTAATAAGATAAATAAACAAGGTTTTCTGCGGGAAATTCTCGGCACTGAGGTCGTTGAGATGCTTGTTGAAGTCATTGAGGACTCGATAAGCGATGGCTCGAAGTTCGTCGGATTGGAAACTCAAGGAAGCGACAGTAAAATGAAGACAATTTGAAGTCACAAAACATCTCGTGGAGAGCTGAAATATGAAAATACAGCTTGAAAAGTAGTCTCGTTATCTAGAATATTCCCCATTCTGTCTTAAAAACTAGATCAGTGTCCAAGAAAATTCAAAAATAAGCTGAATCTCACATCACTTCCGGGTTTGACCAATGTCAAGTACAACATCAGAACAAATCGTGGATCGTACAGATCTGCCAACGGTTCGTTCCTGTATTCTGAGTTCACCATAGAGCCTGCTGTCTTCTTGACCAACTCAGGATTAAAATATGTCAATACCTAAAAGCAAAATTCAACAATAAACTAAATTCTTACCTGATCTGGCTTCAAAACGTTACTCAACGACCTTCCAAATTGAATCAAGTTATCATAGTAAGCCCGGCTTTTCTCCGAGAACACCAAAGGAGCTACGCATCTGAAACGAGAAGTTTTAGTTGACTTTGGTACCTAAAAATCCAAAATGGTGTTAGAGTATGTCTCACTTCAGATTGACGAATAACGCTCGCTCTATAAACTTCAGGCATTCAAATATACATCGATCCACCTCATTCTGCGTTGCCGTGTATCTGATCAACAATTTACTTAAAAATTTGACATCAATCTTTTTGGCAACAGCTCTTCTGGCTTCAGCCTAAAGTAAGGTAATGAAGAGTGCATCTAAAACCAAAAACACGATATCAAAATACTTACATCCTTTCTCAAAAGCAATAAGAAGTCAAGGAGATGCTCATAAAACAGATCTTTCCTCTTTTTTTCGCTCACAATCTTGTCATAAAATTTGTCGAACTTGTGAATCAGATCGTCGGTGGATGGAATTGGCTCTTCTCCAACAATTTCCTCGGTATTGATCTTTCTTTTCCTTGAGGAACACATTGGATCGGCTAAGAAATAGATCCAGAGGATACAGAAATATTATTTTTGCCTTGCAACAGAATGCCAACATTCTTTGGCAACTGCTTGTTTTCGTGGTAGGACTGTGATATAGTACCGGTGAGTACCCAGTTTGAGTGGTAAAAAACAAGTTACTCGTAGGATCTTCCAAAAAAACAGATAAATTTAGTTTATATAAAAATCCTATGACAAACTTGGCCAAAAAGTTTGTGATTTTACTAAAAATTATATTGAAGTAGACAGATCTCTTTGATTTTTATATTTTATTACGCAAAACCTCCTTACTTTTGCCCTGAAACGCATAATATCCGCATGTAAATCAATTCACGTAACTATGGCGTTAAGCCAAGCCTTTTCCTTGTGCCACTTTTCTGCGCTCGCGTTTTCAAAAAAACGAAACAAACGTTCAAAAAAGGGAGAAAAAGGAGAGAGAGCGTTCGTAAATTAGCCCGATTTGTTTTGTCTAACTTCAGTGTTGGCCTGCACTTTGCTTCAGGTCAGTTTTATCATTTTTAATATTTAATTTTTTTATGTTGTCATTGGGTTACTGTAATTCGAAAAATTTAATGATTACTTTTCTAGATCTTTAAATAATTGCCCAAAATGAGTTCCTCGTCAGTCCAGAGTGTTCATAGTCGTGGGTTTCGTCGGAAATTGCAGAAGATTTTCTCCAGAAAATCCAAAAAAGACGGCCGACTTCTGGATACCGCGTCCGAGTCCGCTTCCTCTTCAGAATACAGAGTTCTCCACTGTCGGGCGATGAAAGATCAGGACGAAAAAGAGATTACAGACAAGAAGAAGGAAAATGATGGCAATAGCGATGATGGTAAGTCGAAATTTGGACAAAATTTATATTATTTTAGACAGTTTTTGTCATCAAAAATTTTTGTTTTTTCTTCGATTTTTTCGGTTGATTGCATAGCATATGATTTGTATAGACTATTGAAAGACTTATGAAGAGCTGTTATCTTTGTTTATTCGAGACGGATCTGCCCTAAATTCCAAAAAATCGGAAGAAAAACTTTGAATATTTTGCATTCTTTAAAGAGTACTTTGAGGCGTTCAACTCTGTAAAATAGTGTTATTTATTATGAGTTTGGAGTTAACGGTTGTTCCGACAGGTAAAATATGCACAAAAATTTGCAAAAAAAATCGATTTTTTGTACAAAAAAAGATGATTTTAGACTATTTTTGTACAGAAAATGATGATTTTCGACCACTTTGTGTACAAAAATGGTAATTTTAGGCCACTTTTTGTACAAAAAAAAAGATTTTAGGTCATTTTTGTAAATACAAAAAAGATGATTTAAACCTTTTTTTGTAAAAAAAGATGATTTTAGATACTTTTTATACAAAAATGATGGGTTTAGACCATTTTTGTACAAAAAAAGATGATTTTAGCCCATTTTTTGTACAAAAATTACGATTTTAGACCATTTTTTGTATAAAAAATGATGATTTTAGGCCATTTTTGTATAGAAAAAATGAAATGTCCTGTTCCATGCCCTGACGCGTTTACTGAGTAATATTCTTTGCAGACGAATCCTCTTCCGACCCCTCTTCGCCTCGCTCCAGCTCCTCCAACGACGAAGGTCTGGTGCTGTCGGAGAAGCCGGCGGATCCCAACAAAAAGCGGGCCGACTACCTTTCCTGGGACGAATTCTTCATTGGGGTGGCGTTGCTGGCCGCCCAACGCTCCAAAGATCCCTCAACGCAAGTCGGCGCCGTCATTGTGGATGACAATAATATCATCGTCGGAGTGGGCTACAACGGAATGCCCCGAGGCTGTGATGATGATGACATGCCCTGGGGCAAAAATGAGGAGGATCCGTTGAAGAACAAGTACTATTACGTGTGCCATGCGGAGATGAATGCGATTGTGAACAAGAAGAGTGCGATCCGGGACGCCAAAATCTACGTGACCCTCTTCCCTTGCAACGAATGTGCCAAACTTATCATCCAATGTGGGATCAAGAAAGTGGTCTATATGAAGGATAAGCCACAGAAGAACGAAATGAAAGCATCTAAACTACTTTTTAGCAAGTCTAAGGTCGAATATCAGTAAGTTTTTTGAATTTGAGGCCCCTTTTTATATTACACATGGCATTTGGTGTCCCAAAAAGGCCTAAAACACAAGAGTTTTCCTTCTCATTTTTTAAAATACATATTTTTCAGACATTACCGACCAACCCGATCAAATGTCGTCCTACATTTCGATTAAAATCCGAAAAAAATCCAAGAAAAAAAGAAGTATTTGCTTTAAAACCCGCAGAAAGATCAAAATATCCGAAGAAATGGGTCGATTATGAGTATTTTAATAGATTTTACAGCCTTTTACTATCGAATAAACTGTCATTAAGCCGTCTTATCACTCAAAAACAACTTTAAACTCGACTTTTTTTGTAAAATCGGTCTTTTCAAAGACAAAAAACCCCTCAAAAAGCGATGAAAAAGAGCGATGGCCACATCTGTCCCTAGGCCGATGTCCTCAGGCGCTTTTCCCATGAATCGGATGGGGAAACGCCGGAGGGGATCAGCGCTTTTCGCGGTTTTACTTCCTCCAGCCCATCTGCACGGTGCGGCGATTTGGAGGCCGCACTGTGCGATTGGGAGGAGTGTGGGAATTCGCACGGTGCGGAAAAGTTTGAAGTTTAGACTGCACTGTGCAAATTTTTGGATTTTGTTTGCACAGTGCGAAAATTTGGGATGTTTGAAAACGCACTGTGCAAAAAAATAATTTTTGAACTGCACTGTGCGTAAAACCACTTGATCGTTTTGACTGCACTGTGCGTCATGTCGCGTAATGTCTTTCGTTCCTGGATCTCGCACGGTGCAGTGATTTTCCCATCCCAGTCCGTCCGCACTGTGCATTTTCTTTTTCATGTCCATCTGACAAGCGCACGGTGCAGTTGGGCAAACATGTTGAAAGCGTGTCGCCTTTCAGCTGAAGTCCTGTCGCGCAACCATCGTGGAATGCGATCCACCTCCCCACTGGCCGTTCCTTTCGTTGAGTGGCGTGAAATTGGGTGGGCGATGGAGCGTGCCGCGAGCGGAGGGCGCGCCGAGAAAGCCCGCACAGTGCGATGGGAGGAGATGCGACAGCGGCGGGCGGGTCGCTTTTCAATCAAAATGGAGTCGCTTATCAATTGTCGCGGTTCCTTCGGGGCTGAAATCAAAACCTGCGTCTTGTTTTCGGAGTGAAGACCGCACCGTGCGTCCCATTTCTCTTTCATTTCGGAGATTGCACTGTGCGATTGGGGAAGCGCCTCGCACTGTGCACTTTTTGCGACTTTTGCTCTTTGTGCTCATCGGATTTCTTTTTTGAACTGCCGCCTCTTTGCACTGTGCACTCACTTTGTTCGCCGCACGGTGCAATGAACCTGATCCGTCTCGAATGTTCGTCGCAAACAATCGCCGAAAAAACCGGTGGACTCTTTCATTTGGTCAAAAAAACAAAAAAAAGCCTGCGGACAAAACAATCGCGATCCTCTTCATCGCTTTTGTCAAAAACAACAATCAACGCGACGACAAGAGGCCGCGCTCCAGTCACGCGTCAAAGTGCACTGTGCAATGAGTCGCGGCGACATTCCGAATTCATTGCACCGTGCAGTTTGGAGTGCGAACTTTGTCGCGGCTGGACGGCGAGATTTTCATTGCACAGGGAGTGAGGAGGTCCGTGCACGGTGCGGAATCAGTTTTCCTTTTGCTTGCACAGTGCAATAAAAAATCGTAAAACATAAATTTTGATTGGCGCACTGTGCAAAAAAATTGGTTAAGCGCACAGTGCAGTTTTCAAGGCCAAAACTCTCATTTTTCACGTCGCAAACGCCTTTTTTGGGGCCGCTCTGAGTCACAAAGCGGTAAGCGGCCTTCTGACAACCAATTTTTGTCGCTCTTCGGGTCTCCGGCCCAGCGTTTCCCCTAATTTTCATGGTTTTCTGATCGCATTTGGCCATTCGTGTGGGCCAAATGGCCGGCAATGCGATGGGATCCGGGAAGTCTCGGCTTTAATTTTTTTGCATTCGAATGGACATTGTCGCAAAAAAATGATGTTCCGAAAACACCTGTCGCTGTCTGGAGAGCTCAATTTTTGAGTTTCTTCGTTTGCTTTTGAAAAAAAATGTTTTAATTTCGTCGCAATTTCCCTTATTTTTGTCTTTTTTTACGTTTCAAATTATTTTTTTTTATTTTGCACAGTGCGTTCTGTCCATTTTTTCAATGCACTGTGCATTCCCCATAACTTTCCCACTGCACAGTGCATTGACCAAAAACAAAGTGTTCAATGCACCGTGCATGCCCTTATGCCGTCCGCACTGTGCCACACCCGTTTTTGTCGCGCTCCCTTTCTTGTCGCTGTTCAAGTTTTGCAAAGAAAAAAGAAAATGAGGCGAAAGTTTTGTGTGTTTTTTGCCGCCGGATCAACAGGTTGGCTGTGGGGGGAACAGCTCGCCAAAAAAGCGCTTTTCGTCCGTCGCGGCGATTAGCGACAGTTTTCGTTTTCGGCGGTGCGCGAAATCGGTGCGGGCCGCGGGTTTTCGTCGCATGAGCGCCGCACCCCGCGACCCTTCGCTTTTCTCGTTCCTCGGCCTTTTCCGTCTCGCTGACCTCTCGTCGGGGGGTGAGCGACAGGGGGTCTGAATTTCAATCCCGCACTGTTTTCCCACCCGTTGGCATCGCCGAAAACACAGTGTCGCCGCTTTTTGAGGGTTGAGCGTGCGGGGACGCACAGTGCCGTCGCGACCGAGTTTCAAGAGAGTCATGTCGCGGTTCGAGAGCTTTCCGCACGGTGCGAATGATCTTTAAACTTTTATTTGCACAGTGCATTGATCCGTTTTCATTGGGAAGACGTTTGCACAGTGCGATTTCAAATAAAGTTCTTTTGCTTTTCGAATGCACTGTGCAAATCTCTTGGACTTTTGCACAGTGCGATAAAAATCTTTTCTTAATGCACAGTGCAGGTTTTCTTTTTCGGATTTTTGCACAGTGCAGTGAACTTTTGACTGCACAGTGCAATAATTTTTTCTTTTTCGTCTCTAAAATCGCCAAAATCTCTAAGAATTTTGCAAAAAGATGAAATCGCCTGAGGGGAAGAGCTTAATTAACCCGTTCGAAATTGATTATCGCTACCTGGACCACTTGTTTTGTCACTTTTTCCCGCTTTTCCCCCGATTTCGGGGCCAGACAGCGGTTTACGCGGATAAAATGAATTCGGAAATGATTTTGGATTTATTTTAATATTAATGGGCCCATAAAAAAGGTTCAGCCCAACTTTTTCGCCCCTTTCTTTACCTCCGACATCGAGAATAATAGCAAAAATGTGCTGAAAACACAAAAGTTTGTGGTTTTTCGCCAAAAACGAGTGACTGTTTTGATGTTTTAGGCGGTAATCTCTGTGTTTCGGGGAAAGTCCAATGTTGTTGTGGGAAATTTTGGGATTTTTATGCAAAAATTTGGGAATTGCGATGATTTTTGGGGATAATCCTTTCGAAGAATGGCTATGAGGGACACGGAAGTGTGGGATTTTGTGTGGGAGTTTCAAGTGGTACTGTAGGTTCTGTACCGATTTTTTGGCCGAAAATTTTGGAAATTTTTAAAAAATTTTGAAGAATGATGATTTTTTGGATTTTTTTTGCGATTTTATGACTAAACTTTGGTTTATTATAATAACAGAATCTCATATTTTACAATTTCAACATGATTTCTTTTCAAAATTTTGAAAAAAAATGCAAAAAATAAAAAAAATTTTTTGATTTTTCCAAAAATTTCCGTCAAAAAATCGCTAAAAATTCTTAAAATTCAAACAAAAATTCCGTGAATTCCATTAAACCACAGGAATTTCGCCTTTGGTCGTTCAATTTCCCCTCTTTTCGCCTCTTTTCATTAACTCAAACACAACATTTTACAAAAACTTACTTTCCCTGCGTGTGAAGCGGCTTTTGGTTACTCGAATTACTCACTCCTCTCATCCCTCTATTCTTTGATCCCCAATTCTTCCATTTGTCTTTAATTCTGTTCCACGTCGAGATCGAGAAAGGCCGAGAGATCTGGTTTTTGGCCTAAAATAAGGTCCAGATTGTTTTTGAACGGGGTTTATGGGTGGGTGGATGGGATAAGAGATGTTCGAGGGCTAGTTTATGGGCTGGAGATGGGTTTGCAAGTTGGGTGAGGGCTTGAAAGTAAAGAAAAGGCGCACGGCAACCCGAAGTGTTTCCTGGCTCCTTTCGATACTTCGCCCATTTTGTATCGGTTAAAATCAAACGAAATGTCACAGAAGAATTTTTCGTGGGGTTTTCCGACCGAAAAATATTTTTCTCGGAATTATTTTATTTCTTTTTTCAATTTTGACACTTCGTTTGGACGAAACTCAAAAGTGGGCGGGAAACATTTTTCTTCTATTTCGGGTTGCCGTGAGGCGTTTTTTCCCGGAAAATAGCGGGTTTTTGATGATTTTTTGTGTTTTTTGGATTTTTTTGTTTGCTTTACAGATTTTTTTAGTGGTATCGCACTTTGAAATGAAGTAAAATTAATTTTGTTAACGGTGAATTCTCGTATTTTACCTTTACTTTGCCTATTTCCCCGTTTTTCGGTCCATTTTTACCTTATTTTGTACGATTTTTGATGATTTTTTGTGTTTTTTGGATTTTTTCGTTTGTTTTACAGACTTTTTTAGTCGTATCGCACTTTAAAAAAGTGTAGAATTAATTCCGCCAACCGTAAATACTCGTATTTTACCTTTACTTTGCCTATTTCCCCCTTTTTCAGTCATTTTTACTTTATTTTATGCGATTTTTGATGATTTTTCGAATTTAGATATAAAAAACTCTCTGAAAAATAACTTTGAATATCCTCTAAGCCTTCTCAGACCTTTGTTGTGATATCTCAAGACAAATTCAGTAATGAAATTGACGTATTTACCTTGTTTTTAGCCTTTTTTTCCCTCAATTTCCCTGATTTTCGCTTTCATTTTCAAAAATGACCAATTTCCAAAGCCCCTAACGCCTGTCTAGGTCTCTGCGAGTTCAATTCAGATATTTTTCTCTTGTCTATCAACAATTTCCCAGTCTATTTGTTATTTAAAAGACGATTTCTGAGACAGTGAAGCAAGCCGTGACATAGGATTTTTTCGAAGTTGAGTTTTTTGCATAAATATGATCCACAGCACCAGTAGGGAAAAAGCGAACCACAGTTTTCCTCAATTCTTCCATTAACTGTACTTTTTATACAATTTTCTGTTTATACAGTAATTCGTCATAACTTTCTACAATGGTGTCCGTTTGTCATAAAAATAAGGCTACTATGGTTTTTGGGCATGACCAGTTCAATAAAACCAAAAAAAAATTCATCCGGTTACGGTAACATATAAAAATACTGTATCGGTCGGTAAAAATCCACCATAAAAAGTTTGTTTCAAAAAAGCCACAGCCAATTTTTTCATATTCGTAATCAGCGTAAAATTCTGCTCTAGGACCAATTTTAAAAAGTTCAAAAATAGGACCCCCATTTTCCGTGGTGCAGTGGTTTTTGACCAGGACTCGTAATCTGACCACCCAGGTTCGAATCCGGGTGGGTGCGAATGTAGAAAAAAGACCTAAAATCACTTTTAATGAAAACCTGAGAGTTATTTGAAGCACGCTGAGCAATTTTAGGCATTAAAACTCTCTGAATTTGGGATTAAAACGATTTTTATGTAATTTTAGAGGATTAATGCATCAAAAATAAAACTGCTTCAAACTGGTTGAAATTGATAACACTTATTCTATGGCTAATTGTAAGAAACTTTTCTGTTAACTTTTTTTGGTAGAGTGCTGTATCATGGATTACTGTAACATAAAACTTATTCTACTTAGCAGATGTTTTCTTCAAAATTCTTGGGTAAATGTTTTTCTTTTTTTGATTAGATCTATTAAAATGCAAGAAATCTCAACGCTCCATATTTCAAAAAAAGAATTTCCCATGATATATTGTGCATCTTGACATCATTATCGATTGGAAACCTGCGCGTTATAACGGACGTGTTTCAAGTCCTACGGACATAGAAAACACATTTGTGTGATAACCAACGTGTTCTCAAGCATTCCTATCATAATTGTGATACACTGAAGTCTCTACGCCCTGTGGCATACCAAAAACGAAAACAGGTTTAATGTTACAGTAATCTATGATACAGCATTCTACCAAAAAAAGTTAACGGGAAAGTTTCTTACAATTAGCCATAGAATAAGTGTTATCAATTTCAATCAGTTTGAAGCAGTTTTATTTTTGATGCATTAATCCTCTAAAATTACATAAAAATCGTTTTAATCCCAAATTCAGAGAGTTTTAATGCCTAAAATTGCTCAGCGTGCTTCAAATAACTCTCAGGTTTTCATTAAAAGTGATTTTAGGTCTTTTTTCTACATTCGCACCCACCCGGATTCGAACCTGGGTGGTCAGATTACCAGTTTTGGTCAAAAACCACTACACCACGGAAAATGGGGGTCCTATTTTTGAACTTTTTAAAATTTGTCCTAGAGCAGAATTTTACGCTGATTACGAATATGAAAAAATTGGCTGTGGCTTTTTTGAAACAAACTTTTTATGGTCGATTTTTACCGACCGATGCAGTATCTTTATATGTTACCGAAACCGGATGAAATTTTTTTTGGTTTTATTGAACTCGTCACGCCCAAAAACCATGGTAGCCTTATTTTTATGACAAACGGACACCATTGCAGAAAGTTATGACGAATTACTGTATAAACAGAAAATTGTATAAAAAGTACAGTTAATGGAAGAATTAAGGAAAACTGTGGTTCGCTTTTTCTCTACAGGTGCCATGGGTCATAATAATGTAAAAAACTCAACATCGAAAAAATCCTATGTCCTGGCCTAACTGCGGCTTGCTTCAGTGACTCAGAAATCGTCTTTTAATTTTGATTTTTTCGCTGAAAAATCACGAAAAATTTGCAAAAATTCCCGCAAAATCCCTTTTGAACCCTCTGAATCACTAAAAACATGACTCAAAACGCGCTTAATTTCAAAATGCCTCCGGCTATTTCCCTTTCCAAATCAAACATTACTAAATAAGACTACTTTTTACAAACTATTTGGCGAAACGCGAGGACCTTTGCATATTTTAAAAATGGAATTGGATTATTTCGAACGAAGCGATCACTTTTTTTGGTTCCGCATTGAATTAAAAAATGTTGCCTGAGGCGATAATAGAAGTTTAAGAGTAATTCGATTACTTTGAAATGGAAAATAAGCAATTTGAGATTCGGAGAATTTGAGTATTCGATTTCTGGAAAGATTTTTTGGAAGAAATTTGCATAAAAACTCGGATTAAACGGTAAAAATCGCAAAAATTCCGGGAATTTCGGCGACTTTAGCGGGGAGAAAAGAGTTTATCGGAGAAGTAAAAACATTCAAAACAAAATTTGCAGTAATCATTTAGCAATACGAAGCCAAAAACTGAGGTAAAATCCGGGAAAATGATGATTTTTAGAAAAAACAAGCGGATTAACATCAAAAAATGTCGGAAAAATGAAATTTCTTTGACGTTTGCGCACAAAGTAATTGGCCATTAGTGTCAAACGACGTTATAGAGCGGTTTAGAATCTTTTTAGTTATTCGAAAAATTCAATTTTTATATAATTTTTGATGTTATAGCAACTTTTTCACCTAGAATTCATCAAAAATCTAAGAAAACGCTCTTTTACTATCTTAAATCACTACTCAAACTGTTTTTCCTTTCTTACCTTACTATTTGTTCATTAAATCTCCCAAAAAAATGATCAAAAAAATAGTGATTTGCGGAGAGATTATCGAAAAACTGTACCTTTAAAGTTTGTACCTTTAAAATCGGCCGAAAAATTTGATCCCCTGGGGGCATCGTTTTCCCGAAACGAAAAAAATACCTATCGCGTGATTTCAGGCCTCATTTCCCTTCCTCTGATTTGCATAATCCCCTTCTTTCTGACCTACTTTTTGTCTGCGCTCTCTCTTTCCCCGCAATCTTTTTTGAGCCGTTTCTCCACTTCAAACGCTCTCTTGGCTCTTGTTTTTGGGGCGTTGACAATGCCAGAGGGGGATATAAAAAGGCAAAAAGTGATCAGCCAGCTAAACAGCCAACAGTAGGAGTTATATTAGATTGTAAAGGCACTACTAATTATTCAAAAAAGAGAGAGTTAAATGGCATTATTAATGTCTAACTGGAGAAGCAGACTGCCGTTGGAGTTGGACCTGGTAAGACGAGATTCTGCGGCCATTTTAATTGCTGTTAATTAATTATTTTTTAATTTCTTTTAATTAATTTTTGATTTTTCCCCAAAAATTTGCTTTTTTCTCAAAATTTTGCAGTCTTTCTTGACAACTCACCTGCTGGTTAAACTCTGTAATCTCCCAAGGCTATCACTCTTCAAATTTATTCAAATTACCCCTAATCCCCTGAGGCAATGTCGGTTTTCATCCAAAAATTCGATTCCATTCCTGTCTGATTCCATTCTCCCGATTTTACTCTCTCAAATTCTATCGTCATGAGCTACGGAAACAGACAGGTAGGTGGGCCTTTGATTGTAAGCAGTAGCAACTGTAGAAAGTCAAGAAACAGCTGACTTCTGAGTGTATTGTAGTGGGGTAAACGTTGACAAACTGTTTTTTGGAGATTTTTGTGTGAAATTGGGGTGACAGATGGTGAGAAGAGATCATTTTTGAGGTGCTCTTGGTTTTACATGGCTGTAATCGTAGTCATGGCTTTTTTTAGGGTCTTATTGGAACCAAGTTTCTAGGTTTTTCAAGTTTTTTCAGTGTTTTCGAATTGTTTTCAAAATAAACAAACATAAAACTTTTCTAGAACAGTTTGGCCTTCGATAAAATGGGAAACTACTGTTAGTTTATGCAATATAGTTTAAGCAATCAATAATATTTTGCAATCATTGAGTAGAAATTGAAAGAGATTCTTCTTTTTTGTCTGCTTTTCAATAAAACTGGTAAATTCTTTGCATTTTTCTCCATAAACTTGAGAGATTTCACTATAACATGGCTGCCTATGGCAACTTGTCTGTATAGGGAGTGCTTTGAAAGATGTTTTTTTCAGATTCTTGGGGAAAATTTTGTCATCAAAGGTTGAAAAAACTGGCCTTTTTTGGATTTTTATCTGTCAGCTTTTTCATATCTTCTGGCCATAAAGATCGAACCGTATCTCAGCTGCGCCTGCAAAACAATAGCTAAAATTTTCAGTAAATAAAACGAAGGCTTTCAAGACTACCTATGCAGAGTTTAAGGTCTTTGTGACACATACCCTCGTAGATAACGCCCAAAAGACCTCTTGCTCATAAGGTCACTCTCTCCCCTTTCTTTTTCTCCAAATTATTACACTACTGATAAGCCGAATTACTTTGAAACCTCTGCTCCAATCAATCATCGATCCGTCCCCTTTACCTTCGAATTAAAATCTTTTTTCGAGTCGCGCTCCCTTCACTGTTTTAACACCCTCTCCTCAATACCCAAATGTTTGTTTTGACGCTTAATTTAAGAAAGTTTTGAGGCCGCGACTTGCTCAAAATCTCGAGTTCTACAAATTGCTTGAGGCACGCATGATCAGGGAGCTTTTTTCCGGTTGTTTACTCTATGTTCATAACCGATATTATTCTCTTTTTGTGTTTGCAGCAAATCGATCTTCTGATTGCATGAATAATATTGGAATTGATGGGGAAATTGGGGAGTTTATGGATGTGGGAAGTGTTAATTAAGGGAAATTAAGGGGCGAAAAGGTGTGATAGATCATAAAGTTGATATTATTTTCATTTTTCAGATGATTTGAAGTCTGAAATTGAGGGAAACTCAAATTTTTGCCTGATTTTTTTGGTTTTTTCGATGAGTTTAGAAAATTAATGTTTTCTTCAATTCTTTAAGTAAAATGAACAAATGTGCTTTGTTTATTATTTAGTTTGCATGTCTGCAATTAGTGGGTAAACACTAACATTCGCTATTTGCTCACCAATTTTATCTTATCCATCTTCAAGTCAGACCTCTTGGGTTCGAAAAAATGATTACTTTTTAAGAAAATTTTACTACTTTATTTCTTCCTAAACTTTCCTTTCTTTTCAAAAATTATAATTTCTATCGTTGCGCCTTCAGATTTCATGTTTTTCCCGTCACTTTTTTACCTTATCCATCCTTCAGGTACGGGTGAACGACGCTGGTCCGACGTCCGAAGCTCGGTTGCGCGACTACATCACATCCCGAGAAAATAGCGGCCCACAGTCTGGCCGCGACCTGCTTGGCTTGGCCCACCTCATCGACCGCCCGCAACGCAAAAACTCGGCTCCGGCCTCGCTCGACTTGAAGATGGACGAGGCGCGGAACATGGCGCTCCTCTTTTTCATGGACCACCTGATGCAGAAGAACGGTCGGCGGACGATCCACGACCTCAGTTGCCAGTTCGGAGCGCGCGGATTCACGCAGGAAATGAGGGATGCGGTGGGGACGACGCAAGAAGGACTCACCGAGTTCTTGTCATCATTTTCGTCCCTATTTGAGGTTGATGGAGATCAGGTGATCCTCAAGGGATTTGGGGAAATGGATGGGAAAAACCATTTGATGCAAATGCCTGCGGCTGGAAGGCAGAGGGATTATGAGAAGGAAGCGGTGGAATTTTTCGAGCAAAAGTTGCAAAAATTTGGACCAGAACTTCAGGTGAGGCTATCATGTCAAGTAGAACATAAAAAATCTTTCTAAAATCATAAAAAAAGTCTGACTCGGCCTTTAAAAGGTCCGAAAAGGGTTTTTTATTGGGAAAAATTTAGACAATCAAGTCTTAATGTGCATATTTTTATATTAATTTATTAATAAGTCGTCTTCAGATCAAAAGTTTGCTCGGCCATCGTTCACAGGCCGCTCCAGAAGTCCGTCTTGTCTCCGGCCGTCATCTCAAGGAGTTCTGTGAATTCCTCCAAACTCGCACGGAGCATTTTATTGTCGAAGGAGACCGTGTTCGTCTTCGGAACATGCCGGAACCGTCAGATGAGGCAGTTGAACTGGATGACGAAGGGAAACCTTTGGTCGGCGTTAAGGCCAAACAAGCGGCCGTCGATTTCTTGAAAGCGGTTTTGGAGCAAAATGAAGACCAGCCAATTCCTCTGGACAATTTTTATAAGCGCTTTTGTGAGCGCTTTCCTCATGCAGTGCGGCAGGAGGTTGCGACGAATCCAAAAGAGTTGCTGCAGTTCCTGAAATTGAATCGAAACATCTTCTTCATCCGCTCCAACAAGGTCAGCCTTGTGAAGGCGCGGCCAGAGGATGGGGAATCCGAGAGTGGCCGATCCACGGCCTCAGGCGAAAGTGCTGACAACAATAACGTCCTCTTCCCTCTGTGCAAGGACAATCTACACCGAATTCACATGGTCAAAGCGCTGAAACCGGCCACAGACACGGTTTTTAATCTGAGGAACGATCTGGAATCTCAGAGCGAGCGCTTCTTGGGAGTCGATTTCAAATTGGTCTTTTTGGGAGGAACTGAAGAGTTCCTGAGTCTGATTGTTGTGGCGTCGACCAGTCGAATCGCTGTGTTCGATTTGGCACATTCGGATTCGATTTTGTTGGAGAGTGGGCTGAAGGAGTTGCTGGAGGACGAGAAAGTCATGAAGGTAAGAAAATATCCCTCCTTTTACCATGAACATTATGTACAAACATCAAAATTTTATTTTCAAATTCTTTGACTCCAACATCTCATTTACAGGTGATCCACGATGTCCGCCGAGTCTCGACGCTGATGGCTCAACGTTACGCCGTCCACATGCGGAATGTGTTCGACACCCAAATCGCGCACACCATAATCCAACACGATAAATTGAACAAACCCTTGAATGAACTGCGTGCCATTACTTTCATCAACCTCCAACGAGTATATTATCCCCAATCTCTGATGCAGAGTGACATTACGCCGCGTAAATTGTCGCAAACGGTCTCCTGGGGTACCCGGCCACTCTCCGAAGACATGCTCTTGCAGGCCTCGGAGGAGTGTCATTGCATTGTGACCGCGTTGTATCGACTGTTGAACGGTCAAATGCCGGAGAAACTTCGGAAATTGTTCGAGCAGAAATGCCTGGAAGCACTGACGCCCAGTTCAACCAAACCGCCGCCAAGCTTGGCCAATGGGAGCAATGGAAATTCGGGTTCTTTTGAATTCCCCGCCAATCTTTATCGGTAAGTTAAAAGATGGTAAAATACGCTTCCTTTCGTAGTTGTAAAATCTTCTAATATTTAAAGATAAAGTAGGAGATCTTGACGTATTTTAAAATACAATTTATTTAAATTCAGACCCCCACAACGGCGTCAATCTTCCACGACTTCGGCCCATTCTCTGGGCGCAACTCCCACTCAAAATGGACGTCTTGTAAAACAACATTCGTCTCCCAATTGGGCCAACAACAACAATGGAACTCCTCCTCCAACGAACGGAGTCCTGTCGCCCGCTACTCCTCTCGCTCCACTCCACTGTACTGCCCCGTGTTGTGCGGGCCGTCCGAAAATGGCCGACTCGAGCACTCAGACCTTTTCCACGGGCGAAATCACCGTGTTGCAGGTGTATTATGAGACTTAGAGAGGCTAGAGAGCTTCAAGACCATCTGCAGTGATAATAAAAATATCTGCACTAGATCAACAAAAATTACCGCATCCCTAACATCATCTACAGCAAGACCAATAAAGATAAGATCCCCACCATCCAGAACATCCCAGATCCGCACCGTGTGTTGGATTTCGAATGTCGGAGAAGCCGCAAACCTCGACCAAAAACTTGATAAACCAATGGCGCTTCTCTCGAGCTGCGGAGAACCCGAAACTACAGTATGCGCCTTAAACACAGTTTACAGTATTCTCAGAGTCTTGTCTAGTATTATTTTCGTCCTTCTTGTTGCAAGTGTCTTTAACCTTTTTACAGTAGCCTTTTTTATGCTTTGTGTTACAGTAACCAAACTTTTAGCACCATCTATTTTCTCCGAATTTTCTACTGTACCCAAAAAAATTTTCTATGGCTTACTGTAACCCGAAAAAACTGTACCTTCTGTTGCAGTATCCCCATCCAAAAACAAGTCATATTGTAATGCTCAAATCTCTTGGATCGATGCCATTCTTGAGTCTGTCTTCTTCTGAATCTATCTGCTTCCTTCTGATGCCCTCTTTATCTCCTTATTCCCCTCTTTAATCCCTTCTTCACGCCCGCCTTATCCCAGTGCACATATCGTTGCGCAATTATTGTCGTATCTTAACACGTTTCTATTGTACAAAGCTACAGAGTAGGAGAGTATTTATTTTGTTTTCGTTCCCAATAAATGTTTACAATTTGAGGCGATGCGGAATGCCGCGAGCAAGAGAATAATTTGGTCGTTAAAACAAGATTTTTGTGGAGATTTACCGGATCCGTTAATCGTTCGAGCGAACGGTTTTTAAACCATCGCCTCAGGGCGGCTTTGCTGAAAACAGTTGATGGAAGAATGAGCGAGAGATTGGCGGCTACTTTCGCCTTCTCTTGCAGTCTTCTGGCGCTTCTGGTTTGCACGATTACTGTACCAATTTTGGTAAACAAAGTAAATGAGATCACAAGGGATGTGGAGAATGTAAGTTGGCAAAACATGGAGTTGTAGACGTCATAGGATATCTCGGAGTTTGATAAGATACAATCAACTGTTTGGCAGAGAAGTAAAGAGCTGAAAAGACCGTACATCCAAGAGAGAGTGCAGAGACAGGCAAGAGGAAGTGAATGCTGTAGGTGGACTCGATTACAGCATGAGTTCTAATGATTTTTAGTCTGCGAAGAGCAAAACAAATGCCCTCCAGGACCTGCTGGAGAGCCCGGCCCCCCAGGCCATGACGGCCAATCTGGTCTTCCTGGAACACCTGGAGTTTCTGGAATGGGTGGAAACCAACCGACAGTTCAGCTGGATCAAGAGCAAAACTGTCGGATGTGTCCGATGGGACCTGCAGGGTATCCAGGTCCTGCAGGCCCTCAAGGAGAAGATGGGCTGCCCGGGATGCAAGGAAGAGCAGGATCGCCAGGAACTAATGGACCTCCTGGATTACCTGGTAGACCGGGAGAACCTGGGA
Organism: Bursaphelenchus xylophilus; assembly: GCA_904066235.2. NCBI lineage: Eukaryota > Metazoa > Nematoda > Chromadorea > Rhabditida > Aphelenchoididae > Bursaphelenchus > Bursaphelenchus xylophilus. The sequence continues at coordinate 3,939,048 of CAJFCV020000004.1, forward strand.
CAGTTGGAGTGTCCGGCTCACCTGGCCCAGCTGGAAATCCTGGATTAGACGGATTTCAGACTAGCAATGGACTTCCTGGACCTAAAGGTAGGTATTTGAGCTTTTACAGTCAAAGTTTGCATGGTGTTTTTTCATATGATTGTTTTAGGCTATCCCGGAGACCGTGGACCTCCTGGATTGGAAGGAGTCGCCGGAATGCCCGGCCAAAATGGCGTCCGAGGCCCTCCCGGCCATCCTGGCCCACCCGGCGACGAAGGAGATCCAGGACTCCCTGGAGTGAAGGGAATGCAGGCAATGAATCAAGGAATCCCAGGGGCTGATGCTAATTATTGCCCTTGTCCAACGAGAACAGGACCTGAAACACCGGCAGCCACAGAAGAAAAGGTATATCAAAGAGAAATTGAGACAAATCAAGAGGCGTTCCCCGAAGATGACGCTGAAGACGATCAGGATATTGAAGCCACTGTTTTGGCTGAGAGTTCGAGGAAAACACAAAGAGTAAAGACTGCGAAGAAGAAGGAGGTAGAAAGCAAAGAAAAAATGAATGAGATGGAAAACAAAGAGGAAGAAAAAAGTGATAAAAGTTCGGAAGATAAGGGAAAAAGCGAAGAACCTCGAAAATCATCCATGGAAGAGATGGAAATGGCCAAGGACAAGATGATGGCGGATGATAAAAAAATGGGGAGAAGAACAAATCCCATGAAAGTGATGAAAGACACTGTGCAAGAGAACATGGATGACAGTAAAATGGAAAATGATGACAAAGAAGAGGAGAAAGTGAAGAATAATGACAAGAGGATTATGATTGGGGCCCGAAAGGGGAAAGTTGTCATATTGGAGGTCGAAAAGCGATCTGAGGAAATCACAGAATCTCCAGACGTCCGGAGAAGCCAGACTTACAATTTGGAGAAGTAAATCCACTTCGTTTATACACGTAAAACGTATTCCATTACCTCTTTTTTATTTATTTTTCCATCAATATAAACATACAATAATTTTTCTACAGTCAAGTACAGTCTATTGAGCAACCAACAAAAAAATTTTAATCAATACGAAGACCGTATTTTACATAACAGAGCCATTGGAGACACTCCCTTCCGTCGACGACTTTGAATCTTTTTTGATGAGATAAGCTGTCGATTGCGTGTCTGGATCCGCATGATGAACGTTCCTCCATCGACTTCGAGCAGAGTCGGTTCGATTGGTTGTCGCTAAAATACTCGGCAAACTCGGTGGAGGAGTCGCCTGTTCCACTTGATACGAGAATTTGTGACGATTGGGGGAGCTGTCCAAGTATAGGGAGTAACTTTTCTCCTCTTCCGCCTCTTTTTCCTTCGTTTTGCGGGTCTTCTCGACGATGAAATATTTGGATTGGCGACCTGGAAGAAGGCAGTAGAAAGCTTGTATTTTTACAAACAAAGTTTTTTGTAGACGTGTCAATTTAAAAACTGTCAAAAAACATGATTTTTGGGCAACTTTCTATTTGAATTTATCATTTTTTATAAGACATAACAAGATCACAGCCTTCCATTATAAATTTCTAAACCTTAGACTCCAGCTACGTAAAATGTCATCAAAATTTTTTATCGCCAACATCTCCTTTATAAAAAAATTCTTATCAAACTTACAGGTATATACAAACAATTCGCAGAAGAGCTCTGCACACTCGAGTACAGTAATCAAAGAAAATCCAATCCAAAGTCCGATGTTACCGCCAAGATCGGAGAACAAGTTGACCAACTGGAATTGTCATCATAAATTTTCGCCACTGACTTTGACGTAACGTATTTTAAACATGATCCACGTAACTTACCGTATAGCCAGCAGTCTCTTTCAACGTCTCATAGTTTAATTGTTCATAGTAAATTTCAATATAGGCAGTATTCAGCCGGTAATATTCGGTGCAAGCCTAACAAATGAAAAATACGAAATACACAGCAGATAGTCTTCTTACCACAGGATCATTTGCAATCTCCGGGATGTCCGTGCAATTATCGCCAAATTTAAAATTGAGAGCTGGCCAGGCCGCAGCCGAATAAGCCGTCTCAAACACATTCTCCGTACACGGTTGGACACAATGGCAATTCTTGTGGGTTAGACGATGAAACCCTCCCAAAATGGAGGTAGCATTTGTCAGACAAAGCCGATCATTCATGTTCCGAATGTCACAAGTGTGATCGTTCTCGGTGGGCAGCGGAAACCGGGGATCGCCGCAGCCACAACGCTCTAGAATCATCTGTTGGAAGCAGTTGCGATAACATCCTTCCGGAGAATAATGCTCGGCATAAATGTAGTTATCAGGTCGAAAAGTGTCGCTGCATTTTCCATATGGTGCATCTAAGCGATGGAGGACTTTCTAAAAGAAAAAATTAATAATATCATCAATAAGCCATATGATATTGAGATATAAAACATGAAGACTTTAACTCACTGTTTTAAGGCCAAAACTGGAGACGAATCCAGTGGGAGCACTGTAGCCAAAAGTATCGGGGAAAGGCTCTTGATCTTGCTCATGGACAACCAATCTGACACCCACAGCCTCCGTTGTTGGCAGATAATCGCTCTGGTTTACATTGAGAAGCAGTCGAAGACCATACATAGGGCCTGCTCTGCTGTTTTTCAACTCAACAGAGTCGTTGAAATTAAAGGTATAACAGTTTCCAAATTCAGGATCCATGTGGAGTTGAAAGTCCCTGAAAATTGTAAAATACGGATTTCAAAAATACGATTACTAAAAAATTTGACCGATTTGCAATAAAAGCAAAAAATCTTACCTTTCCTCGTCGCAATCCTCTCCATTAAACGAGCATCTCAACACGAATTCATTCAATTTGTAGCTAATTTTTTCTCTGACGTCTTTAGGCATCGCCGCCACCAAGAATATCAAGTTCTCCTTGGTCTTGATGGTTATCGAGCCTCGATCTCGCAGATCTCCCAAATTGAACTGACTATCCGCAGGTGGGGGAGTTGGAGCATCGGTCGCCGGATAAACCAAGTATTTCTCCGGATCCCACCATGGAATCTCCTCATTTACTCCTTTGATTATACAGTAATGCGAGATGGACTGACAAATACATTCTTCTGGAGGAGTAACAAACAATAGTTGAGTGAAATTCATTTTCTCCGGGTCATCGCAGGTCCGCGAATTTGAGCAGTTATAACATTGCTTCGGGGACCAGACAGTGGCCGGATAGCACGGCCAAATATCGCCGGTTTTGGCGTCTTCATAACATATACAGGTGCTGGTGTTGGTCTAGAAAGGAGGCTCATTTAAGACGCTTTAAAGCTTACGTTGAGTGGATTTCTTTGTGGGACACACTGGTCGTTGGGAGAGTTACAAACACATTGGACAAAGACGGGTTGATATATGACTTGAAGCTCGTTTTCGCGTTTTATTCGAACCGGCGCTGCCTCCGTTGTATTGCGCGTCTGAGCAATCGCTGCTTCGTACATTTTAAACTGTAATTTCAATTAGAGTTTGTATGTGAACAATATTTAAACCAAGTATTGATTTCTTGATAAGCCTACCCCTTCCTCGATTTCCTTGAACTTCCTCAGCTCGCTGAATTTGAAGGCATTCAAGTTGCAAATGGTGGCCGCGGGGAACGGCGCAGGCTCGAATTTCAGTTGCATTTCAATAATCGTACGATAGGTGAGATAATCGGACATGGTGAGATACGTTTGAGTAATGAAGATGATGAAAGCGACGGCAGTTATGAAAGACCAAATATAAGGGCCGAAGAATGAGTGGGTTCTGCAACAAATAGGCAAAAGTAACCCCAAAAACGATGACTAAATTCAAATTTAGCTTCGAAACCCACCCTATAAACGGTATACCATGCGAAGTGGTTCTAGCGCAAAAGTCTTTGAGGATGTCCTTGATGGACACATACTCCTGCGGGCCTTCGCTGATCAGGATCGAGCGATTCGCGCGTCTGGATGTAGTATACTGTCGGATGCGGTGCATCTCCTCGTCCTCGATGACCTCGAAGTACTGTCCATGCTGGCAGAAAGACGGGACATTCGGATCGGGCCGGTAAGCACTCAAGGCCGGCGGCCGAAGCCGCAGCGAACGGCCCGAACTTGAGGTCGAGGAGCGGTTGGAACTCATTCATCACACCCACCACCGGCCCGGCTGTGGAACACCCAAAACAAGCAGGATGGGGAGGTGATGGATGAAGAAGGGGACCGTCTGAATGTGTGGCCGTAGTGGAGATTTGTGGGCAGATATCTGAATGGGGAATCTGCAAAGAAAGAGGTGGACTATAGACAAGAAAAAGCGAGTGTTAGAGGACAAAAACAATTCTTATAGCTGGCTTAAGGAAAAAATATTTTCGCAAAATATGACAAAGTACTCTGTGATCCTTTCGACTATTCTAGTCATGGCTGATCATACACAAATAGATACAAAAACTCAAATTCTCAGCCCTGAATGAACGAAAAATCCGCGGAGGCCCTCAAAAGCATCAAAGAGTATGTTATACTAGTCATGTTGCGAAGCTTTTTTCGTACAAAATCTCCCAAAAAAAGTAGATGAAACTCAATTTGAAGTTTGCTTTCGTCGCCCTCACATCTCCCCAAAGGGATATCTCCGGCGCCGCGATTAACGACTTTTATAAACCGTTGAGACATTTTTTGAGCCCACAAAGATGGCCAAAAAGTGTCGTTCCGACCAAAGATTTGGGCAGAAAAAATATTTTTTTGTCGCCAAACACCCGGATAAAGACGAGCCCAAAAAAAGTTTGGAGAATTGATGGGGGCCACTGATTTCGGGAAAGGGGAGGGGGAGGATGTCGCGCAGGCACCCGCGTTACAGTCCCTCAGGGCTTCGGAGAGGTCGGGTCTCTGGTCTCGAATGGGTTGCGAGCGGTTATTCGGAGTGCATTAAACGGCCGAGAAAAATGTCTATGGAGATGAGGAAAACAACCCCGAAGCATCAACCGAAAAACACTTTAATTTTCCATTCAAAAGTGCTGTAGTTAGGACATGTGGAGTTTAATAAACTGAAATAAAATTTGCATATTTCACTCACCTTTTTGACCTCCGCCGGAAAAGAATCTCAGCGTGAGTCTACGTCAAGTTTGAAATAGCTTCCGGTCATTTCATTGCCTTTTCCTCCTCTCGTGAACCTGTTAATGTCTTCGTATTCAAAACTATAGGGAAAGTAAAATATTTTTAGTATCATAAAAAACCATTCTAATATGTTTTAACACCGTATACTTCGTTGTAATCGCTTCTTTGCCAATTACGCCAAATTTACCCCACAACGTGTTTAGCGTGCCCGTTGAAAGGACTTTCCAACCGATAAATCTAAAAAAAGTTTCAAAATTTCTTACTTTCCAATTACACATCGCTATCGTATGATGCCTAAATCGTTAAAATACGAACGAAACATTAAACAGAAAGACAACAAACTTACGCGCGTCTCTACGGTACAGATTACACCATTAATGAGAAGGGAATGGCAATTCATTGGATTTCCAAACACGATATATGAATTTCTATGCATAGTCTAACTTACGCCTTGTGCACGGTTAATCGACATAGCATGTGATGACAAATAATAACACAAGTAGTTGCCGGTTCTTCGGCGAATAAAACCTTTAATTCTATGTTAATATTTAACGTGAACTTAGACATGTAAAATTAGTTCATAATTACGGGTGATTAGTCTCATGTTGATTGAACATATCGCTACAACCAAGGGCTGCAACCATTAACAATTACGCAACGGACGTTGTCGACTCATCTCTAGACTATTCGAGCCTACGTTTCAGCTATGGAAAGGCAGATCGCATTCCACAGCACTCGAAGTCTACGAAGACTCCTTTGGAAGAAAGCGCGGCGGTCTGGACTGGGGCTTAGTCCAGCGAGCGGCTGATTTGTGCTTCTTGCCGAATTTCCTCGAGCTCTTCTGGTTGGATTGAAAAAGATGAATACTTGGGCGCGTGGTTGCTATTTTTAAATTATTATTAGGGTGAACCAAAAAAAATTTCCCCTTTTTTTATTAAAAATTTCAACGTAATTATACAACAAATAAAAACCAGTTGAGTTTCAAAGTAAAGGCCATTTGAATCTATGGCTTGAACCCATCTATCGGCAATTTGTGCGATCCCGCTGCGGTACCACTCCTTGTTATTACGCATAGTTCTATTGCTAGATTGAAGTCGAAATTAAAAAGTGTTGAAGATGATTAATTTAATTTAATATACAAAAAAAATATGAAAAATGCCTATTCAAATTACGCCTTGTGCTCTATTAATGGTCATTGCAAAGCAGTATCTATAAAAACAAGTCACTTACTGAGCAACTAAAATAAGAAGAACTAGAACAAAACAACCCTATTACCCCTAAAAATGAATTGTTTGAATTATAATATTCATCACTTGTGACAGTCAAAAGAAATAATACAAAAAATTACGCAAAATTTTCCCCAAAGCGAGTTTAATTTTTTTCGAAATTGAAGACTTACTTTATCGATGTTAATTACGGACAGTTTACCCCAAAAACTGTTTAGCTTTTTACAGACTGAAAAATTAATAAGCATAAAATACGCAGCTGTATGACCTCTAACATACAAATTAAAACTCGAAATTTATGTGTTAAATCTTTAAAAAAATTATATTGTACTATATATGTATTCATCGACAAATGTAATATATATGGAATTTGCAACACTTTAATATTTATCAATTATATCTGGCTCATACTCGTCAAGATGCCAAAGGCAATTATATCAAAATATATGCGATAAATGAATAATTTCGTAATATATTTTGTAAAAAATTAATTTATTATATCTATTCTAATGAATAAATAATATAAGAAAAAATCAGGGCCAATGAAGAAAAACAAGAGAATCCCACTTTGCCACCTGCTTTGAATTAAATTTAGCGCGGAAACTTGTTTTTACAGAAATTTTGAGTAAAAATTCGATTGTGACATTTCGTCCGACGAAGTGTCAAAATCTAAAAAAAAATTGGGCGAATTTGCATGTCCATGCACACAAAAGTTTGGCCAACAAACGTTGCAACTCCGTCATTTTCAACGTTGCAAACCATCCTTGGATATTCTTACCATTTTTTACCCATTTTAGAGACCTTTTACGAGTATAATATTTTTTTCCGACTTTTACTCAATTTATGTATTTTAGGTACCCTGATCTTGTCTTTTTTGATTGCTCCTTTGATCGAAGAATGGCTGCAGTTACTCATAAAGTGTTTTTCGACATTACAGTTGGTGGAAAGAAGGAAGGCCGAATTGTGATTGGTCTCTATGGCGATGTTGTGCCGAAAACTGTCAAGAACTTTGTCGAATTGGCCAAGGGATCGAAAGGATTTGGCTTCAAGGGCTCCAAGTTCCATCGTGTTATTAAGGATTTCATGATTCAAGGTAAAATTTATGTTATACTTGGTGTTTTTGATGTTTAGATCAAGTTGAATGGGAAAGAGTAAGATTTCTGGATGATTAATGGTGTAACAGTAGAGCTAGAGAGTTGATAGGACTTTTCGAAAAGAAATTTGTGGCCGAAGGGGTTTTTCTTTTGATTTTTCGACATTTTTTGCATGTGAGCTACTATAATATCTGAGGATTTCTAAAATTTAACTTTTTAGGCGGAGATTTCACTCGCGGCGATGGCACTGGTGGCAAATCTATCTACGGCGAGACTTTCCCCGACGAAAACTTTCAGCTGAAGCACACTGGACCCGGCGTTTTGTCCATGGCCAACTGTGGAAAGGACACCAATGGATCTCAGTTCTTCTTGACCACTGTGAAGACCGCTTGGCTTGATGGAAAACACGTCGTTTTCGGTAAAGTCGTCGAGGGAATGGAGGTTGTCCGTGCTGTCGAGAATCAGAAGGTCAACGACGACGACAAACCCTTGAAGGATTGTGTTATCGCTGATTGTGGGGAACTCAAGTGATAATTTTGCTCATCTAAGTCGGGTTATATGTGTTTTGATCTCGATTTTCTATCGTGTATGAGGTGAAGGAATAAAATATGTGTGAAAGAAACTTTGAGGATTGATTTTTTTATATTATACTAGATACTTATGTGATTTTTTGGAAAAATTGGGTTGAAGGTGCTAAATAAAGGATAAGTTGGCATACAGTTTGATGTAAAATGGACGTAAGGACTGATTTTGCATCTTATCTTTCGGATATTTTGTTACTGTTCATGGAGAAATCATCACGGATTTTTTTCCTATGATGAAAGATGTAAATGTGTGTGTGCTGTGCGTCCGGCAACGAGAGAGTGGCGAGAACAAAGAAGGTGCGAAAGGGTTTGTCTGCCTTTCCTTTGTGGTTTGGGTCCATTTACGCGAGAGAGCGTGGGAAAATTAGAGAGTTCACTAAAAAAGGTAGTTTTTTGGCTCAATTTTGATTAAAAAATTGCAGAATTGTTACAAATAGAATACCAAAAAAGCATTACTTTTTCAAATCATACCACTCCATTTAAAAAATCGTCAATTTCAGGTGGGAAACTGTCATGTTTTTTTCCATTTTCTCTAACTTCCTCACCCCACAGCGGGACCCATAGACAAAGCAAGAGCAGAAAAGCAGAGCAGATCCAAATTCACCCGTTTCCTTATCGCTTCTCGGCCTTTTGGCTAAGATCAAAGTGTAGTATCTGTTCTTATCGGTTTAATCTCCGGTACGACTTCTATTGAAGTCATTCGAGATTAACAGATTTTTGGGACCAGCGGAGTTGTGAAGGCTTGCCTTCCGCTCGGCACGGGTCGGCCCGGTCTTGCACTACTTCCGGGAACGGCCCAGATATTATTATAATAAACAACAAAGTAACCGTATCTTGGAATTTTATCTACTGTTACTTCGACAAGTAGAAATTTTATGACAAATTCGCAGTATGAACCTGGTTTTTTGGACCCTCCACTACCGGAACAAGTTGTTTTTTTCGTCCAAATCCTATGTCATTGAACTCAACCGTTCGTGCATGTTCCCAAAACTCTTACAATTCGAAACTCCACCGGAAGCACGTGAATTCTCCGTTCGCCTGCAATGCCCGTACAAACTGGAGTTCGGGAGGTCATAACGAGTGCAGGGACTAAATGGAAATGTGTGAAGACGCGTCGAAAATCGCCTGAGGGCCTAATTTTGAGTGTTTATTTTGTGGGCACGAAACTCGGGGCACAAAGTGTAATTGAATAGAGCAAATTTTATTTATTTTCTCGCGACAAAAAATATTTTATGGGCTTTATGATCTAAATTTTATTAGGTGTGCTTTCCATGCGGGCCGGATTCCGTTTTCGTGGACGGCATTCCGTTTTCTGGGCACTTCTTCTTTCATTTTTATATATGTATATGTTGGTATTATGCTGTAGAAAACATTTTAAGAGTAATTACAAGTCATGTAAACGTAACTTTAGGACTCTAGGAAGATAGTAAAATCGCCGGGGAAACATTAAAAAACTGTATTTTTGCGAACTTCTCACCCCCGTTTCCTATTTATAACCCCATTACGAACAAGTGTATCGCTCTCAATTCCCCATCCGTTACTCTCGCACATGATTGCGAACTGAATATTCGAGAAGTGCGACAAAATGATAAACGAGGTTTGGGTTCGGCATGCCCTCGGGGAATGGAGTCGGCGATCCTCTGACTGCCTCCGGAATCTACAAAGCGTCATATTTGTTTATGGCCAATTGTTTTGCTAAAAGTTTTGCCGTTTATCTTGAGACTTTTCCGAATTTTCAAATTGAGTTTGAATGGCGTATCGGCGAAACTAGCGATTATTTGAGAATCTAGGGCAAATTAGAGATTTTGCTTGATTTTCGGACGATTAGCAGGTGCAATGTCAAACTTCTGGCTCATAAAATTAATCAAATTTATCTTCGATTTGATTGAATTTAGTTTGATAATATAATAATATCTGGGCCGTTCCCGGAAGCAGTGCAAGACCGGGCCGACCCGTGCCGAGCGGAAGGCAAGCCTTCACAACTCCGCTGGTCCCAAAAATCTGTTAATCTCGAATGACTTCAATAGAAGTCGTACCGGAGATTAAACCGATAAGAACAGATACTACACTTTGATCTTAGCCAAAAGGCCGAGAAGCGATAAAGAACTGGGGGAATTTGGGTCGGTTCTGTTTTTCCGCTCTTGCTTTGCTTATGGGTCCCGCTGCGGGGTGAGGAAGTTAGAGAAAATGGGAGAAAATTACGTAATTTTATAACGGTTTCTTGCGCATTTTAAAGCAGAAGAAGGCTAGATAATTTGCAATTTACTGGTATTTTTACAACTTATTTTTATTTCAGAAAGTTGTAGTTTTGATTTTGAACTTTTTTGAAAGTAAAATTTTTTAAAATTTTCTTCCAAAACTTACATAAACCTACTAATTAAGGGTACCGCAACATTTTCTAATATGTGAATTTTGTTGAATTGTCTCCGTAAAAAAATTACAGCTTATAATTTATACTATTTCAGACATAATTTTAAAAATTCCACTCTAAACTCTTGGGCTCATAATAAATCAATAAAAAATGCCATTCAAATGAAAGACAGGTGTTTCTTGCACGGTAATATCAACTGTTACTGTGTGAAAACGTCCTTTTTGTTTTTTGTTTTGCAAGAAAATAGTAATTTACTGTCTTAGAATTGATGTATAACCATCGGTGCCAAGTGTAACATCTTATCCCAGACCTAAAAATATCGTTTGTCACAGTATCCTTTCGCATAAAATGCCCGGACCTTTGGTCAACAATATTTTTAATTTACTCCGAGCGACATTCCTCGGCCAAATCTTGCCATAAAATTGGTGCGGATCAAAACTTTGAAAAAACGAGTCTCATTTTTTGTGAGAGTTTTGTCGCATTCCCTCCGGGGAATAGGGGGACGTCAAGCGACAAAATGAAAAAAGTGGAAATGTTGGAAAAGATGTTAGAAGACACGTTCTCCATGATTTGGCCGAGGCGCCGTTATCTGGCCTGGGAATCGGAAAATTTGGAAAGATTCTTGAGGTGGGCGATGTTTGTAGATAAAAAGAATGTAGGAGGATAGGATTGCAGAGCAATTTGTTGTCTTGACCATATAAATTAATCTTGTTTATCTCCAATGATTTTTCAATATGAAATCAAAAATTTTGGGTCCCACCACGAAAACCTGAATTTTTGAAAATCCATAAAATTTTGGTTCTAATCTCTTGACTACCTCCAGAAAAGTTCTTCCGAGCGATAATTCGAACGCGACGCACGATATCGCGGTCTGATTCTGACCAAAATTCGAGGCCGCGAGAAATTCCCAGGACTTTTTGAGTACTGTTTTCCCTTTCCAATTTCCCAAATGACCGGCGAATTTTTGCAAAAATGCCCTTAGGGTATTTTTGACATTTTATGGGGTTTTTGGAAAATTAAAGGGTCTAGCAAGAGGGGCGATAAACATGGGGTAATAAGAGGGGATTCATCGGAACATTGATGACGACGTGCCGGGGGAAAAGATTGTCACGGTTTTCATTGGGTGCTTGGAGAATGTAAACAGTCTAATGACCCTTTTATCTTTTTTTGGATGTCTGATTTATCTGAAAATAGAGGAGTTGGAGACGTTTGAAAGCACAGAACATAGTTGAAGGACATTTGTGTGTTCGTGTAATGGAAAGAATCAATTTTCACAAAGTTAAATTATGATAAATCGAAGTAGAATGTGCCATTAAATACATGCTAAACATGTGAGAAAATTAAAGGAAAATCCTTACTTTACAGCTCATTTTTTATCGGAAATTTCAAGCTTTATCAAATTTTATGCAAAATTTTGTCCAAATCTTTGCACGCCAAGCCTCCTTGTCCCCCCTCCACCCTTCATTTCAGCCCTCAAATATTCAGAATCCCCCCTTCCGTGCCGCCAAACTCCATTTCCCTTCGCTTTTTTGAAGATCATCGAATTTGAATTCAAATCTTTTCCCCTCTCCTTCACTTCCTTATTCTCCCAACAATGCCTGGAAATTATTGGGCGGCTCTCTCAGCATGAATTCTCAAGAGTTTGTTATAAAATTTATTACGTTTATTTACACGCCGCGACATCTTGTCGACGTGCACAGAAAGGATTCCGGGCAGTTTCCATGGAAAATCATAGGGTTGTCGTCTTCGGGGTTTGTCATTCCAGAAGAATGAAGAGGAGAAGAGGGGAAGGGGAGGGTGTGGTGGAATGTTTAATCGTCACATTCTCTTAGAGCTTTTTCAGAGACCCAATGGTACTGTAGGGATCGTAGGCCAGTTACTAAAGGTCGGAAAATCGTGAAAAACCCCGTTTTTCTTCAAAGGAAAATTTTATATTTTTGAGTTTATGTATGCTATACCTTTACTTGGAACCTATTACATGCAAACCTGAAAAATATTGGGTTTGAGTAATTTGGAATTCATGTTTACCATGCAAAGTGCATGTCTAGATTTCTTCGCCAGCAGTTTTGTTTTCATACCCAGCTTCGGCTTGGAGGGAAATCATTGTCTTCTAAAGATGAGATGAGGTAGTGCAAAATGTTTTCAAAATTTTAATGGAATTCTGCTTCGGACAGCTTCTGCAAAAAAGTGGACTTTTTTTGCGCAAAAATATACCTAGAAAATAATATTTTTCTCTGACGCTTTCTTCGTTTTTTATTGTGTCTTGCAAATATGCGAGAGTTAAGGCTTTCAAGAATTGAAACATGGTCTAGAAAACTTGAAGAATATATGGGTGTTGCACACTGTAATTTATTTAAATTATTTATTATTTTGCGAAAATGAAAACCGTATCCTGACTTTTCGCGCCGGCGCAGTTCGGGTCAACACAAAATCGATCGATACGGGGCGTAGGGCAGGTAGATACTCAAAGAAAGGTTTGGGAAGTGCCTACGAGGCCTGACAAAGCTGTTGGAATGTCGGCGGAGGCTCGGCGGAGACTTGGCAATACTTGCAAAATGTCCGCTTTTTCTAGTTTTAGCTATTACTAACTTTGGGTTTCTTTACCCTGAGTTATTGTAACCTATAAGGCACCAAAATTTGAGGCAAAAAACGAAGATCCGTAGGTTTTATCTAGATATTATTGATGTGAGTACATGTAAAATGTCTCAAAATAGGCGATAAGCTATCCTAGGACCCGATCGATCTTATTATTTTTACTAACTAAGCCTTCTTCTTAAAGCCGCAATTTTTTGTCACCTTTTTTGTGTTTCCTCTACATAAATTAATTTTATTTTAAAAAACATGATAATCTAATTTTAAGACCATGATAATCTAATGTTGCAACAAACACTATAATATATTTATAACAAGTTTACCCACAGTATTAGTAAAATGACATTCCAAATACTTTCCAAACAGACCACATGACCACATTACACTTTTTTCGAAAGGAACGTGGATGTCATTTCCAATTTTTCTCTAGAAAAAAACGTTTCGAATATTCATCTTTCATCTACTAATGAGTTCGAAGCCACGGAAAGAGGGACATCATTAGACTCTTCTTCTCACAATTTCCTTTTTTTATTTTGTCAGTAATTTTTGGACATTAAAAATGAACTTATGAAAAAAGGTAAAGAGCGAGTACAAGTTGTCTTTGAATGGCTGATTAAGTGTTGAAACTCTTTGAATTCCGTGCCCTTTAAAAGGAACTGGGACGATTGGGGAAAAAGACGATTGGGGAAAGGGACGATTGGGGAAAAAGACGATTGGGGAAAAGTACGATTGGGGAAACCGAAAAGTATTATTTTTCTTCGATGCAAATGTCGAAATTAGGATAATCGAGGGTGCTCATTTCGAAAATGACGTTCTTTTTTTGGATTCTTACTTTTTTTCTTAAGTAGTACTGTAAAGTAGTAATTTTTGATTTTTTTTCATAAATACTCGATTTAGGGGTTTTGGAGGGTGCTGATTTCGAAAATCATGTAAATTTTTCCTCTAGTACTACATAGTACTATTCTGATACTATATAGTACGAGGTCAAAATATGGCTTTTGACGTTAATGGTGTTGTTTTGATGCTTAGTACTCTTCAAAAACACGTTTTAAAGACTTGGTGCTATATAGTACTACCTGATACTATGTAGTACGAGGTGTAAAGTTGGCCTTTAGGGGTTCGTGGTGTTGTTCTGGTGCTTAGTACGCCTATTTTTACTTCGTACTACATAGTATCAGACAGTACTATATAGCACCAAGTCTTTAAAACATGTTTTTGAAGAGTACTAAGCATCAAAACAACACCATTAACGTCAAAAGCCATATTTTGACCTCGTACTATATAGTATCAGAATAGTACTATGTAGTACTAGAGGAAAAATTTACATGATTTTCGAAATCAGCACCCTCCAAAACCCCTAAATCGAATATTTATGAAAAAAAAATCAAAAATTACTACTTTACAGTACTACTTAAAAAAAAGTAAGAATCAAAAAAAAGAACGTCATTTTCGAAATGAGCACCCTCGATTATCCTAATTTCGACATTTGCATCGAAGAAAAATAATACTTTTCGGTTTCCCCAATCGTACTTTTCCCCAATCGTCTTTTTCCCCAATCGTCCCTTTCCCCAATCGTCTTTTTCCCCAATCGTCCAACTCCGCCTTTAAAAGTAAAATTCATGACCTTTTAATTTAAAATTCTTTAGAAAGTTTTATTAACAGGGAAGTACCGCAAGACACTCAGATTTTAATGAAGCTTGGCTCAAATTTAGATGAATTTTTTCGAGGATACATGTACTGTATATGCCTACAGTACATGTAGGGGTCCAAGCTCGTAGTTTGTGGAAACGATCTAGATTTTTAGATCGAAAGTTAAGATAGAGAAAAACGTGATACTTTATTGCGAATTTTGGTATGAAAAGTTTCATGTCTATTTCTACCGTAGAGGGTAATTTTTCAACAAAAAATAAAGTTTTTCCATGCGAAACAAGCGAAGAAACGGCCAAAAAATGTTTTTCTCTCTGACCGCTCTCCGCCTTTTCCGTACTCTCTCAGAGATCGTTGAATATCTCGGCTGTCCCTGCAAAGCACGAGCTAAAATTTTCAGGAATTGATGTGTGGCTTATATGAAAATTTTAAAGAAAATCTAAGCGTTGCAGTTTTAACTTACAAGTTCTAACAATAAGCTCTTGTAAGTTAAAATTTTTAGTTTATAAAACGCTCTCGATGGATGAGATTTGAGGGGATGTTTTATAGCCACTTAGGGACTTGTTATTGTCTTGTCTTTGAAAAGGTTGGTGCTTCAAGAAGATGGCAATAAAGATTTGTGAATTAGAGAGGGTCGTATTATTGGGAGCTTTTACAAACTCTTGAGGGAAATCTATCAAAATCTTTTCCAGGTAGCTACAGCGATTATTTGAGATTTGAAATTTGTCATTCCAAGGTCCTACTCTCGTATTTTTTCTGATTTTTTGCATTACCTTTCTTCGTCCCATAGAACTCCATGCGGCCAATTGCCCTTTCCATTTCTCTCCGGAGTTATTAGAAATGCATGTTTTAACTGGGTTCAGACCCATTGCTCCCATTCCGAAAGTTAATCTCGAACATCTCCCCCCAAACTCCTTGACCTCCTTTCCTTTCCCCTCAGGGCTTATTCCACAAATTTCCGGTCCCATTTTTGGGAATGGCAGCTGGAGTTCCGAGGAAGGTCTTATACAAATTGAAATATTAATCGAAATGTTTTCAACGTTCCCCTCCGAATCTGAGGAGCCTGAGGCGATGACGTCGAGTTCAAGAGCCTTTTTGAGGCATTTCCAAAGTTTTGAGGAGTTTTGGGACATCCAGGGTGGAACTGGGAGTAGAATACAGTGGAATGGAGGGGGAGGTGGGGTAAGTTTGAAAGTTTGTGGACTTGAGATCATGAGACAGCCAAAAAGTCAAGATTTTTTTAAATTCCCGAGAATTCTGAGCAAATTTTTTTCATAAAAATTTAAAATTTTTTTTACAAAAAAAAAACTTTTTATTTAAGAAGAAATTTATAGCTTTCTTTTATTTTTATCCTACGTCCTGCGGTGTTGATTATTCAACTTTTCAAATATTTCCCCCCATTTCTCACGTAGTCGTTTTCCATGTCCAAAAAAGGGCCCATTTCTATAAATGTTTTTGTTTCTTCTATAAATAATTTAAAACAGATTGTGCGAGAGAGTCGAACACCCAGTGCACACGAAACAAGAATTCATAGCATGACCTCCATACTGTCACCAATGATAGTACTTGGAATAACGAGTACAATTTTTTTTTTAAATTTTGATTTTTTCGCTTACTGTAGGTGTACTGTAGCATTTTCATATTTTCTGTATCTCGATAACGACAGGTCGGATCGCCTTCGGACCTTTTTCATATGATAGATCTTGAAATTCTAAGCAAGTTCATAGTTGGAAATATTTTTCTGCACTTCGGTTTAGTTGCCGAAAAATTAGCATAATTATGCAAAAAATCCTCTTTCAACTTTTTTTGCAAAAAGTACCCATTGTTGATTACTTTTAAATTGGCTTGAAAGATTCCGTACATCATGACGATTCGAACGGTACCAATTTTGTCGTTCAAAGCGGGGCCACACTCGAGAAATGCCTATGGAAAGTTAAGTCATCATGGTATTACAGTAACCCAAAATTGTTACTAACGGTGATAGAAAGGTCCTCTTAAGTTCAGTTGGTCATAGATGCCACCAGTGTATCCTTACTATGTTCAAAAACCCGCTTTCGCCACGCTTTTACGTGATATAATGCCTTAGGGGATTTACAGGACTTTGCTGTATTTTGTCGTTTACAACAACAAGACATTAACAAAACTGTAGTTATTATCTTCCATGCAAAAATAAAATACATTCGCTGTGTTTCTGACATTTGCAACATGTTTTACGGGACTTAGAAAGGACTTTGCCTAAGGTAAAATTCGAAAATTTTAGTTTTTTAGGAAAGTTGTGAATCATATTGAATAAGCCTAGAAATTATTGTTTACAGATATAGAAGGCTCAAAAAAGCTGTTTCAATTCTGCAACAGCTAATTTATGCAAGTTTTTATGCGCGGTCCGGTCATAATGGTAAACTTGTGATTATTCCAAAACTAGGCATTTTATCTCAATGAACTTACAAGGGAAGTACTTGAAGTGTGACGCTCAGATTTTGATGAAACTTGGCATAAATTTAGAATAATTTTTTCTAAGATATATGCGAGAATCCTAGCTCGCGCTTTACAGAAACAACTGAGATTTTTAGATCAAAAGTCGGCGAAAATTTAGGACTTTTTGCCGAATTTCGGCACGAAAAGTTTCATGCCTATTTCAACTGTAAAGGATAATGTTTCTACAAAAAATCAAATTTTTCCGCACGAAACTGCCAAAGTTATGGCCAAAAAGCGCTTTTCTCTCTGACCGCTCTCCACGTTTAGCGTGCTCTCTCGGCGGCAAAAATCGTTCGATATCTCGGCGGCGCCCGCAAAGCGCGAGCTAAAACTTTCAGGAATTGATATTTAGTCCATACCCGATGTGTGTGCAAAATTTAAAGAAAATCTGAGCGTCACACTTGAAGTACTTCCCCTGTTAGTTTTAAAGACGTGGAAATGCATTAAAAAGCTGACAGTAGTGATATTTTTTTATGTCAAACCTGTGACTATAATTTTAAAATTCCTGTGACTATACTTATATAATTTTAAAAATGTCTTACAAAAATCGCCTCGTTTTTCTAAATCGGAAAGGATTTTTCAGAAAAGTAGTGTTTCCAACAAAAATGAAGTGTTTTATAAACATAATAAAAAATTTTGACGGAATTTACATAAAAAAAAACACAGATATTAACATAATGGCATCTTGCAGAAAAATTTGCATAAATTTATTATTTCTTAATCGTAAACGCGGGGACAGCCTTCTTTGAGCTTTGTTCAACAATGAACAAAAATTTCTATGCTTATTGAATAAATTTCACAAGTTTTCTAAAGTAATAAAATTTTTTGTATTTTTCCTAAGGCAAGGTTTCCTAAAAATCCCCTAAATCTAATAAGAATACATGTGAGATGATTATTCTTACATGAAAGACCGATAGCCACAGCTTTACGTATTTCTTTTTGTTGCAAATGACGAAATACAGCAAAGTCTTGTAAATCCCCTAAGGCATTATATCAGGTAAAAGCGTGGCGAAAGCGGGTTTTTGAACATAGTAAGGATACACTGGTGGCATCTATGACCAACTGAACTTAAGAGGACCTTTCTATCACCGTTAGTAACAATTTTGGGTTACTGTAATACCATGATGACTTAACTTTCCATAGGCATTTCTCGAGTGTGGCCCCGCTTTGAACGACAAAATTGGTACCGTTCGAATCGTCATGATGTACGGAATCTTTCAAGCCAATTTAAAAGTAATCAACAATGGGTACTTTTTGCAAAAAAAGTTGAAAGAGGATTTTTTGCATAATTATGCTAATTTTTCGGCAACTAAACCAAGATGCAGAAAAATATTTCAAACAATGAACTTGCTTAGAATTTCAAGATCTATCATATGAAAAAGGTCCGGAACTGATGCGACGCGTTGTTCTCGAGATACTAAAAATACGAAAATGTTACAGTACACCTACAGTAACCCAAAAAATTAATTTTTTTCAAGCGGTTTGTAATTCTTATCACGAGTACTATCTTTAATACTGATATGAAGAGCCATCTGTAACATCTTGTTTCGTGTGCACAGCCTGGCTCTCAATGCTCGATCTTCTCAAAAAACGTGTTTTAATGATAATATCTATAGTAAAATTATAAGTGGTTTCTTCCGTGTTCCCACCCGTTTAAGTTGAGTGCTCCGCGTTCTTCAGGCGTTATTTTTGGCGAGATTTTGGAATTTTTAACGGGTAAAATACGTGGCATAAATTTTTTTTTCCGAAGCTAAGATATGTATAGATAAATTGAGAAACTAAAAATCGCATTTTTTCAAAAAAAATCAAAAAATTTAGACTCAAAAAATAAAAAAAATAACTTTTAAAAATTTGGTTATTGGTCACTCCCAAAAACTCGCTCGAATTCCCCCAAACAACAACCTAATTCAATTACTTTGTTTACCGCACGTGCCAAGCTCCTTACCGTTTTTTTTTGTCATCGGTCATCCTCTTTTTCTGCAGCTTCCAAAATCTTTTTTTTACAATTATTGGCCCTTCAATCTTGAAATTACTTCTCCTTGAATGGACATCAAAGGAGAGAGGTCTCTCTGATCTGTCTCCCACTTCTCCCGCGACTCCTTTCCAGGCCTCAAAGTTGGGGGATTCCGTTTATTCAATTCCCCGCATTCCTCGGCGGCAAAATCGAATCGGAAACAATTTTTTCGTTTGTTGGCGGCCGAGTGCCTCGAGGAAAACAGGAAAAATATAAATCGACGGCCTTTTGGCCACGAAGAAGGGCCAATCGAGCAGTGAGAAAGAACGTTTCAAGGGGATTCCGCCCCGCCCGAAAATGGGTTTCGTCCCGTTTTTAAACAAGTTTTCTATACGTTTCGCTCGGATCATCCACGTGGCCTGAGGGCTTTTCGAGAGCCGTCGTCATTTATCAGCCGGGAATGGCGTCGCTGGAAAAGAGCCCCTCGAACTGGACGAACTGCGTGGATTTTGGTGCGGGAATGAGGGTTTTGGGTATTATACTTGGATTTTTTATATTGTGAGGGTAGTATTCTATGGTATAGTTTACATTTTATCACTTTTTCTGTAGGGTTTTTGTCGAAAAATTCCAAATTTTTAATTTTTTTTTCAAAAAAATTTTTTGCCTCAAGACTAAAACTCCACAAAAATATCTTTTTAAATTTGGCTATCTACGTCTATATCTTGACTGTAACCGCCTTATTTTCCAAATTTACCGCGATTACCCCTATTTTTCCCCAATTTATTCACATTTCTTCCATAATTTCCCTCAAAAAATCCAATCCATTTTCCCAGGTTATGAACCTCAGCCGTCGATGGCACTGGCTACTCCCAATCCTCATCGGTGTTGCCTGGGGCGATTACGCGCCTCTTTCACACAATTGCGCCGCCTTTCCGGAACGTGAGATCAAGATTACGTTGGGGGTTCTGCTCCCCGAAAGTTATCAAGCCTCGATTGGATCGGCCATCGAACTGGCCTTGAAACATGTCCATTCCAATCCAAATCTCATCCCAAATTATTGCATCGACATCTTATATAGAGATACTCAAGTGAGTTTTTTAGAAATTTAAGTTTTCCTATATTGTAGTATATAGGTATCAGCTATTATTTCTGATGATTTTAGTGTAAGACCTCGCTTGGAATGAAGTCTTTGTTCGAGCTGATGAACGCCGAGCGACGTCCTGTTGCTCTGTTTGGAAGTATGTGTACGAAAGTGAACGAGCCGGTCGCTATGGCCTCAAAATACTGGAATATCCTGCAGTTATCGTATGCCGAAAGTCATGCCAAGTTCAGCTCGGCGGATGCGAATGAGGTAAAATACGATATTTTAAGACTACCTTCATTTACTAGCAATTTTTATAAGCACAAAATTTAACCTAGACAGTGAAAGTTTGAATCTTTTTTTTGGATATTTATTGTAGTTACTGCAAGATGAATGTGTGTAAAGACAAGTATAACATCGCCTCTGAAATTGCATGTTTGGTGCCTAGAATGTATGAGGATAATCTAGTTTATGGGTTTCTTTTCCAATGGCCCCATTTTCGGTTGATAAATGCCGACGGCTCTCGAAAAGCCCTCAGGCCACGTGGATGATCCGAGCGAAACATATAGAAAACTTGTTTAAAAACGGGCTGAAATCTATTTTCCGGACCCTTCGGCATCTTTATTAGTCATAGTTTTTTGCAAAAAATATCAAAAAAAATGATGACTAAATAAATACCTACTACAATATAATCATTCAGCTCTACCCGACCTTCTTCCGGATCGTGCCTGGAGATCGGAATTTGATCTCAGCTCGATGCCATCTCATCAAATCCTTCAATTGGACTCGGGTTGGGACCATAAAGCAGAGCGATCAGCCACGATATTCGCTTCCTCATGAGAGCCTGACAACTCAACTGGAGAACACGTATGACATTCAAGTCATTTACACGGCTGGAGTGACTTCGGATCAGTTGAAAAACATTGGCTACGAGTTGGACGAGCTGAAGGTGAGGGTAAAATACGCGGTTGACAGTTGAAGGTCGAGATTTCGAAGGGTTTTTTCAATAGAAATTTTTACTTTGAAGTCGCAAAAGTTTTGATTTTCGCATGTTTTTTCTGCTTTTTACAAATTTTTTTACCTTTTGTCATCAAAAATATAGCCTCAAGTCCCTTCAAATTTCAGTCCCGAGACGCCCACATCATCGTCGCTGACATGGAAACGGAGCTCGCTCTCCACGTTCTCTGCGAAGCCTACAGCAAAGACATGTTTGGAGTGGATTATCTGTGGGTGCTGCCCGGCTATCATCAGAACAATTGGTGGATGGATGTGAGCGAAACGAATTGCACGTTGGAGCAGATGGAGAAGGTGCTGGAATACCATTTATCGGTCGAGTTTGCGCCTCAACGAGTGAATACTGAGGATGTGATTATTAGTAATCATACTGTGGATGAGATCTTGGGAGATTTGAATGGTAAGTTGAGCAAAAAAATATAGAAGACCTATTTTTCACAGATTTACCCGACAAATTTAATGTTTTTAGGAGTCTGTGTCGCCGAGGAGTCCGCCTCCTGTCTGACTTCAGTCTACAACACCTATGCCTATGATGGAATCTGGGCCTTGGCTCTGGCCCTAAATGAGACCTTATATGGCCCTGGAGGACCTCAAGGAGAGGAAGAAAGCGCCGAGATCACTGCTCATCGGCTATTACAATTGATGGGGAAGGATCAGTTTGAAGGGCTGACAGGGAGAGTAAAGTTTGATCATAATGAGAGATTGGGGCTGGTCTACGTTTACCAGTGGATCAATGGGACCTATATGAACATGGGGTACTATGACGGCACAGTGGACCGATTCGATATTCACAAAATTGAGGAGTGTAAGTGTGAGGGAGGATTCTTATTTTTTGAATTATAGAATATTTGAATATGCGAATTTTTAGAGAAAAAATAAGCAAAAATTTTTTAAACTTCATTTTTAACACATGCAGATCATTTCTAATAAAATTTCAAAAAATTTATTGAAATTTGCATATTTAAAAAATTTAAAAAATTGCATATTCAAATTTTTTAAATAAGGAATAAATAAGCTAAAAATTTTTTGGGTCAGTTTATGGCCTATGCAGGATATTTTTCTCAAATTTAAAAAAATTGGCTAAAATTTGCATATTTAAAAAAAACGTAAAAATTTGCGTAAAATTTGCATATTATAATTTTTGCAAATTTTTCAGCCTGGACTGTTCCCCGCGACGCCACCGTCGTAATCCGTCAACGTCGCTATGTGAACTACTTTCTATTGGGTATTATGTGTGCCATTTCCATATTTGGAATGCTCGTGGCGGCGCTTTTCCTCTTCCTCAACATCAAATATCGCAACCACAAATTCATCAAAATGTCCTCTCCCAACATGAACAATGTCATCATCTTCGGCTCCATGTGTTGCTATGCCTCTGTCATTTTACTGGGAATCGACACCAGATTCGTGGGATCCAATGCTTTCGAGAAGTTGTGTTACGTACGTTAATTTTGGATGGTATGTTATCCGAATTTAGATCAAAACCTGGGTTCTGAGTGTGGGCTTCACGCTGGCGTTTGGGTCGATGTTTTCGAAGACCTGGCGAGTCCATAGTATCTTCACGAACATCAGGAAAGACAAGAAAGCCATCAAGGACGCCCAGTTGTTCATGATTGTGGCCTTGCTTTTGTTCATCGACGGCTTGATCTTGGGGGCTTGGTCGATTATCTCGCCGTTTCGCTTCAAAATCACAGAACATGAACCTGTGGTGAGTGTAAAATACGGTATCCGTAGTAATGAGTAGAAATTTCGATTTCAAATTTTTAAATCATTGTTTTGTAAAATACGAAGTCCATAATAACTTTTTCAGAGGGTCAAAAATCAACTAGTGATCCCAGAACTGGAGCGATGCCAAAGTGATTACGCATTTTTGTTCCAAGGAATCTTTTATGTCATCAAGGGAATGCTCATGGTATGTTTACATAAAATACGTTGTATCCATCAAAATATTTATTTATTTGGATGGGACATTGTTACGATTTCACGAGGTGTATCTCTGCAAGCGATCAATGTATAATACATATTCTATACGATTTTTGAAAGTTTACGGCCAACAAAAACATTTTTCTTTGACTGCTCTCCGAATTTTGCGTTCTCTCTCGCTAGATCGCTGCAGATTTTTTCTTCAAGGCATGAAAAAAAATTTAGTAATTTTTCCGTAACTTTGATAGCAGTACGGATACGGACCGATCCAGTGGCAAAAAACGTTCCATTTTGCATCCGGGAAGTATCAAAAAATGTAGCAAAATGCCTCCATTCCAAATGAAAAAACTTCGTTTTGAAGGGTCTCCCTTACAAAAAGAGCAGACGCGCTTTGAAACCGGAGTTTTTGACTTGGAAAGGGAGGCATTTTGCTACATTTTTGATACTTTTTGAATGGCAAATGGCATTTTTTGTCACTAGATCAGGTCATCCACTGTATGTGCACAAACTTTAAAGAAAATGTCAGCATTACTTTGCCAAAAAATAATATTGCCATCTACTGTAACATTGCAGATATTCGGCTGTTTCCTGGCCTGGGAGACCCGCGCCGTCAACGTCCCCGCCCTGAACGACTCCAAATACATCGGAATGTCTGTATATAACGTGGTTGTGATGAGTGTGATCGGGGTGGCGTTGGCGGTGATGCTGCAGGACCGTGTGACCGAGTCCTTCATCCTCACCGCCATCCTGATCATCTTCTGCACCACGCTGACGCTGTGTTTGGTGTTTGTGCCAAAGGTGGTGGAATTGTTTCGAACGCCTCGCGGGACGGATGCGCAGCGCTACAGGAAGGGCATGATGAAGAGTATGGTGGGGAAGAGCAGCACGGAGCGGCTGCACAGACAGCTGTCCATGTGAGTTGATTGTAAACCAATGTTTTTGCAATTCTTTTGACTGTAAAAAATGTAAAATACGCCATAAGTGAAGATTGGTTTACTGATTTAATTTTCAGCCGAGTCTCCGAAGGAATCAAAGAAAAAATTGTTCAGATTGAAGAAGAAAACCTAAAACTTCATCAAATTTTGGTTACTGTAAGTTCTTTGGCTACTTATTTGTTGTAAAATACGCCAATGAGAATTCACAAATTACTTTTCTTTTATAGAGATCCGCCGAATTATGGGATTTGTTGGAACGCCTCCGATTGATTGGCTCTCAAAATTGTTTGGATCGGAATGGAAAAATCCACAGTAAGCGATGGCTTTTAAAAAAAAAACAATTCACTTGTTTTATAATATTTTTTTGATTGGCCGGAAAAACGCTATATCTTGAGCAGAAGGGTTCATAAAATTTGTAATTTTTTTTGGGGAGTGACGATTGGGGAAACTGAAAAATGTTTTATTTCTTCAATGCAAGTGCCGAAATTAGGACAATCGATGGCGCTGATTTCGAAAAGGAGGATTTTTTTTTGACTCTTACCTTTTCCTTGCTTCAGGAGTCAACAAAAATTTATATTTTCAAAATCAGCACCATCCAAAACCCCTAAATCGAAAATTTGTAAAAAAATTTAAAAAATTACGACTTTACAGTACTACTTAAGCAATGATCAAAAAATTATGAATGTCATTTTTAACATCAGCGCCACTGATTAGCCTAAATTCGACACTTGTGTCGAAGGAAAGTAACACTTTTCGGTTTCCCCAATCGTCTTTTTTCCCAAATGTCGGCGTTCCTAATTTTTTGGCGGGCTTTTTGATTTGTCCAGTAAAAATTTTATACAAAAGTTGTTTTGCGAACCGCAGAGTCGTTTTTTCGTGTTCTGGCCCACTCCCAAAAAAAGAATTTTTCCGAGCTGCGCCCAGCTTCGAAGTGACAGTTTTTTAATGGTATTGACGGTGATTTTTCTGAATTAGAGCGTAATGATGATCTGAGATAGACTAGAACTAAATAAAACACTAAGGGTACCATTAAATCACCTTTTTTTTGAAATTTTAGACATCACCCTTACTTGTTTGTTCCCAACCTGCAGCCTGCGAAGAAATTCAAAAATAAAAAATTTCTTCATTCAACCATTAATTTTTGCTTTTCAGGCAGCCGAAGCAGCAACTTGTGCTGTGTTTCCTCCGATGAGAATCCGTCCACTTCCCTGTACGAAGCCAGCAATCGAAAGAGTTCTTCGAGTAGCCTAAGGTAATTTATGATTTTTTACAAAAAATTGAGGCCCTGTTCTACACTCATTCGAAATCTTGGGTCGTATTTTACCCTCAAATGTGGCCATTTTCAGCAAGACCGAGACGTTTTCCTCGCTGTTCCGTCGCCCGTCCAATGGCAAGTCCATAGTGGTGAAGCAAAAGGCCGAAAGTGGATGGCCATGGCTGGATCCGAGTCAGCCCTCGACCATGTTGTGAAAAATATGTATTGTAAAATACGTGGCCTTTATTTTCATCTCTATCTTTTTTATAGTTGAAGAAAGCGATTTCTAGGCAAAATTTTACAGAAGATACAATAATTTTTGCTTCAAAAACCTAAAGTTTTAATTTTAATTCCGTTTATTTATATAACAGTCAACATTTTTAGTTGAATTTTTAATGCCAAACTCTTGGACTATGTCCGCTTTTCATGCCGATTTCCCTCCGCTTTTCTTGCCTTTTTCTCTGCTACAAAAACCGGTCTCTCAGGAATCTAAATCTCTCCTCCTCTTCAGGTTTCACACAATACTTTTACTCAAAGCAATGGTGCCAATTCCTATTTTTTTATGTTATAATAGTAGAATTCCTGAAATGATACTCAATGTATGCTCAACTGAATCAGTAATAAAGACGTTAAACAACAGGTCGTATTTTAAACAACATATGAACAGATATGGGGCTATTTACAGCTTGGAATACTGGAAGTAGGAAGAAAGTTCTGGAGGAATTTGTGTGTCATTCGACGCTTTTTTTCGGATGAATTCAAGTGTGAATCCGGAGAAATGTAAGTGAAAAAAAACAAGTGAAAAGTGGTCGAGAAAACAGCTGGGCATAAGGTGTTCAGCTACGGCCATAGCTCAGAGATAGCCCTACTTTTTACAATTGAAAAATATGTGCCTCTGGGCTACTTTAGAATCTGACAACTTTTTTATTTGTCATTTGGCTTGTCTTGGCGTGATATCGCTCTAAACATCCCTCTTTTCCGGCCAAGAGGGATGTTTAGAGCGACTCTTTTATATCTCATAGTACAATTTAAATTTGCATTTTTTTTTGGATTTTGTTTTATATTCTAGCGCAAAGATATTTGATTTGTGACCCACTGAACCTTCTCGAAGGTCTTTAGACAAATCTCTGACGATGATTAATTCCGCCCGATCAGATTGGAATAAGCGGCAATTAAACGGACGTCAAAAAGAGTTTATTCAAATCGGGTTAAGGCCTCCATAATTGCGGTTAATTGGTCATGAAAGGTCGTTTGGGATCTTGAACTTGAGCAGAGATTTTTGGGCTCTAAAGAGCCGTTGATTACCGTAGTTTAGGCTCGTTTCAACTCGTGATGACTTAGTCTCCCAAAAACTTCCAACGCACTCCCCAACGTCTCCGATCACATTTCCAAGACTTTACGTGGAACTAAGACCATTAATTTGACAATTACTTTATTAAAAGCCTTGCCGGCAACTCTTGGCGGTCACAAAAACCCTTTCGGAATCGCCCAAGGTCATCTTCCGGGTCGATTTTGATTGCGGCGTTCAAATTACTTGGGAATTGAGTGGAGATTTTACTTTTGTTTGATGCAGAGCCAAACTTTTTACAATGGAGAAGGGAAGATGGTACGGACAGAGGGGAAGAAAGGACAAGATGGGACTTTCAAGGTTATGCGGGGACGGTCGGAGGACCGATCAAGGAGTGGGGCAGTTTCTGGTGTAAAGAGGAATGTAGGAAACGGAATTTGGACGAAAATTAGGGTTATTGATCATCAGTTTAGTTGATTCTGGCATCTGTCTTGCCAAATATGAGATTTTGATCTTCTTTTGGTCTTGGCAAGCCCATATCTTAGTTAGATTAAGTAAGAAAGGTGCTGACAGTTTGAGTCTCGGTCTGAATTTTACATAAGTCTACTTTAGCTGAATTCACTACGAATCTCCCCTAAGGCCTGTGCATTTTAATGCAAGAGGTATTTACACACCTTGTAAGATCATCATTGAAATTTGTGCCAAGTTTTACAGGGTCTTTCAAGAAACGTGAAGGAAAGTCGGAGGCTCTAACTTCCTGCGAAGGCGACGCAGAGACTTCGTTTTTGGAATGTGTATGTATTTTTAAGCGACATTAATTTTCTCCTATGAAATAACAAAACTTTAAAGATTTTCAACCGAAAAAATCGAAAATTTCTCCATGATTTTCAACCAAAAAACACTGGCTCTCGGGGTGAAAGGGCTCTACTTCAAAAGGCCGTAGAGACCTCAGTTTGCACTATAAAATCTTGTTATTTTACAGGCAAAAATTAATGTCGCTTAAAAATGCATATTCCAAAAACGAAGTCTCTGCGCCGCCTCCGCCGAAAGTTATGGCTTCCGACTTTCCTTCACGTTTCTTGAAAGACCCTGTATAAGACATAGTATGTAGGTCCTACTTTGAGCACTGACTCTATAAACCTTGTCATCACTCCATTAAAAACATAAAATACTCTTGTATTTCCAGCCCAATCAAACCCTCCAAATTCCCCTACTCAAGCCCAATATCCTCCTCCCTCTGACCCATCGTATCCCCGTATCTTCGCTTATCTCTTGATCGCTTTAAACTGAATTTCCGTTTGATCTTGTTGGCTGATCTCTAGCCAATCCAAAGTGCACATATCTCGCGCAGTAAACCGCTAACGTACCGAGTGTAAAGTGTTCGTTGTAAAGAGTCCACCCTCTTCTCGATCAGAACTTTCTGTTGCCTTTTTTGGTATTTGCAAAAAATTCTTGATGGTCGAGAACTTTTTGCAGTTTGAGATAGGGAAATTTGATAATCTTGGCGTATTTTATGAATATTTTTGGCTCAAAAATTTCTCCGAAATGCTTCAAGAAAGAGCCTAGAGTGTAATCATTACGACAATGTTGATTTCCAATTAAAATTTAGTCCCGCTTTGACCTAATTCTATATTGTAGTAGGTACCCAGACCCTCCCAAGACCACAATCCCCCAACCCTCTTCCTCAAATTACCCTCCAACCTCTTGAACGGCGTCTATTTGCAGTAATGACGGTACTTGGAACTTAATTGACGTAAATTTATAATCTCTTTTTACCAATGTTTTCTTACCTTCAAATGATCGTGCGTTCGCCAAATATCCTTGTATAAAAACGCAAAAAAATTCAAAATTCGAAATCCAAGAAACCGGTAATTCCGGAGACTGCGATCAAATTTGTTCCGCAACATTAAAGTCTAGGCGATTCTCACGTTCCTTGCGCCGCTTCTGAAGCGTTTTTTGGGGGGTTGTAGTTGGGGGAGCCGAGCGTTCTTCAGCCATTTCCGGACCTTCGGACAACTCACTTAATTCCTTTGCAATTAAAAACCAATTCTTCCCCCATCTCCGTGTCGCGCACTCTCGATGACCTTCACTTGTCCCTTGACATAACGTTGGAGGCGCAAAAAGTGAGAAGACGGAACAAAGGGTGGGAAGAGGCGACCAATGCGGTTATCGCGACGGAGGTGAAAGCTGGAAGGAAGCGACCGAGTTGTCACAATTGCGGTTTCAAGGAAGTTTTGAGGGCTGGGAGGGTTAGAAAGTACTGGGAGACTGGAGGGAGATATTAGGAAGCTTAGGGCAATAGCAGAAGCTTGGAGATTACTTTAGGTAGCCTTCGGTTTACTGTAGAATTCTATTCTAAACGGATTGGATATATATTTGAGAGCTTTCTTATGGCTACTCGCTGTCCATTGCCCATTGGCAAATCAGTTTTGCCTGTCCTAAAAAGTATTATATTTCTTGAGTCATCAAAAATTTCATTTTCATGCCTATTTTTGAATCCTTGCTCTTCAATGTTTCCGTATTCGTAGCAGAGCCTCTCCATAGCAGGCTGACCCCCAAACAGCTCCCGAAACAGTTATACTTATAGTTTGCCCCACTGTATATACTCCCCACTTTCCACGGCTCGTTTACGTACAGATACATTGCAGCTGATCCCTCGCTCTTTTTTCACAAATCCTGTGAACAATATGTAGATCACATAGATCTCTTCTACTCTCACATTGAGAGCCGAACGGGAGATTAGCGAGAGTGCAGTGGCTCGCCAGCGTTCATAAAAAAAAGAATTTACGGCGGTTACTTCCGAAAGCGACGTATCGATCCGATTTTTTGTTGTGCCGATGTCATCCTGGCTAGCTGGGAATTGCAGGCATGCAGATAGGCGCTGAGGGCTTGTGTATCTGCTAATTGGCTAATTTCAGCTCATAAGATTGGATTTTTTTCGGGTAAATCATCAAGTCTTGTCTAGTGTAACATCACTCATGTTGATGATGTCAGAAGAGCAAATTTCTGATAGGATTGCCATCAAATTTTTTTCTGAAGGCTCTTTGAACCCCCTTCTTCACCTGTAACCCCATCCATCCCTCGAAACTTTTGTTTCGCTTCCATTAGCGGCGCTCTAATAAGCCGGCTCCTCATGTGTAATATCCAGCGCGTTGTTGGTGGTCACAGCGCGCCGAAACCTCATCGCCGCGATCCATAATTTTCGACTGGACTTTTCTCCCTCCATATGCCCTCTGGCGGTTCGAGTGAAGGTCATTGCGAAATGCGGGGGATTCGAACGTCGCGTGCCCTCAGGGCTTTCACGTTGGTCGGGGTTGTGATCATGTGATAGTGGTTGGGTAATCTGATCGAGGATTAAAGGCGGAGGTTTCAGGGATCTTCTGGAGAAGTCTATCTTGGGGGAGTTTTAGCTTTGATCATATTATACTAGACATCTGCTGACATCAAGTATAATATGTGATGTTCTTGTAGATAAATTAATTTTGCTCTTTTGCCCTCGCTTTCAAACAGCACTTTCTTTCTTTCCAGCTCATTTAGCAACAAAATTCAGCATCAATATTTACAGAGTCATTAGATCCCCTCTTTCTTTTTCCAGTCCATAAACTTGTCGCTTGTGTAATCTCTAATACGATTGTACGATTTTTTGATTATACACAACTGGTTTTGAGGCTGTTTTCTAATGCCTCTCTGATGATGGTCAGTTGAGGGAGGGCTGTGACTACGAAACGAACCTGTTGATTATATTATTTCACTCCATTTTGAGGATGATTTTGGATATTTTAGTCTTAAAAAAAGATGTGCGATACATATTTTCTATAGTTGCGTAAGGCTTCAAAAACAATTTTATAAAGCTTCAGTTGTCCCTACAATGCAACTCCCAGTTCAATCTTCTTTTTTGTACGGTGTCTTCATATAAAATTTGATATTGCACTAGACCACCTCGCATGTCAGATCTCCAATTTTAAATCCTCCGCTATCCTATGCAAATTTCAATTTCTCAGAAGCCCTGTCCCTGTAAACGTTGCTACCTTCACCCCGCTTCCCTTACCTCATCTAATTACCCGGATTGAATTCATTTCCCTCAGATCTGACCTGTTTTCGTTTTTGTTCGAATAATCGAATAAATAATTTTCCATTAGAATCCTTTCCCTTTCCGGTTTCCAGAATCCCCCACCACCAATTTCTTCTGGGGATTTGAATTCGAGGGATTTCAGAGGATCAAATAAAAAACGAAGTTTCCGATCTGAGGTTGTAGATCCGGCGATTAAGAAAGTAAAAAACGGAGGGGTTTCTTGTGCGGATCAGTGGGAAACTTCGGAAGTTCCGGTGGGGTGGAGTGAAAGTTCAAAGGAGGTTTGGGTTGTAAGCGGAAGGGATTAGTTTTGTAAACGTCTGGAATGGGTAATAGTCATCGGAAAGGGGTTTGAGGTGGGTTACAAACTGTTGGGAAATGTAGATAAGTAATAGAAAAAAATGAATCGGAGATCTTTTGTATGCACCATGATTTTTAGTAGACAAAGGTTGGCGAAAATTCGAATTTTGGCACGAAAAGTTTCACAATTATTTGTACCCTAAAGGGTAATGTTTCCACAAAAAATCAATTTTTTCCGCACGAAACTAGCAAAGTTATGATCGAAAACTGTTTTTCTCGCTCTCCACGTTTATCGTACTCTCTTGGCGGTATAATATCTCAGCGGCGCTTGCAAAGCGCAAGCTAAAACTTTCAGGAATTGAGATTTACTTCATGACGGACGTCTGTGCAAAATTTGAAGAAAATCTGAACGTCGCACTTGGGGTACTTCCTTTGTAAATTCAGAACTTTCTTGGTTTTCGGCGGCCTAAAAATCAGTCATCCAACATCCTAACCTCAGCTTCAGAAAATTTTTATTTGTGGCGCAATTTGCGGACTACCCTGGCAAACTTTTCTTGCCCTACCTGAAATTAAAATTTTGTGGTCAATAACCAAGACGTGAGACGTGTGATTTGCGACCTTCCCCAATTGTAGGATTGATCCCAAACAACTTATATTCAGGCGGTTTCTAAAAACAGCATTTTGAAAGCACTTTTTTTCTCTTCTTCAACCATTTGAAACTATCATCGCCTTCAAAAAGTCGTTTACCGAACCCCAAATTCCTTGTAACTCCAAGACAAACAAGCGTCGTCATCGCCATTCTTCTCCACCCTCACCTTTCCCCCCATTTCCCAAATTTGTCAAACCCCATAAATCGCTATATGTAATGGTTACCTTGACATGTGCTAATGGCTAATTCTGAGGAGGATTCAAACAAAGATTCAGGATCTCCTTCGTCTTTTTTCCCCTTCAGATTCCTCTCGACGATTCTGAAGGGCGCTCCGCGAGGAATCTGAAGGCTAGACACGTTCGGCGTTCCTCTGTTTGTTGATGCCGAAGACGGAAGAAAAGTGCTTGTGGAGCTGCTGAAGGAAGTTCAATGAGTTGAATTTGGGTTCAGCTTGGATGATGGGATTGTTTTAGATGGAGTTTTGGGGACCTCATGAATAACGTAACTTCAATTTTTTGTGAAAATGTAATCTTCTTATGTCTTCTAATACTATGTAGGTTTGAGTATTCTATGTTGTGATGGTAGCTTCAGAAAATTGCAAAATTAGGGTCTAGTTTGAACTAAAATTGATGACAAATGGTCGACTGCATACCATAAAATAATTGTAAAATTTTAATCTATTCTAAACTTTAAAAATTGATTTTGGCGTCAAAAAAACCTTATAGGACATCATCACTAGGCCTTGGATAACACCTTGTCTTGATTTTCATAGATTTTAGACATCAAAATTACACCTCATTGGCCATCACCTATCTGATGACAAGTATAAGTTTATTTCCCTATTTTTCTCTCTCTCTCTAGTCATCTTCAAGCATTCGTATTTTTATAACAAACCCCACGTAGACCCCTCGCTCATCACTCATCTCACTGATTATCATCCAGTTATTGCGTAAGTTGTTATTGTCCATCCCCAAACTCTGATCCCCGTTGTTAACGTGATTCCCCATCCCAAACATTTTACTTTTTTTTGGAAAATGAAAGTAATCGTCATCCCCTTCAGCGCCTTTTTTGCCCACCCCCAGGTATTTTTCGTCCGAATCCCCGTTTACTTTTTATTGAATTGACGGTGATTTCACGCTGATCAAAAAGTTAAAAAGTGTTCCTGGTAATCTCTGGAAGGGAAGGATTTATTTATAAGCTTAGAATATGAGCTTAGCATGCTTTGAAACTTTAGACTCGTATCGTCATCACTGCACTCGTTTTTTAAAATTTTTTGTGTAAGTGGTTTAAGTGTAATATTCTGATGGTACGCAAGTTTCTAGGCAATTTTGATAGGCTCTAACTGCTATCAGATCCCCTATGAATGCCCTGCCTTTACAATATTTGAATATCTACATTTTAAAATACGTTTTTCATCAATTTTATATGATACTACCTATCAACTTCGACCTTTTTTCATTTTACCCACGCGTTTGTATAATCCTTAATTTCGTTCGCAATGATCAGTTAAAATATAAACCACAATTTTTCAGCTTACAATTTGCCTTTCCTCGCTCAACGTATCTCAGCTCAAGTCGTCAGAAAAAAGATGTGCAATCTCCAGAGCTCGGTCCCAATCGCCAAATCTCGCAGTATCCCTGCCAAAGCCCCACTGCCAGTGGACGGAATCCCCGGGAACACCATCTCCAATGTTAAGAGTGATGATGGTATGTCTACATGTTGTATAAGTTGTATATTCAAAGAATTATGAGTTTTAGAGCAAAATTTTAATATTTATACGAGGGATTTCAGATTTTTTAATGCAAAATGAATGATTTTTTAGGAAAGACGGTAGCTACTGCCGCATTAATGCGTGTGTCCCATAATATGGCCTACTTCTCGTTGATCCACGTGGATTCTGTGATCGCTCAGAAGGCCGTCACGGTGTCCACCCCTGAGGATGACCCACTAAACTTGAAATTGGGCGAAATCTACGTAAGAAACTTGAATTTTGAATCTTTTAGCGACTTTAGAAAACAGTAACACTTGTAATAGTTATACCAATGGTAGTGAAATTAATTCTGCAAATCTTTTTCAGGACAATCTCCCCTTCCGTCATCACTATCCCATCTACATCCAAGTGCATCACAACAATCCCGAGAGACTGGTCCTCGAACATCTCTTGGACAACTTGGCCGAGACCGTGTTGGGCCGCAACAACCTGGAGCTCAAGAAGAACGTCACCATCGACCTGCTCGACTCGGATGGCGATGCCCATTTCCGGGATCGTCTCGGCTTCTTCGTCACCGATCGTCAGCAATTCGTACAACTGACTGTGGCCGCGGCCGAGGCCGGCAAAGTGCTGAAGAAGAGCTCAGGTGAGGAGGGAAATGGGGATAAGATGATGACATGGGCATGGCAAGGGGAGATCAGATTTTATTTTGTGGAAAAAATTGGGAAAAATCGGAAAAATGATGATTTTGGACATGGGGAGCAATTTTTATTCAAAAAGAGATTGCTGAATGCGCGATAGACAGATTTTGCTCAAATTTTGCCCATTGGCCGTGTTACCCAGACCTATGATTATATGAAAATTTTAGTTCCCATATCCTCAGGGTGCCAGAGATACGATGTAGATTCCAAAACCCGATTTTTGGCCAAATCCGACCGAAAAATGTCGGTGATTTCTGCAAAACGCAGATTAAAAATTCGCCCAATCTTTTTCTAAATATTATTCAACCTTTTTGTTAACGTTTTCGACTTCCTACAATGCTATTTTTAGACTTTTCAACGCAAAATAAGGGTATGAATGACTAATACCCTTATTTTGATCGGACTTTGCCCTCAAATCCCCGCTCCCCTTGCGCAACATGCACTTTACTCCCAATCCGAGTGGTATTACTAAAATGACCACAATCCCCACTGCCTTTCGAACCGGTTTTATTACTTTTTTGGGGACGGAAATCACAACGGACATTACTTTTTAGGGGAATTGCGTCAATCAACGATAATTTTATGTTTTCTTGGGCGTTTTACCAAAATCACTCGCGCAGGGAGTGTAAAAATATTTGGAAAATCGAACACTTTGTGAACTCTGATTAGGGTAACAGGAAATTGTTCGAAAAAATAAGATTTTGTAGGGGAAAGAACGTAAAATTTTAAAAGTTTAAGGGTAAATAAGGTAAATCAATGTGTCCAAAATAATAATAATTTATCATTCTCCACAAAAATTACAAAAAGCATGAAGAAGTCATCAAAAATTATATTACACTTGACATTTCTTCCTTTTTTTCCCTAAAATCATAATTTTTCAGATTACAAGGTCGAAAAGTTCCGCGCAACCGAATTCCAAGACCTCGTGGACTTTGATAACACCCTCTCAACCCAAACCCGCGACGAATTCCTCGAGGCTTTGACCAAAAAAGTCCAAGTTTTTGTGGTGAAGCCGGCCAAACAAGTTGTGATTGACGAGGACGAAAAGAAACCCCTCGCCTTGGCTGGATACGCCTTTGTTCATGGCGACAGGATCCTCAGTTTGTATGCTGACAACGATGAGATCGCTCAGACCTTGTTATCGGGAATTGTAGAGGCCACAAAGG
This sequence comes from Bursaphelenchus xylophilus, assembly GCA_904066235.2. Classification (NCBI taxonomy): domain Eukaryota; kingdom Metazoa; phylum Nematoda; class Chromadorea; order Rhabditida; family Aphelenchoididae; genus Bursaphelenchus; species Bursaphelenchus xylophilus. The sequence goes on from CAJFCV020000004.1 coordinate 3,974,159, forward strand.
CCAAACAAGTGAGTTTTCCGAATTTTTTGGAGAAAAATGACGAAAAATACAGACGATTTAACAATCCGTTTTAAAAATCTAAAGTAAAAAAATTTCACTTCTCTCGGCAAAATTTTCAAAATGGCAGATGAAAATACAAAAATTTTTTTCAATAATAGCAAGGTTCCCCATACGCGCCCCTTCCCACACCCCATTTTAGAGTCTGGTCTCTTTCGCTCCGCTTTTACAGCCGTGCAGGGATGGCCGAGTGGTTAAGGCGGTGGACTTAAGTTCCCCTGGGCGTCAGCCCGCGTGGGTTCGAACCCCACTCCCTGCAACTCACTTTTTCAAAGTTTTGAAAGAATTTTTGAGTAAAAAAGTCATTGTAAATACAACAATATCATACAGTAAGATTCTCTTTTATCTCAAAAATTTCTTTGACATTGTTTTAAGAACTTTTTTTTAGCCAAAAAATCAAAATTTTTGAGAAAAAAACAGCAATTTTGGCCTAAAATAAGATAACTTGTTTCAGTTCACGCTGGCCACTTCAACTTCCCACTGGAGACAGCTGGCCGCTCTCCCCAACACCCAATCTCGCCCCATCTACCGTCGTCACACTCGCGCAGTGCCCGCCAACGTGAAATGGGACCGGATTTTCGCGTTTAACGTCGGAATCAACCTTTTCTAAACGCCGTACCTCCACCTAATGAATCTTAATCAAAGCTCCAGACTTTTATTCCAGGAACAAATTCGAAAACAATGTCCGTCTCTCCTCTCGTATCAGCTATTTGTACATTTCCGTCTTAAAACTTCCCAAATTGTCATAAAGCGTCTCACGTGTCCGAAAAAAATTGTAACGACTTTCTTGTCCGTTTAATAAAGTTGTTGTAATTCGTGGACAAGACAATATTACAGCTTGTTGAATATTTTAGGCACTAAATTGCCGATTTATCGGACAAAAAATATATTGTAGTAGGCAAAAAGAATAAAAAATCGTCAAAAATATCAATAATAATACTGAAATTGATATTATTCATAAGAAAACAGAATAATTAAACAAACTTGTATTGAGATGCAAAGATCAGAGAGAATAAATAGCCAGAAACACCCATTATTTTCACCATGAACATCTAATTTTAGGCCACATGTTTGCTGGGAGGAGAGACCAAAATGACACTGTCGCCTCGAACAAATAACATCGGAATCTGTCGCTTCGTGGTTTTGTAGATCTCCTCGTAACTTTCTTCATCCGTCTCTGTTGTCGTTACAGTTTCTTCCACATCAGCCAAAATCATATTCAAATGTTGATCGAAAGCGTGCAACCGACCGGTCAGTTCTCGTTCGGATCGCATTTTCACAACAACTCGTTCATTTAACGAGAGACGAATGAGGTCCAAAGGCTCTTCAACCGTGACTCCAACCTGAAAATCGGATATTGTACTTGCCAATAGATCTAAAATCCAAAAAAATCAAAATAAAACAAAATCCCCACCTGTTCAGAAGTAACAAACTGAGACATCGAAGAGTCTGGATGGTATGTAAATCGTCTAAAGAATGAAATTCATATTAATCATGAATAATATAACAGATACTTCAAAGTTGTCAACAACAACTGTCAACGAAAAATAACTGAAGTCTTAGACTTATAATTACATTTATTCACACAATAAGACTGATAAGTGATGCATGCATGCAGATTATGACCGATATAACATTCATTTATTCTTCGACTTGATGCGTGATCCGATCGAGCGAAACTAGGTACCGTTCGCCGTCTTTTAACCCAATTGGACCTACTTCGCACTCCGAACAACACAAATATTGAATTCCTTCATGAGACCGGGTCACTCCAACATTCTCAAAGTGAAAAACGTCCTGAAATCACACTTGATGTCTAGTATAAATAAAAAACATGGTGGATCTCAAGAACCAAGACAAACGAACCTGAACAGACCACCATTGACTCAGAGGTTCCTTCTCCGTCTTTGGATTTGCCTTTTTCTGAGATTCCAGTGGAACGTCGACCGTATATTCACCAATAAACGTGCCCACATTCTTATCCAAAACAACACATTCACAGGTCCGGCACTTGATCCGCACACTATTCTTGCCATCGTCATTGCGTATCTGAAGAAATAAGCAACGTTATTCTAAAATTTGAGCACTAAAAATCAAAAAACAAACGAGAAATAAACGAATTACCTTCTCCATCGTATTTGTTGAACTCGCCGGATTGGATTCGTTTGATGAACTCATTCTTCTTATGCAACCGTTGTCTCAATGCTCCAATCTCTTCTATCTGACTTTCCAGGTCTTGATCGATGTCTGGGAGGTTCTCAACAGCGTTTCTGAGATTAATAAGAGAGGTGTAGATCTGAGTGACCTTGGCCTGATTGGTCGATTGAGCTCCTGATCGTTGAATCAACCTATAACAAGACAGTTCAGCTTGTAAAAAGTCAGAATTTCTATTATGCATTCATTCCACCTAAATTTGCAAGAATAACCATGCCTAACAAAAGAAAAATCAGTCTTCTCATATTATCCATGGACTTACTGAGAAAGAAGTCCACTATAATTTTGCTCGAGGGTATCGAGGATTTCGCGGCACTTCTGAACACTGCTCTGATTGGATTCGTTGGCTGCCATCAACGAAAAATGCCAAAATCTTCAATTTCGCCAAGGAAAATGCGAAGTAACAGAATGCCAAGAAAATTCTGGCATTGGTTGTTTTCGTGGTGGAGACATTGGAAAAAATTCAATAGGTCAGTTTTTTTGAAACGATTAGTACCTCATACAAACTATGATGTCTAATGAGTGCAGTTTTCAACAATATTTACAAGTTTTTTAAATAAATAGTTTATTTACAGGATGTTTTAGGATTAGACAGCCATAACTTGTTTTTTGGGTTCCTCAACGGTTTCATCGGTTGATTTTTTTCGCTCAACTGCTTCCATCAAGTTGTCGAGGGTCTTATGGACAATCTCTGAGTCCTAGAACAAGCATTTTGAATGTTTTAGGTTCCAAAATTACTTACATTTATAAAATGCCCGCAATTTATGAGTTCCAGACTTTTCTCCTCGGATTCCAACTTTTTTAGCAACTCAATACTACCCTTGTACGACACCAAGGGATCACGGACACCATGAACAATCCGGACTGGCTGTTGGACCGGGATTGTGACGTGCTTTCGGCACACACAGTTCTAAAATAAATTTTTTAAGATAAAAAATTGAGAATTTATAACAGATACTCGTATTTTACAATATATTTACCTCAACAAAGTCTTCCAAATTCCCGAGACTGACTCTGATTTTCAGCTCCTTGTCAGCGGCGGGATGAAACGCTTCTTTTCCGTCGCGCAACCGCTGAATTGTCCCAGGTCTAACCTTATCCATGTAGTCCAAAGTAACTAAAACGGCGGGAGCAAAAGCCGCCAATCCAACAATTGAACTTTCCGGGACATCAAATGAGGCCCTGAGGGCTGCTTGAGTGCCCGCAGAGTTGGTTACCAGCAATGCTGGGGAGCTGGGATGAAGGCGTTGGCGGATGTCACGACGCCAATCATTTATATGCCAGGGATGGGCAGGATTCCCGTAGTTGGCATAGTAGATGCTAAAAAAACGTTTTTATGACATGTATACAAAGTTATAAGCAATTGTTTTTTTGAAATTTTCAAGAGTCTGAAGTTTTTACTAAAATGATGAATGCACAGTGCAAAAATTAGAAAATCTTAATTTTTCGAAGAAAAAATCGGTGGAAAGTTTACCGTAGCTGAGTCAAAGATTACTATGTCAATCAAAAAAATGTCTAAGGGCAATAAAATTGATAATTGAGCTTCAATTTTTACATAAGATCAATATAAATTATCATTGCACAGTGCAGTCCAAAAAATCAAAAAAAAATGCGATTTTCAAATGAAAAAATTTTTTTGGAGTGTCAAAAACAGTATCCAATAAAAGATTTTATGTTATAAATAATTCGTATATAACGTTACATTTTTCTATAAAATTTCAAAAATAAAAAAATACAAAACGATTTCCTCAACCTACTTTTCGAACACAAATCCATTCCGTTTGGCCCAATTCCCCACATTTACAGCCAGCGGGTTATTTCTCACCGCTCCAACACCATGACAAAAGAGAACTCGGAACCCGGTCATTTCTCGAATTCTGCCGTCGATCAGCTGAAGTTCAACGCGAATTGGGCGCCTCCGACTCTACGAATGGATATTTGAAGGGAGAAAAAGAGGGGTTCACATCTCCAGGAACCCATGAAAATCGAAGGATCCAGTTCGGCGACTGTGTTTTGTGTCATCCAGAGGATGAGAAATGGCGTGATTTTGCAAAAAAATCTTTAATGAAAAAAGTTGCAGCAAGTATAGAAACAATTTTTTGATCTCACTATGACCTCATATATGTCATGTATATCTCGTTTATTTCCGAAAAAACCCTTATAACAGCGTTAGCAACAAAAATTGTAAGATTCTTTTGATCTCTGAGATGCTTTTGTAAATAATCTCCGCACCTTTTGAATAGGAAACAATCAAGATTCAGGACCGTATGTACAGAAGCTAAATGTCCTTGGGGTTGATGTAGAGGTAATACGTCCAGTACACAATGTTGAACATGATGAACGAGAAGGGGAACCAGAAACGGCAGTGGAGATCGATCGTCTGGGCAACTTTGCGGTTCAACTCCATTCGTTGTTGTCTGAAATGAATGTTGTAGCTGTTTTTTATGGAATTAGGATGGTTACTTTCGATTTTTAACGGAATTTTGGGTATGTTTTTGAGGTAAATTTACAGGGTAAGTACGCTCAGATTTTGATGAAACTTGGCATAAATTTAAGTTAATTTTTTATAAGGTATACGCGAGAATTACAGCTCGCGCTTTGCAAAAATGATCGGGATTTTTAGATCAAAAAGTCAGCCAAAATTTGATACTTTTTGTCGAATTTCGTCATAAAAAATTTTATGCTGACTTCCACTGTAGAAAGTAATATTTCCACAAAAAATAATTTTTTTCTATGCGAAACTAGCAAAGATACAACTAAAAAAAGTTTTTTCTCTGACCGCTCTCCGCATTTCGCGTGCTCTCTCGAATATCATTGAATATCTCGGCTGCCCCTGCAAAGCGTGAGCTAAAACCTTCACAAATTGATATGCGAGAGAGTACGGAAAAGAGGAGAGACGCCAGAAGTTTTTTTTTTCAATTTCCATCTATACAGGGTGACCCAAAATAACGGAGACAAATTTTTGAAGGTCCCACCACGAAAACCGGGCGTTAGAGAAACATAAGCGACAGCGGGAAATATTCTATAACACCTTCTCTATAATCCACGAAAGTTTGGGGGAATCATCATGTCGCAGTAAAAAGTTGCAGCTTAACAAATATGCCTTGCGCCGTTTTTTTGGCCTTCAAGTTTGGTTCCCTTGTGTTGTGTAAAGCCTGGCATTACTACAGCCGCAGAAATGGCAAGATCTTTTGTTTTGTTAGACTACTATGTCCCTAAGAAAGCAGTTGCGTAGGGTTTTGGGCTACGGTTTTTATTTCTACGGTGGTACCGATCTCAACATTGAAGATCGCCATTTTTCCCAAATTTTTTCCATAAAAAATTCAGTTTTTTTCGAATTAAGCTAAAACCGCTAGTACGTGTTCTATTCATAAATACAATGATTCTGAAAAAATCTGTGATTGCTTGCTGGTTGCAACAGCTTTTCCTTAACAAGTTTATTGCCCAGAACTTCCTCGTGGCACGCGGCTTTGAGAAAGATGGGTTATCGATAACAGAATGACATGATAGATAAAAATGGCGCATTATGCTCCTGTACACTTATGAATACGACTCTTGAGCATCAGCCTAGGGCACTTTCGGTCTTTATGTGTCACCGACTCGACCGGTATTCCGCCTAAGGCAAAAATAAGGCAGAATTCTAGTGATTACCAAATAGCATTCCGTATCAGTTACAAAATCTTTCTCTTTTGCTTTTGTGGTGTTCCTTTAATCATGTTCTAGTAACTCATATTACATTTTGCCTTATCTAACATTTAAACTCCTTGTTGCGCTTACATTTTCAAAAAAGGCCGATTTTTGCACTTCAAGTGCCTGAAAATACTCGGCTGTAACTTTTGAACCATCGATAGTTAAGCTTAGTATGATAGCTCATTTTAAAGGTCTTATTATGATAATTAATAACTGTAAATCTCAAACTATCCCGAGTTTTCTTTTTTGAGTAAGGCAGCTTTCTTGTAAAAAGACCCCACGGGCAGAAGGGTCCGAGTCAACCGGATATATTCATGTCGTTCAAGACAGAAGAGCGTCGTACAACAAAACTACCGGTAAATAAAACTACCCTAACGTGGTACTGTAATATAAATAAGGAGTCACTCATGAATCTTAATAAGTCGCAGAAAAAACGGGAAATCTTTTGTCTCCGTTATTTTGGGTCACCCTGTAGTTTGAACCCTAATTCCAACTTACAATTAGCCCACTTACCTTTGCGCTTTCTTGTAATTGATCTTGACCGCATCCTTGCCGAAGCCGGGCGTCGGGAAGGGCAACGGGAAGCCACTAATCGGGTCGTTGCTCCTGCGGAACATGCTCGACTTCTCATTGTTGTTGGCCTCGTTCGGGGATTCGTCGCCCATTCGTGTGAAGAAATTGGCGCCGACGCCGTTCCCGTTGCGTTCGGATTGAGGCAGTAGGCTCATGTGCATGTCCTGCTTTATCCGCATCTTCTGGTGCTGAAAATATTTTGTGATAAGTTTGGCTGAAATTTAGCTTACAATCTCAGAGGAATTTTGAGTTTTTATCGCCAAAAAATTCAAAAAAATAAAAAAAAAAATAAAATAAAATAAAATTTATTTTTATTCGAAATTTTGTTGAACTCTTTGGAAGCCATTTTAAAAATCAAAAAAAGCAAAAAAAAATTTTTTGGTAATTTTTCTAATTTTTCAGCCATGAAAAAATAATATTGTAAAATACGACATGTTTACTTAGCTAGTTAATTTTTTTGCTTACATATTCCTCGGCCATTCGCTTCGCCTGTGCGGAGAGGCAATCCTTGACCGGCATTTTCTCATGGATCTTCCTTCTGGTGCAGTAATTTACAATTGTAAATTCGATGAGTGCCAGAAACACAAAGGCCATACAAGCGCCGCCAAACACGTCGGAGGCTTTGACATAGCTGGCCTGAAATTTTTAGAGTTTTTTTAAATATTCTTTTCTAAAAGTATTTTTTTATCTCTCAAATATTTTTCCGACAATTACTTCCATTTTTTCTCCATACCCTGAGGCAACCAAGTTCAATATTCACAAGTGCTAATATTTTTTTCTCGACGATTAAAAGTTTTTTCGCGACAAAAAAAGTTTCACACAGTGCTTTAAAGAAACATGGCCTCAGGGCAAATCGGAAATAAATTCGGACCGAACATCTCGAAGGTTCTACGAAAAAAAGTGAAATTGAATATCGGATAATAATGTTATTGACTTACTTGTGGGAGAGACATCCGCTCCGCCGAACTCTGCGTGGATAAGGTCAGGAGTCTAAAAGAGAATCGTTTTTGGAGGAAATCGGAGAGGATCACAGTTTTGAGGAGGTTTTTGAATATTTATGGAAAGTAAAAATATCTGGGAAACATATCTGGGTCAAGTAATAAGGGTCCCTAATCTATAGCTGCTATTTGTGATCCCAAGCCCTATGCAACGACAACAGAAACAATCGACAATACAACTAACTATGCCCTAGGCAACAACTTCATAAACGAACTCACAATAGCATCGACCAAACAATAGACAGTAGAAATATGACAGTTTATTGAATACAATACAACCGGGAAAGAACAGACACAAAATAAAATACAATAATAATTGGCGATTTCTCTTCCTTTTATACCAATTTGTCGGTCATTCCGTGGGAATATGCAAATTCGCACGCGAAGTCGTGACAAAGGTTCAATGGTGAAAACTTTGTCAAAAAGAATTACAAAAATATTTTTTTTTGTTTTCAGGGTAAAAGGGCCCTACTTCAAACGGCCGTAGCAACCTCAGTTTTCACTTTAAAATCTTGTTATTTCATAGACAAAAATTAATGTCGCCTAAAAATACATGTTCCAAAAACGAAGTCTCTACGCCGCCTCCGCCGGAAGTTATAGCCTCCGATTTTCCTTCAGGCTGCTTGAAAATGCACTAAAACCAATCATCGTATTTTACCGTCCTATTCCAATCTCTTTTAGGTCTACTCTCAAGAAATATTTTTTCCCAAAAAACTTCTCTCAAACTGGCTTACGTAGTAATGGACAAAGAGACCCGTCCTGGCACGGCTTCCACATCCAGCCAGAACGAAATCCAAGAAATGACGACGATCAAACTTTGCGGGACATAAGTCTGGATGATATGATGCATCAGGAGCCGGTCTACGATGAACTCTGCCGTCGCGCAGCTCCAGTTTCCCATGGCGTAACTGTCGTTGCGGACGGCCGGAATGATCGTCCGCAACTTCATGTCCGGCATTCGAATCTCTGGATTCGTCATCACTCCGTAGCTGCTCCATTCGATGATCAGAGATTCGGTGTCGTAGGGGTCTAAAAAGCTATATGTTTGGGGTCTGCATATATTTTATTATGATTTGTCACCTAAAGGATGACAAAAGAAATCGGAATTAAAATGGGAATTTTTTTGAAGTGTGACGCTCAAAATTTTTTTAAAATTTTTGCATAGACTAAAAATCAATGCCTGAAAATTTTAGCTTTCATTTTCCAGGGAAACCCAAGAATTTGAACGATTTTTGCTGCCGAGAGAGTAGGCGAAAAGTGGAGTGCGGTTAGAGAGGAAACACTTTTTGGCCGTATCTTTGCTAGCTTCGCATAGAAAAAATTGATTTTTTGTGAAAACATTATCCTATACGATAGAAATAAGTACGAAACTTTTCACGCAAAAATTCTCCAAAAAATTTCAACTTTGTGTCGATTTTCGGCCAAGAAATCTATGGTCGTTTCTGCAAGGCGCGAGCTAGGAGTCTCGCATATATCTTATGAAAAAATGATCTAAATTTGTGCCAAGTTTTATCAAAATCTGAGCTTGGAGTACTTCCACTTACACGACAATATCCGCAGCGCACATCCCTGACTGTCCAAGGGATATCGGGCAAGATGGAGCATACAAATAACCGTCATTGATATTCTAAAAACCTTTTTATATCATAACAGCGAGAATATTTATGCTTTAAATCTCAAATGGAGCTCACCGAGCATCATAAAATACGGTGCCATTAGAATAAATCCAAACCAAAAAATTAGGAGAGGTGACATCATGAAATGAGGCTGTTCGAGCATTCGCAAAGTATAAATCTAAAAAAAAGATTACATTGACATGCATGAAAGTGCAATAAATACAACTGAGGATTAAGGAAACTGACCGGGATGCCATATTAATCCGTACAAGTTCTGGTCCTTGACCAGGATCCGATTACTGCCATTGTGAGCCAACCGATGGTCTATCCAGCGCAATTGCAAATAAACGTCGATATGAAAGTCCTGGAATTTGAAAAATTTTAAAGTTTCGGAAAGGTAAATAAATGTAAAATACGATACATTGTCCAGCTTTTTCAGCAATTTTTGGAACTGCCTAGAACAAGGTATAATTCCTAGCCGCCCTTGACTTTTTAGCTCTGTAAATCCACAGAGAGCAGCTAATAAATGTTTTTTGAAGAAATAGAGTCTTTATGACACCATAGCCATATGTATTTTACCATGTATTCGATCCAAACTTACCATAGTTTGAGCGCGGAATGAGGACATTCCTTCAATGTACATTTGAATTGTGACCCGTGTTGGTTTGCCTGCAAATAAATCGTTTACAAACATGCATTGTTCATTTTTATGACAACATTTTTTCGTATTGCACATTTTTTAAAGCTCCAAATTTTTGTTCTTTGCGTGTTTCTGCAGTCTCAAGTCGCCTAAAATAAATTCTTTTAGGCATTTTTTGAAATTTAATTGTTGGAATTGGAAACTGGAGATGATTTCTAATGCAAAGACAGCTCCGAATTCAGTCATTTTGATGACTTATGCTCCTCTCCATGACGTGGAAATAATTTTTTTTTTATTCTACTCCGGAAATTGGCCTTGAGGGTGTGAAATAGAAGATCTCTGAGTCAATTATGCATTTTTTAAACGTTCCCAAAAACGAATCGGATGACTTTTTGGTCTGAGGAAAATAGGGAAGTGTTGTTTGTTTATTCAAAATATGTCATAAGTGCGAACAAAGTGTGAAAGGCCAAAAAAAGTGTTTTGAAATGGCTAATCCAAATTTGAAAAAAGAGAAATTGTAACGGGATTTTTTTGCGATTTCTACAAAAATCACATATTTTTTTTCAAAAACTTTAATTAAAAATTTTATTTAAATTTTTTTCCCAGATTTGATCAAAAAATAAAAAAAAAAAATCTAAACGATTTTTTTGACTATTCCTTCAAAATTTACTTTAAAAATCTATAAAAAAAACAATTTCCGATTTTTCCAAGTTACCGTAAAAATAAAAAATTTGCAAAAATATCAAAATTTAAGTCATTTCAAAAAAAAATTGATGGTTTCAAACACCAAGGATAATCCGAGGATCTCAGAAAAGTGTACTTTTATTTTTTCGAAATGTCAAAAAAATCCGACGCCCCAAAATTTAATTTTTTTTGTAATTATGAAAATTTGTTACGATTTCTAGGCCCAACTTTCTTTCCAACTCACCTTGCCCAGCAGTGGGGACGGCGTGATTATTGTAATACCGGTTTCTCCTCATAATCGTCGTCAGATCGACATGCCCTCCTCGTCCCGTATCTTCGGCCTCGGCCAACAGTAGCATCCGCATAAAAACCAGCAGTAAGGGAGTACAGTAATGTGGACTCAGCTTGACCATTTTTGGGTGCAAGGATTAGGACTTTACACTCGGCGTCAAGTGTTTTTAAAAAGTCCAAAAAATCAGAAAAAACTAAAGCTCGTTCATCGAAAAGAGCCTCAGGGGCTGGGGAAAAAGTGGTGGAGGAAGAGTCAGGAGTACTTTGATTCAATTTGGAGATGCTGGAAAAATGGGGCTAGAAAGAAAACACGACGGAACGGGGAATTTGCATATTCAAATGTATAAAAAATCGAATGGTGATGATAAAAAAGTAATTTAATTTCGAAAAATTCAATTCATAGTAAATCTGTTTTTGAATTTTACATGTACGAGAGTTCGACTTATAAAAAAGTCAGCTGTAATTTTATATCATGGAAGTTACAGAAAATACGTGTACTTGCACAGAAATAAAGATTTGGCCATTTTAATTCTAGAATAAACAATAAAAAGATGTTTCAGAAATAATATTTTAACTAATCAAACGTCGTATATTTAATATTAACACCGAAGAAAAAAAATCAAAAAATTTTTTTTTAAATAACTGAAAAATTGAAGTGTCTCGACAACGCCTGCAAAGCTTGAATTAAAATTTTCGGACCTTGAAACTGTATCTAGAAGGCGTGATTCAACGCCATTCAAATGATTGACGTGCATTTTAAGGTCCACCAAGAACGTAATCACTATTTATCCACAAATAAAACCCTTCCATTCTCCTTTTTTGGCTCTTTTTTTTGTGGGATTCCCCTCGAAAATACGATGGGAAAATATAAAGATTACTTTGCAAACCAACGAATTAATGGGCAGTGGATATTTCGGAGGGGTAAATAAAATATATTTAAAAACTAGTCTGGTCTATTCGAAAGTTCATAAAAGCCAATGGAAGACGGTAAACATCCGATTTGCCTATAAAATTGAGCGGAAATTACATGTTGAGGAAAACGGTTTACAAGGGAAGGCTTCCAAGTGCGATGCTCAGATTTTTTGTAAATTTTGCACATGCGTTTGGCATAGGCCATATATCAATTATTGAAAGTTTTGGCTTAAGATATTGAACAATCTTTGCGGCCGAGAGAGTACGCGAAATGCGGAGAGCGGTCATAGCGAAAAACGTTTTTTGGCCGTATACTTGCTAGTCCCGCACAGAAAACATTGATCTTTTGTGGAAACATTACCCTCTACGGTCGAAATAGGTGCGAAATTTTCCATGCCGAAATTACGCAAAAAGGCTCAAATTTTTGCCGAATTTCGATCTAAAAAACTCGGCTGTTTCTGCAAAACGCGAGATAGAATTCTTGCATATATCTTAAAAAAATTGTCTAAATTTGTGCCAAGTTTCATCAAAATCTGAGCGTCGCACTTGGAGTACTTCCCCTTGTTAATAAATAAACAAAATTATCGAGGGAGACGTGTAGAATCAACCAATTTGTTGGAAATGGAGATTAATAGGGCATGTGGGATGGAATGAAGTTTTCAAAAATTTATTTAAGCGGCCTGAATTTCAAGGTAAAATTTTAGGTGAAATGTAAAGAAGAAAATGCAAAATGCGAAATCTAATAATAATCTCTATACTAACAGGGGAAGTACTCCAAGTGCGACGCTCAGATTTTCTTTAAATTTTGCACACACGTCGGGTATGGACTAAATATCAATTCCTGAAAGTTCTAGCTCGCGCTTTGCGGGCGCCGCCGAGATATCGATCGATTGTTGCCGCCGAGAGAGCACGCTAGACGTGGAGAGCGGCCAGAGAGAAAAATGCTGTTTGGTCATAACTTTGGAAGTTTCGTTCGGAAAAATTTGATTTTTTGTAGAAACATTATTCTTTACGGTACAAATAGGCATGAAACTTTTCGTGCCGAAATTCGGTAAAAAGTCCTAAATTTTCGCCGACTTTCGATCTAAAAATCTCGGTTGTTTCTGTTAAGCGCAAGCTAGGATTCTCGCATAGATCTTAGAAAAAATTGTTCTAAATTTGTGCCAAGTTTCATCTAAATACATACATTTCAAGTCCACGCACCGTATCCTAAAAATAAGTCACATCCAGTTTATCCACCCTCAATTTCCCCCCATTTTCGTCCTTTTAGAAAGCCCAAACAAATTCAAATCGTTTCATAAATTGTCACCCCGAGGACAAAGGAGTTCAAAGGAGTCCAACCAGTGGGGGATGCCATCCCAAAAAAGTGTCAAACACAGAAAAAGAATTTGCTTGGAAACAGAATTGTTAGTCATAAATTGGAACGTTGGGGAAACATCTAGATTTATTTGACAATAGGGGGATAATGGGAGGGATGGGGGAGAAAAAAAGTTATGATTTGATACAAGTCATGGATTGATTTTTAAATGTCTTTAAAAATTATGATGCAAAAATCACAAAAATTACTCTAAAATACCGGACGATAAATCTAAAATTGTTTGACAAAAAATCATCGCTGTCTCCAAAAAAATTACTACCTGTATATCTCCAACGTATTTTACTCTAAAACCCATAAAAAAAATTTTTTCAAGATTCCAAAAAAATCGGTCATCATGACAATTTTAACCGGCCAAAAGCAAAGGCTACGGTTCCTATTATCATTGTAATTCTTTAGAAATGTAAATAAATACTTCAATTACAACGACCTATTCTACATAAAGCAGTTTTTCATTTTCTCAAGCTACCAACAAAAATCTTTTCAAAATGTAATTTTTACCCTTCGAAGGATGCATTTCCCAAAAATTCCCTATTAAAAATTTCGAGTCCCCCTTTCATTTGCACGGCACAATTTCCCGAGATAGTTCTATGTCAGAATTTGCAATTTTTTCTCTTACTCCTGTTCACAGGCCCCGCCCCCTTATTACACGTCTTAATCGTAAATGCCCTTAAGCGTTTGACACAAAATTTGAAAAAAAACGGTTCCCAGATAAAAGAGGATTAAAGAAGCACATTTGTTTTATGATTGGAAGAAACATACGTCCATAAAGTTAGCAAGTTGGAGGATACGAATTCGGGGGATAAATGTGGTTGGAACGGGGAAATTTGTGGGGATTTAATTGGATACGTTGGTAGTTAGGCGATAATAAAGTAGGAAAAAGTAATTTTGAATCATTCTGAGCCAATAAAAATTTACAATTGGAGAAAATTTCGATAGAGTCATGAAAAATGCCTAGCGTAAATTTTAGTGAACTTATATTATTATAAGATAAAAAAATCCTAATTTTCTCTTGTAAGCGCCATTTTAGGCTAAAGATCGTAAAAATAGCTTATTTGTAAACTGTAGTTGACTTGTCCTGAGCAAATATAATGCCGAAAAGACGATGACAAAGCCTGAAAACGACTTATAAAGATTCAGCGGACAAATTTATCCGACAAATATTTTCACAGACGTAAAAAACCGCTGACGAAGAATAGGATTATAATATAATACGCATAGAAAACTGCTGGGCTTCTTATTCCATCTTAAAGGCATCTAAAAAGGTGAGGATTCGTACCCCTCTACAAGAACTTTAGGAACTCAAAAACACTATGATTTAATAGATCTAAATTCAGTTGTTCAACAATAAAATCAGGGTGATTTCAAGGCGTCAACCAGCCATAAGAAAGTAAAGTGCCCAATAAAAGTTATTATAAGACTCTTGTGTATCCCCCGAGGCAAGTGATCTAATCTTCTTGCAAATAAAACAGGGCTCCTGACAATCTTAACTTGTGGCTTCTCCGCAAGATTTTGAGAGCAAAGTATGCAAGAATGAGGAAAAAAGAGGTGTTAAAATGCTATGGTGAACACCGTGGAAAAAGTTTAGCTTTTAAAAATCTACAATTCGTCTGCAAAAGATACCGTTCAAGGCGCACGCTAACATTTTAGCAAATTATACATGGCCTAGCGATAAATTTGAGTGGCTGGCCTCGAGCAATTTTCCATGCCATTTTTTTGGCCTTTAGTATACAAGGGAAAAGGGTTTTCTTAATTGTTTCCCCTAACCTTTGCATTGCAACAAGCCGAAGAACCCTCTATGATAATGCCCCTACCTTCAAACAAGCTACTACAACTCTTGTCAGAATCAAAATTCCTCAAAATTATAACGTTATCGTACCTTCTTACCTCCCCTAAAAATATCCAAAGATCGTAGTTCAAATTAAGTTCCTCTATCAAAACCGTAAGATAATTAGATTTACTTGCATATGATAACAAAGTTTGCGACACCTGTCGCTTTCTTTCCTTTGCGGAAAACGCTGAGAAAACTCCGAAATGACATGGCTGTATAAATAAATAAAGTTCGACTTTGTCCGCCGAAAATGGTGGGAATGGGAATGTAATTCTTGCGGTACTCAAACAGAAAACTCGATTACAAGTATCAAAATGCATAACACAGAGGCCAAGAACGTGGGGGAGACATAGTATGTTGCATAAACGTCATGACGGGTTCACAATTACAGTGGGAGTTTGCAAAGGCGGTATAAATTTTTTTGGGTGTGAAAAGGTATCGCTTTTTTCACATCTCAATTTGCAGCAGAGCTAGAAAAGTTCAGCATCGAAAAATGTAAATTCGCGCCGACCCAAACCCCGGTTAGTGTAACATAACAAATTTATACGTCAAAGAACACTTCCTTCTCGGATTTTGGGGCCAAAATCTCACAAGGAAAGTACTTTTATGGGGGCTCCTACTTTTTGACGGGACATATCTCAAAAAATCAGAAAAAATGTGCTGATCAAGGATATAGAAATCTTAGTTGCCCATTTTAGGTTTTTAGGGGTGAAAACTCAATCGGAAGTTGACTTAAAGTCCTATATAAACCCCTTTTCGCTTAATTTGTCAACAGTTTACAATTTTTATTTTGGCTTAAAATGATGTTTATTGAGTTTTTAAGACGTAATAAATCAGTCATGGCACAAAAATTTATTTTTCCGACCTTCAACTTCAAAAAAAGTTGATTAAGCCCAAAAGGGAAATCGAACCCGTGCGGCATCCCCCCTCTTGATTCCCAGACTACGGCACGAACCACTCAGCCACACCGCTCTCTTCCGAAGGAAGAGACCGACTGCGCTTTTTATCGTTTCGAATGCCTGCGCCTTTTGTAGGGAAATTAAGCAAGTTTTTGGGCATTTTCACCCCTAAAAACCTAAAATGGGCAGCTAAGATTTCTATATCCTTGATCAGCACATTTTTTCTGATTTTTTGAGATATGTCCCGTCAAAAAGTAGGAGCCCCCATAAAAGTACTTTCCTTGTCAGAAAGAAACTAGTTAGACCGCTGTAACTTCCAAACATTGTTAACAAAAAAAAATATTTCTGACATCCCCGTCTTCTAAATCCAGTGTTTCAAAAATTTTTGAACTTTGTTGGTCCAAAACGCCTTAGGCACTCCTACCGTAGAGTAAAAACATTGTTGAAACTTTCATTTCCGAGAAAAAAAAACAAATACTAGCTTTTATTTCGAAGGGAAAATAAATCATTTACAATTTTACTATAGCCAGTCGAGAGTAGATTATTTACGCCAAGTTTTAGGATTTTAAAATTTTATGAGTTGTTTTTTCTCATGCTGTTTTAGAATGAGCCTCCAAGGAGAGGAATTACAGACGGTTTTTACTGATTGGGAAAGCGATAAGGGTTTTGGGTTGAAAATGTGAAAAGCGTGGTAAATATTAGGTCAAAATCCTGGTAGATATTTAGTATTATAGAAGATGTTTTTTTGAGTTAATAAGTTTACGAACTTTTAAGCCTTTTCTGGTTAATTACCATGTTAAAGTATGTAGACTATCCCCTGCCAATCCCAATATTTCTATCAAAACCCCAAAATCCGAAAAAATTGCCCTGATAATCAACCTGAACTGCTGATTATAGTTTAGCCGGAAAAACAATAGACACTAAGGGAAGAGAAAAGGTTTTGTTTCAAGAAGAAATTATGACAAAAAGATATTTGACGTGACCGCGAAAAGAGATTTGGTAGATTGAGAAGCGTTTTAAGGGCCCAAAGAAAACTGCTGATGACACGTTTCATTTCCAAACCGCCTGAGGGCATATCTAAAAATAGAAAAGCGAAAAAATTTTGCTAGTTTTGGGATATAGTTGTGTAAAAAGTTGTGGAAATATACTTTACTTATATTTTTTTTAAATTCTTAAAAAATTTTAAAAATTTAATTTGCAGTTACATTAAACTACACCCAACGAACGCTCAATTCTCGTCAAAAAAGAGATCACCAGTACATAATTTATTTCAAAATCTCCCAGAGTTTATTTATTCCATAAATTCTCACACCTTGGACGAAACCGGAATGACTTTGGAGACGGCCGAAAAAGTTTTTTGGCCGCGACTTCCGGCGTTTAAAAAACAATTCAGAGAAGCGTATTCTGAGTGGACAATTAATTGGGCCACAGCTTGAGGTGTTCGAATTTATGGCCACAGGGGTGATCGGAAGAAGGTCGGGGGTTATATTGAACTAGACATAATAAACAATAAATCGGCGATAAAACAGGCTTTATAGGTGGTTCATGTAAAGGGCAAAGTTCAAGGATTGGGAAGCGATCTGGTTTTTAGTTACAGTGTTTTTGAAAGAAGTGCTTTATATAAAATAGATACATTTTAGCAAAAAATCTTTGAAAAATCTGGAGGAATAAAAAAATGCGTGTAAAAATCTTATACTCACAAAGGTATGGCCATATAGGTCCTACCGAAATCTCAGAATAATTTTACGGCTATTAGAACACTATCAAATGAAAAAATCATCATATCTCGACACAATGGCACTAAAGTGTCGTAAAATAAATTCTGCCGTATCCTCAAAACTTTGCGAAAACTTTTTCATAGGATGACTCAAGACTCCCCCACTGTAATAAGAAATTGCATACTCTGAATCCTTTCGCCACATCGCCATGGAAATGTCACAAATACGGTAATCGATATTCAGGATTTTATAGTTTGCTCTGGAATTTCTGTGTCAACGTTCAAAAACCAAAGATTCAGAGGGATTAATAAATTATCAACAAAAAAGTTGTGAACGTAGAATTGTAAGAGGTCATTAAGATTTGGCGAAAACGTGACAATTTTTTCATCAAATTGGTTTTTTCGGTAGTTGAAATTAAACAAGATTAGACACAAGAGCTTGCGGAAAAAATGTATCATCTAACCAGTTTAAAATCCCAAAAATAACATTTCCTTGCAACAGGCTGACAAGAAAAACTTCTAGAACAGCAACACACGACCTTCAGGCATCAAAAAAGCCCTCATACTCCTTCTCAACGTTTCAAAACATCCATTTTCGTATCAGCCGCCCTTTATTCATAAGTTTTCTTGGCCCCGCAACTTGGCCACCGTTAGCGGAAATTCGGCCTCGGATTTCGGTGAGGAGAAAAAACAAGAAAAGTAATGTAAATAGTTACATTCTTTGCAAAAAAAATTTGATTCTTATTGAGAAAAGGCGCTTCTGAAGCCAGATGTGTCTTCTGAATGTTACTTTTGCTTTTCATTTCCTTAGGCGGTAATTTGGTCAATGAATTTGTGAAGGGAGTTACATCTAATAAGTGGGAGACAGGGCTTTTTGCACTGACTCTTTGGACTTAAAGGCGCTTCAAGGGAGGAAAAAGAGAACGGAAGGTTGGAAAGTGGGATGAAACTTGTTGCCAATGTCATAAGGAATAAGTTATAGCACTTGTAAAGTGCAGGCTTGCTTTAGAAATAGAATACAGTCATTTAATAAGAGAATCACAGTTTCTTGAAGCTGAGGATTTGAACATAAGGAAAGATATGCACAGAAAATTGAAGGAACATTGCGTAAGGAGATCTAAATTTTTTAAGGCGTATTTTAGCCTGGATTTGCACCTATGTATTTTTGAAAATATCACTTGTCAGCCATGTCACAAAAATAAAAATCCTAATTAAAAGCCACAAGCAAACGGTCACAAACTTGAACATATCTGCTGTATATCATTACGTGACACTGCGAGCTAACTATTGCAAAATTGCAACGCACACCCACCATAATTACCATGTCAGTTTGTTTTGAAAGGGCGGCAATGTTTGTTCTTCCGTGAGCGAAATCTTAATTTCGAGCCTTCCATTTAGATTAACAAGGAAGTTCCTCATGTCATCACGATTTGCAAAAAGGGTAAGACCTCAAATTTGCAAAGGATTTCCTGTCAAAAATAGTCGACGAAAAACAAAAAAAAACGTGGTAAAATACGGTGTGTTGCGAATCTGCTATGCACACAACCTTAGAAACGAAGAAAAAGGTTCAATTTCGAAGCCTTTTACATGTTTCTGGGAGACTTATCATGTCAATTATTGAAGACAAGATGATCGATCATCCCCGTTAATTATTACGGTAACATCTTTTTTCGAAATTTTTCATTGTCAAGAATGATGTATTATCCTCATTTTAAGCAGTCAATTTTCAATTTTATGTTCGAAAGAGGAAATCACAGGCGAGAAATTAAAATTTATGTAATTTGACTAGCTATTATGAATAGCTAGTCAAAAATCCATTTTATAGCAAAATTGAAAAGTTAGAAAACTACAAAATAGGTTGCAAAAAACGTCATAATTATCTCAAAAATAAATGACAAGAAAAAATCAAAATTTTGAGGTCTCAAGGCCGTGTCCGAGATGATGTACTTGACATTACACGTGCCATCTCAAGAAACTTACAAATTGTCATTGAAACCTTCAAAAATTAACGAAATTTCAGAGTACAAGAGCTCTGTGACAATTATCAAAAGTTTTTTGGGAAGTGACAAGACTCGAGATATGTTACGTAATGATTAATGGATCGGAGAGACGGCCGAAAATTAGGGAAGAGCGGCCCAACGGGGCTTTTGTTATTATTGCAACAAGAAAAAAACGGATGATTGGGGCGTGGTCAATAAGATATATCGAGTAAAATACGGGTATATGATTGAAAGGTGGGGCTTGTATGATTTTGAGATGATCAAAAATCTAGAAATAGGTAAAAAGTCGCGAAATTAGCTAATGTCATGACATTTCACTAGGGTCAAATCAAGATTGAACAGTTAAAACGGGGTCAAGGGAGTTCGCAACGGCTCGGAATCCCCCTTTATTCTAACTCCCATGTTTTTTTAATCGCCCATTGTTTCTCTTTCTAGATGAGCCGAATTAATAAAGCTCGAACCTTTGATCTTTCAAATCACCAGAGGTTCGCGCTTTACATGTTTACTCATGTCGTTGCAAGCTCGAAGTGGGTTCGTAGGAAGCAATTAGGCCCCCGCGATTAAAATTAAACGCCCACAATCCGATCAGGACATAAGCTTTTGGCCGATGAGCACTGGAAAATACAAAGTCCGTACCGATTCTTAAGACTTAAACAGAAATTTTAGCACGTAAAAATTTGCGAGCTCAAACCTGAACTTATGCGCTTCTAGAGTTCATTATCGATGTTTCTGATGGTGGTATTAATCTTCAACAAAATAACACGAGTATTTACTGTATTTCGCCCATTGTGAGGATAGTTTTTACATACATTATAGGTTGCAATAGAAGTCTAGACCGATAACAATTCTGTGGAAAATAACAGAAGAGAAAAAGGCTGGGGAATTCATCATCTTTTTCTTTTTTCCTAAAATACGAAGTAAATTTTTTATACACCTAAAATGTCTCATAAAACAGAGTGATGACTAAATTCCCCAGCTTTTAAAACAGTATTGACAACGAATAACTGGTGGAATGACACTTTCAAAGGTCGCTGACAAAGTCGAGTTAAAGTATTATGTACAAGTGCCACAATGCACCATAACAATTAAAGTTTTGTCTTGAGGTAGGAGACCATTATGCGGCGGCTAGGTTCGTCTTTTGGGGGACTGGACCAATATCTTGTTTGCTGACTGTAGCCTGGAGGCGGGGCTTCGATGGCATGAAGGGGAGCTTGTGGACAACGCGATTTCGGAGGATGAAACTGAAATATTTGGCGGTTAAATTAAATGTCATAGATAGGGAATTGGTCGATTTCTGGTCGATATTAATCTACTTACTCGTTGATCTGCTTGCCGAAGGAATATCCATCCTGAGCAGTTCCACAATCATCGTATCTTCCGGTTTCTCCATTTTCATTTACTGTCTCGTGACAATCTTCAAACCCTCGTTGTTCCCGCGTCGCTCCAGGCACAATGTTATCCAAAACAAAGGCAAGTAAACCACCGATAAACATTTTGATTTGTAGTAAAATATTGAGCATCTGATCAATCTCATCAACGCCGACGTCGACTGGATGACCTTTGGCATAGTCGGGAATTACCACTCCCATGATGATAGCCAGGCCGACAATGGTGAGGTTACGGGTAAGTGTAAGATCAACGGTCTGAAAAGTAAATTTATTAATTCTTACTTAGAACATTATCGTGTCGAAACGACAGTTGAAAAGGCTACCACTTACCCTAAGATTAGAGAAAGCCAGGCCACAGATCATGCAGACTCCCATGCCAAGAGTTCCACCAACAATTGGATCAGGAATTGTTGCCAAAACCGCCCCGAATTTGGTAAAGATACCCAGGAAAATGAGCATCACTCCAGCAATCTGCATAGTGTACCTTGAGGCGACCCTGGTCAAAGATACCACGGCTACGTTTTCGGAATAAGTGGTCACACCAACTCCGCAACCCATGAGGCCAGCGAGGAAACAGCCAACACCTAAATTCAAAAGGTTAGACGTGGATAAAGGCAGAATTTTTTTCGTGATTACAATAACTGAAAGAGCTCAATTTACCTTCAACAACAATAGCACGGTTCAAGGTGGAAGACGGCGGAGGTTTTTCTTGCGATACTCTGGCCAGAACGCCATAAGCGCCCAGACTTTCGACAGAGCAGGCAACACAAGAGGCCAACATACCAAGGAAAAGTCCCAGGCTGAAGCGAGGAAATCCAAATTGTCCTGAAATATGGATGATTAAGAAAACAGATTGAAATTTGTATCATGTCTGACAATTGTCGTAAGACAGGTCGGTAGTAGTAAAATGTTTACCTGGATAGGGGACCTGGAAGATAGGCGAGCCCACTAGAACACTCATCGACATATTCTGATCAACTCGAGCTGGTCCTTCAGGCTTTTCAATATTGGTGACTGTCAAAAACAGGGCGAATAACCATGTTAAAACAATTGAAATTAGGTACTGAAATGATTACAATTAAAAACTATTATCCGTAAAAATAGAGAATAAAAAGGATTATGCTTACCGGAAACTGTCCAAAAAGTCGATATCTGACAAAGTGGATGCCTTTCAGATCGATATAAGGCAAGGGAACTTGAGTCTCGGCCAAGAACAGAGCAAAACAGCATAGGACTGCGAATTGGCTGAAAAAATTAAAAGATCCTGTAGAAATGACAATTATAAATGCGTAGTGATCAATGTGGCACTTACATTATTGAAATCCAATGAGTTCCTGACTTTTCCAGGATCAATGGAGCATTTCCAAGGCAAAGAAGGACCATCAACGGGCAGATAGTGACAGGTCCAGTTCGACGAGCGATAATTCCGATGAGTCCAGTGGCACCGACAAAAATCAGCATCAATGCAGCACCAGCCAAACTTCCTTGTATCTAAAATTAGGCCCAATAAAGTGTATGAAAGCCAGGGTGTATAAAAACCCCAATTTGTCCCTGAGGCATCAGCAAAGAGCACCGGTTTTATTCTGACTTACCGTCTGTATCCTGTAGAGAACACTTTCTTCGGGGACCTCATCATGTATTGTGGATTTACATTCCATTCCGGGCAGATCATTGAAAGCAAATAACGGCGGGATAAAAGCGAAAGAAGGGCCTTGAAGAATGGCCAAACGGAGACCCAAAGTAGTCTGAATAAGAGTGGTCAGTCCGGTTACAACAAGAGTGGTTGAGATCAGTTGAACGCGTAAAGCAATCGTTGCGAGACCAGCGCACGCAACTTGAGAGACCAAATGAGGGATTACGAGGATCCCGGAGATACACACCATCGTTTGCTGAAAACATAGGATCATACAGCCGATAGTCATCGTTTTTGGACATAATCTTTTGTTCCAATTTTTAGCAATTTCTCTTTTTTTCATATGTGCACAAATCTCACCTGAAATCCCAAGAAGATCGCCTCCTTCCAATGAGGCATATCAGTCGCCCGATATTGGAGATCATTCAAGGTTTTCTCTGACTCGCAAGAGCTCTCCGGCACTGTAATTGAGATGGACTCAGTCCTTCTTTCCTCCCGCTCATCCATGTAATAGGCTCCTGGATCATGATCATCATCATTCTCCGGCATTTTCTTCTTCGCTCCATTTGAATCGACTTGGTTTGTTGATGGCATTGTCTTCAAGACTTTTAGCTAAATGGAGATGAACATGTTAGTCAGGTGATAAAGTTCGAACTCGCACGTGACATGAACAGTGACGGGAATATAGATGTACGTGGCATGGAGAAGACTTGAGGAGAAGATTTGACCATAAGATGACGTAAATATGGAGGAAACGCGACACGCAAGAATCAGATTGTAGATTGAAATTGACAATGATTGACGGAGCTATGGAAGTTGATACAATCAAGAATACAAACCGTTCTGTTCCTACACTGTATATCACACTTATTCCCAACGTTCCTCTGTCCCGAATTTATATTCCCAGAGCATCGGTAAACAGCCAGCGATTCCGGGGAATCGGAAATTCACAAATTCAATCAAACGCACCGCCCATGCACCCGCAATAAAAATTATTATTTTAAATCTGACTGTTTACCTATCACATGAAAACCATGACGTCATGGGAACAACGTTCAGTTTGTTCCTTTTTTTCTAGGTTACAGTATGTTCACTAATCCAAAAATGCAAAGTATTTCTCTTCTGGAACTGGGAGCAAAAAATAAATTTGAATTGTAAACTAATTTTGGTTTGAACACGTATTGCATGTGTTCCTGAATATCCATAACTGTGCTCAGGCAAAGAAGAAGAGATGATTCAAAATTTACTTTGGACTATGATACGACAAATGATGTTAAGACCGCGAAATCAATGTGAATGGTGACAAGGTAAGTATATAGGAGAAGTGAAAAATGAAGTGACAAGATGGAGAAAACCCCGAGATTGTTGTCCTTGCCGATCTAAAGGATGTTACAGGCAAAGGCCACGAAAAACTAAGAGCAAAAGCAAAAGATTGCCAAGCTCGAACGATGGTCTCGTCGTTCCATCCATTCTCTGAAAACTTTCTTCAATTTCACCTATAGCTATGTATTTTTCCCTGTAGTTTATACAACTAACTCTAGTCTAATTTTGATAACAATTCTGCGATCAGTAGTGCAACTCTATCTTTAAAGACTTTCCAGCTAAAAACGAGCCAAAAATGTGATTTTTTGTACTGAAAACAATACGAATTGTTTACCCATAAACATGACTTTTTTTCATAAATTATCAGTGCACATATTAAAATTATATACTTATTGTATTGCCGAAACTGTGGTTTACAAAAAATGGATTACAAGCTGCACTTTCTGACCGCATTCTTGTTACCGTGCCCTTATTTTTGTCATCCGATAAGAGTGTCAATCGACACATTGCAGTGTTTGTTTCCTACAATGCGTTTCTTATCCAATAAACTCCATTTTGAAGATGAAAAGGCTAGACCACAGATTGACAATCTTATCGGGGAATTGTAGAAATCTTAGTGGTGTTTCTGTACTATACGATGTAAATCGTAGTCAGTATTTCTCTATAAAACGGTCTAATTCTGTCAGCTTCTTATTTCTAAATGTTTCTCACTTACATTACTATATACGTTATATGGTAATTAGGTATTTGATTAGTAAAAAAGCCACCTATGTAGATATCCCATATAACAAAAGATCAAGTGTATTTCAGAGGTACTCGCTCTGATACACCCCTCTCCCAACCCTACCTGTTTGATGGCTGAGTTCAGGATTACTGTAACAAATATTAACTTTCTTTTTTCTTAAAAAATAGACCTCACTATAAAAAGTGTTACAGTAATCCTCCACTCTCACCATTCCCGAAAATTACGACCGTGACAGATGAAGTGACGCAACAAATCTTTTTCGTTTGAACTCACCGATTCGTCGTCTCCCCGGAGGCATTTCTCGGATTACTCGGAGCAACCCAACCACTTTAACGGCATCCACAAATTCCAAAGGCTCCATGGTCATCCTGCAATCATAACAAAAACATGAAGCAACCGGTTGCCGAGGCTAAATGGCGCAATAAGTGATAGGGATGGTTAATGCCGAAATGAAAACAAGGGAAAGTTGTCAAACAAATTTTATCGCCAGAGGGCATTAATTACTCATTCAAAGTGTTATCAAGTGAAGCTTTGATAAAATTGGAATTTTTGGGGTCAACCAACTTTATGTAAAACACAAACTTAGAAGTCAAACTTTTCAAAGCCCTCAAAAAAACGGTGTTAAGGCAAAGCAGGGCTGTACAAGCTCGGTTCGAAGAGTGGGAGCGCAGAGAAGGCGGACTTTGGGACTTCCAAGTCAAAGATTTGGAATTTCCGTAAACAAATTTGGGTTTCCCACCATCTGGAAGGCTTTGGAAAGAATTATGGGTTTGTTTATGAAGAACTACCAATCCCAATCTCCTAATATGAAAACACTTTCTTTTTCAATGAGTACTGTTTATAACTAGTCAACTTTCTTATCTACCTCACAATATTAAAACAAACTTTGTTTGAAAAGGCCGTAGTATGTGTGTCGTGAATGAAAATGATTGTTTTTTAAACTCGCTACCTTATAAATAGTAATGATAACGGGAATTTAGCAAACGAACTTTCACATGATTTTTTAGTGATCTAAAAAATGTTTTAGTTTTTCCGACGACTTGTTGCTGCAACAAAATCTAGTATTTTTTGTCGTAGCTTGGACAAAAATTAAAGTCATCGCGGGAGGTGTCATGGACAATATAATTTGCTAAAAAATCAATATTCCCGTTCCCTCAGCGTCCTTCAACTTCGCCTCCCCTTTCCATCCATCCCAGTCAATCCGCCAGAATGCTAATTTAAAAATTCTAATCCCCACCTCACCACCAGCGGACCTTCAACCTCCCCAAACCGCAACTCCAACATCATATGGATCGCTCTTACGAAAAAGCGCGGTATTATGAAACCCTCGACTGATAACACTCCACTTTACAACGCGCTCTTTAAAGATCATCGCAGTTTTTTGAACTTGTAAGTGACGGTCATGGGAGGAGTCTTCTCTTTCGGAGAGTAAATTTATTCCAAAAAAAAGTGCCAAAGAAGGGACGCACATTTTTGTGGCGTTCCCCGGGTGATCTCTGGTCTGGGCCGCAGTCCTTCGGGTCCCTTTTCGCCTGGTGTTTTTGTTATTTCTTTTTCCACTCTCCCTTTGGCCCATACCCTCTAGGTTTTATCTAATTCTCTTCTAAAAACTGTGTACTCTTTCGTCCCTCTGATTACTCTGGATATTGTTACTATGTGGTTGTGGCGAGCCTAGGATTTTGGCACTACGACCACAAAAAAATGCAATTTTAATGCGAAGGGGCCGCACTTTGAGCTCTGAAATAAAGCGGACAGGATAAGAAATCGGCCTTCAAAAACGAAAGAACAAAACACAAAACATGAAAAGAAAGGGTTACGGTAGGCATCAGATGTTGGTGTTTGGGGACTTGCCGCAGCCTGGAATACTAGTCGTTCCAGAAAGTGCGTGCACTTTTTTCCGCCTTTTTTGCACCGCACAGTGCAAAATTTCGTGTTCTCCGCGCGACGCGATCCTTTTCGAAACATTTTGCACTGTGCAATTTCATTTCATGCGCCCAAAATTCGCGCCCACTCCGTTGAGAAAAGCTTGTGTCGCAGCGATATTGGATTTGCACGGTGCAAAAGGTCAAATGCACCCCGCAAAAAGGGAATTTTGTGCACAGTGCGGCCCACGACAAAAAGTGCACGCACTTTCTGGAACGACTAGTAGCAATTGAATTACTCAAAAATGTGCTCATAAACGTTCAGCAAGATTGAGACCAAATAAAGAACACGGTTTAAAAATTTAAGAGTCCACAAAGATACAGAAGGCGCTGTAACTATATATAATTTATATAATTCACACCCCGAGCCCATGTTTACCGCGTTTTATTTATTGTAAAGCAACCACCTCCTATTTATCATACAATTTAACCAAAATCCTCCCGTGGTATCGCTACCTTTCGCAGTTGTTTTTGCGTCATTCCGAATAATCTATTCCTGCCCAAAATGTTTTAAATGATCTATTTAATCTCCAGTGAAGAAACGGAAATTTGGAGAAGCAGTAAAGCGAACTTTGGACACAGAACGGTTAAAAGGTTAAAGGGACTCTACAAGTTAGTCTTGTTAGGAATGCATAACAAAAATGGCAAGAGCTTGGGAACGAGAAAGAATAACAAAAAAGCTAAAAGAATGTGAATCGTGATGAGGCTTCAGAAATTTTAGATCTTTCAAGGCCGGGCCAGGCTTCAAAAATTTTGAATACAGGCCGGGCTTGCTTTTCATAGACCCGGGTTTCAGCCGTCAGGAGCAAAAATCCCGGCCCAATTCCATGTCTGACTCTCTTACCTGCTGTCATATATGCCCACGCACACCGCCAACCTTTATTCTGAACATTCAAGGCAACAGAATACAAAAGACCAAACCTTCAAAAAAAGACAGCGAGACTTTTAAAAATCAGTCTCAGAAAGGTCATGTTACAAGAACACGCAAACAGTGAACTCTGAAATGATTCGGTATTCATATAATTGCTCGAAAATCCATTATGCAAATAAACACAGGTTCACAAGACGTCAAACAGTGACAATAACGTACGGAACAATAAAAAGACGTTAGAAAAATGGAGTGATACCTTTTTGGAGGGTTTCTATTAATAGAGGGTTTGCGGAAAAGATTATGGTAAGTAAGGCGAGTTTTTTTTTGTTTGGAGAGCGGCAAATTGAGATTGTATTTGACAAATTGATAATGGAAAACAAAGAAATTTGCGGAAGAAAAGCTTATGGCGTGAATTACACATATTTAAAACCGCATTGTAAACATAGCAGTTTTACATTTTCTTTTCATTGATCACAATAAATCTCAAAAAATAGCACGTTTCACCGGTTTTTAATCCCTTATAATACAACGGCAAACAGTTTTATATTATTGTTTTGAAGGCCTTAATCCGTTCGAGCCGCTCTCTAAAGATCGTTGGTGTATTTACGGAGGTTTTATGGAATCACGAGGCCTTTGAATCGCTAGGCTCTCTGATAAAAGAAGAAGAATGTTCGCTGATTTTACCAGATTCTGATAAGGGTGATGGTAAGTTAAAGGTCAAGAAAGTCTTGCAATTAGAGGAGGAAAACATTTTTGGATGTTTTGGACTTTCAATACATTTTTATCCGTTTGATATAAGCTTTTCTTGCTACAAAACTGCAAAGCATGTTGTTAAAATTACAATCCACCTATTTCAAAATGATATCTAAGAATAAATTTCTCAAGATATCCTTTAGTGTAATGCCCAAAAAAAACGTCCTTCCGGTCAATGTTTACTCCGTTATCCAGGCCAAAGCCCCATCTAAATTCAAAAACAAGATAAAAAAACTGATTAGCAATCAAAACTATACAAACATCATTGTTTTTATGTAATTCTTGGTGTTTTCATCAATTTTTGAGTACTGATAAGATTCCTCGCCGAATGAAAGGAATTTGGCGATAAAAGCGAACATTACAAATCATAAAACCTTTAAAAGTTGAGAAAAACAAAGTCTGTGTGCTCTACCTCCATTTATGGTTGCAACATGTGACAGAAATGGAAATAAAGATCAGCATTTTTGACGGGGGGAACTACGATTGCGAAATTTGGAGAAACTCGTGAGATAAGGTGGGATAGCAAACAGTCGACTGTGAGGATGTGTTAAAAATTGCTGACAAGTCAAGCCAATTGAGGAACAGGCACTGCAAACGCAAACTAGGAATGGCTGAAATTAAAAACATTAAACAGCCGATGTGGCCTAATTTCGTTTCTTGGCCAAGCCTGAAATTTCAGAATTGGCCCAGAGCCCCTTAAAAGCCAGAGGGCATATCTCTTTTTGCAAGACGTGACCTTTCGGAAAATACCTGATTTGTAAATAACACGTAGAGCTTAAAACCACAGCCAGACCATCTAAAGCCCTGTCACGATCTCCGGAACAGTCCCTGAACCATTTTAGCCTCCCTCTCTTAAGCCCATCACAACCACATGTTATAACAATTGTCTACCCTAACATTTCCACGAACTCCCATCAAATTCCACGTTAAATCCTGCTGTTCGTGTCTGCGATCGTATTTCTCTTTATGGGCTTCACACGCCTCCCGGCAGTCACAATAAGTTCGTTTTCTATGAACACAGCTTTAATCTCATTTTTTTCAAAATTATTCTAAATTGAGGTTTTTTCAGTCACGGGTAAAGTTTTTGTGTACTCTCCGCGTCAATAGTAAGGTACACTTTGACAGATCAAATAATGATCGGGTCAGGATTTGCATAATTTTGAGGAGGAATGGAGTCAGCGTTGCCAACAGTTAAAGTCAGGTGTGATTAAGTCTCTGAAACTTACGTAGAGAGTAAGCAAGTCAATGGGATTTATGTTAGATAGAAAGTAGTCTATTTGGGAAGTTTTATTACACTAGTAGCCATATAATGTCATTGTTATCTCAAGATCTTATTACATAAATATTTATTCAATAACATAGGAATGCAAACAAAAATTACAACATTCAAAAGGAAAGACTTTAGAAAACACCGGGTGAAGATGGAAGATGGTACAGGCAGCACCCAAAGACACGGACTATGCCAATCTGGAGATTAGATATCACAAATCGAATATTACAAATTATGAAGACTTTACGGTAGAAAAATGAGAACAACGGGCTTAGTTACGTTAAACATACCTTCTGCTGCAAAAAGGCTACAAAATAGAAGTCAGATTCTCGAAAAATCTTTTTTGTGACAACAATATGGAACATACTGGGCGTATTGTAATCGGTGAGAAGTGTAAATGGGAAATGGATTTGACAATTACGTTTACAAACACGGAAAGGAAGTGACAAAAGGGAGTTCGAGGGATCGGGTACTAAAAAGAGGAGGGAATTGAGAAAAGGAAACCACAGGACTGCTCCAAGTTGATGATCAGGTTAGTATGAAAAATTAGGATTGGTGATAAAATCGTTAAAGACGAGATTTTCAGAAATTTGGGACTTTCAAAGACATGTTCTTTTATAATTTAAAGCCCTGAAAAAGGTTAATCTGCAACAACAGAATTATAAAATATTTAGATATTATATATAAAACCTAGCAATAGCCTGTATGAACTTTACAGGTAACACTAAAATAATCATCCATAGTGATTATCCTTCAAAGCGCATCCATCTCTGTTCGCATCCAAGATATTCAAGTCACTATGATGAATATAAAACCCGTTTAATAATGCTGTTGATTTGTAATTCTGCTTCAATATTGTGCACTCCAAATTGGAGACTGGCTTCAGCTCGCATTTCGGCAAACTTGGGCAGCCAAAACTGTGCTTTTCGAGGAGTGAAGCGAAGCGATGATAGCATTTAACAAGCTCGTTGTAGTAGTGGAATTTGGATGGGAGGTTTTGGAATACCTAAACGGACATTGTGTTTGCAAATAAGACAAACAAGTGGGCGTATTTTAAACAATAATGTCTTACATGAGTCAGATTATTTCTCTTGAGAAAAGAGACAAATTGGAGATCAAGTTTTTTGCCATTTGCAACGAAAGTTCGATTGGCCAAGGTCATGTTCTGAAAAAATTAATAAAATTTAGCTCTCATTTGCACAAATTTTCTGAAAAATCCTTTCCGTGGCTTTTCTCTTGACGTTTTCTCTCAAACGGCGAAAATTTTGTCCATTTCGCACCGTGCAATGACTCTTTTCCTCCTTCCAACTGCACTGTGCAAAGGAATTTCACAACTTTTTCCGTCTGTTCTTCCTTTTCTCTGCCTTTTTCTCGTCTCCACAAACTCCTCACTCTCTCACCAAGAAGAAACAAGAAGTCGCTGCGATGCAAAAAAATCGCAGCGACAACCCTGATTTTCCGCGACAAACAATTGATTTTTCCAGCGGAATCCCAATTCATGTCGCAGAAAACGCGCGACAAATGGAGCGACGAGCCCCTGCGATGCTTTGTCGCGCGCTTTTTCAGGATGCGACGAGGCTTTGCGACGACTTGTCGCACTTGGGAAATGAGTTCGGAGCAGAATTTGGGAAAAAGTGGATTGAAATTGGAGTTTGGAATGAGGGGAAAAATGCACAGTGCAGTCCCAAAAAGTGAGAAATGCAAAAATGAATGCACGGTGCATGCAGAAAAGGAGGGCGTTGTGCAAAATTGACCAAGAAAATCGACAAAAAAGTCTTCAAAAAATTTGTAAAAATAAAAAATGTCACCAATCAACCTTCTTTGCTTTTGAAGACTCACCGTTTCATCAAATCCCCACTGTCTAAAGTGATAAACCCTCGAGAAATGGCCTCCCAATTTGATGACGTCATATTCGGGCCTTGTTCTTGACGGGGCGTGAAGCCATATTCCATCAACTTGATCCGGCCGGCCAACAAATTTGCCTGTTTGGATGTTCGAATCATCGACTTCGATGTTATCTATGGTGCCGATCATATCAAAATTGCTTGGAGAATGAGCTGAAAGCAAAGGTTTCCGTATTTTACGTTCACAAATGACTTGTTTGGAATATTGTTGTACTTACAAGTATGGACAGTCGATTGAGGTCGTTGGAAAATAAAAGCCGCGGTATTTGGATACAATCCACTGAGCCATTTCATCTCTTTGTAGTAGTCTCTGTGAGTCTCGGGGATAAGAACATCATCCCAATCAGCGATCATCATAAACTCGGCGCTTTCTTTGAACTCGTAGAGACAAGAGTTGTAGGAGAAGTCTTGATTATACCATTCGTTTTCGGAGTTGGGGTCGTAATCAAGGTCTGGCTGAAAACTTTTATTCTAAAGAGTTGAGGTAAAATACGATCTTTTGTAAGCGCCAAGTTTGGCCAAAAGGTTAATTTTGTTAAACAAAGAATTAATTTTTATAATTTTGATATCAAATATCGCGCCTTTTTTCTAGTTAATTACTAGTCGCGCCATAAAGTCCTGACACATTTTGCACCGTGCGAAAGTTCGGGATTTGGACGTCGCGCCCCCAAATTCGGGTTTGTCGCGCGCGAAAGTGCACGTCGCTAGCGCAAAAACGGGAAATCGCGGCGACAAATGCGAAATGAATGAAGAATGCACGGTGCGAAAGTTCGGGTTTTGCACGTCGCTAGTGCAAAACGGGGAAATCGCGGCGACAAATGCGAAAAGATGCACAGTGCGGATGAAATGAAAGAAGAATGCACGGTGCAAAATGAATTTGGGGGCGCGACGTCCAAACCCCGAACTTTCGCACGGTGCAAAATGTGTCAGGACTTTATGTCGCGACTAGTACAACTCCCTCAGCCTTACCGGCTGAAAAAGCCTTGTTGCCTTCCGAATCTTGACAAATCCTTCTCGTTCGTAAGCCAACAAAATTCGGTAAATATCGGAGAGAGCGGATTCGATATAAGTCACCATTAGGTCGGCTCCATAATATCGATAAAGCTCAATGGAAGTGATAAATAACTGCCAATTTTCGAACATGAACATCCTCGACATACAGACAATAAAATTGCGTTTTTGTTTGTCAGCGGGTTGGAAGGGGAGCTGAAAAAAAATTTCTTATTGTAAAAGTACTGTAAATAATACTTTGAATAGACGTTTTCGTCAATAAATTATAAAAAACAAAATTAAGAGAAAACTTTAAAAAGTATCAAAATGTATCCAAAAAAAGTTTTTTATCGACAAGCTCCTTACCTCTTCGCGGACACCCGAATCGCCTTCCAACGCAAAATACGAGGGGTTTCTGGTGACCGGACAAAGCGCGACCATAGTTGTCCACCGGCATTGCAATGGCGCCACTAAAGCCATGTCAGTCCGAGCTGGGACTCGCTTTTCTTGATTAAATTCGTTCCTTGAAATACAAGTAATCGGGAAATCAAGTGCATTCTTCCGAGCAGAATAAATTACAGCTATCGTGTTTGGGGGTAGACTGAAAAAATTTTGTACTGTTTTTTATCGTTGCCTTTTCGAACATAGACTTCAAGTTCGCTCACCTTTTCGACTCATTGTAGTAGAACGCGGCCACCACGAACATGTGTGTTTTCTCAGCCACCCCCACAGCCCATCGCCACTTCTGGTAAATGAGTGTGTTTTGAATCGAAATCACCGCCAAAAATCCACAAATCAGAATGAAAAGATGCGTGTATTTGGAGTTGTGTTTGAATTTTGTCTTCGATCCAAGCCGCAGTCGAACATTCGAGATTACATCGGGGAGTTGCATTGCCACCGAGCTCGCGACGGGCTGCATCTTTGCGACTAAAAATTTTGATAAGTTTTTTAATTTGAAAATGACCAAAACTTTCTTTAATCCCTTCAAATCCCCGAAAAAGCAACAGTAATGAGATCCGTTATCTTGAAACAACCGACCAACTTGTAGCTCTCTCTTCCCCCCTTTTCCCAACTAATCTCCCAAAATCTCGGACCTTTGACTAACGGCGAAAAAAAGGTGAGAAAATGAGAAAGGCGCGAAAGAGGTGGCTCTTCTAGGAGGTAAATGTCAGGTATTACTGTAGATATGTAAGTTCAAAAAAAACAAAAAGTAACAAGCGGTGAAAAGAAATTGGAAATAAACAGCAACCGTGAACGATGGTTACGGATGGCAGAAAAAAAACTATAATATTTAAACTTGATGTGAGATACGACATGGAATAGCTTTACTTTTCTGAACCCATATAATCATTGAATATCAAGGTAATCCCCGCTAAACATACCTAATCTGCCAGATCTCGCATAGGAGACAGCACATGCACAGAGTTTGAAAAAATCAAACATTTCATGTGGTTACTATAGTAAACTCAGCATGACAATACATATATCAGTGAACAAATAAACGATCGCTGCTATAATATAATAGTTTCAGACATTTTCTAAACTACATACTCTCTGACTCATTGGCTGACTAACAAATTGAACCCTTCAAATAAACTGGATTTTCGGCTTTACAAAAATCTTCCCTCCAAAAAATCTCGTTATCAGATCTAAAGTCAACTTTCAGCGCTTCCTCGAATTAATTTTGATGTTTAATTTACGAAATAAAATAATTGAAATCCCTTCCTGACTCATCGAACATCCTCCTCTACGTGAGTTCTGTGAGCTCCCACGCCAAATATTATGAATAAGAAGGGCTTCCGCCTCTGGGCATATCTCGTTTTGAGGGGAGAGTCCATTTCCTTCACGGCGTTTCCACTGATTGCGATCAATGTAGAAGGTAAAGGGAGTTGAAATGTGGTGGTAAAAGGGATCAAACAAGCATCCTACGGAATCTGCGTATTTTACAGAAAACTCTTTCGTTTGCAATTTTTTACCTTCCTACAAAATCTATTATAGTTTATTTACCTCTCAACAAAAAATATTTAAAAATTGCCTTTAGTGAACTATTCTCTAAAGATGTGTAAAAACACAACATGTTTAAGAACAAGGAAATGAATTGGGCGTTGAACCGGACTCGTTTACTTAGCGATAAGCGATGGAAGAAGATCTTTGAAAATTCAGAGATCCACAAACAGCAGAGCTACACCACCAAAAAATAATTGCTGCAAAAAGTAATCAAACACTTAGCCTGAATGGCTTCGTCTTCAAGGAGATCAGCCAAATGCAAAGTCAGTTCAAATTTTGCAAAAAATTGAATTGAACCAGGCAAAGTCAGTCAACGGAAATGCGACATCTGGAATTCCGTATTCGTTCATTATGGAGTTCACAAAAATTTGCCTCAAAAACCTCAAATTTCTCCCTAAAAATCCTATTATAATCAATAAACCCTCCAAATTCAATCCGCCAACCCGGTTTCCCTCCATTCCGTTTACCAGATGGATCAGTGTAAGGCATAAGCAAATGATTGGAGTTCCTTCGGGGTTGCGCAATCTTTTCCCTCAGGGAGCCCGCTTTCCGGATTTGAAAAACCGGAACCGGGCTTTCGCTTTTTTTGATTTCGAATATTTGGAGTAAAGGAACAAAAATTTTTCAAGTTGAAGTGTTTCTGCCCTTATCGCGGATCTAAATCAGTACCAACAATAGCTAAAATAAATAAAATCAAAAGCCCGGTTCGTATTTTAAATTTAATAACCTTAAATTTAAAACTTATCCGGGGGATGTACCAGATTTACAAGTCAAATAATCAAGTTCAACAATGAACGAAATAGTTTTTGCTCTTCTCTACCCAAATTAACATGGTTAATAATCCTCTCCACGGCTGACTACTTCTTTGCAGGTGGGTCGGAGGATGATGGTGTGTTCCCATTGTGCCGTGTAGCATCCTTTGACATCACAGAGAGGTGGGTAGGCATTGACAATGTCCTTGTCACAGAGATCTTTCAAAGCCATCAAATACTTGGTTTCCCCGAGACGATCCAGCCAGCGGCGACAGAAAGCGAGTGTTCCAAAGTTCTTGTTGATCGTATTCAGGAGGGCTTTGGAGCGGGCAAGACTAAAAATTCATTATTTTAGTGATCTTGGTAAAAAAACTTCTAAAAATAATTGCAAAATAAAGCCACAACCTCAAAATCCAAAAACCAAATTCTTTCCTACCGTAATGGGACATGAGTATCGGCAAGATCAAAGTTTTTCATGTAATGCGAGCACTCCATATCATCATGAACATATCCTTTTCCAGTGGACCCAAAGGTCTCAATCGCAAACACTTCATTCTCTTCCATCTTGGTCTGATCTCCTCCTTTGACAATGGGGACAGTTTTACCGGCATGGATGCGATATTGGCCGATCGAGTGACCTAGAAAAAACATTAAATTTTATTAATTTTATATTACGCATCATGTATAATATAAATCATTCCCTTACCATTCAAATTCCTGATTGGTTTGACGACATAGGTCTTTCCATCAAGTTCGATCTCATGCGAGGTCATAACTTCTTCCACAACCTCTCCAATGTCGCAAAGTCTCACATCAATTCCAGCTTCTTTGATTCCAGCATTGGTCGCTTCTCTGACGGCTTCCATCAATGGGTCGAATTTATGATCAAAGGTCAGAGTGAAAGCACAGTCGATAATTCGACCATTCACATGCGTTCCGTAATCAATTTTGACGATATCCGATTCCTTGAGGACCGTTTCATCGCCCGCATTTGGGGTGTAATGTGCCGCACAATGGTTGATTGAGCAGCCGGTGGGGAAAGCGAGGCCGGCGTCGAGGCCAGCTTCACTGATCATATGGCGGGAATGGGCTTCGAGACGTTCGCTGAAAGGATTTCATGTTCATTATTTACAAGCACAGTCATTCTATTATCAAATCTATCTGTTGGGCCATGGTTAATATAAAATTTCTCCAGGTTTAATCGACAAAAAAATTTTTATCGATGGCATAAAGTTTAGACAAAATTTTAAGGGCGAAATTATCAAAGACCTCGTCTCTACAATCAAATTTTTTTTCAAAATCCTCACCAAATATCAAACATTTTCATGCCGGGCTTCACCCAACTCTTGACCCATTTCCTGGTCTGCCGATGACTCTCCGCGCCCCTTCTGAAGTCCTCATACATATGCTCGAACGACGTCTCCAGGCTCTTCTTTTCCTGCGAGGTGATCCTATTCAACGTGGTGGTATCATCTTTTCCCGGGAGATATTCATGGCATTCCCCGACCGGATATTTCCCATCTGGGAATTGCTTATCGATGGGTTTGAGTTGCTTGATTTCCTCGAGGACTTTGGTCATTTCATCGAGGGGGGCTTCTTCCACAGGAGCCGCATCGCCGTTTTGGGCCTTTTTGTTGGCTCCACCCGCTGATTTCTTGGCGTTCTGCTTGGCATTCGCCTTTTCGGTGGTCAGGTTTACTTCGTTCAGAAGAGCATCGAGGTTGTCGAGGTCGTCACCTAAAAATGCAACAATAAATACAAAAAAAAACTTGAAAGAGGCCCAAAAATAATACTTTACCTTGTTTGGCTTGTTTCTTCCCAGCTTTCTTGCCCATCTTTACAAACAATAAGTCGAGTAAAAATCAAAAACAAGTTTGAACCACCTAAAAAATGATAAATAAACAAAATAAGCCTGCTCAGTCTTGACATTCACCAATAATATCAAGTGCAATATAAAAGCGTCTTCAAAAAATCAAAGTAATAATCAGTTTCAGAACTGCGTCATATCCAAATCAATAGAAAAACACATTATAACATCAAAAAATATTTATCGCGCATAAAAATCCATAAACCGGGTGGAAAATAACCTGTAATTACACCGGTGAATAAGTGAAGAATAAAGATCAACAGAATTTTACCCGTTAACAAAACATGATGATGCTCAAGGAAAACCACGTATTTTAGGGGTTGTGAGGTGGTACAGCGGAGTTATAGGAAAACAAAATATAAATAATCGACCAGACTTATAACTCAAGCTTGGACATCAAGTCGCTCATGAAGACTTTGTAGACCTCCAAATATCTGAGATTTTCATCATCGGTGGCGTCGTAACTCTCGTATCCTAATTCTTCCGAGGAATGTTCAATGCATTCCAATCTTTCTGGAGCTGCTTCTGTAATAGGTTCTTCGTGTTTTCGATCGCCTCCTTCATCTAATTGGGGCTTTTCGGGAGCAACTGGGACTTCTGGTTCGTCGGAAATCCCAAGGGCGTACTCGAGCTTCTAAAATATTATATTTTATGCAAGCTTTTAATTGATGAAAATAAACAGAAAACTACTACTGAAGTTGTTACAACCCTTATTTTACCTTCACTTCATTTGACTTTGGTCTTCCCAATCGATGACTGTAATCTCCATCCAAAACACTTTGTACCAGAGCTCCCAAAGCCTCGATATTCTCCTCAAACTCTCCTTTATCCATTCTTTTCAACATTTTTCCTGTTGGTTGTGGCGCATCCGGATGCTGACTGTAGAAACTTGTCATTCTTTCCTTCAAAGATTTGCATTTCGCGCTGAAATCTTCATAATTTTTCCATTTAAAATTCGCTTCCGATATGTCAAAGGGCATGCCATGGTCCAAGATTCCACTGGCTGGAACTGGATCAAATCTCTTTTCGACAACTCGAGGGTTTCCAGAGTTTACATAGACTTCTTTCACCTAAATTGTACAAAATAATATAAATACCAGTTTAACATACTTTAGCCTTGTTCTTTCTTTCTTCCAGTACCTTCTTTCTCTCCAATTTCTCCTGCCTTCTCTGTTCATCCCTCAGTTTTCTCATCTTCTCCTTTTCCAATTCCTCTTTATTGCTTCTGATTCCATCTTTGTCCATGACTAATCCAGTCTCATTCAAGTTTGCTGGTTTCTCCTTTACGAGTTCTTCCGTGTTCATCGATACATTTGAAGCCGCTGTTTCATTGAATCCACTGCTTCCAGGATGAAATTGACTTGAATTTGATGGTTCGTTCTTTTGAATTGAGGTGTTTCCATCTCCACTTTCTGTTATTTGACCTGACTTTGGGATTCGAATCACTCCAATTCCGTTTTTCTTTGACTTATCGGCATCACAACGCTGAGTAGCCTCAGATGCTGGTTCTCTTTCAGTTTTTTCATCCTGAATTTGTTCACTTGCTGCTTTCAAAATGGTCTCAGAGGTCTTCACTGTTCCACTGTTCTGTTCCGCATTATCCCCTTGCCCAAATTCTTCATCTTCTCCATCCTTATCCCTGTTCTCACCTTGACCAACTTCCGTCAAGTCCTTTTCCCTCCTTCTTCCATCTGGGAGGACATCAACTTTCTGAATAGCATTTAGGAACCAATAAATATAGGAGTTTGGGTTCTTGTAGGCATCATAATATCTGCATTTCCGCTCTCTATTTCTCGGCAGTCTGCACCAAAGGACTTCTTGTTCCAGTTCTGGTGGAAGTGGATGATCCAAAAATGGATTTACAGTCAGATCCTTGGCTTTGGCCTCATTGAGCAAAGCAAACATACGCGCTCGATCATATTCCTTTAAGTTCTTTGGCCATTCTTGGCCCGGAAAGACGGCAATTCCTTCCTTCGCAGCAGTTGGAGACCATTCTGGAGTCGAATTATTCAGATCCAATGGGTCTTTTGGAGGTGAAGATGGGATCGTCGGAGCCGACCAGTTGGTTGCCTCGCTGTCTGATGTCATGAATGGTTCGGGAGGGCATACAGGTACAGTAGGCTCGGGCTAAAAACACAAGGATAACGACACAAAAAACACCGAAAAAAATAAAAAAAGTACAGCATAAACTTTCAACAAATACCTGAGGCTCCAAGGCTTTTAATCTCTGGAATTCGAGGAATTCTTGGGCAAGTTTTTTATGTTCTTCAGACTCCTCATACACGTAGCTCTCGTCTGACGCGGTTTCTTTCAAAATCTCTTCTAGATCTTCATCATTAAAAACAAATTTGGAGTGACTGTAATGGAGCCATTCATCCTCCGAATGTTCATCTCTAATGTTGATCATATCCCTTTTCAGATAAAAAAGTTTCCTGACCCTGCTCCTAGTTGGCACAGTATTCCCAACTACCGGTTTTTCCTCATTGGTACTGATTTTAGGATAATTTCTAGGAACGGGATCGGCATTATATCCTTGACTCTCGCTGACTTGGATAGATGGAGGTTCCAGACGGGGCTAAAACAACATACAAATCATCACAGAACCTCATAACCTTCATCTTATCCTGCAAAAGTTTAAACTCACCACTAATCTTTCGCGTGTTTGATGGAATTCTTGATTTTCGGTGAGGTCAAATGGATAAAAAGAGTATAAATCCAACAATCTGACATCGAGATCCTTCTGGAGGATATGTTTTCTCACCAGATCTAGTTCTCCCATGTCATGGAGGAGGTGAATAACAGCGCCTTTACCTCCAAATCGCCCAGCTCGGCCACTTCGATGCATATGAGTGTCCGCATCGTTCGCCACTGATGCATTAATTACAAGATCCACTTTCGGAGCGTCAATTCCTCGAGCAGTCTAAAAAGGTACCAAACTAAACTAACAATGAGTGAAATACTTACGACATCCGTTGAGATAAGAACCTTAATCTGCCCTTTCTTCAGCTTATCGATCACAGCAAAACGCTCTTCCTGGGGAAGATTACCTGACATCAAAACGGCCTCAATTCCATTAGAAACAATAAATCCTTTGACCCGTTCACATCTAAAATAGTATCCTTGATGGTTTCACCTAAAGTCAAAAACAAAAAACACAGAAAAAACTTACAATGCCTGGCTATTACAGAACACGATGCATTGGTTGAAGACCAGCTTCGAACAAATTTCCACCAAGGCATCTCCTTTTTGGAAGTCCACACATTTGACTGCATATTCTTTGATTCCAATCAACGATTCCTCCTTTTCGTCGAGTCTGATGAGAGACGGAGAGTTCATATAGTCCTTAAGGACACTTTCCAGTCGTCTTGGATATGTAGCAGAGAACACGCAAACTTGCTTTGTGACCGACGGAAGTGACGAAAAGATGTAACTAAAGAAATAACAATAAAAGTATCAATGCTCACTTTATTTCTTTGATAAAGTCATCTTCCATTAACTTGTCAGCCTCATCAAGAACCATCAAACCGATATGTTCTGTTTTAAAGATTCCTTTTTTGATCAGATCCGCCAGTCTTCCACAAGTTCCTACAGCTACTTGACAACCTCTCTTGAGACGTTTGATATCTTCGTACTCATCGAATCCACCCACAAACAAACTGAAAACAGCATTACATAAAAACCAGTAAGAAAATCCTGTTTTGAGAAAGCAATTATATTATCCATGACAGCTGAACATACTGGGCAAAAAAATCCTTCGGAATGAAGTGAATTACAGTGTCGTAAATTTGCTTGGCAATCTCACGAGTTGGTGCGACAATCATCACCTGAGGTGCTACCTTTTTGGGAGAACCGAACAATAAATGAGCCGTCAAAACAGAGAAGATCAATGTCTTTCCAGTCCCAGCTTTGGCTTGAACAATCATGTCAGTCCCCAGCAACAACAAGGGAATTGATTTTGCTTGAACCGGAGTTGGCCTGAGATACTGTCGACGCTTCAGGATCTCCTGGATTTGCGGATCAATCATGAGTTCTTGAAACGTTTTTGCACATTGGATATCTGCACTTCGGTCATCGTAAATTCTTGCAAATTTCATCTAAAAACAAAAAAATAACTTCACGAGAAACGAACACTCACCTCCATGTTTTCATTAGCCATTTTTTCTTCCGGTCTTTCAACATTTCTATCGGAACTCATAAATTTTTACAATTTTTATTCTCCAATATCAAGTATAATATGGCTGCAGGTGTTGTGTAGCTGATGTGAGAGATTTGAGCACAATTTCTAGTGGAATTGCTCTAGATTAGCATAAAAACTGTCGTCTTGAGGACAGAAATCTCTTGGCAAATATCTTCTTTGACGAAATGCCACAGCTGAGACGAAATGTAAAAATTGATTGTAAATTTATTGCCAAAATCTTCAAATTTTGACATGAGTAAGGTGAGTGTCAAAGTACGCGATCATCCGCGAGTTATTACAGCTAGAAAGGCTGAGTTTTCGGAATTTTGAGTATTTTTTTATATTATTTTAGGGGTTTAGCAGTAAATGCTTCGGCGTTTGGTTAGTGCAGGCCGGGCGTTGCGGGTACCTCGTCGAGAAGCTCAAACACAGGTCAAAGGAAGTGTGGATAAAGCAGTAGCATATTATTATGACGTTATTGGGATAACAGAAGTTACAAAAGCTAAAGCTGATGTGATCCAGGTAAGATTTTTAATTGTTTCTTGATTTTTAGGTGATGTGATACATTCTTTTTGTTGCCGAAGTATTCTATTTTGGTTTATTTAGTGGGAGCAACGATTGAGCGAAGCACAACTTGCCAGACGACAAAAACAATTCGAGTTGCGTAAACTTCAGGCAAGACTCAAGGAAATCCACAATGAACTCGACAGAACTCCTCGAGGGCAAGATCGTTACTTGCATTTGATCACCGAGGAACACGAGAACATCAAGAAAGAACATAATCTAATGGAAGAGTTTGAAATTTTGGAGAATAACGAGAGGGAAGCGTTCCATCAGCTTTCTAATAAAGTAGGAGAATATAATCTTGATTTTTTCTTCAAATTAGATCAATTTGGTTCTTGATGTCAGTCTTCTATTGAATATCTTTTTTCAGGTAAGAGTAAGTCAAGAGAAGGAGCGGGAACGAGAAGAGCGAACCAAGTACTGGTCTCTAACAGCTTCGTTGATAGGTGCACTCCTCGGAATCATTGGCACATCAATAGGAAACGAGTTGCGGATGAGGAAATTCAGGGACATGCTGCCAACTTCTTCCGAAGTCAGACCTCTTCTCGAAGAGATCGCTCAAATTACACATAAGGAACAGACACAGGTAAGATAAGTTTAATTAATGCTGATTTCTGTTGTCATTGACGGTTTTGTCAGCTGAATATTCTGTTTTTAGATCAGTGCTTTCATTGGGGAGCTGAAGAAAGTATTCGAGCTGGATTCTCCAAAGCTGGGAAATGTTAAACTTGAAAAACCAGAGGGAGATGTTGATCGATTTGTGAAAATAATCAAGGATCAGGTGAGCAGGATTTTTATACATAAATATAAGAAGATTGCTTTTTGTTTTGAAAATAATTTTTTCTTCAAATTTCATTTCCAGAACGCCGAATTGACCTCTCAAATGGCCGAATTAAAGCGGCTTTTGGCCCTGAACAGAGCTCTTGAAGCCGATCCAAATGCCGTTGTGTATGTCGGAGATGAGATGGAACTCCTGTTGAAGAAGACCGAAGAGAATATCGAGTCCAAAATGAAGCTACAGACCCTCCTAATAGTTGTGCTAGCATATGGAATAGTGGGTGTTGCAGCGCCATTACTATATCTCTGGTACACTCGAGATTTGTAGGCTCTTGTAAGTTATGAAATAGGCTAGATTGTAAGGCGAATACAAGTAATAAACAGTCAAACCGGTAGCCAAAAAATACAAATTGAAAATTCGGTACAATATCTAAATTTATTTTCAAAAACAAATATAATTTAATCAGAAATTTACAATTACGAATTCAAAACTTGTTTTCGTTCGCTGAAATACTGAAAGATTGTATTTAAAATATTTTAAGAGTCTTAAAAATCTAGTTCCGTCTGTAAATATGTCCTTAAATTATCATTCCCAGCACTGTATATTACAACACTGTCTAAAACAATCAATCCATCACTAAAACTTCGTCCATCGTCTTTTTGAGTAGATTGTCGACGAAATTGGACACAGAGGCTTCGTTGGCAGTTCCATCGGCTTCGTTATGAGGCTCCAGAGATTCGGTCGACCGGGAATGAGTCCCATTGACGGGTGGGAGGCTGGAATCTCGATGGAGAAATGCGTTCTCACCAAGAGTGCTGGTCGGGATCGCTCTAATTGCGCCGAAGGAAACTCGACGACCTCGGTTTTTGGCCTGAAATTGAAGATTTTTTATTTTTGTATAATCCATGATGACTTACAGTGGCGGACCTGATCCAGTGGTAAAAAATGTATCATTTTGCATCCGGGAAGTATCAGAAAATATAGCAAAATACCTCCCTCCCCAAGCGAAAAAACTCCGATTTCAAAAGCGCGCCCGTTCTTTTTGTGAGGGAAAGCCCTTCAAAACGAAGTTTTTTCATTTGGAGAGGGAAGCATTTTGCTACATTTTTTGGTACTTCCCTGATGCAAAATGGTACATTTTTTGCCACTGAACCAGGTCCGTCGCTGTAGATTGAAAATAGGCAGAGTCTTTGAGACTTCTTCTATATATTTTTTGGCTTTATCCAGAAGATTATGACCCTAGTTATCTATCTTGTGCTAGAACCTTTTATCTGCAGTTTGACTAAAAAAATTTTTTTATCTTATCCATGATCTTTTTGGAGGTCATGGTGAAAAAATAGTATATATTTCCCTACCTGAATTCCCAGAAGCCCTGATTGATTGTTCGACCGGTCGCTATTAATACTGTTAATGCCATTAAGTGAATTGGTTGGGAACTCGTCTTCCTCATTGTTATTATCAAGAATAATATTAGTAACTGGGGTTGTAATCAGTGGCGAGCTTGAAGCTCGACTTGAACTGACGGGTAGATCTGATTGGGCAAAGATATCAGCCAAAGTGTGAGGTTGGAAGCCGGGGAATGCTTGTTTTAGATCCACTCCGACCAATCTTTTGCCGATTCCGAATTTAAT
The DNA here is from genome assembly GCA_904066235.2 of Bursaphelenchus xylophilus. Classification (NCBI taxonomy): domain Eukaryota; kingdom Metazoa; phylum Nematoda; class Chromadorea; order Rhabditida; family Aphelenchoididae; genus Bursaphelenchus; species Bursaphelenchus xylophilus. The sequence goes on from CAJFCV020000004.1 coordinate 4,018,231, forward strand.
ATTCCCGGTTCTTTCGAGAGCTCCCAAAAGTTGAGTGGAATCGAGAAGACGGGCGGTTATGGGACCATTCACGTCTACGTAGTTGATGTCTTTGAAGAATTGGGCTCCAAAGAAGGCAATGTTCATCTGAAAAAAAGTTTTGGATAGCATTCGAGAGTTTTTGAAATTCTCATGGATACCTTTTGACACTTTTTTAAGAGCAGTTTTCAAGACTACTCACCTGATAAGGCAATTTTCCATCTGTTTTGTACGTTAGAGTGTCCACAATAACCGCTTTGAGGACTCGGGATAAAAGCGGCCACACTTTCTTCAAGGGCACTTCGGCTTGCGTCTCGTCCTCCATTTCAGCCGCATATTCATCAGTATCGATTCGGCCGGCCAATTCTACTACCCGATTACTGGCTCGGTACAGGCTAATCTTTGACTAAAATTTGGGATGTCAATTTATGATCAATATAAACAGATATCTTGAGTAGAAAAAGATCTTAATGAAGTTTCTTACCAGCTCTTGCCTAAGGAAGATCCCACCAGTCCATTCGTAGTCATACTCCCAGTCAAACGCTTGCTTCGCGGCGTTACTCATATCTCGGAATAAGGGCTCGGTCATTGTCCCGGCGGGAAAGGTGAACTTGAACATGACTTGAAGTTCGGTCTCTCTGGGGAAATGCGACCAATGGAGAGCCTGGAATATGTATATATTATATACAGTACATCTAGAAAGTTTGACGTCAAAAAAAAATAGAAATTTTGATAACAAGGGTGTCAAGTGTAATATGACCGATATGACAACCCTGAGTTGTGTTATGTTTGTGGAGGTAATAATACGAAGATAAGAGGTTACAAGCATCATATTGCCATATAAAGTACCACTTTATACTTACCGGTGGCTTCGAAAAAAGCGATGGTCTCCTGGCCAGCGAATCTTTGATGACCAATCCATTTTTCAAGTCAAAATTGTTGGCAATCAGAGTCTAAATTAATAAATTATACGTCAAAATTATTTTACAAGCCCTGTCACAGTATTGAACAAGCTAACTCACCGGTAATTCCGGGTCGTCGAAGTGAACAATCGAATAATTTGGCATTTTTGGCGAAGTCCAGAGATCAATTCTCTTCAAGGCCTCGGCTCTGGCCTCGCTTTCGGCCAACTTTCGAACTTTTTCGAATTGAAAAGTCCACTCTTGGCACCACTGTTGGCGAACGTCCAGCATTAGATTCTGAAGGGTGTCGCGGTCGGAGGAATCGTAATCTTTTTTTACAATCATCAGTTTTCCTTGACCGTCCGGGCACTGAAAAGTTTCAATTTTATGTGGATTAGTGATAGCTTGGCAGTAATAATTTAAAGTGTATGTCGAATAGAGTCTGAGCAACGCAATAAAGTCATTCTCATTGATGTATGGTGCTTACATGAGCCATCATGAGTCTGGCGATATCGCCGATCGTCTCCATCATCAGTTGATCCCAATTTTTGGCCACAAGGATCATAATTTTGTTGTTCGGTGCGCAATGATCTCTTCGTTTGGCCAGCATAGCATGCGCTTCGTCTTGATTATGATCTTCTGGAGATCCATCGAGAACGGGGCTATTTAGGATCAAGAGTTTCAGACGTTCCAGGAGGTTCTCGTTCTCACTGATTATATACATGGCTGGCTGGATATCGTGGCTATAACGCAGATATTAGTGGACTTATGGGAAATACGAATTCCAGCGTGGTTATATAGCGATATAGCGTCAGCAGTATGAAAATAAATAAACTTTAACAAAGAAAATGACGCATTTATGGCAAGAAAGTTAAACTTCAAGAAGATCATGTTAAACATGGCATGTCTATCATACATCATCATAAAATTTAACAGACGTTAATAATACACGCAGACAATCACCTCAAATTACCCGAAAAACGTTCGTGATATTTGGATGGAAACATGGGAGCGGTTGAAATGCCGTAATTACTAGAAATATCTCCGAAATTTGACACGCATTTGCATATTCGTGACATGAAAAGCGGATGTAAGACAAGACCCTGACATTCAAGCACAAACATACACACGAAATATGAAGTTGATACTATGTGAGCAATGTTTATGTGATCATTAATTTATGACCGGAGATGGTACGTTAATGAAAAGTGTGAAAAAAGTTGCTAAAATACAGGGTAAAACGTGTTGTTTAGAAATCTAAATCGGTGAATGATAATCTGGTGGATGTTTTGAGTAAGTTCAACTTTTCAGCGATAATATATACTTTGATGTCTCTAGTCGACTGTCACCTCCATCGGCTGACAAACTAACAGAATTAGGCTTCGCCAACATGTTATAATAATATCTGGGCCGTTCCCGGAAGCAGTGCAAGACCGGGCCGACCCGTGCCGAGCGGAAGGCAAGCCTTCACAACTCCGCTGGTCCCAAAAATCTGTTAATCTCGAATGACTTCAATAGAAGTCGTACCGGAGATTAAACCGATAAGAACAGATACTACACTTTGATCTTAGCCAAAAGGCCGAGAAGCGATAAAGGAACGGGGAAATTTGGATCGGCTCTGCTTTCCCTTTCCAGAAAAACAAATGGGTTCTCTTTTGGGGCGAGGAAGTTAGAGAAAGGTTTGGAAGAACGAGGAGAAATGCGGCTTGTTGCGCAAGGAAATCGGGCAAAATTGAAAGGCAGATTGAAAAAATGTGGTTCTATTTACATTGTCTAATAAAAAACAGGGTGAGAGAGGACCAAAATATTTAAACATTGTTTATTTTTGTACAAGAAGATCCACAGTTTTTTAAAAATATTATTCCTAATTGGTATATGAATATATTCAATGAGAACATGCCCTCGGGCTCAACCCACATTACTCCACACATAAATTTATCGTCCTGGTTTCAGAATGAAATATTCATAAATTAGACATCAGAAATGCCTTTCCCGTGCCCATCTTTAATATTTTATCGAATAATATTATATATCGGGCATGCAAATGAAAATGTTTTCAGCTACGTTTAGGAGAGTGATACAAGGTCTAACGCAACATTACTGATCTCTGAAAAGACTGTAAAACAAAAGCGAAACAGCCCAAAGTCTATGAGTACAGCCTAATCGAGTTATCCGACCCTTTTGTGTTGGGGATTTGCAATTACTCGGTTAATTAATTTAACTTTAATTGGGTCGTTCCATTGCCAAGAGGGGCAAGGTCCTAAAGTGGTGTACTCAGGGTTTCAATCGAGAAAACTGGAGGGATTCTGGATAAAAATAAAATGTTTACAACTTTGGAAAGTTTTTTGGAAAACATGCAAAGGACAGCTGAAATCGCTGAAACTTTAGCCATTTTTGATAAGGGCAAAGGCTATAAATTAGAACATTTATAGGAGTTGCATCAATACAGTGACGAACTGAAAACTTTCCTTATTTTCTTCTGTCTAACATTAGGTGTGCAAAGACCGTTGAAAATCTCGGTTGGCCCTCTAAACCGAGAAGAAATTTCAGAAATTTCCAGGTGTTGATACAAAGTCCACCGAGATTGGCTATACAAAATTCTAACAATATTAATTTTTCACGCTTCGAGATTCCGTGCTAACATAAAGTATAATACATGACACGGTTTTGGTCCCTTTAAACCAATTTTGCCATAGTCAGGCCCCTAGTTGTATTAAATACACCCAACCCAATCACTGATTTTTTTGATTTTTCGCTCATCCAAATCTAGACTGACTGACATCAAAAATGATGACATAAAACTCCGAGCAACGCCATTAATACACCAAGAATGTATGTATCCTCGTTCAATTAGTCCCAAATTAACTTCTAATTAACTAATCTCACATTGTAAACAGACACATGTATTAAAATAAAATTGCCTTCAGATCACCTCACTTGTCAGAGTAGACAAAAACAAAAAACAGATCGAACCCGTCCTCGTCCTAAGTGCAATAAGTTATAAATCGAATTAAAAAAGTTAAAAATAGATGAAAGAATTACTGCGGAAGGTTATTTTGATCACTAAAAATCGAAAATTGATCTTTGAGATACACTTTACAACAAACCAAAGCGCAATGGAAATAACGCCTGAGGCAAAATTTTCCCGAAAACAGCTGCATTGTGCAAGAAAAATGCAATTACAGAATACGTAAGAAAGTGATATGTCACAAACACTCTAATATAACCATGGGTTTCGAGTTTTCGATCCCAAAAAAGGATTTCCATAGGAAATTCATTGTAAACTCCAGACGGCGAGGGGAATTATTGAATTAAAAAGGTTTGAAAACATTGACAATGCAATTTTGTTAGACATATCACGTAATAAAAGAGTGGAAGAGGTTTCAAAAAATTTGGGGAAAATACATAATTTTGAAATCGGCGGCTTCAATTTGACAGAAATGGTAAAATTTGATGATTTTTTATAAAAAAATTGAATTCTCTGGCCTCTATTATTGGCGATAGCCAAAAATCGATTGATGAATTAAATGCGCAGCCTCCCAAAATTACTCCTGTCATCTCTGGTGCCGGCCGAACATCCAAAAAAAACATCCAGAATCCTCACGAAAACCACCGCTCAAGTATCAATTTCTCGGCCAAATTTCTTCCTGTCAGCCCTGCTATTCTTTACAATATTCGCGGCATCCTGACACACTCAACGGCTCTAACGTCGGCCCCTCAAAAGGAGTTTTAAATTACATTTCATGAACTTTTTCTCGCGGCCCAAAATCAAACTTGCGGCCGGTTGGAGGGGCTGTCAGAAACAAACATTTGAGACGTTTTGCCCGGAGGTGAGGGGCCAAAAATAGAAAGTAAATACAACATGATAAGCGCGCCAATATTAATAGCGACATGGCACGAGGGGGAAGAGTGTTGATGACATCAGGAATGGGCACCACACTTGATACGGCGGTTCAACTTCGAGGTCAGGAGTAAGGATATTTGGGGTGGTCCAAAATTCTGAAAAGAACCTTGTAGTACCATTGGATGATGGCAGTGATTTGGAGGGCAAAATATGACACCTTTCGACACTTTCAAGATAAGAAAATGGCAGCTATTAGGTTGTCCAATAAGTAATGTCGTTTTCGAGAGGGGTACCTTCCAAAGTCAATAAAAAAGGTAAACGACAACAAAATTTCACAATATTGGATCATTTTGTTGCCGAGAACTAAAGGTTTCGTTAGACATATCACTTGCCACATTTGGATCAATTTACAGTAATTTAGCTCTAATTCAAGATGGAAAAAAGGAGGAAAAAAGTCAATTCGTGTCACCATGTTGTATGAGCAAAAACAGGGTACGAAAGTTACAGAAGTTACACAAAATATCAACGCCATGTTCGGGAGTCTGATGTGAGTCTGAACGCGGTGAACCGAGGGTTAAAAAAATTTATCATTTAAAAATATTTATTGGACAACCTAATATGTATTTCTGGTGTCTACTGCAAAACAGAGTTCTTCTGTGGAAATTGGCAGAAAATATAATAGCTTTCGCCTGCCCAACATCACTCAGTTTCAGTACTCTTTAGCCTGTAAAGCTTGCTGAATATCTTGCCAGTCGTTGCAAATCAATAGCCCAGGTTTTCAGCGATTGATGCAACCTGCATCAATCGAAGGGAGGTGAGGTTGCCAAATTTTAAGAAGCTTTGAGCCTTTCATCTCAAGTGCTTATCTAATCCATTTTTTCTACATGTAAAAGAAAAACTTTCCAAGAAATCACAGCCAAACCCACGCAGCTCCATTATCTTCTACCTATGTCCAACTGCAAAAAGTAACTTTTAATTGAAACACCTCCAGTTGTTCCCATTCAAATCCTGAGACAAGAGATAATCCCTGTTGTTACCTCACTCAGAACCGTAATCTCCAGTTCAAATTAAATTCTCAAAACAAATACCTGGGACACACGGAAAGCTAAACCAAGTTATACACACGCACGTAATTAATTTTCCCGTATAAAAACACCTTTTTTTGGAACACAATAATGGAATTTGATTACTTTACAATCAGAAAAACAAAGGAATGTGAGAATTTCCCGCAAACCGAATTTGTTATGCAAATTGTCGAGTGAAATGACCTCGGGGAATGGAAATCTGTGGGGTTTAGGGATTGGCGGTGAAGTGTCTGCGATTAGATCCCTCTGTCGCTTGTACTTGCTACGTTTGCGTGAGACCGAAACATCAATGAAAATTGCGGTTTGAACTGATTGTGAACAGAATGGGCAAAGATTTATTGCAAAAAATATTGTCATTGCATATAGGAGACCACTTGGAAAGAAGGATTATTGAAAATTAAAAAAATTGTCTGACGTGAGAAAAATAGTGTTTTTGATCGTCGGTACAGTTTGTATCATAAATGGAACCTTTGGTGGTGTTTTTAACGCTTCAGCAAAAACTACAATTTGATAGCCAAGTCTTTATCTGCAGTTCTAATAAAAAACATCTATAAAACTCGTCAAATGAGCAAAGGTTTTGTACGTGATGTATGTTTTGACGCGTCGTACTCTGTAGTAATATCTGGGCCGTTCCCGGAAGTAGTGCAAGACCGGGCCGACCCGTGCCGAGCGGAAGGCAAGCCTTCACAACTCCGCTGGTCCCAAAAATCTGTTAATCTCGAATGACTTCAATAGAAGTCGTACCGGAGATTAAACCGATAAGAACAGATACTACACTTTGATCTTAGCCAAAAGGCCGAGAAGCGATAAAGAAAGGGTGGAAATTGGACCGGCTCTGCTTTCCCTTTCCAGGAAAACGAATGGGTTCTCTTTTGGGGCGAGGAAGTTAGAGAAAGGTTGGAAAGAACGAGAAGAAAAGGGTTGCGCAAGAAAAGCGGGCAAAGTCGAAAGAAAATGGATATTACAGGAAACACTACTACAATATTAATCTAGGGGGATAATATCTATTAAAAATAGGGTAATAATGGTCCCAATGAATGGCAAAACAAAAAATTTATAAAACTTCATCAAAAATTTTGATGATTTATAATCATTTTTGGTTAAAATGCCCGAAAAAACATTCTTCCAGTCATTTTCTTCGTTCATCCAATAGTTCCAGGCTTACGCCAGCGGCCTTTACCTCCCAAAACACATCATTCTTTCCGCGAACCCATTTTCTTCACGAACCAAATGATTTCCCCTCCTGGCCGGAATGTCAGAGATGATGGAATAAGCCGCAAAAAAGATGGGAAACACGAATCGAATTAGTTGGTGAAAGGGCATACCTAATTGGGAACGGCTTCTTGGCAAGAGCGGATCACTCCTGTCCGAATGAATAAAACATCAACTTTATCAGGCGGAGGGAATGGGTAGCAAGTCGGGGAAAGTGGGGAGAGTAATAAAAAGTAACTGTAATTTTAGTTTTATGAGGCCAAAAATAAGTGAGGCGAGTATTACTTTGAGTAAAACACCGTCTAAATTTTAAATATCATCATTTTTTGGGTTCCATTTTTTAAATATTTTTCCAAAAGATTTTTTTGTTTACCCTAAGCCCTAAGAATGACTTATGACAAGACCTTTTACTGTCAGCGTAATTCATCTTCAAGACCAAACATGAAGAAGGGGAAAGGCAAGAATACGAGAAATTGACGAAAACATGATCGGTTTTCTTGGTCATTGATGGTCATCAGACCAATGGGTTCAATCTGACACTTGTCAATATCAACATGAAGATGAGAAAAAATTATTATTTTGGGTTGAACGCGACTTCGAGAAAAGATTTTTTGTCCTTTGTCATAAAGAAAATTAGAGGAAAAAATCAAAAATTTGACAAAATTTGAAAAATTTCAGAAAAAATTGGCATTCTGTTCGAGTGCTATGTATATATGTGTAATCCAAAACAAAGCTCCAATAACCCAGACTCGTCGTTGTTTACCCCTCTGGGCCGCCTATAATAAAAGGTATTATAGATAGAGTAGAAGTCAACTTTTGTCGCTGAGTATTTTGGGTTAATCCAATTTGAATTTCATCCGAATTTTCCTCAAATCTAATCTTCCAAAAATACAATGCTAAAGAAGCAAAAATAAAGAAGGAAGGAAAAATTTATGCGGAGGAAATTGAAGGGGGAAAGTCCTTAGGGCAGGGAATCGAGAAATTCGCTGCTAGAACTAAATTTTTGCGGACGTTTAAACTGAAAGAAGAATGCAAAAAAAAATAATAAAAATACGGAGTTCTAAGTCTTTCTAAGTCTCCAATGGCTTAAAAGTTCAAAGCGAAAAAAGAAAGCATGAAAATAAAAACGAAATTACATATGAAAGAACCAAAGAGACCAGGGGAAAATATATTATGGGAAATTTGGTTAGAACCCCCCGGCTATGACACAAATGGAGCTTCGAAGAAAGGCAGAGGAACGTCACAATCACTGTAAAAGTTTCGAAAAAAATGCATAAAGTCTTTGGAGAAACTTTTCTCACGCTGGGCACAATGGAAAGAATTGGGCGGAGATTAAATATGAAAAACAAATTCTAGCAGCAACAAGCTGTGTATGGCAAAAAAAGAAATGCAAAAAAACATAAACATAAAAAAACTTTTTCGAGGAAACAATTTTAAAAAATTTTAAAAATTCAAAAAATCCGTAGAGAAATTCAAAACTTACTGCCAAGTTGAATAAAATTCGAAGTCTTGAGTTTCGCCAACTTCCTTCTTACAGGGGAAGTACCCCAAGTGCGACGCTCAGATTTTGATGAAACTAGGCACAAATTTAGAATGATTTTTTCTAAATTATATGCGAGAATGCTAGCTCGCGCTTTGCAGAAACAGCCGAGATTTTAAGATCGAAAGTCGGCGAAAATTTAGGACTTTTTGCCGAATTTCGGCACGAAAAGTTTTGTGCCTATTTCTAACATAGAGAGGAATGTTTCTACAAAAAATCAAATTTTTCCGCACGAAACTGCCAAAGTTATAGCCAAAAAGCGTTTTTCTCTCTGACCGCTCTCCACGTTTAGCGTGCTCTTTCGGCGGCATAAATCGTCCGATATCTCGGCGGCGCCTGCAAAGCGCGAGCTAAAACTTTCAGGAATTGATATTTAGTCTATTCCCGACGTGTGTTCAAAATTTAAAGAAAATCGGAGCGTCGCACTTGGGGTACTTCCCTTGTTAGTGCAGCAAAAAGCAAGGTAGTAAAATTGGAGAAGAACTTTTACATTTTCTTTCCTTTATTCGAATTTCTAATCCTCTAGCCTGGGATATTACGCCATTAATTAAATTCCTATTTTTACCTCCAAAGGGTTATCATCATCATACTAATTTTATAAATTTGGCGTCAAATTTTAAGGACGATGACAACTTTGAAAGTCTATTAATGTGATGCAGTGAGGTGAAAAAATTGTCAGCAAAAAAATTTATGGCAATGTTTTTTCTACGCCAAAATTTAGAGGAAAAAACGGTAAAATTACTAATTTTTTAAAAGGTCTGCCATTGGATTTGAACTAAATTTTTTTTACATCCCGAGAACCTTGCAAAGCACAAACTAACCTTCTTAAGCATTGAAATCCCCCTATCCCCCTTTAGACCATATATGCCAAATTTGACGGAAATACGACGCCATTCGAGGACTTCCCGCGACAGAATCTGAGCTCAAACTTGTTGTCTTCGCGATGTCATCTTCCTCAACATTCGTGTCAACACCCAATCAATCCTAAGCCAATTTTCGTCTCGCCTTGTACTCCCCAGAATAACATAAAACCGCGACAAAAGACAGGAACGGAGTTCATTTCAACGGGTTTCAAATCAGCGCCGTTCCGGATGTGTTGAATGCTCGCAATTTGAGGACAAAAATGACAAAAAGAGAAGAAGAGACTCGCCCTTCGAATTCAATTTTTTGGCCGCAAAAACGCAAAAGATTTGAAGTAGAAAACAAAAAAAAAAAGATTTGCCAAACTTTTTTTGTCGCATTTTTATAAATCCTCCCGCAGGGCACAAAGTGTTTATTCAGGTCAAAAGAATGGACGGGGGATGCTGTTTTAGGCAAATTGGAAGTACTCGAATTCCAGGGCTAAAATTGGCCCAGGAATGACTTTACATTCTCACACCCACCGCAGCGTGCAGTCGTTCCGCAGGCCCGCTTCTTTCGCGGCACGAACGCCCAAATTAATTTCGAATGTTTTTGGCCTCGGGCCATCCAAAAATGGACGGCAAAACACGATGGACTTGTTACTTTAATCAAGCAAGACGATTGGAATTGGGAAAAATAGTGGGGGAATGACATAAAGTAGTAAATAATTTCCAATTCAAGCTGCCATTGCAATTTAGGCTAGATTAAAATGTCAAAGTCCTGTCTGCGAGTGATGCTGAAATAATAAATCAAATAAAAAAGAAAGCCTATTTTAAGCCGTATTTTAAAAAGTAGCAAGGGAATTGTCCAATGGGATGATTTCCTTTCGATTTTACATACAAATTTTGCAGAGTCCTCATATAAACGCTGAATGTCTTAATTTGCGCTTTGTAGGGTGTAGCGAAGAAGTTATGCTATGTTTGCCCCCGAGAGACCACGTGAAACACGGAAAATTCGTATTGGCCGTATCTTCGTTCGTTTGCCTTGGAAAAAATAATTTTTTTTATAGAAACAGGACAGTAAAAATAAGTGAGAAACCTGTATGCCTATAGGTCTTTTAAAATGCCGCATTTTCTCTAACTTTCAACCAAAAATCTCGGTCGTTTCCGCAAAGCTTTTGCTAGCAATCTAATATAATTTTACACCCTTCCTGGTCGTGTACCTAAAGCTAAGACATAATATAATTTTTTACCAGCCAAAACAAAATTTTTCCATCCCTGCTTATACCCCAAATCCACGAAAATACACCTCCACATCCCTTCCCATTCTTATATATTTATAAGCCGGCCTCTGTAGCCAAGTGCAGCTTAATAAAATATAATCCGCCCTTCAAGTATTTTCCTTTCCTGTTTGTTTGAAATGAAGGCTTAATCCAAACCCAGACGTATTTTAAGGATCAGACTTGGTGAAGTCATCGAATTCGGAGAGAGAAAATGACGATGGAAAGGCGAGGCAACTTGGTGATGATCTTTATGAACAGCAGACGTCAAAAAAATATTCAAAATATAAAAACAAAATCAAATAGTAATAGACGGCTAAAGTCGGCCTATTATTAAATATGATCATGCTAGAAATTGTTGACAAGATAGCCTGAGAACGTTTTGTTATGTAACTGGGAAATATGGCGTGACAGACAACAATCTGGCGGCAAAATAATAATAAAGTGGCTGAAGGTAATCCGCCAAGAATAACTGTTTCTAAGGAGTTATTTTGAAAATCATCATGTATATAATTTACAGTTCAAAAAACAATGTTATTATGTTATATAATATATACGCAAAAATATGATATATTATCACAATCAGATTCCTTGTATTTTGAATCTTTTTTGACGTGGACCGCCACTGTAAACAACTTCTCCTAAGTCTGTTGCAAAACCCCTCACGCATGTTTGCAATTTTTATAACTTTTAACATAGAACCTTGATTTTTTTACAAAGCGTGAGCTAAGATCGCGGAATATCTTTTCTACCTTTCAGATCCACCAGAACCAAGCCCTTCATGAGGTGATGAACAGGGTGTGTCGCTTGTGCCATGAGATGTTTTCCTACCGCTTCCCCAATTATCATTCCCAATGCTACGCCAACTGTTTTACTAACTGCAGATTCCGCGAGTGTCTGAACATCTTCAAACCTCCAGGAGCACGAGGGTTCGACGATTTGAAGTGAAATCTGCATCCTTTTTGCGAAATTTGCGTCCTTTTTTGGAGTGTTCAATTCAAAAAATCAATAAAAAATTTAATTTTGCTTCGAAAGTTTAATGATTATTTATGAGTCTGGTTGTAATGCGACAATAACGCGACAATTTTTTACATGAAATATCCAATCATTCGAATAGAAAAATCTTAATAAAAAGGTCTCCGCATCAGTCCATAACATCCACATCGCCGTGTTTGGTTGTGTTTAATTTTGCGAAAGATGCACTTCAAGTCAGCAATTTTGTTTTTGGTGGTTGCTGTAACTGTAAATGCACAATACCAACGCGTCATCGATCCGGCAACATGGAACTACGCAATGTCGGAGAGTAACAAGAAAGAGTGCACGGTGAGTAGCCGCTCGAATACGGTGTAAATCCCATCTCAGGTCCATAAAAACCAATCGCTCCATGTCGTTATGGACAGAATCTGCGAGCTTTGCCATGAAATGTTCAGCCATGAGAACCCCAATTTCCGTTCTCAATGCATTGCTAACTGCTTCAAAACCTGGGTATTCCGGAGCTGTTTGAACGTCTTCAAACCCTATTGATGAACCCTGAGATGATTTGAATAAAAATTACTGATGTTCCTTGACCCGCTATGATATTATATACTATGATATTGACCCGCTATGAACTGAAAAAAAAATTTTTTTAAATGTTTTCGCTTCGGGACATGAAACAAAGGGATTTTTAGTGAAAATGGAATAAAATTTGTCCCGAAGCGAAAACATTTCAAATTTTATTCAAATTTCACAAAAAATCTTTTTTCCGAGTCCCGAAGCGAGAACATTAAAAAAAATTTTTTTTTTTGGTAAAGGGCAACCTAGGGGTAACCTATCCGATGGGTACCCTATTCCGGGGTAACCCATCCTCCGCAAATCTTTTGCGTCAAAATCAATGAAAAATTTAATTTCGCTCTGAAAGTTTAATGATTATTTATGAGTCTGGTTGTAATGCGACAATAACGCGACAATTCTCTACATGAAATATCCAATCATTTGAACAGAAAAATCCTAATAAAAAGGTCTCCGCAACGCCTGTCAATCCATAACTTCCACATCGTCGTGTTTGGGTGTGTTTAATTTTGCGAAAGATGCACTTCAAGTTGGCAATTTTGTTGTTGGTGGTTGCTGTACATGCGCAATATCAATACCACAACGTCATCGATGTGAAATCATGGCGCTATGCAATGGACCAGAGTAAGACAGCAGAGTGCCATGTGAGTAGCCGCCCGAATACGGTGTAAATCCTCTCTCAGATCCATGCCAACGAAGCGCTCCATGTCGTTCTGGACAGAATCTGCCAGCTTTGTCATGAAATGTACAGCCATGAGAACCCCAATTTCCGTTCTGAATGCAGGGCTAACTGCTTCAAATCGTGGAGATTCACGAGCTGTATGAACGTCTTCAAGCCTTATTGATAAACCCTGAGATGATTTGAATAAAAATTACTGATGTTGCTTTGATCCGCTATGACGTATACATATTGTGACCATACGAGATAAAAACAGACATGGTAACCGGGGGTGGCTTTGGAAATTTTGAAAACGAGCCGGCCCTGTATTTTATCGGGCCGGGCTTGAAGTTTGGATTTGGGCCCGAGGTCAGGTTCCCAAACAAAATAAAATTTTTTTTTTTGAAAAAAAAACAATTTTTTTATTTTTCGCGTCAAAATTATAAATCTTTTGCTATTTGTACTTGGGGTTTAGTTCAGTAGTTCTTCTTTTACATAAACAGTCTCTTGTAAGAAAAAGATGACGTTAAAAAAATTATGTTATTTAAAATACCGGGCCAGGCTTGGGAAATTTTAGATTTTTCAGGGCCGGACCAACGTTTTATCAGCCGGGCTTCGGACCCCCAGGAGCAAAAGGCCGGCTAGATTGCCATGTGGGGATAAACATCGACAAAAATTTCAATTTTGGACATGCTCAAAAAAGCTGAAACTGCAAAAAACTTATAAAAAAACGAAAAAAAATGTGCCTATGTTGCATTTCTTAAAATCTTAATTAAAAATTTAACATAATTACAATCTGTGGACGAAATTACATCGTTCATGAATACAAATAAATCTATGTGTAATTGTTTAATTATGCGATCATATTGCTTTTTTATTTGATTGAAAAATGTGGTAGTTAAGTTGCCAGAGATGTTAGCTGACATAATCAGTTGTTTCGAACTATCTCGTCGAGTCGGGTTGTGTCTAAATTTGGCTAAATGAACTCCGCAATCATCGTCCTGGCTTTGTTAGTTTTCGCGGCTGCGGCAAGCGGCGCAGACGATGAATCCAATTACGCTAGAGCGCTGGATGAAAGCAGAAAACCAAAGTGCAGGGTAAGTAGCTAAAACGCGAATTTCTATGGTCAGAAATTTGTCCGTGTATACGATATATAGTACACACCACCACTGTGTTACTATTAAACTAATCCATCCCAATTCTCAGGTCCATCTGAACCCCGCTCTCCATGTTTTCATGGACAGAATCTGCGTGCTCTGCGAGAGAATGTTCGCTGATCAGATTCAAAACGTCAAGGCCGAATGCGTCGCCAATTGTTTCAAGTCCGACAGATTCAGATATTGCCTCAACGTCTTCAGACCCCTTCCCAATGCTGATTGGTAATCATTTTTAAGATATAACAATGTCAACGGAATAAATATATTGCAAAGGAAATGAAAAAAAGTCAGACAGGTGTCTGCAATCGCAGATTCGGCGTTCAATTGCCCGCTTTTCTTGCGCAACAAGCCCTTTTTCTCCTCGTTCTTCCAAACCTTTCTCTAACTTCCTCGCCCCGAAAGAGAACCCATTTGTTTTCCTGGAAAGGGAAAGCAGAGCAGATCCAAATTCCACCGTGTCTTTATCGCTTCTCGGCCTTTTGGCTAAGATCAAAGTGTAGTATCTGTTCTTATCGGTTTAATCTCCGGTACGACTTCTATTGAAGTCATTCGAGATTAACAGATTTTTGGGACCAGCGGAGTTGTGAAGGCTTGCCTTCCGCTCGGCACGGGTCGGCCCGGTCTTGCACTGCTTCCGGGAACGGCCCAGATATTATTTATTATTACAAACCCGTGGAAAATTAGTTTCAATGGGTGATATTTATCGTGCGATGATACTATATGCTATAACACGTTGCAAAACAAATAAAACCAGCAGCGTTTATCTATCAAACATGCTGCAAAATTGTTGTAAACAAGCTCTAAAAGCACGCCAAAAGGGGTTGTTTGATACTTCAAACCGAAAACTCATTAAATCCTCACATAAAAACATGGGAAACTGGTTTATGGCCCCTTGAAATCGCTGGCACTTTGAAAAAACAAAGGAGGTCAAAGCTTACATTGGCAACAAAAATTGTTGAAAAAATCGCTGAAAACAAGCAGTAAAAATATTAAAATTTCCGGTTACAAACCCCTTTCAATTATTGTTCCCCAAAAAATTTATGATTTCCTTCTTGGCGGTGTAATTTATACCCGTAAATCCTTTCCCGAAACCTGATATCCGCTCCCTTTGTGGTGCCTAATAAAGACAAACATGATAGATTTCCCGTCTTGCCCTGAGGGGAAATTCTTGGCAGTGTCTGAAATTGTAACAAAAAATTTTTAGTGTTATGTCATTAATAAGCATAATCTATATTCTTTTGTTGATTGTAAAATACGTTGCATCTTCTTCACACGAGCGGAGATTGTACGAAGATTTGCTGAGGGATTACAGTACCAATGAGAGGCCAATCTACAACTATTCGAAGCCCATTACTGTCAGCTTGAAAGTGGCTTTGCAACAGCTGATCGATGTGGATGAAAAAAATGAAATGGTCAATGTGAATGCGTGGCTCAATTTTGTAAGTGGCCTTGACAGTTTTTCTTCACTTACATCCCTCCCGGAAACAAGAAATTTTTTCAAAAATGAATTCGAAAACATGACCTTAGGCTTGGAACGACTACAAACTCCGATGGGACCCAACAGAATACGGTAACATCACTGATCTCAGATTCCCAGTCTCCATGGTTTGGAAACCCGGTAGGCATATTTTCGCCCCATACAAAGATCGCTTGATATTGACAATATTGTGGATTTAGATGTTCTCCTCTACAACAGTGTGGACACAACTTTTGATTCCACTTTTCCCTCAAATGTGATCGTCTATAACTCCGGTTCGGTTGTGTGGATCCCTCCGGGGATTTTCCGGATCTCTTGCAAAATTAATATCCGATTCTTTCCTTTTGATGAACAAAGATGTAGTTTCAAGTTTGGGTCATGGACATACAGTGGGAGAAGATTGGATCTACAGCCAGCAGAAGGGGGATTCGATGTCAGCGAATATATTGAGAACGGGGAATGGACTATTCAAGGTGAGTTTGGGTGCCATTTGTCGCAAAAATTATGTCTGATTTTTACTCAATATTCTATATGATTGTATATACATACGAGAATTCAAGCAAGAGTTTTCTACCTCCAATTTCACCGGCTTTCCTTGCGCAACAAGCCCTTTTCTCCTCGTTTTTCCAAATCTTTCTCTAACTTCCTCGCCCCGAAAGAGAACCCATTTGTTTTCCTGGAAAGGGAAAGCAGAGCCGATCCAAATTTCCCCGTTCCTTTATCGCTTCTCGGCCTTTTGGCTAACAGGGGAAGTACTTCAAGTGTGACGCTCAGATTTTCTTTAAATTTTGCACACACCACGGGTATGGACTAAATATCAATTCCTGAAAGTTTTAGCTCGCGCTTTGCGGGCGCCGCCGAGATATTGAACGATTTTTGCCGCCGAGAGAGCACGCTCAACGTGGAGAGCGGTCAGAGAGAAAACCGCTTTTTGGCCATAACTTTGGCAGTTTCGTGCGGAAAAATTTGATTTTTTGTAGAAACATTATTCTTTACGGTTGAAATAGGCATGAAACTTTTCGTGCCGAAATTCGGCAAAAAGTCCCAAATTTTCGCCGACTTTCGATCTAAAAATCTCGGTTGTTTCTGCAAAGCGCGAGCTAGGATTCCCGCATATATCTTAGAAAAAATTATTCTAAATTTGTGCCAAGTTTCATCAAAATCTGAGCGTCACACTTCAAGTACTTCCCTTGTAAGATCAAAGTGTAGTATCTGTTCTTATCGGTTTAATCTCCGGTACGACTTCTATTGAAGTCATTCGAGATTAACAGATTTTTGGGACCAGCGGAGTTGTGAAGGCTTGCCTTCCGCTCGGCACGGGTCGGCCCGGTCTTGCACTGCTTCCGGGAACGGCCCAGATATTATTATAACAAGCTGATGAAATCTCAATTTCATTGGCTTCTCAGCTGATGGAGGTGTCATTGAACTAGAGTCACCAAACAATTAATAAAATGCGTCCTCTGTTTTTAAAATGAAATTTTTTCCGATTTCCAGAGACCAAGGTAACTCGTAATGAGAAGTACTACGAATGCTGTCCAAATGATCCTTATTTGGATGTCACCTTCTCCCTTCAACTTCGTCGCCGGACTCTTTATTATGGGTTTAATCTGATCATGCCGGGTATTCTGACCACCACGGTCACCCTTCTCGGATTCTCGTTGCCGCCGGACGCTGGAGAGAAGATCACTTTACGTATGTCCATAGTATGAAAATGGTTGTAAAATACGATCATGTCAATGTTTACGGCTATTTGT
Source organism: Bursaphelenchus xylophilus (assembly GCA_904066235.2). Taxonomy (NCBI): domain Eukaryota; kingdom Metazoa; phylum Nematoda; class Chromadorea; order Rhabditida; family Aphelenchoididae; genus Bursaphelenchus; species Bursaphelenchus xylophilus. The sequence goes on from CAJFCV020000004.1 coordinate 4,035,548, forward strand.
AGAAATCACGGTTCTTTTGTCGATCTGCTTCTTCTTGACCATGCTCTCAGAGATGTCCCCGCCCACTTCCGAGGCCGTCCCTTTGCTCGGCCTCTTCTTTTCCAGCTGCCTTATAGTAGTTACCTTGTCCACAATGTTTACAGTATACGTTATGAATCTACATTACAGTAATCCGACTACACAGAGGATGGGACCTTGGGTAAGAGAATTTTTTAGCTTATGTTACATATTTAAAATACGGTAACTGTTCTCTTTCAGACACAAAAATTATTACTGCAATGGATTCCATATTTATTGAGGATCAAAAGGCCAGGAGTTGAATTGAAATGGAAAGATTTGCCGCCATTATTTAGGGAGGAGAAGGAAGGAAATGGATGCACTCAATTGATTCGGAATGTAATGTCAATCGAAAAGGGATTACAGTAAGTTTAATGGTATCTTTTTCGAGTTATAGTTCTTATCAAAAGTTCTAAAAATATGCAGGTAAAAAATTAAAAAATTTGGGAACTGAGGATGACATCATCTCCAACAAAACAAGTTTTTCTCCCCGACAGTGCAGGAGATATCTGTAAAAAAATAATTTTCTTTGATTGAATTCTCTAATTATCTATCGGATTATAGTCATCTGCTTCTGAAAAGCCATAGCTAAAATTTTCAGGATTAAAAACAGGCATCCTTGAATACTTCAATAAAATTTTTTAAATTCCAATTTTCAAAATAAGAATCCTCCATTTGCAGAGGTTCATGTGAGTCAGGCGAGCTGCTCCGGCCCTTCATGAAGAGGAATCAGTCCAAATTATCTCTAGAAAATATCGAAAGCATCGTCAAAAATGGCCTACCAAGTATTCAAGCCAGTCTAATATTATCGCTTCAAGACATCCTCGACGAAGTCACTGTGAGTTCAAAGTTTGAACAAAATTTTTGAAGAGATCATTTTACATTATTTTACACTGCAATTCAGACTGTAACCGACAAAATTTTGATGGACGAAACGGATAAAGCGGAGGCGCGAGACTGGAGATTTGCGGCGTTGGTGGTGGATAAGCTCTGTCTTCATGTCTTCACGTTCTTCATTTTCGGTACAGTGATCGGCGTTATGATGATGGCACCGTATTTGGTCGCCTAATCTTTCATTTTTTTAATTCAAAAAAACTTTGAATAAATTTCAATTTTTTTACCTCGTTCATACATTGTACATACAAATAGAGCTCTCACATTGATCAGAAAAAGATGAAATTATAATAAAAATGTCTTAAATAGTAGCCTCAGTACTTGCAAATCCTCAGCTCCTTCACCGATTTGTTCAACAAGGCCAAGAATCCGTTCTGTGCCGATAATTGGCAATTGGCCCGACCAATAGCCAACAAATCTCGCATCCTTTGGAAATGCAATCTACAGTAAACACCGACCAGATTCGTCGCTCTGTCAAAAACAATCACATTTTGGCTCTCATCGATCGCCATGGCTGCTGGTTCGGCGCAAAAAGCAACCATCGATCGCTCGGCTAGATTGGATTCGTAGATACAAAGGAGAATCATGTGACGGCGAGTGGATTCGACCACCAAAAGCTCAGTTATTGGACCTAAAAATAGGAGTTATCAAAAAAAATTTTTTTTGTCATGGATAATATAATTTTGATGTTTCAAGGGTAATATCAAGTCGTTTGATTGGTAAACCATAGAATTCAACTATAACTCCTTGGAATATCAGCAAGCTCTATCAAAACAAAAAAAACAGCCATTCAAAAGCCTAGGAAATTCAATTTTTCATGGATAAGTTACTTTGATACGTTCAATGTCACCTCCACAAGCTGAGAAACCAATAAAAATTTAAGATTTCATCAGCTTGTTATGATAATATATGAGCCGTTCCCGGAAGCAGTGCAAGACCGGGCCGACCCGTGCCGAGCGGAAGGCAAGCCTTCACAACTCCGCTGGTCCCAAAAATCTGTTAATCTCGAATGACTTCAATAGAAGTCGTACCGGAGATTAAACCGATAAGAACAGATACTACACTTTGATCTTAGCCAAAAGGCCGAGAAGCGATAAAGAAAGGGTGGAAACTGGATCGGCTCTGCTTTCCTTTTCCGGGAAAACGAATGGGTTCTCTTTTGGGGCGAGGAAGTTAGAGAAAGGTTGGAAAGAACGAGAAGAAAAGGGTTGCGCAAGAAAAGCGGGCAAAATTGGAGGCAGATCCTTCGCTCTGCCATCTTCTTTCATAATTTTAATCTAGACATGTCATGATGACATATTTTTCTCAATTATCGCAAATATTATATTTTTTATGACGTAAAATAACTTTCTTACCCACAACAGCAAACACACTGATATCCGCGATCTGTTTCCCTCGCATATTGTAAACCTCGGTCCATCTGGGAGTTCCTTTGCATTCCTTTAGCTCATAAAGATAACAATTATTTGGTGAATTCACCGCCAAATAGATACAATCGGTCTGCTCCACATAACAAATCCGACAATTGTGCACGGGCTTGTCGCGGAGAATCTTGGGCGTTTCACATTTACTGATTATATTGAGATCAAGGTCGAAGCGGGCTAGGGACTTCATAAAGCCGGATTCACCTAAAAATTTAAACATTACAGTACTCATAGTACACATACCTTCAATTTTCTGCTCATAGACAACGAGAATTTGGTTTTGAGATTTCATAAAACAGACATGCTCCAAATCTCTCCAATCCTCCGGCTTCGGTGACCTTTTCACTTCCTTGGTCTCCAAATTGAGCAGAGTCAGGCCAAGTTTATTGTCCAGAATCACCAGCCGATTCCCAGGGATCATCAACACTCCTTGAGGATCATCAAGAAGTTCGGGGTTCAGTTTGAAAGTCTCAACATCAAGATCACTTCTGAAAAAAATTAGTGTAATATTGATCGATATCTCGGATGCACGTCAATCCAAAATAGAAGAACAAATTTCCCGCCCCTTTTTGGTGATTCGTTCAAAACGAAATGTCACTATCCGATAAAACGCATTTTCTTATCTTTCTTCTTCCTTTTCGAGAAAAAGCAATTATTTCGGGCGAGAAAAAGTGCCGATAATTTCGATGCCCTTAAAAATTGTGGTCCAAATTTTGAACACTATACTTTTATCCTATCCAAGATAAGAATAATAAAACTTCAACGAAATTGGAGTATTTTTCTCCAAGATATTAACCTTTAAATTCACCTTACCCTTCCACAATCAGCGCTCTTCTCTCCTGGTCCACGTAATCCCTCTGCCTCGCTCTCCGCCTCTCCTGTTGTTCCTGAGTGTCTTTACACAATTTATCGACCAATGCGAGCGCCTCTCTCGTGTTCGCGATCAGTCTTCTCTCGTATTCGTCCAGATCCACATCACTTCCGTCCATTGGAAGCCGATGACTCTCCGAGTCCGTCGCATTTTCCTTATCCGACTCGCTCATTTTGGCCTCCGATTTGCCGGCCTCCGCCACATTAAAGGCCGCGGCAGGATCTTCTGGCGCAGGGGAGAAGGCACGGGCTTCGTGGAACACCAGGACCGTCTACAACAATGTAAAATTTAGTCCTGTTCTTGGAAAAAACGTTTGGGAAGGTAAGAAAATCGAGTGGAATTGAATTTCAAGCCCATTTGATAGGGATTTTTTGAGTTTAATCTTCAAAAAAATCAACTTTTTATCCGCAACACCTGTCAAAACAGATAAAACCGGGGTTTTATGTCCTGAGAAAGCTCGTCATGCATAAAGAAACAAGCGGATTTTCGGGAAAAGACAAAGTGGAACGTGAACTTTATGCAAGATCGATCAAAATTTGATAAAAATTAAAAATCTTGCAAACATGTCTAGTGTAACATAAAATTGAGGTCGCAAAACCTACTTCCTTGCCAGCCGGCTGTGTTTTCTCAGGTCTCGAGCCATCTTCGAAGGATACACCTTTCCGTTCCTCTTCAACTTTATTATCACCATCTGGAATAAGCAGATCTTCTTTGGTTTGGAGGGTTTCGGTTTTAGTCTGACCCTCGGCGGGCTCTGTAATCCAGCCTTCTTGACTGACGACCTCTTTCTTTGGCTCTTCAGGTTTCGATTCCTCGGGCTTGGGTATTTCAGATGTTGTTTCGGTAATCCACCCGTCATTTGAGGGCTCTTGAGAAGCTGGAGAAGTCGTTGGGGCAGGTTCAGCTGAGGCTTTGAGATCTGAAGTTAGAGAAATTCCTATTTCAAAGCAGTGGGATTTTTAAAGCGATTTTTCATCGATTATGGACAATTTTAGGTATCAAAATAATGATTTTTGGTAAACTTTTGATGGAATTCGTGAAAAAGTTATAAAAATTGTCGGAAAAGTGTTATATTCTTTGCATTCACAAAGCTTTATCCGTTTTCCCCAGAGTTCGGCCATAATCGACCAAAGATCCAATTGGGCAAAAAACTGTTGCCCAAAAAAATATTTTTTCTCAAAGTTGCGTAATGCCAAAAGACGAAATGTAAAAATAAAAACTCTTCGTTTACTTTTTTGTCGTTATCGAGAGGTTTTCTTCTCCATGGACTTCAGGCCATTTTCAGTCTAGTATCCCTTACCTTTAGGTTCGTCCTCTTTCTTCCACCCCTCAGCTGGCTCTGTTATCCACCCATCTTCCGCTGTGACATCTTTCTTTTCCACTTTATCTTCTTTCTTTTCTTCTGCCTTCACTTCTTCTTTCTTTTCGCCCTCTACTGGCTCTGTGATCCATCCATCGTTGCTGATCTCTTCTTTCTTTGGCTCTTCAACTCTGGGTTCCACTGGCGATTCCTTCTCCTCAATTTTAGCCGGTGTCTCAACGTTTTTCACCTCAGATTCCACTGGCTCCGTTATCCATCCGTCTTCCGGAGAAGGTTCGTAGAATCCTATGGATGGAGGGACTCCTTTCTTTGGAGATTCTGGCAGGGTTTCTTTCGTTTCACGTGCTTCCGAAGGCTTCTCTTTTTCTGATTCTGGCTGCTCATAGAATCCAATTGACGGTGGAATTCCTGGCTTCGTTTCTTCGGCACTCTTTTGCTCATCAGACCCTACCAAATTCTCCTTGACATTAGATTCAGTTGGGCTGGCTGGAGATGGCTTATTGAGCAGAGTTTCATTGTCAAGTTGATTCAACTTGATTGGAGCGGAACCATCATCTGGAATGTTCACTTTTTCCACCTTTTCCGGTTTTTCTTCTTCAATCAGAGGCTTTTTAGCGAGATCCTCTAGTTTGACTGGTCCAGATGGTTGAGCAGTGGTAGTCTCGGCCTTCTCATCTCGTTCTAACAATGGTTTAGGAGCTTCTGAAAGCTTGGAAGGACTTTCGGCTGGTCTATCATAGGAAGGTTCAACTTCAGAAGGTTTGGCGACAACGAACTCTTCGGTTGGTTTCTCCTCAATCCAGCTGATATTATCCTTGTTTTCCGAGGGTTTGGAGTCAGTTGGAGCGGTCTGAATTAGAGGAGTTTCTTCAGTTTTGACTGGGATACTTTCATCAGTCTTGATCTCCCTCTTTTCAACTGCTTGATCACTCTCAACCTTCTTTTCCTCAGGAGTTTTATCCAAGGGTAATTTACTGCCGATTTCGCCGGGTTTTACTGGGCTGTCTGGAGGTTTGACGGCCGCAGTTTGGACATCTCCGACTCGTTTTTCGTCCGGTTTTTGCTCCAGAAGTGATGTCTTGCTCAGATCAGATAGATTGACTGGGCCATCTCCGCTCTTCGGAGTAGTTTCTGATGGTTTACCGTCTTCTATATCTTTCTTTACGTCTGGCGTTGCATTCTTACCTTCTTCTCCATCCCATAAGCTCTTCTTTCCAAGTGAACCCAATTTAATTGGTTGTTGATTACTCAAAGCTCCAGTTTTTTCAAGCTCATCGACTTCAGTTGGTCTCTCATTCTCAGCTGGTGGAAGATCAACGCCGTCAGGGGTTTGGGCCACGGGAATTTGCGGTTTCTGAGCTTCTTGAGGTTTGGAAGTGTCTTCAACCTTGGGTGCTTCTGATGGCTTGGATTCACCTGAGATTTTAGCAGATTCAGAGAGCGCTGGCTCAACTGGAACTTGTGGTGAAGCTTCGGATTGGCTAGTAGTTTGTTTTGGAATCTCATCCTCTACCTTTTCGGAAATTCCAGCATGAGTCGGGCCATCCAGAGGTTTGTTGACTTCGACTGGGATCTCAGTACCGTAATCAGAATCTTTTACTGGTTCGAATGGCTTATTGATCTCCACGGGGATTTCAGTAGACTTTTCGGAATCTTTGGCAGCATCTTCCGGCTTCGGTTCAGCTGGATGAGCTGGTCCATCGAGTGGTTTGTTGACTTCCACTGGGATTTCCGTACCGTAATCCGCATCCTTTTGCTCTTTTTCTTGAACTGAAGCCTTTGACTCTTCAGGAATGGCAGATTCGTTTGACACCGGATGAGCTGGACCATCAGGTGATTTGTTGATTTCCACTGGGATTTCAACTCCAGGTTCGGACGGTTTAGCTTCCGATTCCACTGACTTCGCTGCATTGGCAGGGCCGTCAAGGGGTTTGTTGACTTCCACTGGAATCTCGGTCCCGTAATCGGCGTCCTTTACTGGTTCCGATGTCCTTTCTGATTTCTCGTCAACTTGAGTTTTGCCCTCCTTTGGCGCATCCTGTCCGGCCTCAGGTTCAAAAGGTTTATCTACAGTCTTATCAGACTTCGTTTCAGCCTCCTTTTCTTTCTGATCTCCTCCTTCAACATTGCCTTCTTTCGAATCATCCTTGTCCTCTCTCTTGGAGTCCTTTTTCTTCTCGGTCTTGGCTTCTTTCTTAGCCAATTGTCGAGAATAGCCTAAGGGTTTGTAATCATGAGGAGGTGAGGTAATTGGTTCTTCATTGATATACAAAATTGGAATGATTCTACCCAGGGAATCGGTTCGTTGGACGGGTTCATGAAGTTTGATTGGTGTTTTCCTATGCTCTTTTTGATCTTCAGACGGCTCTGTTGGCTGAGATTCTGAAGGCTTCTCTGCTGCTCTCTCAGCTGTTGTTGGCTCGGAAGATTTCTCGGTGTTAACTTCAGATATTTTGGACTCCTCGGGCTTTATTTCTTCGGGTAGTTTCTGCGGTTCATCAACCGATTGTGCAGATTCTTTGGCTTCGGCAACATTAGCAGCGTCTTGAGTAACTCCAGAGTCGTTTAGTTGTGCTGGTCCTTCGAGCGGTTTGTTAATTTCCACTGGAATTTCAGTTGCTTGTTTCGCTGCTTCCTCCAGTGATTTCTGATCTACAGTCCCTTCGGAAACGGGTTCAGCCGGCTTATCAAGGGGTTTATTGATTTCCACTATTATTTCCGTACCATAGTCACGATCTTTTACTGGTTCTTGTTGAACTGAGCTTGCACTTTCCTCCTTGGCACCTGGTTGACCACTTTCACTCTTCTTTTCCGCAGGCGTTTTTTCCAGAAGTGATTTATTGTCAAGATCACCGAGGTTCACTGGGGCTTCTGAAGACTTTACAGCTTGGACTAGCTGCTCTTTGCTTTCTTTGTCATCTGGTTTCTTTTCCAGAAGTGAGGTGCTGCTCAAGTCGGAAAGGTTTACCGGACCGTCACTGGTTTTTTGTGATACTTGTGTAGGGTGAGCTGGACCATCCAAAGGTTTGTTGATTTCCACTGGGATCTCCGTACCATAGCCCGAGGTGTTGTCAGGTTGATGAGCTTGACTTGGTGCTTCTTGAGGAGCGGATGGAGGGTTAACTGGACCGTCAAATGGCTTGTTGATTTCCACTGGAATTTCGGTTCCAAACTCCGAAGTTTTTGATCCATAGATATCCGAAGACACTTGAGAAGTTGTAGACTTGGCATCTTCGTTCTCTAAAGCTCCAACTTCTGTTGGATGAGCTGGACCGTCTAGTGGTTTATTGACTTCCACTGGGATTTCAGTACCGTAATCAGCATCTTTGACTGGTTCAAATGGTTTGTTGATTTCTACTGGAATCTCAACTCCATCCGACTTGTAACCCGATGATTGAGCATCTTGCGTCTCAATTGGCTGGACTTCGCTACCCTTTCCATCCTTTGCTGAGGTAGTCTCAGTCTGTTTACCTTCAGCTTGTTCGGCCACTTTAACGTCGCTTGCGGCCTTTGCGTCGACTTGAACTGGCACTTTAGTCTCGGTTCTCTCTTCTTCAGCCTTCTTCACGAGTCCATCGCCCTCTTTCGTTTCGTCTCCAACCTTGTGTGGGACCTCTCCGGCTGCTGATTTTGTTAATTCGTCTGCCAGAAGCTCACTTTCCTCCAAGCTCAACGCTTCTGCCGATTCTCCGACAGATCTTCTCTCTATAATGACGTTCAACGTGATCTCGTTTACCCTCGATCCTTCAGCTGAAGCTTGAGTTAACTCAACACTCATATCAACAACATCCTCGACTTCTTTTTCAGTCGAATCATTAGCCACAGCGCCTTCGAAAATATTGGATTCTGACTGTTTTTCCGGCGATTGTGTTGACTGTTGTGCAGGTTGTTGAGTTTTCACCTCTTGAGGTTGTACTAAGCCTTGCGGTAAACTGATTTCCTCAACTTTTTCACTTCCGTTCAGTCCATTTTGTCCACTTGATGGTGTATTTGGTGGGACGGCAGTCTCATCAGCCTTTTTGACGCCAAAACTTAGTAGATGATCAGTATCCACCTTATTTATCAGCACCGGTTCATCTATCTTCTCACCGTTCGATAGTTCCGGTAGACTGTTTCCACTGACCACGCTGAATAAACTCTCGCTATCGTAGTTATCCTTGATTGGCTCCTTTGGCAAATCATCGTTGTTAATTACGTTGATAGGGACTTGCACAACAACCTCATCATTACTCTCTGGAGTTATTGTGACTTTCTCTGGGACTTTGTTTGCCGCAAATTCGGCCTCGGACTGGATTTGAACTGGAATTTCAACCGGTTTGGCTTCAGAATCCTCGGAATTGGGTTGACTCGGTTCGATATTAGAGGTTGCTGACCATGTTGGGATTTGAGAACTTGGCTGTACAGGAGTTTGAGCAGTTGGATTGGCTGCAGTCGATCCATTTTTGTCTTCATTCTCCTGCACATTCTTAACTACCTGATCCAGCACATTATTTGGGACCATAAAAGCCAAAGTGTCGCCTGGAACAGCCGGCTCCGGAGGCGGAACGCTTTCTGGAAACTTCGTCTCGACCGTCACAACTTCAGCGGCCGGTCCGGGAGTTCTGAATCCTTGAATGGAAGTTGTTTTCTGGCCAAAAGAAGGCTTTTGAACAATCTTCATTGGCTCCATTTCCATTGAAATTGATCCCACCGTTTGGCTAGTAGTGCCTGCAGGAATATCAGTAGCAATCGGCGTAGTTGACGCTAAACCAGACGCCATATCGCCGGAATTAGAAACTCGTGCCGGAGTTTGAGCTGAAACAACCGGGATCTCTGACGTTTCGTTTGGATTTTCGTTAAATTGGGCGTTATCAATCTTGCCGCTAATAACACTTGTTCCATGCCCCTCCACGCTTTTCGCCTCAGGGCCTGTTGTGTTTGTTTCCCCGTGTTTTTTGGGGAATTCCAGAGATTTTTTATCGGGGTCATGAGGAAGATTTGTGGTCGTATTTTCGGATGTTTGGTCGGCTGCTGGCGTCGGAATGGCTTCAGGAGTTTTGGAAATCTCCGAGGCTGCGGGGTGGTCTTGAGAATCAGTCCGACCCTCATGAATTGTCTCCATCCGAGAGCTTTCCGTTTCTTCCAGGCCATTTTCGCTTTCGCTGGCTACCCTGGCTTGCCTTGTCAAATGATCCCTTCTTTCGTTCAGCTTCGGACTTCCGTCTAAGCTTCCTCCCCTCAACACAATTGGTTTTCCATCTTTGTCTTTGCTCAGGATCTCGTCGACCTTGTTTATGACCACATATCCGGCCACATCCTTCGGTCGATCACTCAGCCCAATTGCATAATTAATATCCCAAATGGGTCCAGCTGGTGGTGGTTGAATGGGCTCGGTCAGGTCATTATCCGTGTCGTCATCGTTCTGCAAAGTCTTCTCGGTGTTGTCGGTGGAGATTGTGTTGTGCTTTGAGGCCGCTTCACTCATACTTTTGTTGATTTCGTTGGTCTCATAGACGAGTTCGTTGATTAAATCAGCGACCGGATCAAAATCGTCGTCTTCGTTGTCGCTTGGAGCAAATCCAAAGACAAAACTTCCTCGTCTCGAGGTGTTCAGCAACTTTTCTGGAGGGATTTCTTCGGTGTCCAATTCGACTTCAGCCGACGGCTGGGTGACTACAATGCCTTCGGGGTTGTTAGCAGTCGCTTCAGTTGGAGGAGAATTGTTGTTCTTGGGAGTGTCGCTGGGCGTATTCTCTGGCACTTTGTTGCCAGTTCCGTGGCCAAAAAGATGTCTTTGATGAGCCTTTTGCGTAGAATTGTCATCGTATTTGTCGACTCCATGGCCAAAGACATCAGAATTTCTTGTTCCATGTCCAAACACGTTACCCTGTGCACCGCCATCAACGTCAGTATCATATTGTGAACTGCTGTAACGGTCGGTATTTCCGGTTCCATGTCCAAAAACGTCCGAATTCCTCGTTCCATGGCCAAAAACACCACTTGGCTGCGTTTCTTGCTCATTTTCAGAGCGTGTCCCATGACCGAATACATCGCTTCTTGGCTTCTTGCTGTCATAATCGTCGTGTCCTCTACCACTCCCCTTCAAGTCTTGTCTTTCATCAGCGTCTAACCCATAGTCCCTCTTTCGATTCAAGTACTTCGAGAAGTCGGGTCGTTCCGGCAGATCCTCGCTGAAATACGCTTCCATTCTTTCGTTCACATCATTGTCGTGCTGCAATTTTCTGGCGTCCGTCTCATTCCCGTCGTTGTTCATATATTTTGACATTCGTTGTGCCACATCGTCAGCGAAAGTTTTGGCTTTCATCAAGGCCAAATCGGCCTTGCTCCAGGCCTCGGATTCATTGATTTGCTCCAATGCCGTCTTCTGTAGAATCGAGCTTCGATGAGGCTCTATCTTTTCGTCATGTAGGTAGATTCGAGGGTCTTCTGTGGCGTTTGTAACCGTCGTTGAGAGGGAAGTGAGATCGTCGGTGGGGACGGGCTCTGAGGCTGTGGAAGCGCCGCCCCAATTCGGGTAGGAGAGGGAAATGGAGTTGCTGAAATTTGAAGAGTCAAATTGGTAGGGCAAACAAAGTTAAGTCATCATTTTTGGTGCCAACTTACTCTGCGTATGCCAAATCGTCCGAAGCAGTACTGTTCGGCTCTTTATCGCTTATTTTGCCCCCATAATCAAGCCCTCTATTATCAATAACCGTGGTGTCTGTCGACTCCGACGTACCGCTGTAACTTTTGCTCTCCAAATTCGCGGAATCTTTGCGGCCGATAAACGAGAATTCCGAAGTCGGCTCTGTCATCACTTTGAGACCCTAAAATTATATTGAAGAGAGCGAGATTAGGTGGTTTGTAGATCACATCACGTTGGGGAAGGGATTTGTGACATCTCAAAAAGTGGAAACAAATTTCTCGAAAGGAGAATTACGCAAAAAGACATGAGGTCTGGCCTTGAAAAGTCGGCAACGAACGTCAGAAATCGAGGGAGAGATCTTCAGGAAGGGAGGTTGAGACAATTTTTAGGAAGGAAAAAGAAGATTTGATACAGTACAGTATTAATTGTGCCAATAAAAACATACGTGTGGACTGAAATTCGAAGGCACGAGTTTTAACAACGATTTTTAATTAAAAATATTTGGATTTTTTTTTTTGATTTCGGATAAAAAAATGGATTTTTCGAGAAGGGTTTTACATTAATTAACATAAGGAAAATTTTTGGATTTTTCCTCATCATTATTACCAGGATCTTGGATACCTTGAGGCTCGGAACCCAGCCTGAAAAGTTGCAAAACTTTTCGTAAATTTTTTTGTAAAATACGGAGTCTACAAAGTAAGAACTGAAATTGAGAAAGAAGCGAATATAATCAGCAACAAAAGATGGACAAAAAAAGTGCAAAAACTTGTTCTTTCACACCTGAACTTGATCTCGTCACTTGGCTATAACACTCTTGTTTATTATATCACCATTTTCGGATTCGAAGTAAGAATTACTCAAATTAAAACGATAGATGAATCTGCAGTCTCTTCACAAGATATTGCCTGGACGCCCTATTCTACCCATCTATTAGGTTGAATCAAATTTTCGTATTTTACCCTAAAGATAACTTCCTTTGCAAAAACCAAAAGAAAAGAAGAAAAGTTTGGCCAAGGGACCTGGGAGGGCATGAAGCTCCCTCATTAATCTGTCTGATAGAGGCATAAAAAGGTGTCTTTTAGAGAAGAAAAAATACAAAATTCACTTTCATCTTGAAATCTAAAAAAGTCGTCATCATTTACGCGACGAACTCTGCAAAAGTGACGATAAAAAAATCGTGGCCGTTCCACTAGACCTTCTGATGACAAAAAGCCCTCCGCAAAGCCAAAGGCAGTGACGGAAAACAAAAAAAATCGATTAATCATACGGAGTCAGGGCCAAAGACAGCCAGATTCTCATAAAATCAAGGATAATGTCGGATGAATTTTAATTATGAGCTGATTCTACACCCAAAACATATAAAAAACACCTCGGGAACGCAATAATTACAAGCAAAAAGCCCAAAAACAAAAAATCGGCGAACTTTTTTTTTGCATCCCCTCAGGGCAAAAACAGTTGGCCGGAAGGGAAAAAGAAAAAAGATCAGAGCGCCATCTAATTCTCGCCCACGCCGAATGGTTTGGCCATGTTTTTTGAGGACAAAAAAGTGGGTTTGGAACAGAGAAAAGAGGAACAATTAGTTTTGGAGGAGAATTAGGGAAGTAAACGGTAAAATACGGGGCTTAAAAATGAATTTCATCGAAAATTTTCAATGCAGTCATAAATTTTTTATCGACTGGTACTCGAAAATTTAAAATTTATAAAAATAAAAAGTGAAATTTTGGACGAGAAGTATGTCATCATGACATGAATTATGAAAGAAGATAACAAGGAGAAGGATCTGCATCCACTTGTACCAGCATTTCTTGCGCAACAAGCCCTTTTTCTCCTCGTTCTTCCAAACCTTTCTCTAACTTCCTCGCCCCGAAAGAGAACCCATTTCTTTTCCTCGAAAAAGAAAGCAGAACCAATCCAAATTCCCCAGTTCTTTATCGCTTCTCGGCCTTTTGGCTAAGATCAAAGTGTAGTATCTGTTCTTATCGGTTTAATCTCCGGTACGACTTCTATTGAAGTCATTCGAGATTAACAGATTTTTGGGACCAGCGGAGTTGTGAAGGCTTGCCTTCCGCTCGGCACGGGTCGGCCCGGTCTTGCACTGCTTCCGGGAACGGCCCAGATATTCTTATAACAAGCTGATGAAATATCGATTTTATCGGTTTGCCAAGTTATGGAGGTGGCATTGAACTAGGGGCGTCAAAATATTAGTAAAATACGCCCTCTGCTTTTATGATGAAATTCTTTCCGATTTCCAGAAGCCAAGGTAACGGCCCAGATATTATTGTATTTTAAATTAAAACTAACAGACTGGAGCTGCTCTTTTTAATAGAGTTTGTTGATGTTGCACGTGTGTCTCTAAATTATATTACTCATGAAAGGTAGTTGATGATGACGGCCTTGAAAGTGCATAACAGTCAAAATAGAAGCTGAATCATATTGATTTTTTCTCCATTGTTCTGTCAACTGAAAAATACAGAGTTTCATGCCCTTGTCACATCTCAATTTGTATTACTCCTGACAAAAAATTCATCCAAGAAATCAGAAATTTAAATTTTTTTATTTATATAATATATGTCTGTACAATATGATGATTGAATTTCAACATTTTTTCATAGGAATGGCATGCGAATATGGTGTGAATGACCGTAAAAACGAATGTGTTCTGTAGAGAGATATGGTTACAATGACACTACTTTCTAACAGCTAATACCCGTAAAAACAAACAAGAAATCTCAATCAACAATCTGGATATGATGCCTCACATCTTTGCTGAAGAATGTGCTGAACGAATTGTCGAAGATGATCGAGTAAGTCCCATCGGCTTTGCATAAAACCTCATCAAATTCGGGCACAAATTCGGTGTTCAGCCGGAGTTTTGGCATGTACAAGATCTTGTTGTCCAGGTAGACGGAGAGATCAATGTCTCCCGAGGATTTGAAGAACCATTTCAGGGTCTGGCCGGCTTTGCACTCAAAGTCAAGCGATTTTTTGGAACGGGCGGGGACATTGATCTTGGTGAGTTTGTCATCATCGACGCTGTGGGGACAATAGATCGGGTTGTAGCTGAAAATTAAGAGGTTATAAGCAGCATTTCAAGTGCTGAAAATTTTAGCCTAGACGTTTGAAGATTAGAGAGTACAGAAACTGGGGAGAGCGGTCAGAGAAAAAACTCTTTTGGCCGTATTTTTCTGAATTTCACTTGTTAAAATACACGGACTTCGTATTAGAATTTTACATTGTTAGGCAATACATAGTACTTCCATTTTATCGAGATGAAAACCGCAGAAAGCATGTCGATTTTCCAGACATTTCTCGACGATTTTTTTCAAGTGTAAAGTCTCGTATATTCCCTTAAAAATTTTGCTCTCAGTTTGAGCTAAATGCCTTGCAAAATGAAAGCAACATAGGCCCTAATCTATCGACCTTATCCGAAAAACAACTTACATATTCTCCTTGTGCGGGACTCCTCCCATTCGGAGCGTGCCAGTTTCCGAATCTCCTTTCGTCGGTTTCTTGCTGCCTCCATAAAGTGGATATACATTATGTTCGCCCAGTTCTTCCAACAAAAATTTCTGATAATTTGAGCCCAAGATTTCGATTTTTGATCGTGTTTTCTCCGACAAAATCGGCTTGATCAGTCCGAAGGCGGTTGTGAAGATGGTGGGTGAGTTGATGACATAGATCTTGCGGGTCAGCTCGGGGAACATGTCCTGAAGAAATGGGGAAATTAAAGTCTAATTTTTAGAGAAAATTGCAATTTTAATTTTGTCAAATTTCATCAAAATCTGAGCTGTTTTCTTTCAAAAGTCTGTAAATTATTCAAATTATTACCTGCAGCAATTTGATCAAGTTCAAGTAGATCTTAACAGTGGGTGCAAACAAATGTTCCATCCCGAATCCACTCAGATCCATGATGATCTTGCATCCCGCCTGTTTCCCCGTCTTCTCCTCTCGTTTCTTCAACAACTTCATAATCAAAACAGCATCCAGAATGGCCATCTTGAAGACCTGATGGGTGCTGCCGCACTTGACCAGCGTTCTCGGCCTCACATTGCCGAGGAAAGAGCAGGTGATCAGATCCCCGTCATTATCGAATCCCATCACTCCGCCGGCGAAGAATTGGGCGAGATGGTTGTATTTCACGACGGTTGTGTTCACCTCGTCCTCATCGTTGACGACGAACTCGTTGAAGCCGAGGGCTTCCACAATCTCGGACATTTGCGCGTAGCGGGGGAGGATCTCGGCTGAAAATGGGAGGATTAGAAGTTGTGGTCACTTTTTGGACATGTAGATTGAAATTGTGTTTTAATCCTAGTTCTACAACAACTAGAGCGCAACATAAGTAAAATTTGTTTAGTGTGACAACAGACAAGTGATCTCGTGGTACTACGAGTTATAAAAATGGAACATAGAAACCCCAGGCGCTGGTTTTTTAGACGCCTTTTCGGCCGACCGCTCCGGCAACTTTCCGAAGAAAAACAGCCTATAAATAAGTTGTCTTTACTACCTAGTAAGGATGCTATGTCAGCGTCTTCTACGATCCTTGAAGATTGTAATAACACCAATCTGAGACCAGCAGCGGCTGGCTGAGGGACGTGACTTGAGTCGCTTCGTATCCTGCCAAAATCAGGGCACTACCGAGGTTTTAGCAATAGAAAATCTCGGCTATGCCGTAAAGCTTAGAAATACACCCTAAATGAAGCTTCGATAAGCCATCTATTAGTCTATAACTATGTCAAAAAAGGAGGGATCTGAGCTAGAAAATAATCGACTTCAAACTTTTGCGAGAAAATTGTCATAACTTTTAATCCAACCTAATAAAAGTGTAGTGTGTATCCCAAGGACCTAAATATTTTTCTGATTTCAAGATTGTGAGACATCTACACATCAACCTTGACCTGGAAAACGTTCCAAATAACCGAAACATACGACTTAGCCTTCCGAATTGTAAACCAATTTTTTAATACCCGGAAGTCAAAATTTAAAGGTAAAAATGATAAAAGTACCAGCAAAAAACATAAAAAAACTCTCAAAACCAAAGTAATTGCTATCTTTTCTTATGACTTTAGACATAATACCCGTCTATTTACTAAATGAAGAGGAATGCAGTAACAAATAGCCGTTTTAAGACAGTAATTACCACCCTTGCTTATCATTTTTTGTGTATGATAAACAAATGTAAAATAATTCATAAAATATTGCACTTACCAACTTTGTTATCCCATCCACAAATCCATCGATGAAGAGAGAACTCGTCGTTCATCAACGGCGTTTTCTCCAGCAGTTCCTTGCCAATTTCTGTTTTGAGATTTTTTATTTTTTCAATTTCGCTGACTGTTAGGTCGGCCGAGATCTGAATGTCATCTTCGGAGATTTCGCCGGCGGAATTGCTGAAAAAAAGTTGCGGTAAAATACGGTTGTTAAGGTTAAAAAAATTATTTTTACATGTTTTACGAAACAATGGGATCAAAGAACTCGTTTCCCAATATTTTATTGGCTGAATAACAAAAGGGCTTTTTTGCCAAGCCTCATAAATTGATGTGTTCTTTTGCAGACAAAGATAATCGAACATCCCGGTTTCCCTATAAAGACTTGAAGCTTTAGGGCTTGATTCCGAAGATTTTTTGAGTAATCGTCCATATTTTTAAGATATTCTAAGTAAATACTTGTGTAATTGTAAAATATATGTTTTTTCTAGTCGCTTCATTTTTTAGAATTTGAAATTTTCCTACACAAATTACTCGTTAAATAAGAAGTCTATTTCGAGCTAAATTTTTTCTGGATACTCCTAAAATTATTTTGGTACACACACTTTTCCAAATTGCTTGTTCATGCCCAAATTATAATACATATCCTCCCCTTACCTTGCCAGTCCCTCGGAACTGACGGCACTGTCCAAACTCAGCTTGTCCATCTCTTCGGAGGCCCCAACAATCTCCGGATTCCATTGTCGCTGGTGGCTCAGCATCTCTGAATCAGCAAAATTGATATTTCACATAAAATTGAGTACAGTAATCGCGAAAAAATTTTTTTACAACTTGAACGTTGTTTGTCACAAATTAGTAATCTATATATAAATGGAGATCACAGACCATAAGGTTTGCACGAAAGTGATATGATTGTAAAGTAATCGAACAGTCCGCGTTCCCGCCCCACTTTTTGTTGCCCTTTATATCAGCGGCGATGCTGATAAAAGTCACGGAAATTGGGTAAATAATCATTGGAATGGTAATTGAAGTAGGCAAAAAAATTCAAATAATATTAAAAATCCTCCCAAAAAATTGAAAACTAAAGTGCAAGCGATTAATCAAGCTAAATTTTCTAGACATTAACCTTAACGTCTAGACTTCCCTTACTTAATTCAGCGCAAAATCAGCCAAATTACAACGATTTCTATGAAAAATAGCGTGGTCTTCCACTTTTATAGCCCCCCAAAGTAACTTTGATGTAAACCAAGTGTGACTTTGCCCACGTAAATATAGAAAACCCAGTCAAGGACGTTGAAAATCTCAGCCTGATTTGTGTTTTTTCCTTGTGTTTGGCAGTCAATTTAAAGGTAGAAGACGATGGGAAAATTGGGGTCTAATTGGTATAAGGAGACTTGCTAAAAATTGGAAATTTGTCTGGCGTCGGAATTGGGATAAAATGAAAAACAAAGATGACAAAAAAATGGTAAAAGGCGCTCAAATATTCTTTAAAGTTTCGCTGCATGAAGTATTTATAAGCCAGCTTTTAAAATCAAAATTTTATGATTTCTTAGTGCCTGTTATCAGTACTATCAAATCATTATAAAACAAAGAGATCAGTGTGGACAATATAACCAAAAGAATGCGATAAGAAAAGGAGTGCGCTTGGCCTTTTTTATATCACTCCGTTCGTAAAGTCGCTGGAATGATTTCGGCGACGTGCACTGTGCAAGAAAACTCAGGGTGCGAGCGACAGCCCCAAAAAGCCTATTGCACTGTGCAAAAGGCCAAAAATTGCACAGTGCAATGTGAACTTTCGGTTTCGCGGAGTGCATGTCGCCGAAAACATTCCAGCGACTTTACGAACGGCCTAGTAAAATTAGTTTTTGATTTTTTGGGTCCACAAAATGATGACTATAAAAAATTATGAAAAATCTCGTTTTATGAACTTTTTTTGCAAGAAAAGAAACTGCTGAAAACATAGATTAACGACAAATTTTTTAAATCCGTTGTGTCTACTATTCATTTTTGAAAATTTCAGCTCGATCTTCGCGCATATATGTATTAATAAGCTATTTTGTTTATTGCTCATCGCAATAAATGACTTTTTTTACAAAAATTTCTTGGCTATTTCTACCCACCAATAACTTTATTTTTTACTATCTATCAACTGTAACATCCCCTCCCACAGAACAGCCAAGCTTCCCCAACTTTTTTGTGCGATTCCCCTTTCCCTGCGGCCCTTCCGAATCCCCGCAACGAAACCGCGACAAATCCGAGAGATACGGTTGATTATGTAATTCCCTTCACTTTTTTCGCGATTATTCCTCAGCTTAATGACCATTTTTATGGAGCGAAAAACGAGTCTACGGACGGAAGAGGAAGGCTACAGGGGCTTCATGAAAAATAATAAGAAAAATGGATAATTGGGAGTCAGAAAAAGGAGGCCTTTCGGATATTATTCATGGCGTAACTGAAAAAATAATATTTTCAAATTGTAAAATACAAACTAGATTTATGAAAAACTAATTTTTCGGATATATTTTGGCTGCTTATCCGAATGAAAATGAAATTTTTTCACTTTTTTCGCAAACTTTTTTTACTTTTTTTGACATTTCGCCGACAAAACAGCCCCCTTCATTTGGGTCATCGGAAACTTTATCTTCACGCAACGATTACACAAAAAGTCATCCATCTCAGTTACTAAATAGTAAAATAGTAGGCAAAAAAGAGTGATTGCCCTAAGGGCCTTTGTCTTTTAGACTTTGTTAAACTCCCTTTGTTGACTTGTTGGGAACCTGTATTACAGCTACGATTATGTGACAAGTTTACTATCGGAAGAATTGTTTTTGACTTGAGAATAATCGCAAAATAGAAGAGAGTGTAAAAAAGGTGAAAAAACGCTGGTAAACTATAAAAACTGTCCCAGAATTGAGAGATCAAGGTTAAACTGTAATACCAAGAACTGATGGGGTGATAAAACCCACGTGATCCACCTGAAAATAGAGATCAGGGGTTTCGAAATCGAAAATCGCCACCCAAAGTCCGTTAAAAATCCCCGTAAAAAGCGGCGATAAACAGCCTCCAAGGCGAAAATTTATTCCGTCAAACGAGAGGATCCCAAGAAGATACGATTTTTATCGAGAAAATTCGCATTTCCAAACGGTTTTGCTGTTTGGAAATTTTTTTATTAAAATTTTGAACTGCACAGTGCAAGAAAACAAAAAAGATTTCTGCACAGTGCAGAAATCTTGAAAGGGAAAAGGAAATGCACGGTGCAAAGAAATTTTTCTGTACTGCACGGTGCAAATTTGGAAAAGAATTTTTGCACAGTGCAGAATTTTTGAAAAGTCAACTGCACGGTGCGGTAAAAAAATAAATCGCAGTTTTGGTAAAATAATAGGGTGTGATTGACACATATTTTTAAAAATAAGAAAATTTGGCCAATATCCTTGTAAAATGTAAAAATAAATTTTTGCTTTAATTGGAATCGAAAAAAATATATCGAAAATTAGGAAAACTGCACTGTGCGGACTGCAAAAAAAATATTTTTTGGCCTAAAAAACACTGATAAAAAAATTTTAAAAACTAAATAAACTAGTCTTATTCAGTGCGGTAAAATTATTGTCCAAACTTTTCAACGTCTTTTATAACTAGTACTATCAAATAAAATGCATACAAATGTTTTATCTAATGTCAACATTTAATGTCAACATTGATGCCCGGAGGCTAATATAATATCATTTACCTCCGATTCGACCCACCCTCCCGTAAATCGCCTTCGAGTGAACTTCGCGATAAATTAACTCTTCCAAATTACTGCTTTAATAAACCCAAACCGTGACCATTTCAGCGACAAGAAACGGGCTCTTCAAAGAACGACTTCGCTTTTGTTACGTGAAGACAATGCCTCAGGGAAAACCGGGAATTGCTGCAGGTTGAATTCAAGTCAATTCGGGTTTTAATTAAAATAATCGACGGAAATTGGGGAAACTGTGACTTTTTCGGGGGAAACAAGGCTTTTGAAGGGGGTTTTAATAGTAATTAACAAATAATTTTAAAGAAAAACAACGAAAAGGGGGAATGTAGAAAATTTAAAGAATTTTCGGGCAAAAAATTTGAAAGATTTTTAAAAAGTAGAGTATAAAAAAGTAAAATAAAGTGTAATTTTATAGGGCTTCTTTAAAGAAATATAATTTGGAATTGATTTAGTGATAGTTTTTGGAAAATATGCGAGATTTAAAAATCAAGGTTTTTACATCGAAAGTTGTAAAAAAATTTTTACTTTTTCTCATTTTTTGAAACCCTTTTTTGCACCGTATTCCTCGTTTTTTTAGTCATCTCTTGGCTACAAAGATCACTAAATATCTTGGCCGCGTTTGCAGAGTAACCTAAAATTTTTAGAAATTGATTTTTGGACTAGTGTCGTAGTATATCTGTGCAGAATTTTTAGAAAATGAGAAGGTAAAATACGAAGTAATTTTCAATAAGAAGAGCTTAAAAATTCAGAATTTTTTATAAATATAATAATCACTTTCTGGCCGCTGAACAATTAAAAATATGTTTGTAAAATACGTCATGTTAAAATGCTTCTAATATATCAATGAATCAATGGAATTTACTTCCCTAAACTCTGATTTTTCTTATCGCATTTTTTGGTTTCAATGGCCCAATGGATGGATCCCTTTGTTATAACACGAGTTTATTGTACTGATAGGAGACGCGTATATATACTGATAACAAAGACTAAGGAACCATTAAATCGAAAAACGTGATTGAAAGATAAAAGTTACGGCTCTCATTAAAGAGTATTATAATGAACCAAAATTTCTAAAAATTCGTGCTAGAAATCAAAAATTCAATATAAAATATGAAAATACGTGAACCAAAAATGATTTCAAAACTCTCGATTACCCTTGAGCAAACAAAAGAATGGATAAATTTCGAAAATTTTTGAGAAATTCCCTCAAACTTTGAGAGAAAAGCGGCCCAAACTCCCCCGTTCCCTCTTTTGAGCCCTCTTCACGTAAAAAAGCGGACGAAAAAGAGAAATTGAGGGATTGAAAAGTTAATCCGCTTGACGAACAGACACAGTAATTACTCAAACAAACAGTAGACAGTAGCCTGACCGATCAAAACTTTGAACTTTTTGAGATTTTCAATCCTTCTGCCGTTGTTATTGGACCTCAAAGGTCAAGAAAACCCTATTGAGGTTGAAAAGTAATCATTACGAGTGGAATTACCACTTTTTTACTCGCTAAAAAATAACATGACAAAGTAAAAGGTGGTTTTTCCAATTTTTTATTTCTTTGGCGAGCTGTTTCCACGCAAAACGACCTCACGAGGTCATTTATTACCACGCGAACACCCATTTATTTGGAAAGTCACCGGAAATTGAGGATCGATGATAGGGAAGGGGATAAAGAGAGTTTAGGGGCTTGGCGGAAGCAAAGGTAATAGAAAGAAGATTTTTTTTGAGATTCTGGAAGCTTCTGAGGATTCATCAACAAAATTATGGGGGATTGAAAACTTATACGGTACTGAGAAGTTCTTTATATATAAGTTGGAAAAGCGGGTCGTAGACACTCTGAATACGGTATCAAAATGTGTCACTGAGATAGGATTTTAATTTGTAATTGAAAATTCTTTTTTCGAAGTCCGGAAAATGAAGTGATACAGCAAAAAATACATCAGATTTTACAATGGCGATATCTACTTCTCCAGTGCTTTGAAAATTTCCATATAAGCCCTAATTTATTACAAATAGATCCATGGAAATTTTGGCTAAAATTTGCAAAAGCAGTTATGACATTCAAAAATTTTTAAAGCTTAGAGACAATGAAGAATGGCGAGGCACTCAGAGAGTAAACGTTTTTTTCGCCGGTAATTTGAAGATCCTTTGGCCAAAGGTTTCATTTTTTGAGATCTTTGGTTGCAGTGTTTATAGAACAGTAATGTGAATTTATGCCAAGTTTCAACAAAGTCAGCACCCTGCAGATGGAGAAGTTCTTATTCAAGTCTAAAGTCAAAGACCAGCGAGTTTCGTAAACTCTTCTCAAAATGTGTAAACCACACTCTGTTTTGTTCTTTATTCGACCGATTAAACCCTGTTACATCTTCTCACATCCAAATCACAAGTGCTTTTCGGAGTATGTGAACAGCAAACACCATAAGATGAGAATATATTGGTCATTGCGCAACCGCCATTAAATCTCCGAAACAAAACAAAAGCAAAAGGAAAACAAGACGACCTTGGGAACATGTCGGCTACGTTCGTGGGGAAAAAAGAACTTTGAATTGAGGACTTGAGGGAACGTCGGCTCGCCCCTTTCTCGGGACTTTAATGGATTTTTGGCTCGCCTTCCCCGTCGTTTTTTTCGAGCCAGACATTGCGTTCTTTCATGTGGAAAATTAGGACAAAGAACAGTCAAAAAAGGGGCTTTATCTAGCATCAAGTTACTAGTAAATCTTTGGAGTTATTGACAAAAACATTTGTGGTTTGTTGGCGGATAAAAACGATCCCAAAACCCAGCTGAAAAGGCGATTTTACGGACCGGAAACCCGATCTTCCGATCTACCACCATAATATTTGTGTATAATACGAAGAGTTGATGTATTCATGCATACAAAAATGCTCCATTTTCAATCGATTTTAGGCCGATTAGAGGCGAGGAACCAGGTCAAAGAGTTTGCGTGTTCTAAACCAAGGGAATGAATGGGTATTATTTTTCACAACGTGCATGATTTCTGCAAAGAAAATGTTTACTACAAATGCTGAATGAGCAACCGATATATTGTAAAAAAAATGGCGTAAATAAAGACCAAGAGTTCAGAAGATTCATGAAAGATCTTTAACGCAAGCTTTGCAGAAATCATCGCGATTTTTAACTTTGAGTTTTCCATTGGCCCCTCGGATGGATAATCTACACATTTGTATTGATAATAGAGCCTACAGTATCCCAATCGCTTTGATCATGATTTTAATCCGATCACAAAAGACATCCAAATCTTCATAGGACTTTATTTTTTTGCGTAGCTTCCACATGGAGATTAAAAGCTACACGGGAAGTACCCCAAGTGCGACGCTCGGATTTTCTTTAAAATTTTCACAAACTTTGGTCATGAACTAAGTATCAATTCCTGAAAGTTTTAGCTCGCGCTTTGCAACCGCCGCCGAAATATTGAACGATCTTTGCCGCCGAGAGAGTACGCTAAACGCGGAGAGCTGTCAGAGAGAAAAACACTTTTTGATCATAGCTTTGCTAGTTTCGTACGGAAAAATTTGATTTTTTGTGGAAACATTACCCTCTATGGTAGAAATAGGCATGAAAGTTTTCGTGCCGAAATTCGACAAAAAGTGTCAAATTTTCGTCAACTTTCAGTCTTAAAATCTCGGTTGTTTGTGCAAAGCGCGAGCTAGGATTCTCGCGTGTTTTAAAAAAAGTTATTCTAAATTTGTGCCAAGTTTCATCAAAATCTGAGCGTCGCACTTGGGGTACTTACCTTATCAATTCTCCATGCTGCAGAATGAAAACTTGTCGCTTTTTGATGAAATACTCAGGAAGTCCGACTGTTAAAACTCCCGACATATCTTTCGGCGGAGCAACGTTTCATACTACCGAATACAGGGGGTACTTGGAGTGGGACAAGACAGGAGCGGACGACAAGGCACTTTTCAACGTCGAGAGCAGCTCCAAGCCTTTGTTTCTTCCGAAAAACGGAATCATAGGCTTAAACGTCGATCCAAACAATCCAGAATCTCAAACAACAAAGCTTTTCAAGAGTGTGAAAGAGAATAAGCAGATCATCGTCAGGAGGGGGTTTTTCTATCAGACCGTAGCAGGTCTAAGATCACTCATGCATAGGTCATCGCTGGTCTCGAAGACCTTATATTGTTTTCAGCGCGACAAGCAGATGAACAGCGGTAAAAAATGCCTTTATTTTTAGTTCTGAACAGAATAAATATCGTCCACAAGTCTTCTTCCCATCCATTTTGTCCTGATTTCCTCCTCCAGCTTCGGAAAGTAATCAAAACTTTGCTCCCATCGATCAACTCCCTCATCAAGAACCCTGTACATAACTTCGCCATCTTCGCAGTGAAAATAGAGGAACTTGTAGACCTCTTCCGCACTCTCTTTCTTTATCTTCATCTTCCGAACGCCATTGCAGTAAAATTGAGGCAACAACAGCAGAGGGCAAAAGTCAATGTTCTTGAATTTTTTACACTTTCTAACCCATTCCTCCGTCCTTTCGTTGTAGATGTAAAGAATTTGGTGGTCATTGTAAGACCCAACTCCGAAGATAAAAGCGAAGTCACACAGTTTGGTGAATCCCTCGGGTCCATATTGCCCATCAAGGCCCGTGTGAACTGTTTTGCCTGAAGGGAAATGATGATGAGTAGTTGTTATTTGATCACCTAAAAAAAATTTTTTAATAACGTCGGAAATCATTGTTAATTCGAGAAAATAAATAAATCTGTTTAAAATGACAGCCTTTTCCAGGCACAGATAACACAAAATGTAAGGAGAGCCGGCCAGGGAAACTCGGCTTTCGCTCATAGCTTTTTTCGGCATAAAAAAGTTGCTTTTTTGCAAAGCTTACAGTGACAGACCATTTCTACCATTACTGTGAAAAGAAACCTACTAAAAACAACAGTGTGTGCCTTCATCATGTAAAACGCCGAAGTCGCTCTATCAAACTTGATCACTTCTGTTAGCCTCTCTTCCTCTGCGCTGAATGCGTAAAATACGTGTCTTGCCGACACTAGATAGTATTGATTTCCATTTTTGTAGCAAGAGTAATGAAGATAGTACTCGTCTTCCCCTGGTAGTTGATGAAATCTTCTCGTAATCACGTTAAAAATTCTGTTTCCATCCATAACTGAGCCGAGGCATTGATAACTTCCGGGGCCAAATCTCTGTTGAGCCAGGAGTTTTTGACTATCGACCTCGTAGACTTGCAAAGTTTGGGTTTGATTGTACTTGAAAGGAATGTAAGTTTGTAGAAGTTTATCTTAATAACCTACGTAGACACTTAATATCTTCCCTCCCATCAACAAACAGACTTGATCTTCGCCGGCATGGTGGTAATTGATGGGGAAATAGCGATAAAACCGTTTACCCACATCAAAATCCGTGACGATGACATGAGTTTCAGCTATAAAGGCAAATCTTGAAGAGCTCTCGAAGGGATCAAAGGCGAGAAACAGATAGTTCGGGCCGTCCACAATACCAGGGCCTCCAAAAGGAGCAGTGATTTCTCGCTGGGGACTCCTTAAAATTAATTATTAAAAGATATAATACAGTATAACCTCTGTGCAACAAACTATAATAATAGTACAAAGAAATCAGTCTGTGAAGAGCAATTTCAGAGGTCTCTAGAGTACATCTTTTCCAAAATAAAACTTACTGTTCGAACGCTTCAGCCCAACTCTCATTCTCCAGTTTATAAATACGGCAACGGCAGCAGATTTCTTTGTAAATCTCTTCTCTCCGCTTCTTCAGTAACTGCCCGAAATAGCTGTTTGTTTCTGATAATCGAAAGACTGACTTTACATCCAAATAATCGACTACTTTACACCAAATCTGTAATCAACGAGGTGACAAATAACCGCGTATTTTACTTACGGGAGAATCTAGTCGGAGCCAAGTAGGTTGAATCATTTCGCAAATTGGGAAGAGTAGTAATATTTTATATGCGAAAAAGGAGGATTAGAAATATATGCGAAATGATGACAATTCAAATTTTGGTCTCAGAGATTGCTGTTTTGCAGCACTGACGCCAAGAACAGAGTTCTAATTTAACACCTTATAAATTTCCCAATGATCTATCAACTGTCGCGCGAGCTTTTAGCGCGCGTTACCCAAGCGAAAGGTCAGTCAAAGCCCGCGTTCTTTCATATCAAGATTACTGTAAGCTGTGCGGACGCGCGTTCTGTAGAGTCTCCTCAATAAATATTAGGTTCCAATACCTTGAATAAGGCACATAGACTGCCACGGTCAAAACTTCGGCGCAGCTGAGATATTCAGCGATCTTTGCCGCCGAGAGAGTACGCGAAAGATGGAGTGCGGTCACAAAGAAAAACATTTTTTTGGCCGTATCTTAGCCAGTTTCGTATGGAAAAAATCATTTTTTCCTTGGGGTCTTGCGTATGTCTAAAGAATTATTCTAAATTTGTGCCAAGTTTCATCAAAATCTGAGCGTCGCAAATGGTGTACTTCCCTTGTATACTGGTTGACAAAATTTTCTTTCCACCTCGTATCTCGGGAACCGCTGGGCCTAGAACCTCCAAATTCGGCATAGAAACATCCTAGGACAGTCTAACACCATGCCCAAAAAATCATTTGATTTGATGCACTTTACATGCCCTTTTTCCAAAAAAGGCAAAAACCCGGATGACAAAATTTTCTTTCCACCTTGGAAAAAACGTTTGTAACTCATAAGCCAGAGGGTTTTAGGGCATGATTGTGATATCGTTGTGTTCGCGAAGAAGTCCTCTCTCGATTGGTGTCACAACCTTACGGGGGTTTTCGTTTCTTCGCCCTTGAGCGTCGGCTCATCGTTGCCTTGTCTATTTTCAGCCAAATTCGTGGCCAGAGGAGCTCGCATAAGGCATAAGGAGATGAAAATGCCTTTAAAAAATCTGGCATTCATGTTTGCAACATTGTTTCCTCCGGCAGTAGAATTCGATTTAATTTAAGTGCGTTGCAGGGAAAACGCGCGCTTCCAGGGTTCTCGTTTCCAGAAAATTACGCTATTATGGGAACACTGCAGATAATTCACGTAACTTTTCCTGCTTATATATTTTCTATGATACTACAGAGTTAAAAAATAGTGACGATTTTAATCACTGATGTCCCGCTTAGATGTGAGCAGAAGAAGGGTTCCAAATGCCCCATGTACAAAATTTGCGACTCTAAGCTTCCTGCGAAAGCTATTCGTCGTGGAAAAAACGGTGAAGGCCTGTCAAGGTCAATGTATTAAAGTAGTCTGGTAGCCAAAAGTCCCAATATACCAAGCTTAAGAAATACCAAGGCCTAGTGCAACAACCTGCGTTACTTGAGACGACATAGACCAGAGAGGGGTAAGATAAGCGGGCAGATTTCAACACATGCTGTCGTATAAGCCCTAAAGTACGCCGTATGTATAGCGAATGGATGTAATTTGGACGTTCCCATTCTGTACAGAAGTGATTCTTCGGTTTTGCGTACCCAGGCAGCGCTCATTTTCCCCTGCAACGCACTTAAATTAAATCGAATTCTACTGCCGGAGGAAACAATGTTGCAAACATGAATGCCAGATTTTTTAAGGGCATTTTCATCTCCTTATGCCTTATGCGAGCTCCTCTGGCCACGAATTTGGCTGAAAATAGACAAGGCAACGATGAGCCGACGCTCAAGGGCGAAGAAACGAAAACCCCCGTAAGGTTGTGACACCAATCGAGAGAAGACTTCTTCGCGAACACAACGATATCACAATCATGCCTTAAAACCCTCTGGCTTATGAGTTACAAACGTGTTTTCCAAGGTGGAAAGAAAATTTTGTCATCCGGGTTTTTGCCTTTTTTGGAAAAAGGGCATGTAAAGTGCATCAAATCAAATGATTTTTTGGGCATGGTGTTAGACTGTCCTAGGATGTTTCTATGCCGAATTTGGAGGTTCTAGGCCCAGCGGTTCCCGAGATACGAGGTGGAAAGAAAATTTTGTCAACCAGTATAAGCATTAATTCTCTTACAATCAGTCATCACCAAAGATTGCTGTTGCAGCAAAAAAAGCGTCGAAAATACCCTCGAGGAAAGTTTTCAATCAACGGAGAAAAGCTGGAAGGTTGTAAAGAGTTTTCTCACACGGACATTGTCGACGATCAGTTGAAGATCCGAGCAGAGTGAGTCTCAAGGTGTAATGCAACTTTGCGTTTTTGAAAATATAGCCAAACTAAGCGCTGGTTGCGAGTTCAGAAAATATCAGTCTGTCGGAAAAATAGTGAAAAAATTGTCGCCAATCGCATCGCTGAATTCAAAAGAAAATTGTTTTGCCGCGACATTAATTTTCTCGGCGACGATGCGATTTTCGATGCGAGAGAGCGCTCACTATTTTCTCGACAAAATGATACATAATTTTGCCTTTATGTATAACATTAAAATACATTTTTTCTCACTTTTCAGCGTGACAATTGGCAACGAGACCTATGAGAATCCACTGATTGGATTTTCACTCGGTTACTTCACCGAGATCCCGTTGAATCTTTTTTAAAAACATTTCATTGGAATCCACAAGGTCGACGATCTCCCTTCTTTCGGAATCTCCTTCAACAACGAGGACTTTACCATTCCTCCATTCAATTTTGTGCAGTACTATGGGCTACAGCACAATCTGTTAACGCCTTTTTTGATCAACCAAAATGACACCGAAGACGGCTTTATACTCGGCCAGAATTTCCTTAGCGACTTTTGCATTTCCCTGAGGCAAAATAAGGCCACAAACAAATTTGAGCTCGGTTTGGCGAAAAATGAGCCAATCAGAAGCGATCCACCGTGGATCAGTTATGCTGATGACTTTTACAACGATGACAACGCAGCTGACAAAAGAGGGATATGTATATCACTAATGGTTTTAGTTACGGTAATAAAAAGACTTGTTATCTAAGAGCAGAACAATGTTATATTATGAGATTCAAATGAATCTTTATCAAAGAATTTTATCGCTGTGGATCAGTGATACCCATTTGTAAAAAGTGGGATCTAATATGATACAGTGACGGACTTGATCCAAAAGCAAAAGACTACCATTATACTTCCGGGAAGTATCAAAAAGTATGGCAAAATGCCTCCTTTTCCATCTAAAAAACGGGGTTTTTTCACTTGAAGAGGGAGGTAATTAGCTACATTTTCGATTCTTCCCGGATGCAAAACGGTATGTTTTTTGCCACTGGAAAATTTTTTTCTGATATGTAAAAGTTAGCTGCCTAATTTTGGCTTGTAAAGGTGAAAAAGACCTCCAACTTTTCTCGAAACACCACGCAAATGCCCTTAAGTTTTGACCAAGTTTTTACCAAATCAAAAGCTTTGTTTCGAGCTAAAGTAAACTCTGGTATCTTTACAAGCCTTAAAATATCAAATCTAATTTATACTACACCTTAATTTGTAGTTCCAATGTAAAAAAGGCGCATTTCCATGGTGTTGCGAGAAAAGTTGACTTTTTGCCAAATTTCGGCACCAAAAGTTTCATGGTTATTTCTACCATAGAGGGTAATGTTTCACAAAAAAAATCAATTTTCCCCCCAGGAAACTAGCGAAGTTATGGCCAAAAAGTGTTTTCTGACCGGTCTCCACGTTCAGTGTACTCTCTCGGCGGCAAAAATCGTTCAATATCTCAACGGCGCCTGTAAAGCGCGGGCTAAAACTTTCAGGAATTGATATATACATAGTTCATGCCCGACGTGTGTGCAAAATTTAAAAAAAGAAAGGTTATCGTCAAATATTATATTTTGTGGATGAAGTAATTGGAGTGGAGCCAATGGTATATTGGACATTTGGGTTTATTTTAGGGAAATAGTGAACGCAGTTAGTCTTGTTTGTTGCAAGTTCAAGCCTGTTGATTTTTGACCAGTGAGTTAGTTTGCGGATAAAGACTTGGGCGGATTGATATGTTGAGTTGGGTATAACTTCGGATTTTAAGGTCATCAGCGAAGAAGAATGGGGAAACTCCTTCTGCGTGACAATCAAAGGGCCAAGGACAGAACCCTGTGGGACTCCCGAGGTCATGAGGTGATCTTCAGACAAGGTTTCACCAACCAATGTCTTAAACGATCTACCAATTAGGAAATTGGTTATAAATTTTAGACAGCGACCGTTAATACCCATGTTAGAAAGCTTTTGGATGAGAATTGAATGACCCGCCGGATCAAAAGCCTTTTTGAAGTCGAAGTAGAGTATATCAATCGGTTTGCGTTTCTCCCTTGACATTATTAACAGATCTAACAATTCGAGGAGTGAAGGTGTTATTCTTTTGGCTGAATCCATGTTGGGATGGTGCAATAATCTTGCGATTATTAACATAGATAAGACGATTTTCGAAAATGTGTAAAGAAGAATCGAGGCTGGGACGATTAACTAGCCTGTTGAGGAATTAGTTTTTCCTTAGGAGCGATGAAGCTTGCCATGTTTTTTTTGATTCTATGTTGCGCATTCTCAATCAATTTGGGCGCTGCAAAAAGGTTTGAGTATGATGGAAGTGAGTACCTTAACATTATTAACTACAACCACAGTCTTTTTCTTCTAATTTTGTTTTCTAGATTACCCTTACATCAATTCCTGGTTTACTGCCGTAAATCCAATCAAATTCTTCAAGACAAAACTGGAAATTGAATGTTCTTATAGCTTTTATCTTGGCAAAGAATGCGCAGCAAATTGCACAGCCTCCCCGATTAGTCCGACATACGATAACGAGTAGGTTTTAAAAAAAGTCATCAACTCGCTATCACTTTTACAGTATCTACAACGCCGTACACACAAAGAACATTTCTTCAAGAGAATACAAAATCCACACGTGTACGGGCGATCAATACCAAGGGTATTTGGGGACCGACCTTACAAGTCCGGATGGGAATGCTACGTTTGAAACCATAACGAAAGCCTACGGTCGTTTACCACTCGATGCTCCAGGAGTTTTGGGATTGAATGGAAATAGGGATTTGATGATGAGGAAAATATTCAGCGAGATGGGAAGAACCAAGCAAATCATCTTCAGAAGAGGTCCATTTGTGCAGTATTTGGTAAGAAATAAAAAGTACAGGGTGTTCCATCTTTGAAAAGTTTCAAAGTAAAGGCTATTTGAATCTATGGCTTGAACCCATCTATCGGCAAGTTGTGCTCTCCCGCTGCGGTAACAATCCTTGTTCATTTCAGGCCGACAATTTTAACAACCGAAAACAGTGAAAGAAAATATTAGTTTTTTTTGGCTGCAACTTTTTACTGTAGTTTACTGAAAAGTTGTACCATATTTGGTATTAAACAAAATGGGAGATCGTGAGGATTCAGGTAAAAAAGGAATCTTACAATTTGGCTGAAAATTGAAGAAGTTATAGCCAGTTCAAATCGGGCCATAAAGATGGAACACCCTGTACAAAAGTCCTTGCTTTAACAGTTCAAACCGTATCCTGCAGTTTCCCTTGTCTGTAATTTTCAATCATCTTGCAAAAAAAAAATTGTTGGCTTTCTGTAGCTGTTTCCTACATATTTTTAGCCAACTAGTGTGCGCCTGAATCCCAAAGGCGTTTTCAGTACGGGCGCGGAAACTTTGGACGGCTGCGGCAACTTCACTTATTTCCCAACGATTCGAAATCGAGGATGGAGGATCAAGGCAGGGTGAGAAATTGCGCAACAGTTTTTACAAGCCTATTGAATTGTCATCAAATTTAATTTTAGTATAAAACTTGCCGATGAGGTGTTCCACAATCGAACAGTTGAATTCTCTCTCGATTCCTTAACCACGATCCCGATAGAAGTCTACAAAAAGTACTTCAGGAATGCCCAATTCCTTGGTGACCTCCCAAATTTGGCATTGATTACTGGCAACGGAGAATTTCCGATCAATTCCACCAACTTCGCGCAGTACAAAAACAAGTATCGCGACGTGCTTTCCGCGTACGCTCGATCTCAACTATTCGAAAGGTCCACTTTCGTTTTGGGGGACAATTTCCTCAGCGATTACTGTATTGCGCTGAGGGCTACTGATGCAGAAATTTCTGAATTTGAGATCGGATTGGCGTCTGCAATAGAGATTGAGCGGGATCCGAAATGGGAAAAGAATATACCTCCGGCAAGAGATGACGAAGGTGGAAGTGGAGATGGAGGAAAAGGTGGTGATTCAGCGAGCACTGCAGCCTTGAATATCATGTTGGTTGTTGCCTTGTACTTGGGAGTTGCTGCATAAATGTTTTACAAGAGAAGCTAGAGATCTCGGATATGTTTTGGGCCAAATTGCTCTAACACAACGTTTTTTCACGGAACTCTGGTCGCGTCACGCCACGAAAACAAATGTTTGGACTTTCCATCTAAAAATCTCGGTTTTTTCTGCAAAGCGCGAGCTAGAATTCTCGCATATACCTTAGAGAAAATTATTCTAAATTTGTGCCGAGTTTCATCAAATAAAAAATGCCTTTATTTTTAGTTCTGAACAGAATAAATATCGTCCACAAGTCTTCTTCCCATCCATTTTGTCCTGATTTCCTCCTCCAGCTTCGGAAAGTAATCAAAACTTTGCTCCCATCGATCAACTCCCTCATCAAGAACCCTGTACATAACTTCGCCATCTTCGCAGTGAAAATAGACGAACTTGTAGACCTCTTCCGCACCTTCTTTCTTTATCTTCACCTTCCGAATGCCATTGCAGTGAAATTGAGGCAACAACAGCAGAGGGCAGAAGTCAATGTTCTTGAATTTTTCACACTTTCTAACCCATTCTTCCGTCTTTTCGTTGTAGACGTAAAGAATTTGGTTGTCATTGTAAGACCCAACTTCGAAGATAAAAGCGAAGTCACACAGTTTGGTATATCCCTCGGGTCCATATTGCCCATCAAGGCCCATGTGAACTGTTTTGCCAGAGGGGAAATGATGATGAGTAGTTGTTATTCGATCATCTAAAAATTTTTTTTTAATAACGTCGGGAATCATTGTTAATTCGAGAAAATAAGTCTGTTTAAAATGACAGCCTTTGCCAGGCACAGATAACACAAAATATAAGGAAAGTCGACCAGGGAAACTTGGCTTCCTCATAGATTTTTCCGCATAAAAAAAAGTTGCTTTTTTGCAAAGCTTACAGTGACAGACCATTTCTACCATTACTGTGAAAAGAAACTTACTAAAAACAACAGTGTGTGATTTCATCATGTAAAACGCCGAAGTCGCTCTATCAAACTTGATCACTTCTGTTAGCCTCTCTTCCTCTGCGCTGAATGCGTAAAATACGTGTCTTGCCGACACTAGATAGTATTGATTTCCATTTTTGTAGCAAGAGTAATGAAGATAGTACTCGTCTTCTCCTGGTAGTTGATGAAATCTTCTGGTAATCACGTTAAAAATTCTGTTTCCATCCATAACTGAGCCGTGGCATTGATAGCTTCCGGGGCCAAATCTCTGTTCAGCTAGGAGTCTTTGACTATCGACCTCGTAGACTTGCAAAGTTTGGGTTTGATTGTACTTGAAAGGAATGTAAGTTTGTAGAAGTTTATCTTAATAACCTACGTAGACACTTAATATCTTCCCTCCCATCAACAAACAGACTTGATCCTCGCCGGTATGGTGGTAATCGATGGGGAAGTAGCGATAAAACCGTTTACCGACATCAAAATCCGTAACGATGACATGAGTTTCAGCTATAAAGGCAAATCTTGAAGAGCTCTCGAAGGGATCAAAGGCGAGAAACAGATAGTTCGGGCCGTCCACAATACCATGGCCTCCAAAAGGAGCAGTAATTTCTCGCTGGGGACTCCTTAAAATTAAAATTTAATTATTAAAAGACATAATACAGTATAACCTCTGTACAACAAACTATAATAGTACATATAAACCACTCAGCAACGAGCAATTTCAGAGGTCTCTAGAGTAAATCTTTTCCAAAATAAAACTTACTGTTCGAACGCTTCAGCCCAACTCTCATTCTCCAGTTTATAAATACGGCAACGGCAGCAGATTTCTTTGTAAATCTCTTCTCTCCGCTTCTTCAGCAACTGCCCGAAATAGCTGTTTGTTTCAGATAATCGAAAGACTGACTTTACATCCAAATAATCGACTACTTTACACCAGATCTGCAATCAACGGGGTGACAAATAATGGTGTATTTTACTTACGGGAGAATCTAGTCGGAGCCAAGTAGGTTGAATCATTTCGCAAATTGGGAAGAGTAGTAATAATTCGTATTAAAAATTCAATTAGAAAAATTAGGGATATGCAAAACGATGACAATTCAAATTTTGGTGTCAGAGATTGTTTTTTTGCAGCACTGATGAAAACGACGTCAAGAACAGAGTTCTAATTTAACACCTTATAAATTTCCCAATGATCTATCAACTGTCGCGCGAGCTTTTAGTGCGCGTTACCCAAGCGAAAGGTCAGCCAAAGCCCGCGTTCTTTCATGCGAGCTTTTTGTAGACCAAAAATGCGGACGCTCTGTGAAGTCTCCACAATCAATATTAGGAACCAATATCTTGAATAAGGAACAGAGATTGCCACGGTCAAAATTTTGGCTCCGGCTCCGGCTCTTAGCTCCCAGAGCCGGAGCCGAGGCCAAATTTGCAGCTCCGGCTCCCGGCTCCCATGAAAAATTTAAAAAGGTCTCCGGCTCCGAATCCCGGCTCCCATGCAAAAAGTTTTTAAAAAATATTTTTCCAAAAATAAAAGTTATTAGTGCCAGAGATCATACACCCAACGTTTTGCAGCCAAGTTGTATGCAGCACATCCTTCCCTGTATTTTTCAAGCAATTTGGTTTAACCAGGTCATGAATTTTTACTTTTCTGAACGCTGGGAAGCCTGGCTCCGACTTTGGGCTCGGGAGCCGGAGCCGTACCCAAAATTTCCGGCTCTGGCTCTCGGCTCGGAGCCGGAGCCGTGGCAATCTCTGGTACGGAAGAGATAAGGCTGATAAAATGGCTGACAAAGGCCCATTACAAACAAATATTCGGCAGATCTTGAGCAACCAATTAGCCCCGTAAACTATGTAATTTTAATTCATCGTTCTTTGCCCAATATTCGAACAAAGGTGTGCCTCAGACACAGAGAATAAACCAAGCTTTGTGCTCTTTTCGAGTTCGATTCTTTAGATAATGCCTTCTAATTTGTTCATTCCTATTTTTCTCTGCTTTTCTATCATAAATTCAACTAAAAATCGTTATGAACAAAGTGCAGATTAATCGGTACTTACTGATCACTCTGATTTATACGGCAATTCTCACATTTTTCTGTTTAGTTGCAAATTTTTGTCCTAAATTGGCAAGGGATTTCTCAAAATATGAAGAACAGGTGGGTCAGAAATTTTGAGAATTAAGTTTTGGGGTCTGAGGACTTAATGATGACATTATTGAGACATTTTAAGGGTACTTTTTTGATAATTCTACAAGTGGTTACGTGTATTGGAGCTCTTTATTATCTGTTCATAACTGGAATTCTCTATCGTGAAAGGGATACGTTGAATCTAACGCGGCCAGGCTGTGTTTCCTCGTTTTCAAGTGAGTGGGAGTCATTGTAGGAAAGCAGATGAATTCTCCCCGCTTTGATCATAATTTAATTTGTTCTACCGACTTTCAGTTTTTGTCCGCATAATCGGCCCATTGATGCTGTGCGTTACGATCATGGTAATCTCATTTGACGATCCGCCCATGTTGAAAGTGGCGCTTTGGATCGGCTTAATTTTCCTGCTGAATTTGAGTCAACTGGCGATATTATTGTTGAGATTTCTTGTTAGCCGAGAAAATTAAAAATTTAAGAATTATCGACCAGATATTGCACTACAGTTTTAGTCTCCTCAAGGCTTTTTCCTCCAGTGACTTTAATTTGAGAGATGATAAATGCTTATCTCTTGTTGTTATTCGCATTTCAAACTCTCCGCTTTTATAATTCATTCCTCATGACTTTTATAAAATATGAATCAATCTCAAATCGATCTCTATTTATTATGCACACTAATTTACACAATTGTAATAAGTTTGGTTACTCTGGCAATCAATTTTGTCCCACATTTATCGAGAGATTTCTCAAGGCATGAGGAAAATGTGAGTTTGAAATGCAAAGAAAGACGGCTGGTTCTTAGAGACAGGGCTCAATTTACTATTAAAAATCTTTCAGAGAAGCTCCAAGTGCGATGCTTAGATTCTGATGAAAATTGAGACAAATTTAGAATAACTTCTTCTAATATAAGGCATAAGTGAGGTCCCTAGCTCGCGCTTTGCAGAAATGACCGATATTTTTAGACTGAAAGTTGGCAAAAATGTAATACTTTTTTGGCGAATTTTGACAAGGAACTTCACTCTTATTTCTGCCGTATGGAGCAGTTTCCAGTAAAAATCATTTTTTTATGCGTATCTGGTAAAGATGCGGAAGAAAAGCGTTTTTATTCTTGACCACACTCCACGTATTGCGTACTCTTTTCGTCTCAAATTTATCATGGAATATTTTGACGGCTATAGCGCGCTAAAACTTATAGGCGTTGTAACGTGATCCAAGTCAATTAGCAAGACAGCGTCACACTTCGAACATGTCCCTTAAATATTCTAAAAAAATTAGTCCCAGATTTGCATATTTTTTTATCCGTGAGCTAAAAATGTTGACCTAGAAAAGCTTAATTTTAGCTTGCAATGTTGAGGCGAAGCTGCCTCAAAATTTAAATGTCATACCAATAATGACTACAAACTTTCAGGGGAATTTTATCTTGTTTTTCCAAATAGTCGTAAGTATTGCGGCGGTTCTCGACTTTTTCACAAATGCCATTCGTTACTACCGCCGGCATTCACTCAATTTCACAAAGCCCAAGTGGTCTACATTGGTGGCTCGTAGGTCGGGAGACTGCAATGTATCTAACTCCAATTTCAGACATTGTTCCGACCGTTGCATCGATAGCGTTATGTGTGACGTTCGTATGCATCTATTTTGATGGTGATCCATTTATGATCAAGTTCTTTGTTTGGTCATTGCTTCTATTTCTCTTGAATATGAGTCAAATCTCAGTTTTGGTTCTGCGATATTTGCTACATTAAAATGAAATTTGTAATAAGAATTAACCCTAAAATGAGATGATTTACAAGTTGTAATTTACAAAGGTATATGAGCCGCTTAGAATACCATTACATAAAAATTGAAATCGCAAGTTCAACGGCGATTTTTGAAAGGGTTTCTCAGAATAATTTGAGCGTAAAAAGAATGGATATTCGAGATCCGGAAATGGCGCAAAATAATATTGTAATTGCCGCCCCATTTAGAAAGACTTTCGCACTTTTAAGACGTTGAGAAAATGGGCAAATTCGTAGATGAAAGAAGGCTCAACTTGCTTTTTAGAATGATAAATTGCTACTTTTTATATACCCCATAGTATTATAGTCTTACAGAGAAAGATCCGACGTTGAAATCTCGATGATTTGGGGTATAATTTCTGTACAACGAACGCTAGGGCCAAATTTGTTTCTGTTTTTTTTCAGACAGGTCAGTTGTGCTGAAGTTAGCTGTACAGAGGTTACAATGTATTATGATTTGCAAAGGATATCTGAATAAATATTTCCACCTCATAAGCCCTCTTTATTTCACGTTACATCTCTTGCAAATTCGTTGAATATCGCCACAGCGCCTGCAGGCGGCAAGCTATAATAAGATTTCCGTAATATGATATCTGGTTCAGTAACATGATGATTTCAAAATTTGAAGGTAATCTCACCATGGCATCGTGAGAAATTTCCCTTACGAATATAGATGACTTTACGTTTCATTATGTCTTGTTTACATAAAGATGGTTCGAATTTTATGCCTTACTTTTCTTTTTTTGTCTTACTCTCGACTCCTCAACTCTAAATGTCAAGTAATTTTTTCTTCGAAATACAAAAGGAAAATACTTGAGTTCCAACCTCAAATTAGTCTCCACCTTTAATTTGTCGTAAGGTTGGAGATGTGTTGACCGCTTTCAAGGTTACAGTTTGTTCTTTTCCAGCGTCTCCAATGTGATTCTGAGGTTTGGCGGGAGGAATGAGGGTTTTTATGGGGAATCCGCCTTGACAGGAGGCCCGGCTTCCGATCGGTTAACGGGATTTTGGTTATAGTTCAAGGCTGTGATTGTGGAGGAGCGTTTAAAAGAAAGTTTTGAATACTTTTGAGATTACTGTAAGGTGGGGCAGTTTTGTATGCGTTGAGCTTCTGAACTCACTTGTAGATAAACAGCAACTAATTTAAAAAAAAAGACTTCCTTCAATTGAAGAAACTAAAAGATCAGTGATCTCGGATACTTCAAAACTTTTGCATATTGGTATATAGGGCGGGCGCACACTTGCGGGCAACCACTTTGCGGGCAACCAGTTTGCGGGCAAATTTTTTGCGGGCAGCCACTTTGCGGGCAGCCGACATTTGCGGCCAGCACCGGCATTTGCGGGCAGTCTGGGACATTTGCGGGCAGGGTCGACAGTTGCGGGCAACCTGGAAGATTTGCGGGCAGCCGACATTTGCGGGCAACCGGACACCTGATTGGGAGGGTAACAGGGTGGACGTGGAAAAATTACTATGATATTTTGGAAATTGCCGACATTTGCGGGCAGCCGACATTTGCGGGCAACCGGCACTTGAGGATAACAAGGTGGAGGTGAAAAAATTACTTCGATATTTTGGAAGTTT
Organism: Bursaphelenchus xylophilus; assembly: GCA_904066235.2. Classification (NCBI taxonomy): domain Eukaryota; kingdom Metazoa; phylum Nematoda; class Chromadorea; order Rhabditida; family Aphelenchoididae; genus Bursaphelenchus; species Bursaphelenchus xylophilus. Next base: position 4,074,284 of record CAJFCV020000004.1, read on the forward strand.
TCCGACATTTGCGGGCAGCCGACACTTGCGGGCAGCCGACATTTGCGGGCAACAGTTCCAAAAGTACCAATACAGTCTGTGTGATTGTTTTTTCCTGTTGCCCGCAAATGTCGGCTGCCCGCAAGTGTCGGCTGCCCGCAAATGTCGGCAGATTTCCAAAATATCGCAGTAATATTTCCACCTCCACCCTGTAACCCTCAGGTGCCGGTTGCCCGCAAATGTCGGCTGCCCGCAAGTGTCGGTTGCCCGCAAGTGTCCCAGGCTGCCCGCAAGTGTCTCAGCTGCCCGCAAATGTTTCAGCTGCCCGCAAATGTGACCCCCAAATTTTGCCCGCAAAGTGGTTGCCCGCAAAAAATTTGCCCGCAAACTGGTTGCCCGCAAACTGGTTGCCCGCAAGTGTCGCGACGCCCTTACAATTAGGCCTTAGGCTCTCAAATCCCAAGCCACTCCTTCAGCCCCAAACTCTCACTAAACACAGTTTCTCCCTCGTTTGGCAAAGATGACGTCAAAAACTTTCAAATATTTTAATTAATTTTTTAATTAAAATAACTTTCCCTTCGATTTGTTGATTATTTTTTTAATTGATTACGTGAAACCCCAACAAATATTTGATAAAATAAATCATTGACTAGACATAATACAGATGCGATAGTTATAGAAAAAGAGATTTGTAACACATTAATCCCCTCAAGGTCAACTCTTTTTCCCTCTTTGATCCAAATCCGAATTCGGATTCTGGAAATAATAACAAACAAAGGCCAGCCACTTCGCATCGCCTTTTTTTGCAGCTAGCCATGGTTTTTGTTACGTAAAAACCAAAGTGTTTATCCGTTTTGACAGCTTTTTTTCTTTATAAACTTTGAATGTCATTGTGTTTATGTCACTTCATACGGAGATGTTTGTCTTTCGTAAAAGTTGGGTCATAAAAGGGGATATGAAGTTGAGTCAGCGCCTCAAGGGAGGTCCAAGCGAATGGGCTTGTAGTCTAACGGGCTTTTAAGGATGTCCTGATATTGGAGGGGGTATTTTAAGGTCGGGTTTGGGGGTTTAGAGAGCTGTAAAAGTAGGGAAATCGTCTAGCAATCAAAAAGAGTGGGCTTTAAAGTAGGGCATTTATATAAAAACTCATAAGAAGGCAAAAAAAAACAGTCCTGTTTATGCACTTGTAGAGATTGTACGTGTGCTGTATAGAAACTGATTTTACCGGGGTCTTCCTATCTTTTTGCGCTTTGGATTATATACAGGATGTGCCATCTTTCTGGCCCAATTTGAATTGGCTATAACTTCTTTATTTTTTGCCCAAATTTGAAGATTATTTTTCCCCTGAATTCCCAGGATATCCCATTTTGTAAATGCCAAATAAAACTTGTTACAAATTTAGAATCAGCCCTTTTTTTGAGATTCTATGGCAATGTTTTTGAGCTTGCTTTCGTTTAACGTGATGTGCCAAGTTTACACAAAAAAATTTACTTTTTTACAAGGAGTTCGCGATGATACAAAGATGTCCTACTTTCTAAAAGCGCTTCTGGTTTCCGTACCGTCCGCAGTGAGGGGAATGAATTCTTAGCTGAGATTGGAAAGGTTCTAAACAAAATTTTTTTGTTAATCTACTTTCAAGCTTCCTACCGACATGTCGTTTGCAAGATCTCAAAAATCGAACACCCCGGTTTCACTATTCAACGATTATCCGTCTTGTTAAAATTCCATTTGCTCCACTTTCCCCGTTTTCGGAGTGCAGCTTCGGTCAGCTGGTATTGTTTTTGGATACTGTTTACACAGATTACACGGTCTAATTCTGATCTGGTTGAGCAAACGGGTCAGGGATTTAGGGGGCTTTAGGGGTTATAAAAACAAATTTTCGACCGCATTTCATTGAAAAAATATTGTTTTATGCAAGTTTGATGATATTTACGTAAAAATCGCAGATTTTTTACATTGAAATCAGCGATATTGGACCACAAATATTGTTTTTTCTTTTCGTCAATATGTAAAATCTAACATTACATCCTCGTACGCACCCGTTTCCTATCAAATTTCATCAAAAACCACCCTTTTTCCCCTCCGGGATCGCATAAAGCATAATAAAATACCATAAAGCCTGCGGCTATCTCGTATTTGCCCACTCGAAATGATCCCCCTAATAAAATTTCGTTAGCATTCCACGCTTATCACGCAAATATTTCCCCTCCCCTAATTTTTTATAAACATTACCGGAAGATGAATGTTTGCCCGGCTATAAAAGACACCCATTTCCAGCTACAGGGCGAACAATGTACGTCAGAGTCTGCTGATTGCGAGATGCATTCTTGAGCTGGAAATTAAAGGGTAGTGATTTTGATGGGATTTAAGGAGGTTTGTATGGGGCTTTTATGAAAAATGGGCAAAAATTTATATTATTCATGACAGATCAGATGTCAGAGCCGAAAAACGATGTCCAAATGAACTATTAGTAGGAATTTTTGTGTGCTTCGGTGTTTTAACCGCTGGCATGCCATTGCATTACTTTTTATCTCATTGTCCAGCCAAAATCAAAGTTTGACCTTTGGCGAGCTGCGCCCTGACTTCCTCATTTGCGCGGCATTTTCCCCCTTTTTGAGTCAAAAAGAATTTCGAAATCTTTCCAGAACGAAGAACCGAAATTTGTTATTGCGCAACTGCTCTTCCGTAAATCCTTTCTTGTTTTTATGGCTCCAAATGACGCTCCAATGCCTTCTCCAACGTTCCTCAGCGTTCCTGCCCCTTTTCTCGGCTCCAAATCCCGTGAAATCCTCTTTTCCACTTTCATAAATTATTCCTCGAGGCTCGGGAACGTGGAAACATCGGTGTAATCGAGTAAAGTCAACGAAACTCGGGCACTCTCCCTTTCATGCTTCTGGTTTTGCATTCATTGACCAATTTTTATATTATCCATGAGGTTTGTGGGGAATTTCCCGATTATTTTTGCGAGTTTTGCATCCAGAACATTAATGGAAGCGTTCCTCGCCTAATGTTTTGTTTTCCATCATGTTCGGAGGGCAGATAAGATTTGCAGATTTGGGAGTTTGAAGAGGATTTTGTTTTGGCGGATTCGGAGGGGAAATGGGGGATTTTGGGTGTGAAAATGGAATGGATCTGTTGGATAATGGTGTATAATGGGTCACCGAGGTTGTATCACGATGGGATTTTGACTTTGATATGTGTTATAAGCTGTTTTTCGGGATTGTTAGAGATTTTTTGGATTAATGGGTTCTGTTACCTAAAATAAGGTGAAACTGGATGACTTTTGAATTCATAATTGTCGCTTATTTGTTTTTTAGTCGTGTTAGGGCATATTGTTTGGATATTTAGTGTTTTATCGCAGGTTCGAAACATTTTTTTGGGATTTTTAGCCATTTTTGTGGTTGATGGTATATGTGTCTAAAATAAGGTAAAACAAGATGTTTTTGTCCCTTTTACCGGCTTATTGAACTTTTTTATTGCACATTCTTCAAAGATTGCACTGTCTGCCTCAATTTTCAAGCCATTTTGACATCAAAATTATATTATCCATGATGATCACCAACTTGTTTCTATTTTTTGCAATTTTTTGAACTGAAACACTTAAAACCTTGTTGTTCTAAGCCTGTAACAGTACTTAGTTCTTTGCTAATCCACCCACCTTCCTCATTCCGGTCTTTAATTGCCGAAACTTTGGAATTGTTCGGGGATTGTAAAGTTCAAGGTTTCATTCTGGTTTGCAATTTCTGTCGTCTCGAAAGCATCGGATATTTAGGGCTGGTTTTATTTGAGGGACTGTAAAATTTGGTCGGCTTTCATTGAAATTAGCCTTGTTTATCGAAACTCCTTATCTAAAACAATGAACGTCAATGGAACGCGGCGTTCTCTTACTTTCTTATTATGATATTCTATTAAAGAGCTTTTTGTTTACTCTTTTTTTTGGAAACGGTTTGCAATTTGAGAGTCAAACGTCGCGCGAATCAATTATAATTGTAATATATCGGCCAGTGTAAATAATTTGATTGATTTCAAGTAGATCAATCGAAGAAGTGCATTATTGAGAGACTAAAGATGCCTTTGTGTCCACGTTGTGAGAAACCCGTCTATTTCGGTGAGTTTTTTTGATAATTTTATCTTACACTGGGCCTTTAATATTGTGGAACTGGGACGATTGGGGAAAAGTACGATTGGGAAACCGAAAATTATTATTTTTGTTCGATGCAAGTGTGAAATTAGGATAATCGAGGGTGGTGATCTCGAAAATTACATTAATTTTTTTTTGAACTGTACTTTTTTCTTATGTAATACTGTAAAGTAGTAATTGTTTTAATTTTTTTCATGAATACTTGGTTTAGGGGTTTTTGATGGTGCTGCTGTCAAATCAGCAAAAATGAATAAGATTTTCGCATTCAGCACCATCCAAAACCCCTAAATCGAGTATTTATGAAAAAAATTCAAAAAATTACTACTTTACAGTACTACTTTTAAGTAGTACCTTAAAAGGAAAAAAGTGAAGATTCAAAAAAAATGAATGTCATTGTCGAAATCAGCGCCCTCGATTATCCTAATTTCACACTTGCATCGAAGAAAAAAAAATTATTTTCGGTTTCCCCAATCGTCTTTTTCCCCAATCGTCCAACTCCGGAGCTCCGGATATTGTTTTAGGTCGAAATTATTGATCTGAAGAATATTATGAATTTTGACAATTTATAAAAACTTTGAGGCCGAAAGTGTATATTCCATCAAAAAAATCTCATTTTGAAACGACCTTATATCGTCTTTTATCTTATTTTAGCGGAGAGAGTGTCCTCAATTGGCAAAGATTGGCACCGTCCCTGTCTCCGATGCTGCAACGATGAATGCAAGAAGACTTTAGCTGCGGGAAGTCATTCTGAGGTAAGGAACAATTGGGTTTGGCCCTATTTTATTCTTCCATTTTGCAGCATGAAGGCAAACCCTACTGCAATCGCTGCTATGGAGCTCTTTTCGGGCCCCGCGGATATGGCCATGGTGGAGTGGAGTCCCATGTTTTCCTCAACGGAACCACTGGGCAAGTCTAGACGCTAATGTACATTGAATCAGCACTCCGGTCCCCCCTTAACCCAACTCGATTCTCATGAAATACACGGAACACACGTATTTTGTTATGTCCATTCACTTTTTTGTAAGAATTTTTGTAATTTCTCGCTTGTTTAGATAATAAAACAGAGTCTAACGTGATGAGATTGGAAATTTTGGTGAGGTTATGTTATCAAAGAGGTTAATAATTGGATCTCAAAAAAACCGGGAGGGATTCCAGGAGCTGCTTTTCAAAATGATTGATAGATAACTTAAATTAAACATTAATTAAGAGTACCCCAGATATTGCACTATAGTTTTAGTCTCCTCAAGGCTTTTTCCTCCAGTACTTACAGGGGAAGTACCCCAAGTGCGACGCTCCTATTTTCTTTAAATTTTGCATGCACGTCGGGCATGGACTAAATATCAATTCCTGAAAATTTTAGCTCGCGCTTTGCAAGCGCCACCGAGATATTGAACCATCTTTGCCGCCGAGAGGGTACACTAAACGCGGAGAGCGGTCAGAGAGAAAAATTTTTTTGACCATAACTTTGCTAGTTTCGTGGGGGAAAAAGTGATTTTTTGTGGAAACGTTACCCTCTATGGTAGAAATAGGCATGAAACTTTTGGTGCCGAAATTTGACAAAGACTGTCTAATTTTCGCCAACTTTCAATCCAAAAATCTCGGTTGTTTTTGCAAAACGCGAGCTAGGATTCATGTACTATATTTTAGAAAAAATAATTTTAAATTTGTGCCAGGTTTCATCAAAATCTGAGCGTCGCACTTGGGGTAGTTCTCCTATAAGTTGCAATTGACAAAAAAATGCTTGCCTTGTTTTCCGAGAGATCTCTCAGCGTTGCATAATTTTTCTGGCATCGATAAAAACGCTGAATTAAAGAGGGACTGCGTTAGTTTCATATAGTAATAAGAGGTATTCATTTGTCCATTCGGTAAACTCAAAATGATGGAGCAACCAAAACGTGTGACTTTAAAGCAGATGTTGTGGAATGGCATCGTAAGTCTCATCATCGCTGTGAGATCAAAATATGTTTTAGTTAAAGATGGCCCTCTCCTCCGTTTTTCTCACGTTGGCGTCAAATCTCGTCCTGTCCATCGTTTTCATTCTGGCTCTTTCTGAATGCATCAACAGATCTGTAATAATTTTTATCTTCGCTTGGACTATGGTAAGTGATTAATTTCTCTGGAAATTACCCACATTTTCAGGTTTTGCTAATTTCTGTCTTTTCCTGTGCAACTGTTGTCTTTTACTTCGACTATGTTCATGCCAAGAATTACTTAAAAGACTGCGCAACACTCCCAACGGTGGAGTCACTGCCAAAATATTCGCTGCCAGATAACTGGGAGCCTGGCTGGCTTCGGATTGTCAAGCGGTACATCCGATACAACAAACCAGACCAAGATGGAGTATGGTCCAATTCTGAGAAGGCATACAAATCAATTGTGAAATGCAATAACAGAATGTTAATGTTTGTGGTGTGTTGTTATACTGTCGCATTGCTTATATGTCTTTTGGTATTTGTTGTTAACAACGAACGTTGTAACACTGATGAGAATTCAGAATAAATCTAAAATTAACAAGGGAAGTACCTTGGAATTGATTTACAATGGAAGTACCCCAAATGCGATCCTAGCTCGCGCTTTGCAGAAACAACCGAGATTTTTAGGTCGAAAGTCGGAGAAAAGTTGAAAAATTTTGCCGAATTTCGGCACGAAAAGTTTCATGCCTATTTCTCACACAGAGGGTACTGTTTCCACAAAAAATCTATTTTCTTCCGCACGAAACTAGTAAAGTTATGGCCAAAAAGTGTTTTTTCTCTGACCGCTCTCCGCGTTTAGCGTACTCTCTCGGCGGCAAAGGCCGTTCAATATTTCGGCGGCGCTTGCAAAGCGCGAGCTTGAAACTTTCAGGAATTGATACTTAGTTCATGACCGAAGTGTGTGCAGAATTTAAAGAAAATCTGAGCGTCGCATTTGGGGTACTTCCCTTGTAGGTCTAGTGACGCTTTTCTTACACTGTGATTGCTGATTTCTAGAGCGCGTTAGGCACAGAAATTTGTTTTCAAAAAGTTTGTAAAGACTTTTCCTTTTGCTTTCTGTTGTCATATAACCCAAGATTTTTTTTGCGAGAATTTTATTCACATAAAAATAAAAAAAACCCTAGCCGGAGATGTTATACAGGGTGTTTCAAGAAATTCCCCGGAAAGTAATCGTCGATTTCTCGGCGCTCCGTCAAGATATCCAAAAAAATTCTTTTGCATAATAAAGAAGACCATGGGCGGTTTTTTGCCTATTAAAATCATTTTCTCCGCCAACGCGGAAAGCAGTGTATTCGGCGGAGACTTTTGGGGACTTTTTTGGTCATCACACCCATCTTAAACACTTTTTCATGGTTTCTGATGGTTGAAATGAGGATTGTTTGCTGATTTTTGTGTTTATCAAGCGTTCAGCGAAGGTACGGCAGCTGCTCGTCGTATCTTAACTCAGCTATGGACAAGAAATGGCCCAACACAATTCTTATGGTTTGGCAAGCATTCTCTGCAGGTGTCGTAAACCTTCAAAAATTTTGTCGCCAATCCTTGTGACAACGTTTAGCCGTCGAGAAACAACTTGGTTCACTGGAAAATAACAAAATATTTTTTGTTTAAATTTCTCTTTGCCATGCTGTTTCGAAAATCCGCACGGTGCGCTCCGACTTTAACGACGTTGCAGCGACTGCATTTCACCGTGCAGTCGCTAAATCGGATCGCATAGCATTGTAGCCGGCCATTTAATCCATTGTGCAAAAAATTTGAAGACTTTCTGGATGCCTAAGTGTCGCAATAAAGCATTAAAAATTCGTGTGATAACCTAAAAAGCGTCCAAAAGTCTCCGCCGAATAAACTACTTTCCGCGTTGGCGGAGAAAATGATTTTAATAGGCAAAAAACCGCCCATAGTCTTCTTTATTATGCAAAAGATTTTTTTTGGATATCTTGACCGAGCGCCGAGAAATCGACGATTACTTTCCGGGGAATTTCTTGAAACACCCTGTATACATGTTGAATACACAAATTTTATATTACATACATAATATGTTAAAAATTTCACGTTATGTAGATTAGGTATGTGCAATATTAGTTCTCATGTAGTATAATCTGGTGCAGAGTCGCGAAGAAATGGGCCCCAAAAGACATCGAATGTCCAGATGAGGATGCTCTTCCAAGTAGTCGGCGATGACGTCATAGACTTGAGTTTTAGTTCGCAGAGTCCTTCTGGAACATTTAGTTTACAATAAGTAATCATAAAAGGTTCAAATAATGATAAACTTACGTCCTAGTAAAAATCAACGTCGCTAAACAGCCGCTCAATGCGAGGTAGAACCTGTCATCGTTCCATTTCTGTTTCATGGCATGGAGAAGGTAGACACTATCCTTGGAGTTCTCAATGATTTGCATCAGATTCAGCTGCTTCAATGCGTTTTGTTCGGAAATTTGTTCGGCGGTCAGCTTTGGCAAACGACGGGGTCTTCCCTGAAAAATAAAATTTTTGCATGCCTCAGGCAACATTTCTGTTTTTGAAAATTTTTGTTCGTGCTTTACGTTAGATGACAGTGTATATTCAAAAACCTTTGAGAGCGAGAGAAAGCACGGCTGCAAAGGAGCCATGTTTAGAAAAAGAGTGTGAGAAACGTGGAGGGCGGTCAGAGAGAAAAAAAATTTTGCTGATATCTTTGTCAATTTGGCGTTCAAAATTTTTTTTTGGGAAACGCAGAGCTTCTTTATCATAAATTTATAAGACCGAAACTTTTCGTCATAAAACGCATGAGAAATTATTTAATTTTGGCGGAGATTTGGACCAAAAATTGACGTTGTTTCTACGGGATCTTGCTCATCTTTCCTCTTGGAAGTTCGAGTAAATCGCATAGGTAATCAAACCTGTCCCAAAGCCTTACCAAACCCTTCGACCGAACATATTCTTCCTCCAGCATCTCTTGATAGTTTTCTGTTTCATCTTCAACATCTTCATCATTCGTTTGGCAACAGCAATCAACATTATTTTTGGATCTTGTGACCGGCCCTGGAATCTCTTCAATGTCAGATTCACAGAAATCCAAATTGAAGCTGCTGCTGAGGAAACAGTCGATTCTGCTTTGATTCGGATCCTTGGCACTCAAACGCTCTCCAATTTTATACTTGATGACATCAAGTTGTTCATGGAATGCCTTTCGATTACGGAGGTTGACAGTCTTTGGATTGGTCGGCAAAATTGGGAACTTAAAGAGGGAGTATTTTATAATGTTTTATGGCTTTGCTTCGGGTCAAATTTACCCTACCAGTTGACTAAATTTCGAAAAATATAAGCAAAAAACATACAGTAGCCATGTCATCAACTCCAAGTACAACTACAACTTCCTGATCTTTGGTAAACTTCAAATCTTCCCATTCCTCCGGCTCCAATTCCTCCATTTCCCCATTTTCCACTCTTTTCATGAACAAAATTTGAACTCGATCGCTGATTGACAACTTCTGATATAAAGTGGTTTTCAAATATGGAAATCCAAACTTCTTTCTTGAGAAATTGATCACAAATGCGGGCTTTAGAAGTTGTTGTTTGTGGGTGAAATGGACAAGGATTGGCATGATGTGGTAAAGTAGAAGACAGTCTTAAAAAATGAGATGTAATATCAATGACACTTGCTGTAAATTAATATCGCACACCGCAAAAAAATACAAGAGATAAGCCATTGGAAGTAACCGTTGTAATCATCATACCGAGAATATTTTATTAGTACGATATTTATTTTGCTATACTTTTTGGCAACACATTCTGTACAAGAGACTGGATAAAGAAGTCAGATAAAAGCAAAAAGATACAAAAATTTTCGAAATCGGAAGCGGTCCCAAGACAAGATTTTATGGATTTTTTTCTCGGCGATTTGTGGGTGATACTACTCCCGCTCGAAAGCTTGAACAATTTGTCGCTGACGTCGTTAGTGCAAAACGGGAAATCGTCGCGGCAAATTTAGAAAAATGAACAGTGCGGATTGCCCGAACCCTCGAGCTCGACTTGTAAATAATTGATTGAGGGCCAAATTTATATCCAGAAATGCTTTTTGGGGCATCTAATTGATATATCCTTCAACTGTACAAAGAAAGCAGTCTATTAGAGTCACAAAAATGTAAATTAAAATCCAGAAGCTTGATTTTATTGATTTCTCCAAGCCTTCCAACATTGTAATGGGCAGAGCCCCTTTTTAAATTCCTCTTATATCCTGGTGCGACACAAAGATTTCGCAACCAGCAACGTTTCCTGAAGGTGTCCCTTGTTTTCAAAAATTTGGATCTTAAACAGTAACGGTACAGAAGGAGGGTCACGGCCGTTGTTTTTTTATAACATGGTCCCTCTCTTCGAGGATACAATTTTTTATATACTATACTTTTACGCTAAAAAGTGAATCCTGTTCTTCTTTTTCTTGTTCCGGCCAAAATTTTTAATTTCAACCCGGTTTGCAGCAGAGAGAACATGTGGAATGAAGATAGCCGTTGAGACAAACGCATCTCCTGCAAGATCCGCTTTTATATCGATATTTAAAGTTGGCCTGCTTTACTGTAATCAGTGGAGCTTCTTGAAAAAATTCAGCAGATTTTGTAATGTCCACGGTTATTTTTCCAAAGGAGATCCTGAGTTGGCAAAGATCAAAGTTCGATCGCTATTGTAACGCCTTCCATTTTGCAGTGAGCGACGTTTCCCCATTGAGCATCAAAATGTGCGAACTTTCGGAGATAATGATCGGACACCCGGTTCGGGGGCACAAAAGAAAAAAAGACCCTCCCGGAAGATTGTGCGGACACCAAAGGGGCGCCACAAAAGTTAAAGATTCAATGTCATTTTTTTTTTGTTTTTGAATTTCTAAGCTTGTTGCATTCCAGCGATTCTGTTTTGAAATGTTTTGCTATGATTAATAGAGAATGGTGAAGGTCCTGGAAATGGTAAAGGTTTAAAAATAATGATAAAAAATGGGAGTTAGCATATAGAAAAGAAAAAACAATAAAAAATTTATTTTGAAGTTTACATTTTTTTGGCTACAGCACAGTAGTTTTTACATTAAATAAAACTAAAAAAATCACTGGGAAAATTAGAATACAAAAACTTTAAAAAATTTAAAAATCAAGTCATGACATTCGCTTGTTTTTCAAAGCCCTCAGCCGATTCGGGAGCCGAGGATTGTTGGGTCCCAAAAGTTCGTTGATATCCAGGAAATCAAAGTCACTGAGATAGCCCACAATGACGTCATAAATCTCATTTTTGGTCCACAATGTTGTCCTGAATTTAGATTTAGATAACTTTTCAGCCAATGAATTTACTCACGTCTCACGTGTGATATGATCAGCCAAACAAGTGGCGAGATCCTGATAAGTTCGAGCATCGATTTTCTTTTCTTCAATGTCTCTGAGAAGTCTATCCGCTCTATGTTTTTTGATAATATCGAGAAGCTTGAATTTCATCAACTTATCTTGGTCTTCAACTTGAGCTGGAGTTAGCGAGACGGGACGTTTTGGAGTGGCCTGAAATTAATTTTCATCATTTTTATAAAAGCAAAAAAAGTTTTCTATGTGGGATTAGCTTTTCGGAAAATCTATGGTGCAGTTAAACAAGAACATACTATCTAGGGCCTACCATCATAAATCCAAAATAAATATCACAACTTGTCATCTAGAAAAAATTCGACCAAAAATTTTCATATTTTTGAACATTCACATTCCCCAAAACGACCGTAAACCGGCTTCCTATAACTAAAATTTTTTACTCCAACGATCACAAAGGTGTCTTCTAAAATCGTTTGTCATGGAAATGCCACACATTATCATACCGACTAATCCCTGTACAACAAACTGCCATTGAACCAAAACCAATGTTTTTCCTGCAATTTCTGCCCCTAGAGCCAAATTTAAAAATAAAACTCCGCACAGCGAACCTCCTCTATTAAAAATTAGTTTTTTTGTCCTCTAGCATTTCGCTGTACATGAGTTCGTTCCCCTATATTAAATTACTCACCAACTCCCTATACTTTCGAAGCTGTTCTTGAGATCTGGATGTTTCTGGCTCGTTGTTCTCAACCTCATCGACCTCCATGGTCCTTTCTGGTGCTTCGTTGGTTGTTTCTTCCGCCTGTGATCTCAGCCCCTCTCTCGTTGGGCGCCTACCCGGGCTCCAGAAGCCGTCCGGCACCCTGACGTCGACTGTTTTGGTGGGACTTTGGTTGGAATGCTTCCACAATTCGGGGAGCTCCTCTTTGATCTTATCGAGACGGTCTTTGAACTTCTTCTCCTTCATGGTGAGCTTGCCCACATTTCCTTTTTTTGGCCGCTGAATAATAACAGAGTAAATTTAATAAAAGCGGAGTTAAAAAGCAGGCCTAGCAGGGCATCTGAATGCATCGAGATTAAGATGAAATTTTGCGCCTCCAGTGGATAGCGCGGGCTAGCAGCAAAAACCATATCCGCAAAACAGAGTGTCACGATTTTCCCGGCATTATTCACTCTGCATAGTGCGATCTAAAGATCTCATAGACTCTCACAAAGTTTTGACTGCCATTTTCGGCAACGTCACCAAAAAAATGAGCCCTTACGTATTTTGCGTACAATCCAAAATAAACTTCAACGATATCAGCCCTCTCGAATCTGGCGCTGTCCCATCTGTCTTTGTTTACGTCTTCCATGATACCGTTTTCTTCTATCTTCCTCACAAAAAGCGGCTCGACTTGATCACTCAGCCCCATCTTCTTTTGAATAAGTCTCCGCACCGACGGCAATCCAAATTCTCGACTCGGCATGTGCAAAACAAAGGCGTCCGTCAACTTCCAATCGTGGCGTTTAATAAAATAAACTTCAATCGGCATTGCTTGTGGATTGTTGAAAGTTGTCAAGTTTAAATCGCTCTGAAATGAGGGTAAACTTTTTGAATTGATACTTAAATTTTTTTGAAATCAACAAAATTCACGGAAAATAGCTGACTTGGAACTGGGACGATTGGCGAAAAAGACGATTGGGGAAACCGGAAAGTATTATTTTTCTTCGATGTCGAAATTAGGATAATCGCGGGTGCTGATTTCGAAAACGATATTCATTTTTTTTTGATAGTTACTTTTTTTCGTAAGTAGTAATGTAAAATAGTAATTTTTTGAATTTTTTCATGAATACTCGATTTGGGGGGTTTTCGTTGTTGCTGCTTTCAAATCAGAACAAATGAATAAGATTCTCGAAATCGGCACCATCGAAAACCCCTAAATCGAGTATTTGTATAAAAAATTCAAAAAAATACTACTTTACAGTACTACTTAAGGAAAAAAGTAACTATCAAAAAAATGAATATCATTTTCGAAATCAGCACCCCCGATTATCCCAATTTCGACACTTGCATCGAAGAAAAATAATACTTTTCGGTTTCCCCAATCGTCCAACTCCGAGCTGACTTCCACCCTAAAATCTACAAAAGAACACCGCAAAAATCGATAAAAATCAGAGCGTCCACTTTTCGCTGTGAGAGTCAACCGATTGTTTTCCCGCGTAACACGGCGATTTGAACTCTCAGAGGAAGCGATCCGAGCGATCCTCTAACCCTCTCTGACCTCTCCGGCCGGCCATGGCCCTTTTCTTCCCTTTGTGATCTAATCTCCTCTCTTTTCGCGCAATCTCTGTTGTCCTCTCTCTTTTGCCCGATTCGGCTTCATTCCGACAGAATTTCGCAACTTATGCAAACCGAGACAGCGGTAAAAACTGACCGGCCGCACAGTAAAGAGCGCAGCGATCCAAATGAACGCCGATCCAGAGTTTTGGGGCCACTCTCGAAAGAACGCGCAGCTGCCGGCTATTGGTCTCTTGGAGGCAGACCGCCCATCCCTCCTCGAATGGCCTTGGAAGAGAGAGGAGTCACAGCTGCCGCCGCGCGAAGCGTGTCAATATACTTAACGGATCAATAGATTAACCAATAGATTAACGGGTTAAAATAAGGTCAATAAGTCATGAAAGGAAAGTTGCGTAACTAATTACGGTAAATAAAAAAACAACTCGGAAGCCTTCATAAAATGGAATTAATGGTTTTATTAATTCTATTAGTCGGAAAATGAATCTTGAATGGAAGCCAAAAAGGAGGCACTAAAACAAGGGAAGTCAGGTAGAATTTGCTCGTTAGAAACGGTGAAAATGAAAAGTCAGTCAATCCAAAACAGGAAAAAAAATTTTTCCCTTTTTGGTGATTCGTTCAAAACGAAATGTCACTATCCGATAAAACCCATTTTCTTATCTTTCTTCTTCCTTTTCGAGAAAAAGCAATTATTTCGGGCGAGAAAAGGTGCCGATAATTTTGCGACATTTCGTGCAAAATTAAGACGAAATGTCAAAAATCAATAGCGAAGTGTCTGCTCCGGTCATTATCTCATTTTAGTAGGACGTACAGCTTACTGCTTTTCTTTTGTGAATTGTTGGATCAATTACATGAAAAAATGTGTAGTAAAAGACATTGGACTTGGTTTTCCTTATTAGACGTAAAAATCGCAACTCAAAAGCAGATGTACGCACGGGCGATGTCAAGAAAAGAAAAGAAACATACAATTCGAAAAGCATGCTACTCAATTTGAGTAGAGAAGGAATATAAATTACTGTTGCAACGTTGCAAAATTGCGCAGTAAGTATAAAATCATCGAGACCTGAAAGAATTTAAAATTTTTCTCCTCTATAAAACCTTGAAAATTTTTACGGTATTTAATGGATCTTGAACGCCCTAAAAAGCAAAAACTGTAATTTTTAGGAATTGAAAATTTGTCAAATCTTTATCTATTTTTAGCTATTATTCTTTGCAACCATTCTTCATCATCCAAGATCCTGCCCCATTCAGTTGGCAGCTTCAAATTTCCATCGTCCCTTTGTTTTCGGCGGCCGCTGTTCGTTTCCCAGAATCAAAACAAGAAATCTGGCCGTCATTTTTGTAAGAATTGGACGTAAACCGCGGCCAGATGCTTCTTTCTCCTGTTTTTCTCACAGAAAAGTTGATTTCTTCGATTTTCAGATGACCGACGCTCCCGGTGAGGCGTTGATTTCTGAGGCCGATCCTCCGCCGTACGAGAGTACTACGAAACATGAAGATGCGCCCGTCATTGTCAGTGTAGATGAGAATGATAGAAATAAAGGGAAAGAAGATGAATCCGACTATTTGGATCCGCCATACAAGACGAATGTTCTTCATGTTCCCTTGATGGTGAGCTAAGAACATTTTCAGAGGAGATTAATCAAACATTTTGAACTTTCAAACTTTGCAAGCCTGCCCGAAATATGCTTATTATCAGCATCTATAATTTTATTCTCATGTGGGGCCAAAATTTGCATCATTCTTTCGAGAGACTGCATAAATCGGGAGATCCGGCCAGACCAAAAGTGTTTTTTGCTTTGAATTTTTTAATTGTCCTCGAAAAAAGGCTAAATTATGACGGGAAAGATTGCTCCCTTTTCACAAACCCTGAAATTCAAATGCTGAAAAGTTCAGAAAGGGTACTTATTTAATGTTTTAATATTCGGCCATTTCGAATCAACAGTCCAAAAAATGTCATCATGATTTTGATCAAGATATAAGTCATGACCCTAGCAGCTCCCTCGTCATAAAAAAAGTCTCCTTAGGTGTGGATTCGAATCCTCGCAGTGAGCAACTTCTTCATCTACCTGACCTTCTTCCTCCCATGGATGACTAACCATTTCAAACATCGTAATCTCTACGAGGATCACAAACTCTCTCCATATTCGTCCATGACCACCCCAAAATATCATCTGATTGGCATCTACCCATTTGTTTTCGTCATTTACTCGGCGATTGTGTTCGGATGGAGCCATACTTTTATCAAATTCAAGCAGATCCCACCATGGAGATCCATCTTCAATGACGCCGAAAATATCCCGTTTTACATTGTAAGTTGATTACAGTACAACTAAAGTCTGGATTTTCTCAAAATGGCCTGGATAACATACTTAAAAAACTTTCAGTTCACCTCCCTCTCAATGGTGATTATTTGGTCAATCATATTTTTGGATTGCTATTTTTCGATCTTTCTGATGTCCATTTATGCCGTTATTTGTTATGTTCTTTACTCCATGGCTGCTTGTTACTTGGCCACTGGATATTGCTGGTTTTCCAGAAGCAGAGGTCCGAAAAAGCCGGCAAATTCAGAGTTCTTCTACTGGCACAGACTTTTCGTCCCAAAACAAGGAAAAACAGTGGCGGAAAAGTTTAAATTGGTGAGTAATAGGACATTTCGATGAGTTTTAAGACAATTGCGGCATCAAAATTAAAGATAAGATAACTGTAATTTAATCATCATCAACGTATTTCTCAGATCCTGGCCGTGAATCTCCTTGTGCCCTCAGGGATCTTCCTAATCGGTCAAATTGTCTACTGGACCAATCTTGATGAGCCCGGCCTCGTCTTTGTTTGGCTTTATATCGCTGTTCTCCGCCTTGGCGAACTCAAATTTTTCATTGGCGGAAAGAAGAAAGGCTACAGTTATGTCATGGTAAGCCGACTATATAGATCCCAGTTTTATTATGATTTGTCACCATTTCTTGTTATTTTAGCTAGCCATCTGTCTTGTCAGTTTCGCTGTCTCCATTTTCTTTTACCTGGCCGCGAATTATAATGGAAAATACGGTGGTGGAGTGTTCCTGGTGACGAGTATTGTCAGCTGCCCTTTGGCGATTTTGGACATCTGGTTCTTCGTCAAGTACAAGGACAGCAACAGCCAAGGAGATTCGAACATTGCGGAGTTGTTGTTCAAGTAAATTTAAATAGTTAATTTACTTGGAAAAGAGCCCAATAAATACAAGTTGTATTATATATAACACAGTAATCCTCACTTTATTTTTTACAATTAAAAATTCTCGAAAATAAACTTTTTTGATAAAAAATATAAATTGTTTATCAACCAAGCGTTCTCGATCATCTGTGAATCCTTTTTTAAATCACAAAAAACACAAGTAGCGGCCATAATTTTGTTTATATTGATGTAGATAAAGGTCATACGCTCTTCCGCTTTCGTTTTAATTTTGTTTTAACTGAATTAATTTTAATTTGAAAAATTAAATGGCTGATTCTCCTACGGAATCGCTGCTAACGGAGTCCGATCCTCCACCATACGAAGATACGACGAAAAACAAAACTCTACAAGTCGAGATTACCTTGGAAGATGAGGGAAAAAATGATGATAATAATGAGCAAAATGGATATAAGAAGGGTGCGTTATATTATTCCAAAAAGTTTCAAACTTACTTCATTTTTAGCCTACATGAAATTTTGTGGCCTACTTCAAAATCTGGTCTGCCTAGGTGAAAAAATTTCATGTGGGCGAAAAAAAAAATTTTTTTTTTGGCATAGGTGGTTTTTTTTCATGTGGGCGAAAAAATTTTTTTTTTTTTTTGGCATAGGTGGTTTCTTTTCATGTGGGCGAATTTTTTTTTTTTTTGGCATATCAGTCTGTCGGGAAAATAACGGCGGATCGTCGCGCCTCGGAATCGTCCATCATCGCTTTGCGACGGCGAAGTTTGTGATCTCAGAAATTGGAAAGATGAAGAAATGGAAGTAGGCTAAAACCGAGATTTTGGCCTAGTTCATGCAGTCGGTGAAGTCGGTGAAGATGTAGGCCAAAACCGAGATTTTGGCCTAGTTCATGCAGTCGGTGAAGATGTAGGCCAAACCGAGATTTTGGGTTTTGGCCTAGTTGATTAAATCGAAGTTGATTAAATCGAACTAGGCCAAAACCATGATTTTCGCCTACTTCCTGCCCGCTTGGATGAACTAAGCCAAATCCACGTTTCCGCCCAGATAATAGAAAATCGTAAAACAGGTGGAGTTATATATCCAAAAATTCGCAAAATTTTTCTGATTCAGAATATGTAAAAATTAGCTGCCTAATTTTGGTTTGTAAGGGTGAAAAATTCCTCAAAGCTTTTCTCGCAACACCATGAAAATCCCTTTTTGACCAAGTTTTTACCAATAAGAAAATAAAAATTCAATGGATAAATGTGTCTTGCCCACAGCAATTTCGCGTCACGGCACGAAAATAATTATTTGGCATTTTGTTCAAGAGGCGTCCTATTGGTAAACAAGTTGTTGATTTCGCAATGTTTTTTCAAGCGTTTGATTTGGTAAAAGGACGCCTCTTGAACAGAATGCCAAATAATTATTTTCGTGCCGTGACGCGAAATTGCTGTGGGCAAGACACATTTATCCATTGAATTTTTATTTTCTTATTGGTAAAAACTTGGTCAAAAAGGGATTTTCATGGTGTTGCGAGAAAAGGTTTGAGGAATTTTTCACCCTTTCAAACTAAAATTAGGCAACAAATTTTTACATATTCAGAATCAGAAAAATTTTGCGAATTTTTGGATATATAACTCCACCTGTTTTAGGATTTTCTATGATCTGGGCGGAAACGTGGATTTGGCTTAGTTCATCCAAGCGGGTAGGAAGTAGGCGAAAATCATGTTTTTGGCCTAGTTCGATTTAATCAACTAGGCCAAAACCCAAAATCTCGGTTTGGCCTACATCTTCACCGACTGCATGAACTAGGCCAAAATCTCGGTTTTGGCCTACATCTTCACCGACTTCACCGACTGCATGAACTAGGCCAAAATCTCGGTTTTAGCCTACTTCCATTTCTTCATCTTTCCAATTTCTGAGATCACAAACTTCGCCATCGCAAAGTGATGATGGGCGATTCCGAGGCGCGACGATCCGCCGTTGCTTTCCCGACAGACTGACGTATGAAAAAAAACCACCTATGCAAAAAAAAAAAAAAAATTTCGCCCACATGAAAAAAAACCACCTATGCCAAAAAAAAATTATTTTTTTTTTGCCCACATGAAAAAAAACCACCTATGCCAAAAAAAAATAATTTTTTTTTTGCCTAGATTAAAAAAAAACAAAAATTTCATGTAGGCTAAAAATGAAGTAAGTTTGAAACTTTTTGGAATAATATAACGCACCCTTCTTATATGTCGATGCGCCATACAAGACCACAATTTTATTCGTTCCATTGATGGTAGGTTTGAGAAATAATTGAAATATTGGTTTACAAAGTTATCATATTGGAACTTTGTAGGGATAAAAAGAAGCTTTTTTAACACATTTTATTTTGTTGACCAAATAGAGTTGAAGTTTTTTTAGCCAAAATTGTGAAAGGCGTCAATTTTCGTCAAATTCCGAGCTAAAAATCTTGATTACCCCAACACAGCGCGAGACATAAGTCACGTATATGGAAACCCTTCATCAAAATTTCTTCCGAATTTCATTACATTCAAGTTATCGCCTCCTAGCCACCTCTTAACCTGTATTTTTCATGCCAATTATTGTCATAAAATCCTTGTAATCCTTCCAGGTGTGGTTCCGAATTCTCTCCACTGCCAACATTTTTGTATATTTTCTAATATTTTCACTATACCGTCCGAGACTGTTGGAAGCGCAGAGGTACTACTATCACGCCTTCCCTGAAGTCTTTATCTATCCATTTTTGTGCCTCTTCTATGCGACAATTGCCCTCGGATTTAGCAAATCGTTGGTGAAGATGAAGGAAATCCCGATATTGAATTCACTTCTGTTGAATGCGGAGAACATTCCGTTTTTTGTTGTAAGTAATTTTACTACATACTTGAAAATATTACAACCTATAAATTATATGTATGCTGAAAAACTGGTCTATATACTTAATAAAACACTTCAGTTTTCCTCCTTACTAGTGCCAGTGGTCTGGTGTTGGATCTTCATCCCAGCCTTTTACTTCTTTGTCATGTTGATGACCGCGCACGCAGTGGTTTGTTACATATTCTACTCAATGGCTGCCTGTTATCTGGCCACGGGATACTGTTGGTTGTCCAAGAAAAAAAGCGGAACACACCCCGAGGATTCTGAATTCTTCTATTGGCACAGTCTACTGCTTCCTGTAAAGGGTCGAAGTGTAAATGACAAGCTCAGATTGGTAAGAAAAAGCAATCTTTTCTCAAGATTTGAAACTTTGCAGATCTTATCCATCAACTGTCTGATTCCCTCTTGGTTTTTTGTAATCGCCGAAATTGTGTTTTGGATCGAAGTGAAGAAACTGGAATGGGTGTTTATCTGGCTTCTGATTGCCTCTTTCCGCCTCTACGAATTGAAGTTTTTCATTGGCAAGGACAAGAATGCGTTCTGTTATTCCATGGTAATGAACCATATTATAAAATATCGCAGCGGCGGACCTGATCCAGTGGGAAAAAAGTTCCGTTTTGCATCTGGGAAGTATCAAAAAATGTGGCAAAATGCCTCCCCCTCCAATTGAGAAAACATTGTTTTGAAGAGCGCGCCTTTTCCCTCATAAAAAGAGCTGACGCGCTTTTAAAATCGGAGTCTTTCACTTGCAAATGGAGGTATTTTGCCACATTTTTGATAATTCCGTGATGCAAAATGGTTTCTTTTTTGTAACTGGATTAGGTCCCCCACTGTACAGTGAAGGGTCTGATCCAGTGGACAAAAGTTCCATTTCGCATCCAGGAAGTATCAAAAAATGTGGCAAAATGCCTCCCTCTTTAACTGAAAAAACTCCGTTTTGAATTTCCCTCACAAAAAGAGCGGGCAGACTTTTGAAATCGGAATTCTTTAACTTGGGAAGGGTGGTATTTTGTCATATTTTTTGATGCTTCCCGGATGCAAAATGGTACCTTTTTTGCCACTGGATCAGGCCCGACACTGTAGGACTTCTGAGCAAAGACGTATCTGTTTATTTCAGCTTTTAATTGCAATCCTAAGCTTTATGATGGCCATAGTCACGGCGAACAATCGTACAGCCGAGTTTAGAGATGTTCTTAAGTTCCTGATACCCGCTGTAATCAGTTTACCGTTGGCCGCATTGGACATTTGGTTCTTCACAAAGTACAAGAGCAATGACGAAGGGAATTCGAACATTGCTCAGATGCTATTCAAGTAAACCAACTATCATATTTTCACATGTCAAAAAAATTACAAAAACTCGCCGTGTTTTACAGTGGGTAATATAAAAATAAAATGGGTAATGTTCTGTAAGGATTTATTATTAATCGAATTTATACAGACAGGATAACATCTAGATGACATCAGTTATAATACAAACAATTGAAACGATAGGTGTAATCTCGATAAACCTTTTACAAGACTGCGTAGAGAGACTGTGGCCGAAAAACACGTCAAGATGACATGGTGGGTGACGTCATGACGAAATTTGTGAAACCGTTTTGTGGGATTTGAAAGCTCTTCGGTCCGCAGTTATTTGGAGACGGCGAAGAACTTTTTGGGCATCAGAATCTCTCCCAAACTCGAGGCCGCCGGTTGGCAATCACAGGCGCAGGATCCACAGCCAGCCATCGGGGCGCTGAAGGAGGGCTTGTGCTCAATCATGGGCCCGTAGAACATGCCCAGCGACCGTCTTCTTCTCTTCTTGCCCATTTGTTGAGGACAACAGCAGCAGCAGGGCTGGGGCTGTTGTTGTTGCTGCTGACAGCAGGGGATCATGACTTGGCCAATGGGGATCAGACAGCCTAAAGATGTTTTGAAAATATATAATAGAGAGGAATATGCGGTCATAAAGAGTTAACCTCTGCTCTGAAAACAGCAGAAAACAAAAATGGATCAGTTTTTTTAATGTAATCCTCAAAATCTCCTAAATTTTTAAGAAAAATACGTTTAAAATTCCTGCTAATCCTATTTAAACGACGATATACGAACTGAATATCACTTACACTGTTGTGGAGCAGCCGTTGTGGTGGTTGGTTTCGGGGTGGTAGTGGTGGGCATCGGCATAATAGCGACCAATTGCGTGCAACAACATTGGGGCTGAGGCTGGGGCTGTGGACAACAGCAACAACAGGGCTGCTGTTGCGGCTGTGGCTGCGGACAACAGCAGCAGGGCTGTGGCTGCGGTTGCGGACAACAACACATTGGCTGGGGCTGTGGCTGCGGGCAGCAACAACAGCACTTCTGCTCCTGCTGTTTCGGCGGCATGATCACCAACTGAACCTGTGTCGGCTGCTGTTGCTGCTGCTGCTGTGGACAACAACAGCAGCAGGGCTGAGGCTGCGGTTGCGGACAGCAACAACAGGGCTGTGCCATTTGCATCTGCATCTGTTGCGGTTGCTGGCAACAACAGCATTGGCCCTCGGCGTGAACGGCCAGCAAGGCCAGCAACAGAGCCAGGAAGACCGACTTCATCGCCTGAAAACAGCGCGCGTTTCGGTCGTACGGGTTTTTCACGCGAAACGCGGATTCCGCGACAAACATTGGGGGCGGCTTCTGGAGTAGTCGGGGGGCCACTTAAGGCCCGGATTTCGATGCAACTCGCTTCGAAAATTGTGTCATCGGACAAACAGACGAACATGCTCAACGTAATGTACTTTTTGGGGTGAAACGTGTGGGGTAAAATACAGTTTTACGAAAATTATAACACAAATAAACCATTGGTCACAAAGAAAATGAAAGAAAACAGAAAAATCTTCGGAAAAATCCCATTTGGCTGCAAGAAAGTGACGAAAGACAAGATGTGCAATATCTTAAACCCCTTGGCGATGTGTTCTGATAGAGATCTCGCACGCCGCGAGGACTTATATCTAATAAAAGTGGGCAAAAAACAGTTTAAACCGGAAAGCCGTCGCTCTGAAGTGGACACACTCAAACCGCTGGTCCTGCCACGCCTACACAGCTGTAACTGGTCAAGCTGTTCGAACATAGCTCGAGATTACTGAGTCATCATTTAGGACGAGTGCAATATAATTTTCGCAACGGAAGAGTGGGGAATAAAGATGAACTTGTTGGATTCATGATTAGTATAGTTGCCTTAGGTTACTGAGGCTGCAAAGGCACGCTCAAGGGGAGAAAATTATCTTGCAATAACCTGAGAGTAGCACAAACAAGCCATGTAGCCCGAGATGATTACCTGATCAAACATCTTAATAGCCAGTATATTGAAAAACTTGGCCTGGGCGGGTCATTCCCCCCAACTCGCCCAACCCACTCGCTAATCACTCGTCCGTTCACTCTCCTCTTCTCTGACCTCCGGCCGTTCCACTCGCTAGCCAGTCCATTCTCTTCTGTCTCTCTCGTCTCTCGCTTTCACCCGCTCCCTCTTTCTCTCGACCACTCCCTCGCCTTCCCATCGCTTCCGTTGTGTTCTTGAATATCCGTTATTGTTCTTAAGAGGATCCGCTTGCCTCGGGGGTTATTCGAAAAAAGTCCCAAACTGTTTGCCTTGAGGGTAAAAAAGAGAACTCGGAAGTTGTTACAAAAGAGAAACGATTATCTCCCCCAACAGTAGCAGCTGATTGCTCCGGGCCACGCAATTATAATCCCTTGAGCATATCGTATTTATTACTGGGATCATATTTACGCAGAGTGTAGGCGAGGACCGCGTGTATGTTGTGCTCTGTTGGTCAAGGAACAGGGCCGCTTCTCCAAGCTACTGCAACATGTTTTTTGCAGATTTTTCAAAAAGATCTGTCGGCTAACATAAGAAAATGTATTGTCAAAGCCACGGTTTAGAATAAATTTTCTTTTTTCGGCAGTTCTGGCTATTTAAAAAACAAATAGTAGCTAAAACTCATTATAATAGCGAAAATTTATTACATGAAAAAGAATATTAAACCGAAAATAACTTAAATTAGGCGATTACAGATCTGCAATGTCATCAAAGAATAAAATACACTTAAAAAATTAGATAAACCAAGAAATCCGTGCTTATTTTGGGTCAAGTACAAGATCGGATAAAATTGAATTAGCTCCTGACATTTTTGATTAGTCCTCAAAATGCCGTTGATTTAACAGCTCGTATCATCGAGAGTTTTACATCTTAGACCTCAAAGAATTCCTTGACCACGGTTTTTGTTTTGACGATCAATTCCTTTTGATGGGGATGGACAATGTCCTCGAAAAGGGATCTCCGATGACGTCCAACCACACCCTTAGGCATGGATGTGCACTTGGTCTGGCATTCACTACAATTCTGGGCATTGCATTTAATCGACCGGCATTTCCGATCATTGCAACCGCAATTGCCCTGAGGCATCAAAAGATTCTTGAACTTCTTGGAGCCGGCGGCGATGGCGTTTCTCTTTTTACGACCGCCACAGCAAGGACAGCAACAACATGGGGCTGAAATTGGAAGCTTTACAATTAGTCATCATTTTTTATACCATAATTAGGATGTAAAATCATACATGTATAGGTAATTTGAAGGGTTTTTTAAAAGTTTTCTTTGGAACACTGACGATAAGAGGTCAAGGAGCTGCGAAAAAACTTGGAGTGTCCATTATTTGCAAACAAAAAATGGGGAATTAGTGGGATCCGATTACCAGGCAACCTATTGTATGATATCTAGGTGGTCAGAGATTGCTCTCCAGATAAGAAGACAAATCGAAGAGCAATGTTTCGAAATTTTCAGAGCTTGAAGTAACGCCCCTAACCATAAAAGCAAGGTATTTAATCTTCACTTACAACAGCAACAAGGCTTGCAACAGCAGCATCCGCAACAAGGCACAATCTTCGTCGGTGGAGGCGGTAATTTGATGACAATTGGTTTTGTGCAACAGCACGGGCATGGACAACAACAGCCACAGCATCCACAGCCCGCTTCTGTGTAGGAAATCAGCGATAAAAGAGCAATCAAGACTGTGGGAAGGAAGATTCGACCCATTTTTTGTCTGAAAATGTGAATTTGCAGCATTTAAAGGTAAGAAAGACTAAAATACGCGCTGAAAATTATCAAGAAAGGTTTAAATCGGGTCTAAAACTTGTCCATATGGCTGATGAAAGATCAGAAAAGTAATACTATAAAGAAAATGGCCAAGGAATGCCCATAGTAACACAAACTCATCCATGAGTTAACATGCCCTCCTCCCATCCCACCCGCAGCCAACAAACCCGCCGGTTTGGCTCCACAAGGCTCGTTGCAACGCACTGACGGAATCGCGGGTCCAACAAATTAAACAGAAGGCGGATACGCCCGTCATCGTCCTCCTTCTCCTGCATGACGGACCGGTCCTATCCCCCCTCCTTTCCTGCGTCCACTTCCGTATTTTCCCCTCAGAAAACTTCGTGATCTTCTGCAAACGATGACGCCAGCGCTAAATTTGGATTCACGCGAAAAAAGGGAATTAGGACATGACCTACTTTTGGACAAAAGTTTCGTAAAACATGCGAAAAGATGACCCAAACATAATGAAGAGAGTGGGAGGCCGGGATAATGATTGTAAAATACGAAGAACATTGACCATGACTCAAAAGTTTATCGTGCAAGAAATGGGCATGGAAAACAGGCAAACGTATTTTGTTTTGAGGTCTGTAAAAATCAATAAATGATCGATTTGAAGTGGAACAGTGCCTTCAAATTAAACCTGAAATATCACCCTGCAGTGCGATGTTTTTCTCTGTTTTCCCGACAGGGCCCTGTAAATGTCGCTGTGCCAAGAAAAGCTATTTGATTTTGTGGCGACACAGTTCATTTTCTCGGCGATTGCGATTTCCGATGCGACAGAGCGCTTACTATTTCTACGACAGGCTGATAATTTTATTGGTAAATTTCCGGACTGTTATACATTCCCATTTATGTAGCGCCAACGCCCAACGACGAATATATCAAAAGCTTTTTTCCGACTTGAAGAAAGAATAGAAGAAAGAATTGTCAACCTTTTCTACTCATTAGAAGCATTGTTCTTCCTCTAGTGGGATAGCATTTGAGTACCGAACGTGACGCGTCTTGACAACTTTTTAAACGTTATGATTGACTGTGCTGTCCCGACCCGGATCATGTGGCAAAAACTGCATAGATGAGTTCTAGGACGCAATTGAAATGCATCTTGACATATTCTAATCTAACCGAAATAGCACCCCTTTGAAGAAAGCCAAGAGAAACACCCTTCTGGCAGAAAGTGGATACATTTTACTCGAAAAGGTCATCCCTTCGAGAGAAACAACTCCCTTTCCCAAAGAATGATGGATCTGGATGCATTTGATTGGTGTTCTTGAGCTCATTTGGATCCATTGTTTCATATTACTCTGTCAGGGATTGTAGAAAAGTGTTAGGCGTTTTCGCGGCCTAACTGCGATCTGTTTGGTTTCATAGCTAACATGGATGTTTCACTGTCAGCCAGTAGAACCTCGTTTACAGTTGTCTTTATAACGTAGTAAATGATTACTGTCTTCACTTATACATTCATAGTTCTTGTGGACAGACTTGACACACAAAATTTGATGAGTGAACCATGATAGCCACGAAGTTGTGATAGATTTTTTGGTTGTTGTGTTAAAGATCTTTACAATGTGGTTTTGTGATATCTTTTTCGTTGTATTTCCACCTGTTCATTTTGTAACTTTTAAATTTCAACTTTCTTTTCAAATCCTTCGCAGTCCACGATTTCGAACCTTTTTGGGTAGACGCGCACTCCGTCTTGTCGCAACAAACAGACCACAACATAAAGGGATCGGATTCAAATGTTTCCGTCAGAAAAAACAAACTACAATGATCTAGGATGAAGCAAATCCTGGGGTGCAATTTAAATATTTGAATAAATATGTGTAGGTCGGGGCTAGACAGAGGTCATGGAGACGGCTGATTTGATAGAAAAATAGGCCAGAGACAAGGCACCTATAGTTTTGATGATAGACGATTATACGGTCAAAACGTACGTTCTAAAGGCTTCTATACTTGACATCAAATAGTATGTTCCAAAAATTTTTATTGCTTTATGTAAGGGCGAGTTTCTTTAGATACCTTTTTTGCCGATTTTCGAGTTTCACAAAAATTCCGACAGAAATCCAAACTTCTGCCGTTGAAACAATATTATTTCAGTCTTCATAATGATTTTCAAGCCTTATTTTTCCTCCGACCGCAGAGATGTCTGTTTACGATAGGAACGAAAAATGAGGGCTCCATGATCAAATCATCGATGCCATTGGAGATATTCAGTTTACAGTAGAGACATGGCTAATGCATGCCATTATTGTAGGCCGGCAATCAGAAAGACGAGTAAAGAATAAGCAAGACATTCGAACAGTTGTAAATATAAAAAGATCAGTGATCTATATACAATGAAGCCTATAGTAATATCCAATCACCATTGACAGTAATGTTTGCAGATGTTAGCCACTCTCCGCGCCCCGATGACGTTGCCCTCTTGACGTCACCGTGCTAGGGCCGAATGCATTGTGTCTGCGACAATGTACATTCACACTTTGTTTGTAGACAACACGGGGGCAATATATGGAATTGTTGGACCGTCCGCTTTTTTGTTTCATAAAGTGCGCGGAATTCAAAAAACTCCTTCATGAAATACCTCCCAAGGAAAAGGCGATGAAACAAAAAAAAACTGTCTGCGCCCCCACTGCCGCCTCTCCCGCGCGCCGCGCTCTCTCTGCGCCGGTGTCTGCGCGCACACAACACGAAGCGTTGCGGCCGGTTGTTTGACAACAATTGGCGGTCGATTCGGTGGGGGAACGGTCAGGCGGAGTCTCTGCCCCAAAAAGAAAAAACCCCTGTCCGTATAAAGCGGACGCGGCGGGGGCCGGGAGACCAGATGTAGTGGTTGTTCCTTCTTCTCCCATCCTCGGCCACTCCGTTCCCCCCGCCCCGAATCCCGACTTCAGTCGGGCTCCAATCGTCGGGCAGACGGCGGACGGGCGACGGTCGCTCATCCTCCAACAATGTTTCTTACTGTACTTGACTGTTTACGAAACATTTTCTCGGCTTTATTTTCATTGCTTTACGATTACAATTTCGCGATAGAATGGCCATAAGAAATTGGCATTTTCGTGCAATGTTTTCGGCTTAATTCCTCTACTTTCAGGACACTTAGAGGGCACTAGTAGATAGTCGCACTCACTGGGTTGCACCACACTTTTTTGTAAGTCCATTTCAACCCCTTACAGTTGCATCAAAAGGCTTTACTAATCCGCAGTTTCAGCGAGTTTAACGCCCGTTTCAGGTAGCCTCCCTTTGCACCCTTTTTTAACGCGTTTCCGCACCCCACCCACAGCACTCATCCAGACGTCGCCTGAAGAAGCAAGATGACTCTCGCCTGGATCGCCGCCGTCTTCATTCTGCTGGCCGCCACCCGATTCGAGCCGGTCGACGCGTCCTGCTGTTGTTGTCCCTGTTGTTGTTGTTGCTGCAAGCCTTGCTGTTGCTGTTGCTGTAAGTGCTGTTGCTGTAAGTGCTGCTGCTGTAAGTCTATCGGTGAATAGTAAGCCCAACCGTTCCCCGTGTGGTCGTCTCCCCTTGGAGTAGGAGGTGTGAGGGTAACTGTAAAAGTAAAAAGTTTTTAAATTCAATCCAATTTTTGGATAGAAAACGATGCACGTCAATCCAAAATAGAAGAAAAAATCCCGCCCCTTTTTGGTGATTCGTTCAAAACGAAATGTCACTATCCGATAAAACGCATTTTCTTATCTTTCTTCTTCCTTTTCGAGAAAAAGCAATTATTTCGGGCGAGAAAAAGTGCCGATAATTTCGCGACATTTCGTCTCTCTTTTAAATCAATGAAAACGATACAAAGTTTCGAAAAGGTTCATGGATTGACGTGCGATGATTTTAACGATTAAGAGGACTCCTAGGCCTAGCTGAGCTCATTTTCCCTCTATCACTTACCCCTCCCCTTCGGCGGCCCCCAAATTTATTCGTCACTCATTTCAGGCCCTTGTTGCTGCTGTTGTTGCAAGCCCTGCTGTTGCTGCTGTTGCAAGCCCTGCTGCTGTTGTTGTTGCAAACCCTGCTGCTGCTGTTGTGAGTTGGGTTGATGGCAGATCTTAACGAGGCGTTTTTAGGTGGTGGACGTCGTCGCCGTTCGTTGGCCGCTGCCGCCGCTCGTGGCGCTTTGGGTAACGCTTCGTTGGTGCCCCGCGCCGAGGCCGTCGGATCTCGCTCCGCTCGCTCATGTGGAGGAAAGTGCGAGGAGTGCAAGAACTCCCCAGCCGCCGGCGGTTGCCAAGCCGGAGGATGTCAAGCCGGCCCCGCCAACCGTCAGTGCCGCCAGTGCACCCCCGCCGAGGAGAAGGCCTGTCTCGCGATGGTCCAACAACAACAACAACACAAGGAAGCGCCAGCCACTGGCTCTCACAGCTACAGAAAGTTCAAGCGCGCCATCGCCGCCCAGAAGAGCCAGCCCGGATGTGCGAACCAGGCCGACAACAAGCAGTGCAAGTGCTAGATGGCCGGGTGTCGAACGCCTTCTTAACTTATTCCGAATCTCTTTTTCTCTATTTCCTCGTCTGTTACAGTAGTCCGTATGTGAACTACAGTTCGATTATCGGTAAGTCTCCTCTAATTTAATCTTCTTCCACCGGATCCACCGTAATTTCTCTTCGATTTATTATTCTTGATAAGTCGACTCGAGACTATGGTGGCTTACGGTAGCTATAGCACTTTGGGTTCTGGTGTACACTTCTCCTACTATCTCAGCGGTTATTCTACACCCTTTTCTGGTACTAATGCGAGCTATACAATCACATACGCTTACTCTACCGAAAGGCTGTGGACTAACAAACCTTGACTTCTCTGACTATCTCTCTCTTTTTTCGGGCCATATCTCTCCAACTATCTCTTTCTCTCCGCACTCTTCACTTTCCTCACACTCCCTCTTCACTGATATTTATTTGTATTTATTATACACAATAAATTATTTGAAATCACTGGGCACGATTGCGATTACTGCTCGAAGCACCGCTTACACTCCCTTCCTTATAGAGTACAATTACAATTTAAGCCACGACAACTCTCCCCCGCAACACGTGTACTGTAATAGCGAAGACGAGAGAGATCCAGAAACCGCAGATTCAACTCACTTCAACGCACTTCTTCGGGGACGGACATTCACAACTCTCTTAACGTTATTTATTCGCAAAATAAAAGTCACACAAAAATTTGAAGTTCGGCGTAAAATAGGGTCGCGGAAAATTTGTGGGCCGCTGATTTTTTTGGTGAGGAGAGACGGATTGAAGACGGTAAAAGGACATCTTTTCGATGCAAATTTACATCATCTATTTACAAGCTGTGTCCGCTTGGACAATTTATGAACCATCAACAAGCTTTGTAACACTGCTCAATGTTAGATCAAACGCAACGAAGGGGCTTATAAACGGCAAAGGAATTATTGTAATCGCTATGGATACCGATATGTAAAAGATGACCAGAAACTTTTTCATTTACCGCAGTCAAAGTGGCTCTAACATGCTTGATGACAAAAAAAGAAAGTGTAATTGGATATAATATAGTAGAACTAACAGATCAAGTGTGAAAAAAGAAATTTTTTTCTGATCACTCTCCAAATTCCGTGTGCACTCTCGACCGAAAAAATTAATAATTAACGAATAACTCGGCTGCAACTGCAAATCGCAAGCTCAAATTCTCAGAAGTTGATATTTGGCACATGCAAGACGTGTGTGCAAAGTTTATAGAAAGCTTGAATGTTTCACTTGGAGTACTTCCCTGGTCAACCGACTATTTAGACCAAGCTCTGAAAGGTCAACCGTTTCACACTTGGTCTGTTAGTTCAACTCCATCCACCTATTCTACAAAACCCATTCACACGTTCCTTTCTTCCCCCCAAACAAGTCGAAAGCCAGTTCTTTCCATTGATTGTGTAATAAATAAGCTTATAGTCATCGTTTGCTTCCGGTTTTGAATAGTGCTCACCGTAATCCCCCAGATGTTTATAAACCGAGCCTCGTTGTGTAAAGGGTTACATCACTCCACCAGTGTCTTTCCATGCTCTTTTCAGCCATTCTTCTGGGTATGTCTTATATATTTATTTTACTTTGAACATGTTTAGGTGTAATATTCACTCTTCCCACCGCATCCTCACAATTATTGGGACTAGGTTGGCCATTCAATTTGGGATACAATAGATACTATGGAGGGCGATGCTGTCAAAATTATTATAGTAAGTGGACTAATATCGATTTATTTTTGATGTGAAGTGTAATATAAATTAATCTTATATCTCATAATAACATGTTATAACACCAAATTTTTAGACCCTTGCACAAACCCGTGCGCCAACAATTACGGCTATAACTCGTTCTATCGGCCTTTAGGGATGGGTTACGGTATGCCGGGTTACGGTAATGGCTTAGGGATGCCGGGTTATGGAGCAGGATTTGGAGGAATTGGAGGGTATCCGGGGTGAGTAATCTACTGCCTATGTATACAACAATCATGACAAATTTATATCACTACCTTATATTTTCAGTGCGGGTTACGGTACTGGCTTCGGAATGCCCGGAATGGGACTAATGGAAAACTATGGTGGACTGGGTGGTATGGGATATGGAGGAGGCATCGGAACAAGTATATTCGACAATCCCGGGCTCTACGGGATCACCGGGAATCTACCTTATGGCGCTATGATGGACCCTGCATTGGCTAGGCCGGGCATTGGAATAGGGCCTTATGGATTCGGCAATATTAGGTACAAGGAGAAGAAGTCGACAAAAGAAGACGAACAGGAGAGAAGCTCAAGCGATTCGGCCAACATATTAACCATGGATCAACTGGTCGAAAAGAAAAAATAATCCCAGTTTTTAGGAAAATTTACCAGACAAAAAAATAAATAATTTCTATGTATAAGACTCTTACCAACCTTTTTTCCAAAAAAAATAGAATAAATTTTAACTCTACAATAAATATTTATTGATAAACATCTGAATAATCGCTAATGTAAAATAAATAAGAGGTCTTTTAAAGATGGAAGTAGTTAGGAGGGTTCAAAAAATACAAAGAGGTTAAAAAGAATCAATCGGTGGAGAATCACAACATATAATAATATAATAGAACGAACATTCAGAATCGCGTGTACTTGGCGAACATGTGCACCATGATCCGGGAATATTCATGAACAACAGAGGCTGGAGGTCGAGCCATGAAATCAGCGGTTAAACAAAGATCGACGAGCTCATGAAGGAAGGGGGAGTAACAATCTTCGGGGATCGGTGGATAGTCGGCGAGCTCGACTTTGTTCGAAAGCGAGTAACTGTTGTGACGTTCGCCAAAGAAAGGGGAAACTGCAGTGGCCAGCTGAAAATAAGCACCCAATTAAACTTTGAACTTCATATTCTTTTTTTTAAAGTCAAAAACCTCGAATAAATTTCTGAAAATACCAAAAATTTATATTATCCATGACACCCACCTCATAAAGGATACAGCCAAGACTCCACACATCACTAGCATACGTATATCCCTTCTGGAGGATCCTTTCAGGCGACATGTAGTACGGAGTGCCGCAAACCGTCTTCACCTCGACTGTGGCAGCTGATCTCATCCTACTCAGCCCGAAGTCTCCCACTTTGACTCTCCAGGAATTCGCAAGCATCACGTTGGCGGGTTTCAGATCTAAATTTCAAATACAAATGTGAAAAGCAACTCACCTCGATGGATAATACGTTTGGAATGCATGAACTCGATAGCGGCGGAGATCTGTTCGAAGTAGAGCCAGATTCTGGCTTCTGGAGTAAGTTTGTTCTTGGAAAGGAAGGTTGTGTGGATATACCTCTCTAAATCTCCATTCGGCATGTACTCCATTACCATCACAAGCGTCTTCTCCAACTGAAACAGAAAAGATAAAGGACAAAATAGTGAAAATTGCATAATTTTATACATCTCCATGATATTAGATGTGAAAGTTACGTAAATGCGGGAAACAGGGCAAAAAGCCAACTGCTTCATGTAAAGGACATAACGACGCTGCAGAAACCGACGATTGCATTCTTTTCACCCAGTCGATCAAGGATAATATAAGAGATGTGCAAAACATTAAAACTCACAGGATCCTTGAAAGTAGCAAATGTCCGGACGATATTGCTGTGCTTGAGCAGTTTCCGAGCCAGCTCAAACTCCCGTTCAGCACATTGCATTGCCGTTTTGTCTTCGATTTTTGTCAACTAAAATTAGGTATTAAAATAAGGTGAAAAAGAAGCAAGCGTTAAATAAGTATAAACTTGGGAAAAGCTCGGTAAATCACACAAGCATCTACAAAAAATTACCTAAAAACAGAAAGCATCGGATGAATAAACAAGACTTACATCGATCATCTTCAACGCAACTCGATGTCGGCATCCGAGGACCTGGGCCAACATAACCTTGGCGAAACAACCTTCGCCCAGCTCCTCAATCTCTCGATAGCCATCCATATTTGTGGGATAGTCAATTTTGAGCTCATCCTTCTCCTTCTCCCGATCACCCGGAAGAGGTAATGAGGATGCATCATAACGAAGTCTGGCAAATACATGATCCATGGTGATCTGAAGTTTAAAATCACTTGATGAGGTTCGTAGACGTCGTTGGACAATTCGTCAAAGGTGCAGCAACTCCAAGTCTTCTGTAGCTTCTGTGAGTGAATAAAATCACCGTCCGGCGAACTGTCACAAATCCTATCGGGCCCTAAATCAATAGTGGCGTTCCGCAAATTGGCAATTCCCTCTTCATTTTCTTTTTGTCATACGCGAACTGCGCCCTACTTCACGTGGAACTCATGTGTAGGATGGTTTTTGAAAGATATTTAGGTTACAGTGTGGAAATTTAAAAGTAATTTTCTGACTGTGGGGTATTTATTGGGCTGTTTTACAATTGTAGAGAACGGTTTGATGATTTGTGTTGATTTACCAGCAATTTTATTTGACTTTCCTTATACTTGCTCATTTTGTTGTATCTTTTGACGGCGCTCAGTATTTTACAATTCAATCTTATTTTGTCACAGCATTGTTCACTAATTGTAAGATTTTACTGTTGCTTACACTTTTACAGAGAAATTTCTTGCACTTTTCAACGTATCTTCTTGGGCGCAGTTCGACATTTCTCCCTTTCTCTGTTTCGAATCAACCACCACAGACAATTTCGCGTCAAGTCTGCCTCTTCTCGTGTGCCTTTTGTGCCAAGTCTTCCCCAGTATCTCCCCTACTTTCATTTCCACTCGTTTCCTCCATTCCCTTCTTCGAGTGCGTTCTTTGGCGGTTGGTTTTTGTGGTCTTTATCGATTTCCCAATTTTTTAGCTGATTTTAGGTACCAATTGGGAAATTTATGTAAAAATGTTGTTCTATGTATTAAAATTTATATTCACTGTATTTTTGATTTGTTGAAGACCGTTAGAGTACTTGTTTTAAGTCTGTTTAGGTACAGTTTCATAATCGTGAAAGCCATGTCTAATTTTTTTTTGTTTCAAAAGTTTTTATAAGTCACGCGTTATGGACAATATAACTTGGTTTAAGTTGACTATAATCTTGTTTCAGGTTTCATTCATACCTCTCTAAACCCCTGAATCTACACATTCCCCTCGCAGACCGACATGGGATACAAGGCTGGTGGAAGTTATGGAAGTGGCGGTGGTAGCTATGGAGGCGGCGGCAGCTCTCGAGGAGGCGGCGGTGGATACGGTGGTGGCCGCTCCGGCGGCGGTGGAGGTGGCTATGGTGGAGGCTCATACGGTGGGTCGTCGTCGTACGGCGGCGGTGGCTATGGTGGGCGTGGTGGCCCACCCCGTTCGGGTGGCGGCGGAAAGTTTGGTGGAGCCGGAGGAGGATCAAGCGGTGGTCCAGGAGCACGTCTCCGAAATGTCGATTGGGGCAACGAAAAACTCCAACCAATCGTCAAGAACTTTTATCAAGAGAGTCCAATCGTTTCGGCCCGATCTCAGAATGAAATTCAACAATGGTTGGCCGAGAATCAGGTCACCTTGTCCGGTCACAATATCCCTCGTCCAATCTTCGAATTCAACGAAACGACTTATCCAGCTGAAATTGAAAAATGTCTTTACCAAAATTACCAAAAGCCCACTGTTATTCAGTCCGTCTCGTGGCCTGTGGCTATGTCCGGACTCGACATTATCTCAATTGCCAGAACTGGATCCGGAAAAACTCTTGGAGTAAGTATTTTGCTTTTCCTTGTCATTTTAGGTCTAAACAGAATGCATGTTGCTTATATAAGAGATGTTCGCAATTGGTAGTGAAGGATGATGTACTAATAATTGGTTCTTTTAGTTCTTGCTCCCCGGTATCCTTCACACCATCAAACAAGGACCCAGACCTCACGGTGGTGGCCCCTCCGTCCTTGTTATGCTCCCAACCAGAGAATTGGCGCAGCAAGTTGAAGAAGTGGCCAAGGAATATTGCCAAGCAATGCGTCTTTCCTACACATGTCTCTTCGGTGGTGCCTCCAAGCATGGCCAAGCCTCGGATCTGAGAAGAGGAGTAGATGTTTGCATCGCCACTCCCGGACGTCTGTTGGACTTCTTGGAGAATGGAACAACCAACATGAACAGATGTACTTTCTTGGTTTTGGATGAAGCTGATAGGATGTTGGACATGGGTTTTGAACCCCAGATCAGAAAGATTGTCGGTCAAATCAGACCCGACCGTCAGACTTTGATGTTCTCAGCCACTTGGCCCAAGGAAGTGAGAGATTTGGCCAAAGATTTCCAACAAGATCCCGTCTTCTTGAACGTCGGATCCATGGAATTGAGTGCCAATCACAATATTGATCAAGTGGTCGAAGTTGTGGAGGAGTACAAGAAACAAGCGAGGTTACTCCAGTTGTTGACGCACATCATGAAACAACCCGAATACAAGACGATTATCTTTGTGGAAACCAAGCGAAAGGCTGATGAGTTGACCCGCGAAATGAGAAGAGATGGATGGCCAGCACTGTGCATCCACGGAGACAAGGAACAGAGAGAAAGAGACTGGGTTTTGTCAGGTGAGTGGCCGGTTTGATTGAACGTCGTCACGTATAAAAGAATTTTAAAATATTTTTTATGGTTTCAGAGTTCAAGAACGGAAAGACTCCCATCCTTTTGGCTACAGATGTTGCCGCCCGTGGTCTTGGTAAGAGAAATTGCGAGCTGAGAAGTGGACTAGTCCACTAGAACCGATCCGAATTGGACGTGGTAGTCGAGACCGTCCTTGCCACTTGTTTTTAGCGTGGAACACGACCTGGAGAAGCGGAGAGCGAGAAATTGCCGATGGATGGTCGTCCCGGGCGGTGTGATTGGTCCTCGGACCGGAGCGCAGCCAAAGGGATCGACGATTGCCCGCTGCAGAATGTGTTCCTCGACGGTCTCGCGGCGCTTTTTTGAGTTGAGTGTTGGCATGAATCGGGCTTGTTACGGCACCATGATTTGTATCGAGGTGTCCGGGACAGTACTAGACGCGAGTTCGGAGCCAAGAATTGTAACGAGTTGGTTACGGTAGGATTACGGTAGCTGTTTATGCCCGAGAAGGCGATGATTAAAAGGCTTCCGTAATCGTAGCTCCGAAGAGTGAAAGGTAGGTCGAGAAGGGTGTGGTTGGTCGCCCCTTACCCCCTCGACCAGTCGAAACGCCCCTCCGAACTGTGGCCGACCTTTGTCTTTTCGATGGCATCGGATTGGAGCGGTGTTCTGAGGACGGACTCTGTGTTTTGGCCAGGCCCAGGTCATGTCTGCATTCGAGAAAGCGCCCACAAATTCTGAACCACCGATTCGAATAGAGAATAGGCATTAGACTTAGGAGTTAGGCGAAAAGTTTTGTAATTTGCTGCTTTAGATGTGAGTGACATTAAGTTTGTCATCAATTATGACTATCCCAATAACTCGGAGGATTATGTTCACAGAATTGGGCGAACCGGACGACGTGAAAACAAGGTGAGCTTAGATTGCGATTTTTATATTGCACTTGATAGTGCAGTGTAATTAATTTGGAAGTTAAGATGATTAATTTTTTGCTTTCAGGGTACTGCCTACACATTGTTCACTCCTCAGAACGCCCCCAAGGCCAAGGACCTGCTGAAGGTGTTGGATGAGGCCAAACAGACGGTTCCCGACGAACTCCGACGGATGGCCGAGTCCAGCGGCTTCGGCGGTGGCCGTGGTCGCGGCGGCGGACGTGGTCGAGGCGCTCCCTCGGGAGGTTACGGTAACAAGAGGCCCTATGAGAACGGCTACGGATCAGGGGCGCCGAAACGCGGTCGTTTCAACGATGGCGGATATTCGGCCGCTCCCCGGTGGTAACTCCCAAAAGATCTTCAATTTCGTCGTCTCTGAACTCAACCATTTCCATTATACCCCTCCCTTTGATAATTTTATGTTCACGTTAAATAAATTCATATAAATGATAATTTGTTGGATGTTACTTGTTTGAGTATTCTTACGGTTAGTTTAGTATCTAAATCGGGTAATGAGAAAGCATCAAAAGTTCAGAATCAGCCATTATTTATAGTCCTTTCAAACAAAATAAATACTATAATATAATCTTCTTTCTAATTGACCCCCAATTGTTTTCTTATATTCCTGTCGGCATTGGGGATGAGTAAGCGGACGGAGACCCTTCGCCAAAGGGCAATCAGCTGGGTGAGAGAAGAGAGAACCTGTTCATCGACTTCTTTGGTCAAGGCTTCCATCACTTTGACGGTGACTGGACACTGGGGATCAGCACGGAAGGGGATCAGATGCCCGAGTTGGACGGGCTGGGCCGGGTACTCGCGAGGAATCAGGATTCGAAGCGGGGGTATCACATAGTCCAATCTGTCGAGTTCTTTCTGAAAACATAGGTTTTCATTTCAACACATTTTACATTATACTATAGAACTACTATAATATAATCATGATTCCTCAAAGATCGGTCTTAAAAACTGATCCAGCCCTAATCATTTTCTTTTCTATCGTATCTAGTAACTCACCGGTTTGAATTCCACAATGATTTGGACATAATTCGAGTTGTCTGTAATCGGTAAAAAGTCGGGATCCACGTAATAAGTAAACTTCTCCAGCTCTTCGTAAATCGGCCTTTTCACTCGGATCTTTGATGCTTTTGCGACATGAGACTTGAGTTCGTATACTGCATCTTGATCATCGCTTTCCACTAAACACAGATCACAAAATTATCTTCTCCTTACCCTTCACTTCACTCATTGTTGGCGCCTTTCTCTTCCTCTTCTCTCGTTCCTCTGCCAACATGTCTTTGATGTTGTCTTTTGCGGAGTCCGTCATTTTGATCTTCATTTTGTCCAAATGCTCCCATTTATCCGGCAGTCTACCCATCTCCAAATCCTTTGGTACCTTATTTAGTCGGCCAACGAATTCGTTGAGGTATCTGACCGGCCGATGAAGGTTGATCGAGGTCTTGACATTATTTAGTAACCTCTGCATCAGCTTCAGATCCACTTCTCTGAAACAAATCCAGTTAATAAGGATTTTCAATATTACACTTGATATTTGATATCTAAATCTAGTCCAACTCCTAAAAATAAAAGAAAAACTTTAAGATACTTACTTTTTACCTTCCATAATCTCAATTACTTTGACCAGAGACTTCTCCAGATTTTGATGTCGGTCTAGTTTGACTCTTTCCAGCAAGATCAAAGTTTGTTGCCTTAGGCTCTTCA
Organism: Bursaphelenchus xylophilus; assembly: GCA_904066235.2. Lineage (NCBI taxonomy): Eukaryota > Metazoa > Nematoda > Chromadorea > Rhabditida > Aphelenchoididae > Bursaphelenchus > Bursaphelenchus xylophilus. The sequence goes on from CAJFCV020000004.1 coordinate 4,112,746, forward strand.
GTTCCTCGAGGACGGCCTTATATTCCGGTTGATCTTTGTCGATGGGGGTTGGGGTTTGTCCTGAAAATTCACATTAAAATTAGGCAATATTGTACTAGACATCTTTTAGGTAGCATGTCATGTTGATGACAATTATAACATACCAGATCTCTGTTGAGGATTCGGAGTGCCGGACCGTTGTCCTTGCACACTTAGAGGTTGTGCTGGAGGTGGCTGAGAAGGTGGGCCTTGATTCTGAACACTTCCCGGACCTCCGGCCATTCCCGGCGACGGTGCATAATGCATTGATCTTGGTCCTCCGACTGATCCAGGCCCTCCGGGACGTTGCTGAACCTTGACTTGACTTAACTGAGCCGACGCCGCCATCGGAGAGTGATTTTTGATTTGATTTGGATGTTGCGGAGTGCCCGGCGCATTCACCGACGGAGGCCCTCCTTGCTGGTACTGGTTTTGGAATTGGGGCGATGGCTGAACTCCAGTCACAACCGGCTTCACGGATCCGGGACGTTGCACCACCTGAGGGGAGTTCTGCATCTGCCCCATCTGGGTGGGAGCTCCGACTTTCTGCTCTTGACTCGGGCCCTGTTGGTTCAGAAATTGCTGCGATCTCATGGAGAATTGGTCATGTTGTCCTTGTTGAGGTTGTTGCTGGAATTGGTTGGGTTGATTCATTTGAAATGAACCTTGACGATGCATTTGAGGAGGTCCTCCGCCCATTTGTTGGTTTTGTCGATGCTGTGCGATCAAACTATTGACTGCTGCTGCTCCGATCTACAAATACTCGCTATTAGTATTGTTTTGATCCATTAATTGGACTAATCAAAGGCCGCCTCAACAATTGGTTACACTCGTCATGAATAATACAACTAAAACTCAAAAAAAAATGCTTGAAAAGCTTCAAAGAAATCTTTCTTACATGCTCTTTGTAGTCGAAAACAACCTTCTGTCTCTCCTGGTTAGTCTTGCTGGCCTCAACCCGCTGTCTCCATTCAGGTGGCATGTTGTTGTAGAGGATGGTCATCAACATGCGATGATTTTGCTGTTGCTGCGACATTTGCTGTCCCATTTCGGGTCTTCCCATCTGTCCCATTTGTCCATGAGGTACTTGTTGGCCTTGTTGAGGCGGATAGCGCATTCCCTGCATGTGCATCATGTTCTGCGAATTCATTGGCTGGTTCGGCATCTAAAATAAGACTTCAAAAACAAAAGGAATAGCATACCATCCTTCCGCCTTGTTGCATAACCATCCGATTGGGTTGGCCACCCTGCTGTCCCATGTACTGATGGGGCGGCATTTGGCCGCCAGGCCCTTGATTTCCCGAGTAGTTCATATTATTCATCCTTTATAATACCAAATGAAATAAGTAAAGGAGAATAGTTGGAACTGTATGCAACTCACATACAAATAGTGCAATTGCAATTATGAAACCACTCTAGAATCAATTCTCGTTCTTCATGCGCGCAGATCCGTAAAATTGCAGGGAAACTCTTGACTCGCTGTTGTATGTGTCAAGTTTTTTCCTTCTGCGAAACATTGTTTTTGACATCCAAAATCTTGACGGCAGAGCTTGGATTCTAATAGCAAAATGAACGCAAGGTAGGTTCCACTCATCAAACTACTTATTCCACAGATATTCCACCCCAAAATCGTATCCTCGAAGTGCCAGAGCGGAGACAAGAAACCGCGCCAAAGATGAGCTGAAGCGAGTCATAAACGCCGTGGAAAAGGTCCGCAAATGGTATGTCTTACTTTTTTAGCTTTTGTATTATGAATTTAGGGAAAGACGATGGGTTTTGCTCAAAGACAGCACGATCTATGTCTATAAATGGGTTCCAGGTAGGTGGTCGTATCTAAAATTAAATTCCTTTTCAGTTAGTGGTCAAGCAGCCCCTAAAACGACAGTCCAGAAGACGGCTGCAGCCTTGACTGCCCTCAGTAACTCGAACGAAAACTCAAACGACGCTACAAGTAAGTTTCTTGAATGGATTTTCTTTGGAGTTTAGATCCTGATTGGTGAATACAACAATCGCTTTTAGATACCAACAGTCAATTTGGATTGAATGAAGAATCGAATACTGGGTTCTCCGAGACTGGATTTGAGAGCGATTCGCAGTCGAATCAAGCCATTTCGAACAACAGCAGCCAGCAGAGTTTGAGCCAAATGGGATCCACCGACTTTAGTGCTTTGGTGCGCGAAGAGAAGCAAAACAAAGGGAAGTGAGTGTAAAATACGCCCTGTTTTCGGGCAATATGATGTCCACTGTATTTATTTGTTCGCTTATACAATAAACTGTACTATAATTGAATCCGATCTCTATGTTCCTGACTTTATTTTTACTGTTACAATAATTAAAATTAAAGGCTCAACAAAACTGATAGGAAAACAACATCATAAACAGACATCGGAAAACCAAACCACACCACATAAACCTTTATATACCTAAGATTCAGAAAACCGGTTCATTTTATACAATCGTCGGGCGTTTATATTGTACATGATGTGTTGACGGATGTCTGTGAGAGGGTGCGAAGAACCGTGCCATTGGGGCGTCGGGGGAAAAAAGAGCGGGGAGAAGGGACAACAACTTGATCCTTGAGGAGGATCCACCCGTTTCGAGGGACTGGCGATCGTATTTCAACTATTAAATGTACCTATGGAGGAAGTAGACCACTACTTCGTACGCGCCCATCGTGATGGCAGTGTTGGGGACGGAACGGAGAAGCTGCAAATATAACTTCAATGTCATTTACATTGTACTACCTACCTGAACCGAGAGGCCTCTATAAAGTTGCCTGGTGCCTCCTTCGCCGTATAATTGCTTCAGAGTCGTAAAGAAGCCTTTGGCTTTGGTGTTCTCTTCACGAAGTCGGGTGCGGACCACTTCTACAATCACAATTCCAATATTATATCATTCATCATGATCAGATAAAAAAATTAAAGAACCAGGCATCTTACCGTGTGGATATGTCATGATACAAGCGCAAAACTTTGCCCCAGCTCCAGCCAGCATAAAATTAGCGAAGCGTGTGTTTTCCTGATGGAAGTCGATCTCATCAATGATTTGGCGGAAGTGCTCATAGAGTACAAATTGAATAATCGTCTCCGAAATCCCCATGTATGACGCAGTAACTCCCTAAACATCAAGACACTATCCAAAACTAACTTACCTTGTAAAATCCTTTGAGTCCCTCGCTTCTGTAGATCTTCCTAATACAATTTCTGACCGTCAGAGGACCTTGATGGAGTTGAAGACGGGTCTTTACTAACCAAACCGGGTTGATGGCAGTTGCGGTTACAAAGCCTGGAAAGAAACTTGTTATCAATAGAGCAACCACACCGAAAATGTGAAAAGATGAAAGGGATTATAAAATATTTCAGTTAACCACACTTACCAGCAAACCCTGCGGCCATCATATGGGTGATGGCACTGTTGGGGACGAAGAATTGAGACTCGTTCATAGCTCTTTTACCCGAAGAATAAGTGTAAAAGTAGATGGCTTTGGAAGGCGCTACTCCTATCACATTTGGCAACAAACCCTTATAAAGGGCTTTGATCCCTTCAGTACGGACTATGTCTCTATAAAGCGTATCTTATACGAGTTTTCAGCCGACTTCTTACGAGATTATTCGGATCAAGGTGAAGGTGGTGGATCGGGCCGGAGGGCTCGTCCCATAATACCTGAGTGAAAGCAACTGTGATAGAGGTGTGACGGGTGCTGCTTGGACTGAAGTGAGACCTAAATTCCAACAGAAAAGAAATGAAATAACTTACAATTGGGTTTTACAAAAACCATCCCGTTGTTCGCCCGTATTATTGCTCCATAATCGACCGGGAAACGGGGTTTTACGAATCGGGCTCGACCATTGTCTGATGAAGTCGATGGCATCGTACTTCTGGTCGACCCAGAAGAGTTGTTGGAGGCATTGGGACTTCGGTTCGGGTGCTTTGAGCTCTGCAGCCGAGTCTTTATGACCTCCAATGGGCAGGTGAAACAGGTACCAAATGTCCCACCCACAGCACCACCAATGAAATGAATTAAGGCCTCTCGATCCATACAATAGCTACCTGTAAACAAAAACTTTCAATTCGTCGAAGAACCCCGGCTTTTTTTGATAAATTATGCTATACTTGATATCGCGAATGAGAAGATGATGAAATCACAGTCAATTTGAGCGTAAACTACTTGAAAACAACACTCAACGACCCATGAATATATCTCGAATTTAAACTTGTCAAAATCTGCCGAATTTTGATTTGGTTTCGGAAAAGTTATATTATCCATGGCGAAAACGAACAAAAAACAAGTAATTTATACGGAAGAAGTCCCTCAATGATAGAGATTAGTTTAGAAATCATATATATTAAACTCCGGACGTGAGAGACAATACTTTAGTACCTGAAAGTGTTCTTTCAAGTACTAAAGAACAGATCCAAAGGACTAAAAATGTGATCGAAAAAATGCAACAAATGTTGAACGCTAACCTCCTGAGGGCCTAAAGAATAGCTCTAGACAGGGAAACCAGCATGATCAAAAAAAATCTTAAAAAAGAGCGAAAAATACCCTTCAAAACATTATTTTAGCAAAAAACTCTCATGAATAATATAAAGTTGGGGCGCGATCGGAACGGCGTTCCTCCGTTCGCCGCCAAAATTCTTTTTGGACGTTATTGCCCATCTAATTCCGCTGCTGAGCTGAATTGGCACCTGATTTTAACGATAAGACCGCGATTTTCGACATAAATAAGTCGGGAATTCGGGATTTTGAGCGGAAAACACAAGCGTGCAAACCATATGATCGTTCCTGACAAAAACAATGTTTAGAAAACAACGTTTGGACGCCAAGGAGTTCCGAACAGCATTCTGCAGACTGGGGAGAAATTTCGGGGGAAATTTGTAAAAAATTCGCCAAATTTGATACCTAAAATATTGTGATAGGAAAAAATACTGTGAAAACTACAAAAATTTACTGACTCCGACTAATTCCACAACGTTTCAGGCTAGTTCTACCAGTTTGCGAGAGAACTGCGTGAAAAAATTGTAAAATTTTGTATTTCCAAAAAATCCGTCATGATGATGATAAATGACGTAATTTTGAGAGTATCATCAAAACATGCAAATTACGAAAATATTGAGACAAAGTAAGTGTAGTGATGTAAGTTTCATAAATGCTGCTTCAAAAATAAAGATGTCATCATGACGGATTTTCTGGAATTTCATTAAAACAGTGTGAAATCGGAAAATATTGGGTTTGGATGATCAGAGATCACTTTAGCGAAAGGGGAAAACCGACCCAACAAGGGGTTAGCTCTTACAGAGAGATTTTACAAGAAAAAATATACTGTGATGGTATAAGATGACATTGTTTAAGGTAAAAACTCAAAAATTTTCCCATGATTTGCGGGAAATTCACAGAGAAAACAACGCTGTGGAGTCCTTCAACTTCCAGGTGTACCCGTTTCTTTCTCCCCAAAATTATTTTAGTGTAAAAAATTCTAAAAATATTCGATTTTTGGGGTTTAAAGTAATGGTATCACTATTCATCATGAAAAAAGCGTTGTCTTATAAAGTTCGCCTTGACAAAGCGTTGATAAAAAAACGTGTGGAGCGAGTTGGGAAGTACATTCGCTAAAAATTAATCGGAATTGTAATAGTTTTTATATTATACCAGATAACTTTTGAAATTTTTTCCACAAAAAAAGTCTTTTGAAAGTGGTTAGAGAGTAGGTTCGGGTGATAAACAAGAGAGAAGTCATCAACGTGCAAACACGATGAGATTATAAACAAAAAACAGGACGGAAAAATAGCTCCGAGTACAGAAGAACTCTAATTTGCGGCCGGCCCGTCTTCAGATAGCAACAAAAAACGACTTACCGATCTTTTTAAGGTTTTTTTTTATTTTGAACGGGCCATAAAAGATCAAAAATTATAAGTGCCAGGACAAAAACCTCGATGAATTTTTTGTTGTATACAAAATTTTGCGGTTTAAATAATTTTCTGCAGACGTATCCAATAAAGAATCTTGTCTTACAGAGCTCAGCAGTCAATTTCAAATCCATTTTGTTCCATAAAACAGTGAAAAGTCATCCAAAATTACTCGTAAAATTGAGTCAAAACTTTCGTTTTGGCAGTAAAATATCTTGAATTGGCAGGAAACTAATGAGAACTTTCTGAAAAATTGTTTTCAGAGCAATATCTACCATGTCTGAGATCAAAAAATCTCAAAAATAAGGCAAATTCGACAAGAAGTTGGTGTATTTTGCAAAAAACTTCCCAAAACCTAATTTTCAAATTACGAAATTCTCTGAAACCCTTTCCTAACCCAAAAAAGAGATCCCTAAACAATCGCCACCCCAAAAAACGGAACTCTTCTCGGTTCTTTTGGGAAGAAAATGGCCTGCAAAATGGATCAAAGAACACGGCTCTGAACAAAAGGTCTACCCACAAATTCGTCTCCCCAAATGACCTGAGGGCCTTATCTCCAGCGAATTCACGTGATTTGCTGAGGATTTATTTGATTGATTCCAACGTGTTCATGACCTCATGATCAAGCCGAAGAAACGACACATGTTGCGCTTGGAAAAGTGAGCACTCCGACGCAAACGTGACGCTGCAAAATGTGGAACGGTCAGCGGAACGCTACAAATCGAGGAGATGAGTGGGGGGATAACCAGTTTCGGTGTGATAAACAATCTTTAGTCATCATTGATAACGTGGTGACAAATGGAAAAAAAAAAGTTGTGGCTCTCTGAATTCGTTCTTCAGACATTATGTCGCTTTGATGATTTGAAATAGATAAAAAGAGATTTTTAATACGCTCGGAAACGATAGGCATTTTTCGGCCAAAAGTTTCGACTGAAAAAAAATCTCAATTTTTTATTTTTTAACAAGAAAAGAAAAGACGATTTCAGAAAATTTTGTTAAGATGGTCTATCAGACCGTAGAATCACACTGAATATTTTATAATAGCTCATGCTTTGCATGGAAGCCGAAATCTTCAACATTCTTTACCAGACCAAAGGGGAGGGGAGTTATGCAAATCCAAATCAGAGATTTACTTGTAACAATAATGAATACAGTACATGCTGGTCGTCTTGGAAATTTCAAAGGAATTTGAGAGTTGCAGCCACTGTACGGCGAATTGCCAGGGACCAGAAACTTTATTCGTTAAAGAAGGACTGAACGGGGATTTCTTTGGGCCTAAAATTAGCCACTGGGACTTCAGAAAATGTTTGTGATAGACAGGTTTGTTTCACAGTGGTTCCACTGTATGTATTTTTGCAAAGAGCGAGCAAAGAAAATTCGTTAAAAAAGGCAAATTTTAGAAGCGCTAAATTCCGTGCGGAGGTTTTGGAAAAGCCTAAAGCAAACATCATTCCTCAAACTGAGATTTTTCATTAAAATGACGTCAAGAAGTCGGCTGTAATACACTCCAATATTGAATTCGGTAAACAGACTTTAGTGTCGATTCAAATGAATGGAATCTCTGAATAACGAACGCCCATACAGCAAGGCCTATATACTTACAACCAGAGATTGCCACGGTCAAAATTTCGGCTCCGGCTCCGGCTCTTAGCTCCCAGAGCCGGAGCCGAGGCCAAATTTGCAGCTCCGGCTCCGGCTCTTGGCTCCGTGCAAAATTTAAAAAGGCCTCCGGCTCCGAATCCCGGCTCTTATGACTTGTTTTTTGAAAAATATTTTTCCAAAAATAAAAGTTATTAGTGCCAGATATCATACCGCCAACGTTTTTGCAGTCAAGTCACATCCTCCGCAGTGTTTTTTCAAGCAATTTGGTTTAACAAGATCACGAAATTTTTACTCTTCTGACCGCTGGGAAGCCTGGCGCCGACTTTGGGCTCGGGAGCCGGAGCCGCACCCAAAATTTCCGGCTCCGGCTCTGGCTCCCGGCTCGGAGCCGGAGCCGCTCAGAGCCGGAGCCAAGAGCCGGCTCCGGAGCCGTGGCAATCTCTGCTTACAACCAACAATTTCAACGCCGCATGAACCAATTTTAGGCGGAAAAATCCTCAGTACAACGAAACCTTCTTATAAAGAATGAATTTTTTGTTCCTTTGAAATTCGTTGTACAGTGCCTGACTATACATCGACGAAATTTGGGCTCATGATGCTTAAAATAAATCTTTCAACCCACAATCAACATGACAATTCCGTAATGAGGTAATTGCTCTACAAAGACCAGATTCCTAATGTAGTGTATCGAATAATCAACAACACTCATAACAAAGGAGCACAGAACATTCATCGACTGAGAATGGGTGTTGACTACGTGACATCTGTAACGTTACAACTGCAGAGTAGCTTTCGAAACGTCACTAATATTTCGAATGTTACCGAATCAAAATGTTTTTCCAATATTGAAATTTCCACATATTATAATTTATGGATTACAATTGTAATGATGACCGAGTTGATTAAACCGTCAATTTCATTTTCCATTGTTTTAATCATCATTGCTGTTTCAGTGTACAGTGAAACCTCGGTAGAAACGAAATCTGTCTATCACAAAAAATTACAGATGTAACAACAGCCAATTTTAGGCCATTAACCCGTGTACAGCCTTTCTTTGAATAAATTTTCCGGTCCCTTGCGATTCGGACAACGAGGAAAGCTGTGGCCACTGTGAAGAAGAGGCGTTTACAACGCAACAATTCATAGGATAACAAGACAACACCTTGTTCAACACAACCTTCATGAAAACAATGCCACTGTTTATTATTGAATTAATTAACAAATAAATATCTTCGGGAAAGGGGGGAATTGTTACAATTGAGAGAGCCCTCGACAAAATTCATTTATTTTGCAAAAACCATTCAAGACCACCGTTCGTTTTTCTCACAAATGTTTCCAAAAATACCGTATTCGTCCAGGATGGAGAAGGTAGAATGGGGGTACCCGTAAAAAGCTAAAAAAAAGGTTTTCTCAACGACTCATTAATATACACGACCCTTTTTTGTTTCTATTCTTTGGAGGCACTAAGGAACACCTTATACTAGGTTCTAATAGACGAAGACCAAGGCGAGGAGACGGCCAGAGATTTCTGTTTTCTACATGGTATTTCTTGTTTGAAAATAACAATTTCAATCTAAAATATCAAATTAAAAAAGGCTAAAATCGGAGAAAACGTCCGCTTGAAACCTGCTATAAGATAAAAAAAGATTCGAACAAAATAATAAATAACGTCTTAAATTACTTTATATACCAAACAGACAAAGCGATACCATGTAAATCAACCGGAAATCAAGAGTCATGAGACAAAAAGACACAGAGAAATGGGGGAATAAATAAAAAAAAAACAGAACTGTTATTACAACAACATAACCAACTAGGGGATGTATACAAAAAAAGGAATAAAAAGAACAGCCATACCCGCCCTAAATGATCACAATAAAAAAAACAAGATCTATTGTAAAAAATGAAGCTAAAAATCCGAAATACTAACCAAAATTGAAACAAGACTAAGTACGTGGATGCTGAGAAAGATATATGTAGATAAAGAGAAGGCCCGTTAGACACTTCCGTTTGACCCATTCTTCTGTTGTCGTACCAGTTCTTCCATCTTGAGTTTCAGTAAATTATTCTAAAAACATAAACAATAAAAAAGAAGGGGGACTTACCTCATTCTTTACATTCAACAACCCGCGCATCACGAAGATCGTATGCAAGATGGTATCAGTGTGTTGTTGGTTGGGATTTCTGGCCAATTCCATTAAACGGCCCAAGTGAAATTCATGATCATCTGAAATAAAGCTATTGTAATACATTTTGTATCGCCCGGCAACTCCCAACAATAGAATATTATACATGGCTCACACAAGACTTTTTCAAACAAATAAAAATGTCCCCTCAAAACTTACACGAAGTGGAGACCCAATCATCGACCAAAGTCCTCCTAAAATCTGGATTCAGATGTGCTTCGTCTCTGGTCTGCATCTCGAAATGAAGTCGATCCACATCCATAAACTTGAGCTCATATTCCACATGTTTGATCGACGCAATTAATGCCTGTCGCTGCTGTTCATTGATAACGTGCCCAGAGTTCGCGGAACTAGTCGACGGACCATTCACCGATCCTTGTTTTACCATGGCCATACTGTTGTTTTGAGAAGAATTTTCATCGGTTTTAGTTTTGGAAGTCGAAGTCTTTGGGGTCACAGCTCCGCTGTCACTTCTGAAAAGAAGTCACTATTGAAAACACCACACCGACACAATGCTACCTTCAGCAATCTTTTACCATCAAATACATCCCTTAATTTACCAGTAGAGAAATCACTTTAACCACCCCAAGCTATCTTCCAACAGAAACCCATCACTTAATAAGTAAAAAAACTGTATCCGCATATACTAAGTAGAGAATCTACGAAAAATTTATGTGCCGTATGACGTATTCACCGTAATCAGAAGAGTCAAAGACCATTGTTACAAAACGTTTTCTTTCTTCCCTTCCACGGCTAAAAAAATGAAAGAACCGATCAATAAAACTACACAAATGAAACCAGAGGTATACCGGGTGCCACTCTATGCAGGCCTTTTTAAACTCATGACAGTTCGATCAATTTTACTCCAAAAGTTCCATGATTTGTGTTACAGACGGATGCCAATATCCGAATCTAAACCAAGAACACAAGAATTGTCAAATCTTACTTTTTAGTCCTTCCCCTCTTCTTTTGCACAGGTTCATTCTCATTTACATCCTTCCGCTTCCTTGTCCTCCCATTGTCCAAGAGATGCTGCTCAAGAATCACATCAATATCATTGTCGGTGTAGCTAATGTTCTGTCGACATTGCCTTCGTGGCCGGCCCGTCTCCGTGACCTCCATGGCCTGTGTAGCTTGCGGGATCTCCTCCAGAGGCGCGGTGGGGGACTCGGGGGTCTGCTTCTGAAGATCGACCAGTCCAGGAGAGGCGGCTAGAACTCCGTTTTCCGCCAAAACCGGACCAACATGCATCGAAATTCGGGTTCACTTGGCCAGCAAGCAGCGTCTGACCAGACCAACGTAGAAATGTAGAGAGTTGAGAGCGGATTGGTGCAAGTCAGGTTCTCGTCCAAATACCTTCTCCTTGGAGGATCTGACCGGGTATAAACGAAAAACCGCGTAATTTGAGGGAAACCTGAAAATATTCGGATAAAATTTGATCGCAATCAAAGGGGGATTAACTCAGCTTCACGGCAAATATATGCATGATGCACGGAAACAATCGAAACCCAAACAAAAAACAACTGAAAAATCGATAAAGGTCGAGAAAAAAGAAGAGGCAAATGGGACGGCTCAATGTCACAATTCCTAAACCTTTGCTCTTGAACTTGTATTACGAATCAAAGGCACAGTATTGAGCTATGTTTTGGTTCAGACCATCACGAGGTAGAGGGCAGACAAACAGCAGAAAATAATAAAAACAATCAGTTGGAAATGGCAATCAAAATCGATTAAAATCTCGATTAAGAGATCAAGAATTGAAAATAGAATCAACCTAAAACCGTTTTCTGCTAGCCATGTCCATCCCTTTTACCTTCAAACGGCAGTGCAAAACAGATAATTTCGAATTAACCTGAGAAATTATAATACTCTAGACAAAACAGATAAAGACCCCACGAGAAAGGGTAATTGCTTGTAACCGCATTCGAAATGGAGCTGTAAATGCACGACTAATAGAGTAACCGGATCAATGAAACAAGTTACAGGCTGTCCTTTTCCTTTTGGGTCTTGAGAGAGACGAAATAAAAAAAAATCTCGGAATTCCGTTTGGCATTCTGTTGCAATCAGGGGAATGGAACGAAACTCGGGTTTGAAGTCGGGGAAAAATAGTTGGAGCTTTGGGGAATCAAGTAGACACACCTTGGGCAATATTTGAGCTGAAGCAATAGGAAAATAACGTTTTAAAAGTGGTAAAAACGTCATTCAACAAAAGGCATGTAGAAGGTGACTATTACAATGTTCTGACGCTTACAACTCGGCGTGCACGCCATTCTAACAGGTCATTTATAGACTGTTGATTGCATATTGTCTCTAGTTTTCTTAAAACTACATTTTGTAAAATCTATTCGAACTTCGGGACCTTCATCCAAGGTTAACTTGATATAATAGTGAAGATAAAAAAGTATATATAAATCTCGAAACACCTCTTTGCACATGAATGTACCCCGATTGCTGTGCCGTGCCTCGAGATAACATCTCGAGCTTTAAAGGTCGTTGGGACGAAAGATCATTTAGTTTTTGAGAGAAATTGAAGGAGTAATTAGAAAATGGATTAGGCAAACCAGGAGTAATGAATGGGGATGGATATATATTCTCCTAAAATACGGGAAACGGAGCGGATATCTTCCAGGAAAATATTTTGAATAGAAGACTTTGGGAGCTCTCTTGGATTTCCGAAGAGAAAATTATATTCGACATGATAACATTTGAGAAAAATAAACTAAAGTAAGGTAGCGAGCCGAAACTGCAAAGCCAAAATGGGAATAACAAATAATTTGCTGTATTTCAGACTAATTTAGAGCAAGAAATGGCCATAGTTTGATATAAAATGTAGATTTTTCTCAAAAATTTAAAAGTTGAAGTATAAAATAGGACTACAACAAGGTTGCATCACGGTCCATAACACCTCGTACTTTCGCAATAAGTTTTGTAAATGCAATTGGTTGATTTCGACGGGGAGAAACGGACCACAGAAAAGGGGGCTTCTGATCTCTTCGACTTCGGCGAGAGAGCTTGCGAAACCGAGAGACGGCGAGACAGAACAGTGCACAACGAAGGGAGAGGGTCCGAGAGATAAAATGTTTCGAAAATTTTATAAAAAAAAGCGAAAAAAATCTTTGAGAAATCTCGTATCTCGGGGAGTTCTTTCGTCCTTTTTCTCTGCCCCCTCCACGCAAAACACGCTGTCTCGGGCCGCTCATTAACGGTGAAAGAATTAATCAAGAACATCCAGCCGATGTTCGCTTCTGGTTTATCATGCCCCAAGGCTGGGATTATTCGAATGATGGCAGTTGTTTCAGTTTATCGCTATATTATTCCTCCCCCATTACTCTAACACGGCTCTAATTGCAAAACAGTATGGAAAAGCACGCTGCGGCCACGAGGCCCGTAACGGAGCAATATGCGCCCGCAGGGCGGAATTGAATTAACATCTGCAAATGTAAAATAAAACCAAATTAAAGTATAAAATGTAATCATTTGGATTATTCAGGGATTTCGCGAGGGATAATCCACAAATTATCTAATGCCCTGTGGCTCCGCAGGCCGCGGGGTGTTCCGTGGAATACAGTTGGGAGAGTAAAGTTTGGAAAAGGTACGAAAATGGGAAAATAAAGTCATCAAAAGGCCAGAAATAGATAAAGACAGGTAAATTTGGGCGAAAGAAATTACGGCATATAAAGGTTAAATATAATAATAGAAAAAAGAATCAAAATTCCAACAAAATAAAAGCAAAATCATCAAAAATAAGCAAAAATCCTAAGACACAGTAAAATACCTTAGTTAAATTGTCTGTGGTTTTGACTGAATTCGACATATTTTGTGCAAAATTTCATGCTTACTTTGTACAAGATCCGCCAAAATTTTGTGACCGAATTTGCAGTTTTTCACTAGCTTAAAAAAAACTTTATAAATCACCCCCATATATAAAAACGTAACCGAGTGCATTCTCGGTTCCTCCGCAAGTTTTTTTACGAAATCTCTCAACCCTCAGCACCTTCGCTGTCTAGACAAAAAATGGGAAAAAACTGGTCAGTTAATTTCGCCTTCCTTTCTCTGCCCGTCTCTTCGTTTTGTGCGCTCTCTCGGCGGATAATTCTTTCTTTCGGACTTTTTAAGTGCATTCAGATGGTACAAGATGAAGACTCAACAAGTTTAAATTAATGGAACGCTCATCTCATGTAATTTATGAATGGAATTTGGGGATCTGGGAAGGGCAAGATAAAAATTTTTGAATTTTAAATGCCTAGGTTGCTGTGTAATATGAAAATAATGTTAAAACTCGGTTTATTAGTGTATTTTCTTTTTATTTATTGTGTCTAACGAATTTTCCTTTCATTTAGAGACTAAAATCAAACCGTTTCCCACATAAAAAGAAAGAAAAAAACCCGTATTTTAAGAACTTCAAAGGGTAAGTTTGATGACAAATAAAATTACACAGAGGATATATCAAGCCGATTACGAAACATAAAACGTGCAATCGCAAATCCAACTAAAAGCCCTCCTTTTCCCAAGTTTTCTTATCTTTCCCATCCCAAAAGTAATAAAACCAAAAAAATTGGCGGATCACTTCCTCCCTAAAGTGCAACAATAACTTCTCGTTTCATCAGAGCGCCACCCTGGATGACCTGTTCCATCCCAGACAAAAAACTATTAAAGCCGTCGGAAAAAAAAACCCGCCGACTGACCACTCTGACGTCTTTTTTTAGTCAAAATCCCCACAGCCAGGGGGCGAAAAACGTCCCGTCTCCCCGGAACGTTTTTCGCACTCCTTTTGCTTCAGAGAATTCCACCAAAAAAGCGTTCGTATTACTATAGTCTCCGAATGTATATATGCACTATTCGAAACGAAAGAGAAGGCGAACAAAATGGGTGTCAAAAAGTAATTAAACATTGAAATAACGGTGGAATACAACTCTCAACAGAATGCACAGGCCGTTTTCGAGATAAAAAAGAACTTTATCACAGCTGTAAAGCGAATATAGCACAAATTATATAAGATTTTATATTACACATAACACCCGTGAATTTAATACCCAAGAAAACGATTGGGATAAAAGTTCATTGACGCGATCGTATCATCACGGCATAGGAATCCCTTTGTCTCCGCGGCAAGCAACCGTTCGTTGGCCAAAACAACAGGGATCCCAAGGGTTTGAGCTAGTTGTGCCTTGTCTAAATTACCATTCAACTTGACCAATTCATATGTTTCGGAGATTGTTTTAGGATCATCAGTAGACTTATCAGTAAGCTGGATGACTTCAACACCAGATGGGAAGGAATGAAGGCTAAAATCAGAGATATAAACGTACTAAACTTGACCGAACCCAGTGCAACATCATAAACATAAATTTCCTACCGTATTGGCAGCCCCACTGACTCAAAAGACCGTGCTGCTCTTAGCAGATCTTCTGGAGAAATTAACTGCGTTCCTCGGGCTCGATTTACCCGACAGTAAGCCTCCGGCAATGTCATAGTTCCTCCTGCTGCCTAAATCAAGAAAATAACAAAAATTTTCTGTAACATACTTTTAAGGGATCTAAAACAATCCCGCAGATCTCCTTTGCCAACAATTTAAAATAGTTTTGGCTGGAGCCAGCAGTTTCTTTGGTTACCGGATCTTCCACACCAAGAGATAACAGATAGGATTTGAACTTGATTGTCTGAAAATATTTAACTTGGAACAACAGCCAAGATTAGTCTGGAATGCTAGATTGAAGGTTGCCGTTTCATACCAGAACTTACGTCATCCTCAGCAAGTCCTTTAGCTCTCAACCTTTCGGTAATCTTCTTCGATAAAGTGACCATTTCTTTTGCATGGCCCATCAACACGTTCACATCCTCGAAGGACTAAAAGTCAATTAAAAACAGAAGAATCTTATCATACCTGCTCAATAACCTGCTGATTCCTTTGATCATTCTGGACGATTCTCCTTTCAATCCCTGAAATTCCAATTTGACGACGTGTCTGCGGGGCTGGTGGCTGGCTTCCAACCAAATTTGCTTCTTCACGTCGTACGGGAGTTTCAGAAACAAACAAATTCTTTAACTTCCGCATCTTTGCGTTTTTTCCGACAAAAATTTTCCGAAAAAATACAAGAAAACACTTGACACATATTTTTATGGGTCAGCTGTGCCATTAATTCGGCCATGGCCGCGGCCAGATTTTGAGGATGCAAAGAGATCTCGTATCATTAAATGTCGTCCTCCACACATATTTGTGAGCTCTTTCACGTTATTCCAGGCGATTCTTCCATTTTTGAACGCGTTTTTAGCCAGAAATCTTATGGATAATGTTTGAAATCTCTCGCTAATTAAATTACTGTTGCTTCAGATGATTGGAAACCCTTGCCTAACATGTTTTACAGCCAGAGTTTGTCTCATCAAACGGTTTACAGTTGCTTTAATTCGGGGTATTTCCAACATAAAACTGTTCGAAAAAGGGGGAATGAAAGACGTTCGGGGAGGTGAAAAAGAGTGGTGGAAGGCTGTTGTTTGTTTGTTATTCGTTAGTCTGACTCAGGCCCATTCGCTCAGCGTGCCGTATTTTTGAATAAACTAGGTACAGCCGGCAATTTTTTAACCCCCAAAATTGGATTTTTTTGGGAAATGAGTCGTCTGTAAAATCCGTCTTCATGAGATTTTTGGCCGCGCGACATTTCCAGAATGGCGGCAATTCCGGAACGGTAAATCAAATTGATTCAGTATGCATTGTTCTAAGCACATTTCTACCAAACTCTTACACTATTCGAAATCAATTGAAGTTCCAAAAAGGACGGGAAGATCGTTATTTAACAAAATATTACATTAACCATTCAGGAAGTGCCGCTATTCCGGAAATGTCCCGGTGCGTAGATTTTTATTTTTTTAGTCTCGATGCAATTAGTAGAACCGGAAGAAAACTTATTTTTTCCCATTGCTGCAAAGTTTCAAATGCTCTGAGATATTTTTCGCGAAACTATTGCTTTTTTTGTCGAAGATGATGACTTTTTTACATTGTTTTAGTTTTGAATGCCAGAAACCCGCAAGAAATCTGTTTTGGAGCTAGAGAAAGTGACCCAGATCCTCGAAGAAGGCATTCCCGTCCGTCGAATCAAAAACAACAAAGTCGATGGCATTACTGTACTGGCTGTTGAAGGCGGAGCTCTCCTAAAATACAAGTCTTTCAACTCGATCGTAAACAAGATCAGATTCAAATGCACGCCCAAACTAAAGTTGGTGGATGTGGAGAATGTCATCGAGCTGAGAGAGGGCTACAATTCGGACGGTCTTCATGCGGCAGCCAAGCATTTCAAGTTCCAACAGAGGTGTCCGGTAAGGAGAAGATAATTTTTGATCAAAGCAAGTATAAAATTTATCGGAATGGATTGCATAAATTAGAATACAATGTCAGTCCTAAAAATTTTTGTTTTCAGGAATCAAATTGCTTTTCGATTATCTACAAACACCCGAAATTCGTCTGCAAATCCATTGACTTTTGTTGCGATCATGGCGAAAGTAGACAGTTGTGGATAAATGCGTTCAAAACTTTCTTGTGCCAACGACCCAAGGACCCAGTGACATTTGACGAGAAACTTTGGCTCTCCAGAAATTTCAAGGAAGCTGACAGAAATAAAAATGGTGAGTTACAGTAACCTACAATATAATTTTATGATTAATATAAAATTCCGTTTCATCTAACAGGCAAGAATTTTAGGTGAAATTGCGTTTAGTGAGCTCTGGCGACTTTTGCAACAGCTGAACCTTCAGATGAGTGAGGAATATGTCAAAGCGTTATATAAGGTAACATAGATGATATAATTAGCATTGTTTGTTAGATTGTTTGTTAATTAGCTATTGTTTGTCTCGATTTTTTCAGCAAGTCCTTGAATCGAAGCAAAAAAGTAACAAGGCGTTGGATGAGACCGAATTCTTTGAATTATTCCGGATTTTGACCGATTTGCCGGAGTACCGAAATGCCCTGAGGCAAGCAAATCCAGATGGCGAAGAGAGTCTGAATGCAAAACAGTTGAAGGAATTTTTGAAGAACGAACAAAATGTGAGTAAAATAGAAGAGTTTCTTATTTTGTTTATTGCTTTTCAGTTTGACGACGTTGACGAGAGCAAAGCCTCAAATATCATCAAAAATTATGAAGTAAGAGAAGATACCGAAACGAAAGAGCCGGTCCTGACAATTAATGGTGGGTAAAATAAATTATAAGACCTTTTTGACTGTATTAAGCAATTTTGTCTTGCTTTGACAGGCCTAGTTATGTTTTTCGACATTACTTTAGCTATTTGCTCATGATTTATACGACTGTTTTAGGATTCCGTCGTCTTTTACAAAGTCGCTATGGCTTCATAATGAAACCAGGACACGAAACGATATTCCAAGATATGGATCAGCCATTAAGTCATTACTTTGTCAACTCGAGTCACAACACTTACCTCACTGGTCTTCAAATGAGAGGAAACGCTACGGTAGAGGGCTATATCAGCGCTTTGAAGAAAGGAGCGAGATTATTAGAGTGTAAGTGGTATTATAAAACATCTTGGGGAGTTTTGGGTGTCTTGGTGCACTAAAATTATATTGTTTTATCAGATATTATATTAAATTCAAACAATTTTTTAGTAGACATATTTGATGGAGAGCACGGTGAACCTCAAATCACCCACAAACGGACTCTGATAGCCGCAATTAGTTTGAGGAATGCGGTGAAATGTATTGCCCAATATGCTTTTGAAACTAACCCATACCCAGTGATATTAACCTTGGAGAATCATGCTGGCCATGCTCAGCAGAAAGTGATGGCTGACATTTTTGAGGAGGTAAGCCGATAATTTACTATGTTATATTGTGATTGTTGCAGATTCTCGGCGACAAGCTCTATTTACCCCCAGAAGACGCGGCTTCGAAGCCTCTACCATCACCGAATCAGCTGAAGAATAAAATTTTGTTGAGGGGAAAAACTGTCCAATCCCCGGTATCCAGTCCTGAAGAAGAAGAGCCAGAGTCACCGGATGAGCAGAAACTTCCAAAATCCCCAATTCATCCATCTGTCGGACGGTTAATTGCATTGCCATCAGTAAAATTGTCCAGCAACATCTATGCTGATGTGCAAGATCGTAAGTTTTGGACTTAAAATGCCGTTTGTTGGGTTTAAAGTTTAAAGATTATGATTCCTTGAATCCTAAATTATGATTTCAGATCCTCTAAATGGTTCTCCTTCCCTCTCCGAGAGCAAAGTCCACACTCTTTTGGAAGCCGGAGCTCCTCTCGCAACATACACTGCAAAGCGATTTGTCAAGTCCTACCCTAAGGGCATCCGGCAAGACTCCTCGAATATGCATCCAGTAGCCTCATGGATCTGTGGAATCCAGTCTGTAGCCATGAATCTGCAAACCACCGGGGAGGAAATGGATTTAGTCACCGGGATGTTCGCCATCAATGGAAAGACTGGATATGTGTTGAAACCAAAACTCCTTTTAGATGGATTGGATCCAAGGGAGGAAAGTCGGAATAGACCTTACACAGTGCTGAAGTTGGGCATCATTTGCGGTCAATATTTGCCCAAGGCAGAGCCTGGCCATGATATTGTAGATCCCTATGTCAGCGTGGAGGTATTCGGAGTGCCGGGTGATGAGTGTAAGGCCAAGACAAGAGCTATCAGGAATAATGGTAAGTCCTTGTGTGATGGAGAGGGGTTTTTTAGTGGAACTTATTGTTTTAGGTGATCAAAAACGTCAATAAAATAAATTTTTATGTTGTTTTTTGCAGGCTTTAACCCAGTTTGGAATGAAAACTTCACCCTGAGAATAAAATGCCCAGAGCTTGCGATTCTCAAATTCACCGTGAAAGACTTTGATTCGACCAGTTCAAATGATTTCGTCGGTGAATTTTCGATCCCAATTTCAAGTGTTAGAGCAGGTAAGGAGAAATAATGAGTATTCTAAACAATACTTTAGGCTACTCTCACATCCGTTTGAACACCGGCTTTGAACATTCTCCAGATGATGCGGCCTCAATTTTTGTTCGAATCGAATTTGATCAAGAAAAATGATGAAAAGTAGTTGTTTAATTTTTTTTGTTAAGGTTGTTACTAACCCATAATTTGCTCACTAACACGATGACATGTAAATTTGCTATTTTGTGCATGACCTCAGATTACAATAAATTGATAATTTTAATTTAGAAACAAGTATATTAGGGTGACTGAAAAAATCCTGATCGAAATATTTGAATATTGATATCGAAAAGTTAATTTTCAACCCCGTACAGTATTCACAAACCAAATGCAAAACCCCAACTTTCTTCGTTGGCATGACGACAGAACGCCGAAAATAAAATCTCTGGTTCCGAAAATAAGCCGAAGCCCTAGGAAGAATGGAGCAGGTGATATTGGGGCGTGAGAAGCCCAAGAATGGGAAAGGAAATGTGGGAATGGACTTGCCGATCGTCCACACCGAAGGAATGCGGCCGATTCTCAACTGGGTCGACAAAATCAGCGATGACGAGGAGAATGGCGAGCCGAACGGGTAAGATAAAAGAGTTGACCTCTTTGAGGAGTTGAATGGTCATTAAAATTTTGAATTTTTGATTTCCTAAGGGCGTTTGACTTCAAAATTAAAAAGAATTTTGATTTGGAAGAGTCCAACTTTGTGGTTATAAATTTTTTTCTTTTTTATTATTTATAAGACATCACTTTTCGAGCAGAAAAATAAAATATTGGACTTTGACGAATCCATAAATCCAGCGATGATTTGTTTCGTGATTCCCAGACGGTGCGGGAACAGACCTTTTGACCGTTTCCATCCGTAACTCATCCAAATCTGAGGAAGTTGTTGCTCTGTCGTTGTTCCCGATCCAGAGTGTCTAGGCTGGATCGTTTCCCGAACCTCAAAAAGTTGTTGCTCATGGCCGAGGGGTCGGGTCGTTTGCCGAACCTCAGGAAGTTGGGTTCGGTGGCGTCGAGGCGGAACTCGGTGGCTCGTTTCCCGAAGCGCAAGAAGTTTGGATCCGCGCCCGATTTCCCTGAAACTTGTCCGTTGCTAGTCCGGCGCTCCGACTCACCGAAACGCAGGAAATTGGCGCCGGCCGCGTTGGGGGCGGGAGCTGCGCGTTTGCCGAACCGCAAAAAGTTGGGCTCACTTCCTTTTTTGCCGAACTCTCCTGTAAATTTGGAATCTCCTGTAAAGCTCCCATATATTGGGATGTAGGAATCTGTTGTCGAAGAAAATTTTTTCGACTTTTATATATTTTTTTTTTAATTCAAAGTCGCGTTTTACGGATACCAAACAACGGCTTACTTTTCTGTGGTTTTGCGTGCTGAACTTCTTCCATGAGCTCGTTGATCAGAGCCTGGTCCATAACATCCAACTGACTGTAGAATCTGCAAAAAGCGCCTGTTCCCGAACATCCTTCCACTCCAATCTAAAATGGGGCCTTTGTATTTCACACCATCCCCGCAAAACACCCACAGTTCAGTTGTCGCAACTTACTTTCACATAGATTACTGTAAGAATCCCAAGAAGGACCCCTGCACCGTGCGGCGTCATCTTCCAAATGGCTTTGGAGGGGGATGAGCAAGTCTTTGAAATAGCGCCCCTCTTTTCTTAAATACCACTTATCGCCGCTAACCAAATTAAAGGCCAAGATTTGGACTAATTACATAAATTTCGGCAGCTGAGCCAATTTTTATTCATATCGTGGCCTGGTATCTGTACAAGAATGGTTACGTCATCAACTCTTGTGCAGACGATGATATCATCAGCACATGTTCTTTTGTTGTACATTTTGCAAATTTGATGATGTTTTAGATGCCGGATCGGGATCTATGCGTTGGTCTTCAAGCCCGATGGAACCCAGCTGTTGGCCGCCGCCGACAATCGGGTACTTGTTTATGATCCCAATGATGGGACTCTGGTGACGTCATTGAAAGGTAATTGCACTTTAGGCACTAAATTGATTTAGTTTTTTTGGAAATTGAAATAGCCCCAATTTAAAATTTTTCAAGAGATCTTTCATCTATGATCCCTCATACTGTGCGAACCGCGCGTACCAGTCGAAAGCGTATTTTACAACCTCTTTTTCAGGTCACAAAGACCTCGTTTATTGCCTTGCTTTCTCCTTTAATGGTGAGAAATTTGCCTCGGGCTCTTTGGACAAGACTGTTATTGTATGGAATGATCAACACGAAGGATTACTCAAATATACGTATGTTTTTCTACTATTTTTTTTTTAATTTGCTGGTCTATTTATAATACTATTTTAATTTCAGTCACAACGATTCCATCCAATCGTTGGCCTTCAGTCCCGTGGCCATGACCTTGTTGAGCTGTGCTGTCACGGATTTTGGGATTTGGAATCAAAATGATAAGAATGTCAGCAAGCAGAGAGTCAACGTCAAATGCACTTGTTGTGCATGGAGTTCTGATGGACAGTACTACGCAATTGGCTTCACGGATGGAACAGTTTCGATTCGATCTATAACTGCGGCTACTGTAAGATCGAAAAAAATTTGATTACATAATTGTGATGGGTATTTTCAGACAGCCGAAGAGGCAAATAAAATTGAGCGAAGATCCGGTGAGCCAATCTGGGATCTGAGTTTCGGATTAACCAGACAAAATAATCATTCTTCTGAGATGCTGGCAGTAGTCGATTGGAATCAAAGTGTTGGATTTTACAGTTTTGATGGAAGAGCCGTGAGTCAAATTTTGGCCTGAAGAATTATCGTATTTTAATCTGATATGCATAGACAATCATCAAAAATTATTTTGACATTTTAGACTCATCGAGGAGACAAGATCCTTGCTTATGACGCTACCCTCGTTGAATACTTTAACAACGGACAGTTCCTTCTTCTCGGTGGTTCAAACCACGCCATCTCCATTCATACTCGCGATGGCAATGAATTGGGAACTCTCGCTCAAGCGGATTCTTGGATTTGGACAGCAAAAGCGCGCCCAAATCAACCGGCCAACAATGTAAATATTGTCATGGCTTGTACGGATGGAACGCTAGCAAGCTACACGTTGATGTTCAGCACTGTGCACTCATTACACAAGGATCTGTATGCCTACAGAGACATGCTGACAGATATTGTTGTTCAGCATCTGGGGCGGCAAAGAAGTATCCGAATTCGATGCAATAGTTTGGTAAGAAAAGTTGCGATCTACCACAATCGCCTGGCCGTGCAACTGAGTGACAAAATCCTGATTTATCGGCAAAGTTCGGGAGAGAAGGAAG
Source organism: Bursaphelenchus xylophilus (assembly GCA_904066235.2). Classification (NCBI taxonomy): domain Eukaryota; kingdom Metazoa; phylum Nematoda; class Chromadorea; order Rhabditida; family Aphelenchoididae; genus Bursaphelenchus; species Bursaphelenchus xylophilus. Next base: position 4,135,684 of record CAJFCV020000004.1, read on the forward strand.
GCGAACAAGTGGAATATAAATTAATGGACCGAATCAATCGAAACCTCGAGTGTTCGTTGTTGGTGGTCACGGCACATCATTTGATACTATGTCAGGACAAGAGATTGCAATGTATTGATCACAAAGGGCAGAAGCAGAGAGAATGGACGATGGAATCGATGATCAGATACATCAAGGTTGTTGGAGGACCTCCAGGCAGAGAGGCGATTCTTTTGGGATTGAGGAATGGCGTGGTAAGAGAGTTTAAAGTTTGCTTTTCAGATGATCGACACATTTCTTATTTGAGCTCACATTTTCCAGGTGAACAAGATTTTTGTCGACAACCCATTCCCGGTCGAAGTTGTTCGTCTTCGTCATCCAATCCGATGTCTTGATGTCTCATTATCGAAACGAAAATTGGCTGTTGTCGATGAGAACAATGTGTGTATGCTCTTTGATACTATAAGCAAGGAATTAATCTCGCAAGAGCCTAATGTGACAAGTGTTGCGTTCAACTCGGAGAATGAGGATCTTTTGTGCTATTCGGGCCAAAACTGTTTGTTTGTCAAGGCCAAGAACTTCACTCCTTATCAACAACGAATTGACGTGAGTTGGGCTTTCTATAAATTTTATTTTTTACAAGTTATGTTCGGAAGATGGCTCAAGTTTTCACTTGGCATTTCAGGGATTTGTCGTGGGATTTACTGGCCGACGTTTCCACTGTCTCCATTCGTACTCGATGACTACTAATGAGTTGCCATTGACAAGTCAGCTGCTTCAATATCTTGATGCCAAGGCTTTTGCGTAGGTTGAAGGCCTCTACTTTGGTTAGATCATCTTTTTTCTATATTGTCATCATTTTCAGAGATGCCTACGAACTCGCCTCCCTTGGAGTTACCGAAAAAGACTGGCAACTTCTTGGAATCGAAGCCTTAGAGAATATGGAGTTTGAAGTCGCCAAAAAAGCCTTTCATCGCATCAAAGACAGTCGCTCTTTGCTTCTGATCAACGAAGTTGAGGACATGAAAACATGCGGGAAGTCCATTGAATCCATTCGAGCTCATGTCTACGCCTTCAATCGGCGATTCCGTGAAGCCGCCAGGGTGCTTCAGGACAGTGGAGCTGAACAAAATGCTCTGGAGATGTTCGCGGACCTCCGAATGTTCGATCAAGCTCAAGAATTCCTTTCTACGGCTTCAAGTGAGACACAAAAATCGCTGCTGAGAAAGAAAGCCGATTGGGCGACCGAAGCGAATGATCTAAAACTAGCTGCGGAAATGCTTATGGCCTCAGGGGACTATGACAAAGCCATCAAAATCATGATGCAAAATGAATGGACCGACAAGATTTTACAAATGGCCACAAGGTTAGACCGATCGGACGCTAATGTAATCCGTGAAATTGGAAATTATCTGGCCGATAAAGGCGAGTACACAATTGCTGCTGGTCTGTTCGGGCAGATTGGAGACATACGATCCATCGCTATGATGCATGTCAAAGCAGAGAATTGGGAGGATGTAAGTTTAAATTTTTGAAATATATGAATGATATTGCCGAATTTTATACCGAAATAAGTTTATTAGTTCTCACAAGATAACAATTTTAGTTAAAACGTCCCAAAAAAGAGAAATACCTATGTACATAACGGTCTTAACTAACGTACCTAGACTATGAAATTTTCCTAATATTTCCAAACTTTTTAACTTCTAGAACATGATAATTTACCCCGTCAGCTAGTGTTATTAACCTGAAATTACCCATTGCATAAAACATTTTGAATCTACTGGCCTATACACATAACTCTTCCTATACACTACCTTATTGTAAGCCCATTCTACTCTACACTTTTAAACCAAATTAACCCCTTAATTTTGTACCTAATCCATGTTTAATAAACGAGCTCCTGCCGGCCCCAAGGCTTCCAACAGCCGATTTCTCCGTGCCACAAACGCGGGATCCCTTTCTGGCGCCTCCATGTACCACTCCTGTTCTTCATCCCAGTCCGAGGGTGGTGGTGTTCTCTTGAATCCGCCGCGCAGCGCCACATCGTGCGTCTTGTCCTCGTCCCATTCACTGTCCTCACTCTCCCATTCTTCTTGATCTTCATATTCTCCATATTCTTCTTCGTATTCTTCGTATTCCTCCTCGTATTCTTCATATTCTTCCTCATATTCTTCCTGACTTTCTTCTTCCATTTCTTCCTCATCTTCTGCATCATATCCCTCTTCCAACCCTGGGCTACCCTTCCCCTGGCCCAGGTCTTGGCCAACTTCCACTTTTTGGTGGTCGTCAAGGCCGGTTTTGTTCCCCGGGTCATCAAAAAACCCACTATCTAGCCCCAAATCCCCAAAAGATGTTTCTAAATCAAAGTCGGACCATAGCTCCCTCTCAGCAGAGTCAGTTTCCCTATCGCCCGAACTTACCTTTCCTTGATTAAACCCCTGATTCTCTAGACCAGACCCACTAGCTAACCCATTTAGGACCGGTCCCTCTACCTCAAGTCGTTTGGCTTGTCCCAGCCTCCCATAGAGCCCGAATTCCAACTCAGAAAACTCTTCTTGCACATCCCCAGAAGTCCTTCCTTGACTATTCATCTTACCAATGAAGGAAACGGCCTTTCGTGGAGGCGTAAGAAGGTGTTTTCTTTTAGGAGCGGACATTTTGGGAGACTTGGGCTGAGCCGGAACAGCGGGACTTTCACCTTTGACTTCCTTGACGTTGGTGGAAGCTTCGCTACTCATGATGTGGGTTGACTCCTGAAGAATGTGGGATTTGTTGTCTTAAGTGGACTAAAAGTAAAAAAAAGCGGAGAAATCACGCAAAATATAAATAACTTACAATTATTAAGGAAGAGATTGATACCGGACACTAGCCTCGTTTTGAATAGAATTAGCTAGTGAGACTGGCAGCAAGTGCCATCTTATGCCTTGATTTGACAGAAATTTTACGTAATTGACTTGTATTTGGAAATTGTGTAACTGAACCAGTGTATTTCTAAAATTACCTCGAGGCACAGGAAATGTTGATTTTTTTCTGGTGCTAGTCTTACGGAATCATAGATCTTTGTTGGACCATTATGACTATCAAAAATTCGAACCCATAATTCTTCCGAATTCTTCCAATTCTTTTCGAATTTCAGGCCTTTGCCGTCGTTGAGCGTCATCCATCTTTGGCGACGGATGTCTACCTGCCGTATGCTAGATGGCTCTCCGAGAAGGACATGTTTGATGAAGCTCAAATTGGTGAGAATGTCATGATATATTTTGAAACTCACAATGTTTTTTTAGCGTACGTTAAGGCTGGACATGATCACGAAGCTGTTGAAGTTCTCAAAACACTGGATGAGAAGGCGGTGGCCGAGCATCGCTATCTTGATGCCTCTTATTATTTTAGGCTGATGGGGAAGAATTACATTGAGATGACTTCAAAGGAAGCGGGATTAAAGAAGAAAATTGAAGAATGTTTGCTCAAAGCTGACCTGTATTATGTCTACAACTCGGTTTACAAATATGTGGTAAGCTTTAACAGACTTTATCAAGCTTTTTTCTGATTTAGTTGACTTTATTCTTCTTCCAGATTGAGCCATTCACCGAGAAAACCTTTGATGTCTTGTGTAATATGGCCCGGTATCTGCTGTTATCCCCGAAAATGCCTGGAATTTCCCAAGTCAACATCCTTTACACCTTGATCAAATTGAGTGTGCGGAATGAGAATTACAAAACAGCCAGAGAAGCGCTTGGCCAGTTGAGAATCTACCGAATTCCAGCGAGATTTCAGAATTCCATTGACATGTGGTCCATGGAGGTCAAATCGAAGCCATATTCGGATTCTGACGAGTTCATGCCAATGTGTTATAGGTGGGAACAATACGTGGAGAAATTTGCATTTTCTTTGTGGTATAAAGATTACGGTAATTTTTAGTTGTGGAACGAGTAATCCAATCCTTGCCGGACATCTTTGCACTCATTGCAATGCTCCATTCGTCTACTCGTTCCTTACTTTTGGTAAGCAATCAATTTTGTAAACCGCTAAACAATATTTCGAATCATTTTACATTGTTTTAGAAGTACTCCCAGTTCTAGAATTCGAGATTTCCTCGGATTTGTCGATCAGCGAAGCCAAAGATCTTCTCAAAACTGAATCCCCGATTGATGAAGGTGATCAATACGTGAATGGCCTGCTGTCGGAATACCGTTCTCGCAACAAATCTGGCCTTCTTCAATTGGGACGACAAGACCTCATAAACTTGGCGTCAAATCTCACATTTGTGGCCGAATTTCCTGACCCAATTGGATGTAAATTTTATTTGAAGGTTATCCCTGAGATTCCAATATCTCAATGCGACGAGTGCAAGAAGGTAAGATGGCACAAAACTTACTTTAAACGAAAATTTACAGCTCTTCCATGGAGATGATTATCAAATGGCAGTCCTCCAATCAGGAACTTGCCCCGTATGCAGATGTAAAGTTCATCTGTATGAGCCAGAATACGATGAAGATGATACGGAGACAAGTTAGGCGCAAAGGATGTACAATTTGTAGAAAACGTTACACAACTCTAATTTTTAGTCTAAAATTTGAAACGGATGCAGTTTTAACGGGTTTAATAAATCTGGAATATCGTCAGCGTGACAAGCCCCGCTGACGCGGGCCTTGACGCCGCTGTGCGCGCAAAGGTTGCCCAACGTGAAGTTGACTTGATCGCATGCACTACAGTTGATCGTCCAGGCCACGCTTCGCGTGGCCAACAACGCGCTGACGCGCGTTATACTGCCTCAAGCCCGGCACTTCTGTTAGCTAAATGCCGCGCGCCAGCGCTACCTTTTTTTAACTTTGACCAATCAACTGTTCTTAGGACATTGCCTCGGCCTCCGGCCTCGGCACAGTGCGCTACAGCACTCTACAGCAACATTCAGAAGGTTCCGTAACCCACGGCGGCCTTCGGCCGCCGAAGCTTCCAAAAAAAGTCGGTTTGGCTCGGCCTTCGGCCTCGCAAAATCATTTTTTTTGTCTTACTCCATCGTTATTGAACTTTACCTCGGCCTTCGGCCTCGGCACAGTGCGCTGCAGCACTCTACAACAATATGCAGTAGGTTCCGTGACCGACGGCGGCCTTCGGCCGCCGAAGCTTCCAAAAAAAAGTCAGTTTGGCTCGGCCTTCGGCCTCGCCGAGTCGTATTTTAGGAAATGAAAGCGGTTTCTGGACCGGTTTTTCACGCTGAGCACGATGGTCCAAGTCTCGATTCACGAAATTTGAATTTAGCGGCCGTATGGCTGATTTTCGGCCGAAATGCCCACTCTTGGCCGAAATTCGGCCGGTGCTCACGGAATTCGAAAGCGATTGGGCTGAAATTTGGCACGAAGGAAGCTTATGGAATTTGTCGAAAATTGACCCGAGCCGAATTTTGAATTTTGCACTTTTGCCCTCGGGGCGCATTTAGTTCGCTGAAAAAATTTTATTTTGGTCTGGACGGTCGTATTTTACGAAAAGTTGGAGTTGCGCACATGAATATTACCCAAAATTTGATTCTGCGTCGATTGGTACCAAGATCGTGTCGATAGCTCCACTGGCAGCCGAGTTCTGGAAGGGCGGATCCAGAAAATTTCGAATTTTTGTCTTTGTCGCTAGGCGGGCGGGGTAAGATGGTCGTATGTTGGGAAGTGAAAGTTGATTCTAGGGCAGTTTGAGGTGCTCATTACGGGGCTTTTCTCGAAAATCCGAAAAATTTGAAGTCCGAGCCCTGAGGGCCGATTTTCTGCAAAAAATCCCGAAAATTCGCTACGGTGCGTTCGATGAGCATTCCGGCACCGTATCAGAAGCCGAAAATAAGCACAGAGTAACTTCAGTCTATTGCCGAGACAATGCCGAAGCCCTTTTTTTGGATTTCGATCTAGTTTTTCCGGAATACTTTCCGGAAAATTTGGACTTTTTTGGGAAATTTCAGAAAATCTCGAATAGCTAAAATACGAAATACGACACGGTAACGCAATACATGGTTCTAGGGCATGTCAGGCATGCTGATTCAGAATCCGTTGTCAAAATCCAGAAATTCCGTCATCTTGATGGTGAAATCTATAAAAAACCGAAAAATGTCGAAAATCGCTTATAACTTTCGACCGGTCGATCCCACACTTATGACCTTTAGCTCAAAAGGCTTAGAATTTTGCGTAGATAATGATGGAACTCAGTTTCGTCCCGCTGGATAGCGTTAACACCAGGTACCCTCAGGGCATATATGTGAAAAATTCGAAAATTCGCAGATTTTTGGCCCCGGTCGATGATGAAAAATGTATAAAAGCTAAGGGCAACTCAAAAAATGTGAAAAGTTACAGCCGATCCAAAATCAAAAAATCCCATTTTCAAACGCTCGCAGTTCCCGCCAGGATGAAAATTCCAACTAAGTGCTGATGCCAAAAGTCATCAAATCCCTGCACCAGTTGACAAAAAAAAAGTCTCGAAAAAAAGTGCACGTTGAGTATTTTTCATTTTAGCAAATTGGGGAGTTTTTGATTACAGTACTTTTAAAACATTTTCAAAGCAATCTTTCCACATTTCCCGAGGCATTTTGGCCTAATTCGTTGGTGTACCGCACAAACTGACCGCACGGTGCACAGCTTTTTTCATTTTTGGAACTGCACTGTGCACTCATTTTTTTCTGGATGGTCCACCCCTTTGGAAACCCAAAAAACCAAATTCCCAGACGACAACGAACCGAACTCTCGGTTTCGAATGCCTTCCAAACGACAAAATGTCGCAGAAAATTCGGCGACGTTGGAGCGCGAGAAGGTGTCGCAAAGGCTTTGTCGCGCTTTCGCTGCGACGGAAATTGGGACTAATCGCGCTCAAAAGTCCTGACAATTTTCGCACCGTGCATTCTTCTTTAATTTCGCATTTGTCGCCGCGATTTCCCGTCTTTGCATTAGCGACGTGCGCTTTCGTGCGCGACAAACCCAAATTTGCAGGCGCGACGTCCAAAACCCGAACTTTCGCACGGTGCGAAAATTGTCAGGACTTTTGAGCGCGATTAGGAAAACGCTGAAAATCCAATTTTTTGTCGCTGAAAATTTGGGTTGTCGCTGCGGCAAGAAAGAATCAATGCGATTTTTGTTGACGTTTTTTGGAAGAGAGTGCGCTTTTTGCGGAGGTGGGGCGAGAAAGGGAAAAGAGCAGAGAAAGAAAAGCTCTCAGCTGTTTGAGAGTGGGCGACTGCAACTTTCCTTTGCACAGTGTTGTGAGAAGAAGGAATGCACTGTGAAATGCGAAAATTTGATTTTTTGGGGAAATTTGGAGGAAAAATGGGGAGGATGACATGTTTTTAATTTGGTGGTTACTGTAACAAAATTAAAAATTTAACCGAGGTGTAATTTGTGATTCACAAAACAATGATGCAAAAAATGGTATAAAAATGACATTATACATGACGTTCATTATGATCAAATTCTTTGTTCCGTCATTTCCACTTGTTTCTTTTCCATTCCCCAATAATAGTGCCAAAGGATGAATGTGAAGAGCCAATTCATACTGACCCCAGTGCAATATGAGACCAAAGCAATGCCAAGTTCCTGATCCACTTCTCGAGTGAGGGCTTCCAACATTTTCGGGGCGATAGCCATTGTTAAGATCGCCATTCCAAGGACGTACGAGCTTTGCATAAAGAGCGCTGAAAATGAGATGACCAACAGGATGAATAGGTCATATAAGGATAATACCATAATAGATCATCATTGCACTTATTTTTTCGAAATTTTACCTGGCCACAGCAGCCAAACTGGTCTAGGAATGCAGCAGACACATGCCAGCAGCAAACAAAGAGCTGCAGCATGTTCTAAACACCACGAACATCGCATGTAACCTCCATCAAGGTAGTTGGCCACACATTCTGTTGTCCCCAAAATTCGATGCATAAGTCCAAAGTCAAAGATGACAATATCGCAGGCCAAGAATCGACTTCCAAGGGTGGCGTTTGCAGGCAAAGTGGATCGGCAATGGAATACATTCGAGTAGTTCCACCAGGAAAAGACGTGCTGAAGGAAAAAAATCATCTACTTATATTGTTATAGACCTCTTTGGGGAGAAAGTGATGTTGAAACCGTTGTATTGCATCTACTTCATCCATTTTTGCCTACCTGCATAAATGAGACGATCGTTACAAATAACTGCAAAAGCGCAAATATCGTGCACAACAGACGGTTTGACAATCTGATCCCAAAAATAGAAGTCTCAAACTCCTGAATGCGAATAAAATAAAAGATCCTCATGATGCCTTGCACAAGTTTCTTGACTGAACGATTCACGAGGGAGGAAAGTCAACACGTCTCCTTCAATTAACATGCCAAATCGCTTAGTGTGGCCAAAGATAAGACTTCCAGAAGATGTTTTAATTCTCTGAATTTGGGGTGTTGTGGGAAAACATGTCGATGTTTGAGCCATTTAGCACTAATTTGCAAACCTCGTGACCCTGATTCACAAGGTCATTGATGTCTCCGGGGATACCGTAAGACTAATCGATCATTGTTTTTTCCCCGATCATTCCGTATATTAGCCATGAAAAGTTTTGATTTTATCTCCGATCGCAATGCGAGGTATCGGACTGGCCCAATTCCCGCACAAAACCACTTGCGCTTCTTGAACAGACGATGGCCTCGCGAGGTCACCACTTTTGGTCAACCAATTCCACACCCGTCAAGTCTGAGTCCCGCCACGAAAATAAAGAAATGGCGGGCTCTCGAGATTCGACCTTTTCCGATGTCGGAACAATTTCAGTGCGCGATGCTGGTGCGGGCCGAACATCCTGCACTCTTACTCCATTAATGAAAGCACGCGGTTGCGGGATCGACGCGTCATTTTTGTCCTCAATATTCGCATTTTTTGTGGGGTAATGTGGTCCGATTTCAGTTCGTAAGACTCGAGGGAAGAACAAGAAATACTCAAATTGGGTTCACAGCAAAAGCAGAACAATGTCTTCACCGAGAAAACGTAGAATCGACTCTGATGCTGAGTGCAAAACTCCAACCAAACTTAAGAGAGTAAGTGAAAAGTGAAAAATTATTGTCGTTTTTATTTTCTCCTTTGTCTTGACTCTTCCACAGATAGGTTTTAGCAAATGTAGATGGATAATATTTAATTCTTGATTTAGGAGGAGTTGGAGGAGCGGCTAAGCGACTCTATTAAGCGAAACAAGGCTGTTCTGAAGTTGGATTGGGCTGAACTGTCACAAGACTGCGAGGGGACTGAAGTTGAAAGCCATGTTCATATTGAGATGAGTACTGAGGTCGAAGAAGAATCAGTTGGGGTCAGGACAAGATCGAGGAAGAATAGAACTCCCAAGAGAAATGCTGATGCTGGTAAACCAAAGTAAGCTTTGATTTCCTTTTCAAGATTTTAGGTATTCTTCCAATTTGGAGATTCGTTCAATCTAATATCTGATTTAATTTAGGTTCGAGAAAGTTTTGGATCTGACAGCGGCTATGACGACCGTTCAAGACGAAAGAATTCAAAAGCTAAAGAAGGATAAGAAACGGGCGGAAGAGGGCACTCCCTCCAGAACTTCTCGACATGCGAATAAAGGGTGTGAAGACAGAAAGAGACAACATTCAGTGAGCTCTGTGGCTACCAATGATCCGGCGACTCCTGGTAGCTCTCGGCCAAGAAGGAAGAATGCTCGAGTTGACGGGACTCCAACAAGTTCCAGTCGTGCTAATTCGGCTGTTTCATCTCCACGGACACCTAGGAATCTTTCTCAAAGGTAAATTAATGTTGTAGAAGTTAATTTTATGGGTTCAGACTTCGTTTGGAAGACACTGTTAGTCCAAAGCCTAAGGATGACTATGTTGACCCCAAGCTCGGATGGTGCGAGGATGAGGCTACTTTGAAACGAAGGACCAAGGTCGGTAGTACATGGTTATAATAGAGTACTTTTAAGTCGTTGCTTCTGTATACTGATGGATTTAATTGCAGGAAATCGAGAAAGCCAAGGAAAAGGATGTCTATCAACGTTATTGCACTGAAGTCCAAAAGACCGCTCGTCAAAATGGAATCCATCCACGCACTCCTAACAAGTACATCAACTATTCGAGGAGGAATTGGGACGCTCAAATCCGTCAATGGAAACGCGCTCTCTACGCTTGGGCCGGTGAATCTTGTCCATCCTCGGTGAACACGTCCAGAGCTTCATCGGTGTGCGAATTCCGCGACAGTGAGGAAGAGAATACCCATAAGGAAATCAAGCAAGTCATCAGGACCTACGCCTCGGTCCTGGACAATCCCGACAACATGGCCTCTCTTCTTGGGCACTTCGACATGAACACTCGAACTCAAGTCACTCTCATGGCCGACGAGTCAACGCTAAAGGCAGCCAACCCCACCACTAAGGGGCCAATTGACTTTAGCAACATGAAGGCACAGTAAATTTACAATTTGTAATGTATCCACCTTTCAATTCGTTTTGTATTGTAAATGTAATAAGATATTGCCTTTAAAGAAATAAAGTCTGTTGATAACCAGCTAATTAAGTCGAAATTTGTGTTGCCGCTTGCGAAAATGGGCTGTTTTGAAGTTACACCTATGCAAGTGTGGCATAAAGTTCATATTTAAAGCTATGCAGGAGAAATGAGTTCCTAGAGCGAGTTGGCACCTGATATGATCGGAAACAACGCCATCGTCATTCCATTTTTAGCGCAATCGGCATGATTTACCCTCCTTGGCGCGTCCCGCCGCGAAGACCAATGCATTGCACGCGCGTTTCTTGGCCAAACGTTTCAGTTTACATTTTTCGCAAAATTTTTTTCCAAATTCGATGTTTTGTTGAACACGGCGGGATTCTGGAGCCATCTACAACGCGACGCTCCTAATAAATGCGCCAAGAATGGTGGGAGTCGAATCGATTGTCGAGGTTCAGTTGGACGACAGAGTTTGCCGATTAAATCCCACGAATCAACAGCACGTTCTTGAGCCAAGTCCGAGTTTGTTCATCGCCAAGCCTAGAGTAAGTTCTCACAAGATGTTTTTTATCTAAGATTTTAGGAGAAACTAAAGGTTAGGCGTCCAGTAACAAAAGAATGCCACAGCAATTTGGAGGACGTCAAAATGCCAGAAGACTATTATGTCTTTACTGGAAATGAATTCGAGACCTCAGAAAATTCTGTAGAATACGATGTTGAGGATGTGGTAAGTATATTCGTTGTTAGTTCATTGTTCTTTAGGATGTGGAATGGCTCCGACTTGTAAATGACAAAAGAGCCAAGGATAAGCTTAAACCTTTGACGGAGGATGAGGTTGAAAAGGCGATTGACAGGTTCGAAAAGGCTTCACATTTTCAGGTAAATGGTTTGTTTATGTTGTGGATCTAGTTTGTCAGATTTCTTGTCCCTTTTTGATTTAAATTATATTGATTTAGGTGATTTATTGGGTAATATATATGTATAATTATTTCTAGAGTGAACATCGACCACCTCAAGTCGACGACGATGCCCCTTGTTGTATATGCAACGAGGCCGAAGACGCAAATACAAATCAAATTATATTTTGTGACATGTGCAATATTGCTGTTCATCAAGAATGCTACGGAGTGCCATACATCCCTGCGGGTCAGTGGTTGTGTCGGAAGTGCCAGTTATCTCCTTCTCAACCTGTCCAATGTGAGCTTTGCCCCTTCAAAGATGGGGCTTTCAAGCAGACAGCAGATGGCAAATGGGTTCATGTCGTCTGTGCCCTCTGGCTGAGCGAAGTTCATTTTGCAAATGTGGTATTTTTGGAACCAGTGGAAGGTGTAAAAAATTCGTTAAAACGAAGGGCCAAATTAACTTGTCAGGTGTGCCGAATCAAGCATGGAGCTTGTCTGCAGTGCAGTAAGGTAGGATAATATAAAAAGTTTTGAATTATTTGCCAAATGTCTCTCTAATGTCAATCTTTTTGCTTATTATTGCTATTAAAAGCAGTTTTTGACGGTCTATTAATTCAGAAGTGCTGCGTTCGACCATTCCATGTGACATGCGCAATATTCAGCGAGATGCTAATGGAAGTCCGACAATCTGAAAAAGACGGCTCGGAAGATACAGTTGTAGAGCGATTCGTATATTGTCATCAGCATTCTGCCGCAAAGTAAGTTTTTATTTCCATTTTTGTTTATCTTTTAGGGCCAAGGTTGATATCCACTCATCTTCATTCAAACGATTGGTTTCTGAGAAGTTGAAACGAGCAAGAAGAGCCCTCCAAAACTCATCCAAACAGATCAACAACCTTGTATTGCCGGTGGTTCCGAGGTCTCAGTTCGATGATATAAAGTCAGAGCTAAAAGTTGACCGACCAGAAGATTTGTTGCATTTTTGGTTCCTCAAAAGAAGGGCAAGATGTGGAGTGCCGCTATTACGAAGGCTACAAGTATATCACAGCAAGAAACAAGTGGGACGACGGTCAGGCGAAGGACTTCTTGATGAAATTACAGCAGCTGGAAGGGATAGCAGTCAGTGGGATCAGTTGCTAAGGACGGGAAAACTCAGGAATAACCTTGAAAAGCTCAGGTTGCTAGTCGAATTAGTAAAGAAACGGGAGAAAATCAAATTGGAAACGGTAAGAGTTCATTTCATTGCTGTTTCGGTGGATATTTTGTTGCTATCTGAGGTCAACTTCACTGTATTATCCATGATTTCAGATACAAAATTATCGGGATATTGTTGAAAACGCCCTAAAATCGATTAGAACCATCCTAGAAGAGACCCTGGAAAGGCTAGTTGAGAGAGATCATCTCCATGTTTTCACCCAACCAGTAAATGAAGCAGAAGTTCCCGGGTATTCGAATATAATCAAGAAGCCCATTGACTTTGGAAAGATGTATAAAAAGCTGGAGAATGGCGACTACAGAAGAGTGGCAGACCTCAAAGCAGATTTCGATTTGATGATGAGTAATTGCGAGAGCTTTAACAGGAATAATGAGCATTTTCTACGATATGGCCAGATCATCAAGAGCTTAGGATCAAAGATTCTGAAGGAAGCTGAAGCTGAGGTGGAATTAACGGCATCGGTAGGCTAGCTGAATTGAAAATTTTTTAGTTGTAGTAGTTAATTTTTAAAAGGTTTATTATGTCGTCAAATATATTATACTTATGTCGCTCCTTTGATTTCAGCCTAAAATGTTGTGTGAACTACCATTTTTGTTCCCTGAATGCAGCAAGAATGAGAATATGCAGATTATAAACCGAGCTAATTCCATCGCCGATATGACTAATTCGAAACCCTTAGGTAAGTAATGGTTAAGTTATATTTTATTCAAATTTTAGAACGAAGATCAAGCACAGCCTCCGTGAAAAGCTCGAGGAAGGCACTGAATGGTTTGAAACGAGGTGAGTGAGGCATAAAAGAAGTGAAGACTCTGTTGAATGACCATGTACAATATAACAGTTCTAGGTAGAGACACGGCCCAGCCCAAGATTCTCGATTTCTTCAAGCCAGTGGTAACCCCAACCACACCATCATCACCTCAATCACCGCCGCATAAACGGGCAAGACCCCGATCCCCAGAAAAAAAGAGCAAAGTTATCAGATCTCGACAGGATTATTTCACAGAAACGTCCTCGGATACGGCTGGAGTGAGCACGGATGAGGATATTGGAGGAATGAGGCGGAGACTGCGGAGGAGTAATCGAAGTGGACGCCAAAGCGAAAATGATAGTGGTATGCGTTTTATTTTGCCTGATTCAAGTTGAACTAGTGGTGAAGGGGTCCCATCTTGACATAATTTGTATGGCTTTTAGTATGAGTATATTTTATAATATTAGGTGTGTAAGTCCAGTTGAAATGTCCTGTTCAATTGTTTTATAGTGGAAAACGGGAGGCTTTCTTTGAGTTGCTTTCATGGCGCAGTGGGTTTTGTGATTTTTTACCAGTCTGAGAGACCCGAGTTCGATTCCCACCCCCTTGCAAATAAGCCGAGTTGTGTTGCGTTTAGTGCGTCACAACCATGCAAACGCAAGGGAAATTGTAATGAACTGCAGACAAGACTATGCTCGACGATTTGGCATAGACATCAATTCAGTCCAGACATTGTTTTTAGATTTGAAATTTTTGTTTTTTCTGGGTGTTTGTTGTAGCGAAAGTCATGTTAATAATGGGATTTTACAGATGCAGTAAATGGAGCCGACTTCATGCACAATGACATTGTTTGGGCACCCATGGGCCGAGAAAAAATGGTCGGCCGAATCGTAAAGCGGACATTGGTCGAATTCGAGGAAGAAAAAGAAATACGAGACAAAATAAAACAACTCCGACCGTCCGCAGACCCATCCATGGTCCCCATCCTCTTCTTCGATGTCAATTCCACCGTCCAATATGTGAATTACACCGATCTCAGCCACTGTGATGTCATGAAAACCCCCTCCGCCGATAATCAAACCCTTCTCGCCGCCTTTGGACGTGCCAAAGAGTACTGGGAGAAGACTATGAGGGATTGATCGACTCATTATTTGTTGTTTTTCATGTGAATTTTGATCTGTATTTTGGGATCTTCCTTCAATGAGCTTTGACCATGGTAATGTCATATTTTTTTGTCGTATTATCAGGTGCGTATTATTCTGTCTTCCCTCGTCTTCACACAGTAAATTTATTATTCTCAATAGCAACGAGTAGTGTAACAAATGTTTGGCCACATGATCTGTATAGGCATGCCTTCCCTTTGTTCAATAATCATCAAAATGCTGCCTTCGTTAATGCCGATTAAAATTCAATAAGTGTAATCTAAGGTATCTAAGGTCTTTTTCCATGCCCGTAAATGGCATGACAATCTCGGTGTCTTGTTTCGCAAGTAGCTCACAATCGTTTTTGGTCTAGATTTTTCCGTTTTACACACCTTTTTACATTTTCCAATCTCTTAAATATTCGTCGGAATCAGGTATCTCACTTAAAATTTGTTCGAATTCCTCTCAAGAATTGTATTTAAAATATTGTACAGAGAATAAATTTTATACCATAAAATCTTTGACTATTGTAAATTACGCTTCGATTATACCTCTGTCAATATAATAAATTTTATTTTAATACACGTTTTCTGACTAAATTCTAAATTATTTACTCCAATTTCTGGCAAGATGGGCCTAATTCTTCCCCTTGAAGACCTTGTTGATCTGATCCAAGCTGTCCAAAAGGTTTTCACAGAACTTGTTGGCGTCTCTCTGGTCCTAAAAATCATAATAATTCAAAAAGAATATTACTTTACCTTAAAAGTAGAGACCACTGCGCCAAGTTTTGTCTTTCCAACATTGTATCCAATACCATAGCCATTTCTGACGACAGCGCCAAATCCACCAAAAACGATAGCTTCGGTTGACAAAGTTGAGGTAGAGACTTCGAAACTATTCATATATTTATAGACATCAGAATTGAAAAATTGAGGAATTGGAAGGTTGTTACGTTCGGCAGTGATTTTGAGACCGAGAAGGTGACGATCGAAGCCTTGCCCTATAAAAACAATACTATAACAAGATCACTCATGACATTTGCATATCTCCAAACCCATAAAACCTTATTTTGTTATAAAAAAATCAAAAATTATATTACCCATGGCACCCAGCTTGACCAATTTGCTGTGCGTCTCCGAGCAATGTTTGAATCTTTCCAGTAAAGCCTTCGAATCGCTGATCCCATTCTCCACAATGTCTAAAACCGTCTCTTTTGTCGCCGAGGTCGCTGATCTAATGCATTCAGTCCTTCCCTTCTTGAAGGCAGCTGTAGAGCAACTCTCATAGGTCGGGCCAAACCTTTTTTGCGTTCGATAAAAGGCCAATTGAATCGCTAATTGCATTGTGGAGTCAGGGGAGATTCCAACTTTTTTGATTTCATCTCGAGTCAACGCTGTGTATTCCGCAACCGCAAATTGGACTTCACTTGAGGCTTGGATGAATTTCTCTTGGGCCTGTTTGATGGTGGATTTGGCCGAGGTGGGTAGTTCCCAGTCTGAAATTTCAAAATTGAGGAAAAATGCAAAAAAATCAGCAAACTTTTTTTTTTTATAAATCATCTAAAATAATATACTCCTCTTTTAAAACCATCAAAAATTTTTAAAAGTCCCTACCCAACCGCTGAACTCTGTTATCGTCGCTCTGATCAGTTGGTCGATTCGCTGGATCAATCCAGTTCATCTTCTGCACATCCCGATAAGTCTCTTCAATCAATCTCAAAACCGCAACTCCATCTCCCCAAGAGTGCTCAAAATTAATCGTGGCTTGTCCATTGCCATCCACAATCATCTGGAAGCACTTGTCGAACCATCGATTCCGTCCATCTTGGCCGCAAAGCAAATGATTGGCCAATTTTGAATGATCCGTGATCTTTTCTTCGTCCAAACAAAGGATAAATAGGGCATCGTCGATTGCCTTCAAACTTTGCTGATTCTTCGTTGAAGCAGAGACTATCTCTTCTCTCGTTCTGGCCCAAGTGTCTCTGTCTAGCGTCGTTAAACTTCCTAGGCATTCTTCTGCCTCGGGGCGTTTATCCAGCCTTATAATTCTGGCCAAATCCGCGTAAACTTCTTGGGGTTTTCGAAGATTATAATCGGAATCAAAGAGATTGACCTTGTAAAAGATCCCATGGCGAACTACTACCATATGATGAGGGCGTTCAGCTCGATGAAGATGATCCTTCTCCAGTTTTGGAATTCGATTTCCACCAAACAAAGATGGATACTGGGACATGTCCAAGGGGAATGCTTGGAAAGCAACAGCGCCATACCAAGCCAGAGCCTCTGGGAATAGTCTGGAATGGTCAAAGTTATGTAAAATAGCAGCTCAAATCGACAAAAGAACAAACATTTTAAATTACACTTACTTCATTGTGTTGATAAACGTATTGCTCTTGCTCCACTTGGGCTTTATATGGTAAATCTCGGGCTCCAATTTGTTCAAATCCATAGCTTTCTTAAACCGTCCAGCGGCTATACTAACATAGGTGGCTCGGAGAAGCTAAATTATCAATTATAACGTCAAAAACTCTGTGTTAATATAATTTTCATATTTGAAATAAATTAAAATCCCACCTGATCATTACATTCAGGTCTTGGATCCGGGCTCAACATCATAAACGGATTGTAGTTGATCGGCACGGGTACTCTGGCCTTCAAGTACATGTCGAACCAAGGCTCAGAGATGTAAGAAGTATGCGGATTTCGGTCGTCATATTCTTTCAGCTTTGTTTGAAGGTCTAAAACTAAGAAAAAAGACAATTCAAGTCTTACCGCTACGTTTGAGCAAGTCTTCGGAGACATCTTGAGCTTCTTTGATTTGCTCCGGAGTACAAACAGCTTCCACCGCATGCAGATAACGTTTTACTGAATCCTCAAGTTTTGGAATCGGTAATCGCCGAAGACTCTTTTGGAAATAGTAGGTCGGGAGCTTGCTTTGTTGGAGAAGCTGGTATTCATTGCTCTTGAAGAAGGCATCGTCGTTATCGCGAGCCCCAAACTTTGAACTGGATCCAAGGCTAAAAGAGTATTTTTTGATGTGATAAATCTCAAAGAGATTACAAAAATCTCATTCGCAAGCATTAATGTGTTTCATTACTTCTGCGCATCATGAAAAATGCCGTGAAAATTAGGTTTGTTACATAGATTTCGTTCATTTCATCAAAACTCAAGTGTAACATCGGAAAGTCGAGAGAAACTCTTATTTGACGCCATTCAACTTGAGTGCTACAATGTCTGTAGTACTCCAACACATCGACCAGTAATTTACAGTAAATTAGCACCAAAATTCTCTACATTAAGCAACAAAATAACAAATATTCATAATGACGTACTTGACAGAGGAAGAAATACTTCGGATGAAGACTTTCTGGGGCAACATAGCTACAGAAGTGACCAGACAAGTATAATTCGCCGAAAGGACTTTGCACTCCACAACAAAAAAAAGATTTTCGCCACTGATAAAAACAAAATGTCATGGATATTATCGGAAATTTATAACGAAGTGTCAAAAGCGCTAAATGTTTCTCCAAAATTTTTCCCAGAAATCCCGAGTTTGCAAGAACCAAGGCAACATTTGTTTGTTTGGAGTAGTTTTGAACGTGTATTGCTTATAAACGTGCGAGAAAATCTATGACTAAGATGTTATACTAGACTGGTCGTTGTTATTTTTCAGGTAAATCCTCCAAAAATGTCCGTTCTGGCGAGAGCGTCGTTGTCAAAGGCCTTTCTCAGTGCCTGCTCGCTGTCATCGACTCCATCATTAAATTTTCCGGCTGTTGCAACCAAAGAGAAGAAGCCCCAGGCTCTTCCGGCTGGATTTCGTCCTCCGAGAGTTATTTCATTGTTGGTGAAAGATGTCTACAAGGCGGGAATGAGTGTCGGAGAGTCTGGAAAGATTGCCAAAGAGCGTTATCACTCACTGACTGCGTCTGAACGTAAGGTAAGTTAATTTTTCACCGTTTTCTAAAGTTTAGATACCTAAAATCTTACGATTTGCTCGTTTAGGAGTATGAAAAGAGAATTGAAGAGATTGCTGCTGAACGTCGCAAGAAGTTCGAGGCTCTGCCAGTCTCCGAACAGGAGAAGTTGTATGCGGATGCCAAAGAACGTCGTCAAAAACGCCGTGCACTTGCTCACAGACAGCTTTTGCGCGCGTATAAGGCAGAAACCGGTCATCCAAAACAGCCCGCTAATCAGTACCTGGTGTACGTCAAGAAGCAATTTGATGAGCAGAAGCCAGCTCAGGCTGATTTAAAGGATTTTATGGCCAGATGCGCTGCTGATTGGAGAGGAATGAGCGAAAGTGAGAAGAAGGTGGGTAGATGGTAAATTAATATCAAAAAAGGGTGAAATTGAACAGAAAATTGTCTACATTGCTGTGGTAAATTTGTTTTATGAATTTGGAATGTGTTTAGAATGTTCTATTTCTTGGAACGCAGGGTTTTTCAATCTTGATATTAGGTTACATTATCCATGACATCACGTTTTACGTTTTGGTTTTTAGCCATACAAAGACGAAGCTGACAAGAGCCGCGATAAGTACTTCGAAGAACTGAAGGTCTGGAAATCTTCTCACACCAAGAAGGAATGGGAAGAATACAAACTGAAGCACAAGTGACCTCCTGTTCCCTAACCTCAGATGTACAGAATAATGTCTTCGGTTCTTTTGTTTTGTGCAATTTGCAATCTTTATTGATGAACCATAGTTATTTGAGGTATTGGTGATGACATTTCTGTATATGTATGATCCATTTCCAATATGATGTTGGTGTGGATATTACTTTACTAACTTCCAAATACGTGGGTTGCCTTCACAATCCGGGTCAAATCCCAGCCGGATGTTTGGGTTGCACTTCCACGTACTGTTCCTCTCTTGCAGGGTTATCCGGCTGTGGCGTTGGGCCGTTCTCGAAGTTTTAAACCGGGTTTCCGGCTTGGCGGGAATCGGCTTTTACCTTGACGACAGCTCTGGGAAAGGATTCTCTTCGAAAATGGAATGCCAAATAAAGTTTTGGGAAGGTTGTGTTGAGATCTCAAGAGTTCCGGGGGCTTCGGAAGTTGGGTTGTGTAGGTGGTGGTGTCATCAAAGGAAATGGGGACGCTCCGACATTGTTTTAGAGCAGTAGCTATCGTCGGCTGCTTTTTATCAACCAAAAAAGGTTCCAAATTTTTGCCAATGCCCTTTTAAAGTCCTTAGCGGTTCTTAAAATGGCAAATATAGTAGTACTATTGCAAAAAAACAGCCTTACGATTGTAACATATTGTTCTGGTTAATGTAATATTTCCCGTCACTGAGCTCTTGGTCCCTCCGACAAACGACTAATTAAGTTTTGTTGTGGATACGACACACAGAACTTGTTTTCTCGGCCAAAAAAGGGAAGCGAACACTAAGACAATATCGAGTTACAGCCGGATATGTTGGGATCTGTTGGTTAGAAGCATGGTTAATATAAATTTCTGAGCAAAATATCGGATTACTCGCCATTTTGGTCGCCGGGCTTACTCCTTCGACTGTGGACTTCGGGAGAAGTTAACTTCGAGATCCGTTTGATCGGCTTTGGCTAGCCGAACAGCCGAGCCAACCAATTATTCCCTTAACGCCCGATGTCTGGGTCAAACAGAGTAGGAGGCTGGTGTGGATTTCAAATTTATTCCATGGTCTTTTGTCTCTGTGCAGCGAATTCGATGTTCCGGAGGTATCTGATGACATTACAGGCTTTTTCGCTTTCTATTTTTTTGCAGCGAGAGATTGCGCAAAGCAGAGAGACGGGCGGAGAAAAGGGTTTCAATGGGGTTGTACTTGAGGTCGGATGGTCAGAGATTCTCATGTTGGGTTGAAAAGTTACTGTTTTCGACAATGAATGATCAGCGGGGCGATCTATGATCATGGGATGGTATTCTAATGGGCTGTAGTATATGTCATTTATAATATAATATTTTAGTAATTGGCCCCTTTTATAGACATTATCTCATTTGCGGACTTATTTACAAGGCCTATAACCTTTATAGCATTTTAATTGGCACACTTTTGTTGAGACTTGTGGCGTTTCTGATATTACACTTGGCATTAGAGATTGATCATGCCCATTCTTCTTTCTAACGTACACAAACCTGCTTTATGGCCTTTCGGCCGCTCCTCAGACACAAGTTCAGATCGATGGGACGTATTTTTTGAGTGACCGGCACGGCTTCTCCCCCCTCCGGCTGTTCATAAGTTGCAATGGGGCCTCAGCGAAAAAGCGGCGCCTCAGGGTTGGCCCGGCCCTGTGATTGATGGGCTTTGACACGGGCTTGAACACGGACCCTCAGGCACTGATCTGTTTTTTTCTCCAAACCTCGGTATCGATGATCTACGGGCGCCGGTTGGTCGATTTATTAATGTGTTTTCGGGCGTTGGAAAGGTGTCAAGAGAAAAGGTGTCGACAAGTGGTGCTATGAGTTATTGGGCCATTTCCAGGGCATTCCGATTAAAAGTTTTGAAATTAGTGGACTTCTGTTTTACACAAAAAGCAGCTGCATGAGAAGTTCTGTTCAATGAATGGTTCCAAAAATTTGAAGTTATTTTGTTTACTCTATAGAGGTTTGTTCGAAAAATAGAAGTACTACGCAATGTCCGACTTTTGTCAAATTTTGAACGCATACTGTACATAGCCTTTAACTGCGCTTTCATCCACAAAAATGAAGGATTGTTTTGTTTGCAAGAGCAGTCAAAAAATGTAGAGTGAGATATACCTTCATTGTATCATATTGCCAATTTATGCTCTTGACAATTTATCCTGAAAAAAACAGTATTCTCATTACGCACATTTCCCTCTCTTATTCGAAAAAATGCAGATTGAAAAGTTCAACGGCTTCGACACCAGCGCCTCTTTTCCGAGGCTTGTCGTCATCGTTTTAAATTAGCATTTTTGCAAAGGATTAAGTGATGTCTGCATGACGTGAATCCCTACTGTATTTGCTCTTTGATCCTTATCTTATTTAAAATTAAAATTTTTGCAAGTCCGATTGTATTAATAGAGAAAAAGATGACAAATACGTATATGATCTACATCTGAGCATGTGTTACAACTGGTTGGTGTGTTGGAGAGGCTAGTGAAGATTCAGGTTTTGAGACATCAGCAACTATAGTTATCCTTGGCTAATGTTGTATTCAGAGTTACAGGTCGTATTGTAATCATGACTGTAAACTGCGATAAAACTTTTCAACGAGCCTGCTTTACGGAAAAAATAGATTTTTTGTGGAATCATTACCCTCTATGGTAGAAACAGGCATGAAAGTTCTGATGTCAACATTCACAAGATACGGTAATTTTTTTCCAACTTTTGCCTTAAAAACCTGGGTCGTCTCTGCAAAGCGCGAGTTAGGAGTCTGGCATGTCTTAAAAAAATAAATCTAAATTTGTGCCAAGTTTCATCAAGATCTGAGCGTTGCACTTGGGGTACTTCTCGTGTAAGTTCAGCAGATTTTCATGCAGTTCTATTCCCATGTTCCACAGAAGAAGTTTTTTTTTTAAAAACACTTTTTCTGTGAATTTATTTTTTACTATGCAAATTTGGACTGTAAGTTAATTGTCATCCTGTTTTCACAAATTCGGACATCAAGGCAATTGTCATCATATTTTCACATTCTACTTTCATCCCTTAGCGTGTTTTTCTACTATATCTTTGTCCTGTGGTTTTCCTCTTCCCCATTTCAAAATTCATCGACCACCTTTCTCCGCTCAGTTGCCATGACTAATTTTGTGGAATTCTCGTCTTCTCAAAAACTGAAATTATATCCGATTTCCTCCGTTTCTGGTGAAGCGGGCTTAAAAGCCAACTAAGAGCGAGAGGAATTACATTTTTAGATGGAAATAGCTGTCATCCTCACTCAGAGAATGGACCTTATAGTAGACAGATTGACGGAGCGCCAGGCTTACGGCGAAAGAAGCTGCAGTTATTAGGGCATGTGGTGGATTCCGGGCTTTTATTTGTTATGGGGATGGGAGACGATGAGTTTTATGAATTGGGCATCAAAATATGGCATATTTTGGGTTGGAGGGGCAAAAGAAAAAGGGAAGATTGAACCCCCGTAATGTTGAATATATCGTCGTGACTTTGAAATTGGAAATTTCGGGTATCTTTTAATACTAATTCCAGGAAAACCATTGTATTTTAAAAGATCAAAAAATTTTACTTTTAAAATAAAAATTTAAAAACGTTTTAAATTTTTTTTGGTAACACAAATTTTTTCCGTCTTGTCACGGGCTGAAATTAACTATTCCAGATCGTATTTTATTATATCTTCCAATTTCCCTCATCCTCAAAAAATATAAGAACCATTTTTTCCAATTTTTAAGTCATCCTTCTTGCTCAAAATTCAAAAAAAAAATGGTTGATTGTCACAACAAGTCCGCCTTCTCGAACCAGACGAGGAATTAATTGCCGAAGGGCCTAATTCCCTCCATTCTGACTAATTTCCCTCCCAACCCACTTATTGGCCTACTTTTTGGCCGAAAACCCCTCCGGCGTTTTCTCCCTTACGCTTATCGGGGCCGTTTTTTCCTCCGCCCCATCCGCGCCCTCAGGGCTCTCAATTCCGAAAATGGACCGCCATTTTCGGAGCCCTACCCCCTTTTTTCGGTGGGGCCACAAAAAAGAGCAGGGGGCGAGGGATAAATTCGGCGCCTCTATTGTCTTTTTTCGCGCCCTTTACAAGCTCGTCTTCGGCCGCCCCGCGGCCCAGCAGTTCAGCCATATCAACGCGTATCTATTTGTGCTTTTTTAAATAGTAACCCTACTTCTGAATTGTATGTTTTTCTTACTTTATTCAGCAATATTGCAAAAATTTTTTGATAAAGTTTTAATCACCTAAGGGCAAAATTGTAAAAGTGATATCATCGGATCCAGTAAACGGTCGTTGTTTGGCGCCTAAAATTGTTGACTTCCTGTGAGAAAACAAAGAGATAAATGGGATTTTTTGGTTCCTTTTGAGGGATTTTGGTGGAAATCTTGATATTTTCAAAGATTTATTTTGGATTCTGTGGCTGAATTTGCGGATTGAACGTCTACAGGGATCCCTGAAGCAACTTAGACATCAAATTCTTCAACTTTTACACAGCAATTCTTACAAGGGAATGGTCCCAACGATCCGTGGGATCCACAAATGAAACCTAGATATTCTGAAAGAGCAGGTAAAATTTAGTAGGAATCCGTTTTTTCTACTTGCCGAATAAGTCTGTGCGACGAGAAATATCGTCGAAAAGATCCGACCAAAAAATCGAAAGAGAGAAAAGACGGACCAAAAGGCATTCGAAGACGTTACCAAATAGTCTAGTGGAAAAAGTTCCACGCACAAATCTTTTGGGGGAGGGAGGCCTTGGAGGTTCGAGTCCACCCGGAGCCGGACATCTCCGGATTTGAACCCTACGTGTTCATTACTGTTCTACAGTTATACAAAAAAAAATTTTTTTGTTTAACCTGTTTTACAAGGTTTGTTGCAAAATTTTAAGAAAAGCTGACATTTCGGCAATATCTTTGATAAGCCCGATGTCGACATAGTGGTCAAGACACTTCTACTCGATTCTGGAAGGTTGTATAGGATCTTGCAGATCTTTTTCGGTTTGCCATAAAGGATGTTGCCAAAATCTCACCTTTTCATAAAATTTTGCAAGAAAAGTTGAAAAGAGAATTTTTGGGTCCTTGCATCAGCGTGTAGTAGACCCCGTGAATATTTACGAAAAAATCTATTTTGAGTTTTTTCGTTTAAAATGGCCGTGGACATGTGTTTAACAAATGCCAAATTATTTTTGTCAAATTCTGCCCGGAAGGTATAAATTTGCATAAATTTGTCTTCTTTGGAACTTCGGACCTGGCGGCATCATAAAAAGAGGTAATGACCAGTGATTGCCACGCCTTCGGATGCAAAAAACCTTGTAAAACAGGTTAAACAAAAAAAATTTTTTTTTGTATAACTGTAGAATA
Source organism: Bursaphelenchus xylophilus (assembly GCA_904066235.2). Classification (NCBI taxonomy): domain Eukaryota; kingdom Metazoa; phylum Nematoda; class Chromadorea; order Rhabditida; family Aphelenchoididae; genus Bursaphelenchus; species Bursaphelenchus xylophilus. The sequence continues at coordinate 4,160,072 of CAJFCV020000004.1, forward strand.
CAATAATGAAGGGTTCAAATCCGGAGATGTCCGGCTCCGGGTGGACTCGAACCTCCAAGGCCTCCCTCCCCCAAAAGATTTGTGCGTGGAACTTTTTCCACTAGACTATTTGGTGACGCCTTCCAAGGCCTTTCGGTTCGTCTTTTCTCTCTTTCGATTTTTTGGTCGGATCTTTTCGACGATATTTCTCGTCGCACAGACTTATTCGGCAAGTAGAAAAAACGGATTCCTACTAAATTTTACCTGCTCTTTCAGAATATCTAGGTTTTATTTGCGGATCCCACGGATCGTTGGGACCATTCCCTTGTTAGACCAAAAAAGAAAATATTGAGGTCAAAAGTACTTCAGAAGTTTTTTGGAATTTTTTCATTATAAAATTTTGTAGATTATTATTAGTACAATTTGTAAAATACGCCGCGAATTGATAATCCGTATGTATTTTGCCTAGATGGATGATAAAAATAGTTGTAAACAGCTTGCCCAATGTTATGACAACGACTTTGTTATGTCACTTTGCACTTGGCCGTATTGTAAATCTAATTTGTTTTCGGGGATGACAAAGTGTGAATTTAGAATTTTTACTCAAACACGAGGGTAATTTATGGTTTTCAGGTGATACTGTAGAATTTTTAAGGATAATTCTCGTGAGACTTTTGAATATTTCCGTTGCTGAGAGATAATGTTTGATGCGTCAGGTGGAAATTTAAATTTGCCAAAAATAGACAGTCAGAGCTAACTGAGTAAAATTAGATCATATGTAGATACTAGAGGCTTCACAAAAAACTTGATGATTTACATCGTCTACCAGCTCTATGCATTTTTGACTTTCCCAGAAAGTACAGTAAGAATAGAAGTTATAATCTTGCAAATTAGATAACAAAGTGTCCAGAGAGTCTGTCATTTGCACGAATTTAATTTTGCAGACATTATTTGTGGCTCAAACACCAAATTTGTCATGATTAATAAAAAAACTTTCGGCAAAGCTTATTTTTGTCGGTTTTCCTTGCACACACTCTATCAGCTCATAGATTACAGTAAAACGCTTGAGGCCCTCCACTTTTAAGCCACCAACCCCCCTCATTTCCCACGGCATTCCTCCATTTTCATCATTTCTCCCCCTCATTCGCCATTTCCAAAGTTGATCAATTTGACTTGGCGTATCTTTTTTTAATTTGAAGCCACAAATAGAGCGTGGGTCCAGAGGCGGATAATTAGAGCCATTCTTCCACCGAATGAGGAGGGAATCTCTCTTTTTTTGGGGCTCATTTATATCATACTTGTGTTGACCGAAGGGGAAATATAATACGTGCCGGTTTCGGCGTGCCGACTACCGGCTCCTTTGCGAGTATTACGAACCAAATTTTCTATGGACACTAAAAGAGGCTTGTGTCAAATTATGACGTCATTTTTTGTAAAAAATTAGATCTTTGGGGGAAAGCAAAAAAATTTTAAAATGATGATTTTGTTGTCTAGAGAAAGGTGAATTGGATTACATTTTAGTTTATAATCCAATAATAATAATTTTATTGAATAATACATCTCTTATTAAATTTTTTAGAATGATTTTAAATACGTCATCATGACACTTTTTTGTCCAAAAAATGCGTAATAATGACGGATTTTTTTGAAAAATACTTTTCTGGTGATTTATATTGCGTAATAGGACATTATGATGACAAGATAGGTGTCATATTCCGTCTTATTTTGTCCAAAAAAGCTGTCATGATTACACGTTTTTATGTAAATTTCATTTGAAACATCTCCTCGTACCTTGTGGCCTCGTTTCCACCTGAAATCCGGACACCCGTCCATTACGCAACCCCTTTTCCTGCACGAAATCCATGTTTAGCTCCGAAATTCTTGGCTTCATGCCCTGCGGGCAGGGAACCGAAAAGAAGGAATTTTTGGAAACTTTACGCCGCTGAAACGTGAGCAATATGTAAATGTAAATGTATATAATATCGTTCCGAACAAACGGATTAAGAGGCCGCCCCCAGGCAAAAAAAGAAAGTTTGCGGCCCCGAAAGAATGAGACTTTTGGCCATTTCTCCGGCCTGCCCTCAGGGCATTTATGTTTCGTTTGTGGGGATAGGAAGGGAAATGCATAAAGAAGTTATGGATGGGGGATTTGCGATTTGCGAGGGTGGGGCAAGGGGGGATTTGGGCGGATTTTTGGCAAAAATTTTTGATTTTTTTTTACATTTTCGGTATTTTTTATTAATTTTTATCGGTAGAATTTGCCAGGTAATCAAATGTATAATTTTACAAAGCGAATTTTACAATTTTTTCTCCGTATTTTACATTTTTTTAAAAAAAAATCCAACTTTTGACTAAAATTTTTCCCAAAGATCTCATAAATCCCTGAATTACATTTTATATTGCACTCTATTTTTATTATGTCCCGGGGCTCGGAATCCAGTCGAAAATCAGGGCTTTATGTGACCAATAAACCCGACGAAAATGGGTTCAGTTTTATCGCTCGACCTGGGATTCAATTTTATGTCATCATAGGGCACTCGGATGAAAAATTGATGTCGAAGCGGCGTTTTTTGACAACACATTAGGCAATATCGGACACGGGCAGATTCGATTATTGCTATTCACTCGTAAATTATTCAAAAAGTGGCAAAAAAAATTTTATTCTCTTTTGTCGGAACTATTGAAAAAAGTCGGAGTTTTCCTAAAATAAATTTTGAGCCGTATTTTAGAAGTCAAAATACGATTTTTTATCGTATTTTAGCCAAGTTTTACCGTATTTTCGCTGATCTTTCAGGTTGCCAAAAGTTAGTGGCGCGCACCAAAAATTGCGTCCGATCTGGCAAGTTAAGCAACGCTTGATTGGTCCAGGTTCGAATCCCACCTTCCGAAATTTACTTTATCCGTCGAAACATGACTTTCTTACTGTCTCCTATCTATTCAAATGAAGAATGATGAAAGCGCAGACATCACTGTATCCACGCCGACCTCCAAAACGAATAATTTCCCAGAATTTTCCCCGCATTTTCTATATTCAGCCTGCTTTTGACGAGACTTGCCTCCCAAAAAAAACACGATATGTCATGCACGTTCCATATACACTTCCTTCATCCGATTCCCCTCAACTCATAAGTAATTACCCTCCGGGCATTTCCCTGCTCGCGTAATATTACATATATTCATCGGATTATTGAATCGTTTCTTCAGAAAAGCGGAGAATCCGGTGCCAAATCGCCGGAACTCGCCGAGAATCCCTCCCCAACTCGTACCCAAATTTTGGTCGGTGGTGTTTTTTTGGATGAACAAGTAACGGGCCTCGGCCCCCAGGAAGAAAAGTGAACGTCGGCTTCGGAGTTTTGGAGTTAACAAGTGAGTTCTGAACTGCCAGGAGGTCGGAAATTGGCTGAATGGAGAGGAAATTGGACTAGAATGGGTTGGAAAATAAGTTTATAAGGCGAAAAGGTCGAAAGTCGAGATTTTTCGGGGCTGATATTACACTTGATGACTAAAGTAATATTAGATGGTACGCAGCCAATATAGATCTTAATTCAAATTCTGACTTTTAAACTAAGTCCTTCACTATTTATTTAACACAATTTCAATATTTATCCATTTTGCATATATCCATTTTAAAATCAGCAGGCAAAAATTTTCTTAATGTCTAGTACAATATCGGGGCAGTGTGGGTAGCAGGTGGACCCTATGTGGCCTTGTCATATACGGTTTAGAAGCGCTTTATTTGAGCTTCAAACCAGTGTATCCAACATACTCCGTAATGCGTCTCAAAACGTACAAGAATTCGCACAAATCGACGACCCAAAAATTTGCAAGACTTATGGGACACCCTAATACATACGTTTTTTTCGATCAACTCAACTTTTCAGACCTCCAAAATGGGCGACCTTTATGGCCCGGGCCATGGAAAGGCCTTCGCGGGTGGGTCGTACGGGTACCCGAACATGAATTGTAACATGAGCCGGCCGTTTATGGATCTGACCACGGAGGAGCAGAAATGCCTCGACGAACGGAAATACTGGTGTTTTTTATTGTCAAGGTAAACATTTTTGTTTTTAAAATTTTTCTCTTTTTTAGAGTTGTTCTTAATAAAATCACAATAAGATTAAAAATAAGTCATCATATTTACATTTCCAGTATTGTAACCTTCTGCGTGAGCATGTTGTTGGTCGTATTATGGCGCATAATCACCCATCTCTGCTGTCAACCGCCCGAACGAGAGGTGCTGCCCGCCGTGCCTCCCTCCGAGTTCTACAAAACCGGCTCCACTTCCGGCTCCATTGCTGGGCCGCCGTTAACAAAAACCGAATTAAATCGAGTGAACCCGAAAGAGGAACAAGTCCAGATCGGATGGATGACCGAAGCCAAGGATTGGGCCGGAGAACTGATCTCCGGCCAGAGCATGACCGGCCGCATATTGGTGGTGCTGGTGTTCTTGCTGAGCATCGGATCGTTGGTCATTTATTTCATCGACACGTACAAGGACTCGTTCCACGTCGAGACCTGCATTCCCTGGTCCCAAAGTCCCACACAGCAGATCGACCTGGGCTTCAATATCTTCTTCTTGATCTACTTTTTCATCAGGGTAAAATTTAAAAATGTTTTTTTTTTAATTTCGAGTTTTTTTTGATTTTTTTTCAATAATTTCAAAAAATTTTTATTTAAAAAATTCTCAAAACTCTTGTGCTAATTTATATTATATTTTTTCAGTTCATCGCCGCCTCGGATAAAGTGTGGTTCCTGTTGGATCGGTACAGCTTTGTGGACTACTTCACAATTCCGCCGAGTTTTGTCGCCATTTACCTTGAGAGAAATTGGATTGGTAAATTAATTTTTTTCAAAGTTTGGAATTTTGTGTCATCGATTTTTATACCTCTTTTTTAGGCCTTCGATTTCTCCGTGCTCTCCGACTGATGACCGTTCCAGACATCTTGCAGTACCTGAATATCCTCAAAACATCATCTTCCATTCGGTTGACTCAGCTCTTGTCCATTTTTATTTCCACTTGTTTGGCTGGAGCTGGGGTTATTCATCTGGTACGTGGGAAATTTATAAAATTTGCAAAAATCCTATTTCTTCGTGCTTTTTTCCGGTAAAAAATCGGTTTTCTGTTAAAGATGTAGGTCAAAAAACAGCCACATAAATTTTTTCTACGTAAAGGTGGCAAGAAAATGCCAAAAAAACTTTTTTCGTCTTACCGTCTCTCCTCATTTTCCATACTCTCTCAACTCGTTAAATTTCTCGGCTCCCTCTACAAGCAGAACCCTAAAAATTTCAGTAATTAATTTCTGGTCTATTCAGAGCATGTAAGCATAATTTGATCAAAATATGAACATTGCATCTCGAGAAATTCACATTTTTATCAACCTTGTTTTAGCTAGAAAACAGTGGCGATCCCTGGAAAGATTTCATGAATTCCCACCGCATCTCATATCCGGATTGTGTCTACTTTTTACTGGTGACAATGTCCACTGTCGGCTACGGTGACATCTATTGTACAACGGTTTTGGGAAGAGGATTTATGGTCTTCTTCATTCTCGGAGGCTTGGTGCGTCCAAAATCATATTATTTTTTTTTATTTTTATTCATTTATTACATTTAAAGCATTGTAAATGACTCTGTTGTAGGCCATGTTTGCGAGTTATGTGCCGGAGATTGCGGATTTGATTGGAAATCGGCAAAAGTATGGGGGCGAATACAAAGGAGAGCATGGGAAGAGGTAAGATAAGGTCGTATTTTAAGCGCCGTTGTATTCTTTCATGCTGCAAAGGCTGAAATCAATTTGTAATTTCCTCAAATTTTCTATTTTTTGATGATTTTCTGGTTTGGGTGACATTTTATACGATAAAAACTGTTTTTCATTCTCAGCGTATAAAATGTCACCAGGGTCAAAATTGTCCCTAATTACGGTAATTTCATGAAATTGTGGTTCTAGACACATCGTCGTATGTGGTTACATTACATACGAGTCTGTCTCCCATTTCCTCCAAGACTTTTTGCACGAAGATCGAGAAGATGTGGATGTGGAGGTCGTCTTCCTCCATCGAGTTGTGCCCGATCTCGAATTGGAAGGTCTTTTCAAACGGCATTTCACAAAAGTCGAATTCTTTACGGGCACGGTGATGGATTCCATTGACTTATCCAGGGTCAAAGTGGACGAAGCGGACGCTTGTATTGTTTTGGCCAACAAATACAGCAGCGACCCCGATGCCGAGGATGCCGCGAATATCATGAGAGTGATTTCGATTAAGAATTATTCGTCAGACATCAGGGTTATCGTCCAATTAATGCAGTATCATAATAAGGTGAGATTCGAAATTTTTGAAATTTTTTGATAAAAGATTTGACCTAAAAGGCCATGAGATTTTTTATATGAAAATTTTGTAATTTTTTTACTTTTCAGTATCAAATTTGTATAAAAAATGCCAAAAAAAAATTTTTCAAAAAAATAAATTTTCGTATTTAAGGCATATCTTCTGAACATCCCCTCGTGGGATTGGCGTCGCGGTGACGATGTGATCTGCCTCGCCGAACTGAAGCTCGGCTTCATTGCTCAGAGCTGTTTGGCGCCCGGCTTTTCCACAATGATGGCCAATCTTTTTGCCATGAGATCTTTCAAAACGGTAAGTCTTTGCCAGTAATTGCTGGCCCTAAGTGTCATCTAACCCGCGAATTTTTTAACATCTTTTTTGCAATTTTTGAAACGGTAATGGAATTTTAAACCAGCAGTTGCAAAAAAATGAAAAAATTGTCCAGTCTCAAACTTCGAGAGCTCAAAAATTTGTCATCAATATTCCGTCCAATTGTCATAGAAATTGTTTGTCGTAAAATGCGGAATTTATGTAGGAAAAAACCAAAAAAAAAATTTTTTTTGAATTTTGTAAAATTAAAAAAAAATTCGACCTCCCAGATCCTAAAAAAATAGAAAAAATATACAGATTTCGTATTGTAGACCCCTTTTATACCATATTTAACACCTATGTTCCTCTTCATTTGTCGATTTTTGAGCTCTCGCGCAGTCCGTCAATAAATGTTTTATGTTTTTCGGCAATTTTCAGTCCCCAAATACCCCGGAATGGCTGAACGAATACCTTCGCGGCGCTGGGATGGAGATGTACACAGAGACCCTGTCCCCCTCCACTGTTGGCCTAACATTCCCCGAGGCTGCCGAGTATGTTTTTAACAGTACATGTGTAACCCATCTATGTCAATATAATCCGATATTTGATAGCGAAGAAGGGCGGGAGTGATGGGGAAAGGGACAAAAATAGAGTCAACTTGAATTTCTCAAGTCAGAAGTGGCTAAGATAAGCATTTTTTTATAAAAAAATTGATTTATTATTAAAATTTTGAAGCCTGAAAAAAGACAAAAAATTGTAAATTATTGCCCGAGGGAAGTCTCTCGGATTTCGATGAAATTTGGCACAAAATTAGATCATTAGTTTCTAGGATTTACGAAGAGAATTTAGCCCGCGTTTTGCAGAAACCACCGCGATTTTTAGGTCTAGCCAAAAAATTGATATTTATCCAATTTTCGGCACTTTTCGGCCAAAAAATTTCAGTGATTTCTGCAAAGCGCTGGCTGATAATTTCGCATATACCAAAATCTCACTTTGACCATATAAAAATGGCGATTAGCCTGTCTTTTTAACGTTTGATGTTTGAATTTCTAAGCGTTTTTCCCACCGGCCGTTTTTTGGGCCGTTATGGATGAAAAGAGCTCTTTTGGAATTTATTCGGCCATAGAAATGTGGCCATTTCTTTCAAAAAGTTTTCCGAATGACGTGAGACAAAATGGAGGGAGCAAAAAATGGAGAGAAAAGTGTTTGGACGTCATGTAATGTCAAGGCCTATAAATAAAACATAGCAAGACTGCAAAAATTTGCAAAAAATTACAAAAAAATACTTCCTATGTCAGGTAATCGCTGAATAAAATATTATTTTGGCCTAAAATTGACTTTTAACCCCTATATTATATAAAAAAATATGTTTTATCTCAAAACCCTCCAAAAAAATCGCGTTTTTTGAGGTGAGAATGCTGTTTGATTAACCCCACCCTAACCTGTCCGTCAAGTCCTCCGAATTTGAATTGAAATACGATTTCTGCGATGATTTTAGTCGAAGCATACCCCCGACTGGCTGAGTCTTTACTTATGCGGTGCGGGAATGGAGATGTACACGGACACTTTGTCCCATTCATTTGTGGGAATGAGTTTCCCCGAGGCCGCGTTGTAAGTGTTTGGGGGAAGTTTGAAGTCTGAAAATGACGCCAAAGACATAATTCATCCGTAAACAGTCGAGAACTCGACGAATTTTGGGGAGAATCAACAAAAAATTATATTACACTTGACCAAAAAAATTTTTTTTAATGAAACAAGATGGTAGTATGATATAAGTTATCTCTATTATTTTATTTAAACTCTCTATTACTACTAAATTTACCATAAAACACCATAAATATTATGGCAAAAATCATCAAGAAATTATATTGCACTAGGTCAACAGATATTCAAATTAACAAAGAATGAAGTTGTAATCGAAAATTTAGGTTGCTTTTCAATCGATTGGGTCTACTGCTACTTGCCATTGAATTGAAGGACGATGAGAAAAAGGAATGCAACATTGCCATCAACCCGGGTCCCGCAACGATAATTCAGCCACAAACCCAAGGATTTTTCATCGCCCAAAGCGCGGATGAGGTGAAACGGTAATCAAATTTAATCCAAGGCATTCCTAACTTACTATTTACCATTAATTTTTTTTAAATATCAATTTTTTCATCGTCAAAAAAGCAAAATTTTTTGCAGAGCCTTTTACTGGTGCAAACAGTGCCACGAAGACGTTCTGGACGTGGCTTTGATCAAGAAATGCAAATGCAAAAACCTTTCGCTCTTCCGAAAAGGCGGAAAACCTGTGCAATTAATGAAGAGAGGTAATGTCGGTATGTGATTTTGCTTTTTTGTGGCTTCTTCTATCTGCTATAACAACCTAAGGACCTTCTCCATGACCTAGAGATCTCTTATCTAGACATTTGGCATACAAAATCGGCGAGAAACGCGGCTTGGATATTGATCTAGACATTGTGGTAGATATTGTGACTAACATTGTGGTCGAAATTGGGGTTGACGTTGAAATAATTCTAGTCCATGAGCTCCAACACAGCTTAGTAGTTAATTTGGTCAAGATCTGTGGCCGAAAAAACCAAGATTTAGTTTTAATTTGGCACTTATTTTAGCATCAACCACCGTAAATAACCCCCATCTCGCAGTGCCTAAGGGTCCGATGATAAACAATGGATTCGTGAGCCGAGAGAATCCCGAGATCATCAATCTGAATGCGCCGCCAAACGCGAAGGCGACTCTGATCAACTTCGATAATCGAATTGACATCGGATCCTTTGAACAGCAGGACATGAAGTACGATAGCACCGGGATGTTCCATTGGTGTCCGTCCAGAACCATCGAAGAGTGCATTCTGGACAGATCTCAGGCAGCGATGACTGTTCTGAATGGCCATGTGGTTGTTTGTTTGTTCGCGGATAAGGACTCGCCATTGATTGGGCTGAGGAACTTCATCATGCCGTTGAGGTGGGTTATCTTCTGTTTTAAGGGCAGAGAGACTAGGACATAATAGATTTTGATCTGTTGGTTCTATCAAAAAAAATACAGACAAATCGAGTTGCAATTATTCGATATACAACGAGATCAGTCTACAGGGTGGCCAGAAAGAACGGAAACTTTCTTTCGCGGATTTTGCTGTTGATGCGACTGGCAAAAGCGTTGCCGGTGCGTTTTCTGTCACTTCCCTGACGCTTACGGTCGTTGTCAAGCTGCTTGCATTGTGTGATTACTTTCGACACAACGTCCTTTCTATACCGCGCAAATTAACAATTCGAAAAGCTCCAAAAAAGGTCCAAAATCGAGGTCCCTCTGTTTGACATTCAAAAAAACCCATGTTAAATAATCGTTATGGTCATGAAAGTGACAGTACTAGGGCAGAAGAACACGTAGAATATAATGGTAAAAGAATGATTTGGCAACACCTAAACATTTTCGCGCTAGGACCCATGAAAAAAAGTTTGCGTTTTTTCTGGCCACTCTGTAGAAGAAACCTACAATATTGGGGTAGTGCGGGTAGCAGGTAGATTCTTTCTAGACTCATTATATATAGATTAAAAGCGCAATTTCTGAGCTTTAAAACCGTATGTTCAACATGTCTGGTAATGCGTTTCAAAGCTCACAGGAATTCGTACAAATCGGCGACCCAAAAATACACAAGACTTATTGGACACCCTAGTAGTAGCCGTCCGCAAAGTTTCTTGGGCTTAAACTGATGCCAGAGCAGCCAAAAACGTTCATTAAGACGGGTCTCATTGTATCCGTTCACTATGAGCAGCTAGTCAAATTTTGAACCCCTTTTTCTGTCAGCTAAAAGATAAAGTCATCATTTTTCTCCCTTCAGAGCTTCGAACTTCCATTACCACGAACTGAAACATGTCGTGATCGTTGGAGATGCAGAATATCTGAAGCACGAATGGAAGACACTCCACAACCTTCCCAAGATCTCCATTCTCAACGGCAACCCACTGTCTCGAGCCGATCTTCGAGCAGTTAATATTAATTTATGCGACATGTGTGTTATTGTTTCCGCTCGCATTCCGAATCCAAACGAAGATCCCACATTGGCTGATAAGGTAAATTAAAATCTCTACTGTATCAAGTACTACATTATAATATCAAATTCTCCCATATTTTATATTAATTTATATTATTTTAGGAAGCAATTTTGGCCTCATTGAACATCAAAGCGATGCAATTTGATGATACCCTAGGGTTCGGCCAACGATCCGGAATCTCGCCCTTAGGCTCTCCTGGTCTGCCCTTGGCCAAACGAGGAGCCAGAAGTGGTACGAATGTCCCAATGATCACGGAATTAGTCAACGATTCCAACGTCCAATTCCTGGATCAAGATGATGACGATGATCCGGACACAGAACTCTATCTCACACAGCCATTTGCATGCGGAACAGCCTTCGCTATCTCGGTCTTGGACTCGTTGATGAGCACGGTGAGCAGATTTGGGTATTACAATAGCAATTTATATTATCCATGACCTTTGTCAGCAAATAAAACATCGAATTGCAGACCTATTTCAACGACTCTGCCCTTACGTTGATCCGAACACTCGTTACTGGAGGTGCCACTCCGGAATTGGAGCTGATTTTGGCCGAGGGCGCGGGTCTTCGCGGGGGTTACAGTACCCAGGAAACCTTGTCCAATCGGGATCGTTGCCGGATTTCGCAAATCAATCTGGCTGATCATCCCTATGATGGCATTGTTGTGAGTTTTTTGAGGCTATAATTGACAGGGGAAGTCCCCAAGTGCGACGCGCAGATTTTCATGAAACTCGGCACAAATTTAGAATATTTTTTTCTAAGACATATATGAGAATTCTAGCTCGCGCTTTGCAGAAACAACCGAGATTTTTAGATCGAAAGTTGAAGAAAATTTGAGACTTTTTGTAAAATTTTTGCACGAAAAGTTTCGTACCTATGTCTACCGTAATGGGTAATTTTTCCACAAAGAATAATTTTTTTCCGCACGAAACTCCCAAAGTTATGGCGAAAAAGTGTTTTTCTCTCTGACCGCTCTCCACGTTTAGTGTACTCTCTCGGCGGCGAAGATCGTTCAATATCTCGGCGGCGCCTGCAAAGCGTGAGCTAAAACTTTTAGGAATTGATATTTAGTCTATTCCCGAAGTGTGTGCGAAATTTAAAGAAAATCTGAGCGTCGCACTTGGGGTATTTCCCTTGTGAGGTTAATTAATTAGTTTTGCGCAAAAAATTTGTTTTTGGTTATAATGTAGTAGATTAAATTGCTGTTTTTTTAGTCTGGCTCAACGTACGGAGAAATGTTCAGTGTAGCGTTGAAGAAGAATGGGCAACTGTGCGTTGGACTGTATCGATTGCACGATCAAGCATCGCCCGAGAGCAATAAGCGATATGTGATTACAAACCCTCCAGCTGAACTCCGATTACTTTCCAGTGACAATGTAAGGCTGCTTATTCTTTATTAATTAAAGCCTCATATGACTCTAGTTTCTTTCCAAGATGACTAGAGTCATCATGCATGCATATTAGGACCAAAATTATCTTATCCATGATGTCTAATATCACCTAAACCATTCCAGGTCTACGTCCTCGAACAATTCGACCCCGGGCTGGAATACGAGCCCATGGACCGAATGATGATGTCCTAGACGGACAGACTAACTTATCGCCATCAGACCTCTGAATCAAGTGCCATTTCGTTGCCAATCAAGGCTATTGTATACATATTATAAGTGTATATTTGAATACTCTTGCTCATTCCTCAACTCTTCTTTGGCTTCTACAATCTTTGTAGATGGTGTGGAAGGAGTTTAGGACCATCTGAAAGTGGAATTACTGGTGCTCTATTTGATTAGCGACCCTTTCATTTTGTGTTTTTATTTTTCAGAATTTTATGGAGATACTCAAGGATTTTTAGTTGTAAATCTTATTTTGCCATTGTGAAAAGATTATTTAAAATAAAACTATAAAGAATTGACTTTGTTTTGACTTTTTTTATGACGATCAGAAGACATGAATTTTAAAAAAATCAACGAAAAATAATGGTGTGCTCTGAAGGGGCAGTCGAAATAATGCTGAAACTCTTCAATAAGCCAATTTGTATATGTATTTGCGCTTTTTCCTAGTTTGTTCTATGCAGATCACACTTTATACGCGGTTTTTTATTCAAATTCTGAAAACGCCCAACAAGCACTTGCGTCCCACCACGAAAACAAACGAACTCGTCTTTTCTTATTTTCTCGCTTTTATGTTCGACATTGCGTTCGTTTTCCCGCACTTTTTTCTTATCTTGAGATCTTTGTCGTCAGTTTTGATTACAATTTCGAGGCGTTCCATTGATATTACACTAGGTCCACGTGGGGTTAGATGGTTACCCAATTCATCGCCGCTTTTTTTATCTTATCCTAACTGCCGAAGGTCCCTTTAAAACCGCCGGCCGGTCTCGTGGCCTGGCGTTCAGAAAAAGGTCTCAAACAGAGAGAGGGGAGAGAGTGAATTTATACTTGACATTACTCGTTCCTTCAAATCCTCTTTTAATTTGCAGCCAGTTGCAGTTACGTAGGGAAGGACTTCGATTTCAACGTTTTTTCTGGGCCTTTTTTTGACGTTTTCGACCTTTTCGAAGTCAGCACAAAGAACGATTTTTTGTAGGATTCTCGTCAAGGAATTTATTTTTGGTTTATTTCGGTTTTGTTGAATTAGAAGTTGATTAGTGTTTGAGATTGTTTTTCCTCCTAATTTTGACCTTCTTCTTGCTGCCACAGTGTAAATCTCTTTTCGATTTTTTTTCTTTTTATCGGGTTTTACATATTTTTATAATACTCTTGATATCCTTTATATATCTTTATTTTTTCAGTAGTTTTTGTCGAAATGGCTCCACCAACATTCGCTGATCTCGGAAAGGCCGCTCGTGATGTCTTCGGAAAGGGATACAGTAAGTTCTTTGTCATTTTTGTTTCTTTTGCCTTTAGGTCCTTAAAAAATTATTATCCTTGCCGAAAGTAACCCAACATCTTTGCAGACCATGGTTTGGTGAAGCTCGATACCACCACCAGGGGCAATGACAACGGAACTGTTGAATTCAAGACCTCTGCCACTCACAACCTCACCTCCGAGCAATTGGCCGGTACCGTCGATATCAAGTTCAAGGTTCCGGAACGTGGTGTGACCATCACTGAAAAGTTGAACACCTCCGGATCGTTGTCCACCGTCCTTGAAGTGAATGATCAGTTCGCTCGCAATTTGAAGGTCACTTTGGACTCGGTCTACGTTCCCAACACCGGAAAGAGAGACGCTACTTTGAAGTCCGAGTGGTTCAATGACGCCGCCAGAGTGAGTGTGAATTAGTTTAATATCAGAACTATAATTTTTGGACCTTTATGTTGTTTTTTTTGTTTTGAAAGTAGGAATTTATGGAGTTTTGAGTATAGAGTTATCATGGATGATACAATTGATGAAGTATAATATAAATTATGTCTTTATTTCAGGTGAACATCAACCTCGGATTGATCGGAGGCCCAGTTGCCCTTGTTTCCGGAGTTGTTGGTCAAAATGGATGGTTGGCCGGAGCGCAAGGACGTTTCGATGTCTCCACCAATGAACTGAAGAACACCTCGGTCGCCTTCGGATACCAGCACCCCAACTACACCATCCACTCCTTCTGCAATGACGGCAAGGAGTTCGGCGGCTCCCTCTACCACCGTGTCCACAAGAATGTTGAACTCGGCGCCCAACTTGGCTGGACCAACGGCGAGGAGAAGGTCCGTTACGCTCTCGGCTCCACCTACAAGATCAACCCCGACCTCCTGCTCCGCGCCAAGGTCGACAACAAGGCTGTGGTTGGGCTGGCCGCCACCCATGCTCTCGGCCCCAACGTGAAGGCCTCCATCTCCACTCAATTCGGCCTCACCACCGCCAACTCCCAGAACAAACTCGGAGTCGGCATTGAGTACACCCCCTAAGGCATTTGCAGTCAGTCACTAGAGAGTAATTAACGAGATCCTTCCATCTCTGTTCCCTTGTTTATTTGTCGCTTACAATAAATTAGTGATCATATTTGTCAATCTGGTTTTAGTTTACAATGTGTTTCAAGAAATTCCGCGGAAAGTTTTTGTCGATTTCTTGCCGCTCAATCAAGATATCCGAAAAATTCTTTTTGCAGGATAAAGAAGAAGATGGGCGGTTTTTTGCCCAAGAAAATTGTTTTCTCCTCCAACGCGGAAAGTCGCGTATTCGGCGGAGACTTTTGGCCACTTTTTGGGTCATTACACCAATTTTAAACGCTTTATTATGAATTTTGATGGTTGAAAAAAAATATTTGCAAATTTTTATGTCTATCAAGTATTCGGCGAAGGTATGGCGGACGCTCGCCATATCGGCGGAGGCCATAACTCAGCTTCCGACAAGAAATGGCATCTTATGGTCTGGCTAGCGTACCCTGCTGGTTTCGTATGCTTTCCAAAATTTTTTCGTCAAGTTTTGGCAGAAATTGAGTCATCGGCGAACCACTCCATGCACCAGAAAGCAAGAAAATATTTTTCGTTCAAATTTCTCTTTGCCCTGCTGTTTCAAACCTCCGCACTCGGACTTTATCGATGTTGCAGCGGCTGAAGTGCACCATGCAGTCGTTAAATGCGGTCATATAGTATTGTCCCTGGCCTTCTAATCCACTGTGCAAAAACTAAGCCTTTCCGATAGTTTCAGCGTCATAATAAAGCGTTTAAAATTGGTGTGATGACCAAAAAAGCTGTCAAAAGTTTCCGCCGAATACGCTGCCTTCCGCGTCGGCGGAGAAGAAAAATTTTGTAGTCAAAAAATCGTCTATCCTCTTCTTTCTACTGCAAAAAGAATTTTTTAGATACCTTGGCTGAGCGCCAAGGTTCGGCGCATTTCTCGGAACACCCTGTATATTACAGATAATCAAAAAATTCGGTTCAAATGATCCAACTAGCATACAAAACCATTTATTGCGGCCTTTAGAGAAGTTACAAATTAATTACGAAGAGCAATATCGAATATTTTGCACTGAAACCCGATCGTTTAAAAGACATTTCTCTAGTATAATATAATATCTTGCTGGTGCGGCGGAAGACGGAATGAACGCGCAATGGCTACCGAGTTTACAATAAATACAAAGCTGTGTTTTGAACTCAATTTAGCGAATATCCGGAAACAAAATTCTTGACGGGAGAATGGCACTAAAAAAACAAAATACAAAAAAGCCGACTGTACAATGGAGAAAATCAGGCGAAATTAATGTAATTTACACGGTCAAAGACAACATACGAGGAGAGAGGAGATCTGCGGGGACAAAGTGATTTACAAAGGGGTCAAACAAGCGGGAGAAAATAAGTTTCCGACATTATTTTAGGTATTACAACATCAGAAACGGTGAAAAACTCAGGTCAAGAAGAGTATTTTGGGGATTTGAAGGTACTTTAGACAGTAATTTAGTGGGAACAAGTAAATGATCAAGCAGTGATAGGCTGGGTGTGTTCTACTTTTCCGTTTTCGGACGATTCCTCCGATTTTTTCACGTCCGAATCGTTGAGCTCCAGGGCGTCAGATTGAACATCTGCTTCGGTCTCATCGTCTGTGAGGTCGTCCCTCTCATCGTCATCATCCACATCGGAGTTGGCATTGAGAGCAGCTTGCAGGGCGTCAATTCTTCGAAGAGCCAACGCCAGGTCTGAGGTGGTCTGGGCGTGTTCTGACTGGATTTGATCAATTTCATCGCGCTAAAAATATTGAAAATTAGTTTAGAGTCCTTTATCAGTCATATGAAACTGAAATTTCGAGATAAATCAGAAAAAATTATATTGCACTAGACAACCGTCTACTACAACGTCCAATTTTTTTCTTATTTTCCTCAAAAATAATTTCCGAACTATAACTTACAGCTTTCTTGTACTTGCTGGCCACTTCCTCCTCTCTCTTCCTCAATTCTCTGTTGGCTTCGGCTTCATTTGACAGTTCCCTTTTATGCTTCACAGCCATATCCTGTTGTTTGATCAACGTCCTCTGCAATTCACCCAACTGATCCTCCAATCGATCTACTTCATCTTGGAGTCGGTTCGAGGATGCCTCAAACTTTACTTTCTCGGCTCTTTCGAATTCAATTCTCGACTTCAAATCGACCAGAGAACGTTCGAGAACAGTGACTTTATGGGCTTCAACATAGTGGGTTTTGAGGTAGGCGACTTGACTCTGGGCTTCGGCCAGCTGTTGCGTGAGGTCTTGTTTGTTGGCTTCCAATTCCGCGATCATCTGCGCCTTCTGGCTGATGAGGCGCGAATCATTTTCGGTTTGGAGAACGGCGTTTCGGTAATCTCTCAGGACGGAATTCAGTTGTTCTTCCAGGTCTTTGGAGGTCGATACAGCAGCAGCCTTGTCCGAGAGGAGGTCGCGGACACGATCTTCGAGGGATTTCTTCGCTTGCCGGAGGTTTTCAATCTGAAATAAGATCAAGTTAGAAAAATAAATAAAGGCCTGTTATTTTGTCTAGAACTTGAAAAAACTCTCTTCTAAACAGTTCGTCACACATTAGAATACCTTAATCTGTCAAAAAATTTCCATCCTTACCTCAGAATTCAGCTCGGCCAGCTCATTTTCCAACGAGTACTTGGACCTGACCGCGGACATCTTGGCTTCCTCCGCCTCTTCCAACTGAAGCCTCAACTTCCTGATCAACGGCGCCTTGTCGCTCTTCTGTCGCTCCATGGCCAACAAATTCTGAGTGTCTTTCAACAACGCCGCCGTCTTTTTGAATTCTCTTTTGTAGTTGTTTGACCCAACAGTCTCATAAGAATATTGAGATTGCGTCTCAAACTGACGACTTCTCTGTTCTAGGAGCTTCATTTGTCGTTGCAAGTTATTATTGGCTTCTGTGAGGTCGGCGAGTTGTTCTTCGTATGTTCGGACCTAAAATTTTTGTCATGAATAATATAACCGAAAAAATAAAGTTGAAAAAATCAAAGAGATATTGCAAAAAAGGACAAATGGGCCATAAATATTGTCTTAAAATTTAATGAGGGTCTTTTGACTCATGAATATTGTCAATATTATCTTACCCTTCGTTGATGTTGGGCTCTGAGTTCGCTGAGCTCTTCTTCTCTAGTTTCCGTCTCCCTGGCATTATCGCTCCTCATTCTATCCATATTCAAGTTGAGTCTAGTGACGTTTTGTTCCAATAGATCGTTCTTATTGACCATTTCATCAAGCTCATCCTCCAATTCCGAGACTTTCTGCTCCAAATCTCGTTTCGATTTTTTTAAGAGTGATAACTCCGATTCTGAGGCCGTTCTTCCTTGATCCTCGGCGATTTCACTCAGCTCACGCTTCGTTCTGGTCATCTGGGTTCGAAGTTCGGAGTTTTGTTCTCTGATTTCCTGCAAAAACGAGCCATTTATCTTATCCTTCGCAGTCGAAACAGGGTTAATGTGAAATGATGCCTTACATGTAGTTCAGACGACTTTTTGTTCAAACTCGCGCTCACTTCCTTGAGTTCTTGCTCCACTCTGCTCTTCTCAGCCTCCAATCGGTTGATCCGCTCTTGAAAAACGCCAATTTCATCGTCAACACTGAAAACAGCGGGTTAATCTCATGGATAATATAAATTTAATACTCCCGGTGATAAAAAACATTCAAATAGATACAAAATCCGATCCCGAGGTCCCCGCACGAGGTATTCGGTACGATGAAATGCTAATCTAGGGCTGTTCGGGAAGCAAAATAGGACGGATATTGTAGTAGACTCACTTTGATCCTTTTTTCTCCAGAACCTCGTTTCTGGCTCGAAGATTCTCGATCTCCTCTTTGAAATCGTTCAGGTTTTCGGTCAGTTTCTGAATTTTCATTCGCTGCGATGTGTCCTGCTCTCGAAGTCGGTCCAATTCACAAGCAAGACCGGGATCCGGCGACGGCTGAAGAATAATATAAATAAAACCCGTAAACAAAGCAAAACAAGACAAAGCTTTCTCAGCACTTCCCACGCTACATGGTAAACATCGTAAAAACACAAGCTTCCCGCTAAAAACCTTACAGATTCATCGACAATCCGAACCGATCGCTGAGAGTTGGATCGGACGCTCAAAAAGGTTCTTTTGGGAGATCCTTTCAAGAAATTTCGGAATACCATGCTTGCATTAGCTACCCGAGACTTCACGGAACCTCGGTCCGAAATTGCGTCCATCAGTCTTGGAATCAAAATGCCAAAGAAATGATTTTCGCTGCAAGCTTTCAAATTTTGGGCAAAAATTGTTGATTTTTCGAAAAAATTTGCAAAGTTTTGTCTTGAATCAGTAAGACGAAGTTATAATTAGTTATTTTAGACATTGTTTTCATATAATTATTACAAGTTTCCCCCTCAAAACATCAAAATTATATTACACTTGTTACTAGGAGATGATAACTATAATAATAACAAAAACTGTTATGCTTACCTTCTTTGCGGACCACTCATAGTCGCCAGACATGACTTTCTCGCGTTTCTCATCTTCGGATTCTGAAAGAAAAACGAATTATTCACGAGGGAGCTGATGAATAAGATTTCCCCAAGTTTGGTTAGAGACGTTACCATTTATGGATGGTCTAATCGAATTTGAATATCGATTTTCGGCCATGAAGCCAAATCCAGAGCGTTTTTGGTAATAAACGAACTCTCGGACGGGCCTTGCCATTTTTTTCTATCGCACTGGGCGCACTAGATATCACTTCGGAAAAATCGTATTTTAGGTATGAATTACAGTAATATCTAATGAGCTTTAGTAGTTCAAGAGTGACTAACTGTATCAGAATAGGGTTAGAATTAAAGCTAGCTCAGTTCCGCTCTGATAACCACCTGAAATGGTGTTAATTCCAACCTCGCCACGTCCGGGATTCAAGGTTGTCTTTCGGGCGTCGAAACCCAAAGGCAAAAGGCGGCTTTCCCTTTCCTCGCCCCACCAAGGTGTGCGCAAGAGATTTCCGAATCCGGTTGCGCGACAAAACCTGAATCTAAATATATTTATGAATTGCGTAAGACGAAACTAAATTTACCCGGGGCCCCGATTAGAGGCGGATTATCAAATTAATTTGCAATTGCAATTTGATTAATCGAAAATGGATATTTTTAATATTCGAATCCCCGAATTTCATCCGGCAGACTAATTAGTTGTAAGTTAATTGTAACCAGGGAGGTTCCACGCCGGATTATTCGGCAGGTGAAATTTGCATTTTTCAAAACTGTAATCTACAGTGGGGGACCTGATCCAGTGGCAAAAAACGTGTCATTTTGCATCCGGGAAGTACCAAAAATTTTAGCAAAATGCCTCCCTCTCCAAGTGAAAAAGCTTCGTTTTGAAGGGCTCCCTCACAAAAAGTGCGGGCGCGCTTTTGAAATCGGAGTTTTTTCGCTTGGAGAGGGAGGTATTTTGCTACATTTTTTGGTACTTCCAAAAACTTTACACTTCCCGGATGCAAAATGGTACGTTTTTTGCCACTGGATCAGGTCCCCCACTGTACAGTTGGCAGAGAAAGATATAGAAAATTTTGATGAAAAATCCCAAATCGGCAAACTCTTTGTGAATTTTTTTACTCCGCAGATCAGACTGATCCTTTTCGTACCTTGTTTACACAACACATAATCCAATCCGAGGGGGTTTAACACCTGAACTTGTTCATGAAGGAACTGTTGACTCAGCCGACTCAGCAGATCCTCATCGTATTTTAGCCGCTTCACCGAGTCCGGACTGAAGACTTGAGGCGAGGGAAGGTCGGTCGAGCTTTGGTTGAGGTCTGAGGAGGAGTGGGTTGAGGTTGGGGGCGACTGGCATTCTTCCTTCGAGCATTCGGCCGCTCTTTTTCGACTCCGCCGTTCCGTTTCCTCATTCAGGACCTGATTGTAGACTTCAGGGTGTTTGTCGCGCAAGTGTCGACCCGCCACGGTCGTCGACGGTGGCCATGTGTAGGTTGCTGTGCACAATCCCACCTCACATTTGTAGACATTCAGCTCTCGTTGAACCTTGAAATGTCGCCAGATTGAGTGCCGTCCGTGGAACTTGGACTCTGCCGGGGATTTTGTATTGGACTGGGCGTTCAGCTGTTGTGGTGGGGTGGGGGGAGAGGTGAGCTGCTGATTGAGTTGTTGGAAAAGGAACGGGAAGTTGAGGAGGTTGGCTGGAGGAAGGAAACTGAGCGGGTTGGCCTCGAAGTTGGCCGGAT
Source organism: Bursaphelenchus xylophilus (assembly GCA_904066235.2). Lineage (NCBI taxonomy): Eukaryota > Metazoa > Nematoda > Chromadorea > Rhabditida > Aphelenchoididae > Bursaphelenchus > Bursaphelenchus xylophilus. Next base: position 4,180,872 of record CAJFCV020000004.1, read on the forward strand.
CCGGAGGGTTCAGCGAGTTGAGGAAGAGATGTGGAGTCATCAGATTGCGCAACTCTTCCGAGTCCATCATCGCCTTCAAACGGCATGATTAGGATTGTTTTAAGGCAAACATTTCGCGAAATCAAAAGATATGAGTAGTATGAGCTACAATAGAGTAGACTATGGGAGTTTAGGCAGTATTTACATGTAAAATTTGCAAGAATACCAAATTTAAGTCATCAAAAGTTAGGACAAGTATCTTTAACCCTATTTTAGTGCCAAATCAGTGGCCAAGACTTCCTGCACCCCGGATTATTAGCTAAAACAAATCAAGGGCCAATCAGCCGACTTTATAAACGCTTACAAGCCCATCAGAACCTGTTATAAAGACCAATAAATTCCAAAAGATCAGAGAAAAGCGAAAAGATCGCGGCGAACGCAGAGAGAGGCGACCACTTTTTTAGGTATGAAAAAATGACCGAGAAATGACTCGTTTTTCCCAATGTAGCAAACAGTTGTGCCCCGAGGGCAAAATGCGGACCGGGGCTTTTGAAGGGAGAAGGGCCGATGAGTTGGTATTATGAATATTGTGGGAATGGGATGTGATTATTGTTTTAAATTAAACATAACGACTCCCGAACTGGAACAGTCATGATGGGAAATTGTTTGAGAGACATGACCCCCTAAGGGCCTAAAAACTTACAAAAAAAATCAAAAAAAAATTGGGAAAAAATCAAGAAATCTCGTTTGCAAAACACTAGCACGTGCTAGAAAGACAAACAAAGAATAATCAGGGAGTAAGAAGTATAAATAGCTCTACCTTTTACATTTTTAGAAACATATAATTACCTCTAATTTATCCCATTACACCTAGTATAATATCAGCTTTACAGAATTCTTTATAGAATCGTAGGAGCTCCGGATTACATTACAAACTTTACACTGTGACAGCACTAATTTGCAGATCGTAAAAAGTTTTAGTCGTACTATAAAAATTAGCAATACAGTAAGTTTGATCTCGCACAGTGCAATCAACAAAAAGTCAAAGTCAGAAACACAGGAAACCCCCTCGAAATAATGGCTCATACAGTAAAGCAGAGAGTGTGTTAAAGGTGTAATAGGCATGGCCGACCTCGAACACATGTGGAAAGTGTAAATGTAAATCCCCCCACATCCCAAAAACGTTTCAGAAAGATGGGCGGGGCCGCCGGATATGTGGAAGATCTGGCGTCGTATGTTTACAGATTACACCTGGGGAGTCATGGCTGATGACGTCCCATGACGACTCGGATCGCGGGCGTGCGGAATTCTTGGCCCGGATAGAGATTAGCCCGCACTACTGTTTAAGGACTACTGTTTACTTCGGCTTTTGTCTCTTCCCTTGTAAACAGCGGTCAAGAGGAGAGAGAGAGAGGGGTTCGCGGAATATTTCAGATCATCCCCGCAGGTGTTGTTGAATGTCAGAGAGTGAGGGGGAAGGGGGAATGAGGAACGAGAAACATTGGGGACAATAACATCAAGAATAAGATAAACATTAATCTTATTTTAGATGTTGCCCAAGGCAAGCAGTCGGCTCTCTTAGATCAGGATGTAAGGGAACTTTCAAGGCCGTCAGAGAGTCATAATGCGACGGGTTTACCTTTTAAGGAATCCAAGTTTTTAAAAAAACTTTGATGACTTGTCGACCCAAGTGTAATATGTTGACGCCTTTCGCTATATGGGACATTTGTCAAGTGCCGTCACAATACGGGGTCTTTCTATCTTAATAACGATTTTAGAGAGCGAACAATCTGTTTAGGAATCTTCTTTCATATTATACCCCGATGTTATCAATGATGACAAAGGCGCCAAAAAAGTTTAATTTCGACTCCTCTACAAAGCGAAGGCCTAATCTAATGAAAAGCCTATCATAACCAATGAATCTACAATCTAATTAAACCAATAATCCCGTCCCATCCCCGCTTCACACCCGGATATCCAGCGATTAACAAAAGGAGTCCGTGGAGATCTCGGAAAACGGCCAAAACACTGTACGTTTCCCAAATCCACGCCCCCACGGGCCCTCCGGGGTACCGTAGGGGATCCCGTCGGAGAACGGCGGATGTCACGCGGGCCCAGATCATCCGGCCCTGAGGCCATTTCCCCCCATTTTTGGCGGGGATTCCCAAATGGCATTGCGCAAAACAAGAGATTTACCTGAGGGCTTTGTTTTAACGAATGTTTACATGGACTCCGGATGTGGTCGAGGGGAGATAAGCACCGCGACTTCGCGGCTTAAAAGGCCCCATAAACATGGCATTTCGAGGGTGATAACACTGTGGGATCAGACCTCGTGTTCCGCGTGATGGGAGAGGATGCGGATCTCACGAAAAAATCGTGTTTTTGCGACATTTGAAACAAAAACTTTGCAAGTGTACGTTATGTTAGCTACAATAGCGGATAAGTGGTGGATATCAGACATTCCTCAGCTCTGATGCTTTTAATTAGCACCCAATTTTCCATCCTCACACCTAATGTCTAGTGCAATATACGACTGTCAACGCCCTATCCGACCGTAACTTGTACTCAACAAAAATCAAATTCATGGGTCAAAAATAACTTGATACTCGCTCGACCCTCGCTAATTTCACCAATTACCTTACAATTTCGGGCCTGCTAAACTGATTAAATCCCCGGTCCCACCCCCCGCTGCACACGATGTAATCCCCGTCTGTAAAACCCTCAAAGAACAGTGGGCTAAATGGGGATATCATTAAATCGCTAATTGACTTAATCAGGGAGCCAAAAATACCCGCAAAAGATTTGCGGGAATTTCGCCTGCGGCCATGTGGAAATGAGACGTTTTACGAAATGAATTAATCATAATAGAGCCGTCCAGAAGCGGGGATGTACGTGCAGGATGCCCGGTGTTATTGTAGGAAGTGGTGATGTTGGAGGGGAATGGATCAGAATTGAGGTGACTTTGTTAGCATTATATCTTGATGTACATCAACATCTTGATATCAAATTTAAAAATTGGTTATATTAAAGTATCCTCTAATAGTTACTGGCAAGAGAATAGACAGTAATGGAGTAAGAGGTCCTGTCCATAATTTTCGACGTCCATTTCCTTTGATTTTCTACTGTAATATTCAAAAATCATCAATTCTTCGAAAGCCGACACACCATAGATTCGTCAGAGGTTTGGTCCTAAAAGTCCCAGAATTATCTCTAAATATTCCAGAACATCAAATAACAAGCTCTTTGGGGTACGAAGTGATCCCCAAAAACAACAGTAAGTCCTCGGAAATCCGAAACAAAGGCCATTAATGGCAAGTGTAATAGAAATGTCTCCCCCCATTTCCTTGTATCCACCGTTACTTATAACCCAACATCCGCTCCGTTATATAGCGGGGATGAGCTAAGCCATGCCCAGAACCGGCAGATAATCAAGTGGGATGTAGAAATACGAGATCCCAGTGTAATACTCGAATAATATGTAAATATCAACGAGTCGACGCCTCCTTGCCAAGTAATCGCTGAGCGAGTAGTCTCAAACAAGCATGACCCACATCTAGGAGGGATAATCCCAGCAGGGATTACGGTATTGTTTGCGTACATTGTTCCTCTGGAATCGGGAAAGGCCCCAAGGCGGAAATCCCGGACCCAATTCACGTGAATCTTTGTGTATTCCTCCGAATACAGTGCGTATGATAAGCCGGATAAGGAGGGGGGGATATAAACAAGCCCACAGGTCCCGCGCCTGATGGTAAACAGGCTGCGTGTGGGATGCCAAGGTACGGGGAAGAAGACGAGATGTACCTCCTCCTTTGTCAAGGATGTTATGCGAATTTACGTAGGTGATTACTAGGGCATAAGGGAGGCTTTGTTTACGACTCTACCGTATGAAAGACTGGTACTTTGAAAGTTTTCCCCACTATTCTAATTTTTATTGCAATCAGTCTGTAAGTCGTGGGATCAAGGCATGATAAATCCGAAACTTTGAGCGAATGAAAGCTCATAGATTTTTAAGCCGTACGCAAAGTTTTTAGTTCTTCCGTAGCAGAGGTCGTCGAAGTTATAGGAAGACCAGGGACCCTTCTTTTCGTAGCCGTTCCTCTTCACTCTCCATAATCTCTCGTCTCCAAATCTTGTTGCATATCTCGGCTGCCATAGCAAAGCATTAGCTAAAATTTTTGCAAAGATTTTAAAAGTGCTGCATGAAGTACAATCTTCATGCATCACTGTTTATATTAATCATCATCAAACTCCACCACCCTAACTGTGTTGTCTACACTTTTCCTCCAATTATCCCGATCACCATCGTCTCAAGCCCTTGCACTTTTAAACCCCGCTGTAAAACTCGTAGAAATCCTGATGTCTCATCGCTCTCCGCACTGACAATCTTGTAATCCTGCAGCGAATCATCGGTATTCTCCCTGATGCAGTCAGTTGTAATTATAATCCCATTACACACTGAACTTTACTCTGGAGATGATGCAAAACGAAGCGAGAGAGGGGGGATATAAGTGGACGTGGAAGATTCGAACAGGTTGAAGGACAGGAGTTCATGACGAAGACGCGAATCCAATCGCGTCAATGAACTTTAAAACAGGGAGGCCAAGGATCGGATCTCTCGAATAATATCAATATTTGTGAGTGATGTCAGACAGGGGATACGAAGGTTTAGGCTTTTTTTGCTTTATAACAAAGAATGGGAAGTTGTCATCAGACGCAAAACATGTTGACAATTAGGGTATTAGGGGAAATTTTGGGAAATAGAACGTAGTCTATTAGATTCTCTCAAGTGAGATGCTTCGATTTTTGTGAAACTTGGCATAGAACAAGATTAGAATTTCCTAATACGCTAGCGAGATTTTTAGCTCGCACTTTGCAGAAACCACCGATATTTTGAGGGCTAAGGCTGGGAAAGACGGCAAAAATCCTGCGGAAATTTCCCGGGTAAAAATTCATCAAAATCTAAAGACCGCAACTCGAGACTTTCCCCTTTAAAATAGCTCCCTGTTCACCTCAATAAAACATACTCTTAAACTCACTTTGACAGTCTATTTTACAGAGGCCCCACGACAATATTTTCTACAAAGTCCTCTGCAAAAAGTGGCCCCATCAATTCCGCTGATCCAATTAAAATTACACCCCCATTTCTTGTCCTCCACCTGTCCTGAACATGACTTTTTCCCCGCCTTCCAACTACTAATTGCTCCGTTATTCAAATCCCCAAATCCCGTCCCCATTTTTTTAATCGAAATCTGATTATGTTACAGTATGCCGTCGATTAAAATGTCATTCTTTTGGGCTACTAATCCCTCCGATCCCGCGGAATCTGACCCCTTTAAGATTTTGGTGCCCTCAGGGTTTTAATTAACTCATTAATTGCACGGTGCTAATCATTCCAATTAGTGTGAATCCCCGTTTTTTTTCAAATTGCCCGAGCGGATTAGCCGGGAAAATTTACAAATTTAGAAAATTTATGCAAAAAAGAATGCCACAAAGTTGTGATTAATTCGATTAACGAGGGAGTTGCGTCAATACGAACGTATTTTTGGGGCCCTCAGACAGCTGTGAGAAGGATAAGATTAGAGCAAATTCCAGATATCCCAGGAAAATTAATCGAAAATTGGTCTGGAATATGAAGTTGAGAGTCAATTAGGAGGATTTAGTAAAAGTTACATGACAAATTGACAGAAAAATTTTGGAGTTTTTAGGGAAATTTCGCAGCTTGTAAAACCAAAAAGTTAAGAAAGCAAAGGATAGAGATTTTGATAAAAATTGATGTAAAATCTCGTGGGGGGCTAAATTAAAATAGAAAAACATATTTTAAATTTTTACTTGCGATTCGTAGAAAGAACCCAAATTTTACAGTAAAAATTTCTGATTTTTTTGATTCTCAAAACGAAATTTCGGGGTCTATTCGACGTGAATAATTCAATTTTCCTACAAAAAATCAATTTTTTTCCGATGAAAGTTCAAAAAGTTCCGGATGATTTTTTTCTGTCTGACCGTCTCTACTCATTTTGCGTGCTCTCTCACCCAAAATATCGTTAAAAATCTTGGCTTTGGTTGCAAAGCATGAGCTAAAATTTTCAGCGATAACTCTTTGAAGCGTTCAGAACAGACAAGCAAAATTTCAGGAAAATTGAAGCAATCGTCTCAAAATTATATTATCCATGACATTTCCCCTAAAATAGCCAAATTATGAACCTTTTAATCACAAGTCTTGCTCAAATAAACTCTCCAAAAACTCCGAACGCCGACTACATTTACTTCAGAATTCATTGATCCCCACTTTTCTGCCTATTGACTCCAGAATATCAAACGTTTTTTGAGTGTTTCAATGCCATTAAAGAATAAAATAAAGGAACGCGCAAAAGTCACTTCAAATGTCACTTGGCATTTCGAATCTTTTTTCTCATTTCTTGACAGTGATTTGGAGACCCCAAAGAATTGCGGATTCTGAATTTCAGCGGGGACAAAGGGCTTTTTGATGGGTCTGGACATGATGTTCAACATGACAAGAAGAGATTTTTATACTTCGTGGAGAAGCTGTGGATATTTTTAATAGAGAACAAAGCTTTTCGAAATCTCGGACTCGTGTTTAAGGGGAAATTTTTGCAAAAAATTCGAACCATCTAGACCTTGAACTTGGCATTAATTTTTTTCTCTCTTTAACTCACTAAATCCCTTTATTTAGCACTCGGTTATGACTCAAACAGCATTTGGGACGCTCTGTGATATCTAACAAATGTCATGATTTTGAGGAAGAGACAAAAATTAGTCATGGATATTGTGACGAAAAGGATGATATTAGACGTATCTGCGAATAGTTTTACGCTACTTTTCAGTATATAAAATTTTAAAAAGCTTACTGGACTATCAAAATATGATTTTAAGCAAAAACAAAGGCTGTAATGAGTTCTACAGAGGTCAAATCATAGGCTATCTTAACCAAACATCCTTTGCATATCACTAAACTATTCCAAACCTCAAGAATCTTCTCCATTCCCCATGAGAAGACGGTACTTTCTCCGTTCAAGCGCTTGGAACACACGCCAATCTCGTCGCTAATCCCTCGGATTTCCAAAATGTCATAACAAAGACCTGCGGACGCTCGAGATGACATTTACCGTATGATGCGCGGAGTCAAAACGCCGCCGTTGACGTGAATCCGACACGGATCGCCCGAGGGGATTAGGGCCGATTTATCCGCGGCCAAAGATTACTCCGGGCTTAGGGTCAGGCGCTGATGTCATGACCGTTGCGCAAACATCAGATATCCAAATTGGGTTACGGTAATATTGCGTCGATTTTTGGGAAAAGAGAATTTTTGGATTTTTTGGGAAATTTAATTTTCATTAAGATACTTATAGAAGGTGAAGGTAATTTTGGCTCTAATCGCTGTGAAATTGTAGTTTAAGTAGTTTAATTGGGATATACGAAATATTTGAGACATTTTCCATGTCTATAAAATGCTAGAATCGACATTTTAAGCTATCATTTCTTTAATTTTACATCAAATTTTCCCAGAACTTCCTTCAAAAAGCAAAAATTGACAAAAAATCTGCAAAAAGTTTGTTACAGTAACTCCTCCAGCCTATAAAGTACAAGATTATAGGCCTTCAGAGAGTCCTTTCTCCATTTCCCACCAATTGCGTAACATTTTTTTGCGGCAAACATTCTTGTTTACTGAAACATGCACCTTATCCTCGACCATCTACTGTAATCTCGCAAAATTAAAGTCCACACAGAGCAACAACAGGCCGCGGATTTCGTCATGTGCTAGTGGAAGATGTTAATCGAGGATTATCGGGAAGAGAAAACGTGCCCGGCACATTCTTCTCTCCACCGGGCATTACGAATCGACCAGGATATGGTGCAAAAAACAAGTTGTAAACACCGAAACAATGGTTATTACGGGCTTAGGCAGGGTGCAGCAAACATCCGAGGATCTTTGTGGGTGTATAGTGAAGCCAAGAGGGGAATTATCTGGGCCGGTGTACATGATTTCACGCGTTATATTATACATGGCTGGCTGATGGAAAAATTTTGAAAAATCGTTTCCAAACGCGCATTTTACAAATTTATTTTTTACTCAAAACGCAACTAAAGGAATACACAATGTCCATACTGACAAATAAAACCGATATAAAAAGGGTATTATTGCGTATTTTACACTTTTCGCAAAGAACTTGGCAAAACCTCCAAAAAAGACAAGATTTTGGCTGTATTGTTGCAAAAAAGGTTCGAAAGAACAATTTTAATAATATTGATTATAAATTTTAGGGCTGCATAGCTAAAAATGAAAGACTAGACTACCCAGGATGCAGGTAATATTCGTTTATTCGCTCCAAAAATCTAAATCACCAAAAACTTTGGCTAAACTGCATGCAGCTGCATGTATAAAGTAAATTGTCGTATTTCATTGGCAGTGAAGGCCATTTGAAAGTTATGATAACTTGACAGCATAGCTAGCGGTATTCGGAAATACCACAGGTCATAACAGAGGCTATTACCAGCTATCAAATCGCTTTACTTGATCTTGGCCGAAATATGATGAAAATAAAGTAAATCATGCCATAATTGGCCGTATCTTCAACAAAAGGGATGACAACTACACTCCCACTAGTCTATGGAATCTACAAAGTGGTGTCTTAAAATTAAAAATTAAACAGAGATCCTCAAACATCACAAATTATATTAAACATCATCATCAGCTCGAAGAAATTCCAAGATTATGGCTATTATTCAATTACACCCCAAATCTGTGCAAAATCCAAAAATCCCCGAAGCACTAAAGAGCACCGTGCATTCCGCTACGTGCTCGGCGCTCCAAAATAAAACCAATTAGGGTCGCAATAATTGGAAAATAATCCCGGCTTCACCTCTGTTCCCCCCATTATAGATAAAGATTAACAGCGGGAGGGGCGCTGCAATCACAGATTACATGTAAAAATACACTCGTAATTGTCGAGATGCGGCTAATTGGATTAGTTGGTTGCACTTGGTACTCGGAACAATTTTGTAAAACACAATTGTAATCCAACAGTTGTAATCCAGCTGTGGGATTGTAATCCTAATGTAAAATGTAATGGGCATGATGTGGAAATAGAGAATAGCATATCTGCAGAAGTCTGCAAGAACAAATGAGCTCTTTATTGAGGCATTTTTGGACAGAAAATGGCATCAATAATGCCATGGATAAGATAAATTAAAATTGAAAATTTAAAATTTTTACCCGACGTATTTAAACGAAATTCGGCATAGTAAAAGCTCACAAACTTCTTTCGAATAATCCGAAATTTCCAAGCGCGTTATGCAGAAACAACCGAAATAAAAATTTTTTAATTTTTCAAAATTTTTTCGATTTTAATTAAAAAGCAAGAAATAATTTAGCAGTAAAATACGTTAGATATAACTGTAAATTCATAAAAATACATCTGCAAAAACGAGCACTCCTAAAAAATATTCAAAAACCACTTTTTCCCAAAAAATCTTCAAAAACATCATGTATAATATAAATCTTCTCCAAAGTCTAACAAGTATCTCCTAGTATAACAAGATGACCCCTGAGATATCCAGAACAACCCCTGTAGACCCCAAATAGCCCCTGTAATGTTACGTAAGCGATAAATCAGAGGTGTTGTCAGCAGAATCTTATCTTTTACAGATCGCTCGGCATGACATTCCCTATTATTAATTGCGTTGGAGACAGGGTAAAATACGTTTGGGAAACAAAAATCAAACTTGAAAAACTAAATTTGCAAAAAAATTATATTATCCATCACAAATTTTGATGATTTTAATCTAATTTCTTTATTGTCATCCTCAATTTTGCTCAATTACAATAATTTAAAGCATTTTGGGAATTTCAAAAGCATATGTAACACTGTAAGATTTCGTATTACTTTTCTAATCCCCTAAACAGCAAAAAAAAGTCAAAAAAATGTAATGCCTCCGGGCGATTTGCGTAATCCCTGGTGCTGGCCGCTCCAACAGACGCAGTATAAAGTTCGCAAGGTCACCAAACTAATCCACGATGAGACAATCGACCATAAACAGGCCGCTGATCCGCACATCTTGTGACATAACATGTTTATGTTACAGTAATCTGTTGGGAATGATGCGGGCCTGAAGTGGGGCTTAGAATTCGGTTGTTATGGACGAAACAATGGCCGCAACCAGACCTGAAGAAGGGCGAAACCACAAGTTCTCGGATTACAAAACAATTGGCGGGCATAAAGGATGGGCAGGTAAATTCGGTCATTTCGTATGCCACAATGGCCAAGTCGGAGATAGTGCGCTGTCATGGCGATAAATGACTCTACCGTACGACGTCGGAAGAGATTGGCGAGAGGAAAAGTGCAGACGTTGTGCAAAATCAAAGGCTTTAACAAAACTCTGGTTGTCTTTGCCATGGATAGTATAAAATCAAAAATTTGCCCACTTACAACAACACCTCATTGTCAAAAAGCTTGCTGACCCCAAAAACCCTCTCAATCATGTTCGAGTAATCGCTGAACATACGAACATATCGCGTATTCGTCAAAAATAATGATGAGAAGCGGAGAGAGTGCGGATAATGGAGAGGGCGCAAGAGAGGCGAGAGAAAACGATGATTTTATCGCTGAACTGTCAGTTATTTCTGATCCCAACCATTAATTAGAGGACAAGATGATGAGAGAGAATTTTTACGGGAAAATTTTAACATCAGAATACTCAAATTTTTGTGGGAAAAATTTATGCAAATTTTTGGGATAGGGTAAAATACGACCAGATAATAGATGAAAAGGTATCCAACGTGGTAAAAAAATATTTTAAAGACTAGACGGCAAGTCAGAAAAAACAATTTTTTGTGAATATTGAAATTTTTATGCGAAGAATTATGCAAATTTTTTATTATTTTCTACAATAAAATTTTTTAACGGAATTAGCCAAAACACGATAAATAAAATTTTTTTTTCTAAAATACGGCCCTTTAACAAATTTTTTTCAAACACTTTTTTTGAATATTCAAATTCATCAGCCAAAATTTAATTTCACAGCCCAAACATCACAATGGATAATTTACGGCTCAATTGTCACCCCATCACGATTTCCGTTACTTTTTGCTACTTTTTACAACCCATAAATTGTAAGTCCACTTCTATTTTCTGACAGCCCTTTGATTGACGCTTTAATTTATGATAAAAAGGCCCCGAAAAGTTGCGAGATAACCGCAAACGGAATGTCTGAAACATGGAGATTGAGGTAATTTGGGAAGGCGGACAAAGTTTTTTTTTATTAATTTATATTACACTTGACATCAAAAAAGTCTGGATATTCAATTAGCCCGAAACAAATCCTCATTAATTTTGGGGATTTGCGGGGATTTTAATTAGTTTGATGGCCTTAGGGGTCTCGCTAATCCAGGCATGGTGGATTTGGAAAAAACGGATATTGGTTTAGGTATATTAATATCAAATTGAAGGTATTTTTGGATTTGAAACGAGATTTACCATGGGGCCTACGTAGAAAATTGATGTTTTCCAAGTGTAAAATTAGTGAGTTTTATTTGATTTCATAAAAAATCGGAAAAAAGAGTCGTTTTCGGCCAACAAACCGTGATTTTGGCTAATATTCAATTAAAAAATGTTTTGAAAATTATTGTAAGATACCCCATATACTGTAACAAACATCGATTTAGACCATAATATGTAGAACATGACTATCAAATTTCATTTTTCAATCATTTGATGTCAAGTATAATATATTTTGTCTAGAAATGATCGAAACCAAATTTAAAAAAGAATTAAATCGGGCCTAGAATACGTTTCAAGTCATTTCCTATTATAAAAAAGTAGTTGTGAGCCAAATTACATTCAATATCACAATTTAAAACCCATTTCTAATCATCTGATATCAAGTATAAGATTTGGCCAAAAATTGCCAAAAAGAAACAAAATAATACCTCAAACAAAAAACATTCAAAAACACGTGTCTTGAATTTTTCTTTAACCCTAAATCAAGCTTCTTCACACTTCATGTCACCTCTAAATTCCACTTCGGATCACCTGATACCAAGTATAATATAACAATTCTCTCAAAAATACAAAAATCGTCGTTATTTTGCAGTAGAAACTCCAAAGTTCAGCAACCGGCATTACTCTTCCTTCACAGCCCCTGCGGGCATAATGAAAATAGCAAACAAAAAGCGGGCCCGATTAAAGTTTGTTATAAGGAAGAAGGTTATCAGGAATTATGAGCACAATTCCCATTCCTCATTAATCTAAAATTGGACCGGCCGCTCCACAAACATACCGAAAAATGTCAGAAGAGAAAGGTCATAAATTACCTGCACTGTTCTGATTAATCGGCCCTTGCACGGTGCGATTGGTTCCGTTCGTGATTGCACGGTGCGATTGTTTTTTTTTATCAGACTCGTCCCGAAAAAGCAATGTAAATAGAGAGTGCCCCAGGGCATTTCATGGAAATGATAAAGGTGGAGGCCGATCCACGGATAACGTTATACGAAACGGTCAGGATGCGGAAAACAGTAATAAATTTGCAAAAAAACGGAAAATTGTACTGATAAAAAGCGACTAGTAGTCGGAATGTCACCCTAAACAGGATTTTTGGGGTGCTTAAACGTTCCAACAAAAATTATTTTTGGATTTTTTTAGCAAACAATTATAAAATTTTTAAATTTTTAAAAATGAAAAATTTTGGCTAAATTTGATGACTCTTAAAATTACAGTATAAAATAAGATTTTGAGTCTACTCCAAACAAAAAAAATATACATGATACCAAACGGCATCAAAAATTATATTATTCATGACACTTGATGTCTCCTTTTTTGTTTTTCTTTGCTGATTCTAGCCTCCTAAATCTCTGATATCATTTGAAAATTACTTGAAAACCCTCAATAAACAGTAACGTCTCAAAATTTTTCCCAAAACCCCTCAAAAATTTGCATAAACCAACCTAAATTGACCAATTTTGTCTTCAAATGTCTGATCTCGGCTTCCAAGCGAACTCTCATCGCCGACTCTCTCTCCAGACTGTTGGCCAGATTCTGGCTTGTTTGGCATTCAGTTTTGAGCAGATTCTCGATGTCTCTCAGCTGCTCATCCATCTGATTTCGACTTTGTTTCAGCTCGGAATTCTGGGATTCCAGTTTCTGAAGCTGCTGTTTCCATTGTTTCTCGTTCTCGTCGGCACTGCAAAGGAATGTAAAGATAATTTGGAGTGTTTATGGTAAAATACGGCAAGTCAAAATGGTCACTGGTTCTTCATTTTCCGAAAAGCTTGGGCTAAATCCTTTTCAAGCCTAAGGGGGCATGTCTCCTAGATTTGCGTAGACCGCTTGGTATGTCTTTACAGCGACTCTAAAAATTTTAGGGGTAAGAACTTTTGAAATTTTTGCCGCGGGAATTGGCGCGCTGACCCGGTGACCTTCCTGCAACCGTATGTTAGAAACTTCTGCAGATAGGACAAAAATTCTACTGTAAATATGTTACCTTAACACAGTACTTTCATGCCATGTATACGTTTTTTCACAAACTGTTTCATGGCAGGAAAAATCGAAGAAAAATTAATGTCCATTTTTTTTGGCCCACCCTGTACAATGAAAAAATTTTTTTGGCAAAAATCGAAAAAAATCATCATTTTTCGCAAACTTGCCAAAAATGATGACTAAAAAAAGTAAAATACGGAATTAAAAAAAATATTAGAAGAACTCACCGTGCCACTCCGAGTAGCGGGACCACTCTGACAAACAGTTTCCACCATGGCCATTCCCTCAATTTCAAGTATTGCGAGAGATTTCTTTGCAAACAAGTGATCGCTTGCTCTTGGATTCGACGTTTCTCCAGCCATTTCCTCGACAAATGAAGACGACATTCGCGTTGGAAGGCCTCAATCACACCTGAAATGGGGAAAAAATTATAGTAGGATCAATTTAAAAAGTTCGAAATTTTTGAATTCTCAGGTCCTAAAAATTAATTTGTGGTTTAAAAGTCTGAAATATGGTGTGAAAAGGTCCAAAATTAAATTATGTTGGCAAAAATTTACCAAAAATATTCAAATTGACCGATAAATAAGTAAAAAACCATCCAAAAACAGCTAACAGGAGAAGTACCCCAAGTGCGACGCTCATATTTTTATGAAACTTGGCACAAATTTAGAATAATTTTTTCTAAGATATATTTCGCGAAAATCCTGGCTCGCGCTTTGCAGAAACAACCGAAATTTCAAGATCAAAAGTTGGCGAAAATTTGACAATTTTTGCCGAATTTCGGCACGAAAAGTTTCATACCTATTTCTACCGTAAAGGGTATAGTTCAGCAAAAAATCAATTTTTTCCGCACGAAACTAGCAAAGTTATAGCCAAAAAGGGGTTTTCTCTCTGCCCGCTCTCCGCGTTTAGTGCACTCTCTCGGCGGCAATGAGCGTTGCACTTAGAGTAGTTCCCTTGCAAGAAAGGTAAAAAAAATCGAATATTTTCTAAAGTTCTCACCCGACAAACAAAGGTCCCTCTTCTCCTCGAGTTCTGCCAACACATCAGACCTGACCAACACCTGTGAGATGCCCAGACGATATCTGAATTCGAAAATTTGCATTTTCTCGAAGATCTTTTTGACGGCGGATCTGTCATCCAGAGTGTCGCTCAGGCTCAAATTTGTGTAGTTCTCCTTGACCAGACATTGGAAACGCCTCCGGAAGTCGCGGAAAGGCATTCTCTCGGGGTAGCCTCGGTTCGTGGCCCTCACCGAATCCATAATTAGGCCGGCGCGCAGCTGGGACCGGACCAAAGAAACGTCCATTAGGTCGGAACGACGTGTTCCGTCGACGGATTGCAGACAATGGATGAAATGAAGACGGTCCGAACGCTCCAAAAGCGAGATCAGATGGTCCTGCAACGAGAATGGGCGATATTATGGAGCTTCAAAGATTAGTCATATCAGGACCTAAAGTAATATAAAAAAGACGATTGTTTATATCGGAAACACATTATAAATTTTTGTCGAGACACTTTGGACCCTCTGAAAGTACAAAGAGCCAAAATCGATGATAAAAAGATTAAAAATTTAGTATTAACAAGGAAAGTACTTTTATGGGGGCTCCTACTTTTTGACGGGACATACCTCAAAAAATCAGAAAAAATGTGCTGATCAAGGACATATAAATCCTAGCTGCCCATTTTGGGTTTTTTGGCATGTTTTGGCCGTCGAAAGTTTTGAAATATTTGCAAGAGGAAAGAATAAAAGAGGATTTGAAAGGCAGGAAAACCGATGAGTGAGTGGCGCAGTTGGTTGCGCAGAAGACTGGGGTTTGTGCGGAGGGGGGTTCGAGTTCCCTTTTGTGATTTTTTTTTATTTTTTGTTTTTTTGCTGTAAAATACAAAATAAAGTTAAAAAACAATGATAGAGGCTTTTCATTTCCCGTTGGCTATTAATTAGAAGTCAAAAACGCGACTTAACGTCATCCCCTACTTCTAACGTCATCCCATTCTTACATTGTTCAATACAATACACAAACCGATCCGCCATCTCCTGTTCTTCTCTGGCAGCGGCTTCAGCGTCCCCAACACCATATTTGTCCAACAATATGGACACAACATTTTGCGGCGAAAATTCGGACATTTTATGACTGCACGTCACAGGAAAATGAGTGTTTCTTGACACCCTTCCGTGATTTTTTCGCGTCCCGACATTTCGGGTCAGGGACAACTCGGGTCGCGACAACTCGGGTCAACGACAACTCGGGTCAACGACAACTCGGGTCAACGACACTTCGGGTCAACGACATTTCGGGTCAACGATACCGTTTAATATTTTCGCTTCGGGACTGTGAAAAAAGAATTTTTTGGTGAATTTGAGAAATTTTTGAAATGTTTTCGCTTCGGGACTTGGAAAAAAAGGATTTTTTGTGAAATTTGAAAAAAATTTGAAGTGTTTTCGCTTCGGGACTGGGAAAAAAAGATTTTTTGGAAAATTCAACAAAATTTTGAAATGTTTTCGCATCGGAAGTAGAAAAAAGGGTGTCTGACTGAATATTAACTGTGGTGCCGGCAGCACTAAAATTTTGTCTAAAACCAATGGTACCACCTGGTACTATATAGTACCACGTGTTTTTGGGCTCTACTAAGCACCAAACCATCACCATTACTGCCTCATGACCAAATTTTCACTTCTCACAAAACAGTACCAGTTGGTACTATATAGTACCAAGTGTTAAAACGTGTTTTTGGGTTCTACTAAGCACCAAACCAACGCCATTACCGCCTTACGGCCAAATTTGCACCTCGTACTAAATAGTACCAGGTAGTACTATTTAGTACCAAGTGTTAAAAATGTGTTTTTTAAGCAGTACTAGGCACCAAAACAACACCATTAACGTCTAAAAGTGCTATAAGTCGAAAAATTTTCAAAAAGAATCCCTAAAGGCAGTAAGGTAACAGAAACCCAGTTTTCATATTCAGTCAGTTCATACTCAGTCAGCTCGAAAACCTTTCAAATTTTATTCAAATTTCACAAAAAATCCTTTTTTTCCAAGTCCCGAAGCAAAAACATTGAAAAATTTTTTAAATTCACCAAAAAATTCTTTTTTCCAAGTCCCGAAGCGAAAATATTAAACGGTATCGTTGACCCGAAATGTCGTTGACCCGAGGTGTCGTTGACCCGAAGTGTCGTTGACCCGAGTTGTCGTTGACCCGAGTTGTCGCGACCCGAGTTGTCCCTGACCCGAAATGTCGTAGCGCCGATTTTTTGGCTTCGTTTATGTTTTTAAGTCGCGTTTTTGACTTCTAATTAATAGCCAACGGGAAATGAAAAGCCTCTATCATTGTTTTTTAACTTTATTTTGTATTTTACAGCAAAAAAACAAAAAATAAAAAAAAATCACAAAAGGGAACTCGAACCCCCCTCCGCACAAACCCCAGTCTTCTGCGCAACCAACTGCGCCACTCACTCATCGGTTCCCCTGTCTTTCAAATCGTCTTTTATTCTTTCCTCTTGCGAATTTCAAAACTTTCGACGGCCAAAACATGCCAAAAAACCCAAAATGGGCAGCTAGGATTTATATATCCTTGATCAGCACATTTTTTCTGATTTTTTGAGATATGTCCCGTCAAAAAGTAGGAGCCCCCATAAAAGTACTTTCCTTGTAAGATAGGTGGAAATTACTAAAACAATATAAAAATCGATGATTTTAGATGGGAAAATGTAAATTTTATATTGAATAAAAAATAAAAGTCAACTTCCCGACGCACTGAGCATCTATTTTCGTCATCTTCGAATTCAAACCAACAGATTTTCATTTCAGATATCCGGGAAAATATAAAATTTTTGATATTTCGTCAAAAAGATGAATATTTCGAGCAAAAGCCCCAATTTTCACATCGAATATCACTTAATAATTAAACCCCTAAACGACTCTTTTCCAGCCCCATTTACTCCAAAATAACAGCAAAAATCGCGATTCGACCCAATTAAAAAATGTTTTAAAACCTGCAAAATAAAACCGATATCCCGAAATCCCTCGAATATCGAATTAAAAAAATGCAGAAACCCGCTTTCGGCTTGCAAAAACAACTCTCCCCGACTTACGAATTGACTGGTGATGGCTGTGAAGAAGCCGCCAAAGGAGCCTCCGCCGCCGCCGACCGAAGCCACGATTTCGTTCACTGATTGGGTGGCTCTGCGCAGTTTGTAGGAGCCTTCCTTCAGACCGGGCACTGTGAAGAGTTCGGAGATGTAGGGACTAAAAAGTTTTTAATATTTATCCAAGAAAACTTGAAAAAATGGATAAATCTTGGACATCAAATCATCATGTATAATATAATTTTTTCACTCAGATCCGAGAAGGTCGATTTCCTTCAAATTATGCGTGGATTCACTAAAAACCTCTTGGACTAATGCTTGAAAATTTCAGCTTAATCTTTGCAATAGCACCCGAGATATTCAAAGATCTTTGGCCTACTACAATATCATGGATAATATAATTTTTGCCTCAAAAACGACTTCAAAACGGCAGAAGTGCATCAAATTAGCCGAAGAGACCCTAAAAAATCTAGAATCGACTTTTTCCATCAGACAAAAAAATCTAAAATTGTTTCTTCACCAAAACCAAGGATAATATTACTTCCGAGTAAGAAAACTTATTCCCCGAGCTACAATATGGGTTCACAGACGCAACACAAGCCTCTACTCTCAAATTCATTCAACAAATAGTAATTGAAACTCTATCCTGGCCTTGTTTTCCGTATAAACAAGCATTTCTCCTTATTTTTGCAAAAAATGATGACTAAACGGGTAAAAATAGAAAATTTTTTATATTGTTTTGGATGATAAATGCTGCAAGAAAGGGTCCGTGAGAACGGTCTGAGGTCATAAAAAATATGACCTTTTAATTATGACATTAAGAAAACTTATTTTTCGAAAAGTCATCAAAAAATCGGTTAAAAATAAAAATTTTTGCCAAAATTCATTCGCAAAATTCACAAAACTACTTCTGAAATTGTAAAATACGGACATGATAGACGGGTCTTCAAAAATTGCCATGCTTTTTTGCAAAAAAATCTCAAGAAACGGATTAATTTCCCTCCAAAAGAAGGAAGTAGAAACTCCAAATCTCGGTTCCAGTTTCAATCCAATATTGGCTGAGTTTATACGAAAATAAACTAATCACAGTCTACTCCTCCTATTCCGACTACTACTTACTGCTCGCAGATTGTTGTTGTCGGGAACTGAGGCTTTATTTCAGAGATGACATTATACTTGCAAATGGAGGAAAAATTTTTGGCAAAAAGGGGGGAGTTGATGATGGGGAGTGGGAAATAAGATGGCTACGTGATTTTGAAAGAATAAGCGAGACATTTGAGTGGGTTGTAAAGTGATTATGATAATTTTTTAAATTAATTTTTCTTTTTCTAGGAATTCTTGAAAGCGGAAGTACTTGAGAATCAAAGCCCAAAGGTTGAAAAAAAGGCAAAAATACGGAAGAAAGGTCACAAAGGTCATGATAGATTTTTAGCTCACATTTTGCGAAAGTCACCAAAATTTTTTATCGAAAAATTTCAGAAGTTTGGAATTTCTTCCATTTTTTCAAAGTTCAATTTCCTATCTGTTGCAAATGTAAAGCCAAAAATTTCTATAAAAAATCTACTTGTTCCTCACAAAATTGAGAAAGACATGGCCAAAAAAATTTTTCTCTGACCGTCCTCCTCATTCTCCGTACTCTCTCGTACGCAAAAATCTTTGAATATCTCCTCTGTGGTTATAAAACGCGAGCTAAAATTTTCAATAACTGATATGTAGGCTGCATGAAGTTTATGTCCAAAATTTGGGTTAAATCTGACTACTGACCTCGAAAAATTTCGAAAAAAAATTTGATGAGAATTCAAAAAAATTAAAATTTTTTGGTATACCAGACACCACGGTGTTTTTATTTTAGAAATTTTTTAGAAAAAAGTAATTTTTTTGAACTCTCCACCTCTTTAACCCACCTTTCCGTGTTCTGGAGCACCTGCGTCAAGGCGAAAATGGCTCCACTCGGTTTGATTTTCTTGAGCCATCCGTTCACCTTGTATCCCACCGAGAATTGATTCAATCCATGGCCCAGATTGAACTGGAATCTGTCCTTGGGCGATCGGCGGACCAACTTGCTCTCCTCCCAATGCATGAACACCCGCTCGATCAGGCTGTTTTCGTTGGCTCCGGGGAAGACGGACTCCTCTTCCAGCACGAAGAAGATCCCGCGCGGCTCTTCGCTGCGCTTCTCCACGTCCGCCGAGTTCAGGAGCTGTTGTTTGCGGTCGATTAATCGACACAAATGAGCGGGTGTGGCGAGCGGTCGCTCCACTTCCACCTCCACTTTCTCCCGCTCGTACAAATCGAGCGGGGACTTGAAGTTGGACTTGTAGAAGAGCTCGGAGATCCGCTCATTGTAGTAGTTGTAGATGAAGTCGGAGAGATCGGCGGGTTCGGAGGTGGAGTTCAAGAATGTGGAGCCGGGGATGTCCAGCAGAGAGATGGTGGTGAAGGCGGTGCTCTTGTTCAAATACTTGTTGATTTGATTCGTTATGGCGCCGAATAATTCGTTGTAAAGGGCTTGTACAAACGATTGGAGAGCTTCGTTTCCGGTTTGGTTCACGAGTTTGTAACGGCTGAAATGCATGGAATATGATTTTGATTTTAAAAAATTTTTTTTGAAAAACAAAAAAACAGTCAAAAGATATCACCATTCACAGCAAAAAAAATAAAATAAAATTTTTCAAAAAATTACAGTAACCCTACCTGCTCTGATCAAAGTTCTGCGAGCCCTTGAAAACGGCCAAATTGAGCTGATCGAAGCTGATTCCCAGCAAATCCGCCGCCTTCTCTGCATTGGAATGCCTTGTGAATGCTGATTTCGTCGCCAAATTTCCCTGCGCTCCCGAATAAATCAAATGCAGAATGGCGGCCAAGACTTTTTGCACGGCCAGAATTTGATTTTCCGAAAAATTGAGATTCCTGAACGCCTCCAAAACACGATGGAACGCTTCACTGGCCGCATTCCGATCCGTCTCCGAGAGGTTTTCGTCGAAAAATGGGCGATCGATGAGGTCGAAGCCGAGGGATTCAAAGGTTTTGGTGTCCAGGCCCTCCCAGAGGTAGTAGAAAATGTGGAAAGTGGAGTCGGTGGGCTTGCGGGAGGTCAGTTTCTCCAAGTCCAGGAATAAAGTTTGGATCTTCGCCGAGCTAAAATACGAAAAATTTTATCAAATTAAAAGGGCTTCAAAAAATATGAAAAATTCTTTTTTTAATTATACGACCTTCCAATGTAAAAAAATTAACAATTCAAAAAAAAATCTTAAAGCCAAAAAAGTCCTAAAAATCCGAAAATAAATTCTTTGCTTACTTTAATCCACTAGCCGTGTCGAATCCAAGGCTAATCAGTTGAACAAATCTCGAAGAATTCTGGTTCAATTCAGTTGAACAATTGCCAAATGCTTCCAAAATTCCGATCGCCAAAGAGATTTCTTCGTCTAAAATAAATTTCGATGATATTTGTACTGTAAAATAAGTTACATAAATTTGATTTTTAAACCAAATCAAGCAATATTTTTTGAATCTACAGTATCCTTACAGTCCTATTAACAACTTACAAGTCAATCTTTTCGTCCATCCCGCACATCCGCAGAGGAATTCAATGAAATTTCGAATCTGCTGACTCTTCCCCGAGCCCGAGACCCCATTAAAAACCACCGATTGTGGCCTCGACGTGATCTGTAATTGTCTGTAGACCTGCTGAGCTGTAGTGTAGATATGGGCGGGCATCTGGCTTCGCCTGCAGCCTTTGAAAAGCCTGATCAAATCCTGATTCAAACCCTTGATCTCCTGACTTTGCGAGGCCATATAAATCAAGTTCCGAGGGCCCGCCGAGGTGTACTGCAGGCCACTGCCAAGTCGATTCCTTAACAAATGAATGGCCGAGGTCTCGTTGATATTCTTCAAGGCCGCAATGTCATTGGCGCGATCGAAATTGGGGGGATTTGCCTTGTCCAGATCCGACGAATCGACGGTCATTTCCTGATCCGCCACTTTGATTTTGACCAGCCCATCTGGTTGATGATCCACAACCTCCACCAGACTATAGCCCGCCGAATGTACGAGCCAATAGCGTTTATCCTCCGGGATGTTTAGATCGGTTTCTTTGAACTGGCTAAATAATTGAAGCTGATCCCCGGAAACCGCGGTTTTTGTGGCCAATTCGGCAAGTTCGGGGACGACTTGGACACGAAGACGGATGCTTTGACCTGCTTCTTGGATCAGAGTCAGAAGTTCATCTCGCTTCAGACGATTTACATCCCGACCTTCCACTTGAAGCAGTTGGTCTCCCGGCAAAAGGCCGTTGAGAAGATCGCTCGGCCGCGGAGGGCCGTTCAAGTGGTCGACGGGCTCGGCGAAGACCAAATGCGATATTTCTGTGCCATTCTCGGTTGTTATTGGATATTGAATTCGACGGATCGTAAAGCCAAAGTCACCTGCAGATAAAAAAAATTGGTTTTTTAAAAAAAATTTCAAAATTTAACTTTTCGAAACTTTTTTTTGACACAAGATTTTAGCCAGAAGTGTGAAATATGATTACTAAACAATTTCAGAGTCTTTCAATATGTTCTAAACACAAAAAAGCTTAAAATTATATTATTCATGACCTACCAGCCACATTCCGGTGCAACACCACATCCCTCGCTTTGATTTGAACCGACTCCAACGCCGGCAAACTCAAATTGGGAATGTTGAAGGTTTTGGGCAAAGAATAAGTCAGATCCGACGACATATCTGACCTCGGACTTGTTGAACTTGATGATGGTTGACTGATCTGGTTCGGAGAAGCCGTCAAAGTCTTCAATGGGCTGCGCAAGGGATCATTTGGGTCCCTCTCAGGACTTTTCGCACCTGGAAAAACTTTTTTTTATTGTCTGTTATTCTGAAATTGTAAAAAAAATATTATAGTAATTTTGCATCGCACTGTGCAAAAATTTCAGGGATTGCCAAAAGTTGGCGGGAAACGCCGAAAAAGTCGTCCGATCTGGCAAGTTAAGCAACAAAACGCTTGATTAGCAGCGGGTTCGAGTCCGGGTGGAACTTATACCACAAAAATAAAAGAAAAAGTGAAATTTCAAAAAAATTTCTAAAAAAATCAAAATCAAAGAGCCGTAAATGTTATTTTACAGTCGAAAAAATCGTCGCTTCCCGGATTCCCCGGAGTAAATCCGCAAAATTTTGAGAAAATCCGCAAAAATCCGTGGATCGAAGGCGTTTCGGGTTATAAAATTGTTATTCTGGGTTCGCCGACTGCAAGAGAACTCCGGGTTTGGTGAGAAAAACACGCGAACCCCACAGATGACCTTCTCCATTCTTCGCTTCGATCACTCCTCGCCCTCTTCCACTCGTTTTTAATACCTGGGACGGGCGGGGAGATGAGTCCAAAAATGTTAATCTTGTGTACAAAAGCGGGAACGGGGAACCGGGATGCGTCACAAAGGGGATTTCACGTTTCGCGGAGGGCGAAATCGGGGGAAATTATATTGCTTTGGGTGATAAAAAGTGGGCTGATGGGATCAGGTGACTATTACAATATAAAAAATTGTAAAATCTAGGTGTAAAAATGTGAGTGGCTAAAATCTGCACGTATTTTAGAACCTTATTTCAGGAAAAATTTACAAAAAAATATTTTTTTTTTCAAAAATCAAAAATTTTTTTCGCCTTTTCGCCGTAAGAATTACTGTATATATCCCTAAAATCCAATGCACTAATCGTGAAAACTGACCTCCTTGTTTGAACAGTCGATTCTTCGTTTCCTCGAGCCTTTTTATTTCGGCCGCCGACAACTTTCCCTCAACATTATGGGCCGATGTAAGCCCACTGAATTGGAGGATTCTCTTCTTGAAGGATTTCTTTTCCCCCGACTTTGGTGGGATTGCTGGAGCCTGGCTCGGCTTCACTGGGACCACTGGGACCGAGTTCTCTTCGTTCTGCGATTTCTTTTGACGATGCCACATTTTGGGCCTAAATTAATGCAAATCAATGTAAAATCTTAACAAAAATCAGTAGTAAAGTATTTCCGAACGCTTTTAAAAGTACAAACACAAGTAAAAATTAAAATTTTAAAGTCAATTTAGCCCATAAATCCCCGAAACCCCAAATAATTTTGATAAAAATCAGCTCTAAACCCTTGTAAATCCTCTCAAATCCCCTGACAATCCCTATCCAGGAGATTTCCCCTCCAAAAAATGACCTCAAAATGGAGCGAACGACCTTTCCGAGAGAGGGAAAATTCGTGTCAAAAACCATGGAAATTACTCCATTAACAAGCGAAATTTCTATTACAAATTTTGCTCAAAAATCAAAAGTCAAAGGGTGAAAAAACACCTGAGCAAAGCGGAATGCCCATCAAAAATACATTGAGTGGTGGCCATTCGATCGGGCCGATATCTCGCGATATCCCCCCTTCCTTTTTTTACCCCCAAAAAAGCGCCAAAAATTTGGATGCGACCCCCAAACGCTCTGACCTTCCGAATCAAAAAAAGAGGCAATCGGAGGAACGGAATCGGAGTGAGTCACCCACTTTATTACAGTTTTATCTTTTTCTCTTTGTTGGGTTACTGTAACAGGAGTCAAAGTCGAATTTCGAAAAATTACAGTAGTCCTTGAACTAAATTTTTTTTGGAAATAACAATTTTAAGCCAGACTCCTTTTTGCATCAAGTTTCAGTATTAATTTCATAATTTTTTGAGGGTTACTGTAATATAAGTTAAAGTAAAATTTTACTAAACAGTAAACATTACAGTAACTTTTAGTCAAAACAGATTTCGAGAAACATTTTTAAGTTGTAATAAAACCATTCAAACCCGTCCTCTCCCAAAATTCCTCAAATTCCAACATCACCTCGCCTTATCACTAAAACAACATAATTTGCCGTCCATCGCATAATAATCGTATTTTAAACCCTTCAAAAATTAAATAAGACCCCCTTCACGACCACAATCACAACACCTACATGTATTTTCTGACTCCGGACACTTCTCTTCCCATCAAAAAAACAGCGAAAATATTGTAAAGTACTGAAGAATTCTTATCATTTATCACAATCAATATTAGAGATATAAAATTATAGGAAAGTGCGGAATAATAATAATAAATAGGAGCGGGGGTTTACTCCACTTCTGGGACGACTGGCTCTTCTTCGCGAGGCTGGGGAATCACTACTTCCGCCGGTTTGTTGTCATTGATATCATCACACTGCGAGGCCTGGGAATTGATCATCTGTTCGCAGAGGGGCTTGCGGGCAAGTTTGTCGGCACGACGGAAGAGGATGATCTCCTTAAAGAAAAGAACCAATAACAGTATTCACAAAAAATTATCAAAAATCAAAACATTTATGACATCGGTGGCCAAACTCTATCCTAAAGTAATATCAATCACTCATTCCAAGTGCAAATACTTTCCTTAGGCTGTAAAAGCCTTACTCTAAAATTTTCGCAACATCAACTTCAAAAAATCAACATTTTTTTTATGTTATACATGAGCAAGGTAAAGGTCCAGAAACTCATAACTAAACCAACATTTTCACTTCATTAAATTATTTCTCATAATTCAATGAAGTCACCATCTAAAAACCAAAACAAAATTTAAAATTCTTACATGCTGTTTGTAGTATCTCCGATCTTCTTCATCCACCAACACCAAATTCAGGTAATATCGGACAGAAAACCTCTTTCCGATGTCGTTCATGGTGGGTGTCAGGTCAAACGAAGACAAAAACAATCTAATAGGAATGCTCTCGCCCTTGACTGGGGCCCCATCCATAATCTCGTACTTGCCAACCGTATCCGTCTCATAAAAAAGGGAAGGTCCAGATCCAACTGACTCCTTCTTCAAAATCGACAATTCCATGTTTTTAATCTTGATTCTGACCAGTAAAAAGTAAATCTTTCCAACGATCACATCCTTCAGATGGTATTTCGACTTGTTGTATTCAAATTCAATGTGAAGACAGTCTTCAATTCCCACTTCCATCTTGATGTTGGGCTCATTTTCTGGATAGGCCGAGAGGGAATGGACAATCAAGGTCTTCTCCGCAGTCAAGTCAGTGAGTCGACGGCTGATTGTAGCTCGAAGGAAGTATCTGCAAGAATAAAATTGCAGTAGGATATTAAATCCAAAATTTTTTGAACTCATGTCATGGATTATATTCATATAACTTCTATCCAAAATACGCCGAAAGCAAGCAAAAACTACTATCCTTACCTCACTTTGACATTGACACCCATGTAGCTCTCATACGGCTTGGACACATTGGCAAAACTGAAGGAGAACACGGCGTTTGACGTCAGGTCTCCAGGTCTGGCCAATTCCTTTGCCAAACAAAGAAATTCATGTTGGTTTCCTCGATCATAATACACTTCTAAACTCAGAATTGCAATTTACCAACAAAAAACATACCAATTTGTCCTAATAATTCAATTCGAATGCCCTGATGTTCCAATTTCTGACCCGCTTTCTTCAATCGAATGCCCAGTTCCCCAGCCACCGTTTCTCCATCAAAAAATAAGTGATGCGTCTCCTGTCCACCGTCCTCGGAGCGGATCGATGCCGTCTTACGTGTCGCCTCATCTACCAAAGTGATGGAGAGTTCCGCGGATTGCCCGAAACCAAAGAACGACTAAAACAAGAGGTCATGGATAATATCATCGCATAAAAAACGTACCATTTACATAAAAAAGAGTCTAATTACAGCTAGGTACAAAATATACAAGATAGGAAGGAATAAACAATCTCTTTTCGTTCGACGATAAAAAATTCCCGGAAAAAATATTATTGATACGGAATGCCAAACCATTTCTTCGCAATGCAATTTTTCGTGGCGGAAGAAACTTCAAAAGCAGGAATTTGCAAAATAAGCTGCCAAATTACTGATACAGTATTTATTCGTCATTCAAAAGGGGGCAGACCATATTTTTCGGGCTTAAATTCCTCCATACTCTTCAAGATCTCGTCCAATTGAGGTTTTAACTTCTCCACGGCCGCTTTCGAGGCGTCGCATTGGAATTCCCATTGTGGGATCATAATACAATGCATTCCGGCACTCAACGCGGACTTGCATCCATTCACCGAGTCCTCGAAGACGAGGCAAGTGGCCGGATTGGCTCCCAAATCCTTCGCACACTGCAGGTACGGGTCTGGATTCGGTTTTCCATTCTTGATTCTGGGGTCGGAGCCGGCCAGGATTCGGGTCGGAATCAACTCCATCCATTCCTTCAGGTTGCGAGTCTTGATTTCGAACTCATCGGCGGCTGAGGACGTGCAGATGGCAATGGGGACCTTGTTTTTGTGGAGATGGCGGATCAAACGATCGGTGCCGGGGAGCGGCTTCACATTGGAAAGATGCTCTTCATAGAGCTCAATGTATTGCTGGAAGTGCATAGAATCGGTTTTAATTAAATCGAAGACATTTTATATACAAAAAAATCACAAATTTTTTTTAGTTTGCTGAATTTGGAAAAAAAATCAAAAATTTGTTGGGATTACTGTAACTTACTGCCGAAGTAAACTGGCAAAAAATTTTCAGAGATTTATAGACCATAGTACAACTCCAAAAATCCAAATTTAATCTTTCATTAGACACTAAATTCAAACCCAAAGTTAACCCTACTACAATATCCCAGCCCCCTCCCTACCCTTTCATACTCCTTCTCACTGATCTGACCTTCAAGTCCGTTCATTTTCAAGACCGTATTGACCTCATCCTGCTTCCTCATCCCTTGAATTTGCAGTTTTTGCTCCAAATTGAAGCTTTTCCCCCATTTTCCGAGTAATTTGGCGTGCATTTGAGAGTAGAGGTCTTCAGAATCCACCAAAATCCCGTCAAAATCAAAAATGACGTGCGTGATCTTGGGTTGGGGTTTGGATTGGAGAATGCCCATAGTCAGTCAGTCAGTCAGTGAGAAAAGAAAGGTCAAGAAATCGACCGGTCAGTTGGGAGGAGGGGATGAAATGGAGTGGGAAGGGTAAAAGTTCGATGCTTGTCGAATATGGACAATCAGAAATAAAAAAATCGCTTCAAAAATCGCTATTATGGCCGAAATTCGTTTACTTTTTTTGAAAAAAAAATCGTAGAGAAATCTGTGAAAAAAAATTATATTTATTATCCATGATAACCATGATGACTATGGTTAAACTTATATTTTGATTAAAAGCATAATAGTTTTTTTAAATCACTTTATCACTAAACACCTCACAGTTTCAAAAAAGTCACCGCTTTTGCCGTAAACCTACCTTATACATCTCCTCTTCGCTCACAATCCCTTCCAATCCCGCCATTTCGATGAGAATTCGAATTTCATCCGGAATTGGTCTCCCTTGCGTAGCTGCCTTCATCTCCGGACTCAGTTCTTTGCCGTACTTAGCCAAGGCTTTTCTGTGCATCTGAGAATACATTGCCTCGGATTCCACCAAGGTCCCGTCCATGTCGAATATAACATGGGTGATTTTGGGGTGATCATCCTTTGACAAGACCTCCAGCGGAGCCATTTTATAAAAGTAACAACCTTGATTTTTATAAAAATTATTAAAATGTTTAATCGAATATTCCTTCTGGTTCATCAGAAATTTTCTGAAGTTATATCAGGTTTAATTCAAAGGATAAGCAAGAAATCGATTTTTAAAATAGACATTGACGTCATAAATAATATAAATTGTTACCACAGTCATCAATATTCACTCAATTACTATTTTACACTACTACTTAATAAAATTTACTACTATTTACAGCACAAATTTGTATAAAAATTATAATCTCTAGGGAAACCATCTAAGAA
Source organism: Bursaphelenchus xylophilus (assembly GCA_904066235.2). Lineage (NCBI taxonomy): Eukaryota > Metazoa > Nematoda > Chromadorea > Rhabditida > Aphelenchoididae > Bursaphelenchus > Bursaphelenchus xylophilus. Next base: position 4,209,191 of record CAJFCV020000004.1, read on the forward strand.
AAATTTTTTTCCATAAAACAAATCCGAGTATTCTATGAAAAAGCATTTTTATTTCTAAGCAAAAAACTTCGACCTTTTTGTTATTATTAATAGTACGTCTACGAAAAGTTAGGTCAAAACAAACAAGCTCTACTTCCGATGTCATTGCCAATTTATTGCGTAATTTTTAAATAAGTGTTATCAGTAGGCGGAGTTTGATTAAAATCAACTGGAGCATGATAATAGTAAGTTTGTTTTTGGTCTAGAAGCTTCCGCGTTTTGTGATTTTCACGTGAAAACAAAAATTTATTTCCAGAACATTAAAATCGATAAATTCGAATCTGATGTCTAAAACAATATAATGGGATATTCAGATTTTCTCAAAACTTATTTCACACAGGTTCCGAACTAAATTCCATAAAAGGCAAGGCTTATCAAGGAAATAAAAAGTTCAACTCTTCCGTATTTTACACTTTACTGTGTAAAAATCTACTATAACACAAGTTAGTGTCAAGTCAAAGTTGATGGCGTCTGAACGCCAGTTCACTTCTTCACGTTCTTCGGGGGCCTTTCGTGTCGTTTTTCATGCGCCGAACCTAAAGCAAGTCCATAGGGAGTAGCGCGTCGGAACACTTCCGAAATGGCGGAATAGTGACACTTCCGGAAAAAACAAAAAAATAAAACTTGTCTGCACCAGCTGAACCGTCTGGATGGATTTACAGTTATTGACTTCATAAATTTTGTTATTTTTTATGATTTTTACACAATTTTTTCCTTAAGTAGTATAGTATTTTTTACAATTTTTACTAAAAATACAGGGTCTTTCAAGAAATGTGCAGGAAAGTAGGAGGCTATAACTTTCGGCAGAGGCGGCGCAGAGAGTTCGTTTTTGGAATATGTATTTTTCAGTGACATTATTTTTTGCCTACGAAATAACAAGATTTTTAAGTGCAAACTGAGGTCGCTACAACCTTTTGAAAAAGGGGTCTTTTACCCCGAAAACCAGGGGTTTTCGGTTGAAAATGATCGAGAAATTTCAGAGTTTTTCGGTCGAAAATCACCGAGAAATGTCGGGTTTTTTGGGGGGTTTCGATAGAGTTGACGTTGAAAAAAGGGAAGGATGTTGCCAACACGTTGGAAATTAAGCAAATATTCGGCTACTCTTTATTCTGACACTTTGGCTAGCCAGTTTTTGCTAGCCGATTCCAGGTTCCTCAAATCCCTAAATGATGTCACGCTTCTTCGCGGAAGATACTGAAAAATAAACTCGAAATCTGCCCCAAGTTGAGGCTAGCCGAATATTTGCTTAATTTCCAACGTGTTGGCAACATCTTTCCCTTTTTTCAACGTCAACTCTATCGACACCCCCGAAAAAATCCGACATTTCTTGGTAATTTTCAACCGAAAAAGACCGAAATTTCACGATCATTTTCAACCGAAAAAACCTGGTTTTAGGGGTAGAGATGCCTCTACTTCAGAAGGTCGTAGCAACCTCAGTTTGCATTCTAAAAGCTTGTTATTTCGTATTCAAAAAATAATGTTGCTTAAAAATACATATTCCAAAAACGAGCTCTCTGCGCCGCCTCCGCCAAAAGTTATAGCCTCCTACTTTCCTGCACATTTCTTGAAAGACCCTGTACTTGATTAAAGGGCTTTTGATGACATTGGTAACCATAAAACTGCCTAAAGACATTTTAAAATTTCGATTTTGGTTAAAAATGGTACTAACTAACAGTACTTCTAAACAAAAAAGTAAAAATCAAAAAAAAATTTACAGAACTTTCGAAATTAATAACGGTAAAATTTAATCCATCCAGATGGTTCAAATGGTGCTTCCAACCTTTACTTTTTTGTTTTTCCCTGTTCCTGTGTCACTATTCCGCCATTCCGGAAGTCTCCAAATTTCGGAAATGTCATCAAACTTGGATAATTTTTATATTCCACTAGACCCCTTACTTCTTCCGATTCCCTTTGGTTTTATCTTCTCAATTCCTGGCCACAGATCCTTTCTCAATGTCCAATCCTTCCTTGGATCCAACTTCTTTTCATCCGAATGTAACAACGAATCGTAGTTATGCAATCCCATACATTCCACCATCTTTTTGGCGAACTCAACCCCTCGCACCGAATTTCCACAACGATCCAGTTTCGGAGAATACAAACATATGCCCATCACGTTCGGAATGACCAAGATCAGTCCTCCAGAGACCCCAGATTTGGCCGGAATACCGACGGAAAAGGCGAACTGCCCACTGTAGTCGTACATTCCACACGAATACATCAAAGAAAGGACGTCACGACAAGCTCGATGGGTCACACAACTCTCTCCAGTCAATGGGCAGACTCCTGAAACCATCAGCGATGTTATTCATGGAAAAAATTATTATATTCAAATGAAAAAACAAGTTTTTTCGTGGGATATTACACTTGACCTAAACCAACAAAAAAAATCTCAAAAACTCGCCTCCATTGGCCAAAGTAGCCGCCATAACTGCCGCACTCTCACAATCAGTCTCCAACGAGCATAATTGGAAATACAAATCGAGTTCATCTCGCATCACCTTCATGCCTTCAGGGAAGCAATTATTTTCCTTCATAAAAAATGCCAAAGCAAAGTTCCTGGAGGCAGTTGAGCGCTCAGATAAGAACGTAGCATTGTCAAATCCAATGTAAGTGCCGCCAGCCAGCTTCTTGTACTCATTGTAGATCTAGAATCCAATAAAAAAATTATTTTTTACCTAAACATCAGACGAGAGCAAGTATAACAAAGAAAACTCACAAAATCATATCTATCGGACATAAACTGGCCAGTCTTGATCAGAGATGCGCAGATGATGGCTCCAGCATTTACCATGGGATTGTGCGGCTTCATGTTGTTATCCAAACAGATGTCATTGAACAAGCGACCGGAGGGTTCTTGTCCAATATATTGATGAACCTTGTCCGACCCAATGTCCGTACTGACCACAGCATACGTAAACGGCTAGAAAAACGTGTGGAACCCTTCAAAAAATTGTTTTTCCTTTTGAAAAAAAATTTTTCGCAAAAATAACAGAATGCCACCAACTTTTTGGCATTGAAAACTTTCGTGGTTGGACTTAAAAATAGTCGTCAAAAAGGCAGAAAACGCAAAGTACTAATGCTGTGACTTACCTTGGAGACTGATTGGAAACAAAATGGCTCTCTGGAATCGCCAATTCCGAATCTTTGGCCATCCACGGTGCAGACCGACATCCCCCAGCTTTCCGGATTTTGTCTGGCCAATTGAGGAATATATGTGGCCACGGAACCATCGTTGTTTGAACGGCACTGAAACATAGAGAAAATGCTTTTATTTATATTCATTTACCTCTTCAAACATCATGGTCATCTTCTGAGTGAACGGAGTCCAGGATGGGATGATCAGTTCGTTCCGGACAGCCTGACTAATTAGGCTCAAACAAGGCCGAACGCATCTAAGATATCGTATTTGGCTTTATTAATCGATTTTAATATTCAAAAATATCCAAAACCCATTTTTTTCTCCCGTTTCCGCCAAAACACATTTCATCGTATAAAATGTCGCTTACTCGAGAAACTCTGTCTTTGGGAGTCTGTAATGTCTGACATCGCTGTCCAAGTTCCGTTTCTTCACAAATTTCCTCAACAATTTTTTGGAAGTTGTGATTCTCGGATCGTCGGCCCGAATTCCCCGAGTTTTGACGATGTCCGACAACTCTTTTGTGGACGCCTCGTCCGTTCCTTCGATTTGAAATCGTTTGAAGATTTCGTCCTCTGAGAGTATGGGAGATGCTCCTTCTTTTATAATCACGCTTGAGTAGAGACGAGGGGAAAATTGGGCTGAAATTTGAGATATAAGAATTTGCTGATATTGTGGTAGATATTTTTGGCTAAAACTTGTAATCTTGCCTTTGAAAAGTCGTTGAATGACTGGCCGGAACATCAGTAAAGCCAAAACCAACCAGATTTGACAATTTTAAAGTCAGTAATGACATTTTTCTAAACGGATTATATTGTTTTAGTCGAAATTGGTCAAAATTTTCGATTTTTTTGATGTTTCCTTCGATTTCTGACTGTTTCTGGCCTGATTTGATGACTTTATGAGTTTCCAAAAAAATGGACATAAACTTTATTCAATATTAAAGCCACAATTATATATAAATACATATGTGTTATCATAGATACAAACATAATTACGTCTTCTTGAACTGACCATACAAGTGAAAAACGGGAGAGGAGTACAATTTTCATTGGGTTTAGACCTTACGTTAGCAATATTCCAACCCTAAAATACGACCTAATTTTGGACAAAATGACCTTACTTTGATGGGAATTCAAGAGGAAATCGTTTGGTGAACTGGCGGATTACTTACAGAAAAAGTGAAAGAATACTGTAACCATATAGTCGTTTAACAATCCGAGTCTAAGGGGCGGCTATTTTCATAGATCGAAGCGTCTTTTCAAGGGCAGAGAATTTCAGAGTCGAGATTTTGATTAATCGAAGGAAAGAGGGAGAGTTTTGGGGGGATTATAGAATATTGGATCGGGACAATTGCAGTGAGGACCTTAGCTGTCATTAGCAATTTAAAAAGTCTCTAAAAATCGTTATTTTCGGCCATTTTTAGAGATTTTTTGTCTAGTCTAATATAATTTTTGGCTCGAAATGAAGTAAAATATATTCTAGAAGACACAAAAGGCTGTAAAATAGCTGTAGCCGTCAATTTTACAAATCAAAATCACCGAAAATTCAGGTTTTTGTCCAATTGTCTAGATGATGACCTACTACTGCATAATCGGTCCCCAAAAATGAGATTAAAGACGATGAAAGCTGGTGATTATTGTAAGGAACACACCCTTAGGCTGATAAAACTTTTTTTTCGATTTTCATGCAAACAGATAATGTTTTAGCGCGCATTTAGTTCGAGGTGACATCTGAGGGGGATGGAGAGTATACGGAAATGCTTGGGGGAGTACAAAAGCTGATATTGGAAGAAGTATTGAGACTTCTACGGACAAAACATGGGTAAATAGTACTGTAAAATTGAAAAGGAAACTCGTGAAAAAAAGTGAAAAATTGAGTAAAAACTAATTGATTACTAGATAACCGTTAAACCGAAGGCTCTTCCGTGCGCGCTCTCTTCAAGCAGGGACCGTCGTCCTCGTCCACCACTCGACTCCGACTGTTCTCCAACTGTCTGACCTCTTCTTTGTACTTTTCCAGCTTCATTTTCGCCAACTCGGCTTCGAACTCGGACTTTTCCAACTGTTTTTCGGCCGCTTTCTCGTACAATTGTTGGGTTCGGAGTTGCGAAAGGAGGATGTCGCGTTTCATGGAGTCGGTCGAGGTCAGGGGACTGGCTGGAGCGGGCTGCACCGTCTCGTTGTGGACGGAGTTGGCCGAGGATTCCGTGGGCGCGGCGCTGACATTGGAATTGGCGCGCTTTTCGGCCGTTTTTGGCTCTTCCACCGGCTGATGCGAGTTGACGGCGAACTGAAAAAAATAGGAGGGTAAAATACGCGGATTTTTTTTACATAATCTCATCTTATTTAGCTAGAGGGAAGCAAAAAACTAAAAAATTTTGAGGTTTTTCCGAAGAGGGATCCAAGAGGGATTGTTCAATGTTTTAAACGCTTTTTAGGATAACTTAAAATACTTTGTAGATTGTAGTCTTACCTGAGCAAAGGCTTCGGCACTTCCAGTTTGCGAGTTAATCAACGAATTCAACAGACTCGCGACCGCTTGACTCTGCGGGTCGAAGGCGTTTTGCGGCGACTCCGTATACCTCTCCGACGCCGGAGAGGATCCATTCTCATTCTTAAACTCCATCACTCCGAATCTGGTCTCATTTGAGTTCAGAATCTCCATCATAATCAGGTCGAACTCAGTCTCGGGCATCGCTCCATGTCCTTGTTGGGCCAGGGTCTGTCGATGAATCGCTTTTCGGCGGATCTGCTGGAAGTCCACATCCCGCACGGTCTGCCAAGTTTTGCGTTCGAATCTGGAGACTCCGTTCGCCACCATCTCTTTGCGCAGCGACTCCCATTCCTCTTCCTTTCGCTGCTGGGTTACGTTACTTCCGCGGCCGGGCTGCGCGAACAGAATCGATTTGCGACGATGAATGGCGCGGGCCAGCATTAAATGGACATCTGCCGGCTTCATCTTGTTGAAGGAGAGATTGGAGGAGGAGGAGGAACCTGAAAATAATTATGTCATTTTTTGGAGAAAGGATTATGTTATTTTACATGGGTTTTGTATTATATAAACCATAATTTTTGTCAAATTTTGATAAGAAAATTGCTGGATTTTGATTTATTTTGTAGTGAAAATCCGCAAAGATGGCAAAAAGGAACAATTTAGTTCCTAAAAATTTTAAATTCTTACGATTTTCTAGCTGAAATCCACAAAAAATTTTCCAAAAGGTTCAATTTGACAATCAAAATGACAGCACAACTTGATATGACTAAAATGACGGCAGTTGGACAACGTGACTGACGCGTCAAGTTGACGACTTAACAACCCGAGAAAAAACTTTTTTTTTCATTTTTTTGGATTTTTTAAAAACTTCTCACACTTTTGAAAAATTAAAATACAACTTACTGGTATCATTGACATCATTGAACAAGTTTAGATTGTAATTATTCGAGTACAATTGGAGGCTGTTCAAAGTTTCCCGATCCCAGCCGGCTGCCGATAAATTAAGGTCCGGATTCGCGACAGCAGTCATTTTGAAAGCGGTCTGAAAGTTTTACCTCAACTTTAGGCCGTCATATAACTTTTAAAACGGGTCAATTCTCGAAAAAATTTCAAAATCATAGTGCAGTAGAGAAAGGTTAGTAAAGCCGAAAAATTCCGACTTCAAAATGTAAGTCAAAACCCCAAAAATAAACATTTTGTGGGGAGTAAATTAAATTTTATTGGCGGCCATAAAATCATAAAAATATTCGTTTCGAAAACGCGTTTTTCGGCCGCTCTCGGCCGCTCAGTCAATTCAATTTGTCAAATGTCAATTTCAGCATAAAATTTTCGGAAAGGTCCATAAAGAGGAGTGGGGGAAGAGGGGACTAAAAAGGGGATGGAAAAGTTTTGTTTATCCATGCATTAGCGGCCACTATTCGATTATATAATCATAGGCGCGGTCATGGTGGAAGCAAATGTCAACGGGCGGATAAATGCGCCAAGATAAATAGCCACATGCCTCAGGCTGTCTGCGGATGCCTGGGAAAGGAAGTACTGTAAATTGAATAAAGTTATAGAGTAATAAGCAGAAGGCGGAGATGATGACAAAAAACAAGAGAAGAAATGGGATTTTTAGGAAAATTTTTTAAGTCAAATGCAAAAGAAAGATAATGAATGATGAAAAAGGGCAATACAGTTTCCTAGGTATTCAATTTTTAGTCAAAACCAAGGTTATATTATTTTAGGTCATCAAAATTGGCCTTTTCAAAATATGCGAAATTTCTCCAAGCTTGATATTCAGATTTGATTGAAATTTGGCATGCTTACTCATGATAGACCAGGAATGCATTTCTAAGAATGTTGTCTCAAAACTTTTGAACCGTATTTAAGAAAATGGAATTTTAAAAATTTTCGTAAAAATGTGTTTTCTCAAAATTTCCGATAAAAATCGGTCCAACAAATGCCTCAAGTTTAATTTCAGGAAATCTCCAGTAAAGAAGGAAGATCCAAGAACCTCAAGCTTCCTTCAGAATTCCTAAATTTGCTTGTTACTATCTACAGTAACCCAAACCGCCCATATCTTTAATTTTGCCCAATTTTTCCCCAAAAATTCAGCGAATACCTGTCAAGCAATCAGCCCATTTTTAGTAATCTGAATACTATACAAAAACAATTTATTTCGAAAACGTTTCCCTTTCCTCTCCGATTCGAAATGACCGCTCTGAATGTGTGATAATCAAACAGAAATGACCGGTCTCCCCTTCGTTTTTATCAATTCATATGATCTAAGACGTTTTATTGGCCATTTTACAAAAGATTACAAGGTTTACAAAAAGGGAGAGAGAGAGAGAGGGGCGACCAAACGATTTCCACAAACATTTGGTCGTAAATTTGGGGAAACCTACGAATTTTGAAATTTGAGATTATCATAGGGATGGGTGAGGTGGGGAAAAGACGGTGTTACAGAGTCATAGTATAAGACGAAGTTGAGTCAATGATGGTTATACATTTGTATGGGTATAAAAATTGATTTGAAATTATATAGACTTCAATTGAGACATTAGCCTTTCCAAGCGGACCTTATTTTAGACATCAGATAGGTAGAGGTAAAATTGGTGAACAAGGAAAACTTTGCCTGATAAATTTAAAATTTCTTACATATTATACAAGTAAAATTCATGGTGAATGATTGCAATGTATCTAAAAAACATTTAAGCCACCAGTTCGGAGAGAGCGACCTTATTTTGGACAGCAGTGCCAAATATAAGTAAAAATCGGAGAATCGAATTTTGGCCGGTCAACTACAATAAAATGACAACTTCCATAAAATTCATGGAACATCAGCCATACAAAACATCCGTCAAATCTCATTATTCTCTAATTTTCCCTCCAAAATCTGGTCATCAGCTGGCTCAAGTCCAATATAAATGAGGCCCCCAGATCGGCGGAAGGGCGAAAATTATATTATATATGCATAAATAAATGGAAAAATCTTGGCTCTCGAGAGGCGAATGAGTAAGATTAGCTGACACCGCACCGAATGTTGCGCAAGGCCGGGGGTGCAGCCAGGGTAGGGCTCTGGGAATAAATAATATGAAGGAAATGCAGATTAAATGTCGAAAAAGGGAATGGAAATGTGGGATGTGAACTTGAACAGATCTAACATGGGATTGACAGATCGAATTTCTATGCTTTGGGTTGTAAATTATGTTATACTTGACGTGAGAGGTGTCGGGAAAAATCATGTTTTCACTTTGATTCACAGCGAAATTGTAAAATTCTTTGACAAAAATGATGATTGAGATTGTATAGAGTAAAAACAAGTGGTGTTTGGACGTTTAGAGAGTTTAATTTTACCAAAAACATCAAAAGTATTAGATAAGACATCAAAATTTAGATTTTTTTTTTCAATTTTAAAAAAATCAAATGTCAGCGTAATTTTGTCACATTGAGAAACAGTACCAAATAGTCTTATTTAGATAGGATACTAATATTCTTGATACTACAGTACTTTTTTAGTTGACAAAAATCGGAAAACTTGCCAAAAAATTAACATTTTTCGTATTGAGTAGCCTTAGATTATAAACTCCACTGTCAAATTTTTACAAAATGGACTCACGCGACTCGTACTACCCTAATCCCTACAAAATTTACCCGCAGCCCCACGAAAAGTCTTTATTTGAACATCAGAATGCGGAATCCTTGGGTCCCGCGACCCAACGCCCAAATCCAAATAATAAAAAGTGGAGGGGAATGCACATTTGGTTTATGAAAAAATGGCCGAAACAAGTGCAATTTTGGTTATTAAAAGCTGCGCCACGCCTCTTTTTTTTTTGATAAATTTTTGGGCGCCCTAATTTCGAATTTAAACATATTACAGTAGGGCAGCTCTTAATGGGCTGCGCGAATGGCATATGGACTTGGAATTGGGAATATGTAATGCGATTTGGGGGGAATGGGACTCAAAATGTTTGAATTTGAATATGAAATGACGTTGGGAAGGGCCTAAAATACGAATGAAAAAAGAAGTTCGGCGCAGCAGAAATGTGGAATAATGGGGATTTTCTGCGATGAAAATTGGCAAAGATTTGGATGAAGACCATATAAGTCATATCAATTTTTTTGGCAACTTTACAGTAACTACCAAGATTTTTAGGCCGAATTTACCAAAAAATGAAAAATTTTTACAATTCTCTGCATAAAAATTAACGGGACTATGGGATTTAGAGGATCCGAAGCAGAATTTTTCCTACTCTAAAGTCAAATTAGGTAGTTTTCACAGGGTTCCCAAAATTCTATGTATAAACCGGCACTTCGTAGTTGTTGAAATTTATATAACAGTTACTGGTAAATTAACCTTCAAATTTCAATTTCAATTTACACTAAAAAACCTTCCTTCGGGTACTTGCAGAATTTATATCTGCAAGTACCCGAATCTATGCCAAAAAGCAATATTTTTATAAGCGCAAAACCAAAAATACCGAAAAAGTCTTTCGTCTAGCCTACTCTCCCAATTTTACGTGCACTCTCGCCAAACTATCGCCCAACATTTCCACCTTCGATTCCTGCCAAGAAATGGCCATGTAAAAGTTTACTTTACGTTATCCACAAACTCTACGTCCTCTACCTCTGCGAAAAGCCCAAGTTTGACCCAATTTCTCAACCCCTCCCCTCCAAAACAATGCCATCTTTTGCGTCCTGCCTTCCTCGTTATATCCGCTCGTTTTCGGTATGTCCATTCTTTGGCCATTCAGCGGCGCTGTTTCTTCATGTTCAGCATCCCATCTGAATATGAGTTTTGCTCTCTCCCTTTTCTCATTTCCTTCGCATTTTCAATTTCATCCGTTTACGTTATAAAAGGGGGAGTGCGGATTAACAAAACTCGCGCAGCGCCCCGCCGACCGACCACTCGGCCCAAACATATAATAAACATTAAAAATGGGCAACTGTCAGAGCGGATATTCATTAGATAAATGAAGAGAGGGCGAGTTATTACTTTTGATGGACGTTATAACGAGGCAACGGGACTTCCTGGAAACTGCGAAATGTTCCAAGTAACGGAAGAGGGGGGTTCGAACAAATTTACATTCAAATTAGAGGAAATACGAGCTTACGGTAGACATAGTTTTGGGAATATAGATTATGGAGTATTTGGATCAGGAGTTGAGGGAAAACGAGATAGCAAACGACAAGTTCAAAATCTTGGACAGTAAAAAATGAGTTTAGAGGGCATTTTGGGCTAGCAGACGGATCTCAAGCCGCATTGCTTCGATAGTTTGCAAGTTATGACTGTAGGATGAACCTAGGCCACATGCTCAAAAATTTTTGGTCGTTTTTTGCAAACGACCGAAAAGTCGTTTCCCGTAGCTAAGATGTCGTTTAACCTTTGCCGACAAAAGACTATGCAAAATTAAAAGAGAAGGTCAGAGGCTATGTTTTGGCCATTTCTTTGAGAATTTGCAATCCTACAAAAACAGTCATATATTGCGTATCTTTCGACATTGAACTCTATATAAGACGGAGAGTTAGACATGTAAAAAATTTGATCAAGTTCCGTCATATCGGTTCCAAAATATACCATTCCATAGCCCCCTCTATAACACAAACTTTTTGCGCCTCTGCGATTTCTTATACACAGATTTGAACTTCAGTTTCAAAATACTCAAATTAATGTCCATTGAATCCCCCCTAAAACAAGTCGATTCGGAAAGAGAGGCGCCCTTCTGTACCAGGCCCATTCAATTCGTCGAAATATAAAAATAAAATAATTGCGCGGCCGAAACAGATGATCGAATTAAACGCCCTCATTATACACATTTATTTTATGCAGCAGTCTTAATTGAGTAAATGCTCGCAATTATGTCAAAAAAGTCCGAGAAACGCGGCAGTTTAATCGATTCTCCGCCGCTAAAGGGTAATGTCATATACGAATAGAGGTGCTTTGTTGGTAGACAGGACCTTATAAAGAAATTTGGAATCTCAGATGAGCTTTACAAAAGTCTTCAAGAGTCATGGTCAGTTTTAGAAAAAATGAGAGCAAAGATTACAGTAATTACAAAAAAAACGTTTAAAAAGTCAGAATGACCCCTAAAAATTCGTTTCAAAATAGTCAAAAAAGAGTGGCCTCTGCCATTTCAGATCATATGAAGAAAGAAAAGACAACATGGAAAGAAAGCCATTGTGAAATTTCGAAACTCTCAAATTTCGTTCTCGAAAAAACAATTTGAGTTTTACATATGAGTAATGATGTGGTATGATTAAAAATAATATTTAGTACAGAGATTTTTGGGGGATAGCATTAAAGAGCATGACAAGAAGATAAATGGCCGAAAAAGTCTTTTTCTTTAACCACTCTCTTCATTTTTCATACTCTCTCGCCTAAAAATTGTCGAATCCATCGGTTGCGCTTGCAAAGCAAAGCGTGAGCTAAAATATTCAGTAATAATTTATGGGATTTATGGCTTATACGTATATCCATACCAATTTTCAAGGCAATTGACCCCAGGGTACTCTGTAAAAACTCCCATTTTCCATAATCTCTCGCCTGCAAAGCGTGTGCGAAAACTTTCAGGAACCGATTTATAAACTCTAAAAACCTTCGCTGCAAAAATAGTAAACTAATGTACAAAATAAACGCCCAAATTTGCATCGCTTTGGTTCCAATTTCCCCTCCAATCTTTGCCCTCATTTCAGCCCCTTTTCAGCGCTTTGCAAGTCCATTTGGATCCAGAAACGAAGCCCAAAATGTGCCCGCGCAAACAGCCCATTATATAATCGCCAGTTTATGGGCCATTAACCTGGCCATAAATCTAAATATTATGCCTAATAAACACCCAATGCATAAATTAGGATTAGCTGAAAGGTTGGGCAAACTGAAGTTAACTTATGCAAATTACGTCATTGTTTAGGGAGTTTCGGATATGATAATCGAAATTAGAAACACAAAAAGTAAAAATGATGACTAAAAATTTGAATAAAAATAACAAATTTGAATATTCTAATATAAAAATTTGAATAAAAAAATATAAAGCTGGCCTGTCATCGTCGGAGAGCGAGAAAATAAATAATTAAAGGTCGTTTCGTCGCTTCTTTTTGCATATCTGTCTTGACCATCAATTTATATTCACCTTTGTTAGAACGAAGGTCAAAGGGCGCGCTGAAACGAGAAAAAATGATTATCAACGGATCGTAAATTGGTTGGAAATCTCGCAAGAAGCGATATGATGGCGATTCGAGCCGACAGAAATTTACATATTATATTATTTATGCAAATTTTCAAAGGGAAAAAATTAGAAAAAAATTTATATTTTTAGATGACAGTGATGAGAAAACTTCCAAAACAGTTTTTTGAACACTAGACATTATGAAAAGTGCGTGCAAATGACAGTTTTCAAACAATTCCAAGAGTTTTTATTTCTGCACCGTGCAAAAGGAACAGACGTTTGTTTGCACGGTGCAGTGAAGAATGAAAGAACCGCACAGTGCAAACGAGGAAAAAGTCGCAAGAAAAATTTTCGCCCAGTGCAATTTGATCAAAGTCAAAGAAAACGATTAAAATCCCCCAAAATTTGCCTAAAATATTCAAATTTTTAATTAAACTCCGAAAAAAATTAACGAAAATCTTTTGAAAACAAGAAATTGTAAGGCCTCTTCGGTTCGGAGACCTTCAAAAATTCAAAAAAAGCACATTTTCCTCAAATTGCGCGCCAATTTCAATTCGCAAAAAAACTGTTTTTGTCAGAGTTTCGTCGAAGAAGAAGGGCTGTCAGGGTTGGCGCCCAAATTCAACGATTTTTTTTTATTTTTTATGAATTGCGAAAAAATTCAGACACAAAAAAACGGGGCCCAATCTCAGCAAATCGTAATGGGAAAATGAGTATTTGAGAAAAAGGGCACGAAAGGTCGTGTAAATATTATAGTAGAGGGTCAGGGAAAACAAGGACTGGGATTCAGAGGTCCCAACAATATGGGGGAGTCCTGATTGCCAAATGGATAGGACGGGGTTACGGTAGATGTTATGGGACAAGGAAAACTGGGATTCGGGAATTTTGCTTACGAAAAATTTTTTGCTGACAAAGAGGGCTTACAGCCGAGATATTCAACGACTTTTGCAGGCGAAGGAGAACGGCAGGTTAGGAAATTTGGTCAGAGAAAAGAGGCCTTTTTTGGAGGGAATTTTGTCCTAATTTACCGTTAAACCGTTGTAATCCCCTTTGGCCATTAAATTTTCCATACAAAAAGCTCCCTAAGAGTCATCAAATTTGGAAATTTTCAAGATATTTTGACCTAAAAATCTCGGTGACTTCTATAAGCCGCATGCTAAAACTCTGGCATCTGTCTGAGCAAACTATTGGCTCTATTTACACCAAATTTAATCGAAATCAGAACATCACAATGTCATCTACAACTAGTATATTTTTCGGTGCCTGCCAACTTTTTTAAGCCCAAATTATTAACAGTACTATTAAAGTACTGGTTAAAAACCGCCAAAAATCAAACATCGAACGAACTTCCTCCTCCAAAACAGTAATCTTCCTATCTGAATTTCGAGTTTGTAACACCTTAATCATCGAAACTTTTATCATCAAAAACAGGTGATAAAAACAAGTTAAACAATGACAACTTAACTTCCGATTACTCATCTTGCAGCTACTTTGAATAAACAAATTCGCAATGATTTGAATAATCTAAGGTATTTGGTATAAGCACGGCTCTCGCTGATTCATAGTTTGCGATAAAAAATTGCTGGAGAGAAAGAAAACTCATTGACAAATCTGATTTCGCAAATAAATACGAATGAATCAGGAGGGGAAAGGGTGATAAATATTATATGGCATAGACTGGAGTAGATTTGTGAGGTTTCACATCAACTTTTATCAAGATTTATGCGTAATTTGAAGATTTCCTTGTAAAAATACACTGTATGAGCATCAAAAATCAAATTCTGAACCCTTTTCCACCTAAACCTCTAAGGCATTACCGAACTTTTCGATTGATCGTAAGCCTCGGCGCGTTTCTTCATAACCCCTTGACCTTTTTGATGTCCGCTTTCACCTTTTCCTCTGCTACGTTTTGATGAGTGAACTTAACGGTGCGCAAGATAATTATAATTATACAAAAAAAGATCAGATCCACTTGGTACACCGAAAATTGACGGAGAAAAAAGTCGCAAACTTCCTCGTCGCTGGCTGGAGGAGTCGAGGAAGGTACGGTAAAAGCATTGTAAGAGAATGAAGAAGACTATGGAGGTTGTGTTTGAAGGTGTGTTGGTCATTTTGGGAGATAAAGGAAGAGAGAAAAAGGGCATAGAAATTAGACGGTTTAATGGTCATTCGAAGGGAAACAGAACCTCAAAAAACAAGTTTGAAACAAGAGTCACGTAAGGAAATAATAGTTTATTTTACTGTTTAAGGTGAGTTGAGTGATCAAAAATTAGGTCATTGTTTCGCGAATACATAAATCGACGGGTCTTTTGTAATACGGCGACCACTTAAAACAGGGGATATGTGCAAGATACGATCCTCAGATCTTTATGAAATTGCCCACAAATTGAGAGTAGTATTTTCTAAGACATGTGCAATATTCATATCATCCAAATTTCAGAAATTTCGAAGTTTTTTTGATCGAGAGTCAAAAAAAATTTTTTTTTTGGCAATTTTACGTTTGAAACTTTCATGCCAAGTTACCAGTGCGGTGCACTCTTCGTATTTACTATCCCTCCAACGCACATTCCATCTACAACACCCTACCATACCCTCCCAAAATTCCTCCATTACTCCCCTCCCCCACAAATCTTCGTCACGGGGACATAAATGTTTCATAACGAAACGCGTATTCATTATATTGTAAATACGTCTTGGTCGCACGAATCTGTGGACAAACAGCCCCGAAAAACGACGAAAACCCAAGTCAGAAAATTAATAAAAAAACGCGAAACGGGGACGCGCATATGCATAATACCCAGCCCCATATGACAAATAATCAAAAAAATCTCCTCTTTTCTTCCGCTACTCGAAAACAAATTCGATTTGAAAATAAAAAAAATTTGGGCTTTGGAAAAATAATTTAATAAATTTCCTTAGCCCAAAGAATTTCGTTGGTAAAAAATGATGACAATAAAAAAATTTTAATTTTGATAAAACTTGACAAAAACTTAACTAACAGGGGAGGTACTCCAAGTGCGACGCTCAGATTCTCTTTAAATTTTGCGCACACGTCAAGTATGGACTAAATATCAATTCCTGAAAGTTTTAGCTCGTGCTTTGCGGGCGCCGCCGAGATATCGAACGATCTTTGCCGCCGAGAGAGCACGCTAAACGCGGAGAGCGTTCAGAGAGAAAGGCGCTTTTTGGCCATAACTTTGGCAGTTTCGTGCGGAAAAATTTGATTTTTTGTGGAACCATTATCCTTTACGGTAGAAATAGGCATGGAACTTTTGGTACCGAAATTCGGCAAAAAGTCCTAAATTTTCGCCGACTTTCGATCTATAATAAAAATATATAAAAAATTTTTAATATAAAAGTTCGGCTAATTTTGTTTGCTGATGGTCTCTCCTCTCTTTCCATAATCTCTCGCCTGCAAGCACTTTTAAAAATTTCGGTTGAATATGCTCAGCAAAATTTAAAATTAATCTTTCAGCAATGCGCATTTTATATCTTTGGCAGCCGGCTGCCTGGTACATTGTCATCAAATTTCGAAACAACACACTCCTTAAAATTGAGAAATATTTTTCAGTAATCTATTCAAGGCCATCGCTTACGAAACTCAAACAAAGTTACAAAAATACCAAAAAAATTGTTTCAAATGCCTCCAAAAAATTGTAGAGCCAAATTCGCACAAAATTCGCAAAAAATAAAAAACAATCTGGGTCCGCAAATTCGTATTCAAAACAAAAAATTTTTTTGGTCGGATTTCGAACAAAAAACGCACCCGAATATGGTTTAATAGTCGAATTGCGCAATTTGTAAGGAAAAAAGGTCAAATATGTTGAGGATGTTTAAAAACGGGCGAAGGTGAGAAGAGGGGCAGGGGTAAGACAATGTAAAAGGACAAGGTTACAATATGAAGAGGGGAAAAACCTATTTTGTAGAGTAGAATGGACAGGGGAACGGATTGGAAGGGCTCAAACAGCAGTTTGACGATGTGCACTATCATGCTGCAAAAAACTGGCTTTTTTGTAGCAATGCTGAGCACTTTGATGACCAAAAGCCGAGAGTTTGTCTCAAAAAAATTGTCGAATGTTTGCCAATTGGGCATTTTGGAAATGATGAGATATAAAAATCATGGTCTTTTCTGCAAAACGCGAGTTAAAAGTCTCCCCCGCATCTTATGGAATTATCATCGTAATTTGGGCTAAGTTTTATCAAAATCTCAACGACGAACTTTGAGCATTTTCCCAATAAAATCAGAGCCCCAAATTCAAGCCTCAACTTGCAAAATGCAAACTACAGTAACCCAGTTCCTCTCCAAAGCCCCCAAACTGTCGCTTTCATCCGCCCCGCCGAACCATTTGTTGTATATCCTTGTTTAAAATGTATTTATTTATCCATGTATTTCCTTTACAAATTATTTCTCTCCTCTTTTGGTTAATGGTCCATTCAGCGAAACGCGAAGAAGGCTTCGGACAACAAACAAATCGCTAAAATTATGAGCCTTCGAAAGAAGTTTTAATGGCCTTTTATAACGAAACGCCTTTATGTTTTACATTGCTGGCTAGAGCAGGGCAAAGAATGGACGTTTCTGCTTTATTGTTGGATACTTTTTATATTTCTTTGCCTCCTCAAGTTATGACCAAAAGGGATTGAAAAATGAAAAGGGGAGGGGAGGGGTGGGTTTGGAGGGGAATGACCACTAGAGGGAGGAGGAGAGAGAGTGGGAAGAGAGAAGAGAGTGGATAGAGAAAAAAGGAAATTTGAAGGGAGGGAAAGGGGTGTGGAAAGGGTTGAGAAACGATTACTGTAAACAGTTTTTAGTCCAAGAAAAATCTGGAAATCAATTCGCGATAAGGGAAAAGTAAAATACGTGTTTCACAAAAGAAAAAAGTCGATAAGCAACTTCTACAGGGTTTTTTCAGATTTTGAATATTTCGGCTGCCCTTGCAAACAACAATATTTAACCACTAATTTGTGGTACTTACCGGTAGTTTGTGCAAAATTTGAAAGTTTCGAGCGGGGAGAAATACCGGTTGTTTCTTAAAAAACGCATGCTCCAAATCTTTATAAATGTCATAGAAAGCCCTAATCATAATCTAGGAAAACTCTTGGCAAAATTTACTAATCGAATCAAGCAAATTTTATAGTTAGACTTTATTCAAAATCCACGGCATCCATAAAGCCCTTCTCCCATTTTCCTTTACTCTCAATAAAATCGCTGGACATCAAAACATCCTCCCATCTCTTAACGACCTCTTGATATAACGAATAAAACAGGACGCTTTTGGAGAAAACGAATATAACATTAATTATGGGACAAACAATAAAACAAATAAATAAAGGCGTCTCCAAGACAAATGGCCGTGCAATTGAATGGAAAAGGGAGAATTATGCAAATGCGAGAGGGGGAGAAATAATTACGAAGTGGACGGAAACTCGGAAAAATGGCCAAATGTATGGGGAAAATAAAATGTAATTACAGTAATTGTTTGGTGAAAATTTGGAGATATTGAAAAAGAAGTGGGGCAATTTCTGAAGATTTTTGGCATGTAAATTGCTCGAGGATATATATTCAAATTCGTGGAAATTTGCATACATGTAAGACCACATATATCCTTGATTTTGAATGCCCCGTATTTTACCCGCAATCACCGTACCATTTCGTATCGGTCCCACAAAAAAAACGAAAACTTTTGGAAACGAGAAATAAAAATTTTTGTGCGAAACGAGCGAGAAAATTATGAAATGGACCATGGTGAATATAATAATTTTTATTTGAAAAGCGGGGATTGCGGAGACCCTTTGACAAACAAACAAACGAAGGAATCGCCAGTCACCGAATTTCCTCTTTTCCTCTTTTTTCTTATGAATTTTGAAACGAAAAATTTTGGGGAGTGACCCAATGTTTGGATGGTCTTAATATAAAGACCTTTTCGTAATATTAAACGTTTTTGGGAGAGGCGAAAGGACTGTGCATACAACAGAGTCAAAAGTCATGGAATTAGTATACGAAGAATTTTTGGAAATATTGTAAAATTCTGAATTTAGATATAGTACAACATGACGTCCAAAACTGAAAATTAGAACTAAGGATGAGGTGCTATGGTTGACAAATAATTTATTGATGTAAATAAGACGCAATTTACGATAAGACTTATCAAAAAATATGCCACATTTTTAATTCACGCTTTACAGAAACCATCAAGACCTTAGTCCAAAAATTTCTAATCTTCCGAATTACATGCAGTCTCAAAACGTGATACTTTGTTTAAAATGCACTATGCCTCATAAACGCAAAAAAAATCTTGCAAACACAATGCAAAAAGATATGGCCAAAAAAAATTTTTTCTGCGACCATTTCTCATCATTTTTCATAGTCCCACCAGCAAATATGGACTATAACTGTAAAGCTTTATATGTGAGCCAGAAAGAGCAAATGTGTTAAAACTTGGATGAAAATATTTTTGATTGGCTCTAAAATCAAGATTTTTAAACAAATTTTTTAATTTTTAATACGATTGGCTCAGTAAAACTAAAACTTTTTAAAATCTAAAATCAAAAACTACTTTTCCCAAGCTTCAGAAAAGAATTCAGGGACTATTCAAAAAAATTGGAATATTCAAAAATAGGCAATAAATTTTGATTGCGCAATGTTTTAAAAGCGCGTTAAAAGCGCCCAAAACATTTTCTCATGCCTCTTTTTAAAAATGCATTTGAAAGCGCAAAAGGGATTTCAAATTCAAAAAATTTTATTGCGCAAAAATTATGCATGAATAAAAATAATGTAACTGTGAGGGGCGCTCATAAATTTGTCCGTATTCAACTGTCAAATAATATTTCTGAGGCATTAATCGAGGGCATTTTGGAAATGATGGATTGGAAAATAAAAGTGGGCATGTTTTGAGGGGAAAAATGTGATTATGACAAATAAATATGTCAAATTATTTTTTGTTTCGTTTCAAAAAATTGGAAAATGTCTCTTCTTTTTTCAAAAAAATGTTTTTTATTTGAAAAAATTTTCTTGTATTTTCTTCTATCCAGATGTCAAAATACAAAAGAAAATTTATGGCCACGGATCCATTATTAATAATTTCCCCCCGAAATTTTATTAATTCATTTTTTAGAGAACCATTTGAATACGGTATTCAATGCGTTTTTTTTTAAAAGAGATCTCTCTCCGAAGATTTTGAATAAAAGATCGGTTAGGACATCAAATTTTTTAAAATGTAATGTTAATTGAGATGGGAATGAGCCATAAAAGTTTGTAGTAAATTTTGAATATACAACAAAAATTATGGAATTATTAGAAGTAAAGATTTCCCGAAAATTTGGCCAAAAATGTGAAAATTATTGTGAAAAGAACTCAATTTCACAATGCGAATGACAATTCCAATTCGAATTGACTGAAATGACGTCAATTTGACAATGTGACAAGTGCCTCAAAACTGACAAGTTGACAACATTTTTGAGCTCCGCGGAATGCACTTTTTTATTTTTCCTTTTTTTCGCAATTATAATGTTTTTTTTTTAATTTTGAGAGTGCAAACAACCAAAAAGTTTTCAAATTCATTTTGAGAAGTTTTAGTAAGTAGAAGGAGAAATCATCAAAATTTAAGCGCTGATTTTTTGAAAATTTTAATTTTTCATGGCCTTTTCCAAGTTGCTATGCTTTGAAATCTCCAACTTCTTCACTATCCAAATTAAAATTAAATCTTCGTTCCCTCTTTCTCTCCAAAATTCCTCCAATTCGATTATTTACTGCACAGTAAATGATTTGTTTAACCAGATATTCGTTGGGAGTTTTTCTTTTCGGGATGATCAAAGAAAAGTTGTAACAAAAAAGATGGAAGTCATGTTTCTTTTTTTCTTTTCATTCCCCGCTCATTAATGTAAATAGATGAGGAAGAAACAATCGGAGGGAAAGAAGGAGTTTGCGCATGAATTTGTCATAAAAACAGAGGGTTTTCAAAATACCGGTATGGGAATGGACGATAAATAAACGGACGAAATAAATGGGCATTAGTCAGAGGGACACTATCGATGAAAAAGAGTTAGTCGATGAACTTAACGGTGGAAAAAGTAAATAAAAAGAAGAATTACCCAAAAATGAAATGGCTAACCTCAATGTGTGATACGCGGATTTGAATTTAATTTGGCACTGATTGATTGGAGACTTTTACAAGGCACATATCGGATTCCCAGCCCGCGCTCTGCAGAAAACGTGGAGATTTTTAGGATGGTAAAAATTTCATCTTCTTGAAACTTTCAGGACGAGAAGTCTTATGATTTTGAAGACCAATATTTCATATCATTCATAAGCGGACGGATTTTTTTTACGAAAATTTTGAACTGAGCAAGCATAAAAAGATTTTCGATAAATTTCGACCAAAAATATCAGTTTCTTCAAAGCTCGAGTTTAAAATCTAGATGTTTCAGAAAATTGTAGTCATTTGCCCCAAATTTCATCAAAATTTATGACAATAAAATTTCAATAATCACCCATCAAAGGTAACAAACTTGAACCCTGAAACCCCTAGCCAAAGTGAGACTTCGCAAGTCTCTCTTTCCAACACCCCCTCCCCATTAAGGCACTTAAAACCTCCGCTAAACTGTCAAAAATCCGCACACCGCATTCGACTCCGAATACCGACAAAAATCCTTGATTCATTACAACAAAAAAAGTCGTGAAGTCGGCGATTACAATAATTACAAATCCGCGAATTTTTTACAAAAGACTTTTGCGTACTTTTTAATAATAATAGTATGAAAAGGGCGCTGGAAGTAGATGGTCATTCGCTGCGAAAGACCTCTTTCCTCAAGTTGTTTTTCCATTCAGAAAATATAAAACATAATGTCTCCCAATTTAATATCTTTTCTTTTGTGAAACGGCTCTGAATCAAACTGCCTCGAGGCGAGAAATTTCTTGTATTGACAACATGTATATTATGGGGCGATGAGTCACTGGAGATAGGTGGATAAGGAGGGCCGATTTAATTTTTGATAAAAAAATTTGGAAATACAAAAAAGACGATTGAGAAATAGAGTGTGCTTAAAAAAACTGACTAGGCTTCGTAGTCCGAAGCTCAGATTTTCTTCGAATTTTGCTCACAACTTTCTCATAGGCCCATGTCGATTTCTGAAAATTTTAGCTTCGGTTCGCAGCTATGCAACAAGCCACAGAGGAGACCGTGTTTGGCCATATCCCAGCAATCTTGTACGGAAAAAATTATTTAAATTTTATGATGAACTTCTAATTGAAAAATCTCGGCAGTTTCTAAAAAATAAGAGCTATAAGAGCTAACTATAACCTTAAAAATACTTGATGATATTTGACTGTTAAAACGTCTGTAAATCGTCAGCTAAAACACTGGAAAGGTATGTCATAAAAACGCTAAATCTGAGCCAATTTATAATACATCAAGCTTAGGGTTGTGGTACCTTAAGTGATTGCAAACCAAGCCTTCATGCCACAGACAGCTTTCATGACAAATAAATCTTTACAATGACAAACAGTTAGCTCCTTTCTAATTACTATAAGAGAAAGATCAAAAAAATTACTGTAACTACCCCACTCTTTATCTCCTCCATACTAATTTCCCATCCCTCAAGAGCCTTTCCCTTTATCCAAAACATCTCCAGAAATCCCCGCTCAAAAGAAACAGAAGCCCCATAAAACAAAACCTGCGCATAAATTGTGACCAAAGTGACAATAAGGAAATCGTAATGGGAATGTCTTTTTTACTTTTTCGAAAACACGTAAAGATCAAATGAATATCTAATTATATCTCTGATTCCAATTCCTGCGAATCCTCTGATTAAGAAAGGAGGGAAGGAACAAAGCCGCACTTTAATGAATAAAAAATGTCGCTAAAAATGTTTCCAATCAAAACAAAAATTATTTAAAACAGGGATATGAATGGTATTGGATTTGAGTGCGAGCGGAGGGGTTGTAAAAGATTTATAAGGGGATGAAAGAGGGGCTTGTAGTAAAAACTGGAAGAGAAAAATTACTGTAGGTCTTATTGATATAGATCTATATATCCATATAGACTGAATGATTCCGAAGGTACGGCAAGTAGAAAAAATATAAAAAAATAAAATTCTTATTTGCACTCCTTTTTAAAACGGCATTCAGCTCACTCGTTAAGTTGAAAAAGTTTCGGTATTGCCTTGCAAGTGCAGCCAAGATTTTCAAAGGCCATTCCAAAAAAGGAAGATCAGAAAGTGAACCATAAAAAAGAGGAACACCTCAATGTAACAGTTTTGAAGATCAGGGAAAATGTAAGTTTTTTGGCCTCAAAGAGGAGACATTTCCAAAATGCGAGGCACATGGCTGGTACGTTACCACCGAACTTGATGTTGGCCCAAAATTCCGGAACAATGTACTCGTTTTTAGGCCAAGTGGAAAAAGTGGGGCGTTGGAAAAAATATGTTTTTTGCAAGGCCAAAAAATGATAACGAATGAAGCCTGACATCCAGAACCAGTATCCAAAAAGGTAGGAGAATTCGTCCGGTTATCGAAGGGTGCTGTTTCGATCACAGCCTGGGTTATCTTGGATCATTCTGACTCTCTGCAATTTTTTGTATGTTTTTGTATGTTACACATCAAGTCTTCGTGTTTTACAAGAACCACTAACTTATATGAAAATCCCATTTTAGATAACTTATGTGATAATTGCAACCACAAACAGTTGCACGTTGCAAATATGCAATTATTTCGAAATTTGATGACATCTCTTTCACTCACTTGACTAAACTCTGACTAAAACCTCACTACCTAAAAAAGAAATTGCGAAATTACGCTTTTACTTTGGGCGTTACGCAATCAGTTTCTCAACATGTTTTGTTACGAAAAGAAAGAGAATTGAAAGTGATTCTAAACTGTTGAACATCCATTTACGACCACTTTATTGGTCGTGTTTTATTGCGCTCTAATAAGAATAATACCTCCGGGCATTTCATTTGTTTCGTTGTTGAGTCAGCGGTGTGAAGACTGACGGAGAAGACGTCATTTTGCAAAAGGATGATTTTCGAAATGAGTAAAGAACGGCGAAGTGAGACCGAGAGAAAGAAAATGGAAACTTTTTTGGGGGAAAAGCGTATTTTACATAGAAATTCAGGAGGACCAAAGCGTGGATTCTCTTCGAAATTCGTACAGTATAAATAACATAACAGTCAATCAATTTTCTGAAAATTTCAGCGCAAACCTTTCAGGGGCAGCCGAGATTTTCAAGGATTTTTCAGGCGAGAGAGTCCCAAAAATGAAGAGACAACACAATGAAAAAAATGTTTTTTTTAGTTAAAGTTAGGGTAAGCAAAAATACTGTTTATCTGAGATACTATGCACCTTATCAAATGGGAATTTTAGGCCTTTATAATCTCCAAAAATTAGAGGCAAAATTTGAAAAATTGAAATAAACTTTTCGGCACTTTTTTAGAACAAATGATAGGCCCTAGGCAAATTAATTAGATGCATTTCATCTCCAAAAGGAACTTACAGTACTCCCTCGCTCCCATTACTCCCAAAAAATCCCACGTAATCTCCCCCAAAAAAGCGCTCACAAAAACCAAATTGATATAAAGAAGAAGGTGGATAAAAAACAAAAACGAACATGTTCCCTAATCTGTTTCTAATGTTGTTTCATTCCGACGACTCTCCCAGTGCATTCTCTCAAATCAACTTCGGATAAAAAAAACAAAAGAAAATTAAAAGTGCCTCGAGGCTTCGACGTTATCCCCCCCTTCAATTCGCACTCGAACAAGTCGAGTTGAAGGTTGTAAAAGCGCCAACTCGACGATGAATAATTGCTACATAAAAATGTGCGGCGTTCACGGTGATTTGTTACAAGGAGAAAGTGCACGAAGAATGGGGAAGAAGAGAGCTAATGAGTTGATCTACAAGTTGATGATAACACTAATTAAACTTTATAAATAAAAAAGATGAATATTGTAAATACATAAATTCTAAAGTTGACACAAATTGTCACCTAAAGGTTTAGCTCCCATTTTTCGTAAGCGGGTATATTTTCGAGAGAGCATGCGAAATGAGGAGAGTCGGCCGTACGAGAAACAGTTTTCGCCCATAACTTTTTTGTCAACGCGTGGAAAATTTTGGGTTTTTGTAGATACATTTTACACCACGCTGGTAATCAGTTTAGAAATTTACAAATCTAGAAAAGAAAAAAAAGGTATCAGAAAAAATTCATTTGCAATTAAAAAATCGCGGAGCTTTCTCAACATCTTTCTTACGATTAGAAAAAATCTTTTTTAATCTTGTGATAATTTGCATTCAGTCTTAACTTCCCTACATTAAGGATTCCCGATTCCCTTGTAAGTATTGCCGGCAAGATGGAAGCTCGTATTTTACCCTTTTATTTATAAGCCAAAGCCAAGTTCGTGCTATCTTCCAATTTATTTTCTTAATCCTTTTGGACCTTGTTGATTCTAACGTGTTGAAAATTTTCTGCCTGTGTTCTAAAAATACTCCCTACACTTTTTTTCACGCGGTTTGTGGGTGATCCAGATGTCCGTAGAAAGGAAAAGAGATGAAGCCCGATCCACTTCCGCTTCAATGTAAACATAATTCTCATCCGAGACGCGCGGCGAGCAACAATGACTCAGTGGCCAGCCCATCTTCGGGAACCCAATTACAATATATCTGGCCTACTTTCCATTCGACGCACTGTGCGGGTCTGCTCTAGTTTTGCTACAGTACGCCATAGTTTGGGGATTTTGTGGGAAGTAAACAGAAGAAGAAGAAATAGGTATTGGCCATGTACGACTTTTTTTGAGCACTGCTGTTAGCAGGTCCCTAAATTGCTAGAAATTCTACGCCTGTTTTAGACGAGTTTTGCTGCATTGAAGTCTATTTCACCTTCTACGCGTTACCAGAGAGAGGCCTTCTAATTTGATCCTTGTCAACAACGTTTGTTGCGAAGATGTTTACAATAGAAATATGCGTACTGCGTCAAAATTTATTGGGCTACGTTCTGATCCACGGCCTCAAAAAACGACTTTAGACCCTTACAACTTTGTAACACTCATTAGACCCTTACAACGTTTATAAATTTAGGATAAATAGCTCACACAAACGCCTACAAAGATACGAGGGTCAGCGTAGACTTCCAAGCCTCGTGTGAAAAAAATATCGTTTTAATTTGTTGTAGAGGTTTTACCGTATCTTAATTTTTCAATCTCGTATTTTACCACAAATTTCAATTTACACGACCAACGATTTTAGCACACCATGGGATTGAAGCTTTTTGCAACCTCCGTTTTCATTGTGCTGCTTGGCTACGTGATCCTGGACGTTGAAGCGGGTTGTTGTTGCTGTGGAGGTTGTTGCAGATGCTGTCAGTATTGCTGTCCCCAGCCGCCGATCATAATCCAGCCTCCTCCGGCGCTGCATAACGTCTGCCATGTCCCGTGTGGAGGATGCTGCTGCTGCAAGCCGTGCTGTTGCTGTAAGCCTTGCTGTTGTTGTAAGCCGTGTTGTTGCTGTGAGTTGCTTTAAGTTTGAGTCTTTTCTATAATGCTGTCTGCGTATATAGGGGGATAGGTTGATGGCCAAACGTGAATGGAAATGTCTACATTTTCTGTATAGAAAAACGTAGCTTTAAAAACCTAGATGAAGACTTTTCACATGTTTCAGCTACTCTTGCAGTCATGATGTAAAAGTTCCTCCAGTTCAAATTGCTTTCGCAGCCACCGCCTTTAAGATTGCACTTCATTTTACCCCTCCTCCTGTCAGTCTTGCTACCTTTTAATGTCTGAATAGCTCCATTCAACACTCCTTCGAACTGTGGACGAGTCACAGCAAACAGCAACGTGAACATTCTAATCCAACCCTCCCTCAGCCTCTGCAATTGCGGCTATGGCTGTTCTCAATCAACCAAATGCTGCTCCCCTCAGGAACCGTGTAAGATGTCATACGATGGAGAATGCCCTTACACTTGTCAATGCAACAGAGATTGTTGCTGTAATTGCAACTGCTGCAACTGTGGTTCATGTTGTAACAGCCGATGTGATGAAGAGGCAGAAATTGAAGAGATCTCTAATACAGACGAAAAAGAGAAACCTAAAATGTTAAAGACGTTGCATCGCGCGTTGATGACAATGTTTGGACCGCACCATGGAGTTGGAAGAAAGAAGAAAATTAAGAAGCTCCCTGAAGCAAAGGAAATACCGGAAGAGCATGTAGAGGAGACCACGGCGACGATGGAGATTGGAACTATCATAAGTACTGCTAGTACAGATAAAGAAGATGAAGATATGACGAGTACAATAGAGCCATTACTAGCGCTGTTAGCTGAGAATGAGAGTACGACAAATGACAGTGAAAATACGACCACTTTCGAGGGAGGGAAGGAGGAAGATACTACGAAATCTAATTGGAAAAATTGAGGAGGAATTTATAGAAGGCATTTTCTTTGCACTCTTATTGTGGATTTAAGGCTCAAAACATGTAAATTACGGTTCCCCAGTGCTTAAAGTAAAGCAATATCTGCGTTCTCTATGTCAATGTTGTTCAATTTATTCTGGTTTCTTTCTGATTCATTGCTTTTAAAACCGCTCTTTTATCATATTTTTTTCACCATTTTTTACTGTCAATTTCGTTAAATCTCTCTTCCTATCTTCGCACATATCCAAATCCTTACCAATTCACCTCGTATTTTACTGACCTTTCTGCATTCACTTCAGGTCCTTGTTGTTGTGGCGGCCGTCGCAAGCGTTCAGAGCCTCTGGAGCGCCGAAAAATCGCAAAACTTTCTCGCCGCTGCGCCGAGGGAAAGTTCAAGTTCCCTGAGCCATTGGCCGATGATACTGCGGCCAAAAACTCGACTGTAATTGTGCCTTCTCGAGCTCTACGATCCGTAAATAAGAAGACGAGAAAGGCCGAGAAATGTGTTTGTTAATTTATTTTACTATGACGCTTACTATTACTTATTAATAATTTATTTTTTTCGATATAAATAAATCCCATGTTGTGTGGAGTTATAATTATCAGCTTGATAAGTCATCAAAAAAACCCGTATCTATTACGGTTTAAAAAGTAATAAAAGGTTTAGCAATAAAATTTGAGGTAAACTGGCTGGCATCTACAGTATTGATTAACGTAAAGTTTACGTTGGTGTGATCTCTTGTTAACGTTTTCCTTTCACCACCGTGTTCAGTGCGTTTAAAGTTTTCTCCGTTGATCCGAACTGACCTTAGGGATTTGAATTCAATGAAAGCGAACGTTTTCGGAATGGTGCCTACTCTTTTAAGCGGCTGCCCTTTGGTATTTGCATGTTTAAATAGCTGGATGGGAATATTATATTTTCTGATGTTGCGAATTGAAAGTATAGCGCCTTGAAATATTTATATAGCGTTGATTGAGGTGAAACTTGTCACACATTTAAGCTAACTGACTGTCTCGAAAGTGTACACTAGATTCTTAGACCGCGTTTTATGGAAATCGTCAATATCTTTTCGTCTTGCAGTTCGTTGGATACGTCGGTCTTTGCTCAAAATGTCATCTAAGACTTTCAGAGAGTGACTTGTATCCAGTTAAAAAAGAGTCATCAAAATCTAAAATTACATAACATGATCAATGTATCGTAGTTTCATTAAAACAAAAGCCCCAAACACAAACTTCATTATTTGAAAAATTAATTTTCAGAATAAACTTTAGGTGTAATTGACGTGTATCATATACAAAATGTACTTTCCAACCTTCAACTCCGCCATTCTGCTTTCCTGGAAATTCCTTTCTGAAAATGTTGCGATTAATCTGGAGATTTGCATATTAATGCAGAACTTTCCCTCAAAAGTGCAAACTTTTTACACTCTTTGATCGAACGGTTGACAAATCATGAGTTACAACGTAAGCCATCGCAAAACCCATCAAATTTTATGCGACAAAATCACAAACTCTGGATTGTAATGAGAAAAAAATGAGGGAAAAGCTTACTATCTCTACACTCAAAAGTACAATACCAAAAACTCATTTTGTCGATTGTTATGGGGACAAAAATAATACATTAAGATGATTGTACGGGAAGGGTAATCAAATCACAGGGAAATGCTTAAAAGGGCTACGGTGCAGGCAGAAATGGGATTGATCTTACAGTTGAAGGTCAAAAAACACTTTTTTTAATTTCGAAGATTTATGTGTCTAGTTTTTGAGTGAAATTTTTTGAAGGATGACATCGAATGACAACAGAAAAATTCCTTATCAATCCGTGGGTAAAGCGACACCAACCAAGTCGATATTCTTTTATCTAACTGTAATTGTCTTGCCAATTATTGTTTCTTTTATTTTTTATGTAGACTACTATAGAATCTACGATGTGGAAGAAGATTTGGACACGGTAAGATGCATTAAACTTTTTAAATAAAATAATTACGAAAACTTTTCACATTTCAGATGGGTATCATCAAGCATTGGGGCTACCAAGGCGAAGAGCATATCGCCAAAACGAAAGATGGATGGTCCCTCAAAATCCATCGGATCCCACGAGGTAAAAACGAAGTCAACGACAAGCCAAAGAGACCAGTAATCATCCTTCAACATGGCATTGAATGTTCCAGTGATAACTGGATTCTCAATCTTCCACATCAAAGTCCTGGGTTCGTCTTTGCCGACGCGGGCTTCGATGTTTGGATGGCAAATTCAAGAGGCAATATTTACACCAGTCATGCAAATTACAGTCGGCACAACTCGGAGTTCTGGCATTATACGTACGGCAAAGGCTACTGATTAAGTCTGATTACAGAAGCGACGACATGCAAAGATACGATCTGCCGGCTTTATTTGATCTGATTGCAAATATCACTGGCCAATCTCAATTTTACTATGTTGGCCATAGCCAGGGTACCTACATCATGTTTACCAAGCTCTCTGATGATCCCTCCTTCTCCCACCGCGTGAAGAAATTCTTTGCCTTAGGGCCTGGAGTTCGCTTTCAAAATATCCAAGGACCATTTAAGTTTGTCTGCGACTCATCAGAGGCTCCAATTTTATCGCGGTTTTGGGATTGGACAGCTTATACCGAATTTGGATTAGGTCTTTTGGGTCAGCACATTGTCAAATTTCTGACTCGTTGGACTTGCGCGACATCTGCACAGAAAAGTTATTGTTCAAATATTTTTTATTGGTTTTCTGGATCAAGCTCGACGCTAAATGAGAGTCGAATCGCAGTGTATACGAATCATATTCCAACGGGGATTTCCACGGCAACTATTCAGAAGTATTGTCAAACTATAGATCCGGTAACCGGCGGATTCAAATTCTATAAATTCCCGACAAGAGAAGAGAATTTGGAGAAATATGGACAGGTAAATTAACAAAGGAACTTGAAAGAAATAAGATAATGACTATTCCTTTCAGGAAGATGCCCCTTATTACAATTTGACAAAGATGGATGTACCTCTTTACCTGTACAGCTGTCCCAATGACATCTTAACAACTGAACAACAGCTTGACGAAGCGATCATTCCGAATCTCAAGAAAGGAATCCTCAAAGAGGATAACCGATACCATGGGTTCTCTCATATGGACTTATTATGGGGTCTAAACGCAACCGAGATGGTCTTCGAAAAGATCATAAAGGTTATTAATGCTGATTACAATTAGAATCTTTAAGAATAAAGTAGCCACAGCCACCAGATCTCGCTTACAAAGGTGTAATATCGTAGCTTAAACGGCAATGAAGAGCCTTCTAGTTATCTACCAGAGGAAGCCAACAAAACTTATCTAAAAACCATTCCCGGTTTGGTTACCGACACATCGCCATCTAAAATTAGCATAACGCAAAAAATCACCTCTTCCCGATTCCCATGAACATATTCGCGTAACAAAGCCTAAAACGGTGCCCAAGTTATGGTGATCCCCGCTGCATCCTCCGTGATGTTGCGTTCCCTCGCGAGTGTCCTTTTCGGGGCTATGCAAATAAAGCCAATAACGACACCGCAGGCTAGACCACGGAGCTGAACACCTCGATGTTGCCTCTTTATCGGATTAAAATTTTTTTTAATTTGATACCACATGATGAATATTCTTCTATTCGAGGATTCTGCTGGCCATGAGAGAGTATATAAACCAAACCGATGGCCGGAATTATCAACATAGCTCAGTTGCTTCTTCTGTCAAGCAATGAGTATGCAGATGTTGTTCTCTCTCCTTGTTGTCACCGTTGTGGCTTCAGCCGATCTTATCTCGGACTTGCATCTTCCAGAACAAGATCTGGATGCCGTAAGTTTTCATCAGCCTTGTTTTATAAATTTAGTTGGGACTGATCAAGTACTGGGGCTACCAAGGAGAAGAGTATATTGTTGAGACTGTCGATGACTGGCTTCTTCCAATGCAGCGCATTCCACGCGCCAAGAACGAGGACCCAAACAGCGACATCTCTGGTAAACCCGTTGTCATCCTTCAACATGGCATTGAATGCGCCAGTGACAACTTTCTTTTGAACCTGCCACATCAAACGCCAGGATTCGTCTTCGCCGATGCCGGATATGATGTCTGGCTCCCCAACTCCCGAGGAAACACTTATTCCAGCCACAAAAACTACACTCGTGCCCAGCCCGAGTTCTGGAAATGGACGTAAGCGAATAACCAGCAGTAATAGCTCTAATTATCATTGCAGAAGTGATGAAATGCAGCTGTACGATATCCCAGCCGTTTTCGACGTAATTGAAAATGTCACCGGCCAGTCCTCTTTCTACTACATTGGCCACAGTCAAGGTACCTACCTCATGTTTGCCAAGCTCTCCGACGATCCTTCCTTCGCCAGCCGAGTGAAGAAATTCTTTGCACTGGGACCTGCTGTTCAATTCAGAGACCTTAAAGGCCCATTTAAGACCATCTGCGAGACGGAACTTGCTTTCCCCAAGGCCTGGTCGGACTTCGCTTGGAGTGAATTCGGCCTTGGTTTCCTCAGCCAGCAGAATGTTGATCTTCTGAGCCTTCTAACTTGTTCCGTTCCTCCAATCCAAAGAGAATATTGTTCCAAGGTTTACTACTGGTTCACAGGTCCAAGCACCACGATCAACGTCACCCGTATGCCCATCTTCCTCAACCATATCCCCGCCGGTGTCAACGTCGCCACAGTCCAGAAATACTGTGCTTCCACTGACCCAGTGTCCGGCGGATTCCAATGGTACAGATTCCCCACTGCCGCTGAGAACATCGCTCGCTATGGATCAGTTGACCCTCCTTACTACAACTTGACCAAAATGGACGTCCCCCTCTACTTGTACAGTTGCCCCAACGATTACTTGACCACTCTTGCCAACCTTGAGCACGATATTCTCCCCCACTTGAAGCCAGGAATCCTGAAGGAGGACAACAGATACCCTGGATACGCCCACATGGACTTCATCTGGGGCTTGAACTCTACTGAATTGGTCTACAACAAGATCATCAACGTAATCAATGCGGATTATAACTAAACCCACAACAAAAATTATTGTTGAACTGCTTGTATAGACTAGTCTAGTGCAAATAAAACCTGTTTTTCTAATTTTCAATTTCGGTGCAACAAAAATCGAGTGCCCAAGACCTGAATGAATTTCAAATCCCTGGATGGGCGCCTTTTACGAAAAGTGATAAGACAGTGAGGCAAGAAAGAAGCGTGAATCATTACATTAAAAAAGCTGCTGATTAATGACAAAAAATCAATAAAGAACAAAACCTAACAGAAAAAGTTAGACCTTCCGCCGCCACTAAAAATGTACAACACGGCACCCGAGATCGAATAAAAACATTTCCCGACCACTTTGGAGTTTCGTTCAAACGAAGTGCCACAATTGACAAAAGAAATAAAATAATAATACCCGAAAAATATATTTTTCGATCGGAAACCCCCACAAAAAATTCTTTTTTGACATTTTGTTCGGTTTCAATCGATACAAAGTGGGCGCAGAGTCGAAGTGAGCAGGAAACACGCGGCTTATAGTGTTCATGTACGTCGAAAGCTGTATTCCTCGGCAATAAGCGTATGCATTTACAATTGATCCAAAACAACAGGACCAACATAATTCACAAGAACCTGTTAATTAAAGTTCAGTTTGTTGATGACATACCAGGCATTTCATTTGATCTAAAACAAAATCCACCTCTGACAAGAAAAAACCGTAACACAATGCATAATTACACGCAAATCCTGCGAAGGCTTTATTCATGACTGCACTGCTATTCTCATCCCTTCCTCAGCGAATCAAACGCGGCTTATGGCTAGACCGTCAACTCAACGGATCGATGTTGCGTTTTTTGTCAGCTCTGCATCTGATTAAATACTCCCCGTGACAAATATTACCATATTTCACACATATATAAATCGCGACAATGGATGTATTCAGCATCATATCTCAGTTGCTTCTTCTGTCAAGCAATGAGTATGCAGATGTTGTTCTCTCTCCTTGTTGTCACCGCTGTGGCTTCTGCCGATCTTATCTCGGACTTGCATCTTCCAGAACAAGATCTGGATGCCGTAAGTTGTCATCAGCCTTGTTTTACGAATTTAGTTGGGATTGATCGAGTACTGGGGCTACCAAGGAGAAGAGTATATTGTTGAGACTGTCGATGACTGGCTTCTTCCAATGCAGCGCATTCCACGCGCCAAGAACGAGGACCCAAACAGCGACATCTCTGGTAAACCAGTTGTCATCCTTCAACACGGCATTGAATGCGCCAGTGACAACTTTCTTTTGAACCTGCCTCATCAAACTCCAGGATTCGTCTTCGCCGATGCTGGATATGATGTCTGGCTCCCCAACTCCCGAGGAAACACTTATTCCAGCCACAAAAACTACACTCGTGCCCAGCCCGAGTTCTGGAAATGGACGTAAGCGAATAACAAGCCGCAATAGCTTTAATTACCATTTCAGAAGCGATGAAATGCAGCTGTACGATATCCCAGCCGTCTTCGACGTAATTGAAAATGTCACCGGCCAGTCCTCTTTCTACTACATTGGCCACAGTCAAGGTACCTACCTCATGTTTGCCAAGCTCGCCGACGATCCTTCCTTCGCTAGCCGAGTGAAGAAATTCTTTGCACTGGGACCTGCTGTTCAATTCAGAGACCTTAAAGGTCCATTTAAGACCATCTGCGAGACGGAACTTGCTTTCCCCAAGGCCTGGTCGGACTTCGCTTGGAGTGAATTCGGCCTTGGTTTCCTCAGCCAGCAGAATGTTGATCTTCTGAGCCTTCTAACTTGTTCCGTTCCTCCAATCCAAAGAGAATATTGTTCCAAGGTTTACTACTGGTTCACAGGTCCAAGCACCACGATCAACGTCACCCGTATGCCCATCTTCTTGAACCATATCCCCGCTGGTGTCAACGTCGCCACAGTCCAGAAATACTGTGCTTCCACTGACCCAGTGTCCGGCGGATTCCAATGGTACAGATTCCCCACTGCCGCTGAGAACATCGCTCGCTACGGATCAGTTGACCCTCCTTACTACAACTTGACCAAAATGGACGTCCCTCTCTACTTGTACAGCTGCCCCAATGATTACTTGACCACTCTTGCCAACCTTGAGCACGATATCCTCCCCCATTTGAAGCCAGGAATCCTGAAGGAAGACAACAGATACCCTGGATACGCCCACATGGACTTCATCTGGGGTTTGAACTCTACTGAATTGGTCTACAACAAGATCATCAACGTAATCAATGCGGATTATAACTAAACCCACAACAAAAATTATTATTTTGCCGCTTATTGTTAGAAACTTTTAGCAAGCCAATAAATTTGTATTCCGTTTTCTTGTTAGTTTATACAACGAATTTCTACAAATATTTTCCTGATAGATTGTCTACTCGTTCTCTACTGTAGTTCCACCTGTAATAGTGGAAGATTACACAACTACGCCACTAGAATTGGTGCTGCTCCGTCTGTCCAAGAAAGTCATGTTGTTTACAGCTAGCGACTCATTGGACTGTCGTTCGCTCTCCACTCCACTCAGTTTTTGCCCCAATTTAGCGATAATGTAGAAGAATGTAAACCTAAACATTCGTCATCTACAAAATAGTTCCTCACCCGACGATGATAATGACCGCTCCAGCCACAATCAATGTCCATTTAGGGCCAGTAATCAAAAATCCGAGAACCGCCAGGGTCTCTAAAATGTACACAAAACAAGCCAAGACTTGACGATGTAAATGCGACGAGACAAATGCTCCGATCGGTGAGCAAGTGACCACAACAGGCACAGAGACCGCGAAGTACTCATAGGCCAGCTGACTGACTCCTTGTTGCATAAGAACGCGCCAATAAGAGCCAATCAATGCGTTGAGGAACATCAATATTACTGATGTTGGAGTGGCAACCTTCTCACTCACTCGAAACAGCAACGTCAAGATGGAAAACGAACAG
Organism: Bursaphelenchus xylophilus; assembly: GCA_904066235.2. Lineage (NCBI taxonomy): Eukaryota > Metazoa > Nematoda > Chromadorea > Rhabditida > Aphelenchoididae > Bursaphelenchus > Bursaphelenchus xylophilus. Next base: position 4,244,363 of record CAJFCV020000004.1, read on the forward strand.
ATATCGACGCCGGAGCCAGTAAAAGCACTGAGAATGCCTGTAACCGACAAAATCCATAACTGGCTGGCATTAATTTATATTCTGCTTGCTAAAACCTTGTTAACGCAAGCTGAATCAGTTCTTTTTTCAATTGCATTTTATCTATGTTAACCTAAAATAGCAGAAAATAAACAAAAACCCACTTACCGCCAAAGAACCCAGCTGCGACCAGCGCTATCGCCTTCCATGGCTTGAAATTTGGGATATTATCGAAGGTAACTCGTTTCTTCTGCAAATTCAGTATTAACAGTGAAATCGCGAATGAAAACCAGATCGACACGAACATCATCTTCTTCTGTTGAGCTGAAAAAAACATGGTCTTTAAAAATACAGTTTTATTAAATTTTGGCATACTGTATCAAAAGAAAAGTTTTCGCTTTGGGACTCACGGTCAAGAAGGTTGTCCCAAAATTGTAAGCCAAGAATAATACTAACGCCAGCGCCAATGGACGAATAAATAATTGAATGCCATTCCACTTTAACTCCCATCCATAATATTGCAAAAGAAGACGTGGCCATTCCTAAAACTCGAAACAAAGTTAGTAAAATCCAAATTTACCAGCCACTTGGATGATGAGAGAGAAGTCTCTGGCCACATCAGGAGCAATGTGAAGCATCAAAGTCATCACAGGAAAAGCGATTGCGCCGCCACCTTCTGAAGTGGCGCCAGCAACAAAAGCCCCCAAAATCATGGTGATTGCAAGTTCGTATCTAGTAGGATACAGTCGAAATAGGTTGTATCGTATTGCCATTGACCACCATATGGCGTGCATTATAACGAACGGGATCAGAGTTGCCAGATATTTGCGGTATCGCTCGTGGAACGGTAGATCTTTCGGGTTGATGTGGGCTTGTGTCTGACGTTCGAGTTTTTGACCTGGAAATGGTTCAAAACGTCCTATATGTAGATAGAGCCTGTCTTTGATAATACTACATTTGTTGCAAAGTATTACATACCTTCCAAAAAGTACTTCCGGAACCATTCTCCCACCGTCCTTCTCGGCCGTTCATTCTGTTCGATGGGCACAAAATAACGCGTCCCGCTTCCCATTTCCGCGCGATTGACGGCAACCGCTTCCGTCATACTAATTTCTCTGTTGGAACTGTTTATTTTAGGGATTGGGACAAAGTTCTTAACCTTTTACCTGTACGTACAAGTGTCATCGTCGCGCGGGATCAATTTCCCTTCGTTCTTTGAAACAAACTGTTGGGCCAAAGGCAAATAAAACATCCCAACGGACTATGTTGCGGATGGATTCGTAATGTTGAAGGGATCAGCTTCCCATCGGCTACAATCAAATTCATCGTTGGGGTCATTAATCTTGGATGATTGAAGAGTAAGCGTCGATAGTTTATTGTTAGCGGGGAAGTGATCAAAGTAATGGCGATAAAATTAAGAAGAGGATCTATGATTGCTTCATCATTAATTTAACTTGCTATGTCTTCTGTTATATTCTGTCCTGTTTTAAGTTTAGCGTGATTATAGGACACAGCCAACGTACCAATCCTTCAAAAATTATTTTCCATGTCCTTGCGAGTGCTGTGATAAAAACGCTTATTTTGTAGATGCATTCTATAGAAAAGTTCTAATTTTCTATGTTCGAGAACATACTGTATACACTTTCTAACAGACGGCTGGGCTTGACGATGGCCAGGAAGTTCGAAAATCTTTGACGAAATCGACTTAACTCCACGAATTCCCTAAGCCCCCTGACCAAAAACCTGATGACAAATCTTGTCGGTTGTCTTGAAGAATCCAAGTTTAATCTCTAGCAATTCGCATAGATCAATCCCACGTCAGTACATGTAGTGGTTACTACAATATTTTATTAACACAATAAATGGTCACAATTTTAAATTTCAATTTACAAACAAAAGTCTCTTTTTTCAAATTGTTTTTAAAGCAGACAGAAAATTGATGAGATCTATGCACCTACATGGGTAATATTACAGGTCTTCAATAGCATCAACAACATGTAAAATTCGAGTTCAGCGCCTTTGGAACGGTACTTGAGTGGTGTCGGGGGGAATCGGGGGCTTATCCGAATCGGATGTAGGAACTTTTGCGGGCTGGCCGGGAGTTGAGGATTCCGTCGATGGGGAAGTTCAGTGCAAGGTCTTCCTGCAAGCGAAGAGATTAGTATTTCTGGATGTTTACTTGGTCGCGGGGAATCTCCCACGCATATTACACATGACATCCGGATGAGAAATTTTACGGAAAATTTATGTGGTTTGGTGATATGTCAAGGAAATGCCCTGACATTTTTAAGTCGTCGTTTACGTAACCCATTGAAAAAATTTTCAAAATTATAGGCCAAACTTTTCGTCAAGTCATCGTATTCGTCTAGCAAGGTCCTACGGTACAAAATAACTTTGATTCCTTACCGGTGCATACTCCGAATTGCCCTGCGATCGTTTCCCGAACCGGACAAAGGCAGATTTCCTCTTCTGCATTCGGCTTCCAATAAAGTTCTTGGCCGGGTTTTGAAGGGAATCTGGAAATTAAATTCAACGTCAGTAGCCACACTTTTCAAATTTACCTCTCTGTTCAGCTGGTATTAAACTGTCAATATCGATCATACTCTCATCCAAATACTCGGCCAATGTGCAGACGAAAAGGTTGGGGTTGGCCGAGCACAGCTCCGAGAGCTTTGCGTTTTGTTGTGGAGTCAGGAAGGCGAAGGCCAGCTGACTGCATAGCCCGGCAACAATGATCAACCCAAGCATGTTGAGGGTGCGGGAGGGGTACTGTAACAAAAATTCCGTAAAGCCGAAAATATTTATTTATGTACAAAGTGTTCGCGGAGTAAAAATAAAAAGAATGTGGAAGGTTGACAGCTCCATAAAGGTTCAAGAAAATAGTGCCGCTTTGATTTTTAACATCAAGATCTTTCTATGAAATACGATGACATTCAATCCACAGCGACTGATACGTATACTGTAATGTCCGCAATCCTCAATCCTCAGCTTCTATCCGAGATTAGAACCCTCTTAAATATCCTTGATATCGTATTTTATGGAAGCTTAATGTGTAACTCCACCCCCTAGCCTTTGCGATTTCCTTCCAACGCATATCCACAACCAACGCGGAGTCCGCGGATTAATCCCGAATCTCCCCAAAAAAGTGTAAATATCACTGTGGAACGCATGACGGGTTTAAACGACCACCAGTTACGTGCCCCCCACAACATCGAGGACATAATCCAGATTAGTATATATAAGATATCTGAGAGGGATCGGGTATATATAGCCTTGGCGGATGGGTAATTATTACAGGTCAAAGTTCGGCTCACACTAAATTATACAACCCCAGAATCGCACGTATTTCACTGCGCTTACGATGAAGATAAAATTTTTGACTTATCCCCTCAGGGCAAATGACTACAGACTCGCTCCCAAAACACAAATCTTGAAATGTTTCGGCGAAAAATTTAATAAATTTTAAAAACCCCCACCACCTAAATTAAGATTTTGACAAATTACCCGAAGGCCATACGAAAAGAGGTAGTGCCTTTCTCGGATCAGTTGAGAAATTGCCAAGAGTCAAAACAAGGAAATGGGCTGGGAAATGGTGGTAATGGGTTCGACTTCATCAGAGGCAAATCTGATGTCATACGAATCACCCAATTATTGGTCATTAGGACCCGGAAATAGGATTGACCCGGTCTCTGAAGAGTACATTCGTATGTTAGAAACAGATGGCAAAGTATTTTGATAAAATCTTAACAGTCACACCTTTAGAATGTCAAGAAAATTGCTGTAAAAATTGTATATACAGCTCCTTGTGGATGATGGTAGATAAACGTCCCTGCCTTCACTGTAGCTGCAAGTTGATGCCCTTTATATACCCCGGGAATCTTCTCAAATTTCTCACCCTAAAATACAGTCACGCCCATCTTCGCCTGTCAAGTTTTCACGGATTATCACCAAGCGCGGATTATCGCCTTGGTTATCAATTGCACTGATAACCAAGACTAAGTCGATGACGTTCATATCACAGCAGAATCATCGTATTTCATTCGATTATAGCTCTTACAGGGGTAAATCGTAAAACCGTTTCTGGACAGAATTGGAATTTATAATACTTTGGAAGTCGATCTCTTTGTCAAACTCTGAAGATTCGACAGTCATTATAGACCACCGCATTAGATAACACAAGGACCGTGCAAACATGTTTTGATCAGAAAAGATTACACCGGAAATCTACAGCTTGTTTGCGGAGTAAATGACTGCAAAGGTCTTGCGAAATAATAAGAGAAAACATGGGCAAAGATCTAAGTCCTATATCACAATAACAATAGTAAATTCGTGGGTATTTGGTGTCGCATATATGCATCAAACAAATCCAAATATTAAAATATTAGTTGTTTTTCCTTTTAGCGTGGGAGCGTCATGGTCTACAAACAGCCTACGTGCCGGGGACTGGTCAACGGAAGTTACGGCAAAACCGTGACATCAAGTTCTTCGTAAAGCTGAGAATTTCTTCATTTCCTGCATAACTGGAACTAATAAATTAAATTGATTTCATCAATAAGATGAACTCATAATTTGACGACGAAAGCATCATGCTTTGGCAAGTTATCTTACCCTTACCATCAAACATATAAGATGCAATGCTAGGCATACTTGAAAGTAGACACACCTCTTCCAATATTACAGATATCTTCAAGGTCCTATGAAGATTTTATCCCGTCATTCTTTATCCGGTATCACAGACTTTTGTATAAGCCTTATGAATCGTACCAGTTTTACAAGACATCCCCTAATCGGACACCTTGACATTCTCTAAACGTTATCTTATCCCAACCGATCCCCCGGTTGGGATAAGATATGGATTTCTAATACAAAAATTAAATTCCTAGTTGTTATCGTCATAGATGACGCTTCAGATATTTATATTTTAAGATACCAATTACTCTAATCCGCTCAATCTATTAAAATGGAGTCACTAGTAACTTCGCCGTTCTAAGTAGATTGGATTACCGTATTCCGAAAACTAATCTTGCCATGTTTATCAAAAAAAAATTGTCGTCCGCACATAATTATATAACAGCAACTAATAATATATAGCTGCGTTACTTGTTATCATAATATTACTGTGTTACTTGCTAACTGTAACCTCACAAAACTGATAACAAAAATCGCATCGTATAAATTCCAGGGCAATTTTACATTGCCGATGTCTGAATCCCTCGGAAAAACTTGGAATTTAGAAATGGCCCATTAACGGAGCTCTTACAAATGCTAGAAAAAAACCAAACGTTAGTGAAAATAGACAGTTAGTAAAAATTTAGGCAAAAAATCTACATAATGTAAGCATTAAAGATGAGTGGGTCAGGCAGTACGAAGGTCAAATAAACATAAATATTTATATGAAATCGAATACTGCTTTATGACGAGATGGATGTGGGTGACGCAACATTTAAATTCGAGTTTTTATAAACCTGAAAAGCTTACATTCAAGATATCTAGCGATTATTGAACACCGGAGATTAAGTATAAAACTTGCCAAGCGGTGCTCTGTCTGAAAGTCTTCAAAAACATAGATTCCAGAGCAAGAATTTTGCGTGTCACAGAAACCTCAACCCTTATTTTATGAAACGCAAAAATACGAAGATTGTGTTTAGTCATCTCTTCTATGAACCCTAGAAAAGTTCTACATCCATTTTCACCAGCTACAACTTTTGAATTCTCATCCAAACAACGTTGGCCACACGTCTCTACTTCCTCCCCTTGTTTTTACCGTATGTGACGCGGAACGCAAATAGCCGCACGTTATAAAGAACGTTCATTGTCCAAAGATCCGTCTCGTGTTTCCCAAAAAAGCGCAGAAATGAAGGCCAACAACCGTGTAGGTGTCCAGTTTCGCACATTGAAACGGCACCAATGTCCGTGACCGGACCTCTCCGCCTTCTTCCGTTTCTTGGGAAGTTAGTATTAGGTTGAATGTCAAGATTCTAATGTCATCAAAATTCCCGGAGATTCCAAAAAGGTAAACAAAACAAAGGCAAGGGCAAGACTATAGATTATGTATCAGGGTCCCGTTTTATGCATTGAATAAACAAATTCAGGAACAAAAAAAAGGTCTCTTTTCCACGGTGTTACCAGATCTCTTTGATGTACCGGAACTTTCAAGTAATACTTGGAGGTTGTGAACAAAATTAGGAACAGGATTCAGGGATCGTGAGGTCACAAAAGCACTTTAAATTTTGTGAGCTTTAAATCTTGGCTCCAATGAACTATCACATGCTGGAAAATTTTTTAAAAATTCAAAAATTCTGCAAAACTTTGATCCGCCAGAACAAAATACACCCAGCTGTGTACATCTAAATGTAATCTGCTACCTTAAACCATCCCCATTTCCGCCACATTTTATTAATTTCGAAGAGAAAACCTGCACTTTCCGTTGGCTTTTCCGGATGGAAATGTCCAAAAACATCGAGATAATCTGATGCTTGTGGATTCCGGATGCAAGTCTTAATATGCTGATTTGGAGTTTGCAGAAAATTGAGGAGCAATTAATAAGCTGTAAAAAGAATTAGGATGATTGGCTTACTGGTTGAAAAAAATTGTCTGGAGTGGGAGTTTATTGGGGAGAGAGTAAAAATCAAAATTTAAATTTGTCTGATGAGAGGAATTGCTAAAGGTCAGAGGCTCGGATTTTTGTGAAATTTGGTAGAAATTCAGATTCGAGCTTGCTACTTGTTATGTCACATGCGAGACTTTTGCCTGCTCGTTTCGGAAGTCATTTCCGAGATTTTCAAGATTAGCAATTGACATTTTGTTTCTCATGTATCGAGCAATATCACTGCGGAAAATCAATGTTTACTGTATGAATTTCGCAAAGATATCGACAAAAAAACGTTTTACTTTCACCTTTTCTCCTCATTTTCCGTACTCTCTCACTATTAGCTGCAAAAATTGCCCGATATCTCTTGCTTTCAACGCTCAGGAATTGATATATTATCCATTATTATTATTATATTATTTAAGCAAAATTGTCAAAACCCTTAAGGACTGCACCTCCAGAATTCCCCTTGCAAATCCTGACCGTCAAACCTTGTCCAACCTAGTGTTTCTTTCTCTTTATATCCCTCTTTTTTCAATCTGCAACATATCATTTTCCCTTTGTCATAAAAGCCTCATAGCTCCTCCAAATATGGACATCAAACCCGTTTGGAATCTATAATTTACGCAACTGCTTTTCGTATAGTTAGATGACGTGAAATAATCCCGTTTCTTATCCTAATCCCTCTCCATATATGTAGATATTTATATGTGTGACATAGTTGCGTATTAACCGTACATTCAGATTAAAATAGGTTTTCTTCGACGACCTTTACAGTGTAAAAATGATTATGGAAAACGAGTGATTAACCCGGTCTCAATGAAGATGAGACTTACTGGGCAAGTTGGAAGACGCAAGTCAACATAATCCAAACTTGTAATTACAGCGATAAATCGGATTGAAGGAATGAGTAATTAATTCTGTGAAGTGCTTCTTACAAATCACAAAATTTAATTAATGATGACAACTTGGATTTTAGACAAGTACGGTAAAAAGAAGATGTTGCTAGCGATGATAAAATAGCTTCTCTTACAAATACATTTTGTCTAGGCCACACATCAATTTCTGAAAGTTTTGGCTTGCGCTTTGCAGAGCCAACCAATACATTCAACAAAATATTTAGCGCCTAAACATAAAATGCTATCATTTTCTGATTTTTTACGGGCTTTTTATGCTCCTGTGTCAAGATGAGGGTTCAATTAAATTATGTTAATTAGCAATTGCAACTTTTCCGGGTCCATCAGGCTCGTTTCAAACATCAAACTTGATTTTTTTTTTCTTTCTAAAAATGACATCATTTTTGAACGTTGCGAATTCCTCGTCGCACTGTGCGAAGAACTCAAAATCTTCTGCAAGATTTTGAATGCAATAAAACAAAGGATTCCTCGTCATTCATAAAATTCTTTCGAAATTTGCAGCGACAATTTTGACAATGCTCCCAAAAACATCGCTGAAGGCCTGGGAATGACGCATAATAGAGACCAGTGGGTCAGTCGGAAGGAGCCGAAGCCGCGCGACCAAAAACAACAGAAACAACCGCAGCGTGTTTACCAACAAAACACGGTCGCGCGCGTCGCTATATCGAGGTATTTAAAGCCGAAAGTGGGAGATCACAGCACGTCCAGACGGCTCATCATGACCAACAGACTAATTATTGTTGCTTTTCCTCTACTTTTAATCGCCTTACGTAGTGTAGATGCCGGCTGTTGTGGTTGTTGTCCCTGCTGTGGATGCTGCACTCCAATGCAGCCTGTGAATCCGCCATTGGTTGTGAAGATGTCGCCAGTCCGACCAGGCTGTTGTCCTTGCCCTTGTTGTTGCGGTGGATGCGGTGGATGTCCATGTTGTTGTAAGTTTTGCTCTAAAAATCCGAGATTAGACCTTTGGTGGGTGGGAATTGACAAAAACAAGATTAAAAATTATAATTGCTTGGACGAAAAATTTCTGCAAGTTTTGGAAATATTTCATTTTTTAATCAAAGTATGACCTGATAATTGAAAAATTCAAACAGCAGGGAGCACAAACGTATTTTAAAAACATTTTCAGGTGGTTGCCCTTGTTGTGGCGGAGGACGAAGACGCAGATCGCTTCAGTTCCTCCAAAAACAGACCAAGCCCTATGGTGCCAGCCGGGCTTCCCGTTTCTGCCCTGTGTAAATACCGTAATCCTTCTTAATTATTCTTATTTATTACTTAATAATAAGTTTTAATAAAGTGAAAACTGAAAATCATCTTATAAACCAAAAAAATTTTGTACGTATTTTACACTTTTTTAGACTGTATAAATCTACAGTAGTTTTCTGGCATCGTCTGTAATTGGCCGAGACTGAAGGCCAATCACTGTCTGAGTTTATTCGCGGCGCTCAAGAATTCGTCACACTCCTTATGTTGACGCCGGCTTGGGGTATCTGTAATAGAGAAGACAGATTAAGTTCGAGCACTTTTCCTTCTTAATCGCTACAAAAAAGCTGTAAGCCGTCAAGATTTTCCAGAAAGAAGAGGATGCTCGGCTTAGCTTTTGTATGCCCTAAAAATACCCACTTCCTGACTGGTCGGTTAATCCGTATTCACGCGCTAAATCGGTGGATGTCAATATTTGGCCCGACTTCTGAAGACCGTCCGGGTCCAGCACCAACTTCACAAGACATTTCCCAACGAAGCGGGGGTGCTCAATCTCCGAAAAGAGGTCGACAATCGCCTGAAAGCATGAATAAAATATGTATGTATATACATAGAAATGATAAATATACAGCTGAATCTTAACTTTTCAATAAAAAAGCAAGACCTTTTCGTTCTCGAAAGTAGCCTTTTCATGTTTGAAAATAATCAAAAGGCGATTTGAATAAACTTGTAAGCGATCTCTCTTGCTTATCAGCGGCCCTTCCGCCCAACCATAGCTCAGTTGGTAGAGCGGAGGACTGTAGTTGAAGCGGTGATCCTTAGGTCGCTGGTTCGAATCCGGCTGGTTGGAACCCCTTTTTCCAAAATTTTCTTTCAAAATAAAAGTTCGAGTTCCTTACAGATTTCTTGTTTTCTTGTGGGAACCAACATTTTTGGGGCTGATTAGCGTCTATTCTTTTATATATTTATGTATATCAAAGAAAAATTTTGTCTGTTGTAAATAAGCCGTATTTTAAAAACATTTTTCTTGCATTTCTCACTTACCGGGTCCTGACTTTTACTCAAAAAGTTGTGGTACATTTCCGTGGCCACAGCGCCAGGCCAAAACGAAACAGATGTGATTTTCTTCTCCTTCAGTTCATGGGCAATGTCAGCAGCCATCCGATCACACTACAATCTTCACTTTACTCTGTAATTATGAACCTACCGCTGTCTTCTGAATGCCATAAAACGTGTTGAACAGGTATTTCCCTCCTCCTTCACTACTAATTGTCGCAATCAGTCCTTTTGTCTTATTTTTTATCATCAATTTAGCCGCCAGACTGCTGCATAACAGATGATTTTTGAGTCCGACATTGAAGAACTCGTCAAAAACTTCATAAAGCTTTGGGATTTCGTAAAATTTCTTGCCAGCGATTTGAGCGCAGGTCTGTAAAAGGTCGGTAAATAGGATCGTTAACAACAATACTGGGTTAAAAGTGTATTTATAGAGGTTGACTTACAATTGAGGCAGAAAAAACATTATTAATCAAGATGTCAATGCCCCCATAGCCATCTTCAATGGTCTGGAAAAGATTGATGACATCCGATTCCTTAGAATGATCACATCTTATCGGAATACACTTTCCAGTGTAGATTGAACACATCTAAAGGTGTAAAGTATGAGTGTTTATCCCCGTTAAAGTGGGGGTAACCGCTTACTCTTTCCGCAAATTCCTCCAAAGTGTCGGTCGAATAAAAGGTGCTCTTTGTCTCATCGGGCCTCGAAGTTACAATTACAGTAGCTCCGTTCTCACAAAACTCCTCGGCAATCCCCTTTCCAACGCCCTTCGAGGCACCAGTGACCAGCACAACCTTATTTCGTAAAGACATTTATCTGGAATGACCGAAACTTCCATTCAGGCGATCTTGTCTCGGAATAGACCGTTTAATTGACTGCGTTTCTGCTCATTGGCCCCAAAAAGTGTTTCCCAACACGAAACATGAAATCCATAAATAGAAAGGCACTTGGACTTTTATTTTGAAACGCAAAAATTGGAGAAAAAAGGAATTCCAACCAGCCGGATTCGAACCAGCGACCTAAGGATCACCGCTTCAACTACAGTCCTCCGCTCTACCAACTGATCTATGGTTGGGCGGAAGGGCCGCTGATAAGCAAGAGAGATCGCTTACAAGTTTATTCAAATCGCCTTTTGATTATTTTCGAACATGAAAAGGCTATTCATGCTTTGAGAAATATCGGCGGGCCCACACTTGCGGGCAACCACTTTGCGGGCAGCTTGAAAAACCACGGAGATTCTGCGGGCATGTTTTGAAATCGGCCAACATTTGCTTACAGCAGGAAATTCAAACTAGATGCTGCGGATTAAGTTTCCGGGCGTATAAGTGGCTTGAATAGTTACTATAACCTTATCCAAGCATTTTTTACCATCTTTTGAAAACGAACTCCCATAACTTTGAAAGCAGTGGATGAATTTAGCAAATTCGTGGCCTTATCAGTGCCAGGGAGTTGTCATTGTAAAATTTCTATCGTACTACGTAGATTACGAGTGAGAAATCATAATTCTAATCATAAAATGTCGGCTGCCCGCAAAGTGGTTGCCCGCAAGTGTCGCGACGCCGAAATATCAGTCTGTCGGGGGATTTGGTGCGCGATAGCGGCGAGGCGAGACATTTTGCTGCGACAATCCGCCGTTATTTTCCCAACAGACTGATAACCAGCCTAGAAATTCAAAAAGGACACAAGTTCTTTGATGGACAGTACTAGTCGCGACATAAAGTCCTGACACATTTGCACTGTGCGTTCTGTTTTCCTTTCGCACTCGTCGCGGCAATTCCCCGTTTTTGCATTAGCGACATGCACTTTCACGCGAACTTGCCACTTTTCTCGCGCGACACCCGCGACAAAATTTGTCAGGACTTTATGGCGCGACTAAATATTGAATTTTTAGAGATTCTTCTTTGATTTTCTATGCTGCCAGATGATTCCCAGTCTCTTCTCGAAGATTGAGCACCGTCACTTCTCTTGGGCAATGCCTTGTGAAGCCGGCGCTGGACTCTGAGGGCCTTCAGAAGTCGAGCCAAATATTGGCATCTATCGATTTACTGGGAAAACCAGGATCAGTCTACCAATCGACTAAACATGATCCTCGTAAACTTTATTACACTGTTATTAAAATTACATATTCTGTTTGTCAAATAAAGGGGATATTGGTACAAACCAAAGTAATAAACTTCTGCACTCTGCAAGAGACGGATCGTATAATAATTGCGTAGTAACCAAGCCCTCTTATAAATCACTTCTAAACTTTTTGTCTCCTTTTGTAGTAATAATATCCGTCGGATCCCCAAAGCTAATCCGCATTTGATTTTTTACTCTTCCTGGAGTCACCTTCTCTTCTTCTTCTTTTTTGTTTTGAGTTATTTTTTGCTCAGTGTAATGTCAAATAAAGTGTTTCTAGAAGGGGTCCGAAGTAATTTGATATGTGTTCTCGGTTGTTTATATAAACCTCTAGGACTTCCTGCAAAAGGAAAGAGGGGAGGGGAGATGCTCCAGGTTATGCTAGAGGGGCTTTGAAGATCAAATTTTAGGATATGATTTACAAGGAACATACCCTAGATTTTCTTTAAATTTTGCGCACATTTCGGGCATAGATTAAGTATCAATTCCTAAAAGTTTTAGCGTTTGTAAGCGCCACCAAGATCTTGAACGATCTTTGCCGCAGAGAGAGCACGCTAAACGCGGAGAACGGTAAGAGAGAAAACCCCTTTCTGGCCATAACTTTGCTAGTTTCGTGAGGAAAAAATTGATTTTTTGTGGAACTATTACCCTTTACGGTAGAAATAGGTACGAAACTTTTCGTGCCGAAATTTGACAAAAAGTCTCAAATTTTCGCCGACTTTCGATCTAAAAATCTCGGTTGTTTCTTCAAAGCGCAATCTAGAATTTATTTTAGAAAAAATTATTCTAAATTTGTGCCAAGTTTCATCAAAATCTGTGCATCGCACTTGGGGTACTTCTTCTGTTAGTTGCGCAATAGTAAGGTAAGGTGAGAAGGATGACGTTGAAGATTTAAAAGACGATTTCTGGCTCGCTGCGTCAGCCAATACGAGGGGCCGGACATACAAAAAAACTTTTTTTGAGTTTTTTGGCCTAAAATGTTGGTATAGGTCACTAAAACACATTCCCAAAATTTTTCTGCCCAGAAATGCCCGGAAGGTGGAAATTTGCATACGGATATTACCGTGCTTCTGAGCTCTGCTGTTGCCGTCGCAATAAAGAAAACTTGACGAAACCGACTACATATAGGTTTTGCGGGACGGCGAATTCAAAAATCGCAATTTCAAGTTGGTAGGATTACTGTAACATACTGTTTCTGATCTCCGGTCGATAAAAATCGACCGTAGCTCCTTCAAATCAAAAATCCCACAAGATTTTATTGCAGATTTGGAATCAGCGTGAAATTCTGGTCTAGGAACATGTAATTTCCATCCTTGATTCCGTGGCAGATAAATCATGGCGCAGTGGGTTTTGACGAAAACTAGTAATCTGACGACCCTGGTTCGATCCCCGCTGGAGACAAATATTGTAAAAAAGATGGAAATGACATTTAATGGAATTATGAGGGTTGTATGAGCTACGCTGAGTATTTTTAGACATCAATGGAACATGAATTTCAGGTTAGAACAGGGTTGATATTATTTTAGTCTCGGAATCCGTGAAAAATAAAACTGCTTCAAACGGGCTGAAATTGATAACACCTATTCTAGGCCTAATTCTAAGAAACTTTTACGTTAACTTTTTCTTGTTAGATTACTGTATCGTGGATTACGGTAACAAAAAGCTCGGCCTCCTTAAAGGCGATTGCTTCTCAAAATTTTCGAATAAAATAAAAATTTTTTTTGGTTATATTATTCAAACGGCAGAAAGCGGGCATGCCTCATATTTAAAATGCAATTTTAACTCATTTTCAGTGTGAATTAATATCATCATCCATTGGTGATATTGTGTCAGATAACTCAGGTATTTCAAAACGTACGGCCATAAACGAACTATTAATGCGCAAGCCCACTCGTTCTTAACCATTCCTACAATCTTCGTGATATTCCGATGGCTCTGCGCCTTGTGGCATGAAAAAACATAATTGGGTTTTATGTTACCGTAATCCACGATACAGTAATCTAACGAAAAAAAGTTAACGCAAAAGTTTCTAAGAATTAGGCCTAGAATAAGTGTTATCAATTTCAGCCCGTTTGAAGCAGTTTTATTTTTCACGGATTCCGAGACTAAAATAATATAAATCCTGTTTTAACCTCAAATTCATGTTCCATTGATGTCTCAAAATACTCAGCGTTGCTCATACAACCCTCATAATTCCATTAAATGTCATTTCCATCTTTTTTACAATATTTGTCTCCAGCGGGGATCGAACCAGGGTCGTCAGATTACTAGTTTTCGTCAAAACCCACTGCGCCATGATTTATCTGCCACGGAATCAAGGATGCAAATTACATGTTCCTAGACCAGAATTTTACGCTGATTCCAAATCTGCAATAAAATCTTGTGGGATTTTTGATTTGAAGGAGATACGGTCGATTTTTATCGACCGAAGGTCAAAAACTGTATGTTACAGTAATCCTACCAACTTGAAATTGCGATTTTTAAATTCGCCATCCACCAAAACCTATATGGTGTCGGTTTCGTCAAGCTGTCTTTATTGCGACGGCAACAGCAGAGCTCAGAAGGACGGTTATAACCGTATGCAAATTTCTACCTTCCGGGCATCACTGGGCAAAAAAATTTTGGGAATGTGTTTTAGTGACCTATACCAACATTTGAGGCTAAAAAACTCAAAAAAAAATTTTTTGAATGTCCGCGGCTGACGCAGCGAGCCAAAAATCGTCTTTTAAGGGATTGAGGGATCAAGTGAAGAGAAGTTGTTGAGGACAGATTTGTTTTGGACTTATCACGGATCACTCTCTAAAGATGTTCTAACAACAGTATTTTTATAATAGAATTGACAAACGTATGCCACAAGAACTTCACTTTCTTCCTGATGTAAAATATGAAAATTTTGTTTTTCCTTTTCCTACGTTGACTAACTGTACAGTGAATAAACTTTTGCGGATCCCATAATCTGATCTCCGCTCATCCCCACTTCCTCTTCCCCTCCCTCGACTTTACCATGTCTAATTACTGTGGCTGACCCCCTTGTTTTTTATGCAATTATTCTCATTTTTTCATCGACGGCTTTTATTGATGGAGAAGTCGGGAAGGGCGACAATAAAATTAAGCGTCGAAATACTGGAATCGAAACGGGAATCTGAAGGCGGAAAGGAGCCGGTTTCGGGCGAATCTCGATGCCGTTTAGTCGCTGAGGCGGGATCCCATCGAACTCCGGCTCTTTCACAAAAACCTTTCAGGAAGAGAGCTTATCGGCAAGGGTGTTTTTTTTTTGACAAATCTGAATATTCCGACCGCTTAATAAACTTACAACGTCTGCTGGATGACCTAGAACTGATGTTGCGTCCATTCCTGCGACGTTTTTTAATTCAAATTGCGGTTAATTTTCACGCCGTGGCTCTTCAGAAGCGCCCTCTCGACCGAAGAAAGCCGTTTTTGTTTGGTTTTTTATAGGCGATGCCTTTGATGTAAACGGAGATAAATTGCCGTCTTAAAAATGATTACTGATGAAAGCAGTGGTTTTTCGAATGATTGTAAACAAGTTACCATTGTGGAAACACATTGATTTTACTGTTTCTTGCTATAGCTTTCACTTTACACTGTTTTGTACAACGTATACATTTTGAAATAGAATATACGCGTGTTTTCTTATAAGTATTGTTTTCCCCTTTCTATTCCTCCTGATATTTACTAGTTCAGTGACAAGTTTTTACTGATTCGTTTTACTTTTTAGTTGCTAGGCCTTGCAGTCGACCATGGCGGTGTGCTGGACGTTTTCTGCTGCTCTAGCCTGCCTTCTTGCTGTCGATGGTAAGGATTTTTCAGTGGTTGAATGAAAAAGTAGAAGCATTATGCTTAATTTTACGGTCATAAATTTTGAAACTTTCAGTATACGCCCAATCCAGCAACGTTTCGAATTGCGTGGATTCAGATGCAAAATGTCCATTATGGGCGTCGCAAGGAGAATGTCAAAGCAATGCCGTTTGGTAAGGGCAGGGGAATAATAAAAATGTTGTAGAAACTTGTTAAATCAAGCACTATCAGTCTGTCGGAAAAATAACGGCGGATCGTCGCGCCTCGGAATCGCCCATCGTCGCTCTGCGACTGAAAGCCGCGGCTGGGGATTTGGTGCGCGATAGCGGCGCGGCGAGACATTCTGCTGCGACATTTCGGCGTTATTTTCCCGACAGACTGATAGTACAACGAAGCCTCCCTATAACGATCGCTTCCAGAGGCCCCAATTTATCTTGATTCAACGCAATTTTTTTATAACCAATACATTTTTGTTGTCCCTTTTAGTTGTAAAGACATTGACTGTACATATTTCATATCTTTGTGACAGCAACAAAGTATTTCCCGCCCAAAAATGGCAATAATTGCTTGAATCGACGCCTTTTTTAGGATGATGTCCAACTGCCGCCGTTCCTGTCAAAGTTGCCAAGGAGGTGATCAGGCTTGGAAATTGAGATCTCAAATCACTCAAAATTACGATAACTCCACTCAAAATGTAACAAAGTTGGTAACAGTTGAGAGCGTTCGTCTGAATCATGTGGAGATTGTAGGTTGAAAACAAGCAAAACTTTTCTAACAAACATTGTTGAGTAGTAGAACGGTCTAGTATTAATGAATGCGTTTCAGGACGAATCGCGGCAATTGGTCCGCGTTTTTGGCCGGCTTGTGATGTCATGGAATGACTCCAAGATCACCTGGGACAAGGATCAATGGGGAATTTCTTGGCTCAACTTTTATTGGATTCAGATCTGGACCCCTCAACTGGTGCAGATCAACGCGTAAGATTTCATTTTTAAAACTCATGTCTGCGGTAGTTCACAAATAACTAACTTTACGCTTTTCAGTCCCTCCACCCAGCCGGGCACAGTGCAAGGCAAAGTTTTGGCCGCGAATTACACTGGCCAAGTCTACATGTGGTCGGACTTCAGCTTCACCGCCCCATATCACTTTGAATACAATGATTTCCCCAATGATTATCAAAAGATTTGCTACAAATTCGATGACAAAAGATACTTCACCGTGAGGTTCAAGGTGTCTCCAGAAGTCAAGGACAGGAGTCATGAAGCCATCTCGGAAACCCACATTACTGGGTGGAATATTGTAGACATGACACTGACAGTAAGTCTGTTAACGTTGTTTATTAATATCATCTCACTTCAGGACAGTCAATATGTGATCCAAGTGCTCGGCGATTGGAAAAAGAATCCATTCGATGTGCAGACCAATAACTGCGAGCTTTGTGTAACCTTGAAGAGAAACGCCGTCTATTATGTGGCAGAGATGTTGTTGCCGGCCTTGGTGAACACCTTGATCACGCTGAGCTCGATCTTCTTCCAATTGTCCAAAGTCCAGCCAACATTGTTGGCGTTCTCTATTGGAACTCAGATCCTGTCGCTGATCTTGATAAACAGCAGATTGCCAAACTTCAGCAGCTCAACTCCGACGATTTGTAAGTTAGGGGCTTTCAGATTTCTTTTCCAGCTAGCTTGCCGCTTGTTTTTCATCAAAATCTATGCGTTTATTTTTGATAACGTTCCTTTTTATCCGATTTTTTGACCAAAAATTACAGGGTGCGGCATCTTTGTGACCCGATTTGAACTTCCTATAACTTCTTTAGTTTTTGGCCAAATCTTAAAATTCGTTTTTTCCCTGAATCCTCAGACAACCCCATTTTGTTTGATACCAAATATGTTATACATTGATACGTGTCATCTACAGTTATTGGATTTATTCTTGCAGTTCATTTTTTCGGTTCCAATTCAAATCGGGCCACAAAGATGCCCCACCCTGAATTACAATCTGCCCTATTTTGATAACAATTATGATCAGATTGTTTATAATACTGATTACTTACAGTGTCCTACGCTGCGTTCAACTTGGCGATCACCTCGATCCTATTCATCACCTCCCTTGCCCTCCGGCGTCTCTCCCAATCCACCTCCAACATCCCTCCTCCGAACATTATCAACCGTATTGTGGACCTGGTGGAGACGGTCCTTCCCCTTCCTCAGCCCACCAAAGACGCCGAGGACTCGCAGAGCAGCCATTACAGTCGGGTAGCGCACGTGTTCAACAACCTCATCTACGGGATCGTGGCTTGTTTGTACATTGTGATCATCGTGTTCTCATTCCTCTTCTAGAACTCAGAGTTGTATATAAAATGTAATCGGTAATATTTGAATAAACCAGAAAGTAAAAATGCTAAAAACTTTGAATATTTTCTTCAAAAGTTTAGTCATCCTCTGTGCCAAATTTTGGTCGAAATCTGAGAATTTCAAGAAGCCGCCACACGGAGTCACGTGACTCCAAAAATCAGAGGATGAAACCGGATCTCCATCGTTGCAGTAAGCGTTCTTTTTGGTCGTTTCGAATCAAAGCGCTCAATTTTATATTTTCCTCATTGTTTATCAGAAAATTCCGAAGTCTCCTCGACATTATTAATAATGTTTTCACTCAAAATCTTTACTTTCCTAACTATTATTGCAGTAATTTTCTCGGCCGACGAATTCACAGAGCCCTGGGCCGCCGAAAATCAAAAGATTGGACTGTCAGACTGCTACCAACCCAAAGATTCGGAGATCGTATGCTGTCCTGAGGCCATGAGTAAGCCTTTCGAGTCCGCTCGACTCCTTTAGAGAACACTTTAGCATTATGAATTCTAAATTATAAACTTTTCAGAGAATACCCTGAAGGCATTTCAAAGATCAATGAAAAAGTTGGGAAAACCTTCCGAAGAAGAAGATCTCAAAGTCTATTCCGCCAAAATCAACGCTGAACTGGGCTCTCATTACCCGATAACTCTGCGAAAAGCCGGTCCAACTTATTCTTTGCACATTGAACATGAAAAATTATGTGGAATCCACAGAGAATATGGAAAATTTGAAGTCAATTTTGATAATGAAGATCTAAAAGACTTTCTGAATGTCTAAATAAACATTGAACATCAATTTTACCCGTTTCCCATACTGGAAATGATGATTTTTCTTTGCAGTCTGCGGGCGATATTTTATACGAAGATTCTCATTACGAAATTTGAAAATTTGTAGGGCGCAGTTGAAACATAGTTCGTCGACAGAGTTCGGCGAACAAAGTGGCATTTGCTCCAATTTCCTGAAGGCAGAGGCCAAATCATTCTGCTCTGTTCACCTGTTTTTGCGCGCGTTTTTATCTCGGCGTTTATCCTAAAGTGTAATATAATATACGGCCATCTTTCAGCCCCGAAATACCTTCATTTATCGGCAGAACACTCGTGCCACAATGCGCTCTCTCAAATTCCTGATTTTGATTCTTCTTCCCTTCGCTGCCAATGCTTTCGAATGCCAGGAGAAGAGGAATTATGTTTGGGCCAAGGAATTGCAATACCATGGTCTGAATCTGACCCTTTCTCTCAGCGAATTCGATCCCAAACTGTTGCTGGATGAGGACCTCAGCGAGCTGGTTGAGGACAACGACTTGACGCCGGTTGTTGAGAAAGTTTTGAGGCAAGAAAAGGAACGTTTCCGATTCCTTGTTGAGGAGTTCATCTCCAGCCGCGGAATTGATGTAAGTGCTTTATTTTTATGTCGTGTCAGGCAAATTTTATGTTTGAATAGGTACTGTCGACCTTATCAAAGCTGGTGAGAGAAATTACGGCGTTTTTAGTTCTCTTTTCAATGAAAATTTTGACATGTTAGCCTTCATGTACAACATAAATTTTTATATCAAGTTGGTATTTATAGATGTTTTTGTTAAGTCCATGCGATTATTGGGCCTGAATAGCACTTTGTATCTCTTTCTGATGGATTTCCAACCTTCAATCGTTTCATTTTCAGGTCGAAAAGAAGCTCTACAACTCGTCGATCCTGGCCGAACTTCTTGGTTACAGCTCGATCTCCCGTTGTCACTACATTGAGAATCGTGTGCTTTGCGACAACTTTGTCAAGAGGATCATGAGCATCATCGAAAAATCGGCCAAGGATCGTCTCGAAAGCCTGGAGAAGATCGTCTCTGGCGAGGAGCTCCCCATTGTCGCCAACAAGACTTTGGCCAGCATTGCTTCCGACAGATACGGAGGACATGCAGTCGAAATCAACTTGGATTTGGAGCAGATCACAGTCCAGGAAAATCAGCTGAACCTCCGTTACAAGGTCGCCTCGGGAGCTCGTTTCTACGCGTATTGCAAGAACAGCGGCTTCCTGAACATCTTCATGGGCAGTGGAGACCGCATCTGTGATGGAAAAGACTGCCAAAAAGTTGGAGTGTGCAGGCAGAGCGGAGATTATTACATCTGCCAGTAGATCAAGTGTAATGTTGCCTTGAATGGGGGTTATCAGATTTTTGGGGATTGTTAATACGTTGGTCTCACACTTTCATATTTTCTACTAAGCTCATCCTACTCACATATTTTTACTTGATGAAAAATTGATGACTAATTTGGAGGCATGCCAAAAAATTAGTCGTTATATTTGAAGTCAGCTTATTTTTTGCTCAATTCGAGTCCATAATGATATTTTTTGACAAATACTCACAAGATCTTACATTTTCAAGGATACAATCCTCAATTTTATATTTGTATGGCCCAACTTTTTGTTGTAAATAAATAAAGTTTGAATATTTTGACAAGATGAATACTTTTTTGTGGTTTGGGGAGCAATGGTCGTATTTCAAAACAAAAAAAAATTTTCCTTACAGTCCCACCAAAAATCTTGTTATTCATTGCGAATTTAAAATGGTTTGTCATCCGCTCGTGCGTGGGCTCATTCAGGACGAGAAGGGTGATGTGAGAGGGAGAACAAGAGATCACTGGGGATCCCTTTGATCCACACCAACTGGCCTTCCGGCCCTTTTTCTCGGCTCTTTTTTGCTTTGTTTTCTCGGGGAGGAAAGGCGATCAAAAACAACAGTTCAGGTGAGGGAATTTAGTTAATTTTAACAGTTCAATAGGCTGTTAAAATATTATAATAATAATAGGTGCCTTTTGTTTAGGATGAAGCCCCAAAATGCGTCGATGACATCCGCCTGGACATCGGCTGGTCAAGGGGTGACTCAAGTGATGAATCGGTGCGAAAGCGCAAAGTCAAGTGGATTTTTGGGTAAGAAAAATATTTTCTGACATACTGCGGTATTTATTTTACCTACTACTGAAGGGTTTCTCAATTTTAGAAGCGATTTTTTACATCATATCCCGTTACCCTCAAGTACAATATAAATTTATAGAGTTTACCACGAGGAGTTTCAGATCTTACCGAATGCTCGCTCATGTACATTACTGACGCCATTTACCTTGTCCTCA
The DNA here is from genome assembly GCA_904066235.2 of Bursaphelenchus xylophilus. Taxonomy (NCBI): domain Eukaryota; kingdom Metazoa; phylum Nematoda; class Chromadorea; order Rhabditida; family Aphelenchoididae; genus Bursaphelenchus; species Bursaphelenchus xylophilus. Next base: position 4,265,557 of record CAJFCV020000004.1, read on the forward strand.
AAGAATATGAGATCACAAAGTGCAGCCTCAAAGGGAATGACCTCAAAAAATTCCCCAAAAAGATGATTATTCGATTGCCTGAACTTGAAGGTGAATCCCCACGGTAATATTGAGCTGAATTTCAAATTTTAGTTTTGAATCTTGAAGGGAACAAGATTGATGAGATTCCGGAGGAAATTGTGGGCTGGAAGGAGACGATGAAAGGAATTAATTTGGCCAAGAATCAGATAAAATCAATCCCCGATGCGTTTCTGGAGTTGGAGAACATTGTCCTGCTCGATTTAAGCGGAAATGCAATTGACGGTCAGTATTTTTAGATATTTTGGATATAAATTTTTTTGATAAGATTATTTAAGAGTGAAGACAGAAGATTTCGGAGAAAAATTTTGAAAATTTTTCGAATTCACTTTTTTTTCGATTTTGGAGTAAAATTTTTTTTTACTCCCAAAAATGCCGAAAAAAAAGTAAACACGAAGTTTACTCCAAAATTTGGAAAAAATTTTGATTTTCGGGAGTAAACTGGGAGTTTACTCGCCGGGGCCGAGAAATCGAATGGCGGCGAGTAAATCTGGGTTTTGCTCGCTTCCAATTATTTCTTCAGCTATCACAGAGGCACAGATGACCCAGGACGTAAGGCGGGCGCGTTAGTAAATAATTCGCGCCAAACTTATGAAAAATTTTTGAAGATTCCTGACTGGGAGCCTCCCAGTCGGGAATCCCGCGCAGTCAGGAATATTTTTGACTGGGCGGCCTCAAATCGACATCCCAGTCACCTGAGACGAAGAAACGGGGAGAAAAAACGAAGAGAGCGAGAGAAACGCGCGCTATTTCGTGCTCTCTCTGCCTCTCTGCGCCTTCTCTTCGTTTCCCGCTCTTTCGCTCTCTCTCTCCTTTTTTTGCGCTCTCTCGCTCTTTCTCTGGAAAAAGAGAGAGCGCGAAACGGAAAGAAGGCGCTGAGAGGCAGAGACAGCACGAAATAGCGCGCGTTTCTCTCGTTCTCTTCGTTTTTTTTCCCTATTTCTTCGTCCTAGTCAACAGTTATTGACCCCTCACCCAGTCGAGAATCGCGGGATTCCTGAATGGACCAACAGTCAGGAAGCTTTGACTGTACGAAGAGTCAGGAACCCCGCGAATCCTGACTGGAGCCTCCCAGTCAGGATTCGGCAAAATTTTTCGAAAGTTCGGCGCGAATTACTAACGCAAATAAAAAAAAATTTTTGCGCTCAGGGGTCGACTGTTCCCCGGGCGTAAACTCTGGATTTACTCGCCGGCACCTTCGGCGAGTAAATTCTGAGTTTACTCCAAAAAAAGGCAAAAAAAAAGTAAACTCGGAATTCACTCCAAAAATGGAAATTTTGAAAGCTATTTCGATTCCTACTCGCCGACCCATAAAATTTCTCGATTTTTACTCTCTTTTTCAAAAAAAAGTGAATTCGAAAAATTTTCAAAATTTTCCTCCGAAATCTTCTGTCTTCACTCTTATTTTAACAAAATTTTTAATATAAAAATTTAGTTTTCTGTAACAAAAATACAGTACGATTAACGTCTGAACCTTCAGATATCGACGAGAACAAGTTCTTCAAGGCCTTCCCCAACCTCAAACAAGTCAATCTCCATGAGAATCCCCTCAGCGACGCCAAAAAAGCCGCCTTAAAAGCCAAATGCCCTGCGGGCGTGAACTTGCGATTGGAATAAAAAAAACCGGTGAAAATCAACTCAAAAGCTATCCTGAACGAGTAAACGTTTATTACTGCAGTTATTAGTACATACCGGTTATTAACAGCACAAATTTCCGGAGGTGCATCGTCTTCCACCACCACATTTTTGATTGAGACAAGCTCCATATGGAGTGACATTGTTCGGACAAGAGGCACAACACCAGCCATTGGCTTGGCAAGTGAAACCGGCTGGACAGCGGCCCTGAATTTTGGGAATAATTAGGGCGAAAAGTTTAAATTTTTGTTTAAGTTACAGTAACCCAAATACAACATAAGGAGCGTTTGATTTTCTTCAATTTTGGCAGATATACATACTCTATTTAGGTCTCATATTATATCATCAAAAAATTTACCTTGCCATGTGCAGAAAACGCAAAGGCGTTCAATCAACCGAGAGAGTGCGCAAAATGAGGAGGGCCTGTTAGAGAAAAGAATTGTTTTTTGGGTTTATGAAAGAAATAAAAGAAATTTTTGAATTTCTGATAACTTTTTTTATGTAAAATAAGGTCCAAATACACAAGGATCCTTCAAAAAAGCGTCAAATTATTTCCAAAATATTTCAAAAACCCCCTGAACTACATCATCTCCCTACCTGATTGCATCTCCCCGAACTTTTCCCCACCGGACATTGACAGCAGAAATTGGAGCCGGTACAGACGTATCCTTGAGTGCATTGCCGAGTTGTCGAGCACTCAGCAACCGAGTATTCGCCGCCGCAGGCAGCTAAAACAATTTTGGATTGAAATGCAAAACCATGACTTACTTTTATATGCATCTTGAGTATTCGTGCAACAAAGTCCATTCAAACATCGTTGCCCTTGTTGACAGTGTTCGGGCAATGCACAACGCACCTTGCTGAGCTGACCGTTTTGACAAACACCTGCAAAATAAGAGATCTAAAAATTGTTTTGGCTTAGTCCCTACCGTATCCATTGGGAACCGTGTCATCCCGATTTGGAGTTCCGGGAACGGTGCAACAGCAGCCACTAATGCAGGCTACAGGTCCCGAATGATAGGCCACACACTGATTAGCGATTGTACAGCCCACTCCGAGTTTTTTCCCACCATTCGAACAGTTGGCATCTCCACTTATATAACAGGCTAAAGCAATATAAAATTGTAGTTTTTCAGTTGACCAAAGAAATATTTGATCCCATAATGAAATTAAGTCTTCTCTAAACACCCTAGAACTTACGGTAGAGTGAGTAGAACTGTCTGGGGTAGGTCCCACAGAGATAATAAATCTGCCGTTTATGTACAACATGTGTGGAATTCAAGTAAACCTTTGATAAATCCGGCAATTTCTCTTCAGTTATTATAATTTCCCCCTTGATTTTCTGCAAAAAGATGCAAAACAGTACCAAACACCACATTTTCCGGCGGGATCACGCAATTTTATTGAAGAGGGGCTAAATTTAACGGGATATTTCAAGGCCCCGGGTGTTTATTCAGTTGCCGGAGGGGAAAATTGGGACAATAGAATACAAAATCGGAATAAATTCGATGACGAATCCGACAATTTTTTTACGGATTGTGAAAAATAGCGTCATTTCTGTTTGAAAATGTTCTTTTCGACCTTTGACCCAAATAAAATGCATGGATAAGGTGGGGAAATAAAAATACGAAACTTTGAAACTATTCCTCATTTATTTCGTGAAGAAAACAGTATAAAGAGCTCTATTAAAGTTGGAGCTGACTCCTAGAACTTGATCTAATGACCTCCAACTGGAGCGGCGCCCTCAACACGGAGAGGATCGTACTTGTTCCAGTAAAGGGCGTCCTGCTTCTTCTGTCTGATGCCATACCAGTGCTCCACTTCGTGATGGTGACTGTCCTCCTTACCCTTCTTGTACATGATTACATGGCGGGGCTTGACTGAAACATTTGGAGGATTACGCCGAGAAAATCATATTCAAGTAGATGATCAAGTAAAGAAACAAACATTTCTCGATGAAACATTACGACATTATTCTAAAATGTAAAAAGAAAAGAAAGGAAACTTACTGGGGACAAGGAATTTGAACACTCCGAAGACGATAATGGCAGAGTACACGTAGAAACGAGCAATTGGCACTTTCTGCCAAATGTGGCGCCATGACAACATTCGGAACTGAAAATTTAAATAAATTCATTGTTGAAATAAGATAAAACCAACTCAAAAATTCTTTTGATTTCTTCCTAAACAGAGCAAAACAAGTAAAGCATCTCACCCATTCTCCAGGAGTGTGTGGTCGAGCAGGCATTCTCGGGTGCAACTTGGTTTCGGGGATGGGATCATTGGGACGGCTCAAGACCAAGGCAGCACCCTTGATGGTCTCGCCGGTGAATTTAGCAAGTTCCACGACCTTTCCGACGACCATTTCGGCTGGAAATAAAATTATAACTTGTTTTGTTCATCTATAATATAATCAGACATCTATTAAAGCGACGTATATAAAGATAAACTACCAAAAATCCCAAATATACCTCCAAAAAATCAAAAACAATGTGAAACTTCTACATTCGGGAGATCGAGAAAAAATCTCGTCTTATAGCGGAATGCCAGAGGCCTCAGGGGAAGTCGCTGTGGGACTAAAATAATAATGCAGTGCAAAAGAAGAATAAAAATTGGCGCGAAAGAAAAGAAGGTGGCGAAAAATAAGGTCCGAGATGTCCTTGAAAAAGAACGATCTCACCTCGGGCCCGTAATCCGAACACAAAAGAGTGTTTCACATCAGCTTTATTGACTTATATGCAAATTGCTTCCAGGGTTCCAAGGTCAGCCATTGCGCGAAAACGGGCGGATGCTTATCCATGAGGACCTCAAGGAGAACTTTTACAAACGGATTCTCGACTCTCAACAGGTATTTTTTATGGCCTTCAAAGTTTTGCATTTTAGGTAACAATGAAGATGCGTTTTAAGCAAAAAGCCTTTAATCCTTGCTAAATTGATTAAAGATTTGTTTCAGAATGTTATTCTGGTGGCCAACCACGATCTCGATGCGCTCTGCACGTCGGTGATACTTACAGTAAGCAGTGTTACGTTTATTTTATCTGATTTTAGGACCTACTTGAACGAGACGAGGTAATTTATTCATTAGTAATCATAAAAAATTGGAGTGAGTTAGAAGAGACGTTAAATGTATTCCGACGGAGCTCACCTCTCTTTGTTCTCATCAATTGTGGAGGCTTCCGGTCACTTTTGGATTATAATATTGAGGGAGTAAGCTGGACGAGTCTAGTATAACTGTTATATGTTAGTTAGAGATTTTTGTCTTCGACTCCCAGCGACCGATTGATCTTGCCAATGTTTTCGCCAATCAGGTTGTCAAAGTCATATGTCGAACAGCGGAAATTGAGAGTTGGAATCTTCCGTCGGTGGAGTCTGTTGTCGATATGAATGAAGACGATTCAGAAGATGAAGAAGATGTTGAGAATCGAGAAGTGTCTAGAGTAGCCTTGAGGTCGATACGGAAACGGAACAAAGAACTGTGGGAGCAGACAAGGGAGCGATTAATTTGGGAATATACAGTCAAAAGTTATGTGGAATATCCGGTGAGCATGTATTATATAAAAAGTTTGCCTTGGCGTTAAATTTTTGGATAATTTGGATCTTACTAGGGTTGTATGGTCATCCGAACCCGGTCGAATATAACAAAATTAATATTATTTTAGGTATCACTTTCCATTTTATAACAAAATATTTTCAGAGTGCCGTTCTGATGCTCCAACTGGCTCATTCCTTGGGTAAGTCCAGCGCTGAGCTCAGTTGGTGCGCCTGTATAGCCCTTACCCACTATCACGTCGAGAATTTTATATCCACGCAGACTTATACGGGTATTTGTGTGGAGGCCATGCGGACATTTACTCGCCTATATGCCCCCAGGACGCATGTCAAAAACGATTCTACCTTGAGGATATCTTTCAATAAAGAGTGAGTTGGTTTGATCTGCTTTGATTTTGTTTTTAGGCTCTCCCTTCCCTTATATAGTCATTGGACTCTGCATCAGAGTGTTATTCATGACATCAACTTTATTTCATCTTGTCGGTTATGGACTCAACAAGGCGCACATAAACTCAGAGAGACGTATGCCAAGTTGGGGTTAGTTATTTTTTAGATGATTTTTTTATCAAACTTGTCTTACAATATGATTTGACTCATATTGTTTGTAATTTTAGTATCCCTTTGAGCGAAGTGAATGCCAATTATACCTCCATAGCGACGGATCGACGACAGGAGATCTTTAACATCATGGAGAAGGAACTGACTGCCATTGGAGCCCCGTTTGCCACCTTTTTCTCCCATTTCGCCTTCTCCCGGGATTATAGTTCTGCGGATTACGCAAGACTCACAGCCCTTCGAATGGACATAGGCCCGAAACAAGATGACTTCAGGTCACGGTTCTTCGACACGATGGATTTCGTGAAGCGAACCATCTGGCGACATGGCGGCAATTCAAATGAAACCGAGCAGGCCCTTGTACAATATCAGAAAACCCTCGAGAGCATCACCCAACTGGCATATGATTGCATGAGGCAGTCGTTATTCCTAAATACGAATACTTTTTACGCGTTGTATGTACCAGAAGTCCCGGAATCAGAGTACTTGTTGATCTCCAGCCACTGTCTCAACTTATTCATGATGCTCGCTCTAAGGATATTCGCATCGGTAAGTTTTTTTTTATTATTGACTTTTGACTTTAGATACGAAGGAGTTATCGAATCAAGAAACCTTTGTTGGTGTCGATACTGCCGAAAAAATCGATAACAGATCAGCAGGCGGACCGATATTGTCTGGTCTCCGGGTTGATGCCTTTGCAGTCCTATATGACAGAAACAGAACGACGGTCACTGATTCCTCGCCTTTTCTCACAACTACACGATGATCAACAATTACAAACAAAATTTGATGCTATCAATCCCCATGGTAATGTGTATTATAATATCATTTTTTCTTAGGATTTTGCTGAAATTTGATAAATAGAATTTGTGTCGTATAGTGACGACGTTGAAGATAAACTAAGAGGCTCAGAAAAGAATTTTCACAATTTTTTTTATATTATACTTGGTATTAGTCGACTAATTTTGATTATTTTCAGTGATTTACGTGAAAGAATCGAACCGAGTCCACTTTTTCGAGAAGGTGGAGCATCGATTACTATAGTAGCCCTCTCATCTCACCCATTTCCCCATGATCTACACCATTTTGAGTCATTTGTTATGCATGTATTTGAAGCTGTAATTAAATTTAAGTCAGGTCCTACCAAAAACCTCTAATTACGATTGTTGAGAATGTTGATCATTGAAATAACTAATAAATAACGTTCGGTGTGTACAGAAAGTTGAGTCAATGTTTGTAGTCAAGGATTACTGTAATTTTTGGATGTTAATAAATTCGTTTGAGGTTGTTATGGGCTTAAGGACATCTGACGTGGAATAAAATACATCAATGTTATTACCGATGCCCAGAAAACGGAAAAATGCTTCGAAATTCCTTATTTTTTCGTAAATTTCTTTCTAATTTGTAAGTTTTTATGATTAATTTTTGTTGGTTTTTGTATCTAGTGGAAGGGGAAGTATTAGGTTGAGTCAAAATTATCCGGCGGTTTTATTGGCGCGTTTTTTGTAAGTTAAAATTTATGTTTTGTTAATATTTTTTTTATAAAAATAATCTTCTCTGGTTGGTTAATAAAATGGCAGTCGAAACCCATACTCATATTTGCCACATTATGCTCTACCACTTCGAGAAAAGTTGGAAGTCAGCACGGTCATTCCGCGATCTCAACGAACTTTTCGGCGAAGGAACAAAAAATAGACACGATTTCCCAGTGGATGATTCCGCTTCTGTCCCACCACACATACCACGTAGCCTTCTTACAGTGGACGTCTTTTGGTACTCCTTTGGACGAAACACCTGCCGATTTTTTTCCTTCGCCGAAAAGTTCGTTGAGATCGCGAAATGACTGTGCCGACTTCCAACTTTTCTCGAAATGGTAGAGCATAATACGGCGGATAAGAGTATGGTTTTCGAAACACATTTTATTAACTGAATAGTAAAGATAATTTTTATTAAAAAAACATTAACAAAACGCAAATTTTAACTTACATAAAAAGCGCCAATAAAACCGCCGGATAATTTTGACTCAACCTAATAATAATTTACAATCTGAGTTGACTTTTTTTTTAAAAAATGTTGTTTTAGTTCATACAAATGCACAGTGCAATCTCAAATTTACATACCTCGAAGATTTCAACATGACGAAGAATTCGGTGAAGAGATCGTGGACGAAAAGGATGTGTTTCAGCCAGTGGAGCAACAGTTTCAACGCAAAACACAGCTGGAACATATACTTTTGAGGCCCGACACTTATATCGGCTCTGTGGAATTCTGCGATCGAACTGTGAGTGCACTGTGCGGGAAATTTATAAAATTGACGATTTTTTGGTTGAAAAATTTAATCAACTGTTTTTTCCAGCCAATGTGGATCTATGATGCCTCCGAAAAACGATTGATCCATCAGCCAATCAGCTTCGTCCCAGGTTTATACAAGATTTTCGATGAGATTTTGGTGAATGCCGCGGATAATCGTCGAAGGGATAAGAGAATGAGCAAAATTGAGGTTCAAATTGATCGGTAAGCTCTTTTGCGAGGGTCTTATTCTGTTTTAGTCAAGAGAATCGCATATCCATAATGAACAATGGCCGAGGAATCCCGGTGGTTTGGCATAAACAGGAGAAAATGTATGTCCCGGAACTGATCTTCGGCACGCTCCTGACCTCATCAAATTACAATGACAGCGACAGAAAAACAACTGGCGGGAGAAACGGGTTCGGAGCGAAACTGTGCAATATTTTTAGCAAGGAGTTCACACTGGAGACGAGTTATATTCAAAATGGAAAAAGCTTCAAACAGGTAAAATACGATGACATCTTTAAGGAAATTTCTCGAAATGCAACGGTTAATTTTATTATTCCAGACCTGGACGGATAATATGACCTCAACTAGTGAACCTCAAATTGATGTGGCCAAGTCAGAAGACTTTACAAAAGTCACCTTCACACCGGATCTTCAAAAGTTTGGAATGAAGTCATTGGACCATGAAATTATTGGGCTGATGAGTAGAAGGGCGTTGGATATATCGGCCACAACTCGGGGGGTCAAGGTGTTTTTGAATGGAGAGTTGTTGCCAGTAAGTAATTGTTCTGGAATGAGATTTTGAAAGGTATTTGAGGCTGTTTTAGTGATGATTTGGGGTTTTTGACCTTATTTTCGGCAAAAAATGGTGATTTTGGAATTATTTTTTGCAAATTTTTGTTTTTTTTTTCGTTTGAAGAAAAATTTGGGTCTCTTATGACATAAACCTTCACAATAAAGGCATTTTAGAAACGATTAAGGTCAGTATTGTGTCGTATTTAACTATTCTGACCTTTTTTAGGCCGATTTTTATTTTTTTGTTTAAAGTTTTGCCTCGTTTCAGGTGAATAACTTCCCAGATTACATGGATCTCTTCTCCACCGAAGGTCCAACCAAAACTAAATTCATTTTTGATCAAAATCGCCGCTGGCAAATCGGCGTCGGCGTCTCGAACAAAGGCTTTCAACAGATGTCGTTCGTGAACTCGGTGTGGACATTGAGAGGCGGAAGACATGTTGACTTCGTTGTGGATCAGATTGTGGATTGCCTGATGACCGAGATCCATCCCCGTCTTCGGAAACAAGGCATCCAATTGAAGGCGCATCAGATCAAAAATAATTTATTTGTGTTTGTGAACTCACTCATCGAAAACCCCGCTTTTGATTCGCAGACCAAGGAAACGCTCACAACGAAGCCGAAGCTGTTCGGATCCGAGTGGAAACCGACTTCTGGATTCATAAAAAAGGTGGGAATTGGGGAGAAACTCGGTAAAATCGAAAAATTTTACTTTGCGTTTTGCAGAAACTAGAGGTTGATTGGCTGAAAGCATAAAAAAATTCGACTTTTACGTCATTATGTTACCTTGAACTAATTCCGATGATTTCAGCTCCTCTCGGCCGGAATTGTCGAAGCCTCGGCCACATTGGCCAAACAGAAACAGCTGGAGAAGTACGAGAAGGCCAACACGTATGTCCGAACACCTCAGATCGAGGTCCCCAAACTGGTGGACGCCAATGAAGCAGGGACTTCCAAGTCCTCCAAATGCACATTGATATTGACGGAAGGGGATTCGGCCAAGTCCTTGGCAATCGCTGGACTCAGTGTCATCGGACAGGACAAGTATGGAGTGTTTCCTTTGAAGGTAAGGGAGGCTTGGGATGTACAGGGTGTTTCAAGAAATTTGGAAGAAACTAGTTGCGAATATTTTTGAGCTCTTGCTAGTTATCGCAGAAATTCTTTTTGTTTCTAAAACTTGACAGCGGGCGGTTTTGTACTGAACAAAAAAAAAAATTTTTTCGTCGGCGGAGAGGCCAGTTCTCGGCGGCGCATTTGGGGCCTTTTTTAAAAATCACACCTTATTACATCGTGGAAACTCTGTTACAGTGGCCAAAATCATGTTTACGTTAAACCTCCGTGGATTTTGCGGTATGCTTTTTTTGCGTTTTCGATTTTACGCAACATCCGCGGAGGCGCGACGGAGACCGCAGATTTCGGCGGACTTTGTTTTGGGCACTCGGTTTTTGCAAATCCATGTTGGAAAAAAGGTTGGGGCGATTTTTTGTTGTCATCCGATGCACAGAGGGCAAAAATTTTGTACTTTTTTCCCCCGGCGGAGGATTCGGCGGAGGCTTTCTCAAAGGGTCAAAACAAAATTTTGACTCTTTTGATAAAGCCTCCGCCGATGTGTCCGCCGGATCAAAAAAATAAGAAAAATGGTGTTGCTGTGATGGATTCTTGTAGCTGAGTTTTTTCCCGGGCTCCTAAGACTGTTCTGACCCTTTGATAAAGCCTCCGCCGAATCCTCCGCCGGGGAAAAAAAGTGCGAAATTTTTGCATCTGTGCATCGGGTGACAACAAAAAATCACCCCACACTTTTTTCCAACCTGAATTGAATGATCCAAAGGCTCAAAACGACGTCCGCCGAAACCTGAGGTCTCCGCCGTGCCTCCGCGGATGAGCGAAAATCGAAAACAAAAAAAGCATACCGCAAAATCCACGGAGGTTTAACGTAAACATGATTTTGGCCACTGTAACAGAGTTTCCACGATGTAATAAGGTGTGATTTTTAAAAAAGGCCCCAAATGCCTCCGCCGAGAACTGGCCTCTCCGCCGACGAAAAAAAATTTTTTTTTGTTCAGTACAAAACCGCCCGCTGTCAAGTTTTAGAAACAAAAAGAATTTCTGCGATAACTAGCAAGAGCTCAAAAATATTCGCAACTAGTTTCTTCCAAATTTCTTGAAACACCCTGTAGAATTTTTTTTTTTTTTTAGATTTTGTGGGTCCTTGGCTAAATTTAGTGAAGTTTGGTCGGTTTCTAATGAGTGTAAAGGGATTTAACTATGATTTTCGAGATTTTTTGACATAATTTTAAATTTTTTCTTCAAGTGCGAACTAACTTGTGTCCGATTTTTTCAAATTTCCCATAATTCCAGGGAAAAATGCTGAATGTGCGGAAAGGTGGATACAAACAAGTTTTGGAGAACTCGGAAGTTAATTCCCTCATCAAAATCCTTGGATTAGAATATAAAAGGACATACGAAAGCGAGGAAGAACGTAGCAATCTCAGGTATGGGAAAATCATGATCATGACTGATCAGGTAAGTCATCCAAAAAAAATTTAATGCGGTTTTTGACTAACGGGCTGACTAATTTTCACGTGTTTAGGATGAGGACGGTAGCCATATCAAAGGATTAATCATTAATTTTATCCATCATAACTGGCCGGAACTTTTGAAACATAATTTTATCGAGCAGTTCATAACACCCGTGATCAAAGCAAGAAAAGGAAATGAGGTGATCGCATTCTACTCGATTGCTCAGTACCTCCAATGGAGAGAAAATAATGAGGATTGGAGCGGATATAAAATCAAGTATTACAAAGGCAAGGAGAATATGAATTTGGATGTTGGGAGTCACTGATTTGAGCTAAAATTTTCAGGAATTTATTTAGGTCCCTTGCAGAGTGTGTAGGTCAAATTTTGAGAAAATTGGGGAATTTGCCCTGAGGATATTAATTTTTTTTATGAAAAAGATCGTTTTTTCATCATCTCTGAAAAGACCAATGAAATCGTTTATAAATTTCGTTTTCACTCCCAGTATTTTACAGGTCTTGGCACGTCGACTTCAAAAGAAGCCAAGGAATACTTTGGCGACCTCCAAAGACATCAAATTCAATTCGAATATTCGGGTCCCCAGGATGACGAAAACCTTGATTTGGCCTTTTCCAAATACCGCATCGAAGACCGGAAGGCGTGGATCACGGATTGGATGAACAAAAAGAAGTCCAGAGAGATTGCCGAAGAGCCCGAGGATGTTATTTATGATCCGGATATCAGATCGTTGACCTTTTCCGAGTTTGTGAACAAAGAATTGGTGGTGTTCTCGAATGCGGACAATGTTAGAAATATTCCCAGTATTGTGGATGGACTCAAACCGGTGCAGAGAAAGGTAGGTTACATTGAGACTGATATAATAAAAAAAATATGAGAAAAGGAGCTGAATTAATGTAAGAAATATGCTTCTAATGACCAGTCATGGCAATATATTGCTTCATCAAAAATTTTTCCAGGTCCTGTACACCTGCTTCAAGCGCTATGACAAGAAGCAACTGCGGGTTTTACAATTGGCCAGTGCTGTCGGAGAGATCACCGCCTACCATCACGGAGATGTAAGTCTCATCTTTACGCCTTTTTACGACTTCAGAAAGCCCTAATGGAAGCCGTAGTCCAGATGGCCCAGAATTTCGTGGGTTCCAATAACATCTCTCTTCTCCTTCCCCATGGCCAATTTGGAACCCGATTGGAAGGAGGAAAAGACTCCGCCTCGCCGAGATATCTATACACCCAGCTAAACCCATTGACGAGGCTGATTTTCCCACAAATTGATGATCATCTGTTGCAGGTAAGGGCAAAATTTGAGTGTTTTTGTGGTGGGACCAAGGAATTTTGAAAATAGTTGGGTAAATAACACAGGGGACTCGGATTTACTTATAAGTAAAATTTTTTACTTATATTTACCAATAACTTACATATAAGTTAAAAAAGGCGGGGCTTATTTATTTTTACTTATATTTACGTTTATTTACTTATATTTACAAATAGCGGTACTTATATGTAAAAAACGGCGGAGCTCGTTTATTTTTACTTATATGTACATATATGAGCCTCGAAAAGAAAACTTTTGAGCGTCAAAGACGCTTTTTGGTTTCTGCACGCGTTGGCCGGACTTGGAAAAATTCTAAGTTTTTGGAGCGTCAAAGAACGTATCTCAACCTTGGATCGAATAAAGTAAGTTGTTTGTAGTCAGTTTTTTTCTTTTACAGGGTAACAGAGTGCTCAGATCAAAAGTTGCGAACGCGAGAACCTTCCCGAGCATGGAGCATGTCAACGTCAAACTTCACGCAGTTCGCAAAAATCTATGAACAAGCACTATGAGGAAAGAATTTGGATGAACAACTGTGTGCTCAAATGGTAGGTGTTTTTTAACTGTTTTCACATTTCATAAAACCAAAGATTTTTCCAGACATAGTTTTGCTATGTTGTACTAGGTCCAGGTGAAGCCTCTAGGTTTCAGATTATCGAAAAATTGGCCGTGGAGGGTAGTAAATGGACAATGTACACACGATCCCGGAAAAATGGCACTCGGATGATTCAGGTATGTTGAGAATATTCACCTGGACCTAGTGCAACATGACAAACTTGGTGTCTCGAAATTTCATTGGCAAACTTGGTGAACCTAAAACTAATTTTTTCGGGGTGCAGAAGCACAAACAATTGAGAAGGGCTTATAGTAAATATCGTCAAACGACCTTATCTTCTTTATTTTTGCTATTTTCAGTGAATCCAGACGCAGAAATCGCCATAGAAGATCCCGAAAATAAGCAATTGATGCCTCATGAGGACAACAACAGATGAGAAACCTATCCGGAGCACACAAGATGCGTTACCGACTTGTATTTGTCGTTTTTGAGAATCGAAATAAACGTTTATAATATAATCTGCACTGTGCGTAATTCTGGGTTACAAATAAGTAAAATATCCTTATTGGTAAATATAAGTAAAATATCCTTATTTGTAAATATAAGTAAATTCGGAGCGCGCCGAAAATAAAGTTTACATATAAGTAATTTCAGAATTACTTATATGTACAATTATTTACTTATATGTACGTTTATTTACTTATACAGGGTGTTCCTAGAATTATGGAAAAAACTATTCATTAATAACTTTGTGCTCGGTGGTCCAATCCAAAAAATTTTTTTTGCATCTTACAGGAAAACCTTTGAGTTTTTAGAATCAAGAAAAATTTTTTTCTTTGATCGGCGGAGACTCCGGTAATGCTTTTTTCACAAACGAGGTTGCAAATTGTTGTATGTGTGAAGTAAATGGGCGGGAGAGGATTCAATAGATACAATATGACATTTGTTTCAAATTTTTTTCATTCGGCGGAGACATTTTTTAACCTCGGCGGACGATTTTTCTTCGACTTTTGAGAGTCAAAATTGGCTAAAACCAAAACATAGGTATTCCTGGTGGCATGGCGCCTAAATACGACTTATTACGTCTTCGGCCTACTGAGAGAAGAAAAAAAGGCAATTCGGCGGAGAAATCGGCGGAGAAAAAAATGAACCCATTTTATAGCCTCGTTTGTGAAAAAAAGCACTCCGCCGAATTCAAGGCGGATTACGGAAGTCTCCGCCGATAAAACGAAAAAATCTTTTTTGATTTTAAAAACTCCAAGGGTTTTCTGCAAAACGCAAAAAGAATTTTTCGGATTGGACCACCGAGCACAAAGTTATTAACGAATAGTTTTTTCCATAATTCTTGGAACACCCTGTATGAACTTCAATTTCATATAAGTAAAAAAGACGTACATATAAGTAAATCCGAGTCCCCTGTGAAGAGAAAATAGTTCCTAAATCACGAAATTTTAGCCCAGATTCGATGTCGACATGATAGCTGAGCCTATTTGGTACGCCCCGATATTACCCTTGGTACTGATCAATGGAACCCTGGGAATTGGCACCGGTTGGTGCTCCAAAATCCCGAATTATCGACCGGAAGACGTTGTAAACAATCTGAAAAGGATTATCCGACAAGAACCAACAATCCCGATGGAACCATGGTTCAAAAACTTCAAAGGGACCATGTACAAGATGAATGATCGAAGATTTATCTCGTACGGCGAGATAAAGAAGATCACCAACAGCTCGGTTGAGATCACGGAACTCCCAGTGAAGGTGTGGACTCAAGTCTACAAAGAGCAGGTGAGTATGGCTCTAAAATTGAACAAGGTTTTTGATGTTTATGATCAATATTTTTGATCATATTGGTATTCCAGGTGCTAGAACAAATGCTCAAAGACAATATTATCGAGTCGTTCAAGGAATACCACACCGAAAGCAGTGTAAAATTTGTGGTTAGGATGAATACAAAGAAATTGTTCAAGGCCCGCAAGATCGGGTTACATAAAGTTTTCCGTCTCAGGTCGATGATGTCTCTAAATTCGATGGTCTTGTTCGACGCGGACAATCGAATCCGATTCTACGACTCTGTTGAGGAGATCCTAAGAGAATTCTTTGAAATTCGAAAAGAATTTTACGAAAAAAGGAGGGAATTTTTGATGGAGATGATTGCGGCCGAAAAGAAAAAAGTCGAAAATCAGCTCAAATTCATGAGAATGAGGCTGGAAAACACATCAAAATTGGAGAGAAAACCCAAAGCTGAGCTGATACAGCTTTTGAAGGCGCAAGGATTCGACGCGGACCCCGTAAAATCTTGGAAACATCAGAGGAAACAGGAAGAAGATGAGGAAGAGGAGGTAAATACACGAAATATTGACTAAAACAGCGTTTAGAATAAGGATGCCACCTCCTACTTTGATTATGTCCTCGGAATGAACTTTTGGAAGATCTCCGATGAGGAAATGACCCGATTGGAAAAAGAAAAAGCCCAAAAATCAAAGGATTTGAAGCGAATTCAAGGAGAAGATTGGCGAATGATGTGGGAAAATGAATTGGATGTGTTTCTAAAAGAATACAGAAAGCAGGTAAGCACCGGTATATTTAGATATGAGTTTGACGCTAAATCTGTTAATTTTTTTATGGAAAAATTAAATTTTTTTTATCTACATTGAAATTATCTCTTTTCAGGAAGAAAAAATGGAAAAAGAAGAACTTGCATCGAGTCAAAATGACATTGACAAGGTCCAACCTTCTTCGAAAGGCACTAGAATTGTCCCAGATTACTCTGCGCCTATGAATTATGGGAGATCCAAGCGAACCGAGATGGAAGATGATGTTGTACTAGATGAAGAAGTTGACCTCAAAGAACTTGAAGATAATGAATGAGCCTGCCTTTTTACTAGCTGTATTTGTTATTTGTTGATAAAGATTTTTACTTTGGATGATTATATTACGGTAGAAAAAAGGAAAACCGCGAAAACTTTGAATGCTAAAAGTTTTGGCGTTCTGCAAATTCCGCAAATAAAAAGCTTGCCCTTTTTATTCACGTGAGAGTCAGATACCTCGATCATAGGGGTCCTAGTTAGTCATGGAGAACCTGGTCAACTCGATGAAAAGCGCCGCTCTCAGCGTGGGCGAGATGCTGACCCCTGTTCTGAAGCAGTCCAAGTTCCGCGAAACCGGAGTCCTCACGCCAGAAGAGTTCGTAGCGGCAGGTGATCATCTGGTCCATCTTTGCCCCACCTGGGCATGGTCCAAGGCCGGAGATTCAAGTCGGTGGGTTCAAGAGGTCATGGTTAATATAATTGATCTCTGTTTCTAGGACGAGAGAGTACTTACCGGCTGACAAACAATTTCTAATTACGAAACGGGTCCCTTGCCATCGGAGATGCGCACACATGCAATATGATCCCAAAATGGAGCTGGTACGTTTAATTTTTTATGTTGTTCTTGGCGTTTAGAGTTTTTTCTGGGGATTGTTTTGTAGACACGGCTTGTAGCGCATAAATTTGTGAGATTCACTCCAAGAGTTTCCTTGATACATTAGCTTGAATTTTCAATGTAAATTCATCAAATTTTAGGTTATAAAAGACGACGATGGAAATGACGAATGGGTGGATACGCATCATTATGCTCCTGAGGCGACGGAAGAATCCGTATCAGCCGAGGAAGTTGCTAAAGAACCTCAAGTTCAAGGGCAGCATGATGAAGATGATGACGACGAAGATGCTCCTCCAATGGATATGGACAACTTCATGGAAAATGGTGATTTTGAGGAGAATGATCCCAACTGTTATCAACCCGAAGCTGTGGCGGACGAGGCTGGTGACGACCATGTGGTGAAGACGAGGACTTACGATTTACACATCAGTTACGACAAATATTATCAGGTGAGGGCATATTATTGTGTGCTGTCCAAAAAAGTAGAACTGAAAGATTCTTTGCGGATCTACTGTTTAATTTTTAATCTTGCATTCTATCAATTTCGATGATGAACTTATATTACTCATGCCACTTTTAGGTACCGCGACTCTGGCTTATTGGGTATGATGAAAATGGAAAGCTGTTGACTGTCAATCAGATGTACGAAGATTTTTCTGCTGTAAGTAATCCGTTCATCGCTTTCAATATTCTTTATGGCTTCTAAAATTATCAAAGTAATCAATATTCTCCTAGTACAATGTAAAAAATCTATCCACTTTCCATCTCTAACAAGGGAAGTCGTTCAGATCGCAAATGAGTTGAGCTATGGGACCGGTATATTCTGATTCTCCATATTCGAAAACGGTAAGAGCTAAAACAATTTTTCCGTCTGGGCCCTAGTTTTCGAGAAAGTCGACCGTAAAGTTTGATCGGAAACTCTGCTAAATAGTCCTCGCTCCGAAAGGCCTTTGAAACAAGAGCCAAATGGCAGAGGGCGAGTGAAAACGCTCTCAAAATTCTTTTGTCCGGGATGCCGGGGGAGGTTCGAGTCCCGCTAGGAGCAAACCCATATAATTCATAATGGTTGCGAAGCATAAAAAAATATTTTTCCTTTTACATACTTTGGACAAAATATTGAAATACATGCCAAATGCATATTTCTGCGCTGAACTCAAAAATTAAGTGTTTATTCCTAAGACAACTATTTGATCTAAAATTATTGAGGTACACTTCACCACAAAAAACTAAAAAATTTTTATTTTTTTTATCTTTCTCAATATCAAAGCTTTTTGGACACGGGTTTGAGCCTAGCGGGACTCGAACCTTTCACGGACAAAAGTATCACGGACAAAAGAATTTTGAGAGCGTTTTCACTCGCCCTCTGCCATTTGGCTCTTGTTTCAAAGGCCTTTCGGAGCGAGGACTATTTAGCGGAGTTTCCGATCAAACTTTACGGTCGATTTTCTCGAAAACCAGGGCCCAGACGGAAAAATTGTTTTAGCTCTTACCGTTTTCGAATATGGAGAATCAGAATATACCGGTCCCATAGCTCAGCTCATTTGCGATCTGAACGACTTCCCTTGTAAGCGCTTATAATCCACTATTTTTTCCAGGACCACGCCAACAAGACCGTGACCATCGAGTCTCACCCGCATTTGAACCTCCAAATGGCCTCAATTCACCCTTGCCGGCATGCGGATGTAATGAAACGTCTGATCGAGCAATATGCCGATGCGGGGAAGGAGCTGAGCGTCCTCCAATACCTTCTCATCTTCCTCAAGTTTGTCCAGACCGTTATACCCACCATCGAGTACGACTTTACGCGAAGTATTAACCTCTGATCTTGTAATTGCCTTGTGAAATCGGGATTTGTAAATAAAACAATTTCTTAATTATAAGTTTAATCAGGTCTGCAAAAAATGTCGATAAAATATAATAACGGGATTACAGATTCTTAACAATCAGTACTACTATACGGCCAACAGTTAATTAAGTGAATACTGAAAACAAAATGATACTGTTTACTATATCGGTTATTGTGGTGCGACAAAACTCCACAATTTGTTTAAGAACGAGTCGTCCTTTTTGCTCGTGTTTAGCTGAAATAAAAACAATAATAAAAATAAGTTATATTATACTTGCTGTATAGATAACATTTATTATTAAAACTTACACTCGTATCGGCATCATAAGCTCGACGAATACCTGATCGGGAGATGGCAGAGAGTCGAGAACGGCTAAAAATTATCAAATTATACCTAAAATTGAAGAATGGAAAAAGTAAACTCGTAGGACTAACCCGGGAATTTTTCTGATTCTAAGTTATTCCGGTAGCTCAATCTGCATCTACATTGCCTCAAAACCCACTGAGAATCATACAAATTAAAAACCACTTACTTCGCCGCCGAGTTCATCGATTGGTTCAGCGAAAATCTACTGGAATTGAGAGTATCACTCCCTCCTGGTCCTTCAAAAGAGACATCCGGGATGTTATTAGTACTGGTATTGTATGGATTCATGGTGTCATCCGATAGCACTTCCTAAAAGCAAAAATAACAGAAAAAAGATCAACCGTACCTTGTCCTTGCACCTTTCTACTCCAATTTTAACAATCTGATCTAGAACAAAGCCATTTCTCTGCAACGCTTGTTGTGCATGCTGGACCGACGAATAACGGATGTGGAGCCAATTACCTTTAGGCGGAATCTACAACAATAAACAAGATAATTTACACTACACTTTAAGCTCATTATTGACAACAAATAACTCACCTTATGGCTAGCAATGGTTCCATGGCGCGAAAACAACGGCAGAATCATATCTTTGTGTTCAGGATCAAACCCAAAGACAGTCACCCAGTAATCCGCAGGATCATCCGAAGTTCCCTCGAATTGGAAGGCTTCCTTGATAGCAGCTTTCTGATCGACTCGTTGCATCTTTGCCGGTGGTTCCGTGTTCAACATAGACCGCAGCGGAGGCCCTTTCACCATGGAAGCGGGTGGAGCATTCCAGGAGTGAGGGCCGGCCACAGTTGCCCTTCGGTGAAGTGATGGTGCAGCTGACCCTAAACCAGATTCCTGCGGAGTTTCCTGGGCACGGACCAAGTTGGGACTCCAATGAACACTCTTGTTAGCTAAAATACTCCATTTTACATCAAGAACCAACAAACCTAAACAAAAAAAGATTGAAAACAAAACACTTACCTTGTGCTCGGCTTTGCAAAGCCAAACTCTTTCTTTTCTGGGCATTCCGGTTGCCAAACAAGAAACTCGGGCCGGAGTCTGATTCGTTTGTATCTCCGGTTGGATTCTGAAACCTCTGAGGAGGTTGTGGCGCCAAGAAACTGTTGTTTTGTCCGAATCTGACGGCTCCAACTGTCCCATTCTCGATTCCCAAGCTGTCGTTTGGGATAAGGACGGATCGCCGGTGAGAAAATGAGGACTCCATCGAGGAATGAGGTTGAGAAAACATTTTTCAGCGACTAAACCCGACCGAAAATTGTCTGCGAATCACAAAAAAAAGAATCTGCTGTTGCAACGGAATGCCAGAGATTTGCAGGCATTTTGCCCGCTTCCTTGGCATTCGTTGTTTTCGTGTTGGGATGTAGCGCGGGAGAATGTTTCTTGGCCAAGTCGGAAGTTTCTTTCCGAAGAAAAGAACGTGCAAAGTCCAACGAATTTACTGGGAGGAGCGATGTTGAAAGCGCCGTTAGCCACGAGGCGATGAGAACTTTGCTCTCTCCGCCCCGTTTCAATGACAAACAGATCGGTGTTTATTTTTTGTTGGGGGTCCTCCCATCGGTTTGCTGACCGTCTTCTGATTAGACTTACCCGATCACTTGATGTGTATAATTATCTCCGCGGACGGTCCACGCTATTTCTTGGTCTTGTTTCTTCGGCCTTCGGATATTAATTTAGGTGTTTTTCAGTTTGTCGACAACAGTCCAATATGGCCGTAGATCCCTCGAAATTAACTCCTTATCGGAACACACCAAACGCATCGAGCTCGTTGCGTCAGATCAGTGAAGATGCCTTCTACGTGGTGAACGAGGTAGTCATCAAGAGATTGGGACACATGCCCATTGTTAAGGTGAGGAATTGCTCATTTTAGATGCTAGAAGCAGTTTTAGGATTACGTTATGTCACTTTGAAGTGTTTTTTTTTGGAGTCTTTGAGCAGATAAAACGGCCTTTATTATATTTGCGGGGAACGGAAAAAACTAAATTTGGATAAGGCAATAATAATTTCAGGGGCTGAAATTCCTTCTAGCTGAGCAAATACGTTGCGGATAATCTTGCTTTCCTAATTTCGAATTACGCAATTTGGCCTTTTTCCAAGATGACCTAATACATGTCAAGAATAATATAAATTTGCTCTATTTTCAGGGAGATCTCCATGTCCTGCCCTTCAAGGTCCAACGTTTCATCGCCGAGAAGGCCGAGCTGATGCGTCCTCGTGGAATCTACATCTGCGATGGCTCCGAACACGAGGCCGAAGAGATCACTCACAAGCTGATCGAAAGAGGTATGCTGACCGAGTTGACTGCCTACGAGAATAACTACCTGTGCCGTACTGACCCCAAGGACGTAGCACGTGTCGAGAGCAAGACCTGGATTGTCACCAAGGACAAACACACGGTAAATTATCATTTTTTTTTGATTTTGTCACCTAATTATCATGGATAATATAATAAACCTAAAATTTTCAGACGGTCACCCGAACTCCGGAAGGTGTGGAGCCCATCATGGGTCATTGGATGCCTCCCGAGGTGTTTGCCGATGAATTGGACGCCCGTTTCCCGGGATGTATGGCTGGCCGCATCATGTATGTGATCCCATTTTCCATGGGTCCCCTTGGCTCTCCCTTGTCCAAGATCGGTATCCAATTGACTGATGCCAACTATGTCGTCCTGTCCATGAGAATCATGACCAGAGTCACTCCGCAACTCTGGGAGTTGCTTGGGGAAAATGATTTTGTCCGTTGTATTCACTCGGTTGGTCTTCCTCGACCTGTAAAGCGTAAGTTTGGAGATGGTTTTGGCATGGGAAAAAGTGGGGAGAACTTTTAAAAACTTTCCAATGTCATTGATAAGTAACATGTTTTGAATTGGATTTGATGGAAGGTCAGTGAATGATAATATCAGTGAACAAAGTACACGGTTTTTGTGTTTGGGTCTTTTCCGACGCCAAAATAAGTTTGTTTACCTCCATATCATTTATCACCTAAATACTTTTTGCACGAGATCGGAAAGAAAATGGCCTTGAGATGCCATGTGTAATATAAATTGAGCAAAAAATAGAAAATAAAGATTAAACTGACTATCTAACGGATATTTTTTTTTACAGAGAAGGTCATCAACCACTGGCCCTGCAACCCGGACAAGGTGCTGATTGCGCATCGCCCGGTGGAACGCGAGATTTGGTCGTTCGGCTCGGGATACGGAGGAAATTCGCTGCTGGGAAAGAAATGTTTCGCGCTCAGAATCGCGTCGAATCTGGCCAGAGACGAGGGATGGATGGCGGAGCACATGCTGATCATGGGAGTCACCCGTCCGAACGGAAAGGAACACTTTATTGCGGCCGCTTTCCCATCGGCCTGCGGTAAAACCAACTTGGCCATGCTTCAGCCGAGTTTACCGGGATGGAAGGTACGATGTGTGGGAGATGATATTGCCTGGATGAAGTTCGGAGAAGATGGAAGACTGTATGCCATCAATCCTGAAGCCGGATTCTTTGGAGTCGCCCCGGGCACCTCGAACAAAACGAATCCAATGGCCATTGCCACTTGTCAGAAGAACTCGATCTTTACGAATGTCGCTGAAACAGATACTGGAGAATATTATTGGGAAGGATTGGAAGATGAGATCAAGGACAAGGTAAGCAGTTTGAATTTTGAATAAATTTTTATGTTGATTTAGATCTGGACTAAAATGTGTTTTCTTTCAGGATGTCAAGATCACTGACTGGCTGGGCAACCCATGGAAATTGGGAGACCCCACTCCAGCCGCCCATCCCAACTCGAGATTCTGCGCTCCGGCCTCGCAATGCCCCATTATTCATCCGGATTGGGAGTCGCCGAAGGGTGTACCAATCGATGCCATTATTTTCGGCGGACGTCGCCCAACTGGTGTCCCATTGGTCTTCCAAGCCTTCGATTGGGAACATGGAGTCTTCACCGGCGCCTGCTTGAAGTCTGAAGCCACTGCTGCTGCTGAACACACTGGTAAGAAGGATTATATGACGTTAGATGCAATGTATAAAATAATTCGTAATTTTAATTATTTTAGGCAAGAAATTGCTCTGGGATCCAATGGCTGCTCGGCCTTTCATGGGCTACAACTTTGGACACTACCTCCAGCACTGGCTTGACATGCAAAAACCCGGCAGACAGGTAGGTGAAGCATAAGATTAGATGTGAAAAATCTTGAGTTTTTTGATGAAAATGGAGTGAATATTGAATGTTTAGATCCCCAAGATCTTCCACGTGAACTGGTTCCGCAAGGGCCAAGAGAGCGGCAAGTTCCTGTGGCCCGGATATGGTGAGAACATCCGAGTCATCGATTGGATCATCCGCCGACTCGATGGAGAAGATGGGATTGGCGTGGACACGGCGATTGGAGTGGTCCCCACCCACGACAGTCTCAATTTGGATGGATTGGGCGATATCAACATGAAGGAGTTGATGTCCCTCCCACCCGACTACTGGAAGGAAGACGCCAAGGCCGTGAGACAATTCCTCGAGGAACAAGTGGGCCCTGATCTCCCCGATCCCATCCGAAAGCAACTCGACGCTCAGGAAAAGAGAATCCAAGCCCTCTAAACGGGATTTTATGATCTTTATGCTATCTAGATTACTTTGTAACTACAATTTTCTAACATTCACATTAACCTTGTAAATTTATACTCTGTAAATATTCCATATTGTTATAAAATAAATTAGCGATTATTTGAATGGCAGTAAATTTTGATAAGAGCTCTTACTTCACTTGAGAAATTGATGAAAACAAAGTTTGGAGTAGTTTCGAAGAAGCGTTTGGCCGGTTTCCCCTCCAAAAAGCATCCTTGTTTTCCTTCGGCTTGCATTGTCAGGTGTGCATTTTGAAACTCGTGGGTCTGCAGTTCGCTCGGAATGACCTTTGCTCAGAGTTTCCATCCGTTAGTTGGACACAAACTTTGTTGTTTGATCAGACAACGAATATTGCTTATGATGAGATTGAGAATTGGTTTTTATTGGAAAATCATAGGGTTTCTTGTGGAACTAAGTGTACCAAGTCGTACAGTTACTAGTAACAGACCTATTATCTAATTCAGAAGCGATTTCGACTCAAAAAATTGTTTCACTCTTTTTCAGGATTAGCTCAGGATGGGTGATGTAAACAAAACGTGTTTTCGAAAAAGTAAATCGCAAAGTATTTGTAATCTTGGACTCGGACATGTTGAAAACACTTCTGTTTACCCTTTTCAGACTTCCTGAAACGAGCACGTAGGCTGCGAAACTTTTTCTTTGATAAGAAATTTGATCAAGAGTCATCACGAAAATTGATAAAAGGAAACAAACAAATGAGTGTTTAGTAACGACATTTAGCATTATTACAGCGTTTGTTGTATACTCCTATCCCTACTGTTTACCATCAAAAATTTAGGATTACAGAATTTGAAAAATTTCGCACAGTGAAGATGATTTTTTCTGCTCTTTGACCGTTTAAAGCGGCAATTAAAATAAAATTTTATTGCAAGCGCCTTAAAATTCTTAAAGAGTGATTTGTCAACTTCTACTACTCCTTTTTTCCGATTACAATCATAAAACTTCCCCTATTCCACGTTATCCATCAAATGCAATATCCGAAAACCTTGATTTCTCATTTAAATTACCATAATCAACTACTGTCAAGGCTCCTAAAAAGCCGTAAACGGATGCAAATGCAATATTAATATTGAATATTCAAATAAACAACAGAAAATTCCCTCAATAATCGGCGATTATCATCTATAAAAATTGGAGTAAGCAAAGAACGCTCAAATTTTTTTCGGGAGCGTGTGGATGGTCGTTATGAATGCTTTGAGCTGTTCTTTTCTGCCCATTAAAACACAAACACACAGACTTTGAGCTAAATTTAGCGTTCTTTGAGACGAAAATACGCTGGCCGCAGAGGGTTTAACAGCATATTTGACCGCAAAAGGTCTCAAAACATTAGGAAATCTGTCTGGAAGACTCATTCATGGCAAGTCCTCTATAAAGCAGGAGTTCTTGGAGACCTGTACGCATTTTTAAGCGAAAAAATGAAGGTTTTCAGGAAGTTTCGGTCAAAAATCGTGATTTTTGTACGTCACATGGAGAATATTGCAATAAAATATCGTCTAATCAGTCTCTCCTCAACACCGGGCCCTCTCTTCTTCATAAACAATCTCTTTTTTCGTCTCGTGTCTAGATCAAATCGGGGAATGACAAAAGGAAACCAAAAACCACCAATTCTGATATAAAGTACGCGTTTCCCTTCGATTTTCGAAATCTTATCGGAGCGAAAAGACTTCGGCGGACACAGAGAGCGATCAGAGTATCCGTCTTGAACCAAAATACGGCGATCTCCTTCCTTTGTTTACGGGTTTCGCGTGCACTTTGGACCGATTTTTGGACGGAAAATGTCGTAAATCTCAGGAAATCGTTTTGTTTCGTTGATTTCAAGAGATCATTCTTGATCAAACAGGACACAATTACAAATTCAACTACAGCATGAAGTTTATAACAATAAGCATTCAACAAAACAAACAACAACATGGATAAAAGATTAAAAATAAATGTAGATCATCATGAACAACAAAAAATTAGGTTAGTATACTTGGCCGATCTCTCTAATACACTTCTCGGCTTTCTTGAGGGCTTCCAACAACTTCAGGCAATGGTTTCTTTCAGCGATAGTGCGTTGATCCTCCTTGAAGAGCTCTTCAACTTCTTCCAATAACTTTGTCAGCAAGACTGGCATCAGATTCTCATGCAAGTACCTGACCATATTCTTGACAACCAGCTTGGGAATAGCGTCTTTGATGTTACTCTTGACCGTATCGAAGTAAGCGGGGACCAATTTTCCTAAAACAAGAATCAAAAAATCATAAATTACTTACTGATCAACCTAACATTCCTTTTGTCCCCATCATACTCTCCATTATTCCCGTCATCTGAATCATCTAGATCATGAAATTTCCTTTTTCTTCTATTTTCATTCTGATGTGCATCTTCCGACGATAATAATAGAGGATGGCCACACGGTCTTGGCTCATGGTCTTCTTTTGCGGCTTCTGGATTCTTCTTCTACAAAAAATCACATTCACCAAGTCATAGATTCATAAAAAATCACTATTTAGACAACCTACCTCAAATTCCTTCCTGTAGAGCTTCTTGTAGAACTGATCAAATGTAGGATGTCTCGTACTAACGTAAGCTGCTTCCGATTCAATGTAATTTGTGATCAACTTTTTGGTCTCCTCAACCTGCTGCTCCAACTCATCCTCTACAATGACCTGGATTCTGGTTTGGAGCATCGGGAAACGATCATATATACCCTAAAAACAAATTGAACTATATTCTTTTTCGCATATACAGGGTGTTTCAAGAAATTTGGAACAAATAATTTGCGATCAACGAATTTCTTTTTGCTTCTAAAAATTGACGTCGTGCGTTTTTAGAATCTCTAAAAAAAATGGCTTCGTGGAAATTGGACAGAGTGAAATTCGACAGAGTGAAATTGGACAGAAATAATTTGGACAGAGCGTGGAAATTGGACAGGGTGAAATTGGACAGAGTGAAATTGGACAGAGTGAAATTGGACAGATTTTCGCTGCAATCGTACGAAATGTCAATATTGAATCATCAAATAATTATTTTTTGCAGTGAAAAAAAATCTGTCGAGTTTCACTCTGTCCAATTTCCACGCTCTGTCCAAATTATTTCTGTCCAATTTCACTCTGTCCAGTTTCCACGAAGCCAAAAAAATTTTTTCGTCGGCGGAGGGCCCATTTCTCGGCGGGGATAATTAGGGCCTTTTCTTAAAATCACATCGTATTACGTGGCGGAAACGCCGCCGCGGCGCGCCGTTGCAGCGGCTGAAATCAAGTTTATGTTAAACCTCCGTTGATTTTACGGTATGCTTTTTTGCGTTTTCGATTTTACGCACATCCGCGGAGGCGCGGCGGAGACCTCAGATTTCGGCGGACGTTGTTTTGGGCATTCGGCTTTTGCAAATTCATGTTGGAAAAGAGGTTGGGGCGATTTTTTGTATTCATCGATGCACAGATGGCAAAAATTTCGTACTTTCTTTCCGGCGGACAAATCGGCGGAGTTTCGTTTTGACCCTCTGATAAAGCCTCCGCCGGGGAAAGAAAGTACGAAAATTTTGCCATCTGTGCACCGATGAATACAAAAAATCGCCCCAACCTCTTTTCCAACATGAATTTGCAAAAGCCGAAGGCCCAAAACAACGTCCGCCGAAATCTGAGGTCTCCGCCGCGCCTCCGCGGTAAATCGAAAACGCAAAAAAAACATACCGTAAAATCAACGGAGGTTTAACGTAAACTTGATTTCAGCCGTTGCAACGGCGTTTCCGCCACGTAATACGATGTGATTTTTAAAAAAGGCCCTAATTTTGTCCGCCGAGAAATGGGCCCTCCGCCGACGAAAAAAATTTTTTTTAAGAGATTCTAAAAACGGACGACGTCAATTTTTAGAAGCAAAAAGAATTTCGTTGATAGCTGCACAGACAACAAAGATATAAGCAAATAATTTGTTCCAAATTTTTTGAAACACCCTGTGCTTCAATAAACTATAATAAAAGTCAATAATGATAACTTACGCCAACATTACAGCTGCGAACAGTGGCAATTAGTTCTTCCTTTATTTCATCGACAACATTCAGAGAGGGCTCGATCAATCTGAGGATTTGTTTGCTGAGTAGAGAGGTAAAGGCAGTTGGAGGAATGAAAACATGCGGATTCAGACCCTGAAAAATAAAACATGACCATATGGACTAAACAATATTTTATGTTCTCTGTCACAGTAATTTGTTGACCCCAAAACATTGTTCCTTAAAATCATGAAGCTCGAAACACATTTACTTTGTAAATTTTATATTGCACTTGGCACAGATCCGAAAGATGATTACGACTTATCAAAAAAATTTTAACGACCAAAAAATTCTATTTTCCTCTCAAACAGCAAAAAAATCAATAATCTCTCATTTTTCACCTTACTAGAGCTCTCTCTTGCTTTGCAGTGATTTGAAGGTGGTACCTTTCATCCTGGGTATAAAGGCGGCTGGAGCAACCCAATTCTGTCCCAACTGCACCGTGGAGCGTGCAGAGCACAAGAGGGCGATGACGACGGACGCTGGGAAGAGGACTTACAGAGATCCTCTGATAAGTCTTCTGCAGGAAGATGTACTGTGTCCCCCACTACATTGCCTCCAGGGGTTGACGAACTCATTGGCAGAGGAGATGAAGAAGGACAACCCGGATGAATGGAAGGCCGTGTGCGATGACCTCAACATAGCACCCTCCCATCTCTCCAAATCTATGCTCAACGGCAGAGATGGAAGGAGGCTGGTCAAGAGCTTAGCTGAAAATGGCAACCCACAATTTGCCGTTTTCAGCGACGTTTTTTCATCTTTGGACAGGATTTTTGATTGGGCAACAATTGATGTCCACATTCAAGATGATCTCACGAAGCCTTGCATTGAACGGGACATTCTTCTGCTGTCAAACGCGTGGAGACACAGTGGACTTCGTGCGATAAACAAGTTGCACCTCCTTGAAGCCCACGTTGCCGACTTCGTCACATCCCATGGTTCGTGGGGGCTCTACAGAGAACAAGGCCTGGAAAGCTTGCACCACGTTGGCAACGTCGCCTCAGCTCGATGTTTCGGAAAGAATTCCGACGTCAAGGCCAAGTTCTTCTTCAAATCCCAATCTTTTACGATGCTTTCCCGTCGTTTTCACACATAAATTGTTCTTTTATTCGAATTTTGGAATCAGTTTTCTTTTATATTTGTAGAGGTTTCAGCGTATAAAATGTCAAAAACATTTTCGCGCGAATTTCTCTATTTCCACTTTTTTCGTGGCGTGCTAGAGACCTAAATTTTCTTTATTTCAAGACCGCAAATTTCACGTATTACATCACTCATTAGCTAATATCTCTCTTCAATACCAATTTTAGTTTTCTTTTTTTTCTCAACTTACCGTAGCGTTTCTCAAGAAGGCGTCGACGTCATCTCTTTTGACTCCCTCCAATGGATTCAATTGATCAATCTCTTTGGGAAACTCATCATGGAAAATAGATGAAATTTTTGCCGCAGGGCTTCTGTCCTCTTTGTCCATTACGGCGCATCCATCGAATGAAAGTGCATTGAAAGTCTGGGTAAATTGGGTAACCGTCTTCACAACAGCATTGTTCGGATCCGAAAAACTTTCGCCGAGCTCAATCAGCTTTCTCTTCTTCTCCGCGGTCTTGTCGTGGATTCTCACAACCAAGGCTGGCAGACATCTCTTGATATGTCCAATCAAAATCTCATTAAGGCGTTGCGCCAGGTAACTGC
Organism: Bursaphelenchus xylophilus; assembly: GCA_904066235.2. Classification (NCBI taxonomy): domain Eukaryota; kingdom Metazoa; phylum Nematoda; class Chromadorea; order Rhabditida; family Aphelenchoididae; genus Bursaphelenchus; species Bursaphelenchus xylophilus. The sequence goes on from CAJFCV020000004.1 coordinate 4,294,854, forward strand.
TTCCATTTACCGCGGCCAGATGGGGGTATTTCTTCTTGAAAAACGCGATCTCATCGTCCTCCATCGCATCCAGAGACTTGTTGTTGTTGAGATCCTGCTGCGACCTGTTGACCACCCCGACAATTCCCAGCTTCACTGGAATCGTATGACCAAGTAGGACGTGTTCGGCAGAGGTCCCCTTGTCCATCAGGTCCAATTTGGTTAACACAGCGATTGTGCGGTCTCCTAAAGATAACACAGCGGTGCTTTTCAATAAAAAAGGGTGTCTGCTATATTCTCCATCACAAAAAATCAATCTCACCCTTCGGATCGAATTGTTTTGCCAGCTTCAAAGGTTCAGAAGTGGCCAAATCGACGTTAGCCGGAGTCACAGCCAAAATGATTGTATTTTCGTTAGCAATGAAGGTCTCTATCATCCCGCGGATCTGCTCTGGAATGTCTTCCGGCTGATCGCCGACGGCTACACGGGTTAGCCCAGGCAAGTCTACAAGACTCAAATCAACGACATGCTCAGAATAAATTCTGAGATGGATGCGTTTGTCCGAAACTCCCTAAAATACAATAATTTAGTCGTGAAACTGCCAATACCTTATTAGATCCACAAGTTTTTCGGGTCAACTCTTCAACCCCCTCGCGAACTTCATCGAAATCGGTATAAATCTTCTCTACACCCTCAAAGAGGGCAAAGTCACCTTCTGCTGGAGCACCTAAAGCAATAATTTATATTATAGTAGACATACCGGGGCGTTTCCTTCTTCTGTCCCCAATGGGCGTTCTGATCAGGTCCAATACCAATGGCTGACGCGTCACAATGCCTGTACCACGAGGCAAGAAGTCACGGCGCACAATTCGCTCCAGAAGAGACGACTTTCCAGCACTCTGAAGATAGTTGTATTATTTTAGGTATAAAAAACCAAACGAGCGTAATTTTTCCAAAAAAAGCAAGTTATAAACTGTGGAATCACCTTGTTCTACAATGATAAGGTGCTACACCGCGATATTACATGAAATTACACCACTTCTACTACAAAAAACGATAAAAAATAAAAAATACTTACTTGATCACCAACCACAACAATCTGTGGTAGTTGCATTTCTTGACTGGCGGCGTCGACAGTCGAGAAAACATCTTGGAGTTTGGAAACCAACTGGATCAGACGATCCATCCCTTTTTCGGATGGTTTAGACTTTGTTCCTGTGTCCTTCATTTTGTCCAATAGATTTTGTATGAAGGGGAGTATAAACGAAGTCAGTACGTTAGGTCAGGCCTATTTCGCCAAGCCTCCAGAACCGACTGATGAATCGATATCGACCGCAGCCGCGGATAGCCGCAGAGAATTGCCAGGCGACGCTTGCGGAATAAAATTTGAGTTTTCGTGGTGGAACCCAGCCGCCCATGCAGCGAAAGTAAAATTTGATTTTGAATGAGATCCGAATAAAATGTAGATGGTAAAACAAGGTATGATATTAAGTTTAAGGCAACAAAAATTAAACTTAAATATTCTCAACTTAAAATAAACACCTCACTCATTATAAACGAACGTAGACAATAGGAGAATAAAAGGTTTACTGGGCAAGACTAGGGTTCGGAAAATTCGGGTATATTCACCACGCGGGTATAAACCCGGGTATATTCCCGGGTATATACCCGAAATCTCGGGTATATTCGGGTATTTATAAAATTAGCCTAAATTAGTCCAATATAGTACCAATATGAAGTCGTTAATGAATAAGTGGCAAGTTATTCATTAACCTAATCATGTTTGGAGTGATATTCTCTATTTTCCCAACTACTACAAACAAAACTAGTACTTTACCAATCAAAAAGTTTAGCAATCCAATAATTGGCAGTCAGATTTTCAACTTTTCCCCGTTTATTTCCCGACTCCGGCCAAGTAAATTTCAACCTTACAACTAACAGGGGAAGTACTTCAAGTGTGACGCTCAGATTTTCTTTAAATTTTGCACACACATCGGGTATGGACTAAATATCAATTCCTGAAAGTTTTAGCTCGCGCTTTGCGGGCGCCGCCGAGATATTGAACGATTTTTGCCGCCGAGAGAGCACGCTCAACGTGGAGAGCGGTCAGAGAGAAAACCGCTTTTTGGCCATAACTTTGGCAGTTTCGTGCGGAAAAATTTGATTTTTTGTAGAAACATTATTCTTTACGGTTGAAATAGGCATGAAACTTTTCGTGCCGAAATTCGGCAAAAAGTCCCAAATTTTCGCCGACTTTCGATCTAAAAATCTCGGTTGTTTCTGCAAAGCGCGAGCTAGGATTCCCGCATATATCTTAGAAAAAATTATTCTAAATTTGTGCCAAGTTTCATCAAAATCTGAGCGTCACACTTCAAGTACTTCCCTTGTAAGTTTTGAGAGGCAAAAAACAAATATGACAAAATGTCAACATTCATTGATTTTTTATGACAAAACTCGACTTTTTTTAAAATTTTTTTGAATGCAAAAGTAATTTGAATATACCCATAAATACCCGAAAATTTCCGGCCTCTAGGGTATTTGGGTATATACCCCGTCCGAACCCTAGGCAAGACACGAGAAAGACACAACCGCACATGAGAGGGGCGAGGCACCGACTTCTGAGAATAGGGGAAATTGATCTTATGAAGACTTTGTCCTTTGATTCAATGCAAATTCGTGGGAAAGAATTGGCGGTTTCACAATCAGTGAAGTCGCCAACACTCATCTAAAACAATGTCAAAAGACTACAAAAACAGAAAATTTCCTGAATCAAATCTCTTCAACGGAACTGGGACGATTGGGGAAAAAGACGATTGGGGAAAAGTACGGTTGGGGAAACCAAAAAGTAATTTTTTTGATTCTTACTTTTTTCTTAAGTAGTACTGTAAAGTAGTAATTTTTGATCTTTAGGGGTTTTCGAAGGTGCTGGTAGTACATAGTATCATATAGTACTAATGAGTAATTGAGGAAAAGTTAACATGATTTTCGAGACCAGCACCTTCGAAAAGAGGTAGTACTATTTAGTACCAAGTGTTCAAAATGTGTTTTTTAAGCAGTACTAGGCACCAAAACAACACCATTAACGTCTAAAAGTGCTATAAGTCGAAAAAATTTCAAAAAGAATCCCTAAAGGTAGTAAAGTAACAGAAACCCAGTTTTCATATTCAGTCAGTTCATACTCAGTCAGCTCGAAAAAAATTCAAATTTTTTTCAATTTTCACAAAAAATCCTTTTTTCCCAAGTCCCGAAGCGAAAACATTTCAAAAAAATTTTTTTTTAGGAAAAGGGTAACCTATCCTCCGAGGTAACCTATCCGATACTTGGGGTAACCTATCCTCCGTGAACGTCTCCTTCCTTTGTTTACGTTTTTCGCGTGCACTTTGGACCGATGTTTGGACGGAAAATGTCTTAAAAGAGAGTTTTTTACAAACTGAAGCTTCCCTCCAAGGGGCCCGGACATTGTTGCAACGACCATCACCAAATTTCTTGAAACTTGGCCAGTAGAAGGGCCTGAGCATGCTGATGAAAAGCGAAGAAGGGTTTCGCGAAATTTCAACCAGTCCGCGATTACTGTAACAATTTGGGTTTTGTAAAGCAGCCGTTGTCACGGACCGGGCGATCGCCCTACGGGGCTGAGACTTCTTGTCTGTATGTTTTCGAACATGGCCAACATTTTTCTAATTGAAACTTTTTTTGTATCTTTTCGTCTTTCGGTAGTACCGTAATCGTCATGATACCATATCGATTACTGCCGAAAATTGGAAAGAGTGTAACAAGTTTTCAAACCGGATTATAAAAGTTGGACACCCTTCCCGTAAAATAAAACAAAAAAATCAAAAATAAAAATATAAGTTTTTGAGATATAAGCGTTCAAAGTTGCTATGTTCGGTTACTGTAGGACCAAAATAGAGACGATCAATTTTTAAACTTTTCCATTAATCTCTACGGTTCACATATTAATAGATCAGCCTGAGAAAAATATTTTCAGGTCAAAAAATAAATATTTGAGGCTTTTTTTTCAGGCTTTATACGATGGTTACTGTAGTTTCTAACTTTTATTAATTTTGCTAACAAATTTATTGGAATGACGAATTTAGACAAGCTATCCGGGTCAGAAACGCGCATACATCATGGAAGGCAAAAATCAGAATCGTAATACTACCCATTCCTGAAATAGTGGGAGATTACGGTAGCCGTACCCACTTTTTTCGCTGTTTGGCCGCGGCATTCTTTGGAGCTACGAGTGTAACAACTTTTGAGGCCTGAAATTCATTCATGATGGATAGAAGAGCATTTCAGCAAAAAATCGCGAAAATAAAAATATAAGTTTTTGAGAAAATCCAGGATTACGGTCATTTTAGGGGGTTTTTGGGCCGTTTGGCCGCGGCATTCTTTGGAGCTGCGAGTGTAACAACTTTTGAGGCCTGAAATTCATTCATGATGGATAGAAGAGCATTTCAGCAAAAAATCGCGAAAATAAAAATATAAGTTTTTGAGAAAATCCAGGATTACGGTCATTTTAGGGGTTTTTGGGCCGTTTGGCCGCGGCATTCTTTGGAGCTGCGAGTGTAACAACTTTTGAGGCCTGAAATTCATTCATGATGGATAGAAGAGCATTTCAGCAAAAAATCGCGAAAATAAAAATATAAGTTTTTGAGAAAATCCAGGATTACGGTCATTTTAGGGGGTTTTTGGGCCGTTTGGCCGCGGCATTCTTTGGAGCTGCGAGTGTAACAACTTTTGAAGCCTGAAATACATCCCCGATGCTCTAGACAGTACCTATGTAAAAAAGCCCGAGAATAAAAATATAAGTTTTTGAGAAAATCCCGGATTACGGTAGTTTAGGAGAGGAAACCCCCTAAAATGACCGTAATCCTGGATTTTCTCAAAAACTTATATTTTTATTTTCGCGATTTTTTGCTGAAATGCTCTTCTATCCATCCTGAATGAATTTCAGGCCTTAAAAGTTGTTACACTCGCAGCTCCAAAGAATGCCGCGGCCAAACGGCCCAAAAACCCCTAAAATGACCGTAATCCTGGATTTTCTCAAAAACTTATATTTTTATTTTCGCGATTTTTTGCTGAAATGCTCTTCTATCCATCATGAATGAATTTCAGGCCTCAAAAGTTGTTACACTCGTAGCTCCAAAGAATGCCGCGGCCAAACAGCGAAAAAAGTGGGTACGGCTACCGTAATCTCCCACTATTTCAGGAATGGGTAGTATTACGATTCTGATTTTTGCCTTCCATGATGTATGCGCGTTTCTGACCCGGATAGCTTGTCTAAATTCGTCATTCCAATAAATTTGTTAGCGAAATTAATAAAAGTTAGAAACTACAGTAACCATCGTATAAAGCCTGAAAAAAAAGCCTCAAATATTTATTTTTTGACCTGAAAATATTTTTCTCAGGCTGATCTATTAATATGTGAACCGTAGAGATTAATGGAAAAGTTTAAAAATTGATCGTCTCTATTTTGGTCCTACAGTAACCGAACATAGCAACTTTGAACGCTTATATCTCAAAAACTTATATTTTTATTTTTGATTTTTTTGTTTTATTTTACGGGAAGGGTGTCCAACTTTTATAATCCGGTTTGAAAACTTGTTACACTCTTTCCAATTTTCGGCAGTAATCGATATGGTATCATGACGATTACGGTACTACCGAAAGACGAAAAGATACAAAAAAAGTTTCAATTAGAAAAATGTTGGCCATGTTCGAAAACATACAGACAAGAAGTTTCGAACCCGTAGGGCGATCACCTGGTCCACGACAACGGCCGCTTTATAAAACACAAAATTTTACAGTAATCCCGAAATAATGCAAATTTTGGGAAAACGTTTGACGCTTTTGATGTATGCCTTGTGGGTGTTCTATGAGCCAAATTTGAAGAAATTCGGTGATGGTCACCGCAACAATGTCCGGGCCATGCTTCACTTTGTAAAAAAGTCCGTTTTAAATCTCGGCAAATCGTTTTGTTTCGTTGATTTCAAGAGATCATTCTTGATCAAAAATGACACAATTACAAATTCAACTACAGCATGAATTTTATAACAATCAGGCATTCAACAAAACAAATAACAATATGGATAAAAGATTAAAAATAAATGAAGATCATCATGAACAATATAAAATTAGGTTAGTATACTTGGCCGATCTCTCTAATACACTTCTCGGCTTTCTTGAGGGCTTCCAACAACTTCAGGCAATGGTTTCTTTCAGCGACAGTGCGTTGATCCTCCTTGAAAAGCTCTTCAACGTCTTCCAATAATTTTGTCATCAAGACTGGCATCAGATTCTCATGCAAGTACCTGACCATATTCTTGACAATCAGCTTGGGAATAGCGTCTTTGATGTTACACTTAACCGTAACGAAGTAGGCGGGGACCAATTTTCCTAAAACAAGAATCAAAAAATCATAAATTACTTACTGATCAACCTAACATTCCTTTTGTCCCCATCATACTCTTCATCACTCTCCTCGTCAGATGGAAAAAAAGCATTGACCCCCACATCCCCATACGGACCTGGCTCATGTTTCTTCTCTTCTTTTGCGTCTACTGCATTCTTCTTCTACAAAAAATCACATTCACCAAGTCATAAATTCATAAAAAAATCACTATTTACATAACATTTTAGACAACCGACCTCAAACTCCTTCCTGTAGAGCTTTTTATAAAACTGATCAAATGTCGGATGTCTCGTACTAATGTACGCTGCTTCAGATTCAATATAGTTTGTTATCAACCTTTTGGTCTCCTCCACCTGCTGCTCCAGTTCGTCCTCTACAATGACCTGGATTCTGGTTTGGAGCATGGGGAAACGATCATATATACCCTAAAAACAAATCGACCTAGATTCCTTTTCACATAAACTTCAATAAACTATAATAAAAGTCAATAATGATAACTTACGCCAACATTACAGCTGCGAACAGTGGCAATAAGTTCTTCTTTGATTTCATCGACTACATTCAGGGAGGGTTCGATCAATCTGAGGATTTGTTTGCTGAGTAGAGAGGTAAAGGCAGTTGGAGGAATGAAAACATGCGGATTCAGACCCTGAAAAATAAAACATGACCATATGGACTAAACAATATTTTATGTTTCTTGTCATAGTAATTTGTTGACCCCAAAACATCTTTTCTTAAAATCATGAAGCTCGAAACACATGTACTTTGTAAATTTTATATTGCACTTGGCACAGATCCGAAAGATGATTACGACTTACCAAAAAAATTTTAACGACCAAAAAATTCTATTTTCCTCTCAAACAGAAATTTCACGTTTTTCGACACTCATTAGCAAATATCTCACTTCAATACCAATTTTAGTCTCATCTTACCGTAGCGTTTCTCAAGAAGGCGTCGACGTCATCTCTTCTGACTCCCTCCAATGGATTCAATTGATCAATCTCGTCGGGAAAATCATCATGGAAAATGGATGAAATTTTTGCCGCAGGGCTTCTGTCCTCTTTGTCCATTACGGCGCATCCATCGAATGAAAGTGCATTGAAAGTCTGGGTAAATTGGGTAACCGTCTTCACAACAGCATTGTTCGGATCCGAAAAACTTTCGCCGAGCTCAATCAGCTTTCTCTTCTTCTCCGCGGTCTTGTCGTGGATTCTCACAACCAAGGCTGGCAGACATCTCTTGATATGTCCAATCAAAATCTCATTAAGGCGCTGCGCCAGGTAATTGCTTCCATTTACCGCGGCCAGATGGGGGTATTTCTTCTTGAAAAACGCGATCTCATCGTCCTCCATCGCATCCAGAGACTTGTTGTTGTTGAGATCCTGCTGCGACCTGTTGACCACCCCGACAATTCCCAGCTTCACTGGAATCGTATGACCAAGTAGGACGTGTTCGGCAGAGGTCCCCTTGTCCATCAGGTCCAATTTGGTTAACACAGCGATTGTGCGGTCTCCTAAAGATAACACAGCGGTGCTTTCCAATAAAAAAGGGTGTCTGCTATATTCTCCATCACAAAAAATCAATCTCACCCTTCGGATCAAATTGTTTTGCCAGCTTCAAAGGTTCAGAAGTGGCCAAATCGACGTTAGCCGGAGTCACAGCCAAAATGATTGTATTTTCGTTAGCAATGAAGGTCTCTATCATCCCGCGAATCTGCTCTGGGATGTCTTCCGGCTGATCACCGACGGCTACACGGGTCAGCCCAGGCAAGTCTACAAGACTCAAATCAACGACATGCTCAGAATAAATTCTGAGATGGATGCGTTTGTCCGAAACTCCCTAAAATACAATAATTTAGTTGTGAAATTGCCTATACCTTATTAGATCCACAAGTTTTTCGGGTCAACTCTTCAATCCCTTCGCGAACTTCTTCGAAGTCGGTATAAACCTTCTCTACACCCTCAAAGAGGGCAAAGTCACCTTCTGCTGGAGCACCTAAAGCAATAATTTACATTATAGTAGACATACCGGGGCGTTTCCTTCTTCTGTCCCCAATGGGCGTTCTGATCAGGTCCAATACCAATGGCTGACGCGTCACAATGCCTGTACCACGAGGCAAGAAGTCACGGCGCACAATTCGCTCCAGAAGAGACGACTTTCCAGCACTCTGAAGATAGGTATTATTTTAGGTATAAAAAACCAAACGAGCGTAATCTTTCCAAAAAAAGCAAGTTATAAACTGTGGAATCACCTTGTTCTACAACGATAAGGCGCTACACCGCGATATTACATGAAATTACACCACTTCTACTACAAAAATTGATAAAAAATAAAAAATACTTACTTGATCCCCAACCACAACAATCTGTGGTAGTTGCATTTCTTGACTGGCGGCGTCAACAGTGGAAAAAACATCTTGAAGTTTTGAAACGAGCTGGATCAGACGGTCCATCCCTTTTCCGGATGGTTTAGAGTTATCCTTCATTTTGCCCAATAGATTTTGTATGAAGGTGAATATAAACGAAGCCAGTACGTTAGGTCAGGCCTATTTCGTCCAAGCCTCCAGAACCGACTGATGAATCGATATCGACCGCAGCCGCGGATAGCCGCAGAAATTGCCAGGCGACGCTTGCGGAATAAAATTAGAGTTTTCGTGGTGGAACCCAGCCGCCCATGCAGAGAAAGTAAAATTTAAGGGATGAGATTAAGTTTAAGGCAACAAAAATTAAACTTAAATATTCTCAACTTAAAATAAATACTTCACACATCTAAAACAATGTCAAAAGACTACAAAAACAGAGAATTTTCTGAATCAAATCTCTTCAACAGATCAAAATGACTTTAAATTGTGTAATCCAAAAAATGAGAGGAAAATAGATCTTGTCTCCACTGTCAGTCACTTTTTAATTTATTTTTGATCAGACAACAAATCGGAACACATAATGGGCAGATCTCTTTATACTTGTGTCGAACTTTTTGTTTCATATTGTAAAAGGCTGCTAACGGCGTGAGATTACTTGTGGTCGAACGCAATTAAAAAAATTTTATATTACACGGCAATACGTTCAATAAAGGACAATTTTTTCAATTCCAAGTGGCCCTGAGATATGCAAAATGATCTTCGTGCTCATCAGTGGGCGCTATGACAAGTACTGGTGCGATCTCAGGACTCCTGGCCATCAATCCGAACTTGTGAAAAGTGTTTTTGTATAACAAAAATTTCTTGATCGCTTACTTTCTGTGACAAAACGAAGAACTTTTCCCACATTGGCGAACTCCCAAAGACCAAAATTCGGAAGGCGACGATACAAATAGGAGAAAATATCAGTCCACAGAGAAAATAGGCGATCAGTAAAGGCCACATAATCTTCACAATCTTCTTGGTTTGGTTCACTTCGAAACTTTCACTCAAACTTTGACTTTGCGAACGAAACTTTTTCAGGTATTGGGTGCTTTGGAAGTAGAGCTGAAATGTTGGTGCTGAACATGCTAGCGAGAAAATATCGGTCTGTCGGGAAAATAATATGGATTTGTCGCATCCTCGGCCTTTGCTAATCAAATGAAAAAACTCACCGTGAACCCAGCAATCAGTGATAATAAATACATTCCCAGTGAAAACATGATATAACCAGGCGATTTGATAGCATGAACCGCCTTTTCGAACCGATCTTGGACTGGATCTGAGGTGTCGAACAGTCGATACAATATTATTTTAATCAGCACTTCTACCGCTCCGATTAGAAGCTAAAAAAATGCATTTTTACATCGTATATCGTACGTTGCACAACATACCACAGTCCCGATTATTTTCGGGGCCAAATTGGACCTTTCAAATTCATAAGTTCTCCTCCGCATCATTGCAATCACACGCTCACTGCTCAAAACCAGGAACTTGTAGTGCAGAGCGAGGACAACGACATGGTCCAAAAAACAAAAAGAATACTTTGTAATTGTAAGGAAATCATTGTAGTTTGGAAACCATTCGTTTTGAATAATAATGTCCAGACTTTCAAATGAAAGATGAAAAAATGAAGAGCTGCTGATGATAAAGTTTAGGCCGATCTGTAATAAAAACAAGAAATGTGGGTGAAAATGAGGGAGCTCGGAGTGTAAGGCAGCAAGGCACAGAATTGGATGGGAATCGGCTCAGAGTCGGCTCAAATTTACAAATAATATTCTATGACTTGCAAGACATTTTCAGACTTTCTGACTCTCCTAAATCTTGTGTGATATACATACATATATGCTGCAACTTTTCCATAATACGCAAAAAAATCACCAACTTTAAAGCTAAAAATCACTGTTAGTGTCATCAAAATTTGACCGCACAACCCTCTCTGTAACCCTAAGAAAAACTTACAAAAGTCCGTCTAAAGTTGGCATGATATGTTTCCATATTCCACAGCGACTTTAAGTACCGTATATTGAGTACAATTTGAGTGCAAAAACAAATAAATTCCCCGAGCATGAACATGTTTCCAGACAGATCAATAACTCCATCAAAATCGCTGATCATTCTTCCACGGCATTACATAGTATGAAATTGTTTATACACAATGTAATAAATGTACAACAATAAAGCACAATATTGAAATTTACTAATAATCAGATAGGGAGAGCGCTGAAAATTACAGGGAAAATTATAAGGCCCTTTAAATGTCTTGTCTTCGAGAGAATTCAAACTTTTCAAGTTGGCCGGTGGGCGGTATGACAATTTACATGCAATTAAGAGCCAAATGGTATAAAAGTCTGCAAAACGCAACGCTATGCGTAAGAAATTTGGCTAACATGTTTATTGGGGGTGCAATTTTACAGATACGTCAGAAATTCAAAAATGCCAGAGTCGATAAACTTAATGAGTACTTATTTAGCACATATTCAAGATCGAATAAATTTATTGGACAGCTGGTTTGTATGTTTGTTACATTGCACTTTTTATAAAAGGACAAGAAGACAACAAGAGGGATGGAAAGGTAGCAGAAAAAATCTATAGTGCACGACAGTTTAACAAAAGAAATTCTATTAAAATATATGTAAGACAGTAGCATCTGTAACGTGCTTCAAGGCAACATAAAAATCACCTTCAGCCTTCCAAAGTTTCACGAAAGCTGAAAGCGTCTCATGCGCAGTGAACGCATGAAACGTTAGGAATACTATTGTTAGCATAACCGTGCGGCCACACAACTTGGGTATAATTTTGTAACGGTTTTTTGCTATCAAAGCCCATCGATAATACAAGAATCCGAAAAAATTACATCATTCGAAAATGCAGTATTTCTACAACGACTTTGCAAATACATTAAAAAAAATTTTTTTTAAACCAATCACGATGTATGTGTAATAAGTTGCGGCGTTTAGAATCCACGCTTTATGTTTCGTTGGAAAGAAAATTCTGCTATAAGCTTATGGCAGTGTCTGCCGAATTTCTAGCCATAAGTTCTTCTAAGGTTCATTAAACCACCAAAATGTTAATTGAGTTAAACCATGAGAGTAATAAGGAACTTCCCGACGGATTTATTGTTTGCGTTTGAAGCAACGATCGAAGTTTTCGAAGTATGCACGTCCACAAGGACGACTAATCAACAGTCAATCCGTCACAATACGACTGTTCATGTACACAACATGAGTAGGGAATTTGAACACAAGAGTCCCATATTTAGCACATTGCTTGTTACTGTTTTTTTCGTCATTGTTTTATTAAGACGGTACATTTTTAATTTAATGAATGGCACGTTTATTATTACTATCACTTCACAACTTCCAGGACTCTCCCAGAAAATCGAAATGGGTCTTCTGTTCGTCCGTTGGTCGAATCACTGGCATCGGGGTCACCCGAAGTTTGCGGATCATTCCAAATTTATAAAAAGCGAAGAACAAAGAAAATAGTGTGTAACAGGACAGGAAGAAATAGTTGGCCTGAAAAAAAACATTGTGATTTTATAATAATTAATAGTTATGTGGCACACGGACAATCGGGGTATCAAGTTAATGAATTGTTGACGTGCATTGTGAAAGAACGTTTTAAATGTAGTATTATAATATACTATACGTATACTACATTTAATTAATGACCCTTTAATTCTAAGTTATGTTTTATGACCTTATATTGCACTTTCCACCTTGCCTACACAGCTTCAACTACGTTTAATTGACGTGCAATGGATTGTCGAAAACTCGGCGTAGTAAAAAGCAATACTACGTTTACACATGGGTACTAAAAAGTGTACCGACACCGTACTAACTTTACCGGTCCCCGATTGTCCGAACTGCCTTAATGAAATGTAAAACAGACCAATTTTTAAATTGGTCTTGTAAAAACAACGAAAGTTCTTACTTTCGCCCCAACAACATACGCCTTTTCCCAGCTCTCAGAACTCTTGAATAGTGCCAAGTGAAAGCAGAGTATCGCGGTGGGACCACACGCTATTCCACAGGCAATGTAGGATAGCAACATTGGCCAGATGACCTCCGCGATCTTGTTGGTCTGGCTGAGTTCGAAGCTCTCAGCCAAACTTTGGCTCTTCAGACGGAGCTTGCGGATGTAACCTTTCGTTTGACGGATTAGCTGAAAGACACAACTGTCAAATCAATATGGCATGGAAATCAAAAGACTGGGACACAAAAACACGGAGAATTTAATGGTAAAAAATTGTTTTGCTACACTTAAATATTTTCGCGGTAGGACCCATAAAAAGTTGCATTTTTTATTTGTCCTCCTGCAATTGCATTAGAAAAAGAGCAAAATTAAACAATAATCCAGTTGGCGCACCAGATTGAAAAATATCTTTCAAAAAATGTCCTGTTCGAAAAATATTTGAAGTTTTTTTTCAAAAATTGATAAAACTTTAAAAAGCATTTGCAAACTGCTTGAGCTTTGACCGGTAAAAATTGTATATGAAAATTTATCTCCAATAAACAGCAAAAGCTCCTCGCCGAAATGGCTTTCTTCCTTATATGGTATATGCAAGATTTATGACAATTTAGATGACCTTTTTCGCGTTAAACTTACAACAAATCCAACAATAATGGATATTGAAAACAAGATGTAAGAGAACGACAAAAAAGCTGGAGACTTCGTAACTCCCATCCCTTTTTCCAGACGAACGTCATAAGGCACTTCAGTATCGTATTTACAAAACAGCCAGGTCTTAATTGCGATTTCTATGGACACCACTACAACCTGCAATGTCATTATAAAAGAGTCGTGTTAAAATTTTTACAAATATAGATCAAAAAAATTTTAAAATTAAACTATTTACTTACCAAAACTCCCAGCACCTTTATAGCCATATTTCCTTTTTCGTTTTCGTATCTCCCACGCATTTTTATGGCGTGATGTCGTTCGAAAGCCAAGATGAAAAACTTGAGATGAAGGAAAACGACGGCGATATGGTCGACGAATAAACAAAACAATTTCATGGTGTTCAGAGGCCGGTCAAAGCCGGGGAACAGACGATAGTAGATTATGTGCTCCAGAATCTCAGAAGTGGGGTGGAAGAGTGAGGACATACTCAGGATTACATTCAGGCCAATCTGAAACGAATACAGTGAGGGACCTGATCCGGCAAAAAAACCTCTCATTTTGCATCCCGGAAGGGACCAAAATGTCTCCAAACCCTTCCCTTCTCTAACAAAGGAAGTACCCCAAGTGCGACGCTCAGATTTTGATGAACTTGGCACAAATTGAGAATAATTTTTTCTAAGACATATGCGAGAATCCTAGCTCGCGCTTTGCAGAAACAACCGAAATTTTTAGATCGAAAGTCGGCGAAAATGTGAGACTTTTTGCCGAATTTTGGCACGAAAACTTTCATACCTATTTCTACCGTAAAGGGTAATGTTCCTACAAAAAATTAACTTTTTCCGCGTGAAACTGGCAACGTCATGGCCAAAAAACGTTTTTCTCTCTGACCGCTCTCCGCGTTAAGCGTACTCTCTCCGTGACAAAGATCGTTCGATATCCCGGCTGCGCCTGCAAAGCGCGAGCTAAAACTTTCAGGAATTGACACCTAGTCTATACCCGACGTGTCCGCAAAATTTAAAGAAAATCTGAGCGTCGCACTTGGGGTACTTCCTCTGTAAGCTAAAAAACTCCGCTTTGAAAAGCGCGCCCTTTCCTTCAAGGCGGGCTCTTCAAAGCGGGGTTTTTGAAGGGTTCCCTCACTGTAAGAAATAGACTTTCTATTATCAAAATTTTTTATAACGATCGTTTTTTTTTCTTTTTACTTTGATACTGGGTGACTTTGCCATGCAAATTTGCGATGTCAACGCTTTCATCTGTCAATTTTAAAGCAGTTCAAACCTTCAATTTGGATAATTAAGACCTCTTTTGAATGCACTTTTTCAACTCCCATAAACAACCTTGAAAAATCTACAGCTTAGAATTTTACTAAAGAGATTTGTTTTCAAATGTGCCTTCAAAGCGTAAATGTAAATTTTTTAGGAGTAAAAACTCCTCAACTTTTATAGCCACAAAACTCCAAAAAAACTTACAAAAGTCTGCCGAAAATTGGCATGAAATGTCTCGAGTTTCCAGAACTTCCGCAAATACAAAACATTCAGCACAACCTGCAGAAAACTGCAGATCCCTTCGCCGATCACAAAGCCATCTCCAGCCATATTCAACCAATAATCCGCGCTCTCATTTTGCATTGTTTCCATCCATCTGTAACCACATAAAATTCGAAAAATAATATTATAATTAGCGACCTTCGTGACAAACTTTGGTCGGGAAAACAGCCAATGGTTTGTAGGTTTGCCACGAAAGAAGGCGGTTGTAGTAATACTGAACTATAATATTGGAGTTGCACTCAGCAGGGGATCTTTGGAAAGGTCGGAGACAAGTGTTAAAATGTACTATTGAGGTGAGGCTGAAACTAGAAGTGTAAAGTATCGTGATGAAATAATTCGTGAAAATTTTTAATGCAATCAAGTGGACAAAATGATGTAGTGGGGGTTAGTTATTGTGAGTGTCTACCAAGTCGTAAAAAGGATGATTAAAATCACTTGTTCTGACCATTTAAAACGCGTTTTGCTACAATTTGAAGCTTATGTTAGCCTAACAGAGGGCGGACATTGTTAAAATCGATGTCGCAGAATTAAACCAAAATTGGTCAACTTGACCGTCATGAGAGACAAAACATTCGCTTTCGCATACTGTAACATTATTTTTTAAAAAAGATACGCTCTAATCGAGAAAACTAAGCGCTATTTTAGCACAAATCGAATTCAGATGTATGTTTTCGACCACGTAGAACATTTTTGTAATTGTCACCAAAAACCAAAAATTACATCTAAGCTATGTTACACATGAGGTGACATACTATTTCGGGTGTAAAATGGGCTACTGTAGGTTGTAGCACTTTTAGATACGCGTAAAAAAAACCTCAACCATAACCCAATAAACACTAGAAATTTTAAAAAAATAAAATGCACAACTTTTGAGATACAGGGCACTCAATCTGCCATGTACAAGGTCATCAAAACCCCGAAAAAAGCTGGCATTCTTGGGATTTGAGGTTGTAGCACTTTTTGATTGTCTCTAATACGTTATTAGCCTTGTAAACGATGACAGTGAAAATTTCAGGCGAAAAAAATGCACAACTTTTGAGAAAAGTACCAAAAGACCTTATTTTAGGTCATCAGAACCCCGAAAAAAGCTGGCATTCTTGGGATTTTAGGTTGTAGCACTTTTTGATTGCCTCCAATACGTTATTAGCCTTGTAAACGATGACAGTGAAAATTTCAGGCGAAAAAAATGCACAACTTTTTAGAAAAGTACCAAAAGACCTTATTTTAGGTCATCAGAACCCCGAAAAAAGCTGGCATTCTTGGGATTTTGGCTTGGCGCAGATTTTGAAAGCTTCTGACACACTTTTGTCTCTTTTTAGGACGATAGGATGAGATTGAGATAAAAAAACATACAAGTTTTTAATAAAGCGACCAAAACACCTTACTTTATGTCACCACAACGCGGAAACACCTGATATTCTTGGGGTTTTGGCCTGACGCAGATTTTCGATGTTTATAATGCATTTTTATCACTTTTTACAAGGATATAGCAAGTTTTAGAGGAAAAACGCAAAAACGCCATTTTTTCGGCGTTCTGATGACCTAAAATAAGGTCTTTTGGTACTTTTCACAAAAGTTGTGCGTTTTTTTCGCCTGAAATTTTCACTATCATCGTTTGCAAGGCTAATAATGTATTAGAGGCTATCAAAAAGTGCTACAACCTGAAATCCCAAGAATGCCAGCTTTTTTCGGCGTTCTGATGACCTAAAATAAGGTCTTTTGGTACTTTTCACAAAAGTTGTGCGTTTTTTTCGCCTGAAATTTTCACTATCATCGTTTGCAAGGCTAATAATGTATTAGAGACAATCAAAA
Organism: Bursaphelenchus xylophilus; assembly: GCA_904066235.2. NCBI lineage: Eukaryota > Metazoa > Nematoda > Chromadorea > Rhabditida > Aphelenchoididae > Bursaphelenchus > Bursaphelenchus xylophilus. The sequence goes on from CAJFCV020000004.1 coordinate 4,311,632, forward strand.
AGTGCTACAACCTGAAATCCCAAGAATGCCAGCTTTTTTCGGGGTTCTGATGACCTAAAACAAGGTAATTTGGTACTTTTCTCAAAAGTTGTGCATTGTTTCGCCTGAAATTTTCACTGTCATCGTTTACAAGGCTAATAGCGTATTAGAGACAATCAAAAAGTGCTACAACCTCAAATCCCAAGAATGCCAGCTTTTTTCGGGGTTTTGATGACCTTGTACATGGCAGATTGAGTGCCCTGTATCTCAAAAGTTGTGCATTTTATTTTTTTAAAATTTCTAGTGTTTATTGGGTTATGGTTGAGGTTTTTTTTACGCGTATCTAAAAGTGCTACAACCTACAGTAGCCCATTTTACACCCGAAATAGTATGTCACCTCATGTGTAACATAGCTTAGATGTAATTTTTGGTTTTTGGTGACAATTACAAAAATTTTCTACGTGGTCGAAAACATACACCTGAATTCGATTTGTGCTAAAATAGCGCTTAGTTTTCTCGATTAGAGCGTATCTTTTAAAAAAAATAATGTTACAGTATGCCGTCATACGGTATTTTTGGGCAAAAATAAGGAAAGCGAATGTTTTTCCTGTCATGGCGATCAAGTTGACCAATTTTGGTTTAATTCTGAGACATCGACTCAACAATGTCCGGGCCAATCTACGATTTGTAGTAAAACGCGTTTTAAAGGACCAGAAAAGGTATTTTTTGGACCGAAATTTTATCGGCGTAATCAGGCAATTTCGTGGCGAGACCATCAAGGCATAGACGTGCTCACGATTTTTGGACTGCCTGCGAATTTTAAATGGCCGATTGGCTCAGAAACACTGCTTTAGATGTTCAATGAGATGGGCAATTTCCTGGGCACAAGATCGAAAATGTCAATGTAAGTTTATTTTTTGTCTTTCAGACTTATATTTTACTGTTTGACCTTAGAAATTCCAGCAAGCGGTTTTATACACGTTTCTGTAGCAAAAACCTTAAATACGACTACATTAAAAAATCCAGAAAGTTTAACTGTTCTGGCTATGACAAAGAACACATTTTAAAAGAACTGCGTCAAAGATGGTCTAGACTAGTATTATGTACCCTGTGTTTAAGTAAATGGCAAAAAACCAAAGTCATCTTTAAGCACTCTCGTATTACACGTCTCCCTTTGGGTGGAATATATGAATAAGCTAAAGTCCGGATGTAAAAAAAATATACATGTATACAGCGCTCTACATTCTTACTAATTGTTTGCGAACAAGTAAGATGAAGTAAGCAAAAATATTATTAGATATTCATTTAATCCGCTATTGGTACCAGCCGTGTAGTCTTAAAGATCCGGCATGCGGAAGTAAGAAAGATACGCATAAAAATAACAAAAATATTGTGTCATTTATTATGCTAAATAAAACCAACTTGTCGGCAAGGCGACTGCCAATTAATCCCGGTTTGAAAGGTTGGACTCAACGTAGGCCCAATGAATTTTTGTAATTTAAAAGACGATTTCTGAGTCAGTGCGTCAGCCGTGGACATAGAAAAAAATCGATTTTGAGTTTTTTGCACTAAAATGGCTGTTGGAAGGTGCTAAGCAAAAGCGAACAATATTTTTTCCCAAAACCTTCATCAAGGTATATTTTTTTACAATTTACTGTTTTAGAAGTAACCGCGTCCAGCTGTCGTATCTTACCTTATTGGGCGATGATTTGACGGTTACTGAAGTTTTCGACCCTTGCGATGACGATGGTATCATTATTTTTCCGATTTCCCTACTGTAACATACCGTAATACTGCATCGACCGCTAAAAAACGACCGTAGAATCTTTCTTTCTGAAAATTTCACAGGCGATTTTACGATTTTTGGAATCAGCATAAAATTCTGCTCTAGAGGCAATTAAAAAAGTTCAAAAAAAGCTGCGACAAATTTCGTGGTATAGTGGTTAGTGGTCGGGACTACCAATCCAGCGACCCGGGTTCGAGTCCGGCTGGGTACGAATATCGAAAAGAAGTCGGAAATTAAATTTATTGTGATTCAGAGGATTGTATATTTTGCCATGAGCAATTATTAATGTCAATGGTAGCTGTATTCGAGGTTAAAACGGGATTTATATAATTTTAGGGGCTCAATACATGAAAAAATAAAAGTGCTTCAAACCGGTTGAAATTGATAATACTTATTCTAAGGGCTATTCTAAGACACTTTCTCGTTAACTTTTTTCGTAACTTACTGTAACATGGATTACTGTGACATGAAATCCAATTTTATTTTTCGCATACCACGGAGCGTAGACAGCTCGGACTATCGCCATATTGATAGAGATGGTTAATAACGAGTTGGTTTGCACACAAAATTTTTTTTATGGCCGCACAGTTTGAAACAACCGGGTTATTTCACGAAGTTTTGTCAGATAGCGATGATATCAAGACACACTGGAAGTGAAGCGGAAATTTATTTTGTATACCTATAGTGGACCTTCGTTGCTGTTTGAACGACCTAGTCAAAAAAACTCGAGACTGGATGCAACAATTTTGAAGAAAATCCCGCTTAAGTACAAAATCTTTATCTTACTGTAGTGCATGGAACAGTAAGCTACCAAAAAAAGTTAACGAGAAAGTGTCTTCGAATAGCCCTTAGAATAAGTATTATCAATTTCAACCGGTTTGAAGCACTTTTATTTTTTTATGTATTGAGCCCCTAAAATTATATAAATCCCGTTTTAAGCTCGAATCCAGCTACCATTGACATTAATAATTGCTCGTGGCAAAATATACAATCCTCTGAATCACAATAAATTTAATTTCCGACTTCTTTTCGATATTCGCACCCAGCCGGACTCGAACCCGGGTCGCTGGATTGGTAGTCCCGACCACTAACCACTATACCACGAAATTTGTCGCAGCTTTTTTTGAACTTTTTTTGATTGCCTCTAGAGCAGAATTTTATGCTGATTCCAAAAATCGTAAAATCGCCTGTGAAATTTTCAGAAAGAAAGATTCTACGGTCGTTTTTTAGCGGTCGATACAGTATTACGGTATGTTACAGTAGGAAAATCGGAAAAATAATGATACCATCGTTATCGCAAGGGTCGAAAACTTCAGTAACCGTCAAATCATCGCCCAATAAGGTAAGATACGACAGCTGGACGCGGTTACTTCTAAAACAGTAAATTGTAAAAAAATATACCTTGATGAAGGTTTTGGGAAAAAATATTGTTCGCTTTTGCTTAGCACCTTCCAACAGCCATTTTTGTGCAAAAAACTCAAAATCGATTTTTTCCTATGTCCACCCCTAACAGACGGCTGATGCACTGACTCAGAAATCGTCTTTTAAGAGATACGACACCTGTGTTCATTTTCACGGGCCATATTTGCAGACGAAAACTTTATGATTTCTTATTTTTGGTTCATTAAATACCCAAATAGAAACAGAAACCCAAATTGCATGTCTTGCTAAAAATATATTTTCTGAAAACAGTAAATAAAGACAAGCCCCGCTGACGCGGGCCTTGACGCCGCTGTGCGCGCAAAGGTTGCCCAACGTGAAGTTGACTTGATCGCATGCACTACAGTTGATCGTCCAGGCCACGCTTCGCGTGGCCAACAACGCGCTGACGCGCGTTATACTGCCTCAAGCCCGGCACTTCTGTTAGCTAAATGCCGCGCGCCAGCGCTACCTTTTTTTAACTTTGACCAATCAACTGTTCTTAGGACATTGCCTCGGCCTCCGGCCTCGGCACAGTGCGCTACAGCACTCTACAGCAACATTCAGAAGGTTCCGTAACCCACGGCGGCCTTCGGCCGCCGAAGCTTCCAAAAAAAGTCGGTTTGGCTCGGCCTTCGGCCTCGCAAAATCATTTTTTTTGTCTTACTCCATCGTTATTGAACTTTACCTCGGCCTTCGGCCTCGGCACAGTGCGCTGCAGCACTCTACAACAATATGCAGTAGGTTCCGTGACCGACGGCGGCCTTCGGCCGCCGAAGCTTCCAAAAAAGTCAGTTTGGCTCGGCCTTCGGCCTCGCCGAGTCGTATTTTAGGAAATGAAAGCGGTTTCTGGACCGGTTTTTCACGCTGAGCACGATGGTCCAAGTCTCGATTCACGAAATTTGAATTTAGCGGCCGTATGGCTGATTTTCGGCCGAAATGCCCACTCTTGGCCGAAATTCGGCCGGTGCTCACGGAATTCGAAAGCGATTGGGCTGAAATTTGGCACGAAGGAAGCTTATGGAATTTGTCGAAAATTGACCCGAGCCGAATTTTGAATTTTGCACTTTTGCCCTCGGGGCGCATTTAGTTCGCTGAAAAAATTTTATTTTGGTCTGGACGGTCGTATTTTACGAAAAGTTGGAGTTGCGCACATGAATATTACCCAAAATTTGATTCTGCGTCGATTGGTACCAAGATCGTGTCGATAGCTCCACTGGCAGCCGAGTTCTGGAAGGGCGGATCCAGAAAATTTCGAATTTTTGTCTTTGTCGCTAGGCGGGCGGGGTAAGATGGTCGTATGTTGGGAAGTGAAAGTTGATTCTAGGGCAGTTTGAGGTGCTCATTACGGGGCTTTTCTCGAAAATCCGAAAAATTTGAAGTCCGAGCCCTGAGGGCCGATTTTCTGCAAAAAATCCCGAAAATTCGCTACGGTGCGTTCGATGAGCATTCCGGCACCGTATCAGAAGCCGAAAATAAGCACAGAGTAACTTCAGTCTATTGCCGAGACAATGCCGAAGCCCTTTTTTTGGATTTCGATCTAGTTTTTCCGGAATACTTTCCGGAAAATTTGGACTTTTTTGGGAAATTTCAGAAAATCTCGAATAGCTAAAATACGAAATACGACACGGTAACGCAATACATGGTTCTAGGGCATGTCAGGCATGCTGATTCAGAATCCGTTGTCAAAATCCAGAAATTCCGTCATCTTGATGGTGAAATCTATAAAAAACCGAAAAATGTCGAAAATCGCTTATAACTTTCGACCGGTCGATCCCACACTTATGACCTTTAGCTCAAAAGGCTTAGAATTTTGCGTAGATAATGATGGAACTCAGTTTCGTCCCGCTGGATAGCGTTAACACCAGGTACCCTCAGGGCATATATGTGAAAAATTCGAAAATTCGCAGATTTTTGGCCCCGGTCGATGATGAAAAATGTATAAAAGCTAAGGGCAACTCAAAAAATGTGAAAAGTTACAGCCGATCCAAAATCAAAAAATCCCATTTTCAAACGCTCGCAGTTCCCGCCAGGATGAAAATTCCAACTAAGTGCTGATGCCAAAAGTCATCAAATCCCTGCACCAGTTGACAAAAAAAAAGTCTCGAAAAAAAGTGCACGTTGAGTATTTTTCATTTTAGCAAATTGGGGAGTTTTTGACAAGCCCCCGCTTCGCGGGGCCTTGACGTCGCTGTGCGCGCAAAGGTTGCCCATCTTGAAGGTTGTTGATCGCGCACTACCTCTGGAGTCGCTGGCCACGCTTCGCGCGGCCAGAAAAACGCGCTAACGCGCGTTCTACTTACTCAAGCCCGCGAGAAAGACATGCTCCGCTCCGACCCGGAGCAAATATTTCGAATCAAAATCACTCACCCCAGCCAACCCTAATTTACCCCGCCCCCTTGGAATGGGGAACTCCGCTTCCTTTCTCGGTCTTCTCATCCGGTCTCTCGCTCTCCGCTCTCTCTCGAAATTCGAACTTGCGTAAAAGCAAAGGAATTTCCCTCTCTCGGCTCGGTCTCGCACAAAAAAATTCAAAGTCCACCGCCATTGGGGACGACTCGGCTCGGCCTCCGGCCTCGCCGAGTCGTATTTTAGGAAATGAAAATGCTTTCCTGTCCAGTTTTTCACGCTGATCACGATGGTCCAAGTCTCGATTCACGAAATTTGAATTTAGCGGCCGCAGGGCAAATTTTCGGCCGAACCGCCCACTTTTGGCCGAAATTTGGCCAGTGCTCACTGAATTCGAAAGCGATTGGGCTGAAATTTGGCACGATTGAAGCTTGTGGAATTTGTCGAAAATTGACCCGAGCCGAATTTTGAATTTTACACTTTTGCCCTCGGGGCGTATTTAGTTCGCTGAAAAAATTTAATTTTGGTCTGGACGGTCGTATTTTACGAAAAGTCGGAGTTGCGCACATGAATATTACCCAAAATTTGATTCTGCGTCGAATGGTACCAAAATCAGGAATCAAATAGAAAATAAGGTAGTAGATTAAATTTGTGATTTTTAGAGACCATTGCAATCCATTTTCATGCGATTTGACCGAAGTTACAGCCGAAACAAATTTACATTGCACTTGAGTTTTTTCGCTTGTGTTCTTATTAAAATATTCTTTTTCGCTTATGTAAGTAGGGCTCCGGTCGGCTCCAGCCTTCGGCTGGAGCCTCCCGGAGCAGCAGGCGAGCTGGCTCGGCCTTCGGCCTCGCCAGCTCGCGATAAATTTTTATTCAAATAGTCTTTTTCGCTTGTGTTTTTTTATTAAAATAGTTTTTTTCGCTTGTGTTCTTATTAAAATAGTCTGTTTCGCTTATGTAAGGTCGGCTCCAGCCTTCGGCTGGAGCCTCCCGGAGCAGCAGGCGAGCTGGCTCGGCCTTCGGCCTCGCCAGCTCGCGATAATTTTTCACTTGTGTAAGGAATTCGCACTTTTGGCCGAAATTTGGCCAGTGCTCACTGAATTCGAAAGCGATTGGGCTGAAATTTGGCACGATTGAAGCTTGTGGAATTTGTCGAAAATTGACCCGAGGCGAATTTTGAATTTTACACTTTTGCCCTCGGGGCGTATTTAGTTCGCTGAAAAAATTTAAGTTTGGTCTGGACGGTCGTATTTTAGGAAAAGTTGGAGTTGCGCACATGAATATTACCTAAAATTTGATTCTGCGTCGATTGGTACCAAGATCGTGTCGATAGCTCCACTGGCAGCCGAGTTCTGGAAGGGCGGATCCAGAAAATTTCGAATTTTTGCCTTTGTCGCTAGGCGGGCGGGGTAAGATGGTCGTATGTTGGGAGGTGAAAGTTGTTTCTAGGGCAGTTTGAGGTGCTGATTACGGGGCAAATCTCGAAAATCCGAAAAATTTGAAGTCCGAGCCCTGAGGGCCGATTTTTTCAAAAAATCCCGAAAAATAATTTTCCACGGAAAACGCCGGACTTCTGAGGCGTTTCCAGAAGCTGAAAAAAATTCAGTAGATAGTCTGAGTGATCCCCGAGGGTAAGACAGGGCCCGATTTTTGAATTTCGATCTAGTTTTCCCGGAAAAAATTCCGGAAAATTGGGCCTTTTTTGGGAAATTTCGGAAAATCTCGAATAGCTAAAATACGAAATACGATAGCAATATACGAAAGGTGGTTCTAGAGTAAGTCAGGCATGCTGAATCAGAATCCGTTGTCAAAATCCAGAAATTCCGTCATCTTGATGGTGAAATCTGGAAAAAAGCGAAAAATGCCGAAAATCGCTTATAACTTTCGACCGGTCGATAATTGTAAATTGTAAGTGGGCTTCAGAAGTCTTAGAATTTTGCGTAGAATACGATTCAATCAAAAAATTCCCGCTAATTCCACCCATAGGTCAGAAACCCTCAGGGCATATATGACAAAATTTCGAAAATCCGCGAAGTTCCGTCACAGATAGTTGATGAACATGATGCAAAGAGCTCGGAAACGTTTCTCTGTAAGAAAAAAGTTACAGGCGATCTAAGGTCAAAAAATTTCATTTTCAACAGGGCGCAGCTCGCGGGAAAAGCAAAATTTCCACTAAGCGCTGATGCCAAAAGTCTTAGAATGTTGTGTAGCAACTTCGCGAAAGTTTTTTTCCGGATATCTCAACGTTGAATAGTTTTCAGTTTAGTTTTTTAGGGTATCTTTCGACAAGCCCCCGCTTCGCGGGGCCTTGACGTCGCTGTGCGCGCAAAGGTTGCCCATCTTGAAGGTTGTTGATCGCGCACTACCTCTGGAGTCGCTGGCCACGCTTCGCGCGGCCAGAAAAACGCGCTAACGCGCGTTCTACTTACTCAAGCCCGCGAGAAAGACATGCTCCGCTCCGACCCGGAGCAAATATTTCGAATCAAAATCACTCACCCCAGCCAACCCTAATTTACCCCGCCCCCTTGGAATGGGGAACTCCGCTTCCTTTCTCGGTCTTCTCATCCGGTCTCTCGCTCTCCGCTCTCTCTCGAAATTCGAACTTGCGTAAAAGCAAAGGAATTTCCCTCTCTCGGCTCGGTCTCGCACAAAAAAATTCAAAGTCCACCGCCATTGGGGACGACTCGGCTCGGCCTCCGGCCTCGCCGAGTCGTATTTTAGGAAATGAAAATGCTTTCCTGTCCAGTTTTTCACGCTGATCACGATGGTCCAAGTCTCGATTCACGAAATTTGAATTTAGCGGCCGCAGGGCAAATTTTCGGCCGAACCGCCCACTTTTGGCCGAAATTTGGCCAGTGCTCACTGAATTCGAAAGCGATTGGGCTGAAATTTGGCACGATTGAAGCTTGTGGAATTTGTCGAAAATTGACCCGAGCCGAATTTTGAATTTTACACTTTTGCCCTCGGGGCGTATTTAGTTCGCTGAAAAAATTTAATTTTGGTCTGGACGGTCGTATTTTACGAAAAGTCGGAGTTGCGCACATGAATATTACCCAAAATTTGATTCTGCGTCGAATGGTACCAAAATCAGGAATCAAATAGAAAATAAGGTAGTAGATTAAATTTGTGATTTTTAGAGACCATTGCAATCCATTTTCATGCGATTTGACCGAAGTTACAGCCGAAACAAATTTACATTGCACTTGAGTTTTTTTCGCTTGTGTTCTTATTAAAATATTCTTTTTCGCTTATGTAAGTAGGGCTCCGGTCGGCTCCAGCCTTCGGCTGGAGCCTCCCGGAGCAGCAGGCGAGCTGGCTCGGCCTTCGGCCTCGCCAGCTCGCGATAAATTTTTATTCAAATAGTCTTTTTCGCTTGTGTTTTTTTATTAAAATAGTTTTTTTCGCTTGTGTTCTTATTAAAATAGTCTGTTTCGCTTATGTAAGGTCGGCTCCAGCCTTCGGCTGGAGCCTCCCGGAGCAGCAGGCGAGCTGGCTCGGCCTTCGGCCTCGCCAGCTCGCGATAATTTTTCACTTGTGTAAGGAATTCGCACTTTTGGCCGAAATTTGGCCAGTGCTCACTGAATTCGAAAGCGATTGGGCTGAAATTTGGCACGATTGAAGCTTGTGGAATTTGTCGAAAATTGACCCGAGGCGAATTTTGAATTTTACACTTTTGCCCTCGGGGCGTATTTAGTTCGCTGAAAAAATTTAAGTTTGGTCTGGACGGTCGTATTTTAGGAAAAGTTGGAGTTGCGCACATGAATATTACCTAAAATTTGATTCTGCGTCGATTGGTACCAAGATCGTGTCGATAGCTCCACTGGCAGCCGAGTTCTGGAAGGGCGGATCCAGAAAATTTCGAATTTTTGCCTTTGTCGCTAGGCGGGCGGGGTAAGATGGTCGTATGTTGGGAGGTGAAAGTTGTTTCTAGGGCAGTTTGAGGTGCTGATTACGGGGCAAATCTCGAAAATCCGAAAAATTTGAAGTCCGAGCCCTGAGGGCCGATTTTTTCAAAAAATCCCGAAAAATAATTTTCCACGGAAAACGCCGGACTTCTGAGGCGTTTCCAGAAGCTGAAAAAAATTCAGTAGATAGTCTGAGTGATCCCCGAGGGTAAGACAGGGCCCGATTTTTGAATTTCGATCTAGTTTTCCCGGAAAAAATTCCGGAAAATTGGGCCTTTTTTGGGAAATTTCGGAAAATCTCGAATAGCTAAAATACGAAATACGATAGCAATATACGAAAGGTGGTTCTAGAGTAAGTCAGGCATGCTGAATCAGAATCCGTTGTCAAAATCCAGAAATTCCGTCATCTTGATGGTGAAATCTGGAAAAAAGCGAAAAATGCCGAAAATCGCTTATAACTTTCGACCGGTCGATAATTGTAAATTGTAAGTGGGCTTCAGAAGTCTTAGAATTTTGCGTAGAATACGATTCAATCAAAAAATTCCCGCTAATTCCACCCATAGGTCAGAAACCCTCAGGGCATATATGACAAAATTTCGAAAATCCGCGAAGTTCCGTCACAGATAGTTGATGAACATGATGCAAAGAGCTCGGAAACGTTTCTCTGTAAGAAAAAAGTTACAGGCGATCTAAGGTCAAAAAATTTCATTTTCAACAGGGCGCAGCTCGCGGGAAAAGCAAAATTTCCACTAAGCGCTGATGCCAAAAGTCTTAGAATGTTGTGTAGCAACTTCGCGAAAGTTTTTTTCCGGATATCTCAACGTTGAATAGTTTTCAGTTTAGTTTTTTAGGGTATCTTTCGACAAGCCCCCGCTTCGCGGGGCCTTGACGTCGCTGTGCGCGCAAAGGTTGTCCCTGCACAGTGTCGCTGATCGCGCACTACCTCTGGAGTCGCTGGCCCCGCTTCGCGCGGCCAGAAAAACGCGCTATCGCGCGTTCTACTTACTCAAGCCCGGCAGTTATGGTCATGTAAAGGCCGCGCGCCAGCGCTACCCTCTGCCAGCGAAAGGCCGCGCGCCAGCGCTACCCTTCATCAACGACAGGCCGCGCGCCAGCGCTACTTTTCATCAGCTAACTCTAATCCATCAAACCAAAGTGCCAAAGTTGCGTAAAAACAAAAAAATTTCGAAAACAAAGTCGACTTGCTCCGCTCCGACCCGGAGCTAATATTTCGAATCAAAATCACTCACCCCAGCCAACTATAATTTACCCCGCCCCGTTGGAATGGGGAATTCCGCTTTCTTTCTCTGTCTTCTCTTCCGGTCTCTCGCTCTCCGCTCTCTCTCGAAATTCGAGCTTGCGTAAAAGCAAAGGAATTTCCCTCTCTCGGCTCGCCTTTCGGCCCCGCGCAAAAAAAATCGAACTTGCGTAAAAGCAAAGGAATTTCCCTCTCTCGGCTCGGCCTTTGGCTTGGCACAAAAAAATCCAAAGTGCCCGCGCTTTCTGGAGGCAGTGCTCACTCAGTTCGCAATCGATTGGGCTGAAATTTGGCACGATGGAAGCTTACCGAATTTGTCAAAAATTGACCCGAGCCGAATTTTGAATTTCGAACTTTAATTGCCCTGAGGGCCGAATTTATGCGAAAAATGCCAAAAATCGGCCCTCTGGCAACTGCGCAGCTACAGTGGGTCGACATAAGTCGCTAGGCGGGCGGGGTAAGATGGTCGTATGTTGGGAAGTGAAAGTTGTTTCTAGGGCAGTTTGACGTGGTCATTACGGGGCTTATCTCGAAAATCCGAAAAATTTGAAGTCTGAGCCCTGAGGGCGGATTTTATGCAAAAAATCCCGAAAATCGACCTTCAAAATGGAACCTCGGAATTCAACGACGGTATTAGAATCCGAAAAAAATTCCAGAAGTAGTCCACACCTACCCTGACAACCGCATGGAGCCCTTTTTTTGAATTTCGATCTAGTTTTCCCGGAAAAAATTCCGGAAGATTTCGGCCAAAAACCGGAAATTTCAGAAAATCTGGAATAGCTAAAATACGAAATACGACACAGTAACGAAATACATGGTTCTAGGGTAAGTCAGGCATGCCGATTCAGAATCCGTTGTCAAAATCCAGAAATTCCGTCATCTTGATGGTGAAATCTGGAAAAATCCGAAAAATCCCGAAAATCGCTTATAACTTTCGACCGGTCGATAATTGTAAATTGTAAGTTGGGTTCAGAAGTCTTAGAATTTCGTGCTGAATACGATGGAATCAAAAAATTCCGGAAAATCGGACGTATATGCTGGAGACCCTCAGGGCATATATGACAAAATTTCGAAAAAACGCAAAGTTCCGTCACGAACAGTTGATGAACATCATGTAAAAAGCTCGGAAACTTTTCTCTGTAAGAAAAAAGTTACAGCCAATCTAAGAAAAAAAAATCTCACTTTGAAACGGCCGTAATTCCCGCCAAAATCGGCGGAAGGGAAATCAAAAAAATTAAAAGTCTTAGAATTTTTTGCTCTACCGCTATGCCAAATTTCAAGTCGATAAGTCAACGTCTTCGATTTTTTACTTTTCTCACTTAGGTTTCTTTCGACAAGCCCCCGCTTCGCGGGGCCTTGACGTCGCTGTGCGCGCAAAGGTTGCCACGGATGAAGGTTGTTGATCGCGCACTACCTCTGGAGTCGCTGGCCCCGCTTCGCGCGGCCAGAAAAACGCGCTGACGCGCGTTCTACTTACTCAAGCCCGCGAGAAAGACATGCTCCGCTCCGGCCCGGAGCTAACATTTCGAATCAAAATCACTCACCCCAGCCAACCCTAATTTACCCCGCCCCCTTGGAATGGGGAATTCCGCTTTATTTCTCCGTCTTCTCTTCCGGTCTCTCGCTCTCCGCTCTCTCTCGAAATTCGAACTTGCGTAAAAGCAAAGGAATTTCCCTCTCTCGCTCTCCGCTCTCTCTCGAAATTCAAACTTGCGTAAAAGCAAAGGAATTTCCCTCTCTCGCTCTCCGCTCTCTCTCGAAATTCAAACTTGCGTAAAAGCAAAGGAATTTCCCTCTCTCGCTCTCCGCTCTCTCTCGAAATTCGAACTTGCGTAAAAGCAAAGGAATTTCCCTCTCTCGCTCTCCGCTCTCTCTCGAAATTCAAACTTGCGTAAAAGCAAAGGAATTTCCCTCTCTCGGCTCGGTCTCGCACAAAAAAATACAAAGTCCACCGCTGTTGGGGACGACTCGGCTCGGCCTCCGGCCTCGCCGAGTCGTATTTTAGGAAATGAAAGTGGTTTCTGGACCGGTTTTTCACGCTGAACACGATGGTCCAAGTCTCGATTCACGAAATTTGAATTCTGACGCCCTGAGGGCAATTTTCGGCCGAACCGCCCACTTTTGGCCGAAATTTGGCCAGTGCTCACTGAATTCGAAAGCGATTTGGCTGAAATTTGGCACGATTGAAGCGTGTGGAATTTGTCGAAAATTGACCCGAGCCGAATTTTGAATTTTACACTTTTGCCCTCGGGGCGTATTTAGTTCGCTGAAAAAATTTAATTTTGGTCTGGAGGGTCGTATTTTAGGAAAAGTTGGAGTTTCGCACATGAATATTACCCAAAATTTGATTCTGCGTCGAATGGTACCAAAATCGTGTCGATAGCTCCACTGGCAGCCGAGTTCTGGAAAGGCGGATCCAGAAAATTTCGAATTTTTGCCTTTGTCGCTAGGCGGGCGGGGTAAGATGGTCGTATGTTGGGAAGTGAAAGTTGTTTCTAGGGCAGTTTGACGTGACGATTACGGGGCTTATCTCGAAAATCCGAAAAATTTGAAGTCCGAGCCCTGAGGGCCGATTTTCTGGAAAAAACCCCGAAAATTTTGCGCGCCGCATTCGATCTGCCTTAGGGCATGATATCAGAAGCCGAAAAAACGCACAGAGTAACTTCAGTCTATTCCAGAGCCAACACCGAGCCACTTTTTTGAATTTCGATCTAGTTTTTCCGGAAGAGCTTCCGGAAAATTTGGAGTTTTTTCGGAAATTTCGGAAAATCTGGAATAGCTAAAATACGAAATACGATATCAAGATACGAAAGGTGGTTCTAGGGTAAGTCAGGCATGCTGAATCAGAATCCGTCGTCAAAATCCAGAAATTCCGTCATCTTGATGGTGAAAAATGGAAATTTCGGAAAATTGGGAATAACTATCGACCGGTCGATTATTTTTGGGGGGTGTAACGGAGTAATGTCATTTTTTTGAGATGCAGATACGAATGGAACTTGAAAATTTTTGATTCCGTTCCGATTGGCGACAAAACGGACTTTTTTGCCTAAGGGCAAGATATGCAAATTTTGAAAATCCGCAAAGTTTTGGACCCCAACAAAGGTGAAACTGAGCCAGAAGCTAAGGAAAAGTCGAAAAATTCAAAAAGTTACGCCCAAAAGAAAATCAAAAAATTTCATTTTCAAACGCCCGTAATTCCCGCCAAAATCGGCGGAAGGGAAATCAAAAAAATTAAAAGTCTTAGAATTTCGTGTTCTACCGCTATGCCAAATTTCAAGTCGATAAGTCAACGTCTTCGATTTTTTATATTTCTCACTTAGGTTTCTTTCGAATTTTAAAAATTACCCCAAATTTGTGCCTAGTTTCATAAAAATCTGAGCGTTTTGCCACAATTGCCTGCTAACTTTGAATACATTTTGACCGAATGAATTGTGACTTAGAAGGTCGTTTTGTATTTTAAGATCCAAAAAAGACAAAAGGAACGTCTCGAGAGGCACTTTACTTAGAGTAAAACGTTCAACCAAATTTTGCCAAAGATATTTGAAGCTTCAACTTTGAAGCCTCAAAAATTCATACGTGCTTACAATAAAACGACTGGGAAACGAAACATGAAGTCATAAAGTTACGTATAATGTAATTGTAGATTTAAGTTGTTTATTTGCATAACAAGTCAGCCCAATTCCCTGAAATGAAAAACGTTTTAACAGAGGCGTCATCAACTGTTTACAACTCTTCATAGAACTGGAGACAATTACAAATTACTCATATGATTTTGATGACTAAAAAAAGAATTAAGCGTCATAGATAAAAGAATGGATTTTAATTTTCATGAAATTTTTATGTAAATGACATTTAAAAATGTCGCGGAAAGCGTACTTCGGTGCCAGAAAAATATAAAAAAATTTGAAATTCATCAAAAAAAAGAAAAATAATAAAAATTTCCTCAAAAAAATAAAAATAAGTATTTATTGGAAGCCAAAATAACAATAAAAAATATGGTCTAAATTTGGAGTGAAATTTTATTTCTTGCAGATCTGGATCCACTACTTCCTTCTGTTCAAAATGTCGCCATCTTGGCTTCGATTTGGCGGAGTTCGAGGCGAGTGAAGGCCTGAAAATTATACAATTTCATATATCAATCCATCGTTTAAAAAAATGTAAATTTTTTTTTAAAAAGTGAAATTTCAATTATCAATTTCTTACCTCCGAGGCGGTCGGATGGACGGCCAGTAGTTGATCAAAGTCTTTCCTTTTGGCATTTAATTTGAGGCACATTGCAAATCCCGTGGAGATTTCGGAGGCGTTTGGCGCGAGGACTTGGAAGCCCACCAGACGCTCCTAAAATACGAATTTTTTCAAAAAAATTAAATATTCCACGACGAGATATTCAACGATCTGTGAGAGAGTACGCAAAACGTAGAGAGTCGGACAGACAAAAAAAGAAACTTTTGCCGGAACTTCACGAGCAAAATCGTTGTTTCAAAGTCAGAAGTATTAATTACTTGCCCCAGCGATGCTTTTTGGTACTAACAAGGGAAGCACCGTAAGTGCGACGCATCAAAATCTACGCGTCGCACTTGAGGTACTTCCCCTGTAAATTTCATTTTTTTTAATCTTTTTTAGCCAAAAAAAATTTTCGCAAAAACTTTCCATATAACTGATTCCCCCTCTCACTCCTAGAATAGCACACAGTCCCTCCGAACTTACATTTTCGGTTTTAAAGAAGACCGCTTTGCAGAAAGCGTACTTCTGCCAGTCCCCGGGTACTGTAGCGTCCATTGTGGTGATAGGGGATGTATAAACTGTAATGTTCTCGGATCCAAAGTGCTGCGCCGCTTCTCTTTCACTCAGCCCACAAGAACAGAACTCCAGAGGGGTCAGGACGGAAATTAGGACTCGCTCGTAGTCAGTTCTTTCCATTGAGCCCTAAAATTCATCATAGATAATACTATAAACATTTGTTTTTGCAGCCTAAAACAGCCAAAATCCTCTCAAAACTCACCAAATACAGTCTTCTCATCAGTAATTTGGCGGAATGAGTTGAGACCGGAGAGAATTCCATAGCTCCTTCCAGCACATCGCCCACCGTGTACACATGAGGGGCTGTTTGCGACTGCTCATGCCGTCCCAACACCTTGCCGGAGGTGCTCAATTTAATATTGGGTTTTTGGAAATTCAGATTCGTGGTCCTTGGCTCTCTTTGGGCGGCTGATAGCACCTAAAATTATAATTTTTATATTATCTATGACACAATCGTCTGCTTACAGTGTTAAAATCGATTTCGAATTCTTCAGTGGCGCCGTCGGGAAGTGATTGCTCGCCGGACACTGTCACAATGCCCGGTGATTCATCTGTTCGAGGCTGTTTCCTCTCCAATTTCGTTGTAATTCCACTAAAAAAGTCCAATTTTAGCAAAAAAAAACAATTTCTGCCAAGGATGATATCAACTTACGTCATAAACTTGACTCCACAGCTCTCCATATGTCTCTGAATCTTCTCCGCGACCTCCTCGTCGAACCCTCGGATCACAGTCGACCTGAGTAGGACTGTTACATCATTTCCCAGGGCATTTAGGAAGCCGGCAATCTCCAGAGAAACGTAAGAATCTCCAATACACAAGGTCTTGCCGGGGTTCTGCGTCTGCGCGAACAATTCGTCGGCTCCGATGCAACAATCGACGGCGTTTTTGAGTTGCGGAAGCTTGGATTTGAGGCCAACAGCGAGCATAAAACGATCGGCCGAAAGGGTTCTGTTGTCTTGGAGAAGGACTTGATGAGTTCCGTTGAAAATTCCGTGCTCATTTAGGTAGGTCACCTGCAAATGGTCTCAAACAGGCTCAAAATAGATTTTTGCAGATCTTATTGAAATTGTAAGGAAAAACGAAAACTCAAGTTATCCATGACGTTATCCAATATTTTGAAAAGTACCAAAAAACCTTGCAAGGGAAGTACTCCAAGTGCGACGCTCAGATTTTTTAAAAATTTTGCACACACTTCGGGCATAGACTAAATATCAATTCCTCAAAGTTTGCACTCGCGCTTTGAAGGCAAAGCCGAGATATTGAACGATCTTTGCGGCCGAGAGAGCACGCTAAACGTGGAGAGCGGTCAGAGAGAAAACCGCTTTTGGCCATAACTTTGGCAGTTTCGTGCGGAAAATTTTGATTTTTTGTAGAAACATTATCCTTTACGGTAGAAATAGGCATGAAAATTTTCGTGCCAAAATTCGGCAAAAACGCCAAAATTTTGGCCGACTTTCGATATAAAAATCTCGGTTGTTTCTGCAAAGCGCGAGCTAGGATTCTCGCATATATCTTAGAAAAAAATATTCTAAATTTGTGCCAAGTTTCATCAAAATCTGAGCGTCGCACTTGGAGTACTTCCCCTGTTAACAAAAACCAGCGGCTTCAAAAAGAGTATTCTTTTAATTTTCAGTACAATCAACGCCATGAATTTAAATTTTTTTTTGTATCCTGGAAGTTTATATAGTTTAGTCATCAGAAATATAATATTATCAAAAAAAACCCCCGTCAAGCTTGTTGTCTAAATGACTGACCCTCACTCCAATCGACAGTAAAATAATCCTACCTTGCTATCGGTCAAGCTCTGTTGGTTCTCCTTATTTATCTCATTAACGTGCTCCTGAAGCAGTCCTCTCAACGTTTTCCAGTTAAAGTTTGCCTGCTCTTCTTTGTCCTTGATTTTCCATCCATACTTCTCGGCATTCTCTGAAGACCAGAAGATCATTAAAAAGTACCCATAACTTACTCATTGTATTCCCAATAAGAGCTGCTTGTTGAACGATCTTCTTCGGGATTCGGTCGATATTAATCAAGGACGCAGTGGGTCTCGATTCGCCCGTTTCTTGGCCAGGGATGTAATTGAGGCAGGCGACGCGTTTGCCAAGGCTGGCAGCTTCCTGAAGATACGTTTTAATGGATCGCTAATCAGGGCTTTAGCGGATTGGAAGGATTCGTTAAATATAACTTGAATTTGGAGGTATTGGATGACAAAATAATAGAAAAATATCTAATGTACACTGTGAAAATTCTCGAAACTTTCTTCCCTTGACCTTGTTTTTTTTCATAAGTTCTACTTTTACAATTTTTGGTTTTTTGCCTTTCCAGAATTCCAAAGATTTTGTTGTATTCAAGGTCATAAAAAGTTGATATACAAATACATAAAATTCAAGTCTTTTCCAAGAGGCCAAACACCCACCTTAGCAGCAGCCAGTCCTCCAGCACCTCCCCCAAGAACGATCAGATCATAATCGTGTGGGGTTAGTGCTTCTGCCAGGTATCCTGTCCGATGCAATGTCCTCATCTCATTGATCCCGCCGACGCAGTCCCCGTTGATGAAGACCAACGGCAGTCCAGGTCGCTGGACGGCATCCAAGATCTCGGCGCCAGTCTGCTGATCAACGGTGAGGTAAGTGGCTTCGGTGTTGGCGTCGCGGCCCAGGCGATCCAGGAGGGATGTCACCTAAAAATGGAACGGTAAAATGATGACTAAAAGGATTATGGAGCATTGTGAGATTGTATATTATAGTTATAGTTACAAGGGACCACTTTCAAAGAGCTTACATGATTATCCACATGACTTCCGAACTTCCTGACCACACAGATCCTCTTTTGCGCAATCACAGAGAATGTTTCCAACGCCGCTTCTTTCGCGGTGCTTGGCCGATGCTCCACCACACTTTGGACATATTGAACTGAAGCCGACGAGGCTCTTTGCCTTCCCAGCGCTCCCGAATACGGGTATTCTGTGCGCGGAGAGGACTGTCGAGAGGAAGACCAGTATCCAGAAGAAGTGGAGGAAGGGGTTGTTCCGTTATTATTATTTAGATTATTATTGTTTAAAGCCGGACTGTAGCCATTGGAGTAGAGGGAGGGTTGGTTTAGACGTTCCTTTGAACCCGAAAACAGCGATCCCAGGAACGATTGGCGTCGCTGGGGCCTGAAAATTGGATTTTTGAGTAAAAAGGAGCTAAGCATTGCATCCAAAAACTGCTCAATATCTAGGCTGAGGTTGATAAGAGCGAGTTAAAATTTTCAAGAATAGATATGTGCCCTAGATAGTCAGTATATACAAAATTTGAAGAAAATTTAAGCCTTGCATCTCGAGCATCGTTATTTTTTTGTCAATGTATCCTTACTTCGCAGCATTTCCGTTGTAAGTCGCCGTGGTTACAGAATGCACCGAAGTCGGTGAGCTGAGGCCGTTGGAGACGGGGCTGGAAGGCAGTGCACTGCCTAAAACTGAAATGACATATGTAATTAAAAATTAGTTAAACTACTACAAAACTACATAAATAAAAAGTGCAGAACGAACTCAAAATTACACAAATTTAGGAAAAGTAAAAATAGTGCAAAGAGCGGAAATTATAATATTTTTTTATGTAAAATTACTCTGTGATGTTATATGAGTTGACCGATGTAATTTTGAAAACGCAGTAATTATAAAGGAGGGAATTTTTTTTAAAAAATTTTCAAATTTCGATGAGGGCTTGGGCAAAAACGAAAAAAATTCTAATTTAATGCAAGGACATTCTTTGATAAAAATATTGCATCATAACCTACCAATCGTTAAAAATCTTAACTTCGATTTGCCCTTTTTCCAGGTGCGCACACAAAATCAGCAGTTGTACTCCTACGCCTGTAGCCAAATTTTTTTCTTTTTAAAAAAAGAATTTTTAAAATTTTTTTTGTGACTTCCTATTGGAACATTTTTGTGGTTTCACAAAGCGTAAGCTAAAAACTTTAAATATTTATTATTGGAGGTCACCTTTCGTAAGGTTCATAAGATTAAGACCCAAAATCAACCCCTCTAATTACGCGGTTGAAACAAAACTTTAAGCCTCTTAATTTTATATTTTTGCGTTGTTCCCTGCGGGGATTTAGTGGGATCCGGGGAAACAGTCAAAGACAAACAAAACATTGGAATTGTCAGGGGAAGACACCTTCGAGGCCTCGACAACGCCTTGAACTGTAACTTATAGGAACAGAAACACGGGGGGAAAGGACGTCAGAAATCGTGAGATCAGGAGAGTGATAGAAACGTTGAGCATCAGTTAAAATGGAGGTGCGAAAGATTGCAATTTGCTATTGAAAAATCAAAAAGTTTAAGGCACACTGCTTGAAGAAATTTTGGGGCAAAGGAGATTTGTTTGTCATAGAAAGGAAACGGCTCAAAATTTGTAAAAAAAAAACGCTATCAAAGCCACGACTGTCGTCAATTTTGTACACTCGTTGAGACTAGGCAAAAAATTAAAAAAAAATTTAGCTTGCGCTTTACAAGCGTAGGCGAAATTTTCTCCGAAAGCTGAAAATCTTGCAGAGAGTGTGGCAAATCAGGAGAGCAGTCAGAGGAAACCCGTTTTTCCATTAATTAATTACCCTGAAGATTGAAAAAACTTGTTAGTATCAAATATCGTCATGTCTTGACATTCCCCTACAAATGTTTCCGGAAATATCCCCTAAATTTTATTAAATTTTCCCTTTTTTCGGCCGCAAAAAGTCAAGAAATCATTTCATGACCTTATTTTAAGGCCATAAACAGAAGATTTATTGAGTCTGGAAACCGAAACAAAATTCAAAAATATCCTTAAAACTAGTTGAAAATAAAAATGTAATTGCCTCAGGGGTTTATAATATGTTATGCAGAAGGGACTTGTGACGTCCAAAAAAGTTTTTGCTCCTTTTTTCGCAGACAAGAGGAATTTGCGTATAGAAATTTGCAAAAATTGAGTGCAAATACAAGTGGAAATGAAGTGGCCATAGACGTGGATGTAAAAAAGAGAAATCCAAACAAAAAAAGAGGAGTGTTTGAACCAATAGTTTGGAACTGGATTTAGGAAAGGACTATAATTTGAGTTCAATAAGTCGAAGATTCAGAAAAATAAACCAAAACTTCTGGAATTTTGTTCATTAGGAACATTTTATTATAGCAATCAGAATAACGAAAAACACAGAGAGTTTTGGATCAGAAACAGTTAAAGATGACTTTTTTTATAATTTTGGTTTAAAAATTTTTGGTCCGACTATTTGTTTAGTGTACAATTTCTGCAAAAAATCATCTTCATCCTTGCAGAAATGGGTAAGTTATGGATTAAAGCCGCTTTTTATCTGGCCGACTCTCTTCATTTCTGGCGCTCCCTCGCATTGACGACTTTTAATATCTCAACTGCCGCGGTTTTCCAACGGCATATAGCTGGAAAACGAAACCTAAAACTCACAGAGACTTGTGCATTTGTGGTTAGCTGCTAACCGATAAGAAAATATTGACGAAAATCGGCATGTCTCCACTAAAAATAAGAAACTTCTCCTGTAAACAGTTTGTGTTTTGGACAGTTTTCTGACCTTTTCGTTAGAAGGCTTTCTTACGTCTGAAAAAAATGAAAAATTTAATCTCAGTTCTGCCGTGGTGTCTCAAAAATCCTTGCGTCTTCTTTAGTATCCTTCTTATACCTCTGTTTACACTATTAGCCGCTCAATTCCAAATCTGCCTTCGTTTTACTTTCGCGTCTACATAAGTATAATCTTACACTTCTCCTGTCCTCACAAAATTCGCGGTCCTATAATGTCTATGAGTCCTACGATTTTACAATTAATTTGTAAAAGAGAACGAGTAATTATTGTTTTAAAATTGACCAAACTATGTACATTTGCAATGCAAATCTAGTGGAAGAAAAGTTTTGAGAAAATAAGCAATACTAAACGAGTGAAATGGCCAAAAGGGAAGCCACAAATAAAGATCATGGCACGTCAAAAGCCTGAGGGGAATTTAGCCTCGAGCAAATTAAATCAAATTTCAAAAAAACGAATAAAAATGCAACAAAGCGTGCTTACATAGCAAAAAGTGAAAAAAAGGAAAAAAAAACGAAAAAAGAAGAAATCCGACTAAAACGACTACCACAACAGCAGTAACCAGTACCGTTCTCTTGCACATGCACAAAATGCGGCGAGGTTTTGGGTTGTTGGGGCGCGAACGGGTTCTCCAACAAGCTGCCGCGTCGCGAGGAGCGTCGCGAACTCTTGGCGGACATGAGGATTCGACGGTAGAGACGGTCGAGCTGGGCCTGCAACGGGTCCTCCGGCTCCGCGGGGGCGTCCTCGGCCGTGCTGCGGTTCGGGCCGTGGTTCCACCACCACTCGGCCCCGCCCACTTTTATTCGCGCCCCGCGGTCCACGCTTTTGCTGCGCATTTTCACGTGCTCACTAATTGGCCGTAGCGGTTTTTTGGAAGGTAGCAGAGAGGTCGTAGCGGAGCAAAAAATTTAGTGATAATAATGTTTGGAGCGGAGCAATTGGGAGTAGGTGTTTCGGAGCGGAGCAAACTTTCTCAGACTGGCAATGAGAGAAAAGTCTGCGTGTTTAATTCCAGGTGTAGTTGGGGTTGTAAAGAGCCCGTTCAAAGGTGCCAATAGCCTTAGGCCGTTCTCCTTTGCTTGGGTGTTCTCACCGTCCTTCTGTTCTTTGGCCTTTCCGGTTGCTAGGTACACATAATTCAACAATTGCGGGCTTCTGAAGTATCTCCTCTTGCCAATTAGCAATGTTGTTTGAGCCAATCTTCCTTTGTTTCAACACTCTCAGACGTCCTCTTGACTTTTTTTTTCTCGGCGTAGTCCAACCGATTTATCGTCGTTTCTGTGCGCTCTCTCGCAAAGAAAGTGTCTATGAAGGCTGCGCAAATCCCTCAAAGTGTTCCTTGGGCGTTTATTGTTCAACCCCCACACTGAAAGAGGGCGAATGCGTAAGTTGTGAGAGGGATGTGTAAGAGGAGAGATCGCGCGAACACACGGAACAAGGATCAGGGGCCAAAGGGCACATGAAACAAAGGGGTCCGTGATTATGACAAATGAGTAAACATTGGGGGAAATGGTGTCATAAAGTGAGCAAAATTGTAGTCAGAAGGGGTTGAAGAAGAGAAGAAAAAGGATGTAGTATAAGCCATGATATACGGTATAATTCAAGGATAAGAAAGATACGTCAATCTATTATTAAGGCCACAAAACACAATCTAAAGAACGAGCTGCCAATAACTCGTTATCACGCTACATGCTAACGAGCCAATTACCTCCTCCAAATAACCTCAATTATTACTAAACATCCCACATAAACATAAAGAAAACACTGGCAATAAATAACAGCCCTATTGGCTTGTTTCTCTGCAAAGAGTTTGAAATTCCCTCAAGATTTCGCCGACGTAAACCATGTTTTTACGAAGGAAATGACCTCATTGTGGATTAATAAAAGCCTATGTAATGTCTAAAGTAATCAGTGGGAGTTCGGAGAAGAGAAAAAAGTTAGAAAATTGGGTAAAACAACGCTTACTAATACTGCTTTTAATACTTCTTACTAATACCCGCGAAAACTTCAAGGGATTTAAATGTTCGCTTGGAATTAGAAACAGAATAGTTAATAATGATTTGTGTGAATCTGTAAGTGATTAATGATTACGTATGCTGACATTTGCGAAGGAGCGTAATCAAAGATGTAAAGAGGGGTTCTAAGATGAGGGAGGAGATTACAGATTAAAGAGTAAATGTATTAAGACGCTTTTGTTGATGCCGTCACAACTTTTCATACAAATCTGAAGGGCCAAAAGAATCAAATTGTGGCTGTAAACGCTGTGCATGTATAGGATGTTTTTGTGCCCACCCTGTTTTTACGGTATAAGGCAATTCGACGGCACTGTGGCAGTTACGTTGACGGCTATTTTCTGAGGCCCAGCATGGGATATGACGGGAGCTGAGGCTTCGTTAATTCTCTCTAAATTTTTACCAGAAAAATTTATCCGTTGGGGCTTTGACCATATTAAAAACGTAAACTACAGTGGCGAACATGATCCAGTGGTAAAAAACGACCCATTTTGTTTCCGAGAGGCATCAAAAAATATAGCAAAATGCCTCCCTCTCCAACTAAAAAAACTTGGATTTGAAGGGCGCGCCATTTTCCTAATCGAATTTTTCCTAACTCGAAGTTTTTTCACTTGGAGAAGGAGGTATTTTGCTACATTTTTTGATGCTTCCCGGATGCAAAATGGTATGTTTTTTGCCACTGGATCAGGTCCAAAACTGTAGAATAAACTTACAATCTGCTTTCTGAATTTAAAAATTCAGTTTACTAGACTTCACTGTGTTTCACCCGTATTGACACTAAAAAAGTAGCACTTCAACTGCCCGCCTACCCGACACACATACACAAAACAAGATAAGATTCCCGCAATTTCCTGGATTTTTTTTTTCAAAATGTTAAAAATAAAATACACGGCTGAATTTTTCATTCCATAGTGGCTTCACGGTCAAAGCCATGAAGCCACTATGCAAAAAGCCATTGACCTTCGGATATCCCCATTTTGTTTTTCCCATCTTGTGATTTGAATATGTGGATGCGCTATTAATATTATATCAAAAATATAGTGTTATGAATAGAAATCGTAATGAAATGTATTAGATCTTTAGGAAAATGCAGAAAAACAAAAACAAGTGTAAATACATTTGAAAATTAGGGAATGCGTTTTGAAATTGTAATCAACCTCATGTCTAGACTTACAATCAAACAATTGTATGTGGAATAGCTTGTATTTAAGTCTTGAAGAATTATGTTTACTAGGAAAAAACGGTGATTTTTTCAGAAAGTGCGTAGACTTTTCGTCACAATTTTACATGGGCGATGACAAAGTGCAGGATAATTCAAAATGGCCTGTGCCCCGTGCAGAATGATTCAAAATGCACAGTGCGCCACGACAAGAAGTCTACGGACTTTATGAAAAGACTAGAAAAGACCTTACAGCGAAATCTTACATAACTAAAAAAATATGTTACTTTACTTCGATAACCTTTCTGACAAGACCACACATTACAAGCCCACTTCAAACGTGAACTTCGTAACTACATATCAAGAAGGATAGTTTTATCCGAACTCAAATTGTGTTTTAAGAACGTTTTACTTCGTTAGCTGGAGCTCCGTAAATCCAATAAATTCGGTTACTTTTTAACCAAATCGTCTATTTTTAAAGGACAGCTTTTCTGAAAACACAAAGATTAAATCGCTGAAATGTAACACAATTTTATTTGATTGTTACATATCAGCGACTTGAAACAAGAGCATTTGTAATCATGACGTCATATTTTTATATTACCGTTCCTTTTCCTCAAACTCCTCGAAATTCCCCTGCGCTAACAGGAAGTCCTTATAACTCCGCTGAATAAAACGCATTCAAAAATAAAATTCTGCATGGATACGAATGATCACAAGTAGCAACTCAAAACCCCTTCGAGGAGCACCCTCAGACTGGCCAAGGTCTTTGGCCAAGTGCCCACTTTGAACCGATTTCCTTGCCCCGAGGGAATTCAAGACGAAAAACAGAAAAATAAAATAAAAGACGCGGAAATACAATACGACTGTTTATGCCGATGTTTATGTAGTATTGTGTTGAACAATTGGACTTGCAGAGCGTTGCATGCGGCGTCGAGAAGTTGGGTAAGCGCTCAAGACTTGACTCGAAGCCTACAAATCGGGTGAACTCTTGGTTGTATAAAAATTGTGTGAAGAAGAACTAAAAATTTTCACTAATTTGAGATGTAATGTGCCCTAAGAAAAGTCTAAATCGATTTATCAAAAAACGTTTTTTTCTGCTGCTGTCTCTATAATGTTCAATTCGGTGGAAAATTTCGGCTAAGCTTACCTATAGAGTAAAAATTCTTAACAATTGATCTCTGATAGCTACGTATTATGCAGGCAGAGTACGAGCAAAATCTTTGAAGAATACATGCGCAAGTTTCCGTATAAAAATATGTAAAAAATTCAATTGAAATTCAGAATGTAGAACCCTATAAAAAATATAAGATTTTGGACTTTTTTGTACCCTCAAAAAAGCAGTCAATTTAAAATTACTCCTTCTACTTATCCATCATGCCAAAAATGCAAAATTCCTCTTCAAAACCACTTGAACCCCTTAGGCAACAGGCTCTTTCCGAAAGTTTGAGGTCAACCTTTGGACTGGGCAAGTTTAAAAGGGCGTCATTTACATTTAATTTATGAAATTGCACCCCCTTTCACTGTAAATACATGGCTAATCGTATCTAATTGTAAGAGGAATTCGGATTTAAAAGCATTTTAAAATTGTAATTTTCGTATGAAAATTGCGTATTTTGTATAAAAAATCAAGTCATTTTTTTAAGTAAGCAATAACATGAATATTTGTACTCCATAGTTTATTCATCCCTCGTTGCCTTAAACTATTGTAGTTATTGTTTTAATCACAAAGCAAAGATTGCCATGACAGCCAGCCTTGTCGATAACAATTACTTTTTAACACGGATGAATGTAAGATTCAAAATGTTTTGGGAAAAACAAAAGTGCCAAGTAAAGTGTAAAAAAACATAGTAGTATAGTAAAAAAACAGAGGATTGCAAGGATTGTTGCACTGAAATTGGACACGGAAGCGATTATAATGGAGATTTGTGTTTAAGGAAGCGCAAAACAATATTTAAGAAGGCGACAGAGACGAAAAGAGCAAAAGATTCGGAAAAATAATAAGCATAAACGTTGAGGTTTCGGGGAATATGCGGGCATATTTCAAATTGATTACGTAAAAATTAACAATATCTTCGGCAGCGATTTGCAGCGGAGCGGAAAGATTGTATTACTCGGTGATATTTGCATGGCAGGGAATGAGGAAGTTATTATACGTGGCTGCGGTCAGGAGCATGCATACTTTTTGTACATTCGAACTTGTAAGTGTAATACAAAGGGGCCCCAGTCATTTGTTAGAAGAAAAAATCGGGAGAAAATGAGCCCTTGTAGAAATCCCCAAGTGCGAGGCTCAGATTTTGATGAAACTGGCACAAATTTAGAATATTTTTTTCTAAAAAATATCCGAGAATCCTAGCTCGCGCTTTGCAGAAAAAACCGAGATTTTTTGATCAAAAGTTGGCGAAATTTTAACACTTTATGCTGAATTTCGGCTCGAAAAGTTTCATGCCTATTTCTACTATAGAGGGTAATGTTTCCATAAAAAATCAACTTTTTCCGCACGAACCTGGCAAAGTTATGGCCTAAAGGCGTTTTTCTTTCTTACCGCTCTCCGCGTTTAGCGTACTCTCTCGACGGCGCTTACAAAGCGCGAGCTAAAACTTTCAGGAATTGATACTTATTTCATGACAGACGTGTGTGCAAGTTTAAAGAAAATCTGAGCGTCGCACTTGGGGTACTTCCCTTGTCAGTAAAATTATGGAAGCCGATCCTTTCCAACCAAGGCTACTGTAAAACCAAAGAATTTTCTGAGCAAACAAAAGCGGTGAATGACGTCACTATTCATGAATAAAAAGATCTTTGAAGCCAAAAACCTATTGAATTTCAATTCAATCAGTAACAAACCCCACATGAAACCAGCCACAAGGGTAACTGGTAAGGTAAATAAGGGATTAAAAGGTGGAGCTTCTGAATTGAAAACGTTCCAAAAAGTTGCAAAGGCTCTGAGAATGCTTTAGAAGACGGTTGGGATATCCAGACGGATTAAGGTAATCCAAAAAAGGACAAAGACGACGTTCACTAGTGAAATATCAAAGTTAATGCGGAAGAAACCTGAAAGATTTCAATATTACGCCTTTTTTGTCTTTGAAAATAATCTAAGGCATATAAGAGTTAGTCAGCTCCCATTTTTTGTATGTAAATCTTGCCCATGTGGCCTACGCATGTCACAAATCAATTTCGAAAACATTCACGAAGTTATTCAACCACTTCTGTAGACTAGGCGGCTTCTGCAGGCACGGAGAGTCGGCTTGTAATACCGATTTTTGGCTGCATTTTTGCGATGAAATATATAATATGTAGTAAAGAAAGTTCCTAAAAACATTTCCCAAGACAACCTCAAACCCAAAGCAACATTTTGCAGAACGAACTTTAGGGCCGAACCGCGGACTTTCGAATCTCAAAAAGCGATGAGGAAGAAAAAAAGTTCGAAAGATCTCCAATAAATGGTCTCAAATTACATTTTCTCCTCAAGTTTTTTTGGGTTTTATGTCGAACATTTCATGACATGTGAACAAAATGTAAACCAAAATTCTTTTCGAAGGTAGTGGAGTAATTACATGCTATGTTAAATTTCTGGGGACCACAGTGAATGAAAATGAGATGGGATTCTTAGATTTGGAGGGGTAAAAATATAGTGAGTAATGAATACTAAGAGAATGATGATTGATATTGTAGACGTTTTAGAAGGTAAATAAGCGAGCATGGTAGATTAATGACCGGATTTCCGTAATTCTAACGCCAATTGTAACCTTTTGAATTTCCGATGATTTATTTATGCTACCAAGAGGTGGTGTAAATGGCTTTTAATAAATTTCCTAAGCTGTAACAGGGCTAATACTATGTGGGAAAAATGCACTTTTTTTACAGAAAACTGCACTTTCCAAATATAACCAAATATTTGACGACAGTATCATGATCAATTAAAACTTTTGGACAAGATGACAATTGAGGGTTAACGACATCAATAAAAACCAATATCTGAATGAAAGTCAGACCTGTAAACGAGGGTTTGAAGAAATGCGGCAATGATGACAAGTATAAAAAGATAAATTTTAAGCCAAATGTGATGTTAGCGACAGAATGAAAGCTGTTGTGATCATATGCTTGTTAGTTGTGTGTGTTTCAGTTCTTGAGGTGGGTGTTGAGGGGAGTGAAATGCTTGCGCTGAAGATTACAGTTTAGAGGACCGTTCGTTTTGATGTAGCTTGAGTTGAAACATTTAGAATATGATCTGGAAAAAAGAAATGCAAAAAGTTGGAAAACCTTAGGACTAACAGGGGAAGTACTCCAAGTGCGACGCTCAGATTTTTTTAAGGTTTTGCACACACGTCGGGTTTGGACTAAATATCAATTCCTGAAAGTTTTAGCGCGCGCGCGCTTTGCGGGCACCGCCGAGATATCGGTCGATTTTTGCCGCCGAGAGAGCACGCTAAACGTGGAGAGCGGTCAGAGGGAAAAGCGCTTTTTGGCCTTAACTTTGGCAGTTTCGTGCGGAAAAAATTGATTTTTTGTTGAAACATTATCCTTTACAGTTGAAATAGGCATGAAACTTTTCATGCCGAAATTCTTCAAAAAGTCCTAAATTTTCGCCGACTTTCGATCTAAAAATCTCGGTTGTTCCTGCAAAGCGCGAGCTAGGATTCTCGCATAAATTTTAGAAAAAAATTATTCTAAACCTGTGCTAAGTTTGACCAAAATCTGAGCGTCGCACTTGGAGTACTTCCCCTTTAACTTGGGATTTGTTATTGCAGAGTTTCAAAGACTTTTCCAGGCATGTTCTCCGAAGCCATCCACAAAGAAGAGCAGTAAGAATAAGAACAAAAAGAAGACCACCAAAAAAGGCAGTAAGAAGACAACAAAGGCAACCACCACAACAGCGGCCTCTCGAAAACGCCGGGAAACATCTCCAATCGTGGTTACTCTTTACTCGACCACCTCCATCGACGAGCTTGATGATTTACTTGAAGATTTGGACAATCTCATTGATGGATATGACATCAACAAAGAGTTGATTTTAACTCCAAAACCCGACATTCGAATTGACGAAGAGGATCAGGTTGTTTTGGAATACAAAGTGGATCCAGAAGTCGATTGTGGAGACATTCAGATGGCCATAGAGAGAATTAAAGAGGAATTGGATGATGTCAGTCAGGTTCATGTCAAATGCAAAGATTTGGAGTTGTCATTTTAGCAGTTTTTACTGTAAATAAATGTTTGATTGCAATTTCAAGACGGAATGTATGCCGAATTTTTAGTTGGGCGTAGGCATGGCTCCGGGCCGGGCTTTGCAAAATTTTCCGGCCCGGGCCGGGCCGACTAATTTCTCGGCCCGACTCCGGGCTTCGATTTTTAGGCCCGGCCCGGGCCGGCCCGGTTTTTTTGAAATCTAAGTTTTGCCCGGAAAAAAGGAAAAAATAAGCTTTTTCGATAGAATTTTTCATTTTTTTCGAACACACTGCTGATAGCGAACGTAAAGTGACCTTATGTACCTAGGTTTTGGTAAATTTTTCTTTACATTTTGCGTAAATTTCCCATAATTTTCCTTTCATTTCCCGCTTTCTTTCTTTCCAACCTAGTGTAAAAATTTTCCGGGCCGAACCGGGCCGGGCTTTCCAAATTTTCCAAGCCCGGGCCCGGGCTCGGAGATTCAAGCCCGGGCCTGCGGCCCGGGCCGGGCCGGGCTGGCCCGGTTTGCAGCCATGCTTAGTTGGGCGGGAAAATTTTTTAAGAAAATTTGCAAAGCTTGGAAGATTCAATTGATAAATTAAACATGATAGAGCCTTACGTCATAGGCAGAAAACACAATAATGCCGTGGTTTGAAGCGGAAAATACGATATCACAAAAAAGATTTCAAAAAAATGGTCGAAAATGTCTCTTTCTCTGACATCATCATTCATCTCCAGTACTCTCTCGCATGCAAAACCCGCTGAATAAACGGCTTTTCAATGTTAACTTTTTAATTTAAATAAAAATCCATATTTACTCAAAAAGTTTCCTCTCTGACATAAATCGTAACCAATTTCGCTGTGGCTTTCAAAGCATCGCGTAATCCAATAGACCACCCCTGGAATGGGTCTTCCAACGAATATTTGCATAACATTCCCCGATCCAATCATTTTGGATTGGCTCCAGCATTCTCTGAATGCCTCTTTTAGTTGCGGGGATTGGCTGGAATTATTCATCAAATCTCAGTGATGTAATCACAAAAGTTATGAGCAAATATTCCGGAGGCTATATAAGATTGGAGATGCTGGAGGGAAGGTATCACATTCAGTGTTCTTTAGCCCTCAACTTGAACCATGAACTCCGCCGTCTTCGCTCTTTTCTTGGCCGGTCTTGTCGC
Organism: Bursaphelenchus xylophilus; assembly: GCA_904066235.2. Classification (NCBI taxonomy): domain Eukaryota; kingdom Metazoa; phylum Nematoda; class Chromadorea; order Rhabditida; family Aphelenchoididae; genus Bursaphelenchus; species Bursaphelenchus xylophilus. Next base: position 4,342,218 of record CAJFCV020000004.1, read on the forward strand.
TGTGGAGGTGAGTTTGGCAATGATGTAATCCATGGAACAGGGCTGTAGAGAGTTCATAAAGATTTTGGAGAGATTCTACGGAAATAAGTCAATCTTTTTTGCTCTAACTGGCTTTACACCTATTTTCAAGTTATCTAAAATGCAAACACCAACTCCAAACTGACTCATTTTAGGCCTGCTCCTCCGCCGGCTCTTCCTCCACCACAACCACCACCGCCGCCGCAGGCCGTAAACGTCGTCACGCCGACGCCGCCGAAGTCATCCTCCACTCCAAAGTCCCGGTCGCTCAAAGCCAACAACTCATCCAGAAGCTGAAGAACACCGCCGCCTCTCTGAATCTGGATGCCGAAAGATTTGGCAAAGTTGAGCAGGAAGTTGGCTCGGATGAGAGTGGAAATGCTCAAATCTACCACACCCTGGACGGAAACGTTGATTGCGCTGAGCTGAGACTGATCACCAAGAAGGTGTTGAGTCAGGTTGACGAGGTCCCCAAGGCCTCCATCACTTGCCAGGGACAGAAATTCCGTGTCTAAATGACATTTCCATGGCTTCTGGGATCATTTTTGAAACCATCTTTTAAATGAGTCTACAATGTTTGTATTTTTTTCTGATATTCATTATAAAGTTTTCGAAACAAGTTGGGGAATTTCTTGTAGTTATAACAACGGCATATTTTGAATTCATAACAACAGTTCACTAATTGTTGTTGAGGAAAGTTCGGAGATTACCCTTTGCAGAGCCTTATCTGATTGAGATCATGGTTTGAGTAGAAGTTCATTTAACAACCATGAAGTCTAATTACTGGTATTTTCAACTGAAATACCATGATACGATTTTCAAACCAGTGTTTAAAATGGGTTCGGATTCGTATGGGGTTTTTTGTATGGATATATTCTACAATTTTTTAAGAAACATATCTAAACTCTATCTTTAATTACTAGGATGAGTTTAATTCCACATTGTCAAGGGAATAGTAAAGGGATGTAAGGAGTATAAGCGGGTAATTTAACTAATATTTCTTCGGCGGCTCAAAGTTTGCGGGCGATAACAAGCGGGAATCCCATATGCGGGCAGGTTTTTTTCTGGCATGGCACTTGTGGGCACAATGTTTGTAGACACTACATTAGATTCACTCTCTGAGATCTCTATCATTGTTGTTGATCAACATTTCTTGTTTTGAAAAAGTGCCTATATCTTGTAAAGCAGAATGTTCCTCAATATGTTTTTATTCCTGGCCATTTCTTCTTTATCAAGTTAAGGGTCCAAGAAGGCTCTGGCGGCATAAAACTGACATTGAAAATCTTTTCAGTGCGGACGGCAACTTAGAGGCAGTAATACTTTCTTGACAAAAGCTTGACGATTTTATAGAACTTTAGCAAGCCATAGAACCGCCTAAATATTCATGTCCTCGATTATGAGTTGAAAAATTTATTCTCGATTACAATTTTAGACTCTGAATTGTTGCCCGTGGCATTTCACCGAGGCTCGGCTGATCTCCGGGACTTTGCTGATGATTTTCTTAGTGGCCGACCTCACTTCGTTGCAATCCACATCACTGTCCAGGGTATGAATTAATTCCACATTATCGTCGGCGTCGAATCCGATGGCTTGTTCGATCTTCCCGAATTTTTCAATATCCAAATTTTGAGACGTCGCTGCTTTTTCCAGTTTCTCGAGCAAATCCTCTCCTTTGCTAGCAGGTAGTTTTGAGTGGAGAATCACTTCGATCGGGTCCGCAGAACGACGTTTTCGGCCTGGGGCCACAGTTGTTGTAGTGGCAGTTTTGGTGGTGGTCGGTGTAGGGCTGCAGGACTAAAAAGGTGGCAATCAGCCCTCAACGTGAATAAAAAATCTTCAGGAACATTTACAATATGCATACTTTTGAGGATTCAACCGTAAAGGATAATGTTTCTACAAAAAATCAAATTTTTCCGCACGAAACTGCCAAAGTTATGGCCAAAAAGCGCTTTTCTCTCTGACCGCTCTCCACGTTTAGCGTGCTCTCTCGGCGGCAAAAATCGTTCGATATCTCGGCGGCGCCCGCAAAGCGTGAGCTTAAACTTTCAGGAATTGATGTTTAGTCCATACCCGACGTGTGTGCAAATTTTAAAGAAAATCTGAGCGTCGCACTTGGAGTACTTCCCCTGTTAATAAAATCTTCCTCGTTTTATGCCTTTGCACTTTTTCATACAAACCACGGCACATACCTCAACTACCACGAGTCCAACAACAAAAGCCGCGACTACAACAAATTTCATATCTCAGGAACAATATGATCTCCCTGTCGTACAATGATTTCCGCAATATCATGGCGTCTTAAATACGTATTTCAGCCATCTCCGTTATTATTTGCGTTCACCATAAGATCTTGATGTTAAATCGTTCATCCAAGCCGCATGATTCTTGAATCGTCTTAATTTGCTCATAAACCCGAAAATGAGATTCGAATTTGAATTGGCTTGACGTCCTCTGAACACACCCTCAGTAAACATCTGAGTCCGACAGGTTCAGTGTTTGCTGATGAAGGTCTTGGACGTTCATCGTGGCCGGGGGTCTTGAATTAGGTGTGCGCCTAAATTTGCAGGAAAATTGTAGGTTTTCTCCGCTTTCATCAAGCTCTGGAATGCCTCGGAACAGCTTAATAAGGGGTTACTTTGTGTAAAATTATAATTCATTACTCCAATTGAACATACATCGAAAATATAAAGACAATCTCAGCTTCGAACACTGCCCTTGTTAATTATAGTTAATTTTGGCCGCAATAATCTCCATTTCCAGTGACGTCCTGGGAGTCCGAACCCGTCTAAAACACACTCAGCATCCAGTCAATGTTCATTTAGCGGAGCTTCAGAGACAGTGGACACGATTACCGTCCTCTCCATTCAAATTTCTGCCATATCTTTTTTTATTTATTATTTTCAAATTAAAACCCTCAATTTTAGAGGTCAAGAAGAAGAAGTAAAATTCATGGAAAACACAACAATAAGACACTTTTATGTTCTTGTAAATTAGAATATTTATATTTGAATTTGGCCCACACACACAAACGAGCGTAAGGAATTGGCATTTGGAGACATTTCGAAAAGAGAAAAAACAGTTACAGTAACCCGACGGAGGCGTACTGCAAGTCTGAGAAACGAATATAGAAAATAATGAACCCATTTGTCTATTGAAAAGTAAACAATTTTAACAAAAAAGACGACTTTTAGTGCATTTTCGGAGATTTTTCTGGCCTTGTAACGGAATGCCAAGATTTGGCGGGAGAATTGAAATTTAAAATTTTTGCGCAGAATGGACAAGAACTTGAAAAATGAGCTATAAAATGAAAGCGCGGACAAAAAACCTATTTTTTGTTGTATTTTACCCATAAAAATTATCAATTTTAGGTCCCACCACGAAAACATTTAGTCCACAAAATCTCGTTGGCATTCCGTTTCAGCTGCGCAAACTAGTTTATGAATAATAATATTAGAGGAAAACCCTGGAACTACTCCTCCAATCCGCGAATGGGGCGCATTATAGCCCGAGGTTCTCGGCGACAGCGGCGCACAGTGCGGCTCCCTTCACACTGCCTTCATCGGCCGCCACCAGCTCCCAATTGATGTGAAGTGGGGCCAGGTTGTTGAGCTGAGCTTCGAGGAGTTGATGGTAAGTGGGATGGAACTGAATCAGGGCACCACCCACCCCAACCTTGATGGTGGAACGGTTTATGTGACGGAGGAGGGCGGAAATCGCTGAAAAAATTGAATTGTTTGGGAAAATAAGGTGAGATTTGAAAGTGCAGCTATTCTTATGCCCGTTGAAAAGTATAATAAGATCAAAGATCTAGTTTTAGCAAGTCTCTGAAGCAAAAATCGGGGAAATTAAAAAAGAAACCGAATAAAAAAATTTTGCGATTTTTACCGAAAAATAAAAAAATAAATAAACGTAGCCTAGATCGTAATGGAACAAAAATGTGAAATACCTCGACTAGACAGCCCAAAATTTAAAAAAAATTAAACCCAACTCACCAGCGGCAACAATCGAAGCGGATCTCTGCGAAACAATATGGCAGACCCTTCTCATGATTTCGTAGTCATCAGTGCCATGATTCGGGACCTCAATCTCGTCACAAATCCTCCGACACGACTTGTAACTTCCCTCTTCTTCGCTCAGAATCTCCGAGATGTACTTTGTAGGGAATCCGTCGGGCTGGTCCAACGCTTCGACGGGCGCTCCGTTGAAGAGAATTCGGTCGACGGAGAGCTGGGCGAAGATGCGACGGACCAAATCGCCGAGATACAGGGCTCCGGTCAGCTTGTCGATCCTGAAAATCAACAAAAATTGACTGTAAAATTGAACGAAAATCTAGGCAGAAAATTTAAATTTCCCGCCAAATCGTGGCATTCCGTTGCAGGGCCAAAAAAGTCTCCGAAAAATGTTTCAAAAACCTGTCAGATAGCTGCAATTCAAACGCAAACTCACAATTGTTTGCCCTTGTGGACCGAGGCGTCATCCACTTCCTTATCAAAACTGGTCAGAATGTCGTCGATCTCTCCATTGTTTCCGAACTCCTCCCATTCCGTGACGACCACCATCTTGTCATGCTTATAGCCGGCTTCTTTGGCGTTGAACTTTGTTATCCTGCTCGTGTCCTCCAGATACGACGAGTTGCATCCGTAGCCGATTACCACGGCGGCCACGCAATCTTCCCCATATCTGTAGGCGGCGGCGGCCAGCTGGCCCACCGTGTCGTTCATTACGGCATTGATCTTGGCCTTGGTGGACTGAAAAATAAAGAATGAGGTAAAATACGGCACCGAAAAATGCCTCCAATTTGAATTTGATATTTTAAAAATTTCATAAAGTAAAATTGAAAAGAAGAAAAAGATCGTAAGTGACCTCAAAATACCCCTCCGACCTACCAAGTTCATTTCCAGCGCGTCTTGCAGCAGTTGGACGACATCCTGCTGCAGGCAATCCTTAATATCGAAACCCTTTGTCCACCACAATAATCTCGCCGACCGAATCGACAGCAGTTCGCATGGATAGGAGAAAACGAAGCCAATGGGAAGATTGGCCGACTCCAAACTGAACTCCTTCAAGAACTTCTGGAGACAATTGACGATGAAGTTGAAGAGCTGCTCGCCAGTCCCCTTCATGATCGAGTTCGAGACAATGTAATTGTTGACTGTGACCTGCGGCTCTTTTCCTTTGCCCTCCGCGACGAGGAGGAGGATCCGGAGGTTCTTCCCGCTTAGGTCGATGGCTACGTACTTGCCGGTTTCTGGAAAAAAAATTGTGAAAAAAAACATATTTTTTATTTTGAATACCAACTACATGACTATAAAATGAGTCTGCCATCATTGTAAAATATGTCAGTATCATTTTAAGGTTAAAAAAAATATTTTTTTTTTGTAATTTCGACGAGATTGATGACTTTTTTGATCTCAACAACCATGACTCTCACTAACACAGACTACCCTATAACCTGTCAAAATATCCAGTAAATTCTACTGCATATGTCGTCCTAAAAATCGAAAAACTCCCAAAAACTCAGCGCCCTTACCATTGCCAGTTGGAAGTGCCGGGACATACGAAGGTAACATCGGAACCGAATTCCCTTTGCTTCCCTTCAAACCGGCCTCCAATTCGGCTTCAATGTCCTCGGACAATTTGACTAGACGTTCCCTGGAGATGACAAACTGATTCAAAAGATTGTGCACCTCTTCGGGGAGGGAAATTCCATTATCCGTCATGATTTCTGTGGGGTAGGGCTCAAGTTGACGGCTGAAAAAATCAATTAAGACTTGGAAATTAATTTGACAAAAAGAGTTGGCGCGAAACAAAAAATACGGAGGTTTTAATCAACTTTTTTGGGAATAGTCATCATGGATAACACAAAAAGTTTGAGAAGATGGCAAAATTGCAAATTCAGAGTAAATTTTAATGCCAAATACAATTTCGAGGCCAGAAATTATTTTCTAGATAAAATACGAAGCTTAATGTCACAGCCGAACATTGATTTCCCCCATTTTTCCGCCAATCTTATCATCAAAAATAAAAATTTTCGAAAATTTTCCCGAACCTCCGGGAAAACCCAATCGAAACCCCGAAAATATTGACCCTTTCATTACATCGACGAAATTCCCGCGATAAAAACCCTTGATAACATTTTGATTTCTTTTCGGGGAACAGTTTCGAAAGATTTGTTTTTCGGTTTTCATCAAACTTCGAGCACAATATGGTTTTCAAATTGGTGATCACAATAAAAACAAAGCGTGGAACAAACATAGATAAAAACTTGGTACTAAAAATAGGAAATATCGTATTTTATAACAAAAAATTTGCAAAAATCGTTACAATTTTATGATTTTATAGCCAAATCCGGTGTTTTTTGATGATTTTTGTTGAAACAAAGGCAAAAACTAGAAATTTCTGGCGCTTGAGAGCTTTTTATCTAGTACGTTGCATAATTAAGCCATTTTTCACCTACAAGAATCGAATTCTCCATAAATCGGAGAAGTCTTTTTTTTTCTTTTCTAGGCCAAAAAACAATTTTTTGTGACGACTAAAAATGTATTAAACCAGGATTTAAAAAAAAACATTCTACAACTTTTACAACCGAAAACACTCTCCACAGCTCAAAGTCCTCCCTGTAAACCTCAAAACAAACTGTTGTAAACTACTTTCCCCCACCGAAATCCACTCCCTTCCGGCAATAATATCCCAATTGTAGCTATTTTTGCACCGCATGCTACACTTACACTTACAGTTTCCAATACAACCAATTCAAAAGCAATTCAAAGAACCGACCTCAGGTTTCCCGAGGGCGAGGAGAAAAGTGGAAATAAGCACGTCAAAAAACAAATCAAAACTGCGAAAACAAACCTGGCCAAGGCCAAAAAACGAGGCCCCAAAAGTCGGGGAGAAAAAACATTACAAGACACGCTGTAAGTACGTGCAGAACGCGCTGTAATCGGGATAATGCACTGGACCAACAACAAAAAGTCGAGATGCTTGGGAAAAGGAGACAATTTGGAGGGTCCTTTGAGATCGTCATGGCTTACGTTTGGGGGTTTTGGGGAAAAATCACGATTTTTTTCATTTTACAGGAAAATTTGATCCTAAACAGACAAATTTGTACCTAACGCGGCATGATGTCGTATTTTACAATCAATCCCAGTTAGTTTTGATGCCAGTTTTACATGATTTATTACCTTATTTTTATCATTTTTTCTTGAATTTTGAGTATTTATTAATTGCAAGAAAAATATGGTCTCCACCTGCCGAATTATCAAACAATTTCGATTTCTTCGTATTTTACAAACATTTTTAAACCTTTTTGTTTTTTTTTATTTCCTCATCTTTTTTTAGATAGTTGCTGTGGACCAAAAATGATGACTTTTCGGATTTTTTGGGTTTCCAAAGTTATTATGTTAAACTTAAAATATCCTCCAAATCACCTGTAGTTCAATAAGATCAAAATTCATATGTAGATATATAAAATCTATCACTCTATATCTTACACATCAAAATGCATCAAAAACCTGAAACGTAAAAAAAACTTCAAAGATTTCGTCTACACTCAAGTTAGCTGTAATCACAACGAATAAAAGTACTTCCTACCACTCCTCGCTCAAGTTAAGATACAAATCCAATAAATTTTAGGCCATTTCCTATCATTTTTAACCAAAAAAACCGCCAAAAGTACAAAAGACTCAAAAAATTTCAAACTTCAAATACCTCGCACTTTCTTACAGCCTAAGATTACCAAAGTAGTGGGAAAGTGCAAATCGCACACTGTTCTCGCCAAGACCTTGCTGAGAGTGCATCTGGGTCATGGGGATTAGAAAAAGAAGAGGAATGAGGTCATCGAGAAGAGAACTGAAGTCCACACAAAAAAACACAGCCCTCAGGGGTCATATTTCTCCAACTTCCTTGCGTTCTACACGTATATGAATATTTCCAAAAAATGAAGTGAGTTATTGGTTAAATATTTGTACTTTACTTGAACTATCTTTTATTTCTAGGCAAATTTTATGTTATACTAGGTTATATTGATGAGAAATAAAGGAATTGTTGGGATTTTGTCGGGTAAAATTTAGTTTAGTTGACTCAAAGGTGATCTGAAAACTCTAGGCTTCGTGATCGCCCGGATAGACGGGTAATCTCGGAATGGAACGTGTAGAAACCAACAACAATTTGCTCTGTTTTTTACCTGATCCACATAAAACCCGGAAAGATTATTAAACGGATTATCCGCCTTGGTCTTCGGGAATAGAATGCTGGATTGCAAACAACGGGGGATGTAATTGTTCAAAAACAACGATTAAATTTCTAAAACTGACCTCGCATTAAAGAGGGAGTTCTCAGAGTCCGACTATCATATCCTGATGACATATTGCCAAAATTCAGATTATTGTAAGATTTACTATGAAATCCAGTGGATTTTTATTTTAGCTCGCGCTTTGCTTAAACCAAATCTTTAGATTGGAGCTTGTGTAAAGTTTGACAGACTAGCGCGTGGAAGAATGAAGAATGTAAAGTCTGTGTTTCTCATAGTAAACACCTTTTTTACAGAAAATCCGGTTTTCCCTGCAGAAATCACTACTTCTTTGATGATGAAGAAGTCAACGTTTCTCCCTGCCCGCTCTCTTATGCTAAAATTTTCCGAAATTAATGTGTGGTCCATACAAAATACGTCTGCCAAATTTAGAAAACTAATGACATCCGCGTAACTCCTTTCCTTGCCCAAAATTCATATTTTTGCAAATAAAACTCTACACAAAAAATTCCAGAAATTCCTTAAATTTCAAGTCCAAATGACAACGTACGCAATGCACTTGGAACTGAAAACCAAAACGTCACGTTAGAGTTTCAGTAATTCATTTATGGACACGTGTTGTTTACCACTCATTTCCCAGCATAATTGCATTAGAATTCGGGGAATTTTTGGCGTCCCTAATTGCTTAATGTCATCAAACTTTATAACCGGCTTTGATGGGAAAAAATTTATAATAAAAAATCCAAAAATTTTATTTACTTTTCAAAAAAAAGTTGTTCAAAATAAGGCCACATTCTGGTCAAACAAACTTTTGGATGTAAATCAAAATACTTTTCAAACTACTACACTACTTTTTTAAATACCAAACGACCAAAAATAATCAAAAAATCATCAAACACCCATAAATTTCCCATAAAAACCTCGCCTTTACACCCAAAAATGGCATTTTCTCGCCTTATTGCATCATTTTTCTGAAACTACATAAAAAGCCCTTGGGGTTTCGTATTTTATCCGGGCAAGGTTCACATTACCAAACACAATACAAGTCTCTAACATCTTTCAACTACATTAACTGATATGACCCAAAGTAATATCGCAAAAACCGCTATTGGAATCGAGTGAATTTGGCCTCGGTTCGAACGAAAAATTCTCTTTCGAAAAAGCGAAAAAATTGGCCCGAAAACCGGGCCCGAGAAAGTGTTTTCCGCGAGAGAAAAGCCCGCTCTCTCGGGCCGTCTCCGCAGTCGCAGTGCTCTCTCGGCAATTGGGTTGTTTCCACAAAAAGTCGGCCAAAGGAAAGGCCTTTTGAGAGGTCAATATTCGCAGGTTCCAGCACGTGGGGATCGCAATTCATGTCCGGGGTGGGGAATGCAGGGAATTTTGATGGCATACTCTTTGTAACACGCAGAAAATGGCTAACAATCGTAAATTGGAAAAGATTTGCCGTTTTTGAAAGGGATTTGTCCCCAAGGAGGCACGTATTAGAGGTGCAAAGCTCACATTATGATGAGAATTAGCAAAAAATTAAAATTGAGTGTGACCTATTCACACAACATCCTCGACCCCAGACCCTAACAGCCTCAGGCTTGCAAGTCAACAACTCGCTTTTCAGATGTCCCAATTTAGAATTGAGAAATCTCATTTCACCCTTGGACCTCCAAAACAACTTCTAGAGAAGCTGTTTCCTGGACAAAGAACGGCCAATATTATATGAGAATCTAATGCGCAGAGAATAATAAACAATAAATAAATGCATTTCGGGCGGAAAACAAGCCTGTTGCGCAATCCCATAAACAAAGAAAAAGCCTGTCATTTGGAAAAGCGGCAAAACACACACAAAGTGTTATAAAAGAGAACAGAAAATATGGGCTAAGGAGAAGGTATGGGATGAATGAATAATATAATGGAACTGTCAAAAGAGCGGTAGAACAAATGATTCGGTCGTGTAGCTACAAATGAGATAGTAATGCCAAAATAAATGAAAAGCACCTGTGTGTTGAGTCAGCAGCATCAAAAACCCCCAAGCATGGCGGTAAAAGTATATGTATTAATTAGATTGGATACGTTTGCGACAAGAATATTTGCTTGCAAATATAAAGGTGGTCACAGAAGTTATCGACTTTTATTTTTGCCGTTGAGTCGAATTTCGGTGCAAAAATGGGTTGACATTGATTTTGAAAAATCAGTGCACACTTTAATTTTCGTCCTGCAGCGATTTACCAAACTCTGCACTGGTTATTTCCAAATTTCCGGGCTTTTTTGGCACTGATTTTTCAAAACCAATGTCAACCCATTTTAGCACTGAAATTCGACGCAACAAAAAAAATAAAAGTCGAGAACTTCGGTGACCACCTCTATATCATACGGAAAGTGCTCAATGTGCGGCACTAATTTACATAGATTTTGTCTACGAAGATACGTAGGTCGATGTATCAAAAATTTAAGGAAACGCGGGCATAGGAAAAAGGATTTTTGGACACCCATTTCGTCCAAAAATTTCATTTTTTAAAAGTAAAACTACTCACTCCTATATAAATCATTCAATGAAAGGAAAGCACAACAAGACCCAAATCAACTACAGAAAAATTCTCAAGCTTTTGGGCGCCCAACAATCGATTAATAATAGCAGAAGATGACAGAGCACAGATCAGCCCGCCCCGACGCATCTTCTTTCTTATCACACTCGCAAAACCGCGAATCTTCCCTGCGTTTTTTCGATCATAATTTTGCAAAAGGAATTTTGCAATTCTTATTATTCATAAAGCCCCGCTTTCATCTTGTTTTGCACGCCTCCGTGGAATCAGAAGAGCACAAAGAATCCGACAAAGATCAGGCCATGCGGCTGGCAATCTCTGCGGTCTCTTCGCAGCGAATGCTCTTCGAAAAAAAGGGTCTTGACGGATGACATTTGAAAAGGTCAAGGATTTGGAAACGAGAGATCCCCCGGATTTTATACGTCCACGTGGGGTGATTTGAAACGGAGAAAACAAACAAAATAAAACTGAGTTTTTCTTTGGCCTGAAGCGGTGAAAATTGAAGCTAAAAAGAAGGATGGAAATAGATTTCAGAAATCACAGATACTAGTTATAAAATAACAGATTCAAAATTGAATAAGAAGCGCCTTAAAAACACACAGGTCCCTTGTTAAAATCTACGCGAACTAACCTTTCCTACTCTCTAACGTATGCTCTAAAATCACAAACAATTATGTCATCATTCAAACTCAACTTGCAACTCCTTCGATTGGGTGCTTTATGGGACTATCTCTTTTTATGCCCACGTTTTTCAAAGTCCAAAACAGAACTTTTCCTACATCCGTGAAGACAGCAACACCTCTACAAATACGTTTTTCATTTTTGTCAAAGACAACATCTAAAGCTACAAAAAACCTTGTGTATTCACTGAGGAGCTCTAGGAATATGTTTAAAAACCCTTCTCTAATCATCGTTGCTATTCACGGCAATCCGGAAAATAGTAAAAACGAATCAGGCAGGCTACGAAATACGAAAAAATTGTCTTTCTTTAGGCTCTCAGTAACAGCCCTATTTTATTTTATTTTTCAAAATCTCCCCCTTCTGACCTCTCTCTCCCAAAATGTCAGCCTCAAAACCAGTGCCAACCCAAACATGGAGCGATAAGATACGAATAAACGAGCAATGAAATGGCCCCGCGATCAGCTGATAACCCCATCTATTCGATGCCCCGGAAGAACGTGACAACTTAAACTTTAGACTTTATATTGTAAATGTAACCGTTTTGTCAACAAGCCCGTAAATAGACGTCTTTATTATTAGGTTGGGTGAATGCTCGGAAGGGAATTGTAACGTCTATTAAGAAGTTGTTTAAAAACAGAGGGGAATGATAAAAGCAACGGGCTAAATCACGCTACCGTTGATAAAAAGTAGAGAAGCGAGCTCAAAGAACGAGTTCGAGTACGCGGAAAGCGAACTGACTTCAATTTAGATATCAAAAAGTGGAAAATTCCAGGCGAATCTTGACAAAATAATTTTTTTTTGAAGCCAAATTGTGGAAGAATCCGCTTTCAAATCAAGTGACTTCTTCGCGACAGATGTTCCGAAAAGAAGAAAGTGAACCAAGGGCACATGTTTGATTTCTGCTCAGGGGAAAAAATGCGTCCATGACGCATTCACCACGCGAAAAGAGTTTTCTCGGAGGCATTGTTTTTGATTACAATATAATTTTCGTAGTGAAACCATTTTTGATATTGCAACTCCCTAGGCTTAACCGTCAGATGATCGACTACTGTAATTACAAAATTTTAATGATAATACGATAATATTAGACTTGAATACCGCAACATACGAAGTAAATGTCATCAACCAAACCCTTAAAAAATTCCTTTCAATTTTGGTTGCCAAATCCTAAACCTCCTTCAGACCCGTTGAAAAATGTAAATCACATCTTTTGAAACACATCATTGCATAATTTGCCCATTATTTACCATACATTGCATTTCCCAACATTGGAGTATTCAAAAATTTTGATTACAAAACAAATCAGAGGCTGAGAACGCGAAGAAAAAAGGAAACGAAAACACACCACGTGACCGGATGGATACCAAAGGAGATAATGAACGGAAACACAGGGGAACTGAATGTTTTGTAGCGCGAATTTGCTGAGGAAAACAAGGAACACATCCGGTAGTTCCTGGGAATTTGCAGAGGAAACAGGATGACTCAAAGTAATCAAAACTTAATTTAATTGCAATGTAGTTGGGGGGTTATGTATTATAGAGCAAAAGATCGTAAAAACAGAGATGAGCGAGATAAGAAGGGCGATTGTAAAGCGGTTTGTAGTTTGGAAACATGATGATATGCATAAATAAGATACAGTAGAACTTTGAATAATTTTGGGCAAGGAATTTGTGGATAAAAAAGCCGATTATAACTATCATCCCTTCTACAGTGACGAACCTGATCCAGTGGTAAAAACGTACCATTTTGCATCCAGGAAGTATCAAAAAATGCAGCAAAATTACTCCTTCTCCAACTAAAAAAATCCGTTTTGAAGGACGTGCCATTTTTCTCACAAAAAGAGCGCTTTTGAAATCACAGTTTTTTCACTAGGAGGGGGAGGTATTTTGCTACATTTTTGATGCTTCCCGGATGCTAAATGATACATTTTTTGCCACTAGATCAGGTCTATCACTGTATAATCAATTAATTTTTTAGAGTCTTGCGCAAAACAGATTTGACGGGATACGAGATTTTTTGGTCTTTCCCACTTTATTGGGAAACGCCGAGATTCTGTGATAGGAAACAAAAAATTGAGCATTTTTGTTATTTTCAGGTTCGAATACTAAGCGGATACTAACCATTTAGAAAGCAGTTGAAGAATACGAGCTAAAATCAAAAAATTAAAAGGCCCGATGGAAGACTCGCTTTATAAGTTGGATCACTTTGGCCTAAAACCCCGAGATTCTTGTCAATGTTTTGCCCTCAATAAAACAAAAACTTGCCCTTCTCGAACAAAAACGAGCTTCTCCCAAAACTCTCCCCAAGCCCTTAATAAACTCGCCGCAACCGCTATCTGCCCACTTAATGAACGTTTCCTTTCCTTCTGAAGGTCAAACGAAGGACCGATCTGATAAAAGTCAGAACAGAGACAGATCCGCCGGCTCTTTTTGTGTCGAAAAAACTGTAATTAATGTCACAAAGCCTTCGGAAAATGGTTTCAAATCATAGTATAACGTTCATTGAATGAAAATATTACTTTCTTGGAGTTTAGGACTTTCCGAGATTGTTGTAAAGCAGGGTGAAGAGCGACTCCAAAGAACAAATCTTTTCGGTCACACGATCAAAATTCTTTTGAACTTTTGTCTAATGGATTGTCCAAAAGTGCGGAGAAATAAAATAAAACCCCTCTGTTTTTGGTGAAAAATGGCTTCGATTAGAACTTCAAGACAGTGATACAGGTGCACTTTGCCGACTTTTTCCAAGCTTCGCAACCTTGTGCTAGTCAAAAAGTTTTATTAAATAGTTGAAGTTTCAGAATGGTTGTGAAGTCTTAAAAATAGCTAGCAATAAGGTTAAAACCGATGTCAAAGTAGCAGTGACAGCAAAAGCCCATAAATGGCTAGCCAAACAAAAATTTTTTTTTCGTCGGTCATGCCAGCCTTAGTTACCACGCGCTCATACTAGGACACATAAGTTACAAAAAAAAATTTAGCGCGGGCTTTCCAATGTCAGCCGAGATATTCAACAGTCTTTGCCGACCGGAGAGCATATAAAATGAAGAGATTCGTTAAAACAAAAAGCAATTTTTGTCACTACCTTTTGTAAATACCGAAGGGCCCCATGTAAATTCGACTACTCTTTGGGTCGACGGTACATTCGATTAAAATACCGAGAAATACTCACCAGAAGTTCAGCAAAAGCCAGACGAACTTGACGTAGACATGGCGAAGTACGCAGGTATGACATGGACAATCTGGACATTACTATAAAACAACATGTGGTAATTACTATTATATAAACAACATATAAAACAACACTATAACACAAAAAAATAAATAATATACAGACAGAGTCACAAGTTTCTAAACAGTGTTCACCTCATTCCGAGATAATGACAAAAAATATTTTTATTCAAAAAAATAAGAAAATTCTGAGATTATCCGAAAAAATATCCATTTTTTGAGCATTTTCGTTCGATTTTCGATTCACCGGATCGAAAAGTGAGCATACAAATTAAGAAAATACAATGTTCAAGGGTTTAGTAGTATGCCAAAAAAATATCCGCTAGCTAACAATTCTTTTAAGCCTCTGAAAACTCAAATTTAACACATTTAGCGCCAAAAATCGATTTTTTATACAGATTTTTGCTGACTTCGTGATTCTAACCATCAAATCTTGGCCGGATCTTCTCCATTCTGTCTTCCAATTCGGACACACAATCATCTAGATCCGATTGTTCTAAAAAATCATCAAAAATTATATTATACTACACACTTACGACTCAAAAGTTCGATTTGTTTGTATTGACGTCGTATTTTGCTTTTTAAGGATGCGTTTTCATCTCTGATGGCCTCCATCTCCAATATGACCGCTCTATATTGTTGTTCCCAGGTCTCTCCAATGGTCGACTGGGATCTCTGCAATTTATTTAATTGGCCAATCTCCAGCATCGCTCGATCCAATTGGCCTCTGGTCTCGATTAAATCAGTTTGGAGGCCCTCATTGGCCCGATTATTGGATTGAAGAAGCTGAATCTTGTTGTCATACTCCACTTGCATCTTATTCATCTTATCCATGAGTCGTTTTCTAAACGAATTTAAAAACGAAATTGTTTTCAAGCGCAAAATCATGAGTGGCCAAAAAATTGATTTTCAGCTCTATTACACGAAAGATTGCCCTATATATTTGGTAAAATCTTCTCACCTTTCCGCCATGATGTCATTTTTACTTTCGGCGATCGTATCTTCAACTTTCTTCCTCGAGTATTCCAGATCTTTTTGAACCTTCTTCAAATGCAATTCCAATGTTTGGTTCTTTGTCTCTTCCTCTTTTAGGGCCTTTTCATTTTGTTCAAACTCTCTCGTCAGTTGTTTTAGTTGGCGTGATTGACTTTCTTTGGTCTGGAAAAATCAAATTTTGAATTTTTCAAAAAAAAAATTTTTTCTCTGACCCTCTACCTCATATTTCGATCAAAATACGTCTTCTAGACAACTCAATTACAGCATAAAACAAATGTTTTTACCATTTCCGCTTCCTGCAGCGACTGTTTGTAAACTTCGAGTTCTCTTTTGGCCAGTTGAAGATCCGTTTTGACAGTCTGAAGTTCCCTTTCAGTCTGAGCACACTTCCTCTCCGAACTCTGAAGATTCGACTGATGAATCGACGAGTTCGAGGCCGATCTTTCCAACTCCAACACCTGATGGACATTACTCAACGTGCTTTGACGACTCAATCTATGAGAAGACGGACTTTTTGGGAGATATTTGGAGGAAGTTGTGTCTGAATAACATGAAGACGTTAGTCTGTGTTCATCTTCGTTTCGCCGGGTTCTCGTATAAGTTCGAATTGAAGATCCAATTCCAGAAGAAGTGGCTTGAGCGCCGGACAGGGAAGAAGAGGAATTTATGGAGTAAATGGAGGTGTTCATGGAGAGTCTGGAGCCGTATCGGCTGAGAGAGCTACCGGGACGGGCTGAAAATGGGATTGATATAGAGGAAAAGGGGAAATTGGCATTATAAACAAATGTTATGTTACTTTATCTGAAAAATCTCAAAATTTTTTTTTATTGTTCTTTACTACAAGGTTTTTTATGCGTCAAATGTAAACGCCAGATAGTTATAAAGCCCCAAAATATTAATGGAATTCACTTATAACACAAAAAAAAAACTAATCAGAAGCTCATGCACCACTCAGAAAATTCCAAAAATCATCCTTTTTGTGTAAAAAAATCCCAAAATCATCCTTTTTTCTTACGTAAATCAGGCTCCATGGAGGTCTCCCGATCATTGTCCAGTTTCGCTTTTTGTTGTTTATTCTCGGACTCCAGTTTGAGAACCTTTCTTTTCAGTTCATCGAGCTGATTTTGCATTTCGAATTGCTTTGCTTTGTGAGATTTTTTCAATTCGTTTATACAATTTTCCATCTCCGTTTTCTTTTCGTCCAACTGTCGCTCCAGCTTTCTGATAGTGTTGTCTTTGACGCGAGTTTGTTCTTTCTGAAAAATAAAACTCATAAAAAAATTTTTGACCTTATTTTAGGTCATTATAGGGCAATAAATTCAATAATTCAAATTTTCTCAAAAAAAAATCAAATTTTTGACGACAAAAATTTCTAAACAGACTGTTTATGACTGTAGAATTTACCAGGGCATCTTTTTGGACATTGATTTTGTCCACTTCCTCCTCCAAATTGGCCAATTCCTCCTCCAATTCATCGTTTTTCATCTCGAATTGCCGTTTTTGGCTCCGTTCTGAATGAAGACTGCTTTCCACTGAATTCAATTTCTCCTAAAACCGTATTCAATTAATTGCCTTCAAATCGAGACACTTCTTACGTTGGCCTCGGCCAGGTCATGCCTCATTTCCTTCAATTTTTCCTCCGAGCTTTCCAATCTTCCCTCCAATTTGAAGATAATTTCCGATTTTTTCTCCAATTCCACGCGAAGATGGTCGAGTTCGGGCCGAAAGGTGTCGTATCGA
This sequence comes from Bursaphelenchus xylophilus, assembly GCA_904066235.2. Lineage (NCBI taxonomy): Eukaryota > Metazoa > Nematoda > Chromadorea > Rhabditida > Aphelenchoididae > Bursaphelenchus > Bursaphelenchus xylophilus. Next base: position 4,359,659 of record CAJFCV020000004.1, read on the forward strand.
CGCTCGAGTTCTTCGTTCTGCATACAAATATTCTCATATTCCTGCTCGGCATTCGTTCTCAAAGTGATTTCAGCAGCCAATTCCTCCTTTAATTTGCTCAATTGAGTCGACATTTGGCGTTTTTCGACTTCCAGACGCTCTAATGTCGCTACATTTTCTTTGAGAGTTGTATTTAGCTTCTGAAATATATTGATTTATGAAAGAAAACTGCTTTCCAGGACTTTACTGAAGACGCCTGCGAAAGTTTTTTTGGTGAAATTACAGTAATCCTAAGGTTGCAAAAAAACTCTTTTTTGTTTGCATGGACTCCTTAGACCTTATTATACCGCTTATAATCAAAAATTACCATAAGATCATCAAAAAAAATTCAAATTTCAATTTTCCGCGAAATCTTGGCATTCTGTTGCAAGCACAAAAGAACTCACTAGACACCATTTAGAAGTCAGAACAGCTTCTAAAATAATCCACTCTTCATAAACTCCTTAAAAAAATTTTAATTTCGATTTTCCTGCACAAATTTGGCTCGCATTTCTGACATAATGTATGCTAATAGGATACCATAAAATAATATTTCTTACCATGATTTTGGCATGTTGTTCATCAAACCTGGATTCCATAGCTTCTAGAAGGTTCTCATTCCTTCGCAACTCCTCTTCAACGTCGTATTTCTTCCTTCTCTCGTTCTCTGTTTCACGTTCAATCTGAAAATCAAAATTTTTAATCAAAAAATTAAAAAAGTTTGTATTTTCAGCTAAAAATTCATAAAATAATACTATTTTTGCTGTCCCTAATCTAATTTTGAACAAATCCAAACCCCTCCAAGACGCCTCCTTACCTCTTCAAGCCGTTCCTCAAGCCTTTGATTCTTGTGGATCAGCTCTTCTTTTTCCGATTTCATCAAATCGCAAAGCTGGAATTAATTAAATTAATTTAAATCCCGATCATTTACTACCTTTTTCATGGCATCCATGTCTTTTTCCAGCTGAATCAGACGCTCTTTCTCGCGTTTCATCGGGATTAATTCTCGGGTTCGTTTGAGGAGCTTCATCCACGGCCAAGAATGGAAAGTTATGGCCATGCGGACGTTGTCTTGGATAATCGAGATGGCTTCCCTGAAAAGATTTAGATATTATTGTCTGATACTCAATTTGAGGGCAAAAAAATTCAAATCAACTTTCCAAAACCAACAAAAAATCGCAAATTCTGGACCGTCCAAATTTTCAAAATCTCACCATTCTTTTCGCTTCTCCTCCGTTCGTTTCTGCTCATGATACCATCGAATTTGAGCTTGAAGAAGAACGATGCATTCGGAAATCTTGGCTTTTCTCAAGTCCTCCAGCTAAAATACAGTATTCATCCCAGGCTACAGTAACCCTACTTCAGACAAAAATCCACTCTTGCAAAACAGCTTTGATCTTCCGATTTGGAACTTCTCCAAATCCAAGTTGAGCGCTTCCACCATCTGAACCACTTGCTTTACGGGGCTGAGAGTTCGGTCGATATTCGGGGCAAGTACAATATAACGTTGGACAAATTCGTCGAAGAAAATTCGAGTCGGATAGCCGCGCTGACAAATTCGGAGGCCTAAAAGAGTAATCATAAATATTTTTCTAAATTTTTAGCCATTTTGGATACTGTAGCAGTAAATTTGAGCAATTACTTTATCCTCCACTTACCCTCCAGAACTCCATTGCATTTCAATTGATGCAAAACCAGAGGAGAATCCATCTCAAAGGGTCTTCGACTTGTATTTGGCACAATGCATCGAATGAAATTGCTTTGGGTTCTATTCAATGTGTTCAGCAGCGATGACAATTGCTCTTTGTAGATAAAGGACACTGTAGATTGAGCTAAAGATCCTCGTCTAGAGCTCTTCGATTCGTCTTTTTTGAAGAGCTCTTTCAGCAGAGGATGAGTTGAGGTGTTCAGCAGCTCGAGGATTGAGGAATCGACTTGATCTCGGTTCTTCTCCAGCCATCCGTCCACATTGTACGCAACTTGGCCAGTATAATGTGTAAGGAGGAAATGGTTGGTCGATTTGTTTCTGGAAAGACCTCAGATCACTTCGAAACCCACTTTAGAGAGATAAACTATTCATTTTGACAAATTTCAGAACTTGAGGCAGAATGCCAATTTTGGCGGGAAAACGTAAATTCAAAAATTTTGGCCCGATTTTCATCGTAAACAGCGTAGAAATTACTTTCAAAAGGATATGGCAGCGCATAATTTTTTCCAGAAATTTTATTCCCTTACCTCGAGGACATCTTCACCTTGTTGAATCCGTTTTCTGATGCCAAATTTTCCACCAATTTGGCCAACAAAGTTTGATCGCTACTGTTAGGGATGATGCACTCTTCTTGTAGAAGACTCAGAAGACCCATTGGCTACAAAAAATATTTATAAAACTAAGTTCCAACTTTTATGGAAAATCGAACTTTTCCGAACAAAAAATCTCAAAGTTCCAACAAAAAATCGACTATGAAATACTCAAATTTGCCCCACAAATCTTGGTCAAGGCTTGTACATACGACACATATTGCTTTTTAACAAAAAAATAGTAAAAGTTATTCAAATTCGACCCATTTTTACCTTTTCGATCAGCTCGATGGTAGGTTGAAGATCATCTCCAAAGTCCATTTGATCCCATTCGATTCCCTCATTCAGATATTCATTCTGCTCCTTGATGAACATGAAATGATTAAAGAACTGTTGGAGTTTCTCATTCGTAAAATTAATGCACAACTGTTCGAAACTATTCGTGGACATGATTTCAAATCCGGCCATGTCCAAAACCCCGATAAAATGGCCGGAATGGTTCGAATTCAGACTTCTCCCGCTCTTCTCCACAATAGTTTGATTGCATTTTCGTAGGATGTAATCAAATAGTTTTTGGTATATTATCTTAGCCATGGCTGCCACGGATAATAAACTTTTCTTCAGGTTCTGTGAACGACGAATGAGACGTTCGCCGACTTTGAATGAGGGCTCGGTGACAGCGTCAACAAGACGGGAAGAGCGGACTTGGAGGACGTTTGAGGCCGTTTCGATTTCTAAAATTGAAGATTGTCTGATCTGGCGAGTTAAGGAGAGGGTTAGTTGATTAAAAAAGTTTATGTCACTTGTTTGACACTCATCAGCGGAATTTCATAAATTTTTTCAATTGCAGTAGCCCTTAACTCATCAAAACTTACAGGGGAAGTACTCCAAGTGCGACGCTCAGATTTTGATGAAACTTGGCACAAATTTAGAATAATTTTTTCTAAGATATATGCGAGAATTTTAGTTCGCGCTTTGCAGAAACAACCGAGATTTTTAGATCGAAAGTCGGCAAAAATTTAGGACTTTTTGCCGAATTTCGGCACGAAAAGTTTCATGGCTGTTTCTACCGTAAAGGATAATGTTTCTACAAAAAATCAAATTTTTCCGTACGAAACTGCCAAAGTTATGGTCAAAAAGCGCTTTTCTCTCTGACCGCTCTCCACGTTCAGCGTGCTCTCTCGGCGGCAAAAATCGTTCGATATCTCGGCGGCGCCCGCAAAGCGCGAGCTAAAACTTTCAGGAATTGATATTTAGTCCATTCCCGACGTGTGTGCAAAATTTAAAGAAAATCTGAGCGTCGCACTTGGAGTACTTCCCCTGTTAATAAAACCACCCCTGATCCAAAAGAACTTCCTAACTGACTTTGCAAAATTATCTTACCATCCATTCTCTCCGGATAGCTGACATCCATCCCACTTCTCTCTCCGAACCTCATCTCTCCCAACAAAATGATCCCAATGATCAATTCCACTATCTCCTCGACTGATTTGTCGTCAAAACCGAGACTCTTCAGCGCCGCAACTGTTGCCACAGCATTTTCCTCATCGTTCATTCCGGAAAACGCCGAAGATCCACCTTGATTTAGGTACTTGTAGGTGATGAAACCTGATCGAAGGCCAAGTTTGGAGCGAATATTTGCAAACTTTTCGTTGGCAAAGACCTCGTAGAAGATGTGGAAGTTTCGGTCGCCTTCATTCTGACTGACAACTCGCGATTTCTCAAGGAGATCTGAAATTATTTTAGTTTTGTCCATAGCTTCATCATCCCATCCCATTGCCCCAATAAAAGTAACTTACAACACTCAATATTCGCTGAATTCAACCTCGCTTTCTCATCAAAATCCAGCTTAATGAATTTACCAAGTCTGGAACTATTTGAATTATGGATCGTTCGAGCATTGGAAAATGCCTCAAGAGCAATTCCAGCACTCAAAATGGCCTCCTGAACCCCGCCAATCCCCTGAGATGTGCTTGGAATTCCATTCTGATTCGCTGCTTTGATCAGATATTCGATTATCTTCTTGGTATTTTCCGTTTTTCCCGCGCCACTCTCGCCGCTGAAATTTTGAAAACCTTTGTCTAGTGTAATATCGAAAAATCGAAAATTTTGTAGGTAAGAGTTAATGGATCAAAATGAGATTTCGTGGACAATGTGCTTACGTAATAAGGATGCTCTGATCACTTCCGGTCGTCAGTTTTATCCCTTCGTATGCATTCTGTGCGACCGCGTAGACATGAGGAGGGAGATTCGTCGAATTGAGCTTGGAATTCATATAAACTTCCATCATTTCCTCATTATACAGAGGCACTCGCTTCCACGGATTCAATACAACACAAAATAACCCTGAGTACGTCTGAAAGTCCGCAATTTTGAGTAAAAATTATATTACTTATAAGAGAAATCTTTAATAAAAGAAGAAAACAAATGAAAAGCTGGCTCACATGGATAACTTGCTGCTCATATCTGGACCTTATCGTGTGCAGAGCGCATGCTTCGTTCAGTTCGGTGAGGTCGCACATGTCCGCGCAGTAATGGCTGACACTCGTTCGATGCACGGTGCATTTCTCAACTCGTTTCTGAAATTCGTATTTCACAAAGTTTTTAAAGTTATTTTACTACGAGAAATTATTCTACCAGGCCTTCTGAAGTCGTTATTCAACTTCTTTCCAAAACTTTTCGACAATTTTTTTATTTCCAAAAAACCTGTCATTATGACAGAAAGGAGAAAATGAAGGAATCCGGAAGGCATCACGCTATTTGCATGTAATGAACGTCTTTTACATAAACTAAGGACTTTCGATTTTGGTAAAGTCGGAGTTGGGATTATCTTGTAAAATACTCATGTTTGGATGACAGATTTTTTGGAAATTTTTCTTCACGTTGACAATTGTCAGCTGACAAAATTATGGTGATTTCTTCGATTTTCTGCAAGGTATCTTGCATTTTCATATAACAAGGAACTTTCTTGCATCATCTCTGTATACAGTAGACCTTCGCTATACATTATCCATCAAGTTGATGATCAGGATTTACCCAACTTTTATTTTGATAAATCTTCGTAAACATCCCACAATATCCCCCTCGAAATTACTCATTAATCAGGGCTTTCGTATTGTTTCGTCGTTATATCTGGCCAAAATCCCCGAGGGCTTTGTTCTTTTTTTCGCACCGTGCTAATAAAAGAAGAGAAAAGGATGGCCGTTCTTTTGGTCATTCCATCGATTTTTTTCTTTGTTTTGGAAAAAAATCGGAGGGAAATTAATTGCCCTGGAGGTGCAGAACGATGGGAGACAACTGTTTTTAGAGCCAGAGGGGGATCTACGGCACTAAACGAGCGTAAAAATAACCGCACTGTGCAAAGATGACTTTTGGAACAAACCGAAAAATGGCTTGAAATAAACCCGTACCTGTTGATTGAACCCTTGAGAGTCCCGGAACTTGACCAGTAATTCCCTTCCATAATCCTCGACGACGACGGCTAGCCGGAAAGAATGGACAGAATCGGGAATCCAGACCCGATTCTCCAGTCTTTTCAATTCGTCCTCGATCAGAGTCGGAGGAATTTTCAAAAGCTTCAAGGTATCTTCCGTTGTCATCTTCGCAATTATTTTACCGGATCATTGGAGTGTTTAATCTGTAATTTTACAACTCCTTTTTCTCAAACTTAAGTTTAGGTTGAGATCAGCACGAGGCGAATAAACAAAAAGAAATTAAGATTTGTTACATCCAGATGTTCGCGGCCACGCGACCGTTCTTAGAGAGCGGTTTTAATTCGATTTTAATGGGGGATAAAATCAACATGAAACAGTGGGAATGTCCAAAACAAAATGAACATCTCTTGGTTTGTAGTTTATGGGGGATATACTCTGTAAATCCAATAGGCCGTTTTTTATGACACTCCGTCTTAATTTAGAGCAGATTTTCAAAGATGTTTGCAGGATTTTTAACTCCTGCTTTGCAGAAACATCTGAAATTTTTAGGTCAAAATAGTTGGCGGCATTTTGGTTACGTTTGTTTCTTTTTTGATGTGTAACGCTTTCGACGCGAAATGTGCAAAATGACTCGTAAATCGAGTTCTCTGCAATTCCTCTCTATTTTCCGTACTCTCCGACAAAAATCGTTCAAAAGATTGGCAACGCATGAAAAAAACCCACAATTCTCGAGGAGATCGTGTGTGAGCTAGGCAGAGAATACATGTAAAATTTGAAGAGAATCTGACCGGTTACTACAGGGTGTCCAGAGAAATGTGCCGGAAAGTTTTTGTCGATTTCTTGGCGCTAAATAAAGATATCCGAAAAATTCTTTTTGCAAGATAAAGAAGAATTTGGGCGGTTTTTTGTCCGAAAGAATAATTTTTTCCGCCAGCGCGGAAAGTAGTGTATTCGGCGGAGACTTTTGATCGCTTTTTTGGCCATCACACCAATTTTAAACGCTTTATTATGATGCTGAAACTTCCGGAAATTCTTCAAATTTTTGACGCAATAAATCACTCAGACAGCGACATCGCAATGCGATCCCATATAGCGACTGTACGATGCAGCCTGTCGCTGCAACACCGATAAAGTTCGAGTGCATAGTGCGGAGATTTGAAACAGCAAGGCAAAAGGAAATTTGAACAAAAAATATTTTGTTGTTTTCTGGTGCACCAAGTGGTTTTCTGATGGCTTAGCTTCTGCCAAAGCTTGGTGACAAAATTTTCGAAGGCATACGAAGCCAGCAGGGTGTTCTAGCCAGGCCATAAAAATTGTGTTGGACCATGTCTTATCCGCAGCTGAGTTATAGCCTCCGCCGATTCGGCGAGCGTCCGCCATACCTTCGCCGAAAACTTGGTAAACATGAAAATATGCAAATATCTTTGTTTCAACCATCAAAGTTCATAATAAAGCGCTTAAAGTTGGTGCGATGATCAAAAAAGCGATCAAAAGTCTCCGCCGAATACACTGCCTTCCGCGCTGGCGGAGAAAATGATTCTTTTGCACAAAAAACCGCCCATATTCTTCTTTATCCTGCAAAAAGAATTTTTCGGATATCTTGATTGAGCGCCAAGAAATCGACAAAAACTTTCCGGCACATTTCTCTGGACACCCTGTATACCGAGCATTTCTATCAGAATCACGAAGCCCAAATCCTTGAAAAAGCTTCTATTAAAAGACGATTTCTGAGTCAGTGCATCAGCCGTCTGTTAGGGGTGGACATAGGAAAAAATCGATTTTGAGTTTTTTGCACTAAAATGGCTGTTGGAAGGTGCTAAGCAAAAGCGAACAATATTTTTTCCCAAAACCTTCATCAAGGTATATTTTTTTACAATTTACTGTTTTAGAAGTAACCGCGTCCAGCTGTCGTATCTTACCTTATTGGGCGATGATTTGACGGTTACTGAAGTTTTCGACCCTTGCGATAACGATGGTATCATTATTTTTCCGATTTTCCTACTGTAACATACCGTAATACTGTATCGACCGCTAAAAAACGACCGTAGAATCTTTCTTTCTGAAAATTTCACAGGCGATTTTACGATTTTTGGAATCAGCATAAAATTCTGCTCTAGAGGCAATCAAAAAAAGTTCAAAAAAAGCTGCGACAAATTTCGTGGTATAGTGGTTAGTGGTCGGGACTACCAATCCAGCGACCCGGGTTCGAGTCCGGCTGGGTGCGAATATCGAAAAGAAGTCGGAAATTAAATTTATTGTGATTCAGAGGATTGTATATTTTGCCACGAGCAATTATTAATGTCAATGGTAGCTGGATTCGAGCTTAAAACGGGATTTATATAATTTTAGGGGCTCAATACATAAAAAAATAAAAGTGCTTCAAACCGGTTGAAATTGATAATACTTATTCTAAGGGCTATTCGAAGACACTTTCTCGTTAACTTTTTTTTGGTAGCTTACTGTTCCATGCACTACAGTAAGATAAAGATTTTGTACTTAAGCGGGATTTTCTTCAAAATTGTTGCATCCAGTCTCGAGTTTTTTTGACTAGGTCGTTCAAACAGCAACGAAGGTCCACTATAGGTATACAAAATAAATTTCCGCATCACTTCCAGTGTGTCTTGATATCATCGCTATCTGACAAAACTTCGTGAAATAACCCGGTTGTTTCAAACTGTGCGGCCATAAAAAAAATTTTGTGTGCAAACCAACTCGTTATTAACCATCTCTATCAATATGGCGATAGTCCGAGCTGTCTACGCTCCGTGGTATGCGAAAAATAAAATTGGATTTCATGTCACAGTAATCCATGTTACAGTAAGTTACGAAAAAAGTTAACGAGAAAGTGTCTTAGAATAGCCCTTAGAATAAGTATTATCAATTTCAACCGGTTTGAAGCACTTTTATTTTTTCATGTATTGAGCCCCTAAAATTATATAAATCCCGTTTTAACCTCGAATACAGCTACCATTGACATTAATAATTGCTCATGGCAAAATATACAATCCTCTGAATCACAATAAATTTAATTTCCGACTTCTTTTCGATATTCGTACCCAGCCGGACTCGAACCCGGGTCGCTGGATTGGTAGTCCCGACCACTAACCACTATACCACGAAATTTGTCGCAGCTTTTTTTGAACTTTTTTAATTGCCTCTAGAGCAGAATTTTATGCTGATTCCAAAAATCGTAAAATCGCCTGTGAAATTTTCAGAAAGAAAGATTCTACGGTCGTTTTTTAGCGGTCGATGCAGTATTACGGTATGTTACAGTAGGGAAATCGGAAAAATAATGATACCATCGTCATCGCAAGGGTCGAAAACTTCAGTAACCGTCAAATCATCGCCCAATAAGGTAAGATACGACAGCTGGACGCGGTTACTTCTAAAACAGTAAATTGTAAAAAAATATACCTTGATGAAGGTTTTGGGAAAAAATATTGTTCGCTTTTGCTTAGCACCTTCCAACAGCCATTTTAGTGCAAAAAACTCAAAATCGATTTTTTTCTATGTCCACGGCTGACGCACTGACTCAGAAATCGTCTTTTAAAAAGTCAAGTTTATAGGTTGACCTTTCTACTATACTATAACAAAATTTGTGGTACAAGGACTGAAGAAAATTTCAGAGTTGATCTCCGTCTACAAATACGAACATCAGCGCTCAAAGAATACTATTATATACCCATTTCCGCCTATAATGTCAACTGTTGCTTGGATTTGCAAGATCTAGAAAAACAAGATTATAAATAGGACGGATGATTTGACCTTCCAAAGAACGAGCAATCAACAACAAAACAAGTTGATACTAAAAATAAAAACAGCAAAAAGGCTACTGTAACGATGACTGGTAAAAACTTTGAAAGTTTGTAAACAGGGCTAAAATTGGTGTGTGAAACGTTAACTTAACTTCAGAATACCGCACCTAGGGTCGCTGGCTCCTGTATGGTTTTTTAACAAAGAGAGTAGACGTCCCTTTTCAGGGCCCTAGATTTATCAGCGGCTCAATGGTCTTGGAAAAAAATAGCAACTACTCGGTTAACTTTTTGGGAGCCACTAGGCAGGTCATGAAGATAAATTCGGTCGCGACTTTATGTCATGCTCCAAGAAGGAAGACGGTTTATGCTAATATTTGGTTCGTAGTGAATAGCTCTGTCACTACCCGAAGAGTTAACCGCACTGCCTTCTTTGGCGTCTCGTGCAACACCTTGAAAGACAGCCTACCGCCTAATTTTAAGCGAAGTCGTAATAATTTCTATTGATCCTTTTGGGACAAAATGTTATCACAAGACTGTTGAAGGTGTCCTGACGTTGTAAACGTTCTACATTAGCATTATGCCATTCAAGTTCTAAACGCATTGCATGGCACTGCAAAATGACCACTCAAAATTTCTCTTATTCAAATTCAAGGTACTACACCAACACGCGAGCTGCGAGTTCGATGCCTCTGGGTTTGATAGTACTCTAACCCTACTACAGGTGAGATAGTGTGATACTAGCCATACTGACTTAAGAATTTCTGTGGAATAATGCAAAAAAAATTTCAATAACTTAGTTGCCAACCTATATAAAAAAAATTAACTTTGACATTTTCAGAGCCCCAAAAAAAAATCAGAAAAATCCGATTATTCAAATTTCGATTCCCAAAATTTTCCCATTCAGAATTGCTGAAAATGTGGAGTTGATCAATGAAAAAATGCCTGAGGGAAAAAAGCCCAGGCCGCAAAAGAATGGGGCTGAGAAAAAGGGAGCCGAAGAAAAGGGCGGATCAGGCCGTGCCATCGGCCATTTCCACGAGCAAAAAAAAGCGCTGAGGGCCGATTTTTAAAACATTAAATCGCGATTCGCAACTCATCACTCAAAACACCGGACGTGACTCGGTCATAATTTGCTGGCCATCTCGTAAATGGAAGATAATTGAAGAGCTTCCGGGGATTTTAATGTTTTCAGTGAGCTGTGCATTGAGCCCGGGATCTCATGAATCATGGCTATAATGGATTTATTTGTAACACAAAACGTTATTTGGATTCTCGAAGAGAAAACACGGGACTGGACTTATTCCAAATATTCTTATTTTTAGAAGTGAATTTATTAAAAATGACGTGAAAAGAAAATTTCAGATACTGTTTAATTACTCCTACCACACAGTAACTTCTGTGAATTTTTTCTTAAAATTAATTGAGCCCAGATTGTAAACCATTTTAGGACTTTTTCGAGGAAAAAATTAACTTTTTGCTCAAATCTCAGACATTTTTTAACGCTTACAATTAGCTGACTGACAAAAACTGCAACTTGCAAAAACATGTCAACTTCCGACCTTAAAATCGCAGTGGTTGTGGTTTCTGCAAAGCGCAGAATAAAAATGGTTATCTTTAATCCTATAAATCCATCGTTAAAGATGCCGGAACCCCGACCATTTCCGAACTGAACAAAACAAATGTTTTGACCACCTCAAAGGTGTCAAAAGCCCCGCTGCAAAATATCCGATATCAGACATTTTTTATACATCCATCAGGACCTTCTAAATCCCCTCCGGCAATCGAAGCGTTTTCCGGTACATCCGAACGGACAATCCCAAAGGATTTGATTGATCCGAATGACCAGTGCGTTTTTTCCAGACCCGTGACCTGACTCTTGGCCGAAACGAAAAGACCACTTGTGCCCGGAGGGGTTTTTGTGCAAGAAGGTAATCAAATTAATCATTTTATGCAGCGGACGAATACGATCACCGGGAACTTGTCGAAAGATCGATAAGCCAAGGTTTTTGATACTTAACGCTCTGAAAGTCGCTTGAGCGTTTAGGGGCGCTCTGGGAGAGCACTGTGAACTTGTTTGAGGACTGTGCATTAGAAATACATACGCATTTGAGAGAGCATAAATTTCTGTGCAAGATTCGTAGGTCTTTTTTACTTTTAAAATCAATGAACGGCAAAGAACCCTTCACCGACATGTCGGTGTCGCGACAGGCTAAACCGCATTCATATCGGAGGCTCAAGCCCCACATGCAAAAAGCGCACAAATGGCGCTTTACTTCGTAATCAATTGGACGGGCTTCGAGGTCGCCGCACTGCCGCGCAATCCGAGATAGGCCCAATTTGGATAAGAGGTTCTTTTACCTGGTTGCTTTTCGAATGGGTTCCCCTTTTGAGCGAGGGTTTAGGTTAGAAAGCAAGAGAAAACCTGTTTTATTATTTTTGATTTTGTAAGTATTATTTTGGTGGCGATCAATGTTTTCTGAACGTCGAAATTAATTGTACGGCATTTATCGGAGGCACAAGCCTCACACTCAAAAAGCGCGCGCTGCGCTTCACCTTGTAATCAATTGGACGGCGAAATTACCGTCGAATCGAAATACAATGTTGCAACAGCCAGCTATACCCTTTCGAGGTTGCTGCACTGCTGCCAAATTCGAGCAAGGTTCGATCTGATTAAAATTCATTCTTTTACTTATTCGTTTTTCGAATGGGTTCCTTTTTTATGCGAGAGATTGGGTTAGAGAGCCAGAGAAAAATCTCCGACTGATCTACTTTTTCCTTTTGAAAACTGCTCAAAGTAACGTAATTTATTGCTTCTACAAAAACATTAATTTGAATACACGTATGAAGATGTCTAATGAGCTCGGAAAAAAGATTTCACACCGCAATTCTCAGTTGCTGTGCTCTTTGTTGGCCATATTTGACACATTTTCCAACAATCTCAACGACGCCATGTAGCCGGTCATGTAGTCATCCACCAGATATGGGAGTTTGTTCTCCTTGCAGAACTGTTTCACCAGCTGAGAGCATCGGTTGAGGTTGGGTCGAGGCATTGTTGGGAAGAGATGGTGCTCGATCTGATAGTTGAGGCCGCCCCAGAACCAGTCAATGAATGGGGAGGGATTCATGTTGCGAGTGGTGAGGATGTGGAGACAGGCAAAGTTGTTCAGAAGACGGGAGTGCTCTGGAAAGGCGATGAGATTAGAGTTGAAGGATACGGAGTTAAATTAGTGTGGACATATTCAGGATTTCTAGGCAGAAATTTTATCTGTAGATCGGCAACTTTTCATGGTCAAAAAACGGCATTTCATTTTGAATTTGGTGTAAAACGGCTCTACAAGAAATTGATTTTCTCCACGCAAAATTTGTGGAAATATTGCCATGGCCGTATTTTTCATCGGTCATCACCTTTCATTCTCTATACCTATCTGTCAAAACAGGTACTACACCCGCTAAGTCCTGCCAAAGACGCCCCTAGGCATTACAATTCTAAATAAACGCCTGTCTCACTTCCTCAACTTACCAGGGAATTTCTCCACCGAGTTATGATTGTAGGTAACAACCACTGCAATCATCAACCCCGACAGAACTTGGCTAATCAAAAAGTACATAATGCGGACTCCATTTGAGGGCAACAAGTACAATTGCAAGAGGACCCAAGTCCAGTGTCCCAACAGGGTCAGCTGCTCGATTGTAGCGTGCTGTTGATCTTTCTTGTATTGGGAGCCGGGCGCCGCAAACACATGGATCAGACTCTGCGAAGTCCACGAGAACCTGAGCAGCGGCAGGACAAAGGTGAAGTAGAGATGTTGGTAGGGAATGAACTTGAGGAAGAACTGTTCCAAAGGCTGTTTGTATTTCTTCAAATCATCCGGGACCATGGCCACGATAGGCGCCAAATCAATGTCTCCGTCTTGGTCAATGATGTTGGTGGCAGCATGATGAGTATTGTGCTTATCTTTCCACCAATCCCGAGAGAATCCTTGAACGAAATTTCCAAGGAATAGGGCTCCAATGTCATTTAATCTTCGGTTCTTGAATGGCTGATGGTGACAGAACTCGTGGGTGAGCCAGCCAAGTTGCTGCCACACCATGGCAATGCAAAGGGCGGAGACTACATACCTGGAATTTTAATAGTAAATAAATTGCCGTATGAAGAAACGCTTAAGCTGCTAGTCAGTAAGAAAAGCTTACCATCCTAGATATTGCAAGTAGAACCCTGTAAGCATCATGACTGCGGCTTCCGCGACTTTCCGATAATAATACCATGGCCGCGCGTCCATCAGGCCTTCGGCTTCAATCTGTTTCCTCAATTTGTCAAAGTTCATAACAATACTTTTCTCCTGAAAGATAAAAGTCGTCAAAAATCCATCAAAAAGTCTTGTAAGATCATGAAAATGTTGACGTACCTCTTCAATTGTGTAATCATAGGCCCCAACATTGATTTCCGAAGGTTGGATATGTCCTTTCAAGGTAGGATCTTCTCCTGGATACTCAATTTTGTTGTGTTTTTCAACGAAATCTAACTGCTTGTAGGCTTGAGAAGAGCCTTCGTGGAACGCGTGGAAAATCTGAGTGGCATCGGCGTCTCTAAAATGCACATATGTATTATTGTTTTTACAAGGGAAGTACCAGAGGGCCACGCTGAGATTTTTAGCCTATTTTGGCTTTGGGTGGCAAAAATTTTAAAATTTGATTGTTCAATAGCTCTAAAAAATCGGCAAAAATTTATTATGGACTTGTGGCACGGCAGAGATTTGATGAGTAATATAATAATAGCTACTGAATCTGTCCTTTGATCTTTATATTTCGCCAAAGAAATTGACGGCTATCAGACTGTATGCTGTATCCTTTCCTCACTAGACATGGCTCGTCGGTCCGGCCGACGGGCCGAAATTTCGGCCCGGCCCGGGAGCCATGTCTATTCCTCACAAAGGTCGTTAATAATATTGTAACACCAAGACTTCTAAATATTAATTGCAATTTAACGTCCATTTCTTCCCTTCAACGTCTACTACAACATTCAAACGGCGTTCTTTGCAAGTTTAAAGCAATGGTTTGCACTTTGATCGTTCTCTTCCGTTTTTACTAATTACCAGTGTAATATTTTATCAACATTCTAATCAAAAAATTGTCTTTTTGCGTCTCAAAATGAACGGCGAAATTCGGGGGGTGATCTTCTTATCAGCATGTTCGAAAAGGACGTGCCTTTTAGGGGTTTTGAGAATTTAAATAATCAAATTCACCTACACTTTTTGCGAACTTACTTGTACTGATTGATAACCGATCCTCCGGGGTGTGAAGCGACGAATTCTTTGCTCAGCAACAGCCATTTTTGATTGACCTTAATCCGAATGGATTCCAGCTCCTTCTGCTCGAATTCGAGATCCCCATTCTCTTCCTTCGAGCTCATTCTGATCTTAGTAGAACAGTTGATGTAACCCTACAGACAAAGGACGTAATTTTTGTGTATAAGGGAATAGATAATGGTCAAGGGGACCGGAGATGGTGCATACGAACATGTATAAAGTGAGATACAATAAAACGTTGGCGCAGAAATCTCAAAAAAAGTCTACCGGTGATAAATCATTACAAACAAATAAAAGCCAAGTCCTATGCTTGGTCGCGGTGGTGTTTTGAGGCATTAAAATCTATAGTCATCACTGTTGATTTTCAAATTATTTGATTTGCGATAACCTTTACAACCAAGAAATTAAGATTTATAAGGGATGTCGCTGATTTACAAATTCATAGAATTCCAAGAAAATCAGTTTGGAAATGGATCAAATGGCTCAAAATTTGGTATGAAAATCTGTCGCAGAGTTACGAAAAAATAAATGTTGTTGAACATTCATGTCGTCTTCTTCGAACTTCAAACGGTCAAAACATTTTTCACAAGTTTGGTGTTGTCGCTCAGATTTCTTAAATTTCGACAGCAATCATAGCATATCTCTTAAATTTCACCTTGGTTTCTACTAATCGTAAGTTAATATCGTTGGAAATTATGTCTCCGTTTATCCACCCCTAAGCCCTTTTACCCAAAATGTCCATAAATTAGAGCTAAGCCTCCCGAAACACTCGTTTACAAGCTGCGGTTCAAAAGTAAAAAATTACTACACCACGGTTTAAAGTTTAACGCAAGCCCTAAGCCATGGCTTGTAAATTTTTAAAATAGAATCAAACGAGATAACAAAGAACGCTCCTCTTGTAAAGAAAGTTGCTTCTTTGCATTTTTTACAAAAATAACCCAATCAAACCATCAGAATCTACAGTAAAACCGGAGTTTACAACACAGTCAAAAGTCCATTCCTTTTACTCAAAGAGAATTTTCTCTCAAAAATGGCTGTAAATATTGTAATTTCGGGAGAGCAAAGCAACAAAATTGATGTAGTCGCTACTCAAAATTACCGTAAGAAAAAGATAAAAATTTTTGCGGGAAAAAGCCGTGAAAGTCATGTAAGTGAATGGAAGCGGAGATGGACCCTTCCCCCGTCCTCTCGGCCCCTTAAATGGCGTGATTCCTTCCTTTTTTAAACTTTGAAAAAAAAGAGATTGCACTCTGAAACTTTGATAAAATTTTCCATAAGCAGACCGCCGAGATTACATGATAAACGCAGACGAAACGGGTGTTTTACAAAGTCCTTATGAAAATGGAGCCGTGATGACCACAAAATGGAATGTTACAATGTTCATCGAGGAAAGTGGGGGAAGAAAAAAGATTTTTGAGGCACGTCTAAGGCTACAAGAATGTTAGATAACAGCTCCTACAAGAAGTGCTCTGGACATGCTCGACTGAAAAAAATCGGGAATTTATAAATTCTAATTGTAAGCATAAATCTCAAAGCTTTGCAAACATAGCATAATAGATATAGACGTCTTCCGCTAGTGTTATATCGTTCCTCCGATAAAGCTCAGTCAGCCGAACCTCCGTAGAGCGATTAACACTACACTAACCTTTGATAAAACTTGTACCGATAACGTATAAAATCCCAGGCTGGTAAAGGTTAACGGTCAAAAACTGAGCTTTCTATCATTCAACAAGGCCCAGAAAATTATTAAAAAAACCAGTTCCTTTCTCTACTTACAATTAAAAGTATCTTCAGCGATGATTATGAATGTTGTCTGTACAATATAAATGTTTGTCAAATATGTCTTTGAAATCCCCTCCTGCAACGCCTCAATTGCCATTTTGAGTACCGAAATACCAACTCCAATCCACTTGAACGCCAGGGAATTATAATACTTTGGACTAATTCATAGCATAGCACTCATTACAAAGTCTGGAGGCAACAAAGAACTCGCTTCAAATTAGGCAAAACTGCATAATTGTTGTCTTAAATTCTAATCCGGCGTGTATATTACCACTTACAAACCCCAAAAGTGATTATTTTTTGTACTTAACTCATTAATTGTAAAATTTTAATCTAACTTTAATTTAGCTCCAGTTAACACGGTTTGTATTGTAGTCCCAGAAATTATGCAGTTAGGAAAAAACTTCTGAGAAGTAGGTGTAATAATAACTACAAAAAATGCCTAGAACTGCATCATACGAAGATGTTGGACTGCAACGAAGTATAAACGTGAAAGTAATAATCTTTTTAGATTCGCAGCTTGGCAGACTTAATTTGCAGTTCGCTTAGTCGTAATTAAATCTTCTGTTATGAATATAAGTCCGTTCGCAAAGTCGCTGGAGTGATTCTTATGCAAAAAATGGAAAACAAGGGTATTCCTTGCATTGTAAATTTTTTGCTTTTTGCACAGTGCAATATTCTTTTTTCGGATGTCGACTGAACCCTGTTTTTTTTGCCCAGTGCACGTCGCCGAGACCACGCTTGCAACATTGCAAACGGACTAGTAATTTTAAGTATTTCAAAATGAAAATTGTTACCATGGTTATCACTGTAAAAGCTCTACCATAGTATATCTTGTGACTTACCAACTTCTTCACGAACTCAATTTTACACTCTACGCGGTTGTAGCAATGTCTGAATTGTTCGAATCCGTAAACTTCGTACATTGCTGTAACATAATCTTCTTTCCAGATTACACCAAAATCCTTGCTTTAATTTCTTACTCAAGTACTAGCGGAATTACTTACATTAAAAAGTATTTACGTCTACAGTGTCATGGCAAGTTCTTTTTAAATCGTGCACGTTTTGTTTTTTAAATGGCCTAGTCATGAGGACAACGTTGTGGCCAAGTTTGTTTTACATATTGTTTTTTTTTTTTTTTAATACTTTGGTTTGACCTGTTTGTGGTTTGACCTGTTTGTACATATATACATTTATTTTAGAGGTAATATACATATACGCCATATACGTACTTGCGGCAATCAGCTTAGCTTAAATGTAGCTTGCACGCTGTAAATATGATATATAGCGTCCTTCAAATAGTCTAGCGCGCTTAGCAAGGCCAGTCAGAATTTTCAGAGATCTCCATTTTAGGAGAATACATTAGAGAATACACGTAAATGTAGGAGGTGTCGAGTACAAGCCAAGCAAAATATGTTTTTCGTCTATACCTCTTGAAATGCACTCGGAAGTCCTCATTTACCATGTGAATTTTGGGGTTCCACTTTGAACTGACCTCGATTTCATCTTGTTCGAAATTGCAGGGAAATTAAAATTTTATAAAAAAACAGTTTAATCGCTGTTTGGCCAATTTATCCAAATTCTTGTTGATCTCAATGGTTTTTACACTGTTTTCTGACTATAATTTTTTAGGAGTCCCAAATGTCAGACGCCTTGAAAACCGCTGAGTATGTCGTATTTGGAGTTGCCATTTTTGGAGATCTTTTGTATTTCCTATTCATTCGGTACAAAACAGACCCCGCGATGGATGTTTACCGGATACTGCTGTATTACAATTTGTATGCTGACATTGCTCTAACAGTCCTGTCGTTTTTATGCAAACCGGTAAGCAGTTGCTCCGAATTTTAAGAACTGAAAAAAATGAAAATTTTGGTAGAAATTAAGCAACGTTGCCTTGATTATATACAATGCAGCAAGGAAGATCGTTAAATATATATCTTCCATTAACAAAAATCTTATATATTTTTTTCAGTTCATCGCAGTCTACAATGGCAACGTTTACTTTATCGGAGATACCCCCTTCAAGACCGAAAATCCGGCCGCTTGTTTTATTCTTTTCAGCTTTTACATTTACTGTTTCTATCAGACCTTTATCGTCTGCCCAATGTCATATTATTTCAGGTATTTGGCGGTGTGCAAGTAAGTTCTTTCCAACAAGACCTCTAAAATCATCAAATATTCAATTTTAAATTGCAACAAAATTAATTGTACAAAGTGCAATTTTGGGTCTTTCAGAGCCCAGATTCTGACCAACTGTAAATTCATTGCGTTGGCAATTTTCTGGACTTTAATTGCCGCAGGCAGTGTTACTGTTTTTGCTACATTTGTAATGTATCCTACTGAGGATCGACTGGTTGATTTTTACTCAACAAAAGACACTTTTGACACCACTATTCTTAAGGACATCCACAGGTCTTTTGCCGGACTTTCGAGCTCACGTGATGTAAGTAATTACTATATTATATATGATACTTGTACACTTAGCACTTTAATCAAAACTTTTTAGAGTTCCCTTCTACTACAACTATGCATGTGGAATGGATTTCTGATTGTCGCAACATCCTATGTGGTCACATTCTACTTCATGCACAAAGTGACGTCATCATTTCGAATTAGACATAAGGGAACGAAATGGCATGACATTAATAAGCAAATTGCGAGGGTTATGTTGGTTCAGGTGAGTTTTGTATTTCATTCTCACCGAGATGTTTTTTAACTCTATATTTAGGCAAGTGTTCCCATGCTCCTGATGGCTCCAGCTTACCTAATTCTCTTTCAAATGTTTATTTTTGGAATGGAATCCGATCTGAAGCAATACCTCATGAATGTCCTCATGACCTTGGCTCCTTTAGTCAACCCTTACGTTGGAATCTTGATGGTGAAGTCGTATCGAAACGCTTTGTGTGGCTGCTTCTCAAGTAGTCGAGAACAAGAAGTTTATCCGGAAGAACAAACGGCAGATGAGGATGTAATTTAGGTATTGAAAGAAATGGCTGGAAGTTGGTAATTGTGTAAATAAAGACAAATCCAAATTTAAATAGGTATATTGATTGTATAGTAGTCATAGGAGAGGTATGCTTACTTTTTTGCCAGTAGGCTTTCCTAAAAATTTTAACTTTTCCCATGAACAGTCCGCAAATAAGGCAAAAAATCATGGTCCCATAAATTCCCACAATCTCCAGCCTGTAAAGGTCGTGGGATATCTCAGAATATCTCCTATCTAGACTGCAAATTTCGATGTCTTAGATAGATAAATCCTTGCAATTCCCTTTGAAACTCAGTTGTCGAAAGCTCCAAACACCAACAGTCTACCCATTCCAGAAACGAGTCAAAACGCAACATGCCGTTTCGTTGAAAGTAAAAGTTCTTTAATTCCCCAATTTACTCTAATACATAGACTTTGTATAATGTTGTAACAACGGCGTCACGAATCTAATTTCCCCCCAGGATATTACTTTCGAAAGCACAAGGTTACTGCAGACGTGAAACTAGCCCATTCTCATTTTGATGTTCTTTTCTACAGTAGGTCCTTCAAAATTGAGTTTATATGTAATTGTCTTTTAGAATATTACCAAGTGTTTAGCACAAGATTTAAAATCTTGCTCAGACTACTGAATCGGATTTTTACTGGCCGAAAAGGTTTGTTAACCACCGGGAAGCCATGTCTCAAGAGCTAGAGACTGTGGAATATTTTGTATTTGGAGCGGCGATTTTTGGGAATTTCCTGTACTTTTTATTTATTCGATATAAAACAGACCCAGCGATGGATGTTTATCGGGTGTTACTGTATTACAACTTGTATGCTGACATTGCCCTGACAGTTCTGTCGTTCTTCTGCAAACCGGTAAGCGATTGATCGAATTAAAGTGGTCAACATTCGTATGTATTTGAATGAAATCTGACTTTAATTAAATCCTCATAATCTCAAAGAATCCTTATCACTATAAAAAGCACATTTTAGATAGTTATTATATACAATGCAAACTTCTACATTATCGGCGAGACGCCTTTCAAGATCGCAGATCCAGTTGGTCAATTCGCGATTTTTATGATTTACGTCTACAGTTACTACCAGACTTTCATCGTGTGTCCATTATCTTACTATTTTCGGTATTTAGCCGTCTGTCGGTAAGCTTAGCATATTTTTCCATCCAAATTATTAATATTTAGAGCAAAAGTGGTGACCAACTTGAAGTTCGTAGCGCTGGCTGTATTCTGGACATTCATCGGCTCCGGCAGTATGCTCATTTTCTGTTATGTTGTGCTATATCCAACTGACGAGCGGCTGGAGGAGTTCTACTTCATGAGGAGTGAATTTAATTCGACAATTCTGCGGGATGGCAAAAATATACTCGCAGGACTAACAAGTTCAAACGATGTAGGTCCAATAATGATGCACACATGTATGTAGGGAGCATTAAACATGGCAAAAATATATACAAGACGGCTCTTTTACAGGTTTTCTGACAAGACATTTCGACGTCCTTGAGCGGATGTATGGCTGTGGTGTACAGGGATTCATGTATTTGAGAAAGTTGTCAAAAATGAGAAGCCTTTGCATGAATAGCTTTCCGGGAAATCGATTTTTAAATCAACGATGCTGATAAAAACAGAGCCACGACGGGGTTTCAATGTTAGAATTCAGGAAAATTTTGTAATTTTTGATTTCTCATCAAAGTCGGGTTTGCTTGCCATCTTACTCATTGAGTGATACTATTGTAAAAATGCGTTTAGTATATCCATCATAGAGTGATAAACACCTTATGAGAGTAATTAGCTTCAAAATGCTGACAACGTTTGGTAGAGCACCGTTTTTCCGAAAACGTCTAAATGGAGGTCGATTATCCCTGGCCGAGTGTCTAACTTCTGGTCATTGTTTCTTCATTTTCCGCAAAGCTTGGGTGTAATCCTTTTAAAGCCTAAGACAACATGCCTCCTTGTTTTGCTTAGACTGCTTGTTATGTCTCTGCAGCAGCTCTAAAAAATTTTAAAATTTTGCCGCGGGAATTGGCGCGCTGACCCGGCAAACTTCCTGCAACCGTATGATTGAAGTTTTTGCAGGTATGGCAAAAATTCTACAGTCAATATGTTCCTTTAGCGCAGTACTTTCATGCCATATATACCTTTTTTCACAAACTCTTTCATGGCAGGAAAAATCGAGAAAAATAATGTCCATTTTTTTGGCACACCCTGTAGTATAAAAATAAAAATGATTAATTTATATAGTGCGTAAATAGCCGTGTTTGACGTATTTATAGTCGAATTCGAGTCCGTATTTCAACCCACCCAAATATTAAGGTGGAATCTTACCAGGAAAACCTTCAAGCCCCTGATTTTAATCTTCAAAAAGGATCTTTTTCAGAGTGCGTTACACAAAACACTTTACATGTGGAATGGATTCACGATTGTCACAATGTGTTATGTGGCCACATTTTATTTCATGCACCAAGTGACGTCATCATTCAGAGTTCGGAATAAGGGAACGAAATGGCATGATATTAATAAGCAAATCGCGAGGGTTATGTTGGTTCAGGTAGAGATTATACAGGGTGTACCAAAAAAATGGAAACTTGTTTTTATAGCTATATTAAACCACTAGGACAGAAAAAAACAGAGAATTTTTTAGTAATAAACTTCTTTGGCTACACCTAACCATTTTCGCGTCAGGACAAATGAAAAAAAGTTTCCATTTTTTTGGTACACCCTGTATGTAGTTTAATCGACCTATTTTGTAATACAATCGCCTACTTTTCACGAAGATTGTGATCTAAACACGTGGTGATGATTTACAGGCGAGTGTCCCCATGCTTCTCCTGGCGCCTTCCTACTTCCTAATGTTTCACATGTACATGTTTGGAATGGAATCGGATGCAAAACAATATTTTGTGAACATCCTCATGACTTTGGCTCCTCTCGTCAATCCTTATATTGGAATCTTGATGGTGAAGTCGTACCGAAAAACAGTTTGTTTCTGCTCATCAAGTTATCAAGAACGAGAAGTCTATCCGGAAGAACAAACGGCAGAGGAGGCTGTTATTTGAGGTTGCAAAAAGGCTAAAAATCATGGTTATCGAACATGACTTTTTAATAAAGTTTGCGGTGTCTCACCATTCACTATGAAAGTAATTTTTAAATGATAAAACAGCTAACATGTCAGCTTTAATTTGAGGTTTCTTTGGACATACACTTTTTTGAACAAGAAATAAGCTTATCCGGGGCAAATTTCGGGGGCTTATTTTACAATTTTCTTTCTGTAGACATGTTCCATCGTATAAAACGACCCCTATGAGTATGTTTTTATACTTTTCCTATATAGGAAATCCCCTGCCGCTTCATGAAGAGGCTAGTGAAATGCAAAACAAGTGTAATTGTGAAGTATCTTTATAAAAAACTTCTGAACGGCCATAAGAGGCTGTCTTAATAAAATTCGTCATGTTTGTTTTCGAAATACTCCTGTTTCACTTGCGTCCTTTTCACGGGCATTCTGCCAATTGTCTCTCTTTCTATAAGATCTCCAAGAGAACGCGAGGCTTTTTGAAAGAGCAAAAAAGATACTTTCGCGAGGTAATTCGGGGATTTTTTATTTTGGAAATTTTTAAAATTTGCATAATATTTTTTGCGCAAAAACCAAAAAAGAAAATGAAATTTTACGATGCAACAGAGCTGTGATTTCTTTAGGCCCTTTTTTGACAATTTTCGGGCTTTATAAGAGTCGTCATTCAAACAGGTTGGCGATTTCTGCCGGCGCTTACAAGGGTTGAAAATTTGAATAAATAGCGGATCGTAAAAGCTAAAAAAAAATTTCCAGGTTTTTCAAAATGAGTGTGATGGAACGAAAGGTCGATGTTGCTTGTTGTGGAGGAACTGTCAAGGTAAAATACGCTTTTTTAATTATCCTCTAGCTATAAAACATTAACTAAATATTTTTCGAAAATATCGTTCATTCAGGACGTTGTCACCAGAATTGGAGTCATCGGAATTGTCTTTAGCCTGATCTCAATGCTCGCATTGCTCACAGGAGATCCCTCTTCTGGCGGGAATGTGTTCTATTTCATATTCTGCATCCTGCTCATATACGGTGCAAATTCAAACAAGCCTGGGTACTTTTGGCCATTCTTGATTTATAATGTAAGTTTTAAAACCATGAATGAGTCTGATAAATTTTGTAACTAAACCCTCCTTTCAGGCAATCCTAATTGTCCTCAACATCCTCGCTACCATCATGTTATTAGCGTTACTGATCGCGGTTGCCAATCATAATCATCGAGACTCTGCAGGAACTGCGGCATTTGTATTTTTTGTTACAATAGTTATGACCCTGGTGGCTTGTCTCAACATCTTCTTCGAGCACGTTGTCTATAGATGCTATAGGACGGCTACTAGTAACGACAATGAGTTCAACTCTGTTTAAAATAACTTTGTGTTATCTTGTCTCATGTATACGTAGTGGACGTTTTTGTCCCCACCCCGGTTTTGTCCCCAAGACGGTTTTGTCCCCAGGACGTTTTTGTCCCCACTTTTTTCGAGCCTTTTTGTCCCCAGACCGGTTTTGTCCCCAGGACGGTTTTGTCCCCAAGACGTTTTTGTCCCCACTTTTTTATTTTTTGTCCCCACACCGGTTTTGTCCCCAGGACGTTTTTGTCCCCAAGCTGGATAGTACGATTAAAAATTATGCATTCAGATGTTAATGCTGTTGGTTTGGTGCACAGTACTGCTCAAACAACTTGTTCTTAGCGATTGGTACTGTATAGTACGATGTGGTACTATATAGCACGAGGTAAAAATTAAGCCATAACACGTCAATGCTATGGGTTTGAAGCCCAGTACTTTTCAAAAATGTGTTTTAGCATGGTACTATATAGCACGAATTTGTTTTAGCACAAAATGAACGTCTGGTCAGTACTGCGTACCAAAGCAACGTCATTCACACGTTATAGCTTAATTTTTACCTCGTGCTATATAGTACCACCTTGTACTATGCAGTACCAAGTGCTAAGAACATGTTGCTTGATCAGTACTGTGCACCAAACCAACAGCATTAACATCTGAATGCATAATTTTTAATCGTACTATCCAGCTTGGGGACAAAACGTCCTGGGGACAAAACCGGTGTGGGGACAAAAAAATAAAAAAAGTGGGGACAAAAACGTCCTGGGGACAAAACCGTCTTGGGGACAAAACCGGGGTGGGGACAAAACCGGGCCCAATCCATGTATAATATATCGTCTTATTTTATTTGAAATCTCTTTGTTTCACTGCCCTTTTCCTATATTCGAAGCATTCGCATAATAAGTTATTCAATAAATCACAATTTTGTTTTTTTTTGAAGACGTGTTCCATCGTATAAAAGGCTTAGCAGAAGTCAGGGCGCCGCTCGCGCAATTTGTTTACTTGTTTTTACAAATTTCGAAAATTTTGAAATTGCAAAATGTTTTCGAGGTCCGTTTGCTGTTTACAAACCCATTTGAGCAGTTGCACGGCGGTTTCAAAGATCTCTTTCGTGGTGGGAAAAAAATAAAAAACGCGCAGCTTGCAGAGGAAGGTATACGATGAAACATGTTTAGTAAGAAATCGTACAGTTTCATCAGAAGTGTGATGTAATTGATACTAAAAGAATAAAAAAAAAATTTTCTTGATCTTTTCAGACCAATAATTAATTCAGAGTTCACATTAAGATTTCTAAAATCATCAAATGAAGTGACGGTTAACATGCTTACTTAAATGAATATTAAAACAGCAATCAGGCCGTATTTTAATTAAATAGAGGAAGCAAACCCGTTCAAAGATGTAAAGGAAGCATTAGAACCTATGGGACCAACAATAACCGAAACTTTTTTTAAACGCTGCTTACAGCAATATTGTACATATACTAGTGGCATACCCGATGAACACCAGCTGTGGTTATATGAAGCTAAAATAATTGTTAAATGTTTAATTTATAAACATAGAGATGGAGGAGCACAGTCTAAGCGTAATATATGGTCTTTTATTGGCTTAAGCCTTGATAGTTAAAGTGGATACGGTGATGGTGGGTACTGTACCACAAGTCCTCGCTAATGCAAAATCGACGATGATTCTAAACGATTATTGCTTACTGAGTTGTAGTAGCACCCTAACTCCTCATAACCACCTTTGCATTTGTCTCACGATCAACTTTCACCTACTACAACATGACCAATGTACTTTCGGCCACAGTCAAGTCTCTTCATTTGATCACCTACTTAGCCATGCTGTATACCAAAATATAGCTAAGACAAAGTAGTTTCTAAATCCCTGGTCGATTTTTGACCCGACTGTTTGTTCGAAGGATACTGTAGTTTTTCGAAATTGTCAAAAATCAGCATGTTTTTTGGGTGTCATAACTTCTCGCTCAGTCAATCTTTTTCGACGTTTTCGGTGTCTATCGACTCGGAATCATGTATTTACATATCCACTTCTTCATATCAAGTTCCCATTTTGATTTTTGGTTTTGATACGGTATCCTCAACATAGGCAAATTTAGCGCCACAGACAATTGGTCTCCGTTTCCACTTCTGCAATGTGTTTAATACGTCATTAGATAAAAGACAACTTCTATTTTCTAAATCCCTGGTCGATTTTCGATTCGACTGTTAGTTTAAAAGTTACAGTAAAAAAACGTCATTTTTTGCCTCCGCGAGCTGCGCCCCCGCTTCAAAAAAGGACAAAACGAAGTTCCCGCTTTTCTGTTGTGTGAAACCGCCGTGAGTTGGGGAAGATAAAACGTGAAGGAGAAGGATAATATTTGCGTTTTTCAAGCTTTGGTGGAAAATGGTCGAGGAAAGCTGTGGAATGGGTAGAAAAATGTCAGAAGTTAGATATAATTACAGGTCGCCTTATTAGAGAAGATAAACAAGTTTCTGTTTTGGATTTCACCTGTCTTGCCAGGTGTAGTATAAATTTTTTGTCAAAAACAGGATTCTGAAGGCGTAAAAGGCATCCAGAGCAAGTATTGGATAAAATTCCAATTATGCCAATGGGTTATTGCAGCAATTTTTGATGTTTGGCCACCGTGTTGGTATTGTTTACATCAATTTCTGTTCGAGGAACCAAAATTTTTTATTTTTTCGAAAGAGATTTGAAAAAAGCTCTCCATTTTCGATAGCATCTGCTTTTGAGCAGCCAAATCAGATGTGTTCTCTGGGAAACAGAGTTAGGAGTGAAGAATGAATCATTCAACGGTCAATTTAGCCTTAGGTTTTATAGCTGTTTATGATGTAATAATTCTAGTAAATTTAGGTATACTTTTGCAGTATTTTTGCTTTTTTAAAATACACTTTAAAAAATTTTTTCACATTACACTTTAAGAAATTATCGCAAGATACTTTCCTTTGTTTTGCGACAGTTTTCACCATGAAATTTAGGCTGTTTCATTTTTATTTGACGATTTTATATTATCCATGACCTTTTTCTCAAAAAAAGTGTAATTTTTCGTGTTTGGCCTGTTATTGAGCACGTCTTTAAAATCTATGTTTGTTTTGGGCTAATATTTCGTTTTCAGACAGTTTTGAGAATAATAAATTAAAAAATGAGCGAGGAGTATTCTGCGATGGATGTGAATCAAGTGAATGTTGGATGCTGTGGTGGAACGGTCAAGGTATGAGTTTGTCATCTATTGGTGTGATGCGCAATTTAACGCCTTCTTTTACCATTAAAACTGGTGTTAGAAGATTTATGATTGTTTTTGAAGGAAGCATCAATTCTACATAAAATAATGTTGTTTGATGCTTAAACTTCACTTTTTGTCGAAATTTATGCTAGATATTTTATTCTTACAATCTGAGAAGGCTGCGAAAAGAAGTGAGAGATTTTTTTTTAATTCTCCGCAACATTTTTTTTTTATTATCTATTACAGAAACTTATAACCTCGATTTTTAGCAAGTGGTCACCCGAGTTGGAATCGTTGGATGTATCCTCAGTCTTCTGGCGGTGGTCGAGTTGTTCACTGGAGGCCAATATTCTTCTGGCAACCTGATCTACTTCATCTTCTGTCTCCTTCTCATCTATGGAGCACGTTCTAATAAGCCGATGTATTTTTGGCCTTTCATGGTATACAATGTAAGTTTGTGAACCTTGTAGTGGCTTGGAGTTTTTGTTATGAATTTTAGGTCCTAAACGAGGAGTTGGAGAAGTTTAGAGAAAAAATTGGGTCTTGCCACGAAAACAATTTGTTTTGAAAAATAGTTTCTGTGGGGTTTACAAGGGCAAGATTGGTTGCTACGATAATTTTTGGTTAATTCCAGGCCCTTCTGATCGTCGCCAACATCCTCGCCACCGTCGCTATCATTGTTCTGTACTTTGCCGCCAAGTCCCATCACAAGAAGCATGAGGACGTCGACAATGCCTGGGTTCTGGCCGTGGCCACCGTGATCCTCGTTCTGATCACTTTCTTCAACATCTTCTTCGAACATGTCATCGTCACTTGCTACAAAACGGTCCGCAACAGTGGAAATCTGATGATCAATGTCTGAATGTACATACGATATTTTTGTTTCACTTATTCTCAGTTTTATAATGGTTGCATAATAAATTATTCGTTTTATAAGATGAGTTTGATTTTGTTACCGGGGCGGTTCTAATCACTCATGCAAAATAGGAGCACTTTTCGATCTCTTGGCCGAAAGTAAACAAGGCGCATGTTGAGATGTAAACTGTATATAAAAATTCGTTGAGTCATACTTGTAATTTTGCTTGATCAAGAGAAGCCCAATCCGGTACTTGGATGCAAAACAAAAAAGACTAAACTGAGCTCATTTTCGAGGCCTTTGTTCCGTTAATCTGTTTCTTGACTCTTTTTTCGAAACGCTTCCTCACACTTTTTACTTTACTGGTTCGCAAATGATTTCTTCATTTTCTAAAAAAACAAACGTCGCAAAAATGATGACAATTTGTCCCTTATAAACAGTGAATTTTACTGCATTCTCGGCCAGTTTTGAGGCCAATATCTCATCGAGATGAGGATGAGTGACAAAAACTGTTTGCTGGATGTGAATCGAGTCAAGATTGGATGTCTTGAAGGCACGGCTAAGGCAAGGCTTTAGATTATGGATGGTTTCCAATGTATACGTTAAAAAGTTACCGTTTTTGGGGGGTAAATATTTTAGGGAAAGAAAGAAAAATGTAAATTTTCTTTTTGTAAACAGTACGTCTATTCTGCTGCTAATACAGTTCCAAAAACCTTGAATGACTCTCGAAGAAATAAACCAAAGGCCTTTCCTTCCAAATGCTTTCTTACGTCATCAAAGTCATCATTCTTTAAACCCTCAATTTTCAGCAAACCGCGATTGGAGTTGGTACACTTGGATGCATCCTCAGTATCGTCGCTGTGATTGCGTTGCTCATTGATTGCCAATATTCTGTCTGCAGCTTGATCTACTTCCTCGTTTCCCTTCTTGTCATTTTTGGAGCTCATCTCGACAATCGGTTCTACTTTTGGCCCTTCTTGTTTTATAATGTAAGTTATTTATTTTTTGCTTTTCTGCTATGTTTAGGCCCTCAACTAAGCACAAATAAAGAAACTCACAGTAGAAGTCAACAGCTAATTATATTATTTCCAGGGACTCCTCATCATAGTCAACTTCCTAGCCACGGTCTCTGTGATCGTCTTGTACTTCTCGTCCAGACCTCAGCATCATCGTAATCCGGATGTAAGCGACGCGTTGGTCCTTGCAGCAGTTGCTTTTGTTTTGGTCCTCATCACTCTGTTCAACATTCTTGTTGAATATGTCATTGTCATCTGCTACGGAAAGACGCGCAGCAATCGAGATTCTACAGACGAAATCGCCAGGGTGTAAAAAACTGGTTGGTTAGTTGCCATTCATCTGCCATATTTGTTGAATACGTGTCTAAATAGCACATATGTAATTAGTTGTTATAATTTATTTATCTTGCTAAATCCCCTTGTTAGAAAACTTGAGTAATAAAAGGCTAAGATTGGTTGGATAATATTTTTAAAATTTGTATGGGTAACATACTAAACATGTATAAATAATTATCTGACAATCAAAAAATCTTGCGTTTTCTTCCGCAGTAATTATGACTCACTCTACAACGCTACCTGAACGTGACTAATGTTTACCACCTTCAACGGTTATTTGCTGGTTGCGACAAAAGACGAACTAAAAAGTAACGCCTTTTTTTAAAAGAATAACGCTAATTCGGTAAACTCAGAGTCATAAATTAAAACGATCTTTTCTAGAGTTTGCAACTCTCATAAAATTGAACCTATTGAAGAAGACGCATCTTATTGTAAATTAAAAATGAGCAAAAGTTTTTTAGCAATGAGGGAAACAAGTGTCATCGTGTGCTGCTTCAGCGGTTCTGCTAAGGTAATAACTTCGAAATTTTTGTAGGAGAAGTTATTTTGTTGGACTTTTTAATTAATAAATTGCATATATTCCAAGCAATATTCACTTCCTAAATTCCATATTAAAAAGTCATGTTTGCGATCGGCTAATTCTCCGCCAATGCCAAAAAAATCCTGAGGCGCTGCTGACGTTTTGCCAATTAGCATCGCCAATCCATTGATGAGTTTCGACCGAAAAAAACTTGTGGTTATTATTCTCTATCCTTCACTCTATTTTCAGAATGTTATCGCTACCGTTGGCGTAAGTGGCGCTGTCTTAAGTCTGTTTTCAACCATCTACATGTTTGTGAATCAAAAGTACTCTCCAATATACCCCACATATCTTGTTGCTTGCGTTTTTCTCATCTATGGAGCTCGTTCGGATAGGCGTATTTTCCTCTGGCCATTTATTGTTTTCAATGTAAGTTTGTTGGCCATTGATTATTCTTAGTTTAGAGGTTTCATATTCATCTTCGCGTCGTTTATTTCAGCTGGTCCTTCTTTGCGTCAACGCCGTTGCAGCAGCCCTTGTAATCTCGCTGTTTCGTTATGACAAACACGAAATGCATTACGATCCTCCATGGATTGCGATTGTTATTGTTGTGTACTTGATTCTTTCCGCCATTTTGAACTTCATCTTTGAGTATGTTGTTGTTGAATGCTACAGGACGATTCAGAGAAAATATACATCCGTAGCAGTGTAAATTATAATATATTACCTATGTAGATTTTGATTTTTTTTTTTGTTTTTTTTTCTTTCTGTTCTATAGGATTGATACGGGTACATTAAACTGTTCATTCTATCGAAATGAAATGCCATGATTTTTATTAATTCTAGGAGGTAAAACTTCCAAGTGTTTTGGAGACGATAATCAATTCTAAAATTGAACCAATCAGAGAGAAGTGGAGCGAAGAGAATGGGAACCGCTCATAGCAAATATAGAACATCAACGAGGCTTCTAAATGGATTCTTCGTATCAAAAACTGTAACAAACGAGTTCGTCGTTCTCAAAAATAACCCCTGTGAACAGACAAGATGACATCTAATTGTGCAACATGAAAAGTTCAAATGTTCTTCCTATAGGAAGAAGAATTATAATTCTTCTTTCTGATACGGTAAGGGAACATATATTTTCCAAAACATTTTTTCTCGCTTGAAAGCTTATATTGGCCGATGTTTCTGTGAAAATACCCTGCAGTTAGTAGTAAGTATGAGTCATCAAGTACTAGTCCGTTCGTAAAGTCGCTGGAATGATTTCGGCGACGTGCACTGTGCAAAAAAAACTCAGGGTGCGGGCGACAGCCCGAAAAAGCCTATTGCACTGTGCAAAAAGTCAAAAATTGCACAGTGCAAACTGAACTTTCGGTTTCGCGGAGTGCATGTCGCCGAAAACATTCCAGCGACTTTACGAACGGACTAGTAACGGATCCCAAGAAAACAAGAAAATTTTAAAGCGCTTCACAAATGAACCTTTTGAAGAATAAGCAGTTGCAAGACAAAAGACGCCAAAGATTCATCCTTATAATGATCGGTAATTGAATTCAGTAAACTTTTTTTTTATCACTTGAACATTAGTAAAATCTCACGACCAGCTGAATCACTGCCACTTATTTTTCTGCTAATTTAACCATGAGCTTGAGCGATGGCTACTCCCAAATGCGAGAGACGAAAGTGGATGTGTGCTATTGCAAAGGATCTGTCAAGGTGCCGTTGGATTTTTGTAATTTATCTTTAGGATATCGCGACTAATGTTGGAATGACTGGTTGTATCATCAGTGTTCTTTCTCTGATGCAACTCTTTACTCAAGAAGTGTATTCTTCAGGTAGGGGTACTTGTGCTTCTTTTATAATAGTATAAACTTTCTATGTTCTTAATTTCCATGGGAGCTTTTTACTTATCAGGTAATTTGATCTACTTTATCTTCTGCCTACATCTAATCTATGGAGCACAATCGGACAAGCGATACTTTTTTTGGCCCTTTATGATCTACAATGTGAGTTAGTGAATTTCTCAGGCATCTGGCTGATCTATTAAAACTTTCTTGTCGGGACCCAACAATTCTGAAATTGGTTAGGGTCTCGACGCGAAGACAACTTAATCTTTGGCCAAAGCGTACTGATGATACAAAGACCCACAAAACTATCCTACGCATCTTAAATTAAATTTCTAGGCGCTCCTAATCATCATCAACATGATTGCCGTCAACGCTCTCATTGCTCTTTATTTTGTGGCCAAGCTCGGCGAATACGACCAAGATGATTCTGTTCTTTGGGCAATGATCGCTATAACAATCCTCCTTGTCCTGATAATTATATTCAGCATTATCTTCGAACATGTCATTGTCACTTGCTACAGAGCACTCAGCCATTCAGAAGACGTCGAGTTTAATCCAGAGAATAATATAAACCCAAGTTTCTTTGCTCGAATTCGTCCGATTCGTGTCTATTAATAAAATTAAATTTTTTACGTTCTTTTGACTTTTGGTTGTCATCAGAAAGACTTGCTTCTTTCGTATAAAATGTCACCACTTTCCAAACAAGATACTGTATGTATGATGACTTAGATCCTGAAAGTAAAATCAACCTTCAACGGACATCCAAAACGCCAAAGCATAGTCAACAACACTGAAACTTTACAGATTACCTTACTTTTGTATTCGTCATTAACCTTTTTTACCTTCTCCCCATCTTTTCTCGATTTCTTGTTTCGAGTTGACGTCCTTTCCAGATGGGTTTGTTTTTTCTTTCCAAAACAGTCACATTTTTTGATCGGCCTTTCAAGCTTGCTAAAAAAACAGTTTCACGTTTCGCGGAAGCTGCTTTGAGATACTAAAGATAGCGGTGATTTTTAGGTTGAAAAAAAGAAGTTTGAAGTTATGGCCCAACCACAGAAATTGATGGAGATAACTGAGCTGAAGGTGGGATGCTGGGAAGCGTCAGTCAAGGTGAGTATGACAAATCCAATCTCGTTATACAACGAATCGGACAAAAACAGAACACTTGATAGAGCCGGTAGTACTTCGTTTTTTGGAGAGTCAATTTAGGGAGACAAAATTTAAGACCGGATTCAAATTCGAGACACTGTTTTGAAAAAAGTCATTGATTTCGAAGAGGTTTACAAGCTGTAATTGAGATATTGTCTGAGATTTGTCGATGAAACATTGGAGTTAAGGAGTGATGATTAGATAAAAACGTTTCTTTCGCAATTTTTGATTTTGCCAGAGTGCTCACCTTTGGCCTGTTGCACCTACTACTGCAAACGTACCTCAAATTTATGCTAGTAAAATATCGAGAAAAAATCCGAGAGAATATGACCGTTTAATGATAAAAACTCGATCTAAAACTCAAAGTTTCAGACTCTGCTGATCCGAGTGGGACTGATCGGCTGCTCGTTGGCCCTATTCTCCGTAGCCGACCTATTGATCCGCGGAGAATGGGCTTCATTGGGTGGGAACACAGTCTACGCCATCTTCTGCCTTCTTCTTATTTATGCAGCATGCTCTGATAACCTGATGTTATTATGGCCATTTATTATTTACAATGTAGGTTGATACAGTAACTGAACAATTTATTCAAATTGCAGGCCATTTTAATTCTGATGAATATAATCGCTGCCATGTTTTTCATGGGGATCTACATGATCGCCAAGTTTACCCCGGACGACAGACACGAAAAGACGGGAGATGAGAAAGTTGAGCCCATCTTTTTATTAATCATTGTCATTTTTTTATTCATCTGCGCATTTCTGAATGTATTTTTCGAATACGTTGTTGTGAAATGTTACAGGACCTTAAGACATGCCATGGATCCAGTGGCATACCCATAGGCAGTTTGCTGTTATTACAGTGAAACCTACGTGCGAGGATTTAGACATTATACCGAGGTTAGAAAAAATGATTTCGGTTCAAAGTCTTTGAAATTTCGAAACAAGCTGATTTAATAAAGAAATATTTGTTTTTCACATCGGTTTGAAAGCCTTTATTACTGCACAATTTCTCTTCACACTGCTCAGCATGAAAAATTAGGGGAGTCGGTTAGAGAAAACGGGGTTTTGATCATAATTCGGGAGTTTCGGGAAGAGAAAGTTCATTTTTTGCCGAAATGCTGCCGCATTTGACAAAAACTGACAAAAGGGTTTTCCGAAGGTTACACAGGGCTAAAAATAACGTACTTCTCCAAAAAATATTACTTTTGACAATCCGCAAAATCAACTTCCATAAAATACGATTCAATTTCAAGTGCCATAAATTTAAAATTGCATAAAAAATCTACTTATCCTTAAATTACCCCCATTCAAGAAATTTTAAATTTTTTATTGCTTTTTTTAAATACACATATACTGCAAAAGTTCAAAATTTTCAAAAAAAAAAAAGAAAAGACACATTGGATGGAACAATATCAAAACCTTTGGTTGATACCAAAAAAGACCTAAAAATTCAAAAAAAAGAAGCTTTGAATAAGTAGACGGGGATGGAATACACTGGACATTTGAGGTATCTCGATGATATTCATGAGTGCAAAAATTTGGAAAAAATCGAAATTTTTTTTTCAAAAACAAAAATTTTCGTCGATTTACAATGGAATTTCTAGTTACTGGGAAACTCCTTTTCTTGAAATAGACACGAAATACGGGCTTATTACACTAGGCTTATTACTGGATCCGGGTTTTTATCATTGTTTTCCCGACGGACTGTTACAAATCTGGCCTACTTATTACAACTTTAATACACTACTCTATACTATAATCTCCTAAAAAATTTATAAAGCCAAAAAAGGAAAGACTTATGGGTCTATTACCTTATAGTATCTTGAAGATATTCATGGCAACAACAACTGTACATTACACTTCATTTTTCACTTCCGAGGGTCCCGGGGACTCAATTGCGGTCCAATATTTGTCCGCTGATGGTCCGGGAACCGAGGCCAAATAAAACAAATGGATCGACACATTCGTAAGGTCGGTGGAGACACTTCCAACAATTTCTTTCTAAAATTTAGGCAATAAATTTCCAAAAATCCCAGAAATAAGGTAATATTCAAGACTAAAATTTACCTCATCCAGCGCAAGCTCACACATTTTTCGTCCACTATCCAACAGGACTTGACCGGAGGCATTCAAAATTACCATTCTGAAAAAATGAAAAAAACTTACTAATATTAGTAAAATTTAAATCCGAAAGTAAAAAATCAGCTGTAGAAAAACAATTAGAAGAAAAGAGTAACTTTTAATAAAACGAAACAAATTAATTACCTATAATGAATCCTTGTAAGTTTTCTAACCGATAATTGGAAGAGTCCATGGTCTCTGGAGAAGTTTCTGATCAAGTAGACCGTTCGGAACTGGCATCTGACCACCAAATCCAGTCCAAAGTCGTATCCCGCCCATCTCCAGCACTTCTAAAAAAATTAAGATTTTTCAAGTTTCAAAATCAAACATTATAAAAAAATAAAGTAAATACTTTTACTATTACACTTTCACAATTCACTTACATTTCCCTCTTCTAAATGTCGTCCCAATCTCCGACAATGGGAGTAAAAGAAGTCGTCGGTAACTTCTTCAGAACTGAAAAAAGAAGACCTTATTCATAGACAACATCAGGGTCACACCTACACTTCATTTTTGTCTTCATTCACCAACAAAGTATTCCAGAGATCTTTCATCATCGTGTCCAGCATGTCTGCGCCGATTAAATGGTCATGTTTTAATTTTTCCATGGTCCTCTTGGAGGTGATCATATGTTGGAAACGGACGTTTTTCAAGAGTAAATGGTACTTGTAGAAGTGATGCTCCGGCTGGGAATTAAAGTATTTGCTGAGATCTGAGTCGGGGCAGTCTAATTCGTTCTTACTTCGTATGTAAAACCACTGAAACAGAAAAAAATCGATTTCAATATGAAATTAGCAAAAACTTCGATAAAAAACATATTTGTAAACGTTCCAAAGACCCTAAAATTGAAGAATAAAGTTCGAAAAATACGACTCACCCTCCTAATCGCATGATACAAATCCTTTTCACCTTCACATATACACAAATCCCTTCGGGCGCACACTTCCACCAAAGTGTCATATGACAACCTTTTTAAAAACGCCGGATCTTGACTGTATTTCCAAAACATCCTCTCTAACAATACCATGGCCGCTTCTCGGGTTGTTTGACAACCATAAGCTGAAGCCAGTTCAAGATATTCGAGGACATTGGAACCATTCATGGTCTCTACCATGACATCATCACAACGCTGGATTACAACAAGCTGAAAAGATAACATTAACAGTACAAAAAGGTTCTTTAATATAATGCCAATACAGCGACAGTTACTTACCAAATTGATCATTGAGGCTGAGGCCAAAACTCCACCTATGTTATCCAAATCAATTTCGATTTCATTTTGATACAACGAAGCAAAGACGTTGTCGAGGCCTAAAATGAAGTGTAAGAGATACAACAAACATCAATGAAAACCATCTCGCAACATGAAAATCGCAAACTCAGAGAAATCCTGACCTAATTTTACCTAAAACCCAACAATAATAATCATAAAATCTCACCTGGAATGTTGACCCGCGAATCCAAGACGTCCAGCTCGTAGACCCTCTTCTTCTCGGCTCCCCATCGTTCACTAAACAGTGCGGCAAAGTAATCGCATTGTTCTAAGTATAGCTTATGCAAGTGCCATGACATTCCCAGAGCTCGTATTGTAACATCGGACTTGGCACCTTCGAGGAAAAGTTTCTGATATATGTATTTAGGAGTATCGAGTTTGGCACGCTTTACCACTGGCTCTGGAGTTTTGAACTCACATTCAGAGCAGTCAGTGGTTAACTTCCGACGTCGCGAAGTCTGCCGTATTGGAGTTAGGGAGCTGGGCTGAAGATCAATATTTACTATGAGAACTAAAAGAATACGGGTCTAAATCGTTTGCAGTGGAGACCAGATTAGGGGCAAGTATTAGCCTTTATACTAGGCGTTTTTATACTGGACAAGGTAGGCTTAAATGAAAATTTTTTGAAATTTCAAGGGAAAATCGGCGAATGATCCACCCAGCATGTGCATGATGTCAACACAGACCTAAGCACATAATCCCGAATGCAAAAATCCTCACCTGAGCTTCTCCACTTTCCTCTAACGTCGTCGATGAAGTTGACGGACCTGATATTCCATTTCGTCTTGGCGTTCCCAATGGAAGTATATTGCTATACGAGTTTCCCATTATGCTTACTGCTATCACTACCTCTATTTGAACTTCTATAGCATTTACGACTGAAAGAATACGAACATGATGCCGGTCACGAGGTATGAGGATCAATAAACGCGTGAAGAGCTAATGTCTAAAGCAAAATCAATCCGACTGTCCGACCAAATTGATCGCAAATGACCGGAATGATGTTCTTGGAATGCCCCCGATTGCTTTGTTGGATATTTCGTCGAGCGTGAACAAAATTTTGTCAAAAAACCAGATATTTTATCAATTCGATCAATTTGGGACATTTCGTTTCGCCTTGTTGCGAAGTGTCAAAAGTTTTTTTCGACGGGTGAATGGTGGAATTGAGCGTCGACGTCGAACAACGATGAATCAGAATGCGGAATTCTGTCAGAAGATTTTCTATTTTTTTGCTTGGCCCTCAGGCATTAGACTTTTTTTTTATTTTTTAAAAATCTTTGCTTGTTGAATATATTAGTGGGAATGAAGAGAGCGGGGGAAGAAAATGGTAATGAGTCACTTCGGAATAGATCCGCGACGACCTCCAAATTCTTGTTTTCGAATATTTCGGGCTTCTTTTTGTAACGAGCGCCTTCGGGTGGGGGAATTTGGTCCCCGAGTGACAAGGATAACGTCAGTTATTGATCCGCGCGAATTATTCTGCTAAAGCGAGTTGAGAAGGCGTACAAGGCATTGGTTTTCTTCTTTACAAATTTATGTTCTCGTGGAGTATTCGTTAATGATTAAAATTTGATTTTTTATATTGATTAGAATAATTTTCACTAAAACTTATTTATTTTTGCAGCTGATACTCCAACAATGGCCTCCAGAAAGACAGTCTCCCGTCGTGCTCGACCACAAAGGGCTACATCCAACATCTTTGCGATGTTCGATCAGGCTCAAATCCAAGAATTCAAGGAGGCTTTCAACATGATCGACCAAGATCATGATGGATTCATTAGCAACCAGGATCTTCAGGTGAGCATTCTCATTGATTTAATAAAACATATCTCGCACGTTTCTCTAATGAATTCTGACCATATTTTTGTTCCAATATATGGCAAGACACCAAGTATAAGATTAAAATCGGTTATTATATTCGATTCTTTGTTGTTGGTAATGTCCGTTTGCTTTTTTCAGGACATGTTTGCTTCCCTCGGCAAAGAAGTCAATGAAGATTTCATCGAGAAGATGATTGGCGAAGCCTCTGGATCCATCAACTTCACCATGTTTTTGACCTTGTTCGGAGAGAAATTAACCGGAACAGATCCGGAGGAAGTGATTCGAAACGCCTTTCAATGCTTTGATGAGGATAATAGTGGTATGTTCTCCTTTCTTATGTTTTCTGTTTTAGGATAATCTTTGTTTGGTCTGATGTCCTAAATAAGGTAAAAAATTTCAGGGACAATATCAGAAGATCGTTTTCGAGAGTTAATGACAACAATGGGCGATCGTTTCACTGACGAGCAAGTCGACGAGCTCTTCCGCGATGCTCCCATCAAAAACGGTCGCTTTGATTACGTGGAGTTCACTCGGATGCTCAAACACGGAACCAAGGACAAAGACGAGCAGAAGTAAATCCAGATATCGAATATTTACATTAGTTCCAATGTAATGCGCCTTATCCATGTAAATGCTTAAGGTTTTTCACTTGGAATCAATGTAAAACGTGCAATTATCACTTTCGCTTACTGTAAATTTTCGACTTTTGGGAATCTAAATTAATTTAAAATATTGCTTGAGTTGCCTTACTAAATAAATAGTGATTTAAAATTTTTCTTGAAAGATACTGCAATTTATTATGACTAGAAGATCAGTTTAATTACAGTTTTTATTGATATTTACTGACAGGGGAAGTACTTCAAGTGTGACGCTCAGATTTTCTTTAAATTTTGCACACACATCGGGTATGGACTAAATATCAATTCCTGAAAGTTTTAGCTCGCACTTTGCGGGCGCCGCCGAGATATTGAACG
Organism: Bursaphelenchus xylophilus; assembly: GCA_904066235.2. Lineage (NCBI taxonomy): Eukaryota > Metazoa > Nematoda > Chromadorea > Rhabditida > Aphelenchoididae > Bursaphelenchus > Bursaphelenchus xylophilus. The sequence continues at coordinate 4,398,791 of CAJFCV020000004.1, forward strand.
ATTTTTGCCGCCGAGAGAGCACGCTCAACGTGGAGAACGGTCAGAGAGAAAACCGCTTTTTGGCCATAACTTTGGCAGTTTCGTGCGGAAAAATTTGATTTTTTGTAGAAACATTATTCTTTACGGTTGAAATAGGCATGAAACTTTTCGTGCCGAAATTCGGCAAAAAGTCCCAAATTTTCGCCGACTTTCGATCTAAAAATCTCGGTTGTTTCTGCAAAGCGCGAGCTAGGATTCCCGCATATATCTTAGAAAAAATTATTCTAAATTTGTGCCAAGTTTCATCAAAATCTGAGCGTCACACTTCAAGTACTTCCCTTGTGAGTTTAGACCTTATTGTGTGGGGTTCTTGGAGATGAAGAAATTGGCAGCGATTGGGGCATCTGAAATGGAGATTTTCTAGATAAAATACGAGGATTAGAGACTTGCCGAGCTTGTTCTTCTCGATGAATTGTTTCAGGCTGAACTTGGCCCGAGAATTTGGCTTTGGAACCGAGATCCGACGACCTTGATGTTCGAAGAGAACGATCAAATAGCGATGGTCTCCGGTTCGTGGCTGAGGAGCCGGAGATCCATAGGGCTGTTGGTGTTGACCTGAATGTAGTTTTAGCAAAATTTAATGTTATTATAAGCCATAAATTCGATATTACTGGGGTGTATGGCTACTATAATATATTTTTTACCTCCATTGATTCCCTCTTGAATGTTGCTGGCAGGGATGTTGGCGACAAGCCAATGAAGCCATTCAGCGACTGAGGGATTCTTCCGGGAGAGATTGTCGGGGTCTAAAATTGAGTTCAAATACATTGGAAATCATTTTATATGTATGTATACTATAATATAAAATGACCTACCAATCATAACCAAAGAGAATGTGGACTCAGGATCGACATTTAGGGTTACCCTGGGGGCATTCTTCAAATGATGCATAGCGATTTCTTGTCCTGGGGTGACTTTGATTCCCGCAAATTGCACCTGAAATTTAGCTTTAAAGGAAAAATCATAATTTTGAAATTTTAATAAAAGTTCTAAAATACGGATGTTTATTACAGCAAATTTTGTTTTGAAAAGCTTTTCAAAATACACAATATTTAATGTCACCTTTTAAAAATTTTTGTTGTGGTATAATCGATATTACAGTAGGAAAAATTGATGACTTACGTTTAAAAGTTGTTGTGGCGGAACTGGCAAGGGGTTGGGGATCAGCTCAGCGGCTTGAAGGGCGGCGGCGATATCTCCCATGACTTCTAAAATACGCTTTAATTTTTTTGCTTTTCAATATCAAAAAATTATGCGTTGAAAGGGTTCGTATTTTACAAAAAAAAAATAACAATTTTTTAAAAGTTCTGGAGAAGACTTTGTCCCAGAAATCTTCCCAGTCAAACTGAAGATAATTCGAATTCCGGGCCAGTTTAAAAAACGAACATCTGGGGGAAATATTGGGATTGCGTCGAACTTTTGAACGGAAATCCAATAAAACGGAATTGCAGGTCTTTACAATTCAACATTCTCTGCTAAACATGTGTCAAATTACAGTAGGAAACACAATTGAAAACATGGATTTGGCTATGAGATAAGATGATAATATGATTTTGAGGAAGTTTAGGTGCAACTTTTTAAATGTCATTTGTTGAAAAAAGGGTTTTCCGGAGGTCAGAGGCCCGGGGTTAGCCGGTTTTTTAGGTTGAGGGGGTGGGAAATCGAGGATGAATGGAGAATCGGATACTTTTAGATGTATCAAGATGATAGTAAGAGACTTGGAGGACATGAAAAATTTTTGAATATCGGATTTTTGAATAATTTGATGACAAAAAATGCAAAATTGTGATTTGCAGTTTTTCAAGTGTTGCCTACAAACTGTGTCTAGGCTATAGCCAATTCCTGAAAGTTGTGGCTAGCTCGCTGTAAGATGTTCAGCGATATGTGGAAGCCAGAGAGTTGGGGATCAACTCTTTGCGGATTTCATAAGAAAAAATAAATTTTTTGTTGCAATTTTTTACCACAATAAGATTTACAATAAGCGGAAAGGCCATTTTTTCAAATTTCTCCTAAAAAACCTCGCTTATAAATTTGAAGACTACAATTTTGATTTCCGTCATGTTTCCTCAAAAATCAAAAATGGCCTCACAATTTTCGCGAAAAAATCATTAAAAATATTGGAAATTAACCTTTTCCCTATCCAATTATCATCCCTTCTCAAGACCCTCAAGAACAAACAATAAAATCCTCCCGGAACAAGTGGATGTTGTTGTTTACCCTCACCTTTATCTCGACCCGAAACCTTTTTTTCTAAAACATTTGTCAACCGTCTTGTCCAGGTCAGCTGTTTTGGATCCGTCGCCCCCTCAGGGCCTAAATTCAAAGTGATAAAATTGGCAAAAAACTGGGTGGACGGCGGGGGATTTTCAGACATAAAAACTAAAATAAAATTGATGGACAAGGTGATTTGTCAGCAATTTTTGGGAAGATTAGGAAGGTTTTGAATCGAAATATTATATGGTGTAAAAAGTTAAATAAGTGCTTGCATGAAGGTTTAGATTTTTTGAAGATATTCGAGTTTAATTATAGCAAATCTGCGTTTAGTTAATAACAAATTTGCTGATTTTTTGCCTCTCCAAATGATGATTATTGGAGACAAAGAAAGTTCCAGCGAAGAGAGCACTTTATACAACGGTCTATGAGTAATATAACAGGAGCTTACTCAACTTGTTCTCAGCATTTTTAGTTGAACTTGGCCTACGAATCTGATCTTGGAACTGACAAATCCAACACCAACGATAAAGTTCCAAGAGAGCAATCAAACAACGGTGTATTCTCCTCTGTTATTTTCCAGAGAGAACACAACTCATTGCGTACTTGGCAAAGGCTAGAATATTGCTTTAGCATCACTCAATATCAACATGAGCCATACGTTTATAACCACTGATGCACCTACGATATAGTTAGTTATTTTGAAACTTACAGGGGAAGTACTCCAAGTGCGACGCTCAGATTTTGATGAAATCTTGGCACAAATTTAGAATAATTTATTATAAGATGTATTCGAGAATTTAATAGTTCGCGCTTTGCAGAAACAACCGAGATTTTTAGATAAAAAGTCGGCCAAAATTAAGGACTTTTTGCCGAATTTCGGCTCGAAAAGTTTCATGCCTATTTTACCCGTAAAGGATAATGTTTCTACAAAAAATCAAATTTTTCCGCTCGAAACTGCCAAAGTTATGGCCAAAAAGCGGTTTTCTCTCTGACCGCTCTCCACGTTTAGCGTGCTCTCTCGGCGGCAAAAATCATTCGATATCTCGGCGGCGCCCGCAAAGCGCGAGCTAAAACGTTCAGGAATTGATATTTAGTCCATACCCGATGTGTGTGCAAAATTTAAAGAAAATCTGAGCGTCGCACTTGGAGTACTTCCCCTGTTAAATTTTATTTGTTTACCTTCAACTTATATCTCAAGGTTTGTTTCGTAAGATGAAAAAGTGAATTGGTGAATTTATAGGCCTCATCTTTCAAAAAATAATTTTTTGTGACTTATCCAGTCTTCATTTGGACTTTCCGAACACAAAAATTTTAGCAAAGTTACAAAGGTTCGTAGAAAACGTTCACCCTGCTGCGTAAATAGCCAAATTCAAAAATAAATTACTTATGTAATAGATGTGGATATTATTTGCGCAGATGCCTTCTGACGAGGTCGATTTGGCCGGATATAAGCTGGCCCGGAATGAACATTTGCAATTTGAAAATGAGAAATTTCGTCGTCTTCTCTCTGTTCTTCCTGGTGGCTACTGTAGCCTGGATCGAGGCCCAAAGCCCTGAGCCGAGCCAAGAGCCGAATGACAAGCAAGAGGCGGAAAAGGAGGGTAAAGTTGATGGTGGGTTCACAGAGATACGGTGGAGAGTTCTAACTGCTGGAGATTGCGGTTTTTAAAGCTTATAGACGACGTGACAACTTCTGAAAATTTTAGCTTGCGTTTCACAGGCGCAACTAAAATATTAAACGATCTTTGTATGCAAAAAAATGATGAAGATTACGAGATTCGAGCAGGCAAAAGGCGGCTCTCGCTCATGCATTGCCAACTTCAGGCCAAGGATTTCTGTTCCTTGTATATCAGAGACTTTGGTTTGTAGCGAAAAAGGAATAACAAGGCGCCCAAAATTCTGTTCTACCTCACATCAGAAGCCTTAATTTGTACAAGATTTCGCCAAAATTTAGAGAAGATTCCTTTCTTGATGACTTCTAATATAAGCAGCTATATATTTCCCGTCGTAACAGAAGAAGATCTTTTTCTTTCCATCCCGCTTTGGCTTCTTCCCTTATTTACACGTAAACGTTCCCAACACATCGATCATTCAGCCAAAGCAAAGTTCACAAATCGCCTTAAAAAAATACTTTTTATGGGTTGAAAAAACTTTGCCGTAAACAGCTATCTTTGCTTTCTAATGTCTTAACTTTATCTTGAACAATAATTGCAGAGATCATCGAGAAACTGAAGCAATTGAGATCCAAGGACGGCGAAGAATTGAAAGACTTGGATTTGCCTCCCAAGAGCGGAGATGTCAAGAAACTGATCGACCAATTGCAACAGAAGTATCCCGATCTTCAGGAGACCTTGGAAAAGTTGTCCAATAATGTGGAGACGTACGATCAGCAGATCCAGGCGTTGAAGGAGGAGGTTAAGCAAACGATCAAGAAACTCCAAAGCGAATTGTTGGAGGATGATGACTAAAGTATACGATAAATTATGTGAAATTCAAAAATAAATACACTTCCGACCTCAATTGATTTTTAAAAATTATTATTAAAAATCTTGACATAAAGTACCTTTCATTATAAAATCAAAAACAAAAAATCCGCCACCAAACTCTTAGTATTTTAATTTATTGTTTGCAATGTACAAGAATACAATTTTTGAGATCAAAGCACCCGTAAACCTTTCATCGTACAATGTGTCTATCCACGGCCACAGTTGATGCTACCACACAGTAAATACAGTCCGCCGACTCCATTTCCAGTATAATAATTGCCATTTCCGTTGGCGTATGGGGCATAAGCGCCGCCACCGAATAATGGGAAGAATTGTTGAGCTGATGACATAACAATCATCAAGGTCAGGAGGACGAGGATCATCAATTTGTTGGACATTTTGGGTGGGTTTAGAAAGTGGTTGTAGTAGGTAGTGGTAGGCAAAAGTTAAAGAGTTGGGAAGGTTGTTGCAGAGGAGTTGTAGCGAGTTGAAATAGAGTTCTAGATCAGATGTCTAGTACAATATAAAATTAGCCGACGATTTGAACTTTACTGCCAAGGCAAAGTTTCTTAGAGTACAGTAGGACTTAGCTGAGTGTTGGTCGAGTTGAAGAGGCGTTGAAGCGATGGTTTGAACCTTCTCATCGACCCTTTTTATTCAAACTTTCCGATCCCACCCCCAGCTAAACGTTCACGGTCCACAACAACTCTACTTGTTCACAGTACTGCCTAAGGTTTACATCATTGGTGAAAAAAGATTTCGTTGTAAAGTTGCCGCCTTCACCGAGAGTCACAAGGAAATAATAAGAGTGTAAAAAACACGAAAAAACTATTACATTCGGGAAAGTGCGTCAACAAACAGAATAATTACATAGTGAATCAGAGGACGTATTAAAAGTACGGGTGTTTTTGAGGGCGGTTAGTCAGCGGAAACACTGTGACATTTTTTGTGTAAAATTGCGTCTTTTATTAGTCAGGGGGATGGGAAGATACATTGTAAACATGAGCATGAGTAAAGGAGTAATTGGATTTTGAATAAAAAATAGGGCGAAGTCGATAACTATTCTGTTTTTGGGGGAGGAGAGTAAACCCCAATGAATTTCAAGAGCCAGTGACTACTGTAACGGAATTTTACTACTTAAGGAAGCTTTTTGTTAGCTCTCATTCTGTTTTTTATCATTTTTCTCACTTCAGTTCGATTTATGGTTAGAAGGTCGTTTGTACCAGGAACTGCTGTAATGTCGGGCTTTAGAAGGAACTGTTCTGTTGAAACGTTACTTAAAGTTGTTCAATCTGTTATCAATCTTACATGAGTGTAATTTGAGACAGCATTCTAGTTAAAAGTTTTGTTTTAAAGTTAGCATCGAATGGAATAAGATATAGATGTCTGTTTAGGAACGTTTAAAATTTATGAAGGACTAACAAGTCTGTGATTACTTTATGATTTATCCCTTACAAGGGATCGGCAAACATATATATCATTTGAAGGAGCATTAAAAATAGCGCACAACGCAAAAAAAATTAGCTGCCGGCGTTTTGGCCGCATGTAATCACTTTCATAAAACGGCCATAACTTTGTCCAAACATAAATTAGGCAGCTAATTTTTCTTGCGTTGTGCATTATTTTTAATTCTGTTTCAAATGATATATGTTTCGTTAAGATTAAAGGTTGCAACTATTTGCCGGTCACTTGTTAATAAAGACAAGAGCTCTATGCAAGTGTAACGCTCAGATTTCTTTCAAATCATGTCACCATGTCCTACGAAGACTTCATTTCAATTCCTGAGAATTTCCGCTAGTGATCGGCGAGGGCTTCGCTTTGCACCGTGCAATTGGCGTTTTTGGCTGTCGCCCGCACCCTGACTTTTTTTTCGCACAGTGCACACGACAAAGGTCAGTCCAGCGACATGCACTGTGCGAAAACAAAACTTTCCTTTGCACTGTGCAATTTCTTTCCTTTTGCACCGTGCATAGGCTTTTTCGGCTGTCGCTTGCACCCTGACCTTTTCGCACAGTGCAAGTCCCAAAAAATAGTCCGGCGACTTTCTGGAAGGACTATTATTTCAAAAAATTTCAAAAATCTTCAACTTGTCCCAAGCCTGTGCAAAAAGATTTTTCGATCGAAAAAAGTTTCTTTCATTTTGTCAAGAGACGCCAATCACCTAATTTGTTTTCCCCGTACGTGATGCTGGTGATTAAACAGTGTAACAATCTCAAACAGATTGAAACCAGAGGCCCGGTTCGAGTGTTCTCATGACGAGTTGAGAGAAAAGACCGCCAAATTGGGACAAATATGGGTAGTGCGGCGTTGAAATAGAATGACGTGAGAGAAGGTGTTGTATGTGACGTTGCAAGGCGAAAACATTACTTTTTGATACAAAATTTTGAGCTCCGAGAATGATATTTTTGCGAAAAATTGAGAAAATACGGTATGTGGGATGTTCACAACATCACAACAACAAGCAAGATCAGGTAATTTCTAAAAATTATTTTGAAATTTCATTTTAAAAAGCGACCTTTATCGAAAAAGAAATTAAAATTTGAAATTACGAAAAATTAAAAAATGATTTTCCTTTTCCTTATTCTCACAATGAAGCGTTCCCGGATCGCCGCTCGAATAGTCGACTGGTTAGAGATCTCGGCCGACCCCGAGAGGGTTCGATTCCGCACACGGTCAGACTGGATTCGTGGTGGATTCGGCGCGAACAAAGATCAATGATCAACCAGGGCAACCTTCGGCCAAGGCCAAGGTGAGCGAAGAAGCTAGCTGAAAAAGGGACTCCCTTCTGGAATTACAAAAGGCCTAGTGTAATTACAGTTTTGGGATTTTTTGTTGAAGAAAGTCATCAGTCTGTCGGGAAAATAATGTTGATTGAGCGACAAGGCGATACGTTTTATTGCGACAAATCCACATTATTTTCCCGACAGACTGATATCCTTATTTTAACATTTCTTTTGTTGTGGAAAAAATATCTTGGCGGTGTTGACAATAGATCCCTCCAGTCCAGTTCTTTGATGCCTAGATTGAATTCTTCTTGAATCAACCGTCTTCAACTTTAAACTCTTTAATAAATGTTGTTTTCGTCAACGATTTGGTTTAAACAATTGAACTTACTCTCCCAAAATAAACTCGGAATCGCTTTCCCTGACGAAAATAGGTATTTTACTGTTAAAAAGGGCGGGTGTAATGTAAAAATTAAGACGTCAGACTGCGACAAACATCATAAAAATTTTCAGAAACGAAAGAATGACGCGATAAAAAAAAGATTAATAGATTTACGGTAAGGTCGGATAGCGAACATATAGTAGTAAAAATAACATCAAAAACAAGAAGATACTTATGAATTGTATTTTCTGAACATTTGAACCGTCGCATTTTTTTAAGCCTTTGATGTTAACATTAGTGTAGAGAATACTTATTCATTTCTAAACGGAAACGATATCGCTTTGAAAACAGTTGCGATTGTTGGAAAAGGCATCTGATTTAATGTCGAAAGTTTACGATAAACAAAAACAACTTTCACATTTTCTTTACTGCGCAATACGTATCAGAATGTATCAGTGTTAAGCTTTATTTGATAGGAATAAACTCGTTACGGTTCTTCGACTAGAGCAGCCGTTACCTAACCAATGGCATGAAATAAATCAAATTGTGTTGTTATCAAAGGATGTCGTTATATTTGATCCTCTCTGAGAGCCTTTGAACATGATGACCACAGATATTTGTGTCTAACGCTGCTTGAACGCCAAGCCTTCCATTAATATTACTTATGAATTAACAGAGATTTTTAAGTTTCAAAATGGACCAATACAAAAGAAATTTTTCTGCCAAGAGCTCTTCAAGTTATCGGTGAAACGCAACATAAAGAAATGATTCCAATTATGTATACGATTTTTATTAAAATACGTCTTTCTTCGCTTTCAAATCGGCACTTTTTAGGGGATTTCCTTTTTTCTTCATAAAATTGTCATATAAAATTTATTTTTCAGTGTTCTTTTATTATCTCTTATTGTAATAAACCACCACATAATTAAGTACACATTACACCCTTACAATTCGCAGACAGCCTTCAAAAATAACTCCATTCATAAACCATAAGTTGATTCCTTATTCCATAGCCTGTTGACAGTCTAGCCCTTTGATTTTCTGAATCTTTCCGTTATTACAACACTTCCTTTTCATCACATGAGAGTGTTTAAACTGTTGACCGTTGAAGGCGGAGTTTTTCGTCGTATAAAAGGGGAAATGGTTTGGACATTCCCATCAACTCAAAGGTCACTTACACCTATTGTTTCAAGCACTATATCTGAACTAAAACATGTTCGCCAAGCTTCTTGTCCTCCTTGTTCTCGTCATCTTGACTACCATGACGTCGGCGCAAAACTTTATGCCACTCTTTGGCAGCTTCGGCGGCGGCAATGTCTACTCCGGAAATGGGGCCAGTGGATTGTATCTGTTGTGCGGGAGTGTCAACTGTGGACGAGGATAGATTTCGCTACAAAACCAAGAGTCTGCTGCAACGATCTCCGCGATACTGGTCAACGATCTATGTACATAATGATCTGAACTTTCGTATTTTGAATAATTTTGATTCTTGCTAAGCAAGATGTAATGAATAATAAATACCTTGATTCATACGCATATTCGGAAATTTATATGTTTAGTGAAGCCCTGGGACTGGTGAAAGAACAAACTCTAGAGTTTCCCCGAGGCTGTGCGAACTCGAATTAGACCTTAGCAGATCAAAAGTCATCGTATAAAAGTTATTGTTGGCATCTTAAAAATCTTAAATGCAAATGCATTAAAAATTGTTAAATTTGGAGAAAAAGTGAATGCAATTAGAAATTAAGGTGTAACATTGGAATCACAGTAAAATTGTAATTTGTAACAATTTCCTAATTGGCCAATTGGCCAAGATCTCAAGAAATCACGAGAAACCCACGTTCCAACCGTCCCCCCGATTCCGTTCACTACAAAGGTCTCGATAAAAATAGCGCCTCCCGTTTCACCGATTCGTTTGGAGTGTAACGCGATCATTTTTTGTTTACCACGGGATGAACATTCAAAAATTGTAACATCACAGAGTTCGCTTTAGAGACCAGTTGACGTGATTTTAACCAAACGGATAATAAGCAATCAGAAGACAGTGGCATTAAAATGTGCGACAAAATCAAACACTTGCAAGGAGATCTGATCCGGTGGGAAAAACCGTACCATTTTGAACCCGGAAAGCATCAAAAATGTGGCAAAATGCATCCCTCTCCAAGTGAAGAAATTTCAAATTTCGTTTTTTGTTTTTTCACTTGGAGAGGGAAGCATTTTGCACATTTTTGATACTTCCCGGATGCAAAATGGTACGTTTTTTGCCACTGGATCACTGTAGTTTTTCATTAGCCTAGACATAAACAATATTCCAGAAAGTACAGGGAATCCGAAAATATAATTTCTTTTATCTTACGCATGTTTTCATTTGACTGAACTACAGCCTCATATAGCCTTTTTGGGAAATTGCAAAATAATACGTTAGAAATGACCTGATCTTGTTTGTTGTCGTGATGTTGTAAACATCCCACATGCCGTATTTTCCCAACTATAGCCTCCGACTTTCCTTCACGTTTTCTGAAAGACACTCTCTGGTGGAACATGGTGGAAATCGCAGCGATGTGGCGGATGATTTGAGTATCTACTGGATCCATCAAGCTGCCTGTGAGTATAACCAGTGACGGAGCGTTTTCCAAACACACTGGCAGTATCACAATCAACATAAAATAATGTCACTCCATGTATAATAATTACATTGCCGTGTTCGTCAGTCCCTTTATATTTTCAAGAATCTCCAAAGCTTGCGGCATTATTTTCCAATAAATTTTTGTTTATAATTTCTTAACACTTGCAGGAAATTAAAGCTGTTGTTGTTACATACTATAGTGAGCTGTGTGAGCTGTGAGATCAACAATATTTGAGCCCCAACTTGAGCCCAAACTCTCTCCCCGTTAACCGAAAATAACCTTCGAAAGACGCGCCAAACAAAGATCTCTCGTTGGTCCCAACTGTAACAAATATCAACAGTTTAACGGGCGCCCTCTCCCACGCCGACCCATCCCTTCCCAGAAGGTGTTTGTTGTACTTGTGACGTCGGCGTCTTGAAACTTTCGCATCACTTCAGTCCCTTCTGATTCGCTTACGTAGCGGAATCAATTTTTCCCGTTCTCAGGCCCCATTTTGGCGTCGTTCTCGCCTTTACGGTCGCACGATGACGGATCGTTTCTGTAGAGCGGGTGGAGATGGATCGCCGACAAAAAAGGTGGTGCCGAGGGTGTTTGAAGATCACGGGAGTTGGAGCATGTGAACCCAGGGTTCACGGCGAACATGTAAACGTGGAACTTTCGAATATGACGTGAGTGTCGAGAAATGCACATGGAGATTGTAAACATTACATTGTAACGGTGGCGTGTGTAAAAAAGGAGCATTCTGGGCTGGGCTTCTAATTGTTTTTGCAATCTATTTATGAAGACTGTCAAGAGATGACTAAAAACTGTTCAACATGCCAAAACGAATATTTTTTATAGGCCATTCTTCAAGAAGCTAGGCTTCCAAGAAATCACAAGAAAATTTGTATGATCTTGAAGTGGATTTAACGACAATAAACTTGGATATCAAATCAATGAAACTGGTCGCGTGACAAAATACAGAGATACTTTGTTTGCAAAATGCCCATGAGTGACCAGCTCTCCATAAAAGTATCGAAGTTGGCAAGATATGATTACTCATATTCAATTTTTATTTTAACCCGTGTTATGACTTTCTCAAATGCATTAAATTTTTGTAACTCCGCATCAATATTTTACATTTTGAAAGTCATCAAATCCTCCCGCAACGAGCGAGCTCAAGGGAGATACTCAAGGTCCGATGATCCTATTGTCTTTTGTGTGTTTGGCTTTGATCTCACCAAAAAATTCAGAGTTCTTTGCCAACGTTTGCATAAAAACCTTTGAATAGAACTAAAGAATTTGAGTAGATACATTGTCATACGTTCGAATCCACTTTAGTGCCATATGGAAAACATACCGTAACCATTCGCAAAACCCTGCCAACCTTCTCCAACTCATACCTCCAGTTGAAATACTCAAAATACGCTCTGATGCCAAAGAATCATGAGACTTTGTGTTTCGTTGACCTGGCTACCGTATCCACTTTTATGGGTCGTTCTCTAAACGGTTTCCGTCGTTACACTTTTAGTCGGTCGCGGGCTGAACAGTGTGGAAAAAACAATTTTTGTGCGAAAATTCCCATTATGAAGGTAACTTTTTTCGATCCTGGAGGAGGAGACAAAGTCCGCATATAAAAGGAGATGGTACACAATTTCCAAACAAGCCCTTCAACAACTAAAAGTCCAACTCGTCTACTACTAGTCGCTATGGCCTCCAAAATGATTGTAATCGTGCTCCTCATGCTGTTGGCGGTACTGTCTTCAGCTCAACAATTCATGCCTGTTTGGGGAGCCCCTGGGTTCGGCAATTTCATGCTGGCCGGCAACCAGGCCGATGGAATGTACTTGCTCTGTGGCAGTGTCAACTGTGGCCGAGGATAGACATCTGCTGCGATGAAATGCACATATATTATGCCGGGTTCCACGATCTCAATGTATCTACATCTACAGTACAACATGTAAATAAATATTGGTTATCAATAAATTTTAATAAAATATTCTGCGACAATAAACAATCAAGTCTCGATTTTGACTCCGCTTTTGTGCTGACTAGGGAAGTGTACAAACGAACCCTCACCAAATGGCAAGTGTTATACACCATTGGAAAGCCCTTGAAAAATGGTACAAGGCACCATTTTCATTTTTTGCAGAATGCCTCAGGGCAAAAAAATATAAACGGTTGATTTGTCCCTTAAGTAGCAATAAATGCTATGGGGCAAAATAAATGTTATTTCAAAACGCTAAATGGTACGTATTGCTACTAGGTTGGCCTAAGAATCATTATGAAGTTAGGTGCTTGCCAGTAAAACCATTTTACATATGATATTTACCGGGTTCAAATACCCATTAGGTGAAAAAAAACACTTCACTTTTTTTTAATCTTGAAAAACATGTAAGTTTGATGGTTTTAACCGTAATCGACCGTCTTCCAGAAAAAATAAAACGTTTGTAAAAGTTTAACGCAAATATTTTCTTAACTGTAAGAACGCAAAAATGGCTTTGCCCAGGCTGGGAACCGAACCTGGCTCGGTTTGGCTTGTCAGCCGGCTCAGCAACCACTGCACTATTGAAACAACCGTCTCCAAAGATTTTTTCCTGCCCGAGAGAAAGAAAGATTGTCAAATGTTTACCAATTTCTTGATTAAAAACCTTGGTTGTTTCTGAAGCGCGCATGCTATAATCAAATTAATAAGAAAATAGTTTATTTAGTTCGCAAAATATCCAATACAAACGACAAGAACAATATTTTTGCTATTAATTTGATTCGAAAGGCCGGATAAGTTTTTGTCGCTGCATAAAAGTGCTGTAGGCGACTTAGACTGGGGGTTTAGACAAGGCGAAACGTACACAAAGACGGAGAATGACTCGGTAAAACCTCTAGAATATAAGTTCAAATTGTACAATCGGACCTTGTAGTTGCTGGTCAGACCTAAAGGAAGTTGTGAAAGGGGAAATGGGATGGATAAAACAATATTAGAAATGGAAAGTAGTCAAGGAATGGGAAGATACGACAGTTCAAGGAGGGAAATTATAATAACGGGTAACACAATTTTTTCAAAATTTTTGATTTCCTTCAATCAACTCGAACTGAAAAATGTAAAGTGAAATAAAAAATCTGAAAAACCTATGATTTCCCGCTCAAACCATCCCACTTCCCAAAAACCACCTCCCTTCCTGGTTAGACAACACGATTTTATTTACCCGGAAGCTTTTAGAAAATTACAGAACGACTTATAATCGAGGTTTTACAATGGGGTCTAGTCCAGATACTGACTCAGCCAGCGGAAGCCTTCGCCGTAGCCTTGACGACGCAGAACTGAGCACATGAACACCTCCATGGGTCGACTGACGAGCTCGGAGCGGGGGATCTGTTGTTTGCCGGTGGTCTGTTGACTGATGCCCAGATAATGTTTGAGATGCTCCTCCGAGAAAGCGTTGGGTTTGTCGATTTTGTTGCCGAGGATGAGGACGGGGGCCGAGGCAACTTGTTCGTCTTGGAGAAGAGAGAGCAGCTCTTCGCGCGACTCGTTGATACGTTCTCCGTCCGCGGCGTCCACCAAGAAGACAATGGCATCCACGGCAGGGAAATAATCCTTCCATACTCGTCGTGCTGCAAGCAAATACTTACATTATTTCCTATTACAATTTATTATCAAATTTTTAACCTTAATGACATCATAATCTAAATATAGACGTCGAAATTCTAGAAAATAATAATCTTAAATCCATACCCTGTTGATGGCCTCCTAAATCGAATGTGGTGAACTTTATCCCTCCCAGACTCAGCTCTTCTGATGTGGGATGCATGGTGGGGACGTGTTGAGCAATTCTGTCATCTTTCAACATGTGCAGTAAGGTCGTTTTACCAGCGTTGTCCAGCCCGAGGAAGACCAGCTTTCCGGATTTTTTCGTTAGACCTGAAATCGGATTGGACATTATAGAAGCCTTCTGAGACGACAAACAACACAACTCCACTAGAATTATGACTTATTATAACAAAACTATCCTTAGTTTAATTGAATTTAATCTGGTTTTTGCTAGATCACTTGGACATGTCATAAGTAAGAAAAAGAACCCGTAATAGCTCCAAAAAACATCTAAGATCGCAGAAAACGACGAGACCCTTCTACAAAGAACCTGTCTCACACCGCAATATAAACTCCAGCTTATCGTTGATCTCCTACCTAAAGTCAGAAAAGAACAAAACGAAAAAAACTTACCCAAGTAGTTCAGGATATCAGAGAACCAACTAAGAATCCAGGACATGATTTGGCTTTTCTGTTCGGCACCGCTTCAACTGTTTTTATGATTTTTGTGGACTTCCCGGCTCTCCGAAACGGGCCGAAAAAGCGGCGATAAACCTGCAAAAATAAACCAAAATAAACAAGGTCTGAAGAAATGTAGCGAAATTCTGATAAACACGCAAGCTTTCTCAAAAATTATATTACACATGACATTTGTAACAGAAAAAAAGACATGCATAACAAATTTTCGAAGACTTTGTCCATAAATAAGAAAAAATCAATAAAAAAGAACAAAAAAAGGCTGATAACAGAGTATCAAATCACAAAACATCGAAAAAAGAGACCTCTTCGTCTGATGCCCTCAGGCTGAAGAAACAATCCCATGACTGGGGAATGGGGTGACCTGGCGTGCAAAAAAATGTAATGACAGGGAACATCGATCCCAATTGAGGTTTAGAGCACGTTTCCAACATGGTTTATGTTTTCTCGGTACAATAGAAATGCTTTTTAGAACTAAGGCATCAAGTATAACACAGATCAAAGAAAAACCTGAGAGCGTTCGGGAAACATCTTTGTAACGTGATCAATTAGCTTTACTTCCTCTACCAGATCAAAAATTTGCGTAAAAGTCCCGATAATCCAATAAATTAGGCCAATCTCCAAATTGAACATCAAGAACAAGATAAAAAAAAACTCGAAAAGCCTGTAGAACCTGACAAATAATTAAATTCTAACTCAGACCATTCAATTACCGCCTGACTATGTACCAACCCTCTTGCACTCAGAAAACGTTTTCGTTTCGGTCCGAAAAACACCGCAACGTCTGTCGAAACGGAAGGAAAAAGGCGTTTGCCGATAGAAATCAGCTGATCTCAACCAAATCATATGACCAGCCACCGAAGTACACATCTTCGTAGGTGCTAGGAAGTACCCAATCTAATTGTATACCGATTCAGACCCTTCGAAGTGTAACTTACACTTTTAAATTTTTGAATTTGATTCAAAAATAAAAAAAAAATATTCGAATACATCAAAAGTCAAGCCGATATTGTCAACGTCTGAATTCTAGCCTTCTCCGGATGATTGGAATCAGGTTCCAGACGAAAACCCTTGCAAAATCCAAAAAGCGGCGAAATCCGAAAAAAAGGTCTGCTCCTTCTCCCCCGAGCGCACTCTCTCGCCTCCACGTGGAACTCTCACTGGATGGCGTTGTCTTTTTCGGGGAGAAAGAAGGGGGAATGGTCACTAAATTGGCCCTACAGCCGAGGGAAGAGGATTTTTTCGAAGGGACTCTAATTAGCGCCCACGGTCTTAGTTTGGTTTAGAGAGGAAAGATCTATGGGAAAATCGATATTCCCGGAGGAAATGAGGCCGATAAAATTGGAAGAAATCTCTAAACGAACTGTCTAGAGATTTTTTACCAAGCGACTTTTGCTGTAAAAGCCAACACAAGTAAACCATTGAAGTCTGATGCAATTACCCAGGGGAGTGCAGACAGATCATTCGGGAGATGAAAGCGAAAATCGAACCGCAAAGGGAAAAGAATGAAGCGCTTGCATCCGTCGTCGCTTGTTTCAACAAAGACCAATATAAAGCAATAGAATCGGAAGCACGAAACAATAAAATATGTGTGTTTCTATAAATTATGCGACTTTCTCCACTTCATTCTCGTCTTCTTAAAACAAGGCGAACAGAAGGCACGCAATAACTACCCAAAGCAAAATAAATGGCAAACATGATATAGAACTTCGAATACGCCCTGAATTTAACCTAAAAGCGTAACAATTCAACAAAAAAAATGCAAATCCGTCAAGGACAAATACGAACGATACTAAAGTAAGGTTTTAGTGGGCAGCTCGTTCCTAAAACGGTTTATTCCGCGTTGACGTCAACCGAGGCCGCTAATCTACCCCCACGTTCGAAAATTATTCGGTATTTGGTCGGAAACATTTACAAGAAATAAGAAGAGAAAAAATATTGATGGATAACATAAAAAGACCCCGAAAATCCGCTCAATAAACTATCAGGAGTCGAACACAGCCTTGGAAAGCTTCAATGCTCTATAAACTAACATTACGAGCCATAATCGCCCACAAAACCCGCCAAATTCCTGTAAGTTTTGTTCAAAAACCCAACCGAACATTCTTGAAAAAAACCCGCACCGTGCGAGAGTGAAGGCGAGAGTGCATCGCACAGTGCACTCGAGAGTTTCCTCCGCTTTGCGGAAGCCCGGAGGGTTTTTTCGTCTTCGCCAGACGGGACCGGCCGCGTGGCGAGCATTAGCTCACTCTCTTCCTCCACTAGAACACGTCGAATAAAAGAGCGCGCGAATTTGAAAAGCAATTTTGCTCGCCATTTTATACGACGAAACCTATCTGAGGGACATTTTATACGATGAAAGCTGTAAAAATAATTATTTTCTTTCTAGAAATCGATGTGTTGATGGTGGAGGTGTATTTTTAGGCTATTTTCATGATTATTTTGGAACAAAAGACAGGATATATCTAGTTTTTTGTATTATATTATCCTAATCAAAATGGTGTCATCGATAGGAGATATTCTGAAGGCCAACTTCACTGGGCAGGTAAGTTGACGTCTAAAATGTTGCTGCCACCTATTCCGTATTTTGTACAATCTTTTATCCTCGTTTTTTAAGATCGTTGGACGGTTATTTACCTTTCTAATTAACATGTACTTTATTCGGACGGTTAGTGGTGAAGTTCTTGGATTAATTAATGTCCGGTGAGTTATTCAGCTCTTTTTGTTCTTAATTTTGGGTACAGACTGAACCTGCTCTACATGACGATCAATTTCCTGGTTTCCGAGCCTCTCCGGAAGACATGTTTGAGTGCCGATTTGACTGTGAAGGATTCCATGGTCTATGCGTGGATAAGGTAAGATTATTTCTTGTCTGAAGAAGGCCGCTTTGAAGTTTTACGTTCACTAGAGAAGAAGAATGATCTTACAGATGTAACAATCAATTTTACTTTATCTACGATTACTTTTAGCCCGATATTAGCGATTCCGATCGCCTTACTTCTGTCGTTCGTCTGGACCCTGTTACCCACAATGTCGGCTGTCTCCGAGGCTGATTACACCGTCCTGGTGGGATGCTTTTGTATGGCCTCACTTATGGAAAGTCTGGCCGAGCCTCTGGCTATTTTAGCAATGAAAAACGGGCAAAACAATCTGTTCGCGTTCTCCCAATCATTCTTGCTCATTTCCAACAAGTTTGTGGCCTTATTTTTGATTCTTGCGGGTGTATCTTCAACAACAGCACTGTGTTGTGGACAGGTAAGGGGTTATTGTGACATTCCGTAAGGTCCTACATTAAAAATCAAATGATTTTTGACTGAAATAGGATTTCTGTCATGTGTGACATCTAAAATAAGGTGTTTAATGGAATTTTTGTTTGCTCTAAGAACGATTGAAGGTCTCTAAATTATGCTTATGATATTTTCAGCTGTTTGGATCTCTTATCTACACATTACTGCTCTACTTCTCCTTCATCCGCGCCTATTTCCGCAAAGAATTGGACTTTTGGCCATTTATGCAGATGGTGCCAAAATACGAGCTCAAGTACCTCAGGTTACTGGCTACCCTGTTACTGCATTCAGCTCAGAAGCAAGTTCTTACTGATGGATCAGCTTACGTGATGACTTTCACCAAACAATTAAGTTTAAGCGAGCAAGGTAAGTATCTAGTGTAATATAACATAACTCGAAATTCCAATATTTCAACCATAATGTTTTAGCGGCATACGATGCGATAGAGCGTCTGGGATCATTGGTTGTAAGGATTGTGCTCAGGCCGTTGGAAGAGAGCTGTGCCGTTTATTTTTCATCGCGATTGGAGAGAAGTCAAGCTGCTTCTGTGCCCAGGCCGTTAATTGAATTCTTCCAAGCATTGTTGCGGAATATTTTCACACTTGGAATGGTGGTTTGTGTATTTGCAATCCCGTATTCATCGATTGCTGTTCAGATTTATGGAGGTCAGTGATGGATAATATAGTTGGTATATACCGGACTGTCGGAGATTCAATTTAAAGTATTTTTACATCGTATTGTTCCAGGTGAACTCCTTAAACAGAACCGCGGAGCCTTCATCCTCACCTTATACGCCTTTTATCTGCTGTCGATGGCTATGAACGGTCTTCTCGAATGCTTCGCCTTCGCTGCAATGTCATCGGAAGGCATCTTAAAACACACAAAGTTCCTTTTCATATCCTCCCTGATCCATTTGGCCCTCAACATCGGCCTCATGCATTATATTGGAGCTCCGGGCTTTGTTATCGCCAACATTGCCAATTCCCTTCTCAGAGCCGGCTATAATTGGATGTATATCGCACAAATGCGTGGGCTGAACAACGAGATATTTAGCATCTGGAAAGTACTTCCTGACTGGAATGTGTTTACTCAGATGTTTATGAGCTTAGTTGTGACAACGCTCAGCGGATTGGTAAGGATTATATTGTAAATAGTAGGGAAAAATTGCCAAAATTATTTAAAATTTTTGAACGATCAGTATCAATGTCTGAAACTTTTAAGATTTTCTTCTCCACCCCCGGCCTCGCCTACACTGGTGCTCATTTGGCCGTCGGGCTCGTCATGTTCGTCCAGATGATGATATTTTTGCTCCAAAATGGCGAATTTTATCAACGATTGTGGGAGAAGTTGGACTAAAAGTTTTAAGTACGACACGTTACGATCTCAACGACAATTTTGTATAATTTAAGCTATATTTGAATAATTTATTACAATAAATATGAAAAAATCGTACAAGATATGACAAAATATACAATAATATGACTGTTAAAGCTTGCGTAAATAAGTCTGAATTGTCCGGAAAATATTCACAAGATGTCGTTATTGCTCATACAATTAAATACTCTATTGAAGAGATTTTTGATCAAAAAAAAAATAAAGATTGACTGTCTACTACAATAACAAAATAGATCTAATATGACACTACTTGTTTATAGGCAAGGTCTCGGCTCTGTAGGCGTTCAGATAGGCGGATCTGATCAGGGCATACGGGAAACACGATTCGAGGAGGTTGTAATTGAGCCAGGAGGAGTTTTTGACAATTTGTTCGAGTAGAATGTACAAGGATTGGTTGAGACGTGACCCGTCGGGGTCCGTGGGGTTCGAGTTTTGGAGGAGGGAGCGAGAGGCGAGCTGAAACTTTAGTTAAAATCATCAAACTTTTTCAGATTCGCATAAAAATTCTGAGATTTTTCACTTTTCTTAAAACACTGATGTAACTCTAGGTTTCAGAATTCAAAAAAAAAAAAAAATGGTAACTATTTCGATGACACTGAAATAAAAGCCATCTCTTACCGCCAAGAATTCCCTCATTCGATCGGGGATTTCGTCCGTTGAATGGAGTGCGAAAACCGAGCCACAAATGGTTCCAATGGCCTTCGCGATGGTATGACAATTATTTTCGGTGGCTAAAACCCATAATTATTACTTTTAAACTCTGTAATAATCAAAAAAAAATCAAAAATTATATTGCACATGGCAACAAAACAACTATTGCATTCAAAAAACTCACTGCAAAGGCTTGGTTTATAAATGGATTGTCGGTTTTTGGAGAGCTTCGGTAGTGCGATTGCAATAAATACCATGCACAGACAGCACAGTTCGTAATGGTCGACCATTTCCGGAGTTGGATGGCCTCGTTGTTGAGGAAGGCCAAATTTCATCCTCAAAACACCGACCAATCCATAGTCAACGTCCTGTTTCATGCCTGCCGCGGCGCAAACTTCGGCGATTTGAACTGAAAATTTTCAAAAAAGTATAACATTACACTTGATTTTAGGTCCTGCCACGATAACCTCAATTCCACCTCCAAAGTCGCTCAGGCCTTGCCGGAATTTTCCTAAACTGCAATAAAATGCCTACCTCTAACTTCTGGCGTTGTGGCTTCCACCAAATCTTCCAGAGAATGCAGTAAAAATGGCATTCTTTGTTTGAGGCAATAGTTCAAAGCATCATAAATCAGATCTCTGAAGGCGCAGATCTCTCCAATGATTATGACTCTTTGCAGGATGGACTCTATTGGTGATCCTCCGGCGGTTGGTGAGTTGTTATTCGTTGCCGAACTGGACGATCCACCTGCATTTGAGGAACCAGAGCTGTGGAGCGAAACTAAAAATAGAGACAAATTACAGTACCATTAAAATTAGTTAAAACAAAATAGTGTCATAACTAATGGAATCTCTTTGATACAAATTTTCTTCCCTATAAATTCTTTCCCCCATCAATAACACTAAAAATTTCCGATTTTTTTTGTAAAAGCACATTTCATCGTATAACTTGTCGCGTATGTCAAAATTTCCAACCCCCCAAGGAAAGCATGGTCTGATTCTGTGACTTACTGTTACTTTGCATGGTTGCCGATTTTTTATGGCCATTCTGGACCATCTGCGAAGCGATGTTTGGATCAGACAAGGCCCGGATCAATTCCCTCATTCGTTCCGGCGAAGAATACGAAACCCTCGCCTCTTTCAACAAATCCCTTTGAGGTTTTTGTCGGATTAACCGCAGAATCTCTCCGATTTGCGATGCCACAAGGTTGATCACCTTCTCCGTTATATACTTCACTCCATAGGGGCCGATTAATTGGGCCAGGGCCCTTAATTCTCTCGGATCTGTGTATTGATCAGCCGGAAGATCGGTGTCGATGGCCGAAATGAATGCCTTTAAGTGGTCTGAGTACATCAACTGGCAGAGCGAGGCCTTGTGGAGGAGATCGGAGTAGAAGGCGTAGTAGATCTGGGAGATTGTGGGATGGCCGAACGAATCCAAGGGCTGAGTTTGTTGGAGAAGGGCGTCGTTGAAGATCTGGGAGACGTTTACGTTTACTGAAAATGGATTTCAATTACTTTTCTCTCCAAACCAACTCAAATATTCCTTTGAAACCTCACTTTTTCAAAAATCATCCCATTAGATCCCTACTATAATATACAAACCCCAAAATTTTCAACTTACAGCAATCGTCGACTCTCTGGAGTGCTGCCATTTCGCTTTTTACATAGTCCAGAACTTCCGAGGGTCGTTTCGGATACTGTCCATTCGGATTCTTCGTATAATTCACCAGATTTCTCATAAAAACCACCTCCAAGTTGTTATGAAGGAAGGCCTTTGGATGGAATAAATGGTCCGTCACTTTGATCCTGGTACTTTGAGAAATGCTCTGACAAAGCTCAACCAGATACAAATTCCTTCTTTCGAGTTCATTCAGATCCGTTGCGGAGCTTTTCTGTCTGTGGGATTCGAATCCGGGCATCTGGATGTAGGGCTGGCTTTGCTTTTTATCGCCGGATTGGAACTGATAATTGACAGCGATCATTTGCGCGCAACTTCTGGGAGATGTCTGATCGGAGAGTTGATGCTCTTCTTTGGCGACTTCATCGAACAATCGGGCAGTTTGAAGGGCCAACTTTTCCAACGAGGCATTGGCCGAAAGGACAGCTAAAACAAGGTAAATTAATGTCTAAAAAGCTCAATTCTTAATTACAAATCCTCCAAAACGACGTGAAATCTCTTCCCCACCTCTTTCCAAGATATGATCCTTCTCTTCCGGGCACATTTCATGCGTTGCATAAGCAAAATCATCCGTTAATTCGGCAAACGCGACTGAAAATCGACTTTGTGCAGGGAAATTGAGGGTATTCTCCAGCTGCTGGTCAAATTGCTGTGGGTAAAAACAGTAGATCGACAAGTCACTTGATTCCTTTATCATCTCCGGGATTATATCAATCATTTTCGTGTGGAAAACGGTGATATTGCAAAGGTAGGCCAGCTCCTTATGGTCGCGGAAGTCAAATCCGGATCGGCGGACACTGGTGTTGGCTTGGAAGCGGAACCAGTCTAATCTGAAATGCATACACATCCATTACAAACCATTTTCAATCAAAATTCTAGATCCGGAGACATTTTATACGAAAAATTTTGCAAACGAAATTTCATCGTATAAAATGTCACCAACTTGCCATATTTAAATCACCATACCTTAGTCCGCTCAAATTGACGTCTTGGTCCTTGATCTGAGCCACTGAGTCAATGAAACATTTCAATAAATGAGCTTCATTCTCCGGTAATCTCGCTAAAATCCCCGGATTTTCCTCGACCAACTCCCTTAGGGCAATCGCATCGTGGCTGTACATGAAGTCGCGGTAATACCGATTAATTATAAGTTGATTTTGAGCCAAAAGATTGCGAAGTTCACACATGAAGTACAAGATTTCGGCGAGATTTCGATCTTGGACAACTTGTTCGAGGGCAGTTCTTAATTTTTTGTTGACATGCACAAGATCTGCGTGTCGTAGAAGCCAAAGCACTTCATCACGCGCAAAAGAGAGTGCCATCCACACAAACAGGGTCTTAGGGCCTGAAAAAATAAAAAATTTTGAAAAAAATTGATCAATTCTATGGTAAGTGATATCTGATGCAAAAAAAAAGATTTTTAAAAGCTGCCAGAAGCGCGTTAAACATTACAAAAGGCCCTAAAGAGCCCCAAAAACCCATGAAACTCTATTTTTAAATTTATTCTTAAATTAACCTACCGAAAAGAGCGGGTTTATCCTTCAATAAGCACGTCATTTCTCTCAATGCCGTTCGAATAAACTGTCTCCTGTGTGCATGGAAAGCGCCACAATTCTGTAGAGCATCTTGTGACATCTGTTTCAGCTCTTGTACTCGTTTGGAAGCTCCCTTTTGCGCTTCGAAAAACGATATTAACCAAGGATACAGAAGTAAAGGCTCATCCCGGAACAACTGAAGTGATAATGAATGCTCCAGGACTTTGTGGAACATCTGTACGACAAAAAGGTCTTGTAGAAGGGTGTTGTGGCACACGGTCGTTCCAACTGAAAAAAAATATATTATTTTACATAACAATTATATGTATTAGACAAAAGTTGATTGCCAAATTGCCTAAAAACAGAAAAACAAAAATAATTTGTGAGAGCTTACATATGATCCACTTGTCCATCGTCTCAATGCTCAAATACTCACAAGAAACCGTATTGGTGAGGGCCGCGAAAATCATTTCTTGTGGTTTTGCTATCAAGGACATCATCCCGGCGTTCCGACACTGCTCCGCGGAGATATTTCTTCGCAAATATATATCATAAAGACTTCGGAGAGCTGAGTGAACGAGCTGAAAATATAAATTCATGTCCTCATCTGCCTAAACATAAAGCTTAATAAAAAAATATTAAACTTACTCTATTGATCGGATTGAAATCCTCCACTAATTTCTTCATCGGATTATCGTAATCCACAACCATCTGACCTAGACGCGGAAAGGACAGCTCTGATCGTTGATTTGACAAGTCATAGGCAGCATTGTACAAGGCCAAGATTGCCTTTCGATCCTCAATTCGAGCCAGCATCAACATCAAAGAGACAAAGCTGGATATCAAGTTCAGGAATCCGGCAGTCAGATCGTAGTTCAACGATATATCCAGAGTAACTTGATTGGCATCCATCTGAGTAAGCAACTGCAGGATATGATCCTTCAGATCAAGGAGTTCAACAAAAGTGTAGTAATACAGAGAAAGATTCTTCATTATATCGCCTTTGACTGCATCTACGTTTGACATGGCACTCTAAAATCGACAAAACATAGAAATAGAGAAGAAACTTACCGAGTTCCTCTTCAAATCCATCTGCGGAAATTTTTTGGTCAAGTGGGAAATCGCAGACTCAAGATTCTTTTCCTGAAGGAACCTGGGCTTCGATTTTGGATCCGCACAAGCCTTCTTGACATTGTAGATCCGAGTAAGCATCCCCAGACTTCGGTCATTCAGTATAATCAACTTCTCCGCGATCTTCATCTGTGCCGCCTCCATCTTCAATAAAATAAGTTAAATTGTCAAAACCGTATAGAAAAATCAGCTTTAAAACCCCGTAAAATTTTAACTAAAGAACCCCCAGCTAGCTTTTCCATCAAAAACTATCTGTTATCTGAAAGATTTTTTTCTGCTACATTATCTATGACTCATCTCTTATAAAAAATCAAAAGAAACAAAACGGCAACAGAATCTGTCTAAAACAATGAAAAATAGAAGACAGAATCAATCTTCTCCAGTCTCGACGAATACGCGCGCGCGGCCAAAATTGGACAGAGTGAAATTGGACAGATTTTCACTGCAATCGTACGAAATGTCAATATTGAACCATCAAATAATTATTTTTTGCAGTGAAAAAAATCTGTCGAGTTTCACTCTGTCCAATTTCACTCTGTCCAATTTCCACGCTCTGTCCAAATTATTTCTGTCCAATTTCACTCTGTCCAATTTCACTCTGTCCAGTTTCCACGAAGCCAAAATAATTTATGGAGAGAAAAAGTTGACGCGCGAATGTTGAGTCAACTTTTTCTGTGTGACCAAATCTACAGGGGTGGTCGGCGGGCCGGGCCGGCCCGGCCCGGCCCAAACGGGCCGGCCGGCCTCAAAAATGGAAATTGACAAACGGGCCGGGCCCGTCACGGGCCGGGCCGGGCCGGGCCGCGGGCCTGGGGTTTTTCCGGCCCGGCCCGGCCCGTCTAAAATACAATGCCAAACCGTTGGCATTCATTGTTTTCGCGCCGGGAAAATTAATTGATGTTGTTATAGTTGCTGTTTCTCAAGTTCTAAAACGTTTACAAGTCTCTAGTTCCATTATAGAACCACAAAACTATCACATTGATCCTTTACTAGCTAGATCAACGCCTTTTTTGCCTCAGTTTAGATCCCGAGCCTGGGCGCAGTTCGCAGAACCCTCTATAGACGGGCCTGCACGGGCCGGGCCGGGCCAGGCCCGTCACGGGCCGGGCCGGGCCGGGCCTGGAAAAAGACTAGACGGGCCGGGCCGGTCAATTAGACGGGCCGGGCCGCGGGCCGAAAATCGGAAAAATAGGGTCTGCTGACCACCCCTGCAAATCTACTTATAATTGGTTCCAATCTTGCTGCGTCACTAACTAAAACAACGCAAAGGCTCTACAAGAGTTCATGAATGAAATAATACTTTTCTCCCCTCGTACGACCAAAAAATATATTATTTATGTTAACTGTTCCCATTTATTAAACAAAGAGCTTCATAGATAACATTGTTAACGTTCCCAACAATCGAACAACGTTCTTAATACTCTAATTCCTCCAATTGTCCCTTATATTCACAAACATCATCAAAGTGTGCCTTGATTGGATCGTCGATTCCACTGATGCTGACCCATAGCCGTTCTCTTTCCTTGTCTTTCTCCACCAATCGTCCTGCGCGGCCTTTATGTTTCCCAGTGACAAACATGACAGGGGTTCCGAGCTCACGGGGTATTACTGTTTCCAACTGGGCTTGTCTAAGAGCTAAAATAAAGAAAATTTTATCTTATGCCAGAAAAAATGAAAATTTAATTAAAACTTTGCTTTCAGACGGCCCAAACTCGCTACCACTTTTCCACAACGAATATTACTCTGCTAAAAATGAAAAAACTTACTATGAATTCTTCCTCTATCGTCCCTCAATTCGCAATGATCTCTCGAAGCGGCATCTACAACGACCATCTTTTGCTTGTAATAATCTCCTTTCTTGTATTTTTTATCAATCATTCTGACCAACAGACTTGGTGCCACCCACATTTCGCTGGTTGATGCTTCTATGATCTC
Organism: Bursaphelenchus xylophilus; assembly: GCA_904066235.2. Classification (NCBI taxonomy): domain Eukaryota; kingdom Metazoa; phylum Nematoda; class Chromadorea; order Rhabditida; family Aphelenchoididae; genus Bursaphelenchus; species Bursaphelenchus xylophilus. Next base: position 4,425,137 of record CAJFCV020000004.1, read on the forward strand.
TATATCGTCATCAGATTCCTCTTTTGGCTTCTTCTTCTCTGGCTTATATTTCTCGGATTTCCCATTTTCCCGGCCGTTCCGTTGATCGTTTTGGTCTCTGATCCTCTTTTCTTCCTGTTCATAGGTCTTTTTATCTAAAACGACATAAATAAAATCAAAAAAAAATTAAATAATACACAATAAATTTTTAGGTTTCAAACTCACTAATAGTTTTCCCAGCAGCTGTAAATTCCTTTTCCGTGATCGCTGTTAGCACCAAAACCGATGTTTCAACTTCCTCTCCGGTTGTTAACCTGACCACAGCCTTTCTGGTAATGTCATCCATGAACTTCAGTCGTCCATAACATCCTTTATATTTTTTATGGTCTTCAATAAAAACTGGGACACCTTCGGCGAGCTGAGGAGCTGGTTCATTCTTATCAGCATCTTTCTGGTTAGGTCTGACAGCTTTCTCGGTGTTCAGTTTGAAAATTTTGGCCTTTTCGTAAACCATGAGCGGAACTGCTCGCTTGTTCGTTTTCCCCAGACCCTCTTCCTTTTTCCAGCCAAGTCCTCGTAGAAAGGCGTATCCAAAATCATTGTAGCTTATCTTGTCGTAATCAGGGTCACAGTCATCCGCTTCCTCATCAGTCTTGGATAGCGTCTTAGCCTTGCTTTCCTTTTCCTGCAGGATAATCAAATGTAATATAAATTTGTTCATCTAGAAGGAGAAAAAAAAAAAGAAAAAAACAACTCACATTTTCAGTAACCTCCATTGCTCCTTCTGATACCGGGACATCCCCTCTCGCTTCCTGCAACAACCTTAAAGTGGCCAATTGACTATCTGTAGCATGTCCTTCTTCTTTCAGCTGCAACAACCGTTTGATTCTCCAATCAGCAACGTCTTTCCGTCGTTCAATCACGGGATCCTTCTTCTTTTCCTTGGGTATGCTACAAAAAGAAGTTTGAAGTTAAAAGAATCGATAAAAATGTATTACCTATGAGAACTTAAGGCAAAACAGTAAAAATAATCTCTTACCCATTGACCAGGCCGCCTTCTAAATGAGTAATCTCCTGTTGGTCGTCTTCATGATCGGAATGAGCATCCTTCCCTTGAACAACATTAGAGACGACTTGCTTCTTGACGTTAAAGGAGATTTTGGTCGGTTTTTGTACCTCGACCTGGTCAGCCATGATTTAACCCTTAAAATTAAAGAAGAATAACACGTTCTGGACGTGATAAGACGAAGCCAACAAAGAAAACGAACGTTTCAAATCAGAAACTATGAAAAAGTCGATAAACTCCGAAAAAAATAAAAAAGAAATTCCAAAGTGAGACCTGACCCGCGATGAGTCAAGTGTCTCTCTGTTACAAATTCTACCGTAATATCGTGAAATACAGCATGTAACTTGAAAGTTAAACTGTAGCATGAATCTATGAACAGCAAAATCTAGCAATTTCTGTAGTGGTGATTGCTGAAATCGGGATTGCAATTGTCATGTAAAAGCATCAGTGATGAAGAAGCCTTTTCTATCAGTTTTTTTTAACTCCATTGTCCAAAATCGGCGTCGTGACACTTGCGGGCAACCAGTATGTTGCGGCCAGTTTACAGGCTGGATTTTCTAACTCCATTTCCAAAACCAATAAAAATTTCCGATTTATATCGCAACGACGATTATAAATGCCTCCAGCTAGTGGCTCCCGATTCATTCCTAACTTTTTTCTTCCAAAGTTCGCCAATCTTCCTCTCATCATTATCAATATACAAAAAAAATTATAGCGGTGTAAACCGTTTATTATTTAGAAACACGGCGATAACAAAGTACACTGTACCCGCAACATACAATATACGGCCAAAAAATAGAAAAGCGAAACAGTCCGGGAGATGGTGGGGATGTTCATCAGTGTGATGAAACAGACTAGTCCAGTTGATGGAATCCACGCCTTAATGGTCGGCCTGATTTGTGGCAGCCTGCGGGAATCCGGGTGGGGGAGGGACCCAGGAGGGCTGAACGGGGAGCGTCGAGTTCTGCATGGCCATTTGGTGCTGATGGTAGAGCATTTGTTGTTGCTGATAGAGGGCAGCCTGATGTTGTTGCTGCTGTTGTTGGTGACTGAGGAGGCTTTGAATGCCGGCGACCAGCTGCTGTTGTTGTTGTTGTCCCAGGCCGTAGCCGTTGTAGATCGCCGAGGCCGAGGGATTGGAGCTGGGCTGTTGGGCGGATGTTGTGACGGGTTCCATCGATTGATTTGTGGATGAACCTGCAAAGAAATTAGAGTCAAGGTTTATAATCACAATCATAACCAACAATAATGCCTAAAACAACGCGCAAAATCACAAAATAACCTCAATATCCCGTTTTTCTCACCTTCGAACCTGACGTTGACATTGGGCAACATAGCCTTAAAGCCTTCTCTCCAGTCCTGCCCCGGTTGTTGAGCTCCATTCATCTGTCTGTACTGTGCCTGCAACTTCTGTAATTGCTGTGCCAAAACGTTCTGTGTTTGTGACTGGCCGTAGAGTTGTGCCAGAGGATTTTGTAAAGTCGCCTGATCTTGAGGGGGCGTTGGACTATGCGAATTCGGGGCTCGGGACATGGAATTGGAATGGCTTGTAGCGGCCATGAGGGCGGCGACAGCCTGTTCGCGGAATATCAAATGCTGTCTGTACAGGTATTCATGCATGGCGGCGTTATACACTCCATTCTGTTGTGCTTGACTGGCCATGCTGGATTGCTGATTCACTAAATTGCTCTGCTGGTTGGCCATGGACTGTTGCTGCTGCTGTTGGCTGACCATATTGGACTGTTGGCTGGACATAGATTGCTGTTGTTGGAGGCTTCCCGATTGGCCGTTCGATTGATAAGCCGAGAAAATGGACTGAAGAAGTGGAGGGGTTGATTCCGACGTTTTCCAGTCCGAATCCAGCCCCGGTGGGCGGTTCTGGATCCTCTCAAAGAGGCGCTGAGATTGTGCTGGAGGTTGCTGATGGCCCGTATTATCCATCATCATGCCCACAAGGCTGTGATGTTGCCCTTGTGGTTGATGTCTGGCATTCGCAAACATCTCTTCTAGCCTTTGTTGGGTCGCGGCATTGGTCTGTGCGGCATTCGGGAAGGCGGGGAGACGTCGATGAACTGGTGGAGGGGTCTCTTTTGGCCTGAAAGTAAAAATCAATCATATTCTTACAAAAAAATTGTATCTCCTTGCCCTCAACTGTCTATTCTATCATAATTTTTGCTCTGAAAACTCCAATCAATGACTAAATTCTGAAATCCGGACAAAGATAACTGCTAAACCATGTAATTTAGACACCTACAACATCAACTGTTAAAACTTACATCGTCTTTTCTTCAAGTACAAGGTCCGCCAGGCCTTTGGACGACTCTGAGAAGGGATCGAAGCCCAAATCATCATCGAAATTGTAGCTGCTGGCCGGGAATCCACTTGGCATGGGCCCTTCGTCCTTTGCGGCGGGGTGTTGAGCCAGAATCATGCGTTCCAGCTCATCACAAGTAGTATATTTGGCCGGCTCTGCCGCGATTTCTTCGGGCTCCGGATCGGCCTCATTCTCCTTATTCGAGTCCGAAGGAGTCGATGAGGGGACAGGTTCGTAGTGCTCGAAGCCTGGAGGTTTGGATGGAACGCTCGCGGGGGACGCAGATATGGAGCGGGTGTCCTGAAAATAAAGCCATCACTACCTCACACATTTCGCACATTTTTTGGTCGAAAGCCCAAGCTTTGAAGCCATCCTAAACACCAAAACAAAACACAACTTTTAAAAATCCGTACCTTTTGCCTTTCCACACTTTCTGGTCGGTCTTCTGTACTGGAAGTCGACACTGGAGTGGATTTTCTGCTCGTGGACGACTCTTTTTGTCTGCTGGGAGAGGAATCTGTGCGGGATTTCGATCTGTGGCTTTCTTGTGACTAAAAAAGTCAATTACAATATAAAAACTAAATTAAAAAAAATATCCAAAAAATACTTTCAAGACATTCTCCTTACACTTTCTGATTTGGTCTCTGAATTTTGTTTGGCCTTCTTTTTTCGCTGTGTTTTGGTTTCTGTGACAATGGCGTCGCTTAGACTGGCTAGCCGAGGTGCGGAGACGGCGGAGCTTGTGGTTGGGGGTTCTGGCTCTAGACGATCACAGACTGGGGGCGATGAGGACTTGTTCTTTGTATTCGGGACTTGTTCCGATTCTCTGAAACATCCAACTTATCTATTTGTCATGCCTTTCTACATTATCAATGACAAAAATATTAGTTGTCTTTTGCTCTACACGTCCGTCATTTCGAAAAAAATGCAAATCTTTTCTAAACTTCAGACAAAAAAATCTAAATCAACCTACGACTGTCTATGTAGTCTTTTCCTCAGCGTTTCTGCCCGTGCTCTCTGTGCCAATTGTTCATGCAGTTTTCTCTCGTATTCCGTGTGTTTTCCAGCGTGCATATCCTCTTTTGTAAACGAGATCTCATCATCGGCGATCTCATGAAGGTACATACATTCTGGCTTATGACAAGCCGACCCTCGAAGGAACGTCGAGCAGTATTTGGTGGTCCCCAAGGATGCCTTTAGCATTCGGCCCTCCACTATGAGATTGTTGACGGCCTGCAAAATAAAAGTTAACCATTCCCTATTTACATTCACAGAGCAAAACCTGTCGATTTATTTTTTCGTATTCAAAAAATTTTAGCCATATCCGAAAATATCGCGGAGTCTCCCCTAAAGTTCAAGCAAAAAAAAAGAAACTCTTACCTCAATTGCCCTTAGGGCGGATTCCACCTTCTCATAAGTAACGTAAGCCGTGCAGGACGGAGGTTGGCTCGGATTCAGTTGTACAGCCGCCCCTACAGCAATCTTCAACACCTTCCCGTACTTCCCAAAGTAGTCCGGTTTCTTCAGGATCTCCACATCAGCCATTCGATTCGACAATCCAACCACGTAGACCAGGTTCTTTTGGAGTACCCTGTAATTGGCTAGATGCTTTCGACAGTCGGCCGGCTTCGATTTCTGCTTGGATTGCTTCTTCTCGGTCTTGATTCGCTGCATATCGGTGGTGCTGAGCGGTTGGAATGTGACCGGTTGATCCGAGTAGGGTTGTCGACAGGCCGGACAAAGCCCGTTCTCGTCTTCTCGTATACGATGCCAGCAAAACCGACATATCTGAAGCAAAGAGACATGATTCGTATATTGTATAGCAAATTATGGTGGATTTGTGGCCATAACGTGGACCAAATTGACGTCTTATAATCGCACAAGACCCAAAACACAGAAACAACAGAAAATATATAAAAAACTTACTTGATATTGGCATGTGCAGGGATAAAAGTGCACATCATCGAAGTCGAAGGGCTCCATGCACAAAGGGCACTGAAACCAAGGAAAATTAGCCATGTTATGTTATACTGCAGATCAGGAATTTTTCCAAATTTTGGAAAAAAAAAATCATTTTTGGTCCACTCCTTGAAAATAGTGTAAGAATACAATTTCTGAACCTTCAAGAGTAAAAGGAGGGCAACAAGCTTTAATTTAGCTTTAAAAGACGGAAAATTTCGAAGATCTCGTTCTTTCGAAGAAATTTGACAAATAATTTTGCATAACAATAACTTTTCCTGATACCTAAAAAGAAGACAAAATACATTAAGACATACCTCTTTATCAGTGCTCTCGTCGCTCGACATCTCTTGGCTTGTTTTTAATTTTTTCGACGAAAAAATTAAAGTTTGCTTTGTTCGTGTGGCTAAATTAGACGAAACCCACTAAATCAATGGAAGTCTTCAATTAAGCGCAACTGAAAAAAAATATACACATCAATACATAACATTATTCTTTAGAAAAAATGTTGCAAAATTTAGAAAAATGCGCGCAATCTTAATAAAAACTTTTTAACATAAGCAAAAAAAAGATTTCCATGGCCTTACAGAATAAAGGCTTGATTAACTTGTAAAACGCCAATATTACCGAGGATTTTGATTAAAACGGTCAACCAAATTCCACAAAGAGGACCTTGCTGATCAATAATCAACACAAGACCAATTAAAATCATAGCCTCTGAGAATAACCAATCGAAACGAATGCAAAATTATGCGCTGTAACGTCATCGAACGACGTTCCCTTCAACTGCTTTGAAGGCGAACGGAGTAAAAATTGATCGATTTTCTCATGGATAATATCAGAGAAGGAATGGAAAAAGGTTCGTAGAAGCTATAAAAACAAAAACACATTGTAAAAATTACTACAAGTAGCGGATCAAGATTGTAAACAGTAGTGACGTGTCATATAGAGGGCGAAAACCGACCGGTCGATGGGAAGTTTTGTCAAATTTATATTATTTTAGGTATAAAATTGAATGATCCTTCAAAAGTTGAGGTGAATATGTAAAAAAACGTCCTGAAAACATCAGGAATTCTGTTATTTGACAGTTCGGCCTGTAGGAAGGTGAAAAGAAATTTTTTCCAGCTTATAACAGAATGCCAAGATCGTCTTGAGACCAAATCTAAGCAAGGGATAGCGACCGGTCGATTTCTCCAATCTAATTGATCTTCCCACCTCGAGGGATGATTAATCGTAAACAGAATTGTATTTCCGAAAACGGAACTGTGGCCCCGATATTATCCACGTCGACCCCCCGTTTCCAAACAAAAAAGATCACGCGGAAGAACCGGGGCGAAAATCATTATCGTCCCTCTATATCAACAATGTGGGAAATAATAGAAACAATAACAGGAAAGTCATGTGATTCTAGGCAAATTCATAAATCGGATTTGATGGGGTCAACATGTTTGTGGAGTATAATTTATTCCATTTTTGTTGAGAAAAATGTGGTGACGTACGGGGGGATGAGTCGAAAAACGATTGCTCATCGCTTATTTTGCTTAGGTAGTTCCGGGAGAAATGGGCTGTCATTATTTTTTTATAGGATTTATATGTAAATTTAGGTCAAATGTAATATAAGTTTAGTCAGCAAGCAAGGTGGAATACGCTGGCGTTGATCTTAAAGCCCTCTAGAAATTGTAGAAAGCCAAATTTTCGGATTCAGACAACTTTTTTGTATCATTCATGACAAAAATTTCCAAAATTTTGCGTTTTTTCGGGCACGCTTGAGCCAAAAAGTTTAGATTACATCTCCTGATGTCGTATGTCCCAACCGCATGAAGAACTCGGGTTTCCGAAACACATAACTGCACAAAGAACCGCTCACATTATCCATAACGCCATAGTAACCGCAAAAAACACCCGCAAATTAAGCCTTCCTTCGCTCTGCTTTTGGAATTAATTATATTCCACAAAAAGAAGGAGAAAGGGAGGAGATTATTGTTGGGGGATTAAATTCCGCCCGAATAGCATCATAAACATTGTAAACCAAGGCCAAATCCGAACGGATTATGGCCATCCAAATGTCCCAGAAATCCGAAACAAAGGATAAATTATTCAATTGGAATTGATGTCAAATTATGATGAAAGTAATCGAAGATTTAGAGAAAACGTTTTTAAGAGATAAATGAGATTTTTTAGCTTGCGCAACGGTGATTTTGCAATGTAAATAGCAAGGTGGAAAATTAGAATGTGATGAGATTTCCCCTACCAAAAATAATCTTTTCTTTGCAAAAATACTGCTCTAACAAAAAAAATTTGTAAAAACTTTTTTTTGCCTTTCCGACACTCCTAATTTTACGTAATCTCTCGCCTATAAAGACCGTTCACTATCCCGTCTCTCCACAGAAAATGGAAGGTAAAAATTTTTGGGTGATGATATTTGGTCTAGACAGAATTGCTATGTAAAGTTTGAATAAAATCTGAGCTTCGAGCATTCTCTTTTTTATTATATACGATTTGAGCCCTAGAGGATCCAAAAATTTAATGAACATCTCAAAGCCCATTCGAAATGATATTTGGATGCCATTTCTATATTTTTAGCTCTTTTTTACTAATTAAATGACGTCATGTTGTAGTGAACATGACGATCATTAAAACAGATCTACAAAGAGTTGGCCTAACAAAAAAACTTTCAATCGCATCGTTGTTTTAGAAGACATTGACGACTTGTATAAATAGATCGCTAATCGTAAGAAACAGGACGCCAATTTGTCATCCGCGACTTATAAAAATGTACCGAGCTTATGCCTAATTTGCAACTTATTGTTAAATCTGGGTTGTCCAAAAAAGGCGCAAGTTAAAAATCTCACAGAGTTTTTAGAAGGGAACAAGCTCATTTTGTACCAACTCGCATCAAAATCTGAGGGTTTCCATTTGAGCACGTAACTCTACTGTAGCCGGGTTTTCAGACTAAAAGAGATTTCCAACCAACCAATCTCTCCAAAGTAAGCGGAGTCCTGATTCCTTACGATTTCCCATTTATTTTTGGACCTGACAAAAAACGATTGTAAAGATTAAGCCGCTATAAAAACGAAATTATTAAATTGAAAAGATCGAAATCACCAAAACTCTTGCTTCAAACGAGCATAAACTCCGCCGAATTTATGCGTACTGCGGCAATAAACTGGCAAAATCTCCACCCAAACATTCCGGTTTACTCTATGGTAATTTGGGATGCATTGGGGAGAGTAACCGGCTGACCGCAGTAAAAGTGAAAAACGCGTTCGAAAGCCTCGAGCTCCGAAAATTTGGAAGGGAATTGGGATGAGGGAGGCGAGAGACTGCCCAAACAAAGAGAGTGCTAGAGAAAAGGAGAGAGATTATTGGGTTTTCGGAGAGTCTGAGGGAAGTGGGAGAGAAAAAAGGAAATTTGAAGAGGCTAACTGCCTCAGGGGCTCAATGCAAAAGGCTTTGAATGGAAGAGAGAGGAGAGAGTACAGGGTTTGGAGAGGCCGTAGAAGCAGAGAACAGGATGAAAAGGAGGAGAGAAAATTGTAAAACATTACTTTTTTTGGAGACTCCAGGGAGAAAAAGGCTGACAAAAGAGCTGGTTGTGTAAAATAGACCATCAACCTATTAGAGTAAAGAAAACAAAACAAGATTAGCCTACTTTTTAGAGACCCCAGGCCTTAGGTAATGACCTATGGAAATCTTTAGCAAAAGCTTTGACTACAAATAATTTCAAAGAAATCTCGAGGAGAAAGGACGCAAACACTAGAGATCACTCGATTCTCAGAGACTCGAGACCCAAACAAAAGGATTATAGGGATTTTAGAGACGTAAAAAATGATTTTCGACGTAGACACTCAATTTTGAACTACTGGAAAACAGTTAAAATTGGAGGAAAAGTTTTGAAATGCAGACAGAGTCAACAAGTTAGGGAGAACAAGAGCCTCAGAGACCAGAAAGATGACTGGATTCAGATGAAAAGACTGCTAAAACAAGGTAAAACGAAAGGGGAAAAGATCAAGAGCGAGGAAAATAAAAGAAATTAGATATTGCGGATTCTGAAGAGACCCTCGACACGGCTCACCGACCACACACAAATGGAGAATCCCCCGCGGGCGCTTCGCTCTTTTTCTTCCTCAATTTTCGCACCCATGTTGGTCATGACGATGGAGGAGACCATGGTCAGCAAGCCAACGGAGAACATCACGTTTGCGAATAGTAAAGAAGGCCACCGAAAGGGAGTGATGTGGACAAACAGCACGTGAAATCCAATGCCGAAGACGGAAGAAACGAGAGGTATTTTACATCAGAGAATGGGGAATATTCGTAAGAATAAAGTGATTTTGCGAGGCAGCACAAAGTGTATTATAGTATTCAAAGAATTGCAGTTCCTACAACACTTTTCAGACTACCAATTTTTTGGTGAAAAATTTCAAAAAAGCTCGAATTTTTTGCATCTCATTGTCACAAAAAATTCTTACTAGCTTTGGCCAATTGTAAGCAAAAAAATCTGAAAAAATACCCTCAGAAATGTCAATCTAAATTTGTCCCAAGTTTCGTGGAAATTTAAGCGTCACACTCCTGGAATTTCTTTCTATTATATTTATTATCAGGTTGAGATTTTTGGCATTACTTCAACAAACTTTACAATTTTTTCACAGTCTAGCAAGTTTCCTATAAGTACTCTGACAACGAAAAAAAGCTTTACAGCCAGAAAATAATTGATTCCCCAAAGTGCTTATCAACAAATTAAAAGTTCAAAAAATCTATATACAAGGAAAATTGTGTGATAAATGGAAAACATGAGGATTTATTGAGTGAAGCGCTTAATAAATGGACTAATCCGTTTGGTTACTTCCCCTTGCATCACAAGGGTTCATAAAAAAGAGAAAGCCCAGCTGAATCACTGTTGTTCTTCCTTCTTTTTCTCAAGGATTTTATAGACGCAATAACAACAGCCTAAGGGAGAAAGAAAAGAGTGAGCAAAGTACGGATCTTATTCTCATACTTACTAAAATTTTAAGGCAATTGACTTAAATATAAGCAATAATTAAGGCAATCTTAAACTTAAGCTCACGGCGACATGGTTTTAAAAAAAAATATACGTCATCAAATGCAATATTGTGTCATAAAAAAATTTTGGTATCATCAACAACAAAAAAGGCGAAATTGGTGGCCTCGAAAAAACCAAGTTTTATATAGAAGATAAGCATATTTTTTGACAAAAAAATCGCTTTTTTCTTATCAATGTTAGCCGAGATTGTGGACAAGGATAAGGGAAATCTGGTAGTCGGCCTTAGCCACTTCACGGTAGAAAATAAGGAATATTACATAATAAAACGACAACAGATGCAAGTCCAACATGTAACATGAAGGGTCACAACTATATATCATCCAACGATATCGTTCAAATTTGCCACTTTTACTTATTCAAGACCTGATTAAAGCCTAGCCCATCTCCCGGTCTCCGCAGTCAATATTATTGACTCTACTTGCAGCCAAAAATATTTTCGGCACATGTTTTGTGTGAACCAAGCTACTGCGTAATATCCCCCTTACATTGAACATTTCAACTCGACCCAGTTCTACCTCCTCTCCCCTTTCCCCATACTCTTTTTTCCCTCCAACTTTTTGGAGGTCGTTTCTCTAACCCCCTCCTACCTTTTCACACTCTCTTCATAAGTTTGTTTTCTCACAAGCAAAATAAAAGGCCAGAATATTCAAATTGGCAGGTATTACTTCAGAGAGGATTGAGAGGCGATTTTTTTGGGAAAAATAACGCAAAACTATGCGGATTCGCAATTAGATTTACATACGGAAATGTCAGACGGGCCTCTGGAAGAGGGCGCCACGAAAAATGTCGCCATTTTCCTCGGCCTGGATTAAGCAGAGGCGTCTCTCTCTCGGCTTTCTGGTTGTCAAGCGGCCCCACGACTCGAGAGGGGCCAAGTTTTTTTGTCGGCTGGCGATTTTTCGGAACGCTCTGACCTCTTCTCTCTAATTGGGCCGAGAAAATAAAGAAAACATAGATGATTTGCATTTCATCTTCTTATGAAGTAACAAAAGAACCTCCAAAAAACGAAGAGATTGCCAGCCCAATAGCTGGAGGGAAGATTGGACAACTAGCGGTAATGACGAAGTCCAATGCGATTTTCATTACATTACACATCAAAATATTGGACACAAGTTGAAAATTTAATAAATAAATAGAGAACCTGCTTCATTTATGACACTTAATAGTGTCAGAGTTGCACTAGAATTACCTTACATCATCATTTTTTCCAAAACAATCCGCAAAAGTCATCAATAATTAAAAAATGTATGTTGGACTGTATATTTCAATTTTCATGAGAAATTTTAATCACAAACGAAAAAATCCGCTTTCAAGTTGCACAAAACTATAAGAAAATACCCAATTTACATTACTGTGTCGAATTTTATAAATTCAATCAATATTTTTCGTATAAAAGTGCGCACGTGGGCGTTCCCTCGGGCGCAGCTCGGGTTCTCGATCTATCGATCGTTCTCGTTCGGCACGTTCTCACGAGAATTGTATCTCGTTTTACCGCGGTAAACTGACTGTATTTTAGTTGTTTCTTGTTGCTTTAGAAGGTCACCGATCCGGTACAGCTTTTACGGCACTTGAAGGACAACTTTCTCGACTTTCGTCGGCAAGTACAATATTGGAGCATCGCCTGATTTCAGTCGTTCTCAGATGTTGTTGAAATATATTTTGGATATATAAACATTGAGAACACGATCAGTGCGGATTAACCAATCGATTTGTTGCGTTATATGGGCTTTTAAGTTTAGTAGTTTTTCTTTGTCATGGATAATATTGGCGGACCTGGTGCTTCAGGGTTATACCTCAAATTTTGATCTGTGTGCCTTCTTTGGGGTCAATTTTACCTTTTAAGTGCGTTTTCATTATTAAAAATTGGTTTTTTATTGAGCCATTTTGTTACCTAGTATAATGTCGACAGAACTCGGAATTTCGATCAATTCATTTCGTTTTGACGACCTTTCCATGTACTAAGAGAGAGGCTGTGACTGTGAAGAGTCAATTATTCATGCCATCTACCATGACTAATATTGACAGAATATTGATTTTCCGTCCGGTGTCTCTGTGTTGATTGCTTTTTTAACAGAACAGACAACCCGTGATGTCTGCAGTGTGTTCGAAACGGGTCTGACTTTATATTACAGCATAATTTTTAGCGAAATTTCCTGGAATCAAAACTTTACTGAATTGGACCGCTATGTCGGCGGTGGCGCGTCACCGACATTATCCCAAGTCTCCGTAAACAGCAATGCTCGTGGCTTCTCGGCCACCGTACGGAATTGGTTCGGCCGCGGAAATGGGGAGAGCGCGCCCTCCACCTCCGCCGCCACTTCGCCCAACCCGACCATGCTGGAAACGGCTCCCATTGATGAATTCGAACGGCACAGCGACTTATGGTATGTTTATTGTTCTCTTTTTATGTTGTTTTGCTTTTAGTGTTGGCCAGACACGGAAAATCCAACGGTCGGACATTCGATTGGTCATCTTCAATGAGAATGATCAGAGATTACTGTATGATTCGGAAACTGTGATATCGATTGAGGACAAACAACTGGATGATGCTCGGAAAGGCAGTTGTGGACGGTTTTATGTAAGGATTTTCCGGATTCACGTTGTTGGAGACATTTTATACGATTTTATAAGAAGGGTTTTGTTACGTAAAATTTTCAGTTCCTCCGGCATCGTTCAGATATTCCACAAATTGGTCGAATGGTCTTTGGCACTCTGCCAACGTCTTCGAAGACTGGATCTCTCAAGTTTCACGCTTTACCGTAAGATTCATGGCTAACGAAGATATTTTTTTTATGTTTCAGTCAAACAAACTCGGTGATGCTGAGCCGAGTCTTCTTCGTGCCAAAGGCGTCCAAATTCAGTGGGGCTTACGAGTAAGTATTTTGACTTCAATGTCTCAATTTTTAATTTTTAGTGAGCTCAATCTTATGAACAACATGTTCGGATCTGAATCAGATTGTCAAAGTCAACTTTACGCAACAGTCCGCTCATTGGACACACTCCGCGACGATCTTCGAAGGAAAAATTCGTCCGCCGACCCTCCAAGACGTTTTCATCGGATACGAAACTCGTCGCTTCAGATGGACACCGATGATACGATCCACGAGGAAGTCCGAGCATTCTCACCGAGTCAGTTGAGCAAAAATCGTCGCAAACAACTGTCGTTGAGAGGCTTGGCGGATGAAGGTAAGGGCTAGATTTTTTTTTTTCAAATTTTAGATGCTTGGGAAAGCTGATCCTTTGATTGCAGGTCCAGCCGTCCGTTGGGGCAGTCGATCCCGCATGAGTTCCTGTTCTTCAGTCAATGACAGTAACGACGACCAGAAACAAATTGGATTTGCTCTTATCTTCGACGCCAAGGAGCGGGATTTCTTGTTCCAACATATTCTGCAGATCGAACGAGAGATTTTAAAGTTGGAAACCGGGATTTACAAGGCTTCATTATCCCGAAGTCAATTCTTTTACTGCGTCTATCAGGCCTACAAACAATTTGCAAACTCAATTTGTTTGTTGTACAATTCGCTGAGGTTGCGACAGCCAGTTTGGCTGTCCTTGTTGGACCCGCAACAGCAGAATGATACGGCTCAAAAGTTCTGTTCTTCCTTGGCGAAGTTGATTGAACAACTGGATCGGAAAGAGACTCATTTGTAAGTGGCTTCTATATTATTGTGGATGTTAAACGGAGTTTCTAATAATCCAGAATCTACGCCTTTTCGGTGTAGAAAATGTGTTGAGATTTATTTTGATTTTTCCAGCTTTTTATCCACCCTCCTTTCGGCCGTCCTCATGAATCATTTGGCCTGGGTAGCGAGTGTTGCCCCGCCCGATACGATCCCACAAAATGAAAGATCATTGCTTCTGGGAACTGTAAGTTGCTACAAGTGATTTTATAAATGTGAGAAGAAGTAATACGCTTAATTTTTAGAGTGTTATCGACGCTTCCGGCCATCCATACAACGTCCGATTGGCCCAATTAATGGATCTGTTTGGAATCGTGGGAGGAGGCGACAAATTGGCCAAAACTGTGATCATTGGGAAGAACCCTCACTTAATCAGCGAGATCCTCTTTGTCATGTCGTATTTCATCCGCTGCTCGAATGTGGAATGTAGGAGAGGAGGTAAGGCACAATTTTTTTGGTCATGTTCTCTGATATGATGTGCCGAAAATATAACAAATCGAACAGTGCGGTATAACATATAATCTGTTTGGATTTCAGAACTTTTATCCCCAACCAGACCCTCGAATCCGGTAAATATTGTTGGAAGTTCTTCGTTGAACGCTCAATCGGACCTTATGGATGATTTCATGACCGATCTCAGCTCCTCAAGCACTTCCCAACATATCGATCCTGCTCCCTCAATGCCAATACATCCATCGGCAAGAACCAAACGATCCTCGTCTTCCGTGTCGTCTCAGTTTTCTCCTTCACTTCCAGATGGATCCTCCAAATTTCCCATCGATCTGGACGAGCCCCCACCCAAAACTCGGGCCATAAATCCGCCAAGTCGAATAGAATTGATCTTTGATGAGGAAGATGTCCAGGTGTCCGGGCAAGAATTGATCAGTTCGTTGATTCAGAACTCGCTTCCTCGTCAAGCCAGCGGAACTCAAAGTGGCGAACAGTCGCCGGCCTCGAGTTCGCATTCGTCCCAGTCAGTGAGTTCATGTGCTCATGCAAATGGAGATCTGGGAAGATCGTTGCTGGCTGGGGTTTGCGCTTCGTATTCGCCACATTTTGTGCTGTCAGGTAAACATCTTTTTTAGAGAGTTGTGAAGAAAAAACTTTCTTTTAATTTTTATTTCTATTTTTCAGGTGTGGATCTCCGGGAATCAGAAATTGAAGACACTTTTAACGCCATCTACGACGACGTCAAACACCCGACCGGAGAGCCTTGCGATGCGTTGGCTTCGCTCTCTTCGTCCACCAGTTCAGCCCTCACAGGCTCCGTCTACTCCACTGTCCATGGCCTTCCACCCCGACCTTCTCGGCATCGTCGTCAAAACTCAAACGTCGCCGATTCCCCCCGCTCTAGTCAGAAGTCAACGACCATCGAGGGCCCGACTTCAGCGATGGTCGTGGTCGGCGATCTGACGGATTATACGGTTCGAATCGTTTCGGCAGAGAATTGTCGAGTTGAAGATCAGCAAGTCACAAGCCCCTCGGATGCGGTGGTCGCAATGTTGGAACAGTTTCTGTTGCTCTACAAAATCGATGTCAAGCCAAACTTTTTGATCAGCTTCTTGGAGGACAAACTAAGCGGTTTGCTGAGCAAAAGTCAGACTTTGGTCAAGTTGATTACCTCCGAAGAGAAGTCGGAGTGTCTTTACACCGAAAGCAGAGCCAATACCAGCCAGTCTACGGTGATGGAAGTCGAATCGCCGGGCCCAGTTAGCCCTCCGAAGCCTGAAGAGCCCCAGTTCCGCGCACCAAACCCACCAGCTGCAATTGCAATGTCCAAGCTACGGAATTTGTCGGTGGTTTCAGTTAAGTCTCCAGGAAAAGAACACCGCAGCTGGCTGTCGTCGAATACAACCGATGAGGATACGGATGACAATATTTCGGCTTCATCACCGATGATTTTGTCGATGGAAAGGGTCTGCGAAGTTGTGGGATGCGATTGCAGCGACCTTAGGCTGATTGTAAACGTTGCGGCGATTTATCAACCGAATGTTTTGAATACTATGGTGTTGTGACCGCGCTTGTATATAAAAATCTGAGCTTTTATTGTTGTTTGTTATTTTTTATATCGTCTTGCATGGTAAACGACCAATTTTGGGTAAACTTCTTGGATAGGTGCAAAGAGCACAACGATATTCGCAAAAATTTCTGTCATATTTCTTGAAACACCCTTCACCAAGAGCGTAGTCCGTAAAGACAGGGCTTCGGTTTCGATCTTCTCATTAAAATGGTTAATAATCACATACAATTGTTTCTATTGGATGTACTGTGACGTTTAAATTCTATTTAAGAGTCGTTCCATCTTCATACACGTCTTTAATATGTTCCGCTTCTCTGTTTTTCTCTTCGTGGTCACCCAGGCCGCCGATATTTTATATGTCCGTGAGCGGTTCCAAGGCTGGGCCAATGGAGATCGTATCTTTGTAACGTTGAATTTCACTTCTGACACACCGGCCGAAATAAGTCTGTATAAGTATGGTGTTCACGTTCACCCAACTCGGGTGCTCCTCATGAGGATTCATGTGAGCCGGCGACGAATCAGAGTCTACGGGGCTCAGAGTGAGTACTGCTGAAGTCTTGCGTTGCAAATGCTTTCGGTTTCAGATGAGACTTGGTCCGACAATCAGAAGGAGTCTCCGGTTCCGATTGCAGAGGTTGAGATCCGGATCGAGAACTCAATTGTAGCCATTCAACTCAATCAAAATGACCTTGGGATTCCGCCGATCACATTCGTAACAGACGGTAAAAAGAAAAAATTATTTGTAGAGCAAGGCCTAGAAACAGATGAGGTAACGGACAATCTCAAATGAATTTCAGTTTATCTCCATGGGAGTTTAGAAATAAACTACGACGACTCTACGACCAGTTTGTTGAAGGTGGACATGACGGATGACCAACGAGACTACAAACCCTTTATTCCAATCCCCATTAATTTTTTTGAAGGTAAGCCTACAAAGGTGAAAATTAAAACTTGGAAAGGCTGCAACAGCGATGACAAGGACGCTGACTCTCTGTAAATTCATGTGTCCTATCTAAGCCGCTGGTTAATTTCTGAAAGTTCCTTTTTTATAGGGCGGTCTTAAAAATTGAAACTTTTCTAGAGGACAGAGTGTGTGTTAATTTTTTTATAAGATTTTTGCTTTACTTGTCACTTTTTCAGGTCAATGTCTTACTGTACGGTTCAGATTATATGGATTTGTGGCCCTCTTGGACAGAGAAGATCATTTCCCGCTCTGGGTGAACAGTGATAACGATTATCCAGCGATTGTGAGGCGATTGGTTGCCGATAACGTTCAATTCGACGTATCTTACAACAACACCGGAACCATTTGTAACATAATTTCGATTATTTACAATAGCGAGGAATCAGTTGTAAGCGCATGCGGTCAGAATAACACGATCCCCCATCCGGACGGGGGGAAGCCGGATTATCGTCGTTTGGCTATCGGTCTAGAATACGTCAACGACTTTGTTGGATACACGATCGCCAATGGAAGTTGTCAAATACCAGAAGATCCGAAAACGTCGACAAGTCCATAATTACGTTCTGCTTCAATTTTTGCTCCTTTCTTTTATGTTATGAACATATTTATTAGTGATGAAAAGTGCTTTGAAATTTTGTGTGAGGCATTTGTTGTAAAAAAATTAACATAAACACATTTGGAAGGCGATAAAATTGTCTTGCGATTTTACAATTTAGCAGGTTTTATGAAAAATTTTAATAACGCAATTGGCGCAAGCACATCATTAGCAATGACGAAATCGATTTTCCAATTACAACAAATCCAATTTAGCCAGTAATTAATACATAAAAAGACCCAAGTTGCCCATTAGCATCAGATTGATGTCAAAATGATTTCACATTTATTCTTAATTTTACTTTTATAACAAAATTTACCGCAATAATAACAATCTATTAACCAAAATAATTACCGTGAGCTTGAACACACTTGCTCCAACGTGAACGTAGAAATCCGGCTTTCTGGCGCCAATGAAACTTTTGAAGGCCTTTTCAAGGGCGTCTTGATTGTCGAATTCCCCACCATTGATGAAACGTGCTAGATCCTTGAACAGGTGGTAATCAGTAGATGTCAAGTCGGGGCCTTAAGAGGGGTGCAAGAGCGTTTCGTAGCCCAACTCCTGTAGCTTCAGCAGGGTGGTTTTTGCCGTATGAGGCCGCGCATTATCATGCAAAATGATCGGACCACTCCGACATACCATTGCGCCGGCTTTGGGAAGTGCCGTGGTGGAACCCCCCGGAGGACACCATTGGGCGGCCTTGTCCGATTGTCGTATTCGACTTTTCATCACACGTGACTATTCGGTCCAGAAAACCAGGTTCTTCGGCTCGCAAAAGCAGCAATCGCGATGCCTCCATTCTTCGGGATTTCTCTGCTTCGGTCAACTCATGGGGTACCCATTTGTCGAGCATTTTCTTGAATTCCATCGACTTCAGGTGGTTAGCCACCGATGATTTCAAAGCCCCTGTGATCTCTGAAAGGCGTCGGATGTCAATTCCAGGATCTTCTTCGACCAGTGACCTCAGGGTGGCTTCAGAAAGTTCAGATGGCCTTCCAGCGTTGTTTATAGACTTTAAACTTTGACCCCTTCGAGGAGGCTCATTATTTGTTGGACAACCTAATATAACACAATTTGCAAACTAAAGTTATTATAACAGTAACAGTAATTGATCCGATATATGCGTCTTGAACAAGAATTCCCACTTATCGAACACTCCTTTCTTTCTGCCAAGATCATCGTCTCCGTGGTTTCTTTATGCAGCTCAATTCAATTTCCTGCTCATTAGCATCGACGAAATCGATTTTCCAATTACAACAAATCCAATTTAGCCAGTAATTAATACATAAAAAGGCCCAATTTGCCCATTAGCATCAGATTGAAGTCAAAATGATCTTACATTTATTCCCACTTCTTTTCCTTGTCACCGTAACCCACTCGCGTCATGTTTGCGAGATCCGTGAGCGATTCCAAGGATGGTATGCAGGAGACGTGGTGAATGTCACTCTAAAAATACGGTCCAGCACTCCCGCCGAGGTGGTGTTAAAGAGTAGCAATGGGAGTGTGGGCCATAGCGTTCCTCGAGTCCGGGTCCATCTTCGCAGAGATCAGGTTCGGATTTACGGAGATGACGGTAAGAGAAAACACTCTTAAACAAAAAAATATTTGACCCTCTGACGGTTGAGATTTATTTCAGAGTCAGAGCTGTACAAGATCATCCGAAAAAAGCCCGTTGAAGATGTCTTTCTGAAGATCCAGATCTTCAACGACTCCCTGGGCGTCAAAATTAATCGAAATGATGTCAACATAATCCACAACGTCACGCCATTCAATAGTTTTCAAAGTAAGTAAGGTCGCCTGATTCTAAAACCGCCGGGATTTTGCAATCGCAGATTTTGCATTTTATTAAACTTTTATACAAAATTGGAGTTGCCCTGGATTCTGACCCAGTTACTAACTCCTTTTAGAGTACAACCATGGTTTCTTGAATGTCCACTATGACATTGACTCCACTACCGTGTACAATGTAGATGTCGATGATCGCGATCGTCTCGACAAGTCGCTGATCCCGAAGTCAATCGATTTCAGCGAAGGTGGGCTTCTTAATAATATAATCCACCAAACTACCCACTTTTGACGATAATTTTCTAAAAATCTTATCTTAGGCCAATGTCTGAACGTTACCTTCAATTCCTCGAACTCTCTTATCGCTTTGTTGGACGAGAACGACGACATTCCCCTTCAAGTCAACAATGCTTACGATAATATCAGCGCTGTGTATCGAAAAATGGTCGGGGAAACCGATAATTTCGGTCTAGAAAATTACGATTACGGCCAAAGCTCCTGTAACCAATTTCTCCTCGAGTACACGAGAAACGGGACGCTTGTAACTACTTGCAGCAGGACTGATCTGATCCCTCATCCCGAGAAAGGACCGCCGAACTATCGACGATTGGCTATTGGCTCAGGCTTCGCTAGCATTTTCATGAGTTACAATGTGACGAAGGGACCTTGTAATGCCGGATAAAAAAAACCAAAGGCCACGTCAATCCAAAATAAAAGAAAAAAATTCCCGCCCCTTTTGGCGATTCGTTGAAAACGAAATGTCACTATCCGATAAAAAGCATTTTCTTGTCGTTTTTCTTCCTTTTCGAAAAAAAGCAATTGTTTCGGGCGAGAAAAAGTGCCGATAATTTCGCGACATTTCGTCTCTCTTTTAAGCCAATGAAAACGATACGAAGTTTCGAAACGGTTCAGGAAATGCGCTATTGACGTGACGGCCCATAAATCTAAACGATATCCCTAAGTAAGCACACCTTTCCATTCATAAAATTTTATTTTAAGACAATGATTTTAGGGTTAGTAAATACAATTACAATGAGATGGTTACTTTCCGAAGCGAGTATTTTACATTACAATAGCCGTATTTCACAAGTCCTGCGATCATTTCAATTTGCACTTGGTGAAGCTGGACGGAGAGATTTCCGTGTTTCGAGTTATTCTGGGATGGAGGGACGGGTCACAAAGTCGAGGGTTCTCTTCTCCAATTGGACGGTCGGTTGGACACAAGCTGGCCGTTTTTTAGAAATTGTTTTGAACAAATCTTGGGTGAACTCGTTCTCATCTGTCCGTTGGGGAGTCTTCTGGCCTTTGAAAAGCTGTAGAGTGTTCTCGTTGTTCTCCTCGACGACTGATTGGTTCAGAGGCAGAGAATACCGTTTCATATCCTGGAAAGAAACAATAAGCATTTCAAAAAACCATTTCTATTGTTCTATATGACAAGAACCCCTCAAAAAAATCGAGATCAGTCGCCTCAAAAAGCCTTAGAGCTGCTCACAACAAAAATAACAATCAAACATTTACTAATTCCTACCAAAATTATATTAGATATCTCAAAAATTTGCCAAGATCTCCTCCAAATAACTTCTCAATACCACCCCATTATCTCTTTCAATCCTCTCTATGCTCCCTTACCTTCAAGAAGTTGGACTTTACACTTTGTCCGTTGGAACCCGTTTGGCCGGATGAACTTGGTACCTGGCCTCCAAAGATGCTCGGGGAATTCCTCAATCTCCGGCACAAATTACTGATCCTTTGATACAATTCTTTCGTCTCGTCATCAACGTATTTGTCGAACACGTATGCGTGGATATCAAAGTCTCCATTTTGCTTGAGAACTTCATCGTATTTCTGGATGATATCCATGGCCACTTCATCGAAGATCGAATGCTTCATACATTTGTCCCACTGTGCTTGGTATGCCTTCTTGCACGACTCATCCGATTTCATAAGTTTATAGACCAAATACAATGTGTCAAGAGCCTAAAAAAACCAAAATTAGGCATAATTTACAAAGGTTCTGTATTACTCATGACAAATTTAATCTCAAAAATCCAGTGTAACCTACACCAAAATTAATCAAAAAAGCAAAAAATACCGAAAAAATCTATTTAATTTCCTATCCTTCCATGATCACCTTCTATCCCGAAAATAATATAAAACAAGATAAACTACCCACCTCCTGATATTTACTTCCATCTCTAAACTTCTCCAATGACGTCCACAGAACTTTGGTCAAGTATTCCGGGTTCTTGGCCGCCTGCTGCTCGATGGTTCTGTTGAAAAATGCATTCACACACTTGATGGCGTAGCTGGAGTAAGTCGGATGTTCCGAACTCAACCGGACCGCTGCGGGGACCGCTTTCTCGACGCACGGTTGGATGAATCGTTGGACTACACCCACCACTCCATTCCTGATCAGACTCTGCGCCGAGAAAATGGACTTGTTCAAGGCCAATTCAGTCAATGGGGCGAATGCCCGATGGATTTCCAGATGGTTCAGGGGGCGTTGAGGGTCTTCTCGGACAACTTCCACTACCTGAAAAGGGTCCATCGTTCTAGCCTTCAGTCTTTTCTACTACATAATAAAAATTAAGCACTAAAAAACGTCATTTCCAAGACTGAATTCCCCGACTTTACAGGCTCTCAAAATCCATTCAACCCTACCTTATTAGCCGTTTGAAGGAGCAAATGGAACTCTGCTCCAGGTTTGGTCTTCTTATAATCATGTTCCCCTGTTTCTTTCTCCACTTCCCCCACTTCTCTGAGCAAGGGTAACATGGCCTGAGCCAGCCAAACAAAGACCACGTTCGGGGAGACGTTCTCGGCCAATTGGATGGCCACGTGCTTGATGGAGGACTTTCCTTCCGACTTTACATTGTCCAGAGACCACAACTCGAACAGTGGGCGGAAGAGTTTATTGAAGAGATCCGGGTTTATATTCTTGGCCACGTCCTTTTGGGGCAGTAACCGCAGCAAAAAGTTGGAAGCGTTCTTCAAAAAGTTCACCACGTCCTGTTGCTGGGTGGGCGATGGGTCCGAGGTCAAGAGTTCGGCACATTCGGTGAGACGGAATCCGATCGGGTCGATGATTCCTTCGGTCTTCGGTGCCAACAGTTTGGCGTCGATGGCATCTTGAGCCAAGGCGAATAAATCGACCACAGCCCCGTTGGCCACAACCAAATCCGTCGAATTCAGTGCTTTCAGCGCGTCCAAGAGCACCAGTTTTGGGTCCGAATTGTCCTTTTCCATCGGAGCGCTGTCCAGCATCTAAAAACAACAAAAGTAAACATACCCTGACCAAGTGCAATATAAAAAGCGCTCCAAAAAAAGGATGAGAAGCTCGCTCAAAACGTACCTCTTTCATCGAGTGATCCGAGTTGGGTCTAGGAACTTGATAGCTCAGCTTGAGGAGGGATTCCAGTGGCACGCCGGCGCTTTTGGTCAGGTAATCGCCCAGTTCTTCCATCTTCGGAGCCGCCGCCGACCTGGCTTGGCGGACCATGGGGGTCTCAACGAAGGCCGGCTCCGGTCTGTACACTTCTTGCACGTCTCTGCAAATAATCTCCTTATACACGACCCAACAAAACAAATCTATTTTCCCTCAAAAAAAGTTGGCGAAAATCCTTTAAACCACAGAAACCGCGATCCGAATATGATCTGAAACGGACGGAAAAGAAAGGCTATTCCCTTGCTTCACTCACATGGGGCTTTCCGGCGTCGGCGTGCGGGTTCGGCTCTCGATTGGGGGCTCTTCCACGGGCTCCACGGGCCTCGGCTAAACACGGAACACATGGTTAATATCATCGAGAAAAAACGTTGGTGAAATCGAAAATTTGCGGAAAACAAAGACACAAGGTCAAAACACTTGGGCTCCCATGGAAAGTAATCTTCTCCCCCCGGAACTTTATTTTGGAAAACAAAATTGTTTACTGTTACCTAGTGTAATATAACTATTCATAACTACTCAACAGCTAAAATTAAGGCAACAGTGTCTTCATGAGTCGTGACATTGCTCTGCCTACAGTGTCTACGGCTGACTGAAAACGAAAAAACCCAAATAAATGGACCTTACCCATGATCAAGCTCCAGAAACTTGACCATTTCACCCAAAACTTTTAAAATTAAAACCTCGTGCGATTCAGAAAATTTCTTACTACCCAACCCATTTTCAAACCCAAAACAACCCCAAACTTCACCAAACCCTAAGCCAATATCAAGTACAATCTCAACAAATCCCACCTTGTTTGGTCGTTGTCCCGGCCGAACAACCTTCTTCTCTGGCGCTTTCTGAGCCGGTGGCGGAGCTGCTGCAGTCACTGGAGGGTATTCCTGAACATATGCATTAAAGTATTCCTCGACTTTGGCCATCTTCAGCTTGTCTCCTTGCACCTCGCCCAGCAATGGAACGGCCAGTTGTTGCCCGACGGCCCTCATAAACGCGGCCAATGCCTGCATCGCAGCGTCTCTGCATGCCGGATCCGAGCCCAAGGCCAGCTTCACCAGCTGATCCACCACCAACTTCGTGGTTTGCGAGGACTTTTTGGCGGTCTGGAGGTCCATCTTCAACATGGCTTGCTTAAAAAACTCGCACGCCGCGAGCTTCGTTCCTGGCGCCTTTGTAACCAAAGCATCCTTGATTGGCTCAACAACGGCTGCGAAATTCTGCAAAAAAAAATTAAAAGATAACCTAAACAAAATCTGTCTCTAACGTATCTAAAGTAATGTAAATTCCTTACAGTAGTCAAATAACAAGCTTCCAAACAGTCCGTACAAGGTTCCTTGACGGTCGGTTTGACTTCCTTCAGCCTCAAGAAGCAAATGGCAATCACCGAGGGTGCGTGAACTTCGAAATTCTTCTTTAACCCTCTGGCAATCTTCGCCAAAAGACTTGCTGCGGCCGCCGTTACCAGTATATTCGAATCCTTGGCCAAGATTTTTGACAACTCATCTATGAGTCTATGGAATTCGCTGTCATTTGGCTTCAACTTGGGGTTCTTCTCAACGACTTGACTCAGATTCTCCAAGGGTTCCTTCCTTTCGGACCATTTCTTCGACTGAAGTCCTTCGTAAAATGCATCAGTAAGGTGCGGAACGAGGTCGTAGGGGGTCAAGAAATCGTCTTCATCGTCCTCGACAGGCTGTGCAACGGGCTGAGAGGCAGTCGATGAGGCGGTTTTCTTGGCGGCTTCTGGGGCAGCTTTCTGTTGGGCCGCGGGCTTCGGAGGTGCTTGTTGTGGAGGGAATTCCACAATAAAGTTCTCGTAATACTCCTCAACCTGCAAACAATGCAATTATGTCCCTATTTGAAGTTTGAAAATATCAAAAACTCAGCCAACCAACAAAATTCCATATTAATTTACCTTATTCATCTTCAACTTGTCTTGAGCAACTGTTTCCAACAAAGGCGCAGCAATTTGTTTGCCGATGGCCCTCATAAACGCAGCCAATGCCTGCATGGCCGCATCTCGAAGCGCGGGGTCTGATCCAAGAGCGAGCTAAAGACGGAACAATTTTAGAATATAAATGTAAACCTTACCTTGCACAACAATTCTACGGCCTCTTTGGTGGCACTACTGCATTTCTTCGCCGTTTGAAAATCGATTTGTAGAAAACATCGCTTGAAAAATTCACAAGCTTGTAGTCGACTTCCTACCGCCTTGGAATTCAAGGCTTCCTTGATCGGCTCGATGGCGTTGGCAAAGGTCTAATATAATAAAAAAGCATAATTCTTACTTAAACTCCAATAAAACGCGATCCAACTTACCGTGGTCTCATAACAAGCGTCCAAACACTCGCAGCACGGCTCTTTCACACTGGCCTTCACTTCTTTCAACCGGGTCAAACAGATTCCAATGACACTGGACGCGTGCACCTCAAAGTTCCTTCCCAATCCACGAGCAATCCTTGTAAGCAGTTGTGCCGCCAATGCGGCGACGATGATGTTGGCATCTTTGGCCAAGATCTAGAAAAGAAGCTTTAATATTACACATGATGCTTAACATCAAGCGTCATTTATCAAAAGTACCTCCAACGGTCAACCTAAAATCCAACAGAAAAGCAAAAAGAAGGACTTACCTTGCTCAGCTCATCAATCAGCCGGTGATATTCACTGTCATTCGGCACTAATTTTGGGTTTTTGTCGACGATCCCCACCAATTTCTCGATGGGCTCTTTTCGCTCTGTCCATTTTTTCGACTGCATCTGTTCGTAGAAGCTGTCGCCCACATCTTTGATGAGGTCGTAAGGAGTGTAAAAACTGAAACATGAAAATCGTTAGCAAAAAATAATGAATTTGTGAGGATAAAACCAATAAAGTTTGCTGTTTTCATAAATCCGAGTACCAAATTTTTGCTTCGCAGGGAACAAACAGCAAAATTCACAGCTAAAACCACTTGAAATAGCGACAAATCACCGAAAAAATCGACAAACTTACTCCATGTCAGTTCTCTTGATGTCGGCAGCACCAGAAATGAATAGATTCACCTTGAATTACTGATTTAATCACCAAACGCCTCGATGAGCTCTGAATTCGCAATTACACGTTCGGTCCAAATAGAAGAAAAGCCGCAGTTGAGATGGGATCCCGAGCTGCGCCCGCGATTTGTAATTCGTAGGGGACATCTTATACGAAGGAAGACCAAATTTTGCAATGATTGCCTCAGGGCTCTAAAAATTCATGCACAAAATATTATTTTAACGTAGATCCGATATACCAAGTATCATCTTTCTGTCGCTGTCTATCTTCGACTTTGGATAAATATCAGATTTTGCCTAGTTTTGAGCCTGCTTTTGTACCCATTTTTTGACCACTTTTTGGCTTGTAATGATAAAAGTAAGATAGTTATTCGAAATATCGCTCTTTGATGTTCTAGAGAGCCTTTTTGTGTAACCCTTTTAGGTAATGCCAGACCTCAGTGGTGTCCCCCCTTTTCAAAACGTTTGCTCCAATGACGTCAATTTTAGGCCAAATTTTGCTGATTTTTCGAAATTTCTGCCTATATTTTTTTTCAGAAGTCCTTTATCGAAAAAATCGCGATTTGAGTGGTTAGAGAAGATCCTTGTCGATGTACAGAAACTTGCATTTTCATCCAACGACCAATAGTTTTTTCAAAACGTTTGCTCCAATGAGGTACACTTTGGGGAAATTTTGCTGATTTTTCGAAATTTCTGCCTGTAGTTCGAGCTGATGTTGAGAATGTTTAGCTTCCGCCTCAAATTCTCCTTTCTTGCTTGCTATGCTGACTTCTGATTGTAATTTCCCAAATTGTATAGCAACCGTTGACATCAACGTATTCCAATGGTCGAAGGTGTCTGCCTTTACTATTCTTTTGATAGGATTACTGGCTGTGCCTGACGGATATGAAAAGGAGAACAACTCCCTTGGTGTCTCAGCAGTGGGAACTGGTGGAACGAGCATTGCAGCTTAAACATAATGAGGGGTTATCTTAAGATATGTTATAAGAGGCATTTTGACTGTTCTTTTATAACTGTTTTAGGTGCAAAGAAGCCGTGCTTACCCTCGATTTCTGGTAATGTAAACTTCTTAAGCCTCATTTTCGCGCACTTGCTCTTGTAGCTGAATTTCGCAGACTTTTTTTTAATTTGGTTCCTCTTTCTTTTCGATTGCGAAGTTCCAGGTTCGTTGAATGACTCTGAAGATGTAGGGTAGACGCCATGAAGACAAAACTCACCTCCTTCATCTTTTTCTGCCGTTGGCAAAGTTCAAAGTTATTTAACTGAAACAGCAGCTAAATGATTAAAACGAGACGGGTATTTCAGTCTTATTTCATTAACTCGCAAAACATAGAGATAGTGGATGGCTACTCGAATAGAATGCAATTTTCTTATAGATGTACTATGTTGACCTCCATTTTTCAAAAATATTTTAGTCGTTGATGTATATGCCGGTTACTAAATCTAATCATGCTGCTTGTCTACAATTAAAGATAATTATTTCCTCGACAAACGGCAGTAAAAAAGATGCAGACAGAAATATGCAAAAATCATCAAATTTTCCACAAAGTGTCAATCTCATTGAAGCAAACGTTTTAAAAAAACTATTGGTCGTTGGATGAAAATGCAAGTTTCTACACATCGACAAGGCTGTTCTCTAAACCGTCAAATCGCGATTTTTTCCATAAAGGACTTCTGAAAAAAAATACAGGCAGAAATTTCGAAAAATCAGCAAAATTTCCCCAAAGTGTACCTCATTGGAGCAAACGTTTTGAAAAAACTATTGGTCGTTGGATGAAAATGCAAGTTTCTGTACATCGACAAGGATCTTCTCTAACCACTCAAATCGCGATTTTTTCGATAAAGGACTTCTGAAAAAAAATATAGGCAGAAATTTCGAAAAATCAGCAAAATTTGGCCTAAAATTGACGTCATTGGAGCAAACGTTTTGAAAAGGGGGGACACCACTGAGGTCTGGCATTACCTAAAAGGGTTACACAAAAAGGCTCTCTAGAACATCAAAGAGCGATATTTCGAATAACTATCTTACTTTTATCATTACAAGCCAAAAAGTGGTCAAAAAATGGGTACAAAAGCAGGCTCAAAACTAGGCAAAATCTGATATTTATCCAAAGTCGAAGATAGACAGCGACAGAAAGATGATACTTGGTATATCGGATCTACGTTAAAATAATATTTTGTGCATGAATTTTTAGAGCCCTGAGGCAATCATTGCAAAATTTGGTCTTCCTTCGTATAAGATGTCCCCTACGAATTACAAATCGTGGGCGCAGCTCGGGATCCCATCTCAACTGCGGCTTGGACCGAACGTGAATTACCTTTTCGAAGAAACGCGTTGAATTGGGCGCCAAATTATTTCCTTTATTGCCGAGCTGCGCCCTGCTTGATAGGGGAATTTTATATGATCGAACGTTTCAAAAAGTCTGCCTTCGTCTCTTTTCTTGCTAAACCCAAGTCCATAACTCTTTGCGTTTGTAAAAATATTTTTATTACAGTGTTTCACAATATAGCGCGCTATATTCTACAGCTTGAGGTCAGGGTATATATTAAAATGACAAAGTTTTTAGCGGTTTATTCGATCCGGACTCTCTTGGTGTAGGTGGGTGGGGGTAGAGCTGAGGGTGCTATTCGAGTGTAAGTGGAAGGATGGGGCTGAGAATGTTGGAGTTGGATCGACATGGGGGCCGGCATCCGGTTTTCTTGGAGCCAGCGGACCTGCGTAGCCGGGCCGTATCCCTGGAACGGTGAGTCATCAAGTATAATATAAAAATTCGCGTTGATAAACCCGTTTTTCGCAATCAGAAAATGGTCTCGACAAAAGAACGTTTGACTAGCTTGCTTCTCAAGCCATTTTCTTATTTTTTTCCAACTTACCTTCTGGTTTCTTGCCGCGATTCTGAAAATAACTGCGGGTTTTGGTGTGGTGTCCACTAAAGCGTTGTCCAAGTAGTGTCCGTCGACTGTGCACGAGGGTTCAGTGCCGCTATAGACCTTGAGGAAGGAGTTGTTCTCTCCTCCGACGTTTGGTTTCATCGCCAAGTACACACTGTACTCTACAATGACTCCATTTGGATTGGTTGGGGGCTCCCAACTGAGATGGGCACAATTGTCGCCTTTGGAAATCTTGATGGAAGAGGGGGCTCCCGGGAATCCAGGCACTCCAGTTTTGTAGGAAACAGGGTCAGACCACGGGCTTTGGCCACAGATATTTACAGCGCTGACTCTGAACTGGTAGATGAATCCGGATTCCAATTTAACGCTCTTCTGCCCCTCGGGCGTTTCTTGGAAGTACTCGACGACCTTGAATGTGGGAGTCACAGTCTGGCCAACGTAGCACCATTCCGACTGACGAGGTTTTTGAGGTGAGATCTGAAAATTTGCAAAAAAATCTTCAATTTTGTCCAGTACAATATAATTAAATGGCGATTTCTTACCTGAGGACTTTCCGCTGCTTCTGAAGGCGGGAGCGCTGGGGATACAAAGGCCTCTGGAGTTGATCTCGGTTCCACAAAGCCTGATGCAGTCGGTTTCGCTTCGGATTCTGGTGGATTTGGTTCTGCGGGTTCCTCTGGATTGGTCTCGCTTCCAGAAATCTGACTTTCATTTTGACTTGGCTCTGCTGGTGGATTTGTTGAGAGTCCCGGGTCCTGTGGGGGCTGTTCTGCGGTCTGAGGTTTCTCGGATTCAAGTGAAATATTTGCCGGATCTAGGAGGGGAGCGGGTTTATCGGATAGGGATATGTCCGCGGGATCCTCCAGCTTCTGTTCGACCGAACTGGATTCGGGCTCCGGGTCCTCCAGTATATTGCTGGGCATCTGGGCCTCCAATGTCGGCTGGGTTGGCTGATAGGGCGTGGACAAGGTCTGGGGAGCGTAGGATTGTTGATATTGGACCTTCTCCGGAGTTGGGGGATGACCATTGGAATAGGTGGCGGAAGTGGGAAGAGGCTGGGACTGGGGAGTCCGGTAGGCGATGCCTGCCGGGCGGGTGTAGACTCGGCCATCCGGAGTGATCTGACGGTAGGGAATGGCTCTTGGATTGGGGGGTTGAGTTGGGGGACTGGATCCGGGGACATGGATTCGTTTAATTCTCTGCCCATTCTGTTGAGACATGATCCGTCGTTGAGATTGGGCTGAAATGACAATGATAATTGTTACATCTAACAGTTCCAAGTTCTTCAACCCTTTTCGTAACTCAGAAAACATTCAAATCCAAATTAAAATCTCACCTTGATCATCTGGTCCCAATTTCTTCACCTCCACATGGTACGAATCAGCATTCGGAATTCGAGCCCAGGTGATTTCAATCGTGTCGAGAGTGGCTTTAGCCAATTGAATTGGGCCTGGAGTGGCGGGAGGCTGTGTTTCGAGGAAGTAGAAGTCCTTGCAGCATTTTACACTCGACCCTGTCCTTCTGATCCCGTCTCTCCCCGACCAAATATAAACTCGATTGTTGATTACACAGGCCGAGTGTCCGGCTCTAGCATTGGGAAAAGAGTTTTTTTCATCTGTGACAGCTTCCTGGAAGCTTTCCCATCGGTTGTTGAGGACGTGGAACGAGTGTATATCGTTGGAACAGCGCCAGTCTAGATAGGGTGAACCGTCTTGGGGTACGTCTTCTGGGGTTACTGGGACCCATCCACCGAATACGAAGACTCTGAAAGGAGATCGGTTCGATTTTTTAAAATTTTCATGATCAAGCTCAAAAAATGACTGAATTCATATTTTCGTGAGATTTTTTATACTTTTCTATATACTATTGGACACTACAGAGCTAAGAATAGAAAATAAAACATCAATTCCTTACCTATCTCCTACTAAACTGGCCGAATGAAGAGACCTCGGTCTGGGAATCTCTCCGTGGGGCTGGATCTCTCTCCATGCTAAATGGACCAAATCCAAGATCCACATATCTCCGAGACGATCCCCATTCATCCCGCCGTATATGAAAAGGAACTTCTGTTTATCATTTTCATACAAAGTCGAGGTGTGGGACTCTCTCGGAGATGGGCCTTGGCCAGCCTGGATCTTCTCATAAGTCAAGGGTTTGTTTGGAGCAAGATCGAGCATGTAGAGATCGTCCAGATACTTGACAGATCCATCTTCATCTCGGGCCATTCCACCAAATATATAGGCGATTCGATCTCGGTCAATATTTAGAGTGTGGCCGAGACGACCACAAGGCGAGGGATCGTTATTTCTGGGGGCTCGGATTCTCAGATTACGGTATTCCCAACGTCTCGAGTCCAGCTCGTAAAATTGGTCCGAATATCTGTAAAAAAATTTATATTATTTTAGATATTATCTTAAATTATAGGCACAAACTACTCCAGACTTGATCAGATAAATATTAAACACTCTCAGACATTAATAAAACTTAATAACAAGTCTCTTACTTCTTTGGGTCGATCATTCCTCCAAAAATATATATCTTCTCTCCATCTGTATCCATTCCAAAGGCCGCGAGGCCAGGCATTGGCTCTCCTCGAACAACAGGCTTATGCCAAATATTCGTGTGCGTGTTAAACACGTAGAGCTCGTTGACAATACCCTCATTTCCACCACCAAATACGATCATATAGTGCTTGATAGCGACTGCTTTGTGTCCATGACGAGGTCTGAAAAAGTTTCTGGTAGAATATCAGCATTAATATAATTTTATCCACAAAAAAGTATCAAGATACTTTCCGAGGTTTTCGGAGAACACATGCATCTCATTAAAAATTTTGACAGTAACCCGTTTCTTCCATTTTTCTACGAATTTAGGATTTTCTCTTCTTGTGAGGGATAAAACAATATCCAAAGCCTAAATTATCAAAAAATAAATTAAACACACTTACAGTGGCGACGGAGGTGCAGCAACTTGGACTTCTCGCCACTTTGCGAGCGGTTTATCGACTGGAACAACGTCGTTCTGATCCATCACGACATAAGCGACCAGATGGAAATTTTATCTAAAACATTCGATAAATAAAGGAGGAATTAAAATTCATGAAAAACACGGCTATAAATAATAAATTTACGACATTTCTGGCCACAAAATCCGCGCGCTAAAACCCGAGAATAAAAGCCGAAAATGCTGATGCGGAATGCCAAATATTTTGAAGAATCAGGGATATCGTGGTGGGACTCGGAGGGAAATCATGTGCTGGGAAGATTTAGATCGAGAAACGGGTTTTTACTGTTTATAAAGGGCCCTGTCGGAGGAAAGTCAATTTTACGACAATCAATAACACAGGATTCATTGAATTATGTATACTTTTACGTCAAAAATTGTATGAATTGTTTAATGTTTTTCTCATCATTAGAGGGCGTAACTTCACTAGGCAAAAGCTGTAAACAGATGTAATAAAGCTTATTTTATACGTCTACTTTGTGTGCAGGAATGCTGACCGTACAATTTTGAATAGAAGGTTGTATTATGACTTTATGAGTAAGCAAACTTTTTAGCACAGAATAAAAAATTTATGACGTCATGTTTGAATTTTTAAGTCATCATGGAAAACTTATATTGTGATGAATGCAATCAAGACTGCCCAGGAGACATTGCCGCCAAGTCTGTTACTCGCCCTCCACTTTGATATGCGCATCTTATCTTGCCGCCTGATACATTTCGAAGCGCAGAACGCGCCAAAAACATTGATTGATTCGAAATATATAATAAATAGTGTTTACAAAATCAGAAACAAACACAGACCCCAAAACGGTTGAAAAATGGTAAAAGTACCTGTACCGTTGCATGCTATAAGTTGAAATTATAAACGTGGTTTATGAAGCGATGATGTAAATACAACAAGCACAACATGTCAAAAAGACATGTAAGATCAAATTCCGTACATAGTATCTGCTTGTTTGCATAATGCTAAATATTTGCACCTTGTTTTGTGTTTTCGTCTTCTCTCCTGTTATCTGATGGTCACAAAAATCGACAAGAAACGCGTTTCACGTATCCGTTTTTATTACAGCGTTCACGAACTGACCGGCAAGCTGTTCGTTGAGGGTTAAATGGGTCTTGTTTTCGAGAAGTAAAGGCCCTTCCTACCTCTTACTCTCAGTTCTCTGTACCCTTCTCCAAGGCTTCTGTTCGACGACTTCTCCGCTCAACCCCGTTCTTCCGCTGTTCCGCCTGGCTTAACGGATGAAAGTGATCGAGAGAGTTATGTCATTGCGAACCACGGATGACATAATCTCGCGATATGTAATCTTCTTTTGATTGAACTGGTTTCCAAAAAAACAAGCTGCCTTTCCCTCGCTTGAACTCATTTTTTGGAGCGACATCTGCAATGGCATTGTCACCATCCATTCGGCGATTCTTTTTGAGCCATCCCGACTTTAATTCTCGGCTCTTGGCGTCGTTTTTTTCAGTTTAATCAATAGATATTTTCCAACGTTTCGAAGCTTAGAGATTTGCAAATTGCAAGCTTTACGTAACCCAAGTTGTTTCAAGACAACAAAAAAGCCATTGGTTCACCCATTGATCCTCTTTAGATCCCTCTAACTATGCCCTAACAGCCCCACGCTGACCTTAAAACCCCCAATTCCCTTAATTGCTTCTGAGCGTACAAAAGGCGCGCGCTGCAGGTCGACATTATATTATTGGTGACCGAACTTCGTGAGGGCGGCTTTTTGTCGCCGTATCTCCCGCGATCCGCGGATTCAAGTCCGCCGGGGGATGTTCTCGACATTTTATTAATGCAGTTACAACGTGATGATAAAATCAATCCGAATTCCCGTTATGTTTTAGATGCCGGAGACGCTGAATGAGCACGAATATATTGAGTTGGGCCAGAGGGCTTGCTCGCAGATAAAGACGTTGGTGGAAAGCGATTGGGCAGAGTGCTGGTCGCAGTTGGAATGGGATGAGGCCGACGTTAAAGTGTATTCGAGGAAGTCGGCCGAGTTCGAGGAAGCCAAAGAGAACATGCTCATGCTGGTCATGGACCTGCCGGTAATTTAATTCAAAGCCATATTGCTTTGTATTGCAATATGAATGCGAAAAAATGCCATTTTAGACATCAGTAGAACACCTGGAACGATTACTATTCCCTTGGTTTGAATTCCGAGTCAAATGGGATGAAATGCTGGCCATGGCCAATGTAATAGAGCGGCTCAGTGAAGAGGTGAGCAATCATTTTATCTATAGAGTCGTTTCCGTATTTTCTAATCAGATTTTGCGTTTCCAGACATTTGTTATGCGACATGTTGTGAAGAAACGCTTGGCATTGTCATCAAGAGATGCCATTGATGCCACAAGTGTAAGTTTGTGTCTGATTTCGACCATATAATCTAGTATTGTTAATGAATTGCTTTGGCAATTTTTTGATGACTAAAAACTCGCTTTAGGTCTATCGGCAGGACGATGGCTCAGTAATAATGGGCTCAACCGGCACCGAGCACGGGAAATGGGGACCTCAGGAAGGATTTGTGCGGACAAAGCAATACTTGGGAGGCTATTATTTCCGACCAATCGACGAAAACAACACCAAATTTATGATGATCTTCTGCGCCGATCTCAACCTTCCCATTCCCCGGTTTATATCCAACATGGTGGCCAAATTAAAGCCCCGACTGATGGTGGAAAAGGCCAGGAATTTGGCCAAGGCTGTAAATAAATATCCATTGTAGAATCAGGAGGGAAAATAAACAGGATTCACTACTACAATTTGAGGCATTTTTTGCCATTCGGCTCCAAGAAATCGAATTCTCCCAATAATTTTTTTTTGAAATTAGAAAAAATCAGACAAAAAACATGAATTAGTGCTGTTCATCCTAATTTTCTTAGAAAATTCAATTGTTTTCTGCACGATTTGTGGTCATCACTTTGTTCCCAACCCATTTACATCTATTTTTGCACCCTTAATTTTAAAATTTTCGGATATTCCCATAATTCTTATATTACACTGCCCAAATTCTAGAAAAATTTTGCCCAGAACTCCTCTTCTTTGAGTTTTCTGCAAACGAATTGTAGATTCAAATTCGGAGAGCGACAAAAAATGGGGAAAATAAACGCGGGACGGGGCGTTGAGCAGCACACCGCCGAGAGAGCGCGCGAAAACGAGAGAGCGGACAGAAAATGCAAGAAAAGCGGCGTTTTGGGTCCGCCTCCTTTCCACAAATATCTCGTAAGAGAAAAAAATATATTCGGACCTCCAGAAAATTGATTTTGAGGCCGCGAATTAAAATCTTTTCGAATTTCGATACGAATCGAGGGAAACGAGGGGAAACGGGTCTAGAGTAATATAAAATCTGGCGAGATTTGTGGGTTAATGGGTCAAGTTGCGGGTCTGCAAGGGGCATTTCGTATTCAAACACCTTGATTTAGTGGGATATTCCAAAATAAAGCTTGTTTTTTTAAATGATGACCTGTTTGGGAAGGTACTAATTTTTTATTAAATAGTAGTGCTATATTACAGTATTTGTAATTTTTTTGAAAGATTATTCCGATTTCCGTATTTTAGGAAACAAGCTAACTTTTAATTTTCCTATCTCTAATATTATTTTGCGTTTTAATGACCCTCTCGCCTAGTGTAATATAAATTTTGATCCCAATTTTAGGGATGGACCCCTCCAGCAGCTCAGATCCGGACGACAAGTTCATCGTCGTCCATCTTCCTCAGTCCGACCATTTCATTGTCTGTGGCCACACGTATTTGGATGGGAATTTGAATTCGGATGGGAATCTGACAGTGCAATTCGACGGGAAGACCGAGAGCGGCGTGATCAAAGGCCTGTTTGGGAATAAGGACGATGCAATTGAGTACGCGAACCGCCTCTTGATGGAGAAAGATAACTGCAATGGCGTTGCGAATGTAGTGGACACCACCAGCAAGGAGGGGCAAGCGAATCCGGTGGCCCCCATCGCCTTGGACCCCAGTAATTTGTACATCTCAGGTTGGTTCACTCATCAAAACTCATCAATTTGGGCCTGTTTTCGAAGAAATCAAAGATTTGATCTTTACGATTTTTCCTAAAATTCCATAAAATCCGTCATCGTTGGCCAAAGTGGACAGTCGTATTTTCGTATACGAGAAAATTTTTTAATGATATCCGTTTTGCACATAAAACAACACTTCAGCCAGAACTTTGATTTATTTCATCGGTGAAAACATGTCACCATGACAGATTTTCTGGAATTTAAAAATCTTGAATTTCGGGATGATTACTTTGAATTTTGTCCAAATTCTGTTTGTTGCCTTGGAGTTTGTTATTTCTCTTTTCCGGAAAGAAACAGATTTATATTAAACATCATGTATAATATAAAATATTCTCGATAAATAAACCATTCTAGCTTACATTTTCAGTTTCAACCGACGATCTCCGCGTTCTAAACGACCGAATATCGCAAATGGAAAAGCGATTGGTGCGTCACGAGGATCTCCTTTTGAATACCTTCGCCAAACTTCATAATGCTCATGATCTGATTGTAAAACAACAAGAGAGCATTCAAAAGCTCACGGAATTGGTGCAAGCCAGGTCAGGATGGGATGGAATCGCAAATCGGGACATGAGCAATCTTTCGTCGACTTCACTTCAAAGCCTTCCCAGAATAATTCAATTGCCAACGTCTTCAACTATAACCAATGCAGCCAATCTGATTCCGGTCCAATTTGTTCAGGCTGCCTCCACTTCCACGGCAAATCCATCAAAATCAAAAGAAACCGGGTCGAATCAAGATGACGATTATGTCTTTGTGCCTACTACAACATCAGTTACAACTGTTATAAAGGACGAGCCAAATGAGGTGGTTGTGCCGGCTACTGCGACAACTTCTGGTAAGATTATTTAATGGCTATAAAAAAATTTTTTTGTTGTCATCATTTTTTGAAAAATTCTAAAAAATCCGTCATCTGAGGACTTAAAATTTTCGAAACAATGGGCATGATTAAAATTTTTTTGACCATGACTGAACATTTTTAATCAATTATGTGAGGAAATTGCAGATTTGTCTAGTAATTTTGCGTGTCATCATGACGTATTTTCTGGAATTTCCCGCAAAATTGATGATTATTTAGGTGTTTTGAGAAGTTTGATATATACCAGCGACTAATTAAAATTAATGAAAAAACAATTTAAAGTACGATTGGAATGTTTTTAGTCCCCATAACCACCAGCAGTACCTTATCCACCAGATCTCAGACCTCCAACTTTGTCCCCGCCAAACCTAAATTCCAATTCGCGTCTAAAAGCGACTGCGAAAAGCTGTGGAAGACGGCTCAGACGGCTGAAAGGTTCGGTGGGCTCCTCAATTTCAAGCTCTTCTCGACCGCTTTATATTACAATCGCCTCGAGGAAAGGGATCCGGAAAAAGTGGCGGAATTCCGGGAAATCCTCGCCTTCTTCAGTAAGCCCAAGACTCGGGCCGAGGAACTGAAGAACTGGAACGACTGTGTGAACGAAATCAACAAACAGGTGCCGACGGTGTTTGTGCAGGACAAGGAAACACTTGACCTGGGTCAACTCTTCCAGCCCACCATTCGAAGGGGAAGAGGACGGCCGAGGAAATATACGACGCCATACAGTGTGCCGGGTAGTAATGACAACGCCAATACGTAGACGCTATCTATATTCAGTTGTGCTTAACAACGAGTAAACGGTTTTGCATTATGCTGTAGTAGTTGGTTGTCAAAAATTTGAATTACACCAGTGAGTTTTTACTCCGAGATCAAACATCAAAAGTGTCCTAGAATACGACAACTTCATTGTCCATAAAATGGTCGATCCCGTTTAGGTCCGGGCCTTCAAAAACGGAGGTGATGTGATGAGCAAGATAGGCAAGTTCTGTGTCACCGATGAATCGTTGAGGGTACTGAAAGTAAAGACGGATAAAATTTTTTGTTATGTCCCATCATTATCGATTTGGACATCTAGAGGCGTTTTTAGTCTGCTAAAATTTCAACGTATTCTACTTGATGTCTAGTGTAACATAAGTGGTCCAAAAAGATGACATCACTACTCGAAGATACTCACTCTATTCATCGAAATAGCCAATTCGATCCCACTGTCCGTGCGGACCAGGAAACTGAGTGAGCTAGGCATCTGTCCTTGATGAGATCTCCCGTTGAATCCCCGTTCATTTATCGACCAACCAAACCCATAAGTGTAATTGGACTGCCTCGTAGGTGATCCCATTTGATAAAACGACTCCAGACGGATTATATCCTTCTTCAAGGGAAATCCATCGACATGGGTTAAGAATTTAACGGTAGCTGAAGGCGACAACACCCATCCACAACAGGCCTCAAGAACTGAGGGATGGGGAAGGTCGTAGGGGTCGTCAGGGGAGTCTGGTGTCGCGTAGTAGAGAACCGAGCCTCTGGAAGAGAAATTGCCGTCAAATTACACTGGGTTGTAGAGAAAAAAGTTTAGAAAACGATGACTTTTGTACAAAAATTGAAGTCATCAAAGATAATATCTGGAAATCATTGAAAATTTCGATCAAAATTGTCGTAGGGCCGGAATAGAGCTACAAAGAGGTTCTGCCAACATTTCATTTATGCTGAAGAAATATAAGCAATGAAATCCTTACTCTGGAGGAGCTCTAAACCTCCCACTCAACGTCATCTGTCGTCCCAACCCGATGGGAATGAAGATCCTTCGATTTATAAATTCATTGTACGGCATTCCACTCCTATATTCGATCACTTTCCCCAGGATTGCATAGCCAACATTCGAGTATTGATACTCAAGCCCTGGGGGTTTGGTCAGTGGATGTTTAGAGATGGTTTCGCGAATCATTTCAGTGACTGACGTCTTCTCGGACTTGAACACCGGGTCATCACCCACATTGGACCAAGCACCAACGGTGTGAGAGAGGAGGTGACGGACCGTGATTTCATCGACATAACGGGGATAGGAGTCGTTTACGGCCATATCCATACCTTAAAGTTCATGGGTGAATGCGTGAGTATTGGGAAATTATTGTTCTATATTTTTGCTTACAATTGGACACTAAAATTTAACAAGAAGATCTCAAAAATGATATACCAAAGCTCTCATGAATACCATACTAAAAACCATTAAATCGCCAATTTTTTTAAAACTTTGGCTTCTTCGATCTATTCAGAGTATCAATTACCTCGTTACAACATTAAAACTGCAAGATCCATACCTTGAAACAGAATGCCAAAAATTGCGGAAAAATTTAATTTGAATTAAATGTCGCAAATAAAAGTGTGAAAACTATTAAAAATTATACATGTAGTGTAAAAAAGAAGATAAATTTATTAAATTCCCTTACCAAAAATACCAGCAAATCCGAAGACCCTTTCGTCGATCCCCAGATCTCCGCTCTCGACCAATAAGAAGATTCCGGTCGATGTAATCGTCTTACTAATCGAGCCTATGCGTATTTTATCGTCTGGAGTCAGCGTAATTTTCTTCATCACGTCGGAATATCCGAATGCTAAAAAATTTTTGCGAATTTATATCAATTTCGTTCATGGTTAATATAAATTTTTTATCAAAACTCATAAAGCTAAATTAAAACCTTTGATTTTAAACTTTGAAAACCCACAAACAGCCAATTTTAGTAACTCATTCTTAGCCAAAGCCAACGACAATCCAGGAATATCAAGTTTTTCCATAAAAGTTACAACTCGGTTGTTCAGATAGCTCAATAAATCTGTTGGCAACTCCATGTTCATCCCCGAAATGTACTGAAATGGGATGGGGCTGAAATAAAACCAATATGGTAATAAAACGTCTAAGAATTACCGGTCATAAGTGAGTAATGAGGGGGCCGAAGGGAACGGCCAAATCGGGAGATTACTCCACAAAATCACCATGGAATTGTTGGCAATGGAGACCGACTTTGGCGTCAGTGAATTGTATTTTGTAAAATTCTCTCGTTTCTCCATGTGATCTTTTAATACAGTATTGTTGGTTACTGTAATTCGATGAGCCGCACCGTGCTGATTCCAGTAAATGGCCGAGCATTTCAACTAAATTTTTATACAGTATGATAATCCAAAAATTTCTAAATCTTCAAAATAGACTATAAAGAGTATATTTAGTCAATCTAAAGCCAAATGTCATACTGTATTTTAAGTCATCCGACACCTTTCATCGTATAACTTGTCCGAAACCCAAAAATAATGACATTTGGCCTGGAAATTGTATCAAATCTTACAATGTCGCCGGAATAGTGGATTGTGAACTTTTGAGCGACAAAAAATTGACCCGCAAGCTCTTTATCTTCCTTTAGGCATTCATTTAGCGGCTTGTTGAAGAGTAATTTGACTTGAGAAACCTGCATTTCCACTCGTCTTTTTGGCCGGACTGTCACCAAAAGGTACTGATCTTTTCCCTAAATAGCGATGAACATTATTTTTGTGTTAAAAATTAAGTTATATCTGATTGAAAAGTTGTAATTTTTTGCTTACTTTATACCTAAATCCACACAAACTAATGGGTAGACTGGTGGGACTCAGAAATTTCTCTGGATTCTTTTCATCGCCGTCGAAGATGAAAAGGTCCGAATCGGCCTCGGGGTTTTCTGCCCACAAAGTGTTCATCATCAGCTTTCCATCCGGTCTTATTGATGCGCAAGCTTCGATTAGAATCTGGCCCAATTCGAATTTCTCGCTAAAATTAAAATGCATACTCTTCTAGCGGGTTTTGATCAAGATGTTTTCGTTGCAAAACCCTAGACTTTTCCATTATTAAAAGAAAAGTGAAAAAAAAGTCTGGAAGAATCCGAAGAATCTTTCATTATAGCGGATTTTTTAGCAAATAAACGCTAAAGGATAGCTGAATAAAAATCCCAATTCAATTTTGAGCTAACCAACGCCTCCTGGCGATTCCAATAGCTTTTTTGCCTTCACAAAGTCGTCATTTTATGTCCCACCACGAAAACCTGAATTCTCCTTAATCTTCACCTAACTCACCGCATCTTCTCCTTGAGCCTCTCTAAACTAATTGGCATCGAATTTCCAATCAAATTCAAGTTGTCCATGTCATCGTGGACTGTAATATACAATGGCTTCTCCTGTTTGTCATAAAAAACATTCATCGACTTCAACCTCAAATTTGGATAGTTATAAGGAGTCAAGGAGAGGCCATAAGTATCCCTGCCGAGAGTCACCATCCATTCCGGCTTTGTTCTTGAGTTTATTACCTAAAATAATCCCAATATTTCCATTTGAATTCAACTTTGATGACGTCATAACCAGACATTTCAATTTTCGCAAAAAAATGTTGCATTTACGGTTGAAAGAGTAAAATTTTTGGAAGTATCGGGTATCCAGGATATCGTAAATTGCTTGTAAATAGTGAGCGTACATTCGTTTTAGGCAAGCTCAAATAATTTTATATTATTTTAGACAAAACCCGTCCAAATAAATTCAAAATAAGGCGAAAAAGTGATGACACTCACTTGATTCTCTTCTCTATTCTCATCTTCGGTCGCGTATCGTCTTAGAGTAGCGTTGATATTGGGATTGACATCAAAAGAGACTGTGGCCATCACATTTATCAAGAGTAAAATCAAAATGTTGGTCATTCTCCAGTAGAATATAAAAAAAATGCCCAAAGATTAGCCGTGAGTCAGATACGAGCAGAAGAGTCGAGTATACACTACAAATTCTTTCGATTGACAACAGATCTGTCCTCTTTTTGGCTTCAAATCCTTTTCCGCTCTAGTGAAAAGTGAACATGAACACCTTCCTTTTTTACCACTTTGTACACGGGTTTACGGAAATGTCATCCAGCAAAGTGTAAATACACGGAAATGTCTGGAAACGCCCTGAAATAGTCGAGGCAACTTTTTAAAATAGTCTTGTTTACTCAGTAAAAACAGTTTTATTTTTTATTTGGAGTTCAAAAGTAATCAAACGGATTTATAGACCGATTAGACCCTACACAGAGGCGGAAATGGAGAGTAAAAGTTAGGTTATGACCTTTATACGGCAATGGAGGACAACAAAGTTGGGCCTTGGCTCAAAGATGGCATTAAATTATACCATAAATGATGAGATTTGTGAGTCATCAAACTACTCGAATACAAGATGGCAATGGTTAATGTTTACCTTGCTTTGAGTCATCTTACGAGCAAAAGTTCAGGTTGCCATTGGAGGCCCTTTTTTGTTTTCATTGGAAATTTGACCGGATAACCCATGGATAAGGTAACTGATGTCTACCATATACATTGACTTTTCTTCTGTCCTGCCGAAAAGGGTCTTTCTAAATATCAACAACGTTACGGACTATTTGTGTCGCTTATTTCCCGCGATCCCGCATTTTCCCTATTTAGAGGAACACTTGGCTCAACAATGCGTCAACTCTTTCCTTGAAGAAAAAGGTGCTGATTTTTGTCGCTTTTGTCGGATTTTTTGGAGCTTCAAAACATGTTCTGACGATTGTCGCATTCGAAAATCTTATCTTCACCTTTTTAGCTCTATTTTTCCTTTCAGACACTAACCCTGTAACATTGCGTCAAGACCATCAAGGATAACATAAGTTTTCGTCAAATCCTCCACAACCACTCGGAAACATGGTTGGAAAGAACACTTACACCCTTCCCGTGACCGATGGACGGTTGTTCAGCAGACTTGACAACAAGAAAAGAGTTGTTCCTCAAGCTGCATCGTTCCAACATTCCGCCTTCCAATCAGCGAAGAAACCTCAAATTTCATATCCCAATCGAATTGA
The DNA here is from genome assembly GCA_904066235.2 of Bursaphelenchus xylophilus. Lineage (NCBI taxonomy): Eukaryota > Metazoa > Nematoda > Chromadorea > Rhabditida > Aphelenchoididae > Bursaphelenchus > Bursaphelenchus xylophilus. Next base: position 4,467,681 of record CAJFCV020000004.1, read on the forward strand.
TGGATACCAAATTATCTCTAACCTTGGGTCTGGCGCATTTGCAAAAGTTTATTTGGCCAAAAATCACAATCACAAGCTCGACACGAGGATGAAGGAAATGGTCGCCTTGAAGGTGGTAAATGTAAGATTTTCTGAAATATTTCTTGTTCTCTAGTAAACATGGGTGCATATGCAGTGGTGATGCAATTTCCACGCTTTTGGTATAAAACTTGGTCCAAGTTTGACGTGATCTTGGTGTCATGTATAATATCCGACAATTCGATGAATTCTTCTAATGTTGACCCACTAATTTTAGCTGACCAAGATAACTGAAGCCAGCCAGTTGAAGAGCACCAAGAAAGAGTACCAGATTACGTCAAAGGTGAAGCATCCCAACATTGTGGAGATTTATAATTCCTTCGAACAGCCGGTATGTATAATATTGATGGAGTCATTATCTCTTTGTCTGCCTTCTTTATTTTCTCAGTATTGAAGTGCAATATTTTCAGCTTAATGGAAGTCTAAGCTTGATTCTGGTTGTTGAATACATGAGTCAAGGGACCTTGGAACAATATCTCCATCACAACTTGTTGGTGGAGTACAAGTTGCTTCCAGAATACAGAATTTGGCACATTTTTCAACAGGTTGCATGTGGAATTGCATTTATGCACAGTTGCAGATGTCTTCATCGAGGTAAGAAGAGGTTTTTCGTGTATAATATAATTTTATCATACAAAAATCGTAATTATTTCTTCATTTTTGCTCCACTAGCGACGGAGGAGCTTGAAATGTTCTATAGATGATATATTTCAGATTTGAAGCCAGCAAATATCCTAATGGCAGACAATTTTTTGGTCAAGATCAGCGACTTTGGTCTGAGCCGGATGAATTCGATCAATACGGAGGAAGTGAAGACCGTTTGTGGAACTCCGTATTATTTGTCGCCTGAGAGAACCCTCCAATCGGGGTACACGTATGCTTCGGATGTCTGGAGTCTGGGCTGTTTGTTGTATGAGGTACGCGAAATTTTTTTTTTCTGAATTTAGAAGCAGTGTGTGTCGGCACTTCGATCTTGTCCCAAAAAATTTTATTTTTATGGATCCCAGATGATTCGATCTGTTTTTTAGCTGACTGCTGGTGTGAACCCATTCTTTGGCGAGAGAGATAACCGTTATTCGCTTTCCAACAAGATCACCGAAGCTGATTTCCCTCCAGTCCCCGAAGACCATTACTCTTACTTTTTGCTCAATTTGATTGACAAAATTTTGGTCACCGAACAAACGGAAAGGCCTCCAGCCAGCTTCATTAGTGAATATTCGGAGCACATGGTCGAATTCTTTCGAAGATATGTGAATTTTTAGGTACTAGTTATAGTCGTTTAGAAGTATCAGTTAGTCTTCGATGTTACAGTAGTCTCTTTGGGTGTTTTTGTTAATTTTTGTACATATTAGTCGTTGGTATATGTTTGATATTCGCTCTTATTAATTTTTTACCTCTTCAGTATTGTTGTGACCCCTAGTCTTTATAACCTCACCTTTTTTAGCCGTTCGTTAATAATATTTGGGTAAAACCCGTTGAAACTGAATTTACAGTTTGTTTTTTTTTCATTTTTACATTTGATTGATAATAAATATGATCTTCGGAGACTTTAATTTGCACTAATAGCGATTTATGTAAGGATTGATCAAGTTCCCAAAGTGCTTGGCCTTTATGTTTTGTTATCAGGTCAAGGGTAATATAAATTTTTCTTTTTTGTAAATTTTTTGATGTAAACGATTACAGTGCCTGCTAAAAAGTCATGGTCAGTGGTTTAGCACAGTTTTCTGGGCTGATTGAGAAATGCAAATTTTGGCTATAATTATCAAGTGTAATATAATTTTTTTTCTTCATTTTTTGCCAATGATTCCGTCGTCTAGATCGGATACCATTATACACACATTCCATTAGCCACAGATCCTCTTTATGTTCCATTCTCGACCTGTTGACCCAGATCTTCAGCTCCCATTCGCTCCTTTTCCCAGCCCCGGATCAATCCTTCCCCCATCGCTTTTCATTTTACCGCTTTGGGATGAATAAAAAGTGAGGAGAGGGGGGATATCGGAGAGGGGGCGCCTGATCATGTCCGAGAGGGGATATTGCGATGATTATTGTGACCGCACAGTGCACTCATTATTCGGTCATTTGCGATTGGATGGCAGTTCGGAACGTAGGATTTGAGTGTAAAATGGTCGACCGAGAAGAGGAAAACTGAGAAGGATGATGTAAAAGCCAATAAGAGATAATGAAATTAGATTTTTGAGCCGGTATGACGTCACTATTGTAAGTAGTGTTAAGTTTTATTAGGCCGTCCAGAAAGTTCGTTCGTTTTTTCATTGCTTTGTTTTACAGGGATTGTTTGTTCTTTGGCAAAATGGAATATATTTATTTGATAGAGCTTTTTCTCCTCTACAAAACTGGCTGTATCAAGTAAATATATACCCTTTGCCAAACAACAAACAATCATGGTAAAGCAAAGCAATGAAAAAAACGAACCAACTTTCTGGACGACCTAATATTATTTGCAACACTAGCGATGACAAGGATAAAGTTGAATAAGTTCCCTTTCTCTGATAACAAATGAAACACATGTGAAAAATGAAAATTTTAAATCCTGTTTTCAAAGTGAAATCAATTCGTTATTTTTTGAAAAGAAGTCAAAAAATGATGACCTAACCCACGGATATTCATAAAGTCGGTTGTGGACATTGAAGACCATCCAAAAAACCTTGGTATCCAATTTTTTGGGCTATAAGAATTTTTTGATTCCGCCAATGTTGTGACTTCAACGATGATTTCAAAAGGCCCCTGCAGAAATTTTAAAAGAGTCAGGCACTTCCAACCAACTGAACTTCTTCCACAAGGTGCCTGGACATCATTTCGCTTTCGCACTGTGCATCTTGAACTTTTGTCGCCAACGCACTGTGGATCTTTGCCTTTGCGCACCGTGCAAACCTCAAAAAAGCCGATTGCACTGTGCACATTTTTGACCAGAATCGCATCGGCGCAGTCGAGAAAAGCTTATGTCGCAGCGATATTTCAGATGCACAGTGCAAACCCAAAAGAGGTGAGTGCACGGTGCAAGAAATCGCGAATTTTTATGCGCGGTGCGGATCGCGGACAAATGTCCAGGCACTTTGTGAAAATAAAAAAGTCCTTGGAATTTTCTGCGACTCCGCACCGTGCATGAACTCGAAAAAAACGTTTTGCACAGTGCAATTTTGTTTGTTTTGCCTTACGTCGCGCGCGATTTCCATTTTTCGCAGCGACAAATCAACTTTTCGAAGTGCGACGGAATTTGGGGGCCGCGAAAAATTCCGAGGACTTTTTGCCGCGACTTCCATACCGTATCATCAAGTCGTCATCATCTCCTTATCACCCAAGCCTTCAACTTCGATCCTCCCCTACTTCACACCTCCCTTCCGTTATGACTAATGGCCCCCTGTTCCGACCGGGAGTGCGTCCCTTATTTGTGAGGGATTTCCGGAGTAACCTTCAAAAATTATGGCTGGGCGAGAGGCAGAACGATCATAAGCGCCGTCGATTTCCGGTAGCCTTATTCAGGAGCTAAATTCTCCCCCTTTTTTATTTAATTTAAAGGTCGTCGCCGGCAAAGGTTGTGACATTGAGGGTTTGTTTGTATGCGAGGCTAATGTTTTGAACACTTTCCGAGGGAAATGGGGTTCCACACATTTTGGAGGGCATCAGGGAAAGTCAGGGAGATGATTTGAGGGAAATTTGAGGATATTAGTGATGACAAAAAGGGCTCGTAAAATTGTTAAAAATTGACTGCTTATGGTGTGATTGGTATAGAGAATGCTTGAATACAATTTCAAAGGTATTTTGGAAGCATTTTGAGGCCATTTTAGAGGCATTTATGACATTTAAATTGTATTAAGTTTGTAAAAATTGGAAAAAAATGTAAAAACATTTGAGTATTTTTGCTTGCAGCTCATTTTCTAGCTAATTTTATACTGTAAAAAGGCCATTTTTTTAGATTCCGGAGTCTCTGTTACCCTCGTTACACCTCAAGTTTTACATTTTTTCTCCTTTTTTTACTTTCCAATTACAATTATTTTGATTTTTTACTTTCTCCTTTCTTTTCCTACAGTATCCTTTTAATCGAGTTTCTGTTTTTTGACATTTCAAAGGAGCCAATAAGAAGTCGCCCGCCTTTTCCCCTTTTCTTCAGTTTTTTATTCGAAACAGAGAGAAATGAAATCCTTTGACAACTAACATCGCTTTTTTAGACTATGAATATTCAAAATGGAAGGAGAGGATCGGGTCGGAGGAAAAACTCAAGTTACAGTACTACTCCAAAATAAAAAAATCTTAAATTTTAAATTTTCATATTCGAAAATAATTGGAAAATACGACAATTAAATATAAAAATAATGTTGCGCATCATCTGCATTCCAAATTCCGCCGATAAAAGTCTTAAACTTTGAATGCACTGTGCCGTTAGAGCTTTACAATCGCACAGTGCGGGCAAAATATTGCACTGTGCGAATTCCGAAAAAAGGTTTCTTTGCACGGTGCAAAGGGACTTTCAGACATTTCTTGATGCACAGTGCAAGGGTCAAAAAGTCGAAACGGATTGCACTGTGCAATTCGAAAACGGTTTATCGCGCGTTTCAAAGGTTCGATTGCACAGTGCAGATCGCTTTCCGTTTTTCGGCAATCGTTTTTTGCACAGTGCAAAGTCAAATCGAATTTTTCCTTGAAGTTCCAACAAAAATTTTTCGCGCACTGTGCAATGATTTGATGGCACAATGGAATTCTTTTGCACTGTGCATCATCTTTTTTGCCATTCATCGGCGCACAGTGCAATTTAAGTTCAAACCGCACAGTGCATTCGAACCAAAATTCCGTTGCACCGTGCAGCCGCCGAAACTTCTCCATTTTGTCGCGATTATTGCCGCAAAAACCAGCTAAAATTGGGAGAGAGAAAGGGAGGGAGCCGGCTCCAGAAGACACTTTGTCTAATTGATTCCCAGCACTTTAATGGTTTCCCTCCCTCTTCGCCTCGAATCTGCGTCTTCCCCAAAACCATTATGGTATTCCTCAAGGAATTTGCATTCATTTTCCTTTTCTTTCCCCCCAACTTTTTTACAATTTGAGAGCGCTGACAGTGTAAGGAGCGGGGCTTTTGGGTTATTAAAAAGTTGCTATGTAGAGGTCTGCGGGATGAAAGCTGGAAAATAGGCGATTTATGGAGTCATAAAGGGCTTTTTGTTATTTTAGACAGCAAAATTTAGACCTGCACCAAGGAGAAGGTAAAATTTTATCAAATTCTACAAACGTAAAGTCTAAAATGGTGCTGCAACTTATGTCGAAGTGATGACTCGACATTTCAAGACCATAAAATTTAATTTACACGAGCTTCTGAAGGCTAAAAAAAGTTGTTTCCACTTTTAGTCATCATTTTTAAAATATTGCCCGTGAGAGCTGACCTCGTTGCTAATATATCGTTCATTATAATTTTTTGGATGTAAAATGACCATGGATTATTTGAAAAGCTCAAACCAAAAAGTTTGTCATCAAATCCTCGGGTTTTTTTCATTTTTTATATTAACCATGACATCAAAAATTAAATTATTATATTATTTTTACCTATCGCTAAAATGCTAAAAATACTGGAATTAACGAGTTTTTACAGTCTATTTTTTCTAGTCATGCCAGAACTCGAGGCCATTTTTATATTCTCCATGATAACAGATCTAAAATTTCCTCGATTTTTTTTTGCTAATCTTGGTCTTTTTCTGAGCTGAACCTATGAGATTCTGTTGTAACCTTAACACAACAACTTTTACAATAAAATTCTCACAGTAAGACATAAAAATCCTCAAGTTTTACGGTAATTAACCCTAAATTATTCATCCCCGAAAAGGAGGACGCCCCCTTTGCAGCGAATAAAAAATATATTTAGGTTAATCTGTCGCGCCCTACTGTGGTCATCTCTGGTCCGACATTAGCCCGGAAAACTTGTTGAATAGCCGCCCTCAACCGAGGCTCCGCCCACTTTTTTGGGATCCCCGAATTTCAGTTAGAAGCCATCGGCTACGCTCCGACGGACCGTGTCCTCCGCTGGGCCGTTTCCGTCGCAGGGAACTCACTGAAGCGTCCAGGGAAGATTACGGTAATTCCGAGGGCAGTTGGAGACATTGATCCGAAATTAGCAATTTGATGACTAAATCAAGGAAAAATAAGAAAATGGGGTATTTTTGGAAGTCTTTGTGGAGGGGAAAGTGTTTCTTTGTGAACTATGAAGGGTGTAGTTGACTGAGAAATTTGATTTGACGTCAATTTTAAGGTCTGAAGAGAGTTATGACCTTATTTTAGACCATTGCACCATCAGTTTTACCTGTTTGATCATTTTCCTAAAATTTTTTAATTTTTTTGCTTTTCAGACATTGAAACATAACTTTTCAAGTTTTTACAAAGATTTCCAGATCATCTATCTGCTTAATTTTGACCAAAAATAAAAATTTTTATATTGTACTTGACCTAGATCTTACAAATAATGTCGATTTCGCCTCAATTTAGATGATTTTTCCCTTTGAAAAAACTATTTCCATCTTGTTTGTGATACATTTTGCTATTCTAGCTGTTTAACTTACCTCGTTTTCATTTTTATGACAAAATTTATATTACACTTGACTCAAGTCATGTCAGAAACGGTAAAAAATGTGGTAATACACTTGTATTTTACTCTAAAATCGTTGTATTTTCCTTTGCGGATTTCTGAAATTTCCCGATTAACTGATTTGATTCGTATTTTACAGCAGATGCACCAGCCCCCGCCGGTCGCCCACCCGATCTCACATCATCAAGGACTGGACCCGCATGTTATCCACGACCAGCAAATGACCCATGGGGTCATGTTCTGGCCTAATCCTTACACAGCTGTCAGTTTGGCCACATTTTTTTACCTTTTCATTATCCTAGCCCCATCTAAAGTAATATAATAAAATTTAGTGTTCCCAGACCCCTCCACATATCGATCCGTCACTACCTCCGAACCAGAACTTCCTTGTGAACCCCGCTACGTCCAACAACAACGTCAATTACCAACAGCTAATGGCGGCGGCCGCAGCGGCCGCAGTTACCGTGAGCACTTCGAGTGGGATTTCTAGTCAAAGCAACGATTGCAACGTGTATTCGAGTACGTCATTCAGCCCCTTAGACGGTAATTGCATTACTTTTCAGCTCATACTGGAGTGAACCAGCTGGGCGGGGTGTTTGTGAACGGCCGACCCTTGCCCGATCACATCCGGAACAAGATTGTGGACCTTTGGAGGCGAGGCGTGAGGCCCTGCGACATCTCACGACAACTGCGGGTCAGTCATGGATGCGTGTCCAAGATTTTGGGACGGTTTCATGAGACCGGAAGCATCAGACCAGGCAGGTGTAATATTATTATAGTAATATACATATAGGTATACATGTAGATGTCATGGGTTTACATTTAATTTTTTTTTTGACTAAATTAACTTTAACAACACCTTAGATGGCTATTCTATACATCATACGGCTATTTGTGCACTTTTTTGGTAAAAAAATCCATTTAAAAATTTGAATTTCAATTTTGGCGCCAAAAACACAATGCCACAACAGAATGATAAAGGGTGGAAATTCCGTATCTAGAAGCCACTGAGGTCCTAGTTAGTCCGGATGGGGCACATTTATCTCATTTTCAGAGATTTGGACATTATATTTTTCAAAAGCTTGCTATCTGATGTCAAGTGTAATATAAATATTGATGATTTTTGAGGTTGTTTTTGGCGGACAAGTACTAAAAATTGTTTTTAACACATTTTTATGGATTTCTGAAACTGTTAATGTCCTGTTTTCAGGTGTAATCGGCGGTTCGAAGCCCAAAGTGGCGACTCCAAAAGTGGTCAGCACCATCAATCTCTACAAACTCCAGAATCCCACAATGTTTGCGTGGGAGATCCGCGAGAAGCTGATCGAGGACGGGGTCTGTGACGCGGAGACGGCGCCCTCGGTCTCTTCCATTAATCGGATCGTAAGAAATCGGAATTCGAATCCGACCAATCAGAGGGCCGAGAAGAGGGCCTGCGAGGAAGTTCGGGAGGAAAAGAGGGAGGTCAAGGTGCTGCATGAGAGCGACAACACCAACAACATGGGCATGGGCAATCCGGTGTATCCGATGGTGAGATTTTTGGGGTTTTATGGGAGCTAAAATGGGTGAAATTTTTTTGAAAATTAGGGAAAATTTTGAATAAATTTATGAAAATTGTGGCTCAAAAGTCATCGATTTTGTTGAAACTACACATTACATTTTTTTATACTTGGAATTTTTTGTCAAAAAATGAAATTTTTAGAAATTTTTGGTTCTAAAAAATTTTTTTTTGATTATTTCCCGAATCCATGCGAAATATTGCTCCGTATTTTAGCCCTACCAACCACAACGACTCCAACTCCCGGCCGATAACTTCAATTCCCCCAACTTGGAGTCCTCTTATTGGCTATGGTCGACTGAAATGTACAGAAAAACAGAGCCCGGCCAGTAATTAGACTAATTAGAAAGGCGAGTCATACTTTTTCAGGACTCTATTTACCGAAATTCCCGCTTATTTTCGCTCATTTCCCCGCTTGTTTTATGATTAATTGGGCGGCCGTTTGCAGGAAGATCGACGATCCCCGTACTCAAATATTCTTTTCATCCATGGTATTCGATATATCTCCCTTCACATCTCCAGAATTCTTGATCTAAACTTTTATTTATTCCATATTTATATTATTTTATGCAAAACTTGGCGTCTTTCAGCAAATTATTTGGCAATTATTAGTGTTACTCAGTAAAATACACGTTTATAAACTATTTACAATTTTTTTTAATTACTTTTTCTTTAATTTTTAATCATCAACAATTACTTTTTTTCGCACTGTGCGAAATTATTATTCATATTTTTTCGCACCGTGCAAATTTTCAATCCTCTCCGCCGTTCGCACCGTGCAACCGCCAAGTTCAACGACGACTCGCACAGTGCAATAAATTCCCTTCAAAACAAAACCGCACTGTGCACTTTTCCTCCTTTCCAGTCAGCAGCGACAAGTTGTAAGGATTCTGCACAGTGCAACAATGTTCTCCCATCGCCATCGACCTCATCGCAGCTTTTCATTTGACTTTTCCATCAAGTCGCGCCTTTTGTCGCAGCAATTTCAAGTTTGACGCTGAAATTTTGTCGCCGCGACAAGTCACCTGGCTCGATTCATCGCACACGACGTCTTTCACGTTTGTCGCAAACCCAAAATTTCTAACGGAAACTTGCGACAAATTGATGTTGTCGCTGGTCATGTCGCTGAAAGCTTTTGACACAATTGCCGGGAGTCGCGGCAATTTGTCGTCAAGTTTGCAAAGGGAAGGAAGCGTTTGCGTTCTGAAAAATGAATTTCCGGCGAGATTTCAAAGAGAATTGAGGGGTTTCGGACTGCACCGTGCAATCAAATCAACTTTTTTTTGCACAGTGCGAAAACAAAAATGCTTACAAATGCTGTCGAAAAGGAGGAAAATTAATGGGAAATCGAGGCCCTCAGGGGGTTAAAAATTCAGAAATTTGATTATGACACAGAAATTTGTCCTCCCATCAAAATTGGTCGCTAATTTTGTCATTTTTATATTATCCATGACATCAAATTTCTACTGTATTCAAATTTGTCTGTTTTTCTCAGCTCGCAACTTGACCTCCGTTGTTCTCTCTGTCTCGGGCGCTTCCTTTTGAACGCATTCATCCGACAAAACCCCCTTTCACTTCCTTTTTTATATCCGATTTGCACCTTTTTTGGCCTTTTAATCGCATTAAAATCTGGGAATATGCGAGAACAGCAGAGATTGTGCAAAAACGAGAGAGTAAGAGACATTTTTCGGACAAATAGACCTGTTGCAGGTGACGTAATCATACTGTAATCTGTTTACAAACTATTTTTATTATTCAAAATGGCCACAAATAGGTAAATAAATAATGGTTGAAAGTGCATGGTAATGAAATACGATGTAAATACATGTCCTAGAAGTCAGTTGCAGGGCCATCTCGCTTCTCCTCGCCCTAAAATGAGAGAAGTATCTAGTGTAATATAAAAAATATTTATTTTGGCAATTTTTATTCAATAAATTTACCAGTAATCACTTACTTTCTGCAATCCAAAGTTGATATCGTCATTATTCTTTGTCCCATTGACCTCAGTTCCACTGATATCAACAGAATCAGCAATTCCAATATTTTCAGAGTTCCCAGAAGTCTTCGGCACCTCTTCAATCGCCCGATTGTTACCTCCTCCCAACTCAGTAATCAGTTTTCCAGTATTTTTGTTGTCAATCACTGGACTGGGAGTTTCGTTTTTCTCGATTTTTTTCTTAATGTCATCAATCACAATCACCTCCAAATTTTGATCAATACTCGTTGTCGTCTCTTCGGATACTGTTTTTTCTGACACAGCAGGTGATTCTGCATTCGTTGAAGTAGAGGATTCTAAAGTTTGGACGGTGGTAGTTTCAGTGACGTCATCTGAAATCTTCTCCGAGGTAGAGCCGGTCCGGGTCGAAAATTTAATGTCATCCTGGCTGGTAGACGCCTCTGAAGTTGATTTAGTAGCGATGTATCTACCTCCTTTGGCTGTAGATTCACTGGCTTTGCTTGTAGAAGCAGTAGTTTGCTCGGCATTTCCAATAAAGCCATTTTCTCCTTCTTTTTCCTCCTTTTTGGTGATCTCTTCCTCCTCAGCTTCAGGGATAGGACTGAGTGTAGTTTTTGACGAACTTTTTGAACTCTCAGAGTCTACACTAGATTTAGAGGAACTTCCAATGACATCAGAATTGCCAGTTGTAGCTAATTTATCTTCTCCTTGACCATCAGTTGAGTCCTCTTTTTCGGTGGTCGATTTCTCAGTAATTAGGCCATCGCTGAACAGTGTTGAGAGTGTGGAAGATTCAGAATCTTTTGTTGTTTCAGCCACAGTCGTTTTGGATCCAGATTTCCCTTTCAAACCCTCACTAGAGACAGTGGAACTTGGTTTAGTTTCACCTTTAAAGTCATCAAACAATTTTTCGTTTTCTGTCGCTGCTGTTGTCGTAGAATCCTTATCAGTGGTACTGTCACTACTAGCGGTCTCTTGACCTTCCTTTTCACTCAACACATCGATTCCATGGTTGTATGGGGTCGTTGAAATGCTGAATTCAACATCTGGAGTCGATGGTTTCAGATCTTCAACATTTATCGCCTCAGGGCTTCGACTGGGCGTCAAATTATCACTGCTCTCGACGACTCTCGAATCCTTATACGATCCGTTTTCATCGCCAATCGCCGTTGTTTTGTCAATTCTTTTTGTGTCTTCAGAAATTTCGTTTCGATTACTGAGATCTCGGATGATTTGAGGCCGATGAGTGGAAGTTACAGTGTGCGCCCGGCTCATTGAAGACGCCAAAGCGACCAGAGCGTAGGCCGCGCAAGCCGACACGATGATGGCCTTGTAATTCGAGGCGAAAGTCGCCTTCCACTTGGCCCATTCTGATTTGGGCATCACTAAAATAATATAAAATTAGTAATAACATGAAATCCTTGGTAAAAAATTAGATCAACCGCCTGTAAAATAAAATATGAAGTTCATTTTACCCATACAAATTATCAAAATGGCATAAAAATACAAAGTAACAATAAAATTAAGTAATCAACAGACCTTGTTTTAGGCTCGACGTGGAAAAAAGTCGTCTTTCTAGCAGCGGAAATGCCGCGAGCAAGTGGAGATTTATATCAGGCCGCCGAGGAATTATCTAATTTGGGAGAAAGGGCTGATCTCCAAGTGGGAAATCCAGTTTCCGGAAATAAAAAAAACGCCTTGATATTGTTTTAGATGAAAGAAACTGGCCTTTCGACACTTCGATTACAATTGGATCGTGATTTACCGACCAAATCCGGCCTAAAATGTAACTTTTCTATATTACACATGATCGTGCATGACGTCATTTTTTCTTTTTTTACCTAAAATTGCCATTTCTAGCTCCAAAATCACCTCAGAGCGCATAAATACTCTCCCATTGACCGCAGACTTGTTTATCATTCATTTATCCAAAGAAAATACCATTAAAAACAATCTGGAATTTAGCAGAGAACATAATTATACCACTGTGAATACAACAAAATTACTTTCCCTTCTTGCCTTTGGTCGCCTTTCCGTAGCGATCTCGGCCGCCGGGCTTCTTGAATTGGCCACGTTCGGCCATCAATTCGGGATCTTCATCATCTTCATCGTCCGAATCATCGGATTCTGATGACTCCGCCCATTTCGGTTTGGCCGGGGCTTTGTTCTTGGATGGAGCTGGTTCGGCTAGAGCGGGGGCCTCGTCATCCGACTCCTCTTCTTCATCCGAGTCCGATTCGGATGAGGTGATGTCGTAGACACGGTCTTGGGCACGAACGCCCTCATCGTCCTCCTCATCATCATCGCCAAAGTCAACTGAAACATGGATAATGTAATTTTAATCACAAAACAATCTGATCTGAGTCTAAACATTCTTCACTCTCCACCTAAACACATCCAAAGAACAAAAACTCTTACCGAACTCCACATCAGCCTCGTTTTGCTCTTCTCCTTCATTCAATCGGGCCGATTCTGGAAGTTGACCTTCATTCTTCAATATTCTGGCTTCGTCAGTGGTGTATTTCAGAATAACATCGGCCTTGGACTCCTGATATCCTCGGAGACCCACCAGGATGATGTCTCCAGTGTTGATCCACACCTTCTTTCGGAGTTTCCCTCGAATATGGCATAAACGTTCTTTTCCATCAAAACATTGAGCCGTCAAACGCCCGTTTCCCAACATTTTGGTCACTTGAGCATAGGCTAAAAGAGGAATTTTAGAAAAATTTGATTGGTATACTCAAACGACACAAAAATTTCGAGGAAGAAATGGGGTTCGGGATAATAGACATGAGTTGATGAAAGGGTTCATAAAATCAACCTGTCAAAAAGCTTTCAAAGAAATGGTGCAATCATCCTCATACTTAATTTCGCCTAAAACATGAAGAAAAAGGTAAAAAAACTCACCCTGATCGTCTCCATCACGGCGGATCAACTCTCTTTTCATAACATCGTTCTCATTCTTTCCTCTCCTTCGATTCTTTCCTCCCTTTCCCTTATTCTTCGGCATCTTTGAGAAGGACTATTTCTATAGACAGTAGTCCTGTAATTGTAGACTTATAAGTGGTCCAAAAATCAATATAAAAACGCGAAATCTGAAGAAAAAATCAAGGAGAAACAAAAAATAAGCGAAATAAACGGGTTTTGCGAAAAGAATAAAACAGTGAACCTACAGAAGGAGTAAAGTAAGTTGTGGACAACGGGAAACAGAAAAATTGCATCAGATGGGGTTGCGAAATAAATTTCCACACACGACTTTCTGATTCATTCAGAACCTTGGCATTCTGTTGCAAGAAGATTTTAGACATGACCTCGTTTACCAAAAGCTTCCGCGAGGTGCGCCCAAAGGGAATTTTCGAGAGAAAATTTGAGGTCAAGCTAAGTAGCTAATCCAAAATCTTCAAGACAAAGTGCGAATTTGTACTATTTTTTCTTCACTAAATGATAAAAAATACCATGGTTTACATTTTCGAGGAAAATTGCAGCCAATTGTTTGACATGCACCATCGAAATAAAAGTTTCAGTATAACTTCGGGCGCAGCTTGCCTTGTGAAAATACCGTCGCATGGTTATTCGTGTGAACATTACTGATTTTTAGATTTTTTGTGATGAAATAACGACTATTTGACCTTTTTGAAAAACAAACACAATAAATCTATTACTTTCTCCCCTTTTTTTCATTTATGAATGATACTGAACTCTCGTGACTGACTGACTGAATGTTTGGCCGCTTTCTTTACAAACTATGCTGTTGCCCACACCAACATTTTCAGGGCTCTCCCGGTGAATTGTCAGGTCCGGGACCTTATTCAGACTCCGAAGACGAGATGAATAAATTGAAGAAGTTTTTGGAGAATAAAAAGCTTGACAAGAAGTTCAAGAAGGCCGGGAAAGGGCAAGTTTTGGCTGGAAGTCCTTCCCAGTCTCCTTCACACGCTTCTGCTCCTATTCGGACCTACCAGCCGCCTCCTGTAAGTTTATTTCGTTTTCTTTTTTTAAGTTTAAGGAGTATTCTCGATATTACATGATCAGAAATGAAAGTGTAGAGTTGCCTTCGGTTTTTTATGTCTAAATTGATGTCTTTCTTTTCCAGGACACGGAGGCAAGACGCCAAACAGCCAGTCAACTTGCTGATGCTCATGAACGACGACTCCAGGGCTCAGAACAACACCTTACTTACGCACAGAAGAAGATTAGAGAAGAAGCTAGGAAAAGGTTGGAAGAAGAAGAACGCAGAAATGCCCAAGAGGCTGAAGTAGACTATCGAAGAGATGAGCGAGATGGCGAGAAGCTCTTTGAGCATACAGACCAAATTTCTTCGGTGTTCTACACTTGTGATCTATTTGATGAGGACATCGTTCTGCCCAAGAAAGATGTGAGTTTCTTTTTTTTGTTCTCTTGAGTTTTAGGTTTTCATACGTGATGTTTTAATCTTAATCCAATGAATAAAGCGTCAACGTCTTTGACCTTATATTATTTTAGATGATCGAAGCCGTAGAACAATTTCTGGCCGCTCAAATCAAAGATGAGCCGATTGAAGCGTCCATTATCATGATCTGGTCGCTCAATCGGCAGGATAAGGTTGATCTGGCCCTTCCTATTATCAACAAGTATATCTCGAATATCCTTCAGAATCCAGATGAGCCTAAATTTAAGAAAATCAGAACGACAAACAAGGTGTTTACGGAGAAGATAAAGCCCGTGAAGGGAGCCGAGGAGTTCCTTCGAGGTGTTGGATTTGCGGAACAATTGTTGGATGGACCCGATGGCCACAAAGAGATCTTTTTGGTCTTCAAAGATGAAGGTCCAGATGCTTTGGGGACTCTTCAGGATAGTTTATCGGCTCTGGAAGCCGGCGAACCCGTCTCGTTGAAGCTTCATAGAGATCCTAAGGTCAGTAATTTTTTGATTAAAGTGTATATTGTTTTAGGTATTTCGAGTAGATCCATCGAAACCAATTCCCAAAGCCGAAGTGCCGCCTGACTTTTTCATCTTAACTCCAGAAGAACTGAAAAGAGAGCAGAAGATCCGAGAACAAGAAGCTGAAAGGCTGACGACATTGAGGACTTCTAAAATGAGAGAAGAAGACGCCAGATTGAGGAAGTACAACTATAAATACACGCTGATCAGGGTCAGATTCCCCAATCATTATGTTTTACAGGTAAGTAGAACCTGCAATTTTCTATTTCTTGCGTTTTAGGGAGTTTTCAGTGTCCACGAGAGATTCTCAACGCTCAGAGAGTTCATCGCGTCCAAGGTTGCAACAGAGTTTGGAACCTTTGTGCTCACAGACCCGGCAAACCCGGAGAATTGCTTTGATAATGAACAAAAATCGTTTGCCGATTATGGTTTAATACCTGCAGCCGTCGTCTACTTTGATTGGGATCAAGATACTTTGGTAGGTAGTGTAATGTAATCGTATTCGAGTTGATTTTTACTATCAAATTTTGTATTTTTTTTTTGTTTTAGGCCCAATTTGCCCAGCTCAACAAACAACCCGAATTCCTCCACCAACATCTCGTCCAACAAGCTGAAACTCTGTGATCCAATGCCAGTAATGGTGTCTCCATAATCCCATGAACAAAGGCTTTTCTCCCCATATTGATTATTACATTACACTTGATGATTTATCCCTCAAAATACGGTGTTTTCACATGTAAACCGCACTTTACGGTTCATTTTTGTTTGTATCAAGAGAACCCCTGTCCGAACGCAATTCTGGTGTCTTAAATTTAGCTAGTATAATATAATTAGATTAGAAAATATTGCTTTAATAGCTTCTAGGGTTATTTTCTGGTGTTCTATATAGTTTTGAAGCTAATTTAGTATGATTATTGAATAATTTACGGTGGTCAAATAAATTATTGCAAATTTATCGAGATTTTACGTTGTTTTAGAGGTTTTTTACCTAATATTTGTTGATTTTTTGGTAATGACTTTTTGGTAATGAGTGATTCAGAGGTATATGCATGCTGTAGTATAATATTAAGGGGTTTGATTTTAGTTTACCACTTTTGCAGACAAAATGAGCGAAGACAAGAGAAACTTGGCCAAAAACTTTTTGGCCCGAGAATTCCCGCCTTTCAAGAAGTCGTCGGTGCTCGAAAGATGCCGCGAATTTATGCCATTGATCGCTGCTGCCAATGCTGAACTGAAGAGGAAGACAGAAGAGGGAATCAGCGGTTCTTTGAGTGGAATTTCGATTGTTCCCATTGCCAAAAAGACCAAAAGCGATGATGAAGAAGAGGAGAAGCCTGTGGAGGAACAGGAATCAAGCTCTGATTCTAGTGACAGCGAAGAAGAAGATCCTGTAAGTGATTTTGATGATTTATTTTATAATTTAGACACAAAATTGGATGATAATATGAATCATGAGAAAATGAAGCCGTTTTGTTTTTAGAATGCCGTAGAATTTGACATTGACGTCCGTGGCGCTTCAGATTCCGAATCAGAAGCCGAGGAAGATGGCTCACAAATCCCAGAAGCCTTCAAAACTCCGATTGAAAAGAAACCCAAACAAAAACTTATCCAAATCATAGAAGACGAGGCTTAAAAAGTCCTGTAAAAAGTTGTAAATCGAGGTTGTTAATCATTCTTCCTGTTTTGATTGTTATGTTTGAAATATTGTTAATGTTTTCGTTGTTATGCGGAGTTCAGAATAATAAAAAGGATTATGTTTGAATGGGAAGGATAACATGAAACAAATAAAATGGATGGTTGTAAAAATTTTAGTATTTAGTTTACACAAAAAATCTGTATTCAAAAAAAATAAATATGATTTTCGTAATCATCGGCCTCGATATCCCTTACCTAAATTTTTTGAAGTTTTATTTATCACGTAATCACAGCCATTTCGCTGTATTTACAAAGGTTAATTGAACGTCAAATTATGGAATGTAACGACAACTTTTCGACGAATTACGTAATTTTTCCAGAAAATGGTAAAATTAAGTTTAGCAGTCATCAAAAATTTCGTGGAATTTTTGTGGCAGCTCCGGGAGAAAGTTCAGCAAACTTGATTGTACAAACACGAACACTACAGTGTAAAAAGCGATTCGCTTAACTTTTACTGAGAATTCAAGCATTGGACACGATTCTTTCCTAATCTAGCCACTAGTTGTAAACAATTTTTGCAGTCAAAAAGTAGAGAAAGAATAAAAGTATAAAGCAAAGGACTTCTGTTCAAATCATCAGTCATTCGATGGCGGAAAGCTCAATTCACCGCCTCTCTCTTGAAGAAGGTCTAATTGAGACCACGCTCCCATCTCCCTCAGGCTCCGACCATCAAAAGTCGTTGTCAGAGAGAGGCCGACCTTGTAGCAGTGGATCAGATCTCCTGACTCCCCTTGAAAATGAATTCTTCTTCAAAGTCCTTGGCCCAGATCGTATTTCACTGGCTTCTGGGGTCATCCAACTACTCAAGGGCGTCGGAAATCATTGGGAGCACCACGAGTTTGGGGTCTTCTTTTTGGTTAAAGACAAACGGAGCGGGTTGATGACTCTGACATTATTGGACATTGACAATGGAAACCTCTTGTGGGAACAACAATTGTAAGCCGTTGGTTATGCGCTTAGTCAACTTTGGCTGCTGATAGCCAAAAAATTGTCATTGTTACAAAACACATGACATAACTTTCAGATATCGCGGGTTTTGCCTCAAACCAGTGGAATGTCCAAACCTGCTGACTTTCGAGGGTGATCACGATGTCTTTGGGCTCAATTTTTCAAACATCATAGAAGCAGAGAGCGTGAGAGAGCAGTTAGAAAAAAGATACGAAACTGACAAGGAATGGAAGGAATGTAAGAACGGTTTTGGAATATTTCCGTTTATAACTAGTAAAAATGGCACTGCAGCGTATTCTAGAGGCATCCAATTACAATTTCCATTCAGTTTCAGCTAAAACAAAACCAAGCGGCGCACGAGAATCTAAGCGAAAACGGCTGCGCGAGAAATTGAGCCGGACAAAGGCCAAGTTAATACCACGAAAATTCAATATGGTGGACCCAATGAATCAACCGTAAGTTCACGGAAACATCCATCAGACAAATTATTGTATTCTAGACAGACTTCTGGACAACAACCCACTCCACCCAAATTTTGCGATGACCCCGATGTAAATGAATGTATCATCGAGATGTTAAGGGTTGCTGGAGTTGAGCCCGCAAACATGTCATCTACTCGAGTGGCGGCGCTTCAGCAATTCATCGGGCCAACGAAGAAGAATAGGAGTAATCCTGGGAGAGAGAGTATAATCAGCACAAGGAGTAGTCCAGATGAAGGAGAATACAGTTACATAGAGTACGAAAAGAAGATGAAAAAAGCCGAACAAGGAGTCTACGAATACTTGCAAACCTATCAAGCTCCTATTACCACCAGAGCTGACGAAAATAACAAAGCAAATCGAGGATCAACCGAATCTCAATCTTCAACTAGACATCGGAACTCTACTGATGGCGAATTAGATGGGACAAACGACGGCCTTCATCCAGACTCGTCAGGAAATACGGAGTACGAGTATTTACGAACATACGAAGCGCCTATTTCAGCCAGATCAAAAGGAGATGACAATGTATTATTGCGATAGCAATAATGGCAGTTGTCGCTGATTTCTTGGCCATAATTGTATTGTTAAATAAGTGATCGTTTAAAACGAATAAGTTTTGACAACCAAGTAAAAAAAATTTTACTTTATTTATAAAAATCAACAAGGGTAACAGAAAACAATAACAAACTCAAAGTTAAACTGGTCGATCCAACAAACCAGTCTTCTTCTTCTCCAAGGCTTCTTTATAAGCGGGTTCTGTTGGCGGGGCTACTGCCCTAAGGCCTTCCTTTAGTTCGACTGATCCCAATTTATCCCGAAGCTGATCGAGAAGTCCTTTGGTATCCAAATCAAAACTTCTTTCCGAGTCGAATCCACTAAGATCTCCACAACACATAAAAGGGACCACTGCTTTGTTGATGTCCTTCAGATCTTCTTTGGCTCTCTCTAAAATTATATTATCCATAAAAAAGATGACGCCACCTTACCATAATCAGGACTGTGCAGGATATTCTTTAGATTCGGAGTATACCCCGCTGGTGGTTGGTATTCTCGACAAACAATAAAGGATTCTAAAAGAAAAAGAATGAACAAATAAAATTACCCTACCTGAACTGCTGATCCGACTGCTCTGAGGTTTGTAGAAGTCAACGTGCTTGAAGAATAAGCTCATCTGTGTCTTCAAGAGGACTCCATCGCCAGCTAAGAACACCTTGGACACAAATGTTCCTCCCTCTTTCAATACAAATGTGCTTATATTAAAAGCGGCGAATACTAGTTGTCCTTGGAGAAATTCATCAAAAGCGTGGAGACCAGTGACATCGGGAGCTCCATCACAGACGACAAGATCCGCTTTTTGTCCATCAAAGTGTCCGATAATAGCTTCGGCCGTCGATTCCTCGGTGATGTCCCCTTTTAGCTGAATCACTCCAGGCAAGGGCGCCATTGGTTGAAGATCAACTGCAACTATCCTCACTTGCGACGGGTCCTCGTGCTTTGTGTGTAACTCTGAGGTTATCACCTGGCTCCATGAACCGGGAGCGGCACAGAGATCAACTACTTTCGAGACATCTGAATAGAATTTATACTTTCCATGAGACTAAAGGCGGAGATAAGTCAAAAACCGTTACCTTTGAAGATATTGAAATGCTCTTGGATCTGCATGAGTTTGTAGGCACTCCTGGCTCGCCAACCATTGCTCTTTGCTAGTCGGTAATAGATATCCCGTTTATCTCTTGATGTTAAACCCATCTTGTGCCTATTACAACCCAATTCTCAAATTTTCCTGTTGATAAAGCAGGCTCGAACCGTTAAAATGACTGCACATGAATCGAACTATGAGTATCTTGGATTTATTGGATAAATAAGTGCATGCACAATTAAAATAAAACGATAAAGTGAGTCTTAATTACGAGTCAAGGTTAATATCATGTACAAGATCGGAAGCATCTCAAAATTATCCACCGAATCCGTAGAGAGTGCGGCCTTGCCGCTTCAGAGCATAGACGACATCCATGGCGGTGACAGTCTTTCTTTTGGCGTGCTCACAGTAAGTGACAGCATCACGGATCACATTCTCCAAGAACACCTTCAGGACACCACGGGTCTCTTCGTAGATCAGTCCGGAAATACGCTTGACTCCACCACGACGAGCGAGACGACGAATGGCGGGCTTGGTGATTCCCTGGATGTTATCACGAAGAACTTTGCGATGGCGCTTGGCTCCTCCTTTTCCAAGGCCCTTTCCTCCCTTTCCACGTCCGGACATGTTGCTGCTGAAACGGAATTCATTGGAAATGTTGGACTAATGCATAACGCGAAAAGTAAAACAACAAACGCGAAGATTCATACAGGAGACCGCTTGTTTTTGCTGCTCCACGACATTTAAATCAAGGACAACATAAAAGTCGAACTCAAACCCAAAAAAACACGGTAATACCTGTTGACTCTTCTAACAAAGGTCGCGCTCCGCCTTTGCTCATAATCTCGCGACAAATCCACAAGAATAATCGTTTAACAAACAAAGAACCATGCTTCGAACATTATTTTAGTATCTTAAGTTGAGAAGGGAGGGTCGTTATTGTTATATATTGCGGGGAAATTATTGGAAGAACCTTCCTCAAGAACTGAGCCAAAACAACTATGAATCCATGAACAGTTTGCCCGCGAGTAGAGCCATTACGAAAATCGATAGATTCAGTGACACTTCGCAACATGATTTCATTTATTGATTATCCGTCTGATTTCCATCTCCTTTGATGAATAACGAAAAAAATCCGAAAGTCCAGCGGTTTGGGGATCAATCTGTGTTGGCCAGCCGTCTGTGTGTGGGGTTTTTGTTCGGATTCGTGATTAAATTATATTATTCATGTCGACCTCTCCCCTTCGCGTTCCTAATCGTACAATTTTGGCCCTTATCTATGAATTCTGTCTCGGGGGTTAGTTGCAAACCCGGATGCCCTGTGAGACTTAAAAATTTCCTGGTTTTCTTTTTATTCTTCCAAAATACATTTTAGTTTCGGAAACAATTTTATATTATTCATGATGTGGCTAAACGTTTTTTCGCTGAGCGAAAAGTTTTTGTTTTTGTAAAAGCTTTTCGACGTTTTCTTGACCAGTTGACAAGTCTGTGCGAGCTTTTTTCTATTGAACTCGACCGTTTTCTGAGATATTATAATAGCCATATTGTCTACAACTGTTTCCTTTTGTCTTTACGTGATTGCGTAAACAATGCAGAGCTGTGTGAGTCGCATAATATGGGTGTGTTTCGCCTTTTACAGTCGGTCTATTAGCGAACCCCTCGTCCCTTTTGGTGTTTGAAAAGTCGGACAAGAAACTAATGAATCATTGCCCCAAAAATCTCAATTTCAAAGTTCGGATTCTTCCTTATTTATGCGAGGAGAGGGCGGTTTATATACACCTTGATGCGTTCCTTTTCGGTTCATAAGCATTAATCTTCCATTTTTATGGGTTTAATTGGCGCGCCATAATTTCAGCGCCGACTCCGGAGGCACTCGAGGCAGTTGAAGGTATTGTTTCCTAGATGTTTGGAGGTTGAAGACTCCCCCTAGCATTTACCAAAGTCAGTTGAAGAGGAAGGTAGCATCTGATTCATCCATTTTAAACGCCCTTTTATGTCAAGTGTAAGTTAATTTTTTTGTTAATAATCAGGTTTTAGGAGGCACAGCTGGATTGAAAGAATAGCATCGAAACTCATCTCAAATCTACTTAACACAAGTCGGACGGTATTGGACTAGTCTCAGGGGACCCGAAATCTCACATATCACAATGATCGGTGCAGCTCAATGGCCTCAACACCAAGGCGCCATCCAAGCATTTGCTCCCAATCCCCGAATGAATTATCAACAAGATTCGCGGCGACGGAAGGAACGTCCCACAAATTCTGGGTCGAAACTGTTAACACGGCCCGAAAATGAACTGATGTTCGAAGTCCTCGGTCCTGATCGTGTGTCACTTGCAGCTGGAGTCATCCAACTTTTGAAAAGTGTGAGGGACCAATGGCAACATCAGCATGTGGGAGTGGTCTCGCTGATCAAGGATTATCAACGGAAACTGTACAGCCTGGCATTATTCGACATTTACAATGGAAATCAGCTCTGGGAACAAGTATTGTAAGCAAGTTTTGAATGGTCTTATATTGTCCATGACATCAACTTCAATCCTTGAATTGTAGATATCGAGGATTTCGAGCCAAAACTTATCAACAATGTCCGAAATTCCTGACGTTCGAAGGAGACGGGAGTGTTTTCGGCTTGAATTTCTCGGACGACGAAGAAGCACATGGCTTTAAGATTCATCTGGAGAAGCGATATGAACAAGAACAAAAAGGCAGTAAGTCCGATGTGTTTGTTTTTGAGAGTAAATAGAGAAAGGGGTTTCAAGGAACTGTGAGAAAGGACAAAATATAGTCGCTACACTGTGGAAACAGTATAGTGAAGCCGTATAGGGATTGTACAGTGGGCCAGAAGGTTTTATGGTCTAAATTTTGCACCATCACATCAGAAATCATGTGCAATATTAGAAAAAATTGAATGGAGTAGGTTCCTTTGATCACGCATCCAAGTATGGGCTCTCAAAGTAATAGAAACCTCATTTCGACTTTCACTTCATCGAATTACCCCCGATTCAAACGGCTTAAACCCTCGATCACGTCGAAAACAACGTAATTCAGCGAGAGTAAGGTTTTTTTTGTGTTTGTTTCGAGTCAAAACACTCCGCGATAGCAACAGGGAAACGATGCGCTTTCGAGTGACCGCCGGCTCTGTGTAAACGAAACCAATCACTTGTCCTCGCTTCTTCCGCTGTCACCCAATATCGAATATTGTCTCGAGTGGCCGGGCATACTGTTCTCACCTACGATTTCCCTCAAGGATCGGTCCATCCATTGTTACGTCATCGAATTAGGTCGTTAGTTCAAGAATAAGAAGGCGTATTTTGATGTTCTTCAATCAAGTTTGAATGTTGATCATGGTGAAGATGTAGACGGAAATAGGTTGATGGTAAACGATGATGATTGTCTGAAATTTGAAAGAATACCTCCCGACCATGAACGACACCTACTTTTATGTCAGCAACCACGAACCTCTCACGGATTACAAACTTCTCTCGAGTTTTGGTCGGATCGGGACGATCCGGACCCCAAAACCCCACAAAATCCAACGTCCCAGGCCGATCTACCTCAACCCCGACCTCCAACACAACCAACTCACAACCAGTTTCATGAAGCAGATCCCAGAAACCCGGTCAGTTAGAGACGCGAATACCGAATTGGAATTGCGCAACCGGATCCCCGGAGATCCGGGGATTTGTTTGTCTTCGAGTCAGAAGTCCATTCCGAAGTTTGAGAAGTCGCTGGATTCCGAGGACCCTCGCCACAGCCTTAGCTCTCCGCAAGACCACATCTCGTACGATCGGAACATTGGGTATGGTCGTATTCTTCTTGATGGACCAGTTGATCCAACTGATCGGCTAGAACAGTTTACGATTAGACGCCTGCAGAACGACGAGAACGGATTCTGGGCTCGGAACGGCGGTCAGAACGCCATCTACAATAGAATCGACCAATATTTCTATCGGGAAGACGAGTTTTTGCCCGATTTCGCACCAGATGATCTACAGTTCTGTGATCGCCAGAGTTTGAAGATTTTGAAGGAGCCGTTCGTCTTACGCAATCGTTCAGATCCGCTACAAAGCATGGGCTCTCGTCCCGCTGCCCCACCCCCGCTCCCTCCGCCACACAAGGATTTGCGGATGCCGATCCGACTGCGCCATGTTTTTGAGGGCCCCGCCAGCTTACATTACAATGAGGCTCCAGCAAATGAAGTGCCGGGCGAGTTTCGACGCGAGAAATGCTTGAAGCTCGCGAAGAAGGACAATAGGAAGCGCATAAAATTCCAGGAACGCTTGATTACAGGTACTTCCTACATTACACATGACGAAATCATCCCTCTTTTGCTGCAGTTTCTAGTCGTTTTCCAGAAATTTGTAGGGATTCTGACTTCATTTTCTAGTTTCTTCTCTTGTATGGGTGTGTGGTGGATTTTATGATCCTAAGATCTACATCAAGGTCCATATCAAATGTTGGCCATGATCTTGGTTGAAAGTATCTTGTCCATTGTCCGACCCAAGGGTAGTTAGAATTTGAGAAACGATGTTGTTGGATGACTAGGATTAATGCAATACTTTTAGATGGAAAAGCGCCAAATGGATCGACAAAACAAGCCCCATCTCGACCTCAGCCCCCAAGTAAACCCCCAGCAGCCGGGATTACGGACGTCGGAAGCGTGCCTCATTTTGGAATTTATCAACACAACTCACCGGTCGATCCGAAGAAGGCGAAGGCCAAGGATAAGAAGAATAAAAAGAAGCCAAGGATCCGGAAAGAAGATATTGGACATCCCACCAATTTCCAGTAAGCATTATATGCATTTTACGACAGGGCTTGGGGGAGATTGTAATAGTTTAGCCGATTACAGCGACTTTTTGGGGATAGTAGGAGAGCGGGACGTATTTTTATGTGTTGTATAATTCGGCATTATTTCAGACATAAGGCTCACCTCGGCTGGGACGTGGACGGGGGATTCAGTCAGAATTTCTGTGAAGGAGAACCCCTCGACGAGAGCGTCAAGGAATTGCTGAGGGCTGCCGGCCAAAACCCCGAGGATATGAAGCCGGACGACATTGCTTTTGTGCGAACCTTTATCAACAACTATCAAGAAGCTCCGGGAAACATTCCCCCGCCAGTCCCTTCGGTGCAATCCAGCCCAGCCATTGTTCAGCCCGCCACCGCCTCATATCATCATAATCCGATTCATCAGGCCCAGTCCATCCAATCCGTCCAACATTCATCTTATCCTAGGCCAGCTGCTCCACCTCGTCCGCCGGCGGCGGATCATTACGGTGGACAGCATGAATATGGGTCATATAACACAGGGGGATATGGAGGAGGTTATGGGTCACATGGGCAACAGTCTGTTCCTCCCACTCCACCGTCACAACCTCCACCAGCTCCGATGAGAGATGCCTCCATGCAGCAACACCGACCGCTCAGGCCGCCTCCAATTGAAGCTAGAACGGTAAGACATTGGTTTTAGAGTGAATGAAGTACGGACGTTTTTTGTATATAGGGCGCAGATCACGGAAAGGGGACGATTGTTTGAATCTTTAGCAGATTTTAGGTAATAATCTCTGCGTATTAAAGTTGCCTATGCTTATAGAGTTGTGTAATAGATAACCGAGGATATTTGACATGATAATAGGGGCCCTCAGAGTAATTTTACTCTGTGATCGCCAATTTTTGCGCGCGGTTTTTGGACTTGCGATCTCTTTCTTTGCGCCTTTTTTGGGAAGCCTCCGTTTATTTTGAGTCAGGCTCTCGTCCTTGATGCGGTTATTCAGGTTAGAATGAGCTTGAAGAATGTCCTCAAAGTTTTTAAGAGATCTAAAGGGAAAAGGTTTGCTAAAATTAAAGTAAGATTAATTTTAATGTTATTGTAATGTGTAACTTAATTTTTTGAACATTTTAACTTTTAAATGTTTTTTTTCAGACATCATATTCGAATGGCCCACAGACTCCTCCTCCACCACCCCCAATGCCTCCAGCCTCCCAATCGTCGGCCAGTCGTCCCCAACCACCACCCCCAGCACCTCCCCCACCCCCTTCAACCCAGTCCTCCAGCTCTTCAATACCTCCACCACCGCCCCCTCCCCCACCTCCAGGAGCCCTCAACAGCGTGAACAACAACAAAGCTCCATCGTCAGAACCAAAACCTCCACCGAAGCCGGCCTCGGCTCCAGCTTCTGACGGCAGGTCGGACCTGCTTCAAGCAATCCAAAAAGGTGCCAAGCTTCGGCATGTTGACCCTCCAGCCGAGAGATCTCCCCTGGCAGCGACCGGAAATGCCCGGGATAACATGATGGAACAGATACGACAAGGAGCTCAACTCAAACATGTAGGTTTTTTGATTATATTACACATGAGATTGTCTTGATTTTTAGGTGGATCAACAGGAAGTTGAGACGAATAGGAAATCGGTACCAGGTTCCCAACAGATGGGCGGCATTGCTGGAGCGTTGGCCAGGGCTTTGGAAGAAAGGCGGAAGAATATGAACAACTCGGATGGTAAGGAGAATAAATTTATCAAGCAGAGCATCAAATTTCAGAATCCGAGGCAGAGAATGACAGTGAATGGGAAGACGATTGAGCCTCTGGCCCCGAAGAATGACGGGTATCCCTCCCTCCCCCCGAATACTCCATATTTTTCCAAATTTTCTCACTCCGGTTATCAACTTCCGATCCCAATTTTCTAACGACCCTTGAGTTTTCGATGCCTTTCCTTGACTGTGATAACGCCTGAGGGATGTGGAGCGCTCAATAGTACAAATCAACCAATCGTAGAACTTATATTCACCACCTTCTCCTTGTTTAACCCCCTAACCTTGAGTTCTTACATTGTAAACCTTGTATTTGTATAAAAAGTAAACTAATATCCATGAAAAAGGAGAACAAAGCATCCGTCTACATCGGACAAACATAGTATTTTGATTATCTGACCAGCGGAAATACCTTAAAATGTATTTTCGCTTATCAGAGAGGATTAATCGAAGATGCATAAGTTTTTTGGAGTTTAGATTCGGCCCAATGACTTCTATACGAATATTGTAAATGTCATTTAAGTGCCATCTTTGTGTCAAACACTTCACGTCGAATTGGGTGAGAATAAAATAAATAGAATTAAAGTCTGTGGTTTATCATGTGCAATATTGTGGTTTTTTGCATGTAACTCGAAGTTAAATAATTGTAATTTCTCTAGAATTGATGGAAGAGAAATACGATCTGTTGGAAGAATGATTTTAGGCTAGGGAAAGGACTGAAGGATTAGATTAAAAGTTTTCTATTATAATAGAATTTACCTAGTACAGAGTAAAGTATAAATTTGAAAAAAGCCCGTATTTAAAGACGGTTGATTGAGAACGAGAATCAAAAAATTTTTATTTTATCTATCGTTTGCAGGAACTCACTGAACACTTTGTCGCCGTCTCTCACCAAATCAAATGGAAACAAGATCAGACTTCCAAAGGAATTGAATCCCCTGAACAACGCTGTATTCTCTGCCAATTCGTATGCACAGACATTCCCAGTTACGTCACGGTAGGTTTTATCTTTTAAAGGCTTTTTTTGGGGTTTTGGCGATATAACACTTGCTGTTTGAAACCAAATATAATTTATCGTATAAAATGACGCCGCACCCTGCGGGACTCTAGACGCGAACTGCCACGTAAAAATAAAGTTTGGGAAACATTTTTTTGGATCACTGATTCGTGTATTATAGGCGGGAAGGGAGGAATGAACTGATGCAATGTGAGTTTTGGGTTGCAATATGTAAAAGTTCGTCCACCAACATGTGATGTTATCTTAGCCATGAAATCATAATTTTCAGCACGTAAACTCGGCCGATCATAAGATAAGATTGAATTCACTGCGAGTCCGTCAAAGTGTCCTGGAAGACGCCGGAATTCAACAGCCGGAGTCGGAAGGGTCATCATACTCTTTTGAAATTGAAGTGAGTATATTTCTTATGTTGTACTTGATGTGTTTGATGATCTAAGATTTCAATTGCAGATGCCCAAAAAGTCAAACAAGAAGGCGAAACCAAAACCTAACCCTCCAAGAAAGGACCCACCAAGGAAGAAGTCAGCAAGTGGCCGACAGAATCCGCCAAATATTCCACTACCTCCACCTGATCTCAGAATGCCCCAAGCTCCTCCATTTGGCGCCTTTTTTGGTCATGGCCTTCCAGTGCCTCCCCAAATGATGTCTGATCCCTATGCAAGGCCACTGTTCTATGATCACCGTGACCGATTTGGTCCAGGATATCGAGAGAGTAATCCATATCCAAGAGAAGGTCCTTTCGAAGATTTTGGACGGAGAAACTCGGGAGATCATCGACTGGTTGATGACCGAAGGATTAAAGAAGAGGATCGACCACATAGTAGAGGATCGTATAGAAGGAATGATTACAGAGAGTCGAGATTCGAGAGATTCGATGATTTTAGGAACAGAATGGATGATCGGAGAGAAAGAAGAGATTACCGGGAAGATGATAGGAGAAGAGATGATCGGCATCATGAAGACAGAAGCTCGAGGACTTCTTCTCGACCTCCAGAACGTTCACGATCCTCAAGGCCATCGCCTGAACGTTCAAGGGCTCAGTCGAAGCCCCCAGAACAACATAAAAGAATCGAACCGATTGCTCGCCCTGGTCAGATTGTTCAGAGAAATAACAGCAGACCCATTCCTGAACCGCCTAGCCCAATAACGTCTCCTGTTCAGGATAAAGTATCTGTTGCAAATTCGGAGCTTCAGTTTAATAATGGAAACAATAGCGAAACAAGTTCGATTACCAGCACTCCAGCAGCAACCAATCCGACTTTGCTCAAGAACCTAAAGCAAGAAGTCTTAGAGTCCCAGAAACGCGATAAAAACCCGGTGAAGATGGGTAAGAGAGGTTTTACATCTTATACTAGGAAGTTTGAGTAATAATTTTGAAGAATTTCAAATTTTAGTGGTCCCAGAAAAGAAAGGCTACGAGAAACGGATGCCAAACTCAATCCAGAACTTGATGAACAAGAAGAGCCAGAAGATGCTGGCCACTCGAATGAAACAGTACACCCTTGGAGGGGAATCCGTTCTCGGCGCAACCGCCTCACAGTCAAGCTCGGAGTCCTCAGATGAAGATGAAACTAGCGCTGTCCGGAAAGCAATCGAATCTATCAGACGAGTTGGCCCGAAGGCACCAATAACCGGACTTGAGAGTAAATTTTTCTTCAACTTTTTATGTTTGACGTCATGGATAAGATAAAATTGTTCGATTTTAGTCCTCCAACCGGCTACATCAACATCTGCAGCTGCCTCCGAGGCCAAGAAAAGGAAGCGGCTTCCAGATACGGTGGAGGAATTTGTGGAAACTCATGGGAATTTACCGAGCAAAAAGAAAATCAGCCAAATGGCGGACAAAATGTTAAAACAATTCGAGCAGGATCGACAACGAGAAGAGAGGGCAAGGACAAGCTCCAACAACTCACAGAGCTCTCAACCGGTGACGAAGAAGGCCCTTACTCATCCGTTAAATCAAGATGACAGTAGCTCCGATTCAGATGAGGATAGAAAGGTAAGGAAAATGTAGTTTTATTCAACATTGTTTGTGTTTAGCCTGTTATTGATCTCCGAAAACCGAAACAAACCCGGCCAGAACCTCCGGTTCCAACAGATCCGACTCCAACATCGGACCCCGCGAAGCCGGACCCCTTTGCCGCGATGGAACAACAAGTGTTTGGTATTGATGAAGAAACAGCTGAAGCTATCAGAAAATACGTGAGTTCAGAGAATACGTGATCGAACTCGTTTTAATTGCGGTTTAGGAAGAGTCCAAAAAGAACACCACTCCTCAAAGACCGCCGATAATTGTCCATCAAGAGCAGGGTTCTTCAAATAGTGTTACAGTACCCCCAACACAGAAGAGACAAAGACAGCGGAAGTTACAACTGCCTAACATAGCTATTGATGGACAAAATCATGTAAGTTTTGCATCGAATGAGGATGTTTTTATATTATCCTTGAGATTAAGAAAATATTTCAGTTGGAAGCCATGTGGAATCTAGCCGAGACGGAAACAACTTTACAAGAAGGCCTCGAACGTCTAAGCCGAGAAGAAGAGAAGTGCCAGGCGTTGGTGGAGAACTCTATGAGGAAATTGGAATCGATCAGAAAGCAAAAAGAAGAGGTAAAAAGGAGTAGAAGGAGTATATATAAGTTTATTGCAGCAAGCCAAACTCGTGAAGGACATCCAGAAGAACAAGAAGAAGCTCCTCAGCAACCGGAGGCGCTAATAACCCTTCTCTAAGTTTTCTAATCTTGTTGATTTTTTAATTCATTTTGTTGTTGTTATAAAGTACAACATAAAGTTTGTGCTCTTCCTTCGTTTTGGTTTTGTGTTATACCAGATGAACTGTCAAATTTTGACTATGGAATTCGAATTATTCAAGCAAAAATTGGATGCAAAATTTAAACTATAATACGACCATCATACTAGCATGAATTAAGGTAGAAATAGCGTAATTCTGACTCTCAAATAAACTTTTTGGAATTTCTCGCACTAGGCAATGGGAAAACGTATAACTTGGAACACGCGATGAACTCTAAGCTAATCTCCCGGATTAGCCCCTTCGTCACTTTAAACAGTTTTAAAATGACCAAAATTGGAGGCCGTTGAGTAATTGGCTGTTGTTTGTACCCTCTCTTTTTATTCAATTCCCCTTACTTCGAGCTATTTCAGCAGGACATGTGCTTCCCCAAATGTTTTGTAAATAGTTCCGTCGCTTTTTGAGCAGATAACTTACTTGTTTTTGTTTTGAAAACAGCTGCTCCTTGACCTGAATCGGGCTCCCAAAGCAATTATGAAGAACGAAAAGGAAGTCGGGATTCAGATTTTGCGGAAATTGCCTGAGGATGTGAGTTTATACTACTGCAGATTAGTTTAATATAAAATTTTGGATTGAAAAAAGTCTGAAGATGCCCGAGAGCTTTTCTCGCCAGGCATTAGGGATTCCCAAACTCAAAAATAAATGTTTTGGCTTTCGTTTTCCAAAATAAAAACGAGATTTCCGGCTCCAAACTAGGAAAAGTCTTTTATCCTACTTTTTCAATTTTAAACTAAAGTTTTTACCGATTTCAGATCTCTTACTTAATATGGAAGAGATTTACAGTCCTGGAGATCCTGGAAAATTACCATTTCGTTCCCCAAACCGACAAATTCTCGTGTCTGAACCGAAAATTTTTCCATCTTTGTCTTCGAAACCATGTAAAATGCCTTCATGGGGAATGCCCCGTTCAAAAATTCGACGAATTTATGGCCTCAACCTCCAGATCGCTCAGCAACTCAATGCCCGAAGCCAGTTTCGACCATCATCTTGCAGGTTTTATCAGCAAACTATCCACTTCTTCTCGAAAACCCATTCAAATTCACTTTAAATTGGTGAAGAACTACTCCCAGTGTCCGAAATTACAAGTTGTTGATAGTGAATTCGATTATGCGAAGAGAGAAGCTAATTTTACACTCGGCTACACTAATGGACACAGTCAATTCATAGAGTCTTGGATGGATTTATCGACGGATTTTGACCGGATTTCCACAATTTTGGATTCCCAAAAAGGGAATCTTTATTTCTCGGAGATCAAAGAGGTCGGCACTAACCAATATGGACTAGCCATACTCTCCAAGAGCCTGCTTCACGATCTTGACCCAACATCTTTGCTAGTGATAAACCTTTTGCCATCAACTAAACCAATGATGACTATGGCAAAAAACAAACTTTACATATTGATGACGCTTCCTACTCTGGTCAAGATTATTCAATACGATTTGGAGACAAAAAACGTCATCGAAAAGGATATTCTTACAAAAAGAAGGGTGAGTAAACTGATTTGGGATATTGTACTTGCCAGAAGGTCACAAAGATGGCAAAAAACGGCCATTTTTTGTCATAGTATGACCATCAATGATCTCCATATTAGCTAATCAGCACTGTAATATATTTCTTCGTATTTACGAAAAATTAAAAATTTAGATCCGACACATCATCGCCTGTGATGACACAATTTCCCTTCTATTTTTTGATGTTTTATATCTCTTCAAAGTCGAATCGAATGAAATAATCGAGACTGACAAGATCTACACCGAGCCCATCAAGCTAAATGACACTTGTATTGTCTACATTACCGGTTACTGGCCTAATGACTTCACCAGATTATATAATATTAATGTAAGTCGTCTCTAAAAACTTTACTCTGTCCAAAGTTTGTAATCAAAACAGCTGATATGTGATTTAGATGTTGCATTACAACGGGAGTCGGTGGAAAAAGACGTTCTTGCATTCCGCGAAAACAATTTTGCCCTGGACTGTCCCCAAAACATGTAATATACGGCCGGCTTTGGTCCTAAAGCCAATTACCTCGCAAATATTTGAAGTTCATTACATGATGAGAGGCCGGAATATATATTTCCAGGAGAATGATGGGGGTAAGCGAAATTTTTTAATGAAGTAAAATTGCATAACATGCCTTTCCAGAGACCCCGCGCATGATCCACAAGGACAAACTGGTTGACAAAACGCTTTTCCCTCAAATTTATCGGCTTTCTTACGAATTCAATGCCTAAATTAAAATAAGAAGTTAATAATACTTTTCCAAGGCTCTCAACAATATTTACGCCTTCTTTCATCGCGTATTTATTAAAAAAATATGAATGACAACAACAAAAAATAAAGAATGAGTAAGACAATATATTATTATGCAATTTGATGAGAATTTGAAAATTATTTTAATGGTCGGACCCGTTGTTTTCTTTTACTTCATCCGGGCCATTTTCCTGGGTTTATTCATCCTCTTCTCGCACCAATAGGGACCACGGCGGCCTCGAACTCGTCGCTGGAATCGGTGCCACCATCGGAACAGACAGGATAGTCCTCGGCCTGGATCTCTTCCTTTTGGGGGATCTGATCCTTGCGCTCTTCCGCTTGGATCGGGGACATCTAAACATGGATAATATAAAGGATGTATAAAATGCTGAAAAATCAAAAGGAGACCTTAGAACTAGTCTGAATGGCGGGTTCTCTCTGTGTTTCCAGGTTTGATTCATCTGAGGAGTCGTCACTGTCATCGGAAGGATCTTCGTTGTCCTCGGCCTGGCTCTCTTCTTTTTCAGGAATCTCGATACCGTTGTCTTCCGCTTGAGTTGGTGCTACCTAAACACGGATAATATAAATCATTGTCCAAAAAAGCAATGCATGAATAGAGAATATTCAAACCTTTCTTGGCCCGCATCTTTTGGCGGGGTTTTTTCGAATCCTCTTTTGGTGTTGTGCTATTCCGTCCTCTAAAGAACCGTCATCCGACAACTCGGTAGAAGCCTTTTCAGCGCCTTCAGAATAACCTAAACACAAAAACTGAATATTTCATATTGTACTTACCAGACGAATAGGAGTCTCTCAGCATCCGCAAAACCTCACCATGACTGGTGTTACGGGGAGGAGGGCGTTTGCGTTTAACCGACTGTTTGATGGTTGTGTGAGTCGCTGAATCCGAAATGTGCGGCTGTTTTCCGACACTCTGAATGGCTCTTCCAAAACTTTCAGCCAGGTCAACAATAATATGACCAAAAAGACGGCCTGCTTCAGACGAAAACTTCGTCACCAACGTTTTGACATACTCACTGTTCAGCGCAGTGCCTCCAACAGGCTGTTCAGGACCTTCTCCATGACCTACCAAAGGATCCTTTTGTCCATTCTCTGCATTATTTTTTAAAACCCGAGAAAAAAAATTGCAGAAGTTTTGCTCATCGGCACGATTTTCCAAGCAGAAGTTCAAATGATGTAACTAAAATGAAACCAGACCGTTGGGTCTAAATAGATTGTCCTTACCACCTGATCGGCGTCCTTGGTGAAAAGCTCGAAGTGATGCTTAGAAAACGAAAATTCTGAGTCCGCAGCCAGCTCAATGATGTAGAGAACTTCAAATTTTCTCATAAACATCAGTGTGCGTTCGAAAATGACCAGAGTCAATGGTTCTCCCGGAAGTCGGAAATGCATCTAAAGAACAATCTAAAAAAGTGGGTAAAAATTACCTTATTGGTGGGCTCCTTATACAAAATACCCCCGAGTTGCACTGAGTACGACTTCTTCTTGTCCGCAAGTCCCACCATCTCTGTACAGAAGAATTATACCGTTGAGGATCCACCAAAAAGTTTCGGGGACAAACGCGGTGTGGTTCCGCCTGCGTCCCGCCACGAAATTCTGATCTACTGTTTTTTACACTTTTTTTGATTTCAGAAAACTTTTTTTTAAGATTTTTGTTAATTTTTTGATTTATCAAGGAGATCAGGTGTAAATATGCCCAAACACTCAAGTAACCCGTATTTAAAGGTCTGTTTTCTCAAGTTTAATTTGTTTTATATTGATTTAGGGATGGGAGACTTTTTTCGATACTTATATTCACAACAAAGTTCGCTCAAAAGAGGCGAGGGTAAAGGTGATGGCCCGATTCTCCACATTGGTGATGACTCAATACATAAAGCATCGAGGTCTTCTTCCGCCGACCATGTTTGTTGAGCAACCCATTCACAATTTAATTTTGTACAAATTCGATCAATGCCATCTTTCAGTCAACGAAGTCCGGCCATATCTCACAGCGGCTGAGAAGTATATTGAAGATAAAACGGTACGTCAAATTATTGCGTATTTATTTAATTTATATTGTTTTAGTTAAAGGCTTTCAAATTCCTTTGCTATGACGAGAATGATGTAAGTTAATGCAAGGATAACCGCATTGTGATTGTTTAGATAATTGTGGAGGAGTTTATTCTCGCATTTACTTACGATAAAGGCAATACGACCTGTCATTTCAAGTAAGTCTTCAAGCCCAACATTCTTCTGATTTTAGTCTGGGATCGGAAGAAAAAGTTATCACGTTTGATAACCTTGACTTCAAAGGTTTTATCAAAGCTCTGACCTACAACATTCAAATGGTGCAAAAGTTCTGCTCGAATTTGGATCGAATCGAAGTCCATAAGAGAAGATTCCGCGCTTCTTTCAACACCGAGCCCGGCGACTCCTCAACTGTTTTTAATCAAACTGCCAGAGCCTTGAACTACGCTCAAAACATCAAGCTCTATGATCTTGGACCAAGTTCCTTTGGTAATGTTGGGTAAGTTCATTCTTCTTTCCGTGTGTATTATTTTAGGTCTGCTGTTTTAATGAAGACGTCTTTCCTTCGAAGCCAAGGTCTGTTCAAGACTATTGAAGCCGACTGTAGACGAGAGACCACCAAAATTTTGGCGGACAACGCTGTGTATGAGAGTTCAGTGAGTTTTTTTTAGTTTAACATAAGTTTTTATTGAACCTTGGATACGTATTGATGCAATTTGTTGCAGGATGATGCCACTAGTCCTCAGAGAGAAGAGCCCCCGCCAGAAGCGGGTGGTCAGCCCCGTTCGCCATCTCCGGACCTTGCTCCTCAACCATTCTCTCGATCTCAAACTCTCCTTCCTCCCAGTCCATCTGAATTCCAAGAGTCTCTCCGGAGAACTCCCGAAAGACGTCAGGACTCTTTCCACGGCCTGAATGAATCCTTTTCTTTCCAACCTGACCCAGAAATGACTAGAACACAAGCTCCGGGACTCTCGGGTATCCCCGAATCAGGTCCTCTACCTCCATCTCAAGGAAAAACATTGATTGAGAGCGTGGAAGAGGCGGTTAATGAGATGGGAGAACTTCAGATGAACAGTCAAGTACTATCACGTATGTATTATTCTTAATTTATATGACAAAGGTCCTTATTTTCATATAAAATCTGTTGTTTAGAGTCCGTTGCGCCCACTCCATCAAACCCTCCAACTGCCACACCAACTTCCACTCAGCCTTTCCGGTCCAAACCAGCTTCTCAAGCCCCATTAATCATGTACCGTGTCTTCGGAACTGAGGCATTTTATATGGAGAACGGTAATTCCATTTTTTTATTATTGATTTTGTTGTTTAGAAACTTATTCGAGCATTGATGATTCGGGTTCTGGTAATACGTCTGTGGACGAGGAAACTGAGGGGAATGGAGATCCGGAGGATAGTGGAGTTGAGGGTGGTGATGTTAGTCAAGAGGAACAAGTTGGGCAAGGCGATGGATCATTTGAAAGCGATCAGGGATCAGAGAATCTGGAAGTATCCGGAGAACAGATGGATGTGGATGTTGTGGAAGAAACCCGAATCCCAGAAACGACTGAGGATACGACCAGATTGAGTAACCTCCGCCCAATCTTTGAGAGCACTCCCATTGCCCGAAGATCCACTAGATCTTCCGGAAAGCGAAAGACTTATATTGAGGATGAGGAGGAAGAAGAGAGTCCAAAGAAGAAGAAAGGTGGAAGAAGAGCTCGGAAATGAGAGTCAAGTGTAATGTCACATTTCAGGTTCTATTTGTTATTTTTTTCGTTAACGTGGGTTACAGTTTACCGACATGTTATTTTTTGTTTGTTACAGTAGTTGTTTTAGTTGTTATCAGTTGTAAATCCAATAAATTTAGCGGTGTATGTTAGGAAATATTGGCTTAGTTTTGAGGGAATGTAGGCGATTTATGATATGAACACAAATGATAAATTTTAGAATGGCTTTCAACATTGATCGAGTTTATTCGGACTTGTGATTACACAAAAGGACCGTGGTGTAGACAGTTTCATTTACATAGAGCCATTTCCCTCTCTCTTCCGGCGGACAGTGCAGCATCTGCACGTAATAGCTGTTCTTCTCCCTTTTCGGCGCTTCGTCTTTCTCATTGGGATTGAGGAAGTTGGTGTAATTGACCTCACTTTTTCCATCCAGCCAAGTAAACTTGTTTTTCTCTTTGTCGAAGATGAGCCCGATCGCAGCATGCGGAACCAGAGGTACTCCATCCATAAAATGCCTCCCATCTTGGCCCTCCAGATTCAAACGAGCTTCAAAAGAGTGCTTTAGATGAGTTGAGAGCAACTTACGACGGCGTTTAAGCAACCTACTGTTAATGATTTGATTCGATTGTTCGTCCGGAATTACCGCAGGCGATAAGTTGTATTTTGAACAGTATTTGGAGAGCTGGCTTACTGGCCAGAACGCTGTGGCGGTGAACTGAAACACTTTTTTTTGATAATGTCAACATTCTCATGTATAATATAAATTGAGGCCACATGACTCTGAGAGAATTGGTTGGATTGAGTTCATATTTTGCAGTGATAGGTGAAGCGGGCTCAAGATTTGCTTCTACAAATTTGGTATTGCAATATACAGAAGCTGCGAGATGTTGAGTAAATTTTGGTCAGCGGGTGGCCAAGGCCTCAGCTAGGGTCAAAAGAATGATCATTGTTAATTCTGAAGTCATGTAACCCCTGCTAATTTGGTTTGAATTGGTTGTAAATACCATAAGAAAGCCAGTACCCGCGTTTCGACCGTATTCTGCACTATTTTTCCCAAGAAACAAGCCACTTACCATGTATTTCTTCAAAACTTTATGGTTAATGAAGGATTGGGTCGTTGTTTCTACGGGCTGAGTAACTGGACTTGAGGGTCCTCTTGAGGGCGTAGCTGGATTGGCAGTGGGTGCACTTGGATCTACTTTTTGACTAGTTCCAGTCACCGGAGCGGGTGGTGTTGTAACATTGCCTGGGCTCACGGAGCCCGGACCTTTTGTAACATTGCCTGGACTCACGGGGCCCGGTTCTATTGTAACGTTGCCGGGAGTGACGGGGCTCGGACCTATCGTAGCATTTCCTGGACTAACGGGGACCGAACTTGGGGGAGCTGGCGCCGGATCCGAAGTGGCTGGAGGGGCCGGCCCGGGGGCACTCGTTGAGCTCCCGGGCGCAGCCAAAACATTCAGTGTTAAGGAGAATAGAAGGAACGTTAGCAACATGTCCGATCACAAGACGCAATGGGCCGGCTACATCATTTTTATGCACTTCCAATGGGATCATTATAATTTTAATTTATTTCCCACTGGGAACCTCTATGATTGTGGAATTTGGGACAATTTTAAAGTTGAATCATCCCCATGCATTCTTTACCTTTGCTCAGACAGTAAGTGAGAGAGCGAAGAACGCTATCAGAGGCATTTCCAAATCATATAGGCATCAAAATCGATAAAAATTTATGTTATTCATGCCTCATGTCTAGTATAATATAAAAAAACTAATCGAATGGAATACGTTTCAGCTGCAAACAGTAAATGTAAAATGTATCCTTATTATTTTTTGTTTTGATAATGATCTCTGCGACCCAATTTATCCGCCATTTGCCCTTAGGGCGAGAGCGTGAAAAATCAAAGTAATGGCGATGAAAGCGGCAAGAAAGCGTCGTCTACGCCCCAAGGAGATCCTGGGAATATTCTCTTTCTCTCTTTTCTTCTACTTCTTTATTTGGCCCGTATTCAAATACAAACAAAATGTCGAGTTGGAATACGGTACGTACAGTAACCTATTTGGCAAAACAACTATATATTTGGATTTTAGGCCAACGTCTGATTACATATTTAAATTCAACTCGAAATTACACATATTCGAAGACACAAGCTTGTCGATTTCCAATAATCGACCCATTTGATCCCACCATCTTATCTTATGTTAGACATCCAGCCGAACTCAAATGCCAAAGAGTGCAGCCAAGTTTTGTCACGGTGAGGTTAAATCGGCTCTATTTGGATGAAGGTTTGGCCAGACAACATAATCTAAGAGACCTAAAATACGCCCTCTTTCGACGACAGAATGGCTCCGATTACAATGTAATCTATGACCCTTACCGCGAATTTAAAGGCTCAATTTCGATGAATGTAAGTTATAATTTTTTGCTATTGTTTTGAAGACTTCAACTTGGAATTTTAGGGAGCCAATGGATGTGTTTTTCGTGGATCTTATGGCGAAAACAAGGCTTATATTGATATTTTTGCCTCAGTAAATCCAATCTTCCCTAAAGCACCGAAGAATGACGGGAAATATCGACCGAATGTGATGATCATAGGAATCGACTCAGTGAGTCGAAGCAATGTCATCAGAAATCTGCCAAAAACTTATGGGTAAGATCAGCTTTTTGTGAGCTTATACATGACCAAAGTACTATCGAAATATCTCAAAGATATGTTCATTGAATGAGCTGCTATTCTAGCTATTTGACAAGCAAGATTGGTGGATTTGATTTCCGAGGGTACGCCAAGATTGATGACAATACATCGCCAAACATGATCGCCTTAACAACTGGTCGGAGGGTTACTGTGAAAGCCTCGGAACTCCCGTTAGACCCACAAAAGGAGTTCGTTGACTCTTGGCCTTTCATTTGGAAGAACTTCTCTCAGAATGGCTATAATACTTTGCTGGCCGAGGAACAGCCAGGGGTCTGGTCGTACAAAGCGATGGGGTTCAAGTATCAGCCCACTGATGTGTATTTCCGGCCATTTGGGCACATCCTAAATGACAATCCGATATACAGAACGATGTCTCCCTTCTGTTATCTAAATATGCCAGAGACAGAACACGTCTTGGCGTCTATTGAGAGGTAAGATTTCAAAATCTGCCATGGATAATATAAAAAATTTAAATTAAATTTTTTTTTATAGCTCTTCGTAAAGCTATAGCAAGATCGTATTTTACTTTTTAAAGGTTTATAGAGGCCCAAACATCGCAATCTATCCCTTATTTCCTCTTCTCCTTTCTCTGGAAACTCTCTCATGATGACATAAATATGATCGAAAGACTCGACAATCTCCTCTACACCTGGCTTCAGCGAATCCACATGAAAGAACTGCTCAGAGAGACTGTTATCATCTTCATGTCGGATCATGGGAACCGATTTGACGACATCAGGCAAGAAAATTATCTTACAGTACCAATCATGTTTAATATAATTTCAGATCAACTCTGATCGGCAGATACGAAGAGCGAATGCCTTTTCTGTTCGCTCGCCCTCCCGAAAGCCTATTCAAAAGATACCCTGAGGCGAAAGAAAATCTGAAGAATAATCTGTGGCGTTTTACCAACCAATACGATGTCTATGAGACTTTGGTGGACATAGTTACTCA
This sequence comes from Bursaphelenchus xylophilus, assembly GCA_904066235.2. NCBI lineage: Eukaryota > Metazoa > Nematoda > Chromadorea > Rhabditida > Aphelenchoididae > Bursaphelenchus > Bursaphelenchus xylophilus. The sequence goes on from CAJFCV020000004.1 coordinate 4,507,560, forward strand.
CAAAATTGATGTGAAACGAACAGACACGTTCAAAAACAGAGGACACAGTCTCTTTCACGAGATACCTGAAGATCGGTGGGTACCCTCAGCCTTTGAGGGTATAATTTTGAAATTATACTAGATATCTGATGATGACTTTTCAGAACCTGCAAAGATGCTGATATCGATGAGCATTTCTGCGTATGTCAAGAGGAGACACCTCTAGACGTAGCTGATAAAATGGCAAAAGCAGCAGCTGAAGAAGTTATCCACGAAATCAATATGGAATTAACACCAGTCAATAAACTTTGTCAACCCGTCAAGTTGGAGAAGATTGTAGATGCTAGACTTCTGAAAGCCAATGATAAGGTAAAAGGACTAAAGATTACATTATGATATCTACGAGAAACCTAGAGATATTAATTACAAATTTATGATGACATCACTTTAGGTCAAAAACAATAATCGCTGGCATTGGAATAAATTCATTGGAGATACCAATATCAAATCAGTGATCTCATTTATCCGTCTAACCCTCAAGGCTCAACCCAACAACGCCATGTTTGAGGCCTCAGTTCAAGTCACACAATCAGATGGACAGACCAAATTTAGTGTAAATTTGGATCAAATCAGCAGGATAAATTCGTACGGACAGGCGGCAAAGTGTGTGTCAGATGGATTCAGGAAACTGGAGAAGATTTGCACATGCTCAGAGAGCAGTATATAAGAATTCATTGAAAAAAGACGCCAAATAATATCAGATATCTAGTATTAGGTTGTCCAACAAATAATGACCCTCTTCGAAAAATTTATTTTTTTGGTAAAATTTACCGTAATAACTGCGATCTATTTAATCAAAATAATTATCATGCGCTTTATCACGCTTGTTACAACGTGCCAAAATTTTTTTTATGTCTGTAGCTTTGCAACCCTGGCTTCTGGAGCCGATGAAACTTTTTAAGGCCTTTTCAAGGGTGTCTTGATTGTCGAATTCCCTACCACTGATGAAACGTGCTAGATTCTTGAACTGATGGTAATGTGAATAGGCCAGCTTTGACAAATAGGCTGGACGAGGGACAGTCTCGTATCTCTATTAAATCTGCTTCTGGAGGGTCATCTTTCAAACTAGAGGTTCCGTGTAGCCGCTAAGAATTTTTGGACTTCTGCGGCGCATCGTTGAAGACAGACGCTGCCTTAAACTGCCTATCTGGATACAGTAGGGGATGGTATCTACATTTTGGCCAGCTTTCAAGAAGCTGTATTGTACTATGCCCATGCTGCACCATCAAGAACTAGTCATCACCTTGTTTTGGGGGGAGTCGGGCTTTGACAAGTGCCGCAGTGATACCCTCGGAGGACTCCGTTCAGCATATCTGGTCTGGTTGTCCCAGTAGGTCCTCTTTTCATCAGAGGCAACGTTTCGATCCAGAAAACGGAACGCAAACGCGAGAAATGTAAAGATTCCAATCTTTGCTTTGACCCAATAACATGGGAAAAAGTTGCCGAGCATTTTTTGAATTCCATCGACATCAAATGGTTAGCCGCCGATTATTTCAGCAGCCAGACAATGTCAGAGACGCGTTGAATATTGATTCTAGGATATTCGTCAACCGACGACCTCAGGGTAAATTGATAAAGTTCGGATTCCGTACTTTATCTTTGTGTCCCTTGCCGTCAAATCGTAATTTTTAAATCCATCGTTTCACCGTGTTCAGACTCAGAACACACTAGTCGAACACAGCGTTGATACTTTGCATAGCTTCTGAAACTTTCGCGTCCTGTTTTTGCCCGTAAAAGATGACAGCGCGAACCGACTTTTTTTTGATAATTTTTGATTAGGGCTAAATTACTGTAATTTGGTCCCAATATGATAAACGATGCATCAAACGAAAGCCTGAAATCTCAGCTACAAAATTATATAATATTTCGAAATTCCATCATCGCTTGCCTTTTTTAGAGGCTTTAAACTTTGCCCCTCTCACAGAGGGTCATTATTTGTTGGACAACCTAATATAATAAAATTCTATGAGATACTGAAGAAACATTGCTTTTGTTGTCAAATTTATGATAAAAAGATGGGACCATAAATGAAGAAACAACTCCCGATAAATCAGAAGTTTTTTACCGATTTGAATGCCAAATTCTAAGTGGGTACGTTAATTTTGTAATTTCTTCCTTGAAAAAATATATTGCCCATGCTCAAAGTCGAGCAGAATGGCTGTTGAAGGTGCCTTCGGCCCTTAGAAGTTCATGATGATGAGTTCTATATTTTTTTTAACTCCATGAAAAAGATGGCAAAACTTGAGGTATATGGTAGTTTATTGCGTACATAATATTGCTTATATAAACCAAGGACAGGACTTAGGTTGTACTAGGGAATCCACAATGGACCTCCAGGGAGATCCTGTCCATCGCGCAGAGCCCATTTCTCCAGATATACCACTTTGGTTTCCCATAGATCTCATCGACTCTCTGGGTGTTGTATGACCAGAATCTGATGCAATGCCGGTTGGAGTTGGGGTACTTGGAGACCACAGAGTCTCTGTCAGCTCCATCACACTCGATATCACACGTAAATCTGACCTCTTCTTGGTTGTTCTCCAATCTTGCCAACTCTTTATTGCACCTGGCCGGCTTCGGTTGGCCGTCTTTTCCGACGGTTAGCCAGCACAACCCGGAGTTGATTTGATCGTGAGTGGAGTCACAGTAGAGCGTGCGACGTTCTGAGAGCAAAAACTTTTACCTACACTTCTTTTATGCAAAGATACATATTTTTTTAGTAAAAATCTCATGGATTATATCCAAAACTCCATTTAAAACCTGCCACTTACCCCATTCGACAGTTTTACCGTAATCCACAGGGATTTGTCCATGGGCCGCCAAATATAAACACGAGAACAAAAGAATGTACAAAAAACACATGGGGAATAAAGGCTCTCCTTGATTTATCAAAGTGATCTAACCGCTTTCGGGATGGAAAACAGTCGGATATCATCTCTCTTCCACTAACCTATTTCCGAACGAAGATGATGAATAACTGACGAAAATGAAATAAAAAATTGAACTGGGATCAAGTGTAACATAAAATACTAAATAAAATAAAAAAAATATTGTAGAAAAATAGTGAATCTCTGACAAGAACTGGAACATCTGTTTTATCTACAGCGGCCACTTTCAACTTTTCAGGGCCTATTCAATATGTGACATTTCGCAACAATAATTTTGTGGCATTTCGTCTAATTCGTTATTTCTCTAGCATTTTTTTTCCGTATTTTTGTAGAAGATGTACTTGCTGTTGGCAGCACGTTCATAATTACTTGTTGAATTTGTTGTTGAGCGTCCTGAGCATTATAAAATCTTTATTAATTTTTTGTTAAATTCACCATGTCGATTGCTGGGTTTGACACGCCCGCTGAAATCCCACCGGGCAATGAGGATAATGAAGAGAATGTAAGTTCGTTTTGAAGGATTCTTATAACAGGTCACAGATTTTTAACCATTGCTTTTCTTAATTTCTAAGCTCCTTTATTTCTAGACAGAAGAAGTAGCCGAAAACAATGGGGGTTCTCAAGGAGATGGCGATAAGAATGATGGTGAGAATTTTTAGATCTTTTTTGAAATTTAGGTATAACTCAAATATTAATCTTTATGGTTAAGGTCAACATTTATTTGACGACGATTCTTCGTCCGATGATGACATGATGGTTACCATTGGTGAGATCAAGAAGAATGCTCCCTTTCAGAAGCAAACGGGACCGGTTAGTAAGGTGGATATGGATGGGGAGCCTGAGCATGATGGGAAAGTGATCTATGATCTCGATTTGGCCGCCATGGAGGAAAAGCCTTGGCAAAAGCCCGGAGCTGACGTAACAGACTATTTCAATTATGGATTTACGGAAGAAACATGGAACTTGTATTGTGAACGACAACGGAAACTTCGGTCAGAATATGGTACTCAGAAAGAGATAAATCGGGTGATAATGGCCGGGATCAACCTCAATTCAACTCAAATTAATATCCCCAATTTGAATATGAGTGGAGGAAGGCATTTGGTGAACTTGGCAGGTCCTGAACGCCCGCAGAAGGCCAACAAAATGATTTATGATCTCAGCAAACCTCCCACAGACGTAAGGGTTTAATTCTTCTTTTATAAATTTAGGAAAATCCTGGAGAATATGAAGAAATACGTTTTCTTTAGACCCTTCTTCGACCTTCGGACTCCGAACCCTCTTCTCCTGATGCCACATCAACCTCAATCCAGATCCTAAACTTCAATAAACCTCCCGAATCTTTTGTTGCGCCAGGTTCGAATACTCCCATGGCAGTTCCTTCGGATGGCCCACCTGGAGTTGATGGGCCTCCGGGAGACGATACAGTGGCTCCATTCGATGTTTCAGTGCCTCCGCCCAACTTTAATCCGAATGTTCCACCACCAAATATCGGAGGAGGTAAAAAATTTTAATTTTTATGTTACTGTTTTAGGAATGATGAATATGCCACCGCCAATGTTCAACGCCCCTCCGATGCATGTTTCGGCTGGATTTGGCCAAGGTCCCACCCAATATTCCAATAGGCCACCCCCTCTGATGGGTCGCCAATTTCCACCCCCAGGCGGTTTTGATGAAGAAAGAGCTCCCAGATATAGACGGGAAAGAGATGACTCAGAAGATGATGGTCGACGGAGAAGACGAAGGCATAGCAGAAGTGCATCACCGAAACGACGGAAAGAAGAGAGGGATTACGAAAGGGATCGGGACAGAGATCGCGACCGTGAAAGTAAGTTGATTCTGGGCGTAATGACCAGGAAGCGGTCCAAGAATTAATTTCGGAGAAAAAAATCTGTGTATTTTAGCGGAAATTAGAGTAAAACGACATTTTTTCGATGCTTTGGACATTCGATACTTTCTGAAGAAATATAGAATTTTTAATTTTGCTTGTGTTTTACACTCCGTTTCTAATCAACTACCCGTTTTAGAACGTTCAAAACGTAGTCGCGACGACCGTGAGCGACGCCGCTCCAGAGACCGTGACGATTCTTATGACAAGGACAAGAAAAGAAGCCGAAAACACGAACGAGAACGATCCCGAGAACGGTCCTCCCGCCGGACCGAACGCTCTGAGCCCCGCGGCTACGACTCATCGATTGAAGCGCCTCCGGGCATCGACGATCTGCCTCCGGGCACAGATTGAAAAGAATTTGAATCTATTGATTAACATGAGTAAAATAATTATTTTTGAGCGTCTGAAATTATTAAGCAGCGGTGGAATACTCCCAAAATATTGATTGATTGATGCTTTTGGAGCATTGTAAACGTGGTTTTTGTAGTATCAGACATGTTTTGACACCATTATGCAACCTTCACCATCAAACCCCTCACATTCCATCGCTGCGTGGGTCCCAGCACCCGAGCAGCCCTCGACAAGCCAGCCAAACTATGCGATCAGCATTCCCAGCACCGACTACAACCCTTCCCCGCCGTTTGATGCAAACAAATCGAATCGGAGAAGGGTCGGTTGAAGATTTGAATGTAAAATTAGATGGTTCACTGTGTTTTGGCAAAGTTTGCATAGTATTTCTGATAATATTAGTTGACTAGAGCCTTGTTAATCGAAAGCTTTGGGTTTCCCGGGAAATTTTTTATGGATACAATGTAAAAAATGTGTTTTTGGCAGGTCAGATGGGCAACTTTTTGATTCAAGTTGAAGGGGAGAACAGTAGAAATAAGTTGAAATTTGGTTGTTAAATAGTGTAGTCTGAAAATTTAGATGATCAAAGCCTTTATGGAAGGCCTCAGTTTGGATGAAAAACAGGATTTTCTGGTCGATTTGTTGGTAAGTCATCTAAAGTAATGTAAAGTGGGCTTAGAAATGTACGGATCGGAAGACGGTGGTGAAAGTGACACAAAGAGCAGTAACAGAGCTCCCGGAAATTGTCGAAACCATCGATGAAACGCCGTCGACCAGCGAGGATTCGCTGTTCAATCATTTACCGGACACCCTGATATTACACATCTTCTCCATGCTAGAACCTAGTAAGTTCTTACTGCTTTTTAGGTTGATTTTAAGAATGGATTGAACTTAACTGGGCTTCTGATAGTGGGATTGATACTAGTTTGGTTAATTTTTACATTGTACTTGATGCCATCCGATTTTCAGTAGAACTCTATAGATGCCTCCGTGTTTCCCGAAGATGGCATAGAATTGCCCTCGAGCAATCGCTTTGGAAGTCCTTTTGTAAGGACCCGGATAAGTATCGGCTTGGCTCGAGGATCGCAGAACGGCAACAAATCGCCGCCTTGAGCAATAAGGAAGGAGAATTTGAGTGGAAAAGGGTCTTCGAGGAGCGGTTACGGTAAGAAAAATTCTATTCGAAGGTAGTTTTTATTATTTTCACTATTTATTTTTTGCACCAAAATTAAGAATTTGATTTTGTGATATCTACCGTAATATAAATTTATATTCAGATTGTGGAGAAATTGGCATGCCGGCCGCTGTGTTGTCCGTGAATTCCTGGGCCATACTGAGGGAGTGTCCTGCGTCCAGTTTGACTCCGAACGTATTGTCTCTGCCGGTTATGACAACACAATTCGTCTCTGGGATCGCCGAACCAATTGTGGAGGCCTGGGCCAAATGACTTTGAATGGGCATGTTGCTGCTGTACGATGCCTGCATTTGGATGAAGGCCGATTAGCCAGTGGATCGGCCGATAGATCAGTGAGAATATGGGATCTGTCGATGACTCCAAATTGGAGTCACGTCGCTTGTCGCCAGACCTTGAGAGGACATACGGACACTGTAAGATGCTTACAGGTAAGAGAAAAAAATGTGATAAATGATGGATTCAGATGGAAAGTGAATCTCTGATCAGCGGATCGTACGATCAAACACTCAAGATTTGGAATATTGAACGAGGACATTGTCTTCGGACATTACAGTAAGCCTAGTATAATATAATTTAACCGTTTTATAAATTTGTGTTCGTCAGATGGTTCGGGGATTTTGAGGATGCGTGAAGTAATAATTCATGTTTTAGCGGCCACACTGACTCTGTTCTCTGTCTCCAACACCGTGCCGAACTTGCCCAATTGGCTTCAGGTTCGGCTGACCGGACTGTCCGTCTGTGGGACACAAGGCAGTCCCAATCTATGGCTATCGCCACATTAAACAACTGTCATGCTGATGCTGTAACTTGTCTGAGATTTGATAACATCAGATTGGTCACCGGATCTGTGGACTCGACCATCAAGGCGTGGGACTTTAGAAATCTGAAATGTTTATACACAATTGATTGGAGACAGGCCGAAGGACACACCCGAGTCGTCAGATCTGTCCAAATCGATGATTGGAGAATGGTCAGCGCATCGGATGATCGAACCATTAAGGTGAGATTGGGGATATTATGCTAGACACCCTTTAGATGTGGAAAATAAGTGACGGAAAGAGAATCTGCACCCTTCAAGGCCATGCTGATGGTGTGACAAGTGTCCAATTCAACGACCAACTGGTCCTCTCGGCTTCTTTCGATCGAACTGTCCGACTCTGGGACTTCTCCACCTGTTAAATTTAACACCTTGTACAATACATGAAATTATCATTTCAAAAATAGTGTAATCCCTTTTTTTAGCACCCCGTGGATGTAATTTAGTCAGTTAATTAAACTTATTATTTATTTCAAGATTTTAAAACGATTAAAAACTGGAGAAACAAGGGGAGTTAACAACGAAAAACAATAACAATTCACAACAAGATCAACAACTGATTGATTAATCATCGAATTTCGTGCGTTTGTTCTGCGGGCCACCACCGCCGCCGCTTCCACCGAAGGAGCTGTTACGTTTGAAGTCGCCACCACCACCGCCTCGGTTGAATCCACCACCGCGACCTGAAAATAAGCAAATTTATATTATAATAGGTACAAAAAGAATAATAGATCTTAAAAAGCGGTTTAGCCTGACTCTACTTTGATATAGAAAGTAGTATTTAATAAAAGAATTCCAGTACTTACCTCCTCGGCCACGATCTCCACCTCCGAATCCTCCACGGCCTCCTCCAAAGCCTCCGCGACCTCCACGATCGCCTCCGCCGCGACCTCCAAATCCACCTCGGCCTCGGTCGCCGCCGAAACTACCACGTCCACCACCACCGCCTCGGCCTCCTCCAAAGCCACCCCTTCCACCTCCAGGAGCTCCACGACCTCCTCGGGCCCCTCCTCGCCCGCGGCCTCCAGATTTCTGGGGATTTGTGAATCTTTCGACTGGAAGAAGTTTGGCTGGGTCGATAAACAGCTTCTGCTCGGATTTGAAGGAGCCAGCTTTGACGCCATCACTGAGTTTTACTGTGAACCCCTGAAAATAAGACGTAATTATATTCATCATGATGTGTAAATAAAAAAATAGGCCAATAATGTTCAAACTAGGGAAGGAACACAATTAGCTGAGTACAAGCGAATTCTAAAAGAAAACAACGATAATATAAACAAAACTTACATTTTCTTGAGGACTTCCATAGATTTCGTCTATTTTACCAATCTGTTCTTTATTCTGGAAGTAAACTGGAGCGTTGAAGAACGGAATCTTTCCACAGGTTGTCGTACAAACGAGATCATTCTCACAAGCATGAAGGAATTGACCAACTTCTGAAAAGAACACATAAGCAAGGTGAATATGCAGTGATTTCTTGATGAAATTGCAGCAAAACAAAAACCTAGGAGTTTTCAACGGCGTTTAAGCAACAAGGCTTTGTATCTTATCACAAAATACCGTGTTTTAGGCCAAAATACAGTCAAGACGTTCGATTCTATCATTCAAATCATCACCTAAGTTATGAATAAAAACCAGGGCATCAAAACACTTACCTACGACTTGTTCTGGTGGTCCCTGGTCTTGCCAGTTGCCACGGCCTCCGCCGCCGCCACCACGACCGCCTCTGAAGCCACCGCCGCCTCCTCGGCCTCCACCACGACCACCTCCTCTACCTCCACGGAAACTCATGTCCTCTAAAAATATCGGGTAAATCAATGTGACAAAAAAAATATAAAACAAATTATTGGCCCGGAATATGCAATGCAGCAGATTTCGCGTCTTTTTGCGTTCCTAACAAAGAAAAAATTCGCTTACAACGGAATGCCAAGAGTTTTTCAACTCTCGTTGTTTTCGTGGCGGGACGAGGGTTGATAGAATTAGATTGTAAGCTGCATTAGTAGATTGGATTTACAAGAATGTTCGGGCCATAGAAACCCCAAAACATCAAGGATTGAGTTTAGAAAATGCCGTTTATACAGGGTATCACATTTGCCGCCATTTCTTATTTTTTTGTTTATTAATCGTTCTAATAAAACAAGTAAAAATCATGATTAAAAAACTTGATACGACATATTAAGCAATTCGAAGTACTTTACAACTTGATATAATGAGAATTGTAAGCATGCCAACTAAGCTAATAAATGCATCATGATGCGCTGAGATACGTTTAGACGGCAAGGTTTTTAGCGAGTGTCGACGATGGTGTAGTTTCCATAACAGACCCAGGAGACCAGGACGAACAACAGGATGACTTCCACTCCAATGCAAATCGCGATTCCAATCATATAACGGTAATCGTCGGATCTGGAGTAATCCCTGTTATCCAGCAGGTAAATCGCGGCCAAGACCAGCGACAGAACGGCCAGCACACAGCTGAAGGTGTGGAGGGCGACATCGACCTTGTGGAAAGGGAGGAATCGGTTGAGAACGGAGGGAAGGGACCAGCCAAGGAGGTATCCAGTGGTGAGGGTGATGCAGATGTAAGTCTTGGTATACCGTTGCCATTGGCCGGTCGATTGGAGGAGCACCAGGACCAGGACGACGGTCGAAAGAATCTAAAGATGTATGTATATACAGGTATGTACATAGGTCATAATTAGCAATAAAATTTCAGTTTTGAATAGATCTTTTGATGACTTTACACTCCATTTCAAAATGATAGACACGCCTATAAAATTTTCAATTGCGGTGTCGGGGTTCAGTTGACGGATACGAAACCTTAACAGGTTGAGAGAGGAGGTTTGAAAACCTACACCTACAAATAAATTTTCTCATTGCACTGTAATTGCACTTTACACAAAAGATTTTCCGAATTTTGGGTGTTTAAAAATGATAGACACGGTTGCTATTTTTGCTAAAAACTTGGGAATATGGGCCCCATAGTGCCTGAAATTCTTAGTATGACTGTATTGCAACGGTCTGGACTTTACTGAGCTCAAAAAGCCCAAATTTTTATGCAATTGTCCCGGAATTGCACATATACCTCCATTTGGTGCAATCTGGCCTGCATCTGTCAGAAGTCCACTTTCCGTGGGCACAGACAGTGCAGATGCGACCAATGGTATGTAATGGAGTAGATCTAGTCAGTTTTCACCAGTATGCAACACAAAAATGCGCGGAAATTGCAACGAAAACTGATTCCGCAGCGAAAGTCGTCACTTCTAAAGCTTCTCAAGCAGGTGCCTGTGGTTTGCACAACCAAAAAAGCTCTGAACTATCTTGAAAAACCACATACAAACGTTATTACATAATCCATATGTCCAGGCTCAGTCGGGCCAACGCCAGAAAACGTCAAGTTTCCAAAAAGCCCTTTTTGACCCATTTTTAAGCCTACTTTGCACAGATTCACAAAAGAATGGTGCACTGCGGACCTGCTGAAGCAATGCTGCAGATGCTACCGTGCTAAACGTATTTACAAAAACCTAAACATTCCAGCCTAGAAGTTTTTCTTCGCATCTAGCTTGTTTCGAAACGTAGGGTAGCCTTCAAAGCTGACTATGTCGCAGCGGAAGCAGTTTTTGTTGCAAATGCCACGCATTTTTTTGTCGCATACTGGGGAAAACTGACTGGATCTACTCCACTACATACCATAGGTCGCATCTGCACTGTCTGTGCCCATGGAAAGTGGACTTCTGACAGATGCAGGCCAGATTGCACAAAATGGAGGTATATGTGCAATTCCGGGACAATTGCATAAAAATTTGGGCTTTTTGAGCTCAGTAAAGTCCAGACCGTTGCAATACAGTCATACTAAGAATTTCAGGCACTATGGGGCCCATATTCCCAAGTTTTTAGCAAAAATAGCAACCGTGTCTATCATTTTGAAACACCCAAAATTCGGAAAATCTTTTGTGTAAAGTGCAATTACAGTGCAATGAGAAAATTTATTTGTAGGTGTAGGTTTTCAAACCTCCTCTCTCAACCTGTTAAGGTTTCGTATCCGTCAACTGAACCCCGACACCGCAATCGAAAATTTTATAGGCGTGTCTATCATTTTGAAATGGAGTGTATTCTTGTCATGTATGTATAATACAGGGTGACAAAGAAAAAATGCAACTCATATTTATGGCCATATTTTGTCTAAAACACCAAACTTAACCAAAGTAACGGTGAATATCAGTAACATAGAGCATTGTTAATAGTATGCTCGACCAGTTTTAAGGTGGCTGTTCTTGGCCCCGAGATAGAGCTCAAAACGTGACTTTAAATTTTGGCCGATTCGCCGAAGCTTTTTTTGGGGAAATCGGTTCCGTTCTTACCGCAGCAATCAATTAGCGGCTCCAAACTTTTTTGGCGTGAACTAGAGGTCCTGGCTTCTAACTCAACAAAAAACATAGTCCACCGGATTCAGATCCAGCGAGTAGACGGCCATTTCGCAGACCACATAAAATCGGGAAAACAGGTCCTTTCCTGGCCTTGCGTCTTTTTTGCTTTATAGCTGATGGGGGAATCATGCTACGGTGTCTGTTTTGAACCGCCAAAGTGCTACTGAGCCCACGGAATCACGATGGTGTACAAAATGTCGCTGGTAGACTTATCGGTTTGGTTCTGGCCCCTTTATCCAAGAAAACCAAGGAAAACCAAGGATATCACGCCGCTGGCGCAAGACTTTGCCCCAGGCCATGAGAGGTCGGATTTTTACTGGGTTCAAAAATGGCGGACGGTTTTTGACTCTCAACAGTCCAACTCCTGCAATTCTGGTGGTTGTAGGCCTGCTCGATGTTGAAATACTTCTCATCCGCGAACAGGACCTTCTCTCATCGCTGAGCTGCGGCGCGACGCTTGAGTTTTCGACATTTTTTGAGCCGTACTTGCTTGTAGTGTTCCGTGAGGCGCTAGGTCTTTTGGAGCTTGTTAGGCTTGCGCTATGGTGCATTACTGGCCATTCATCGACCAGCTGTTGTGTTGATGACGGTCTGCCGGGCAATCTTTTTCATGGACACCATCAGATTTTGCTTCACTCGCTTTTTGATGATCTCAAAGTTGCCAGAAGTATTCAAGATGCGCTTTCTTCTATTTCCTGGACACTTAACATCGTGGCCAAGCTCGTGGATTCGTTTGGTGGCTTTTGGCATAGCAGATTTTCCTACACCGAGCAGTTTAGCAATCTCACACTGTCCTTTTTCTTCCCGAGACAGGTTTAAAATCGAGGTCCCTCTGTTTGACACTCAATACAAAGATGATAATCAATCGATATGGGCATGAAAATCAAAAGACTAGGACAGAAAAACACGGAGAATTTAATGGTATAAAAAATATTTCGCTACACCTAAACATTTTCGCGGCAGGACCCATGAAAAAAAGTTGCATTTTTTATTTGTCACCCTGTATAAAAAGATGAATTTCTTCGAGTGAACAAACTCTGATCTGGTGTAAATTTTGAACATACGATCTTGACTGACCGTGTTCTTACTTTGAAGTTTAGATCGTATTTGAAGATTCCCCACTTACCGCGGTAATCAGTTTGATCGTCCACATGGGAATGACCTGATGCTGAGTGGTGGTCCCTCCACGGGATGTAGTGACAGTCGAGCGAGTAGTAATCGGCATTTTTGACACCTAAACAAACGATCTACAAACTCCGAAAGACCAAGAAAAATACGTTACATCGCGGATTAAATTATATTACACATGACAAAATGCAGTCCAAAGAACACTCCCATCCACTACATTTCGTGAGAAATTATAATGACAAGCTCAGGGTGTGTGAATAGCTGTAATAAACATGCAAATCACAGTAGTTTTAGAGGATTAGGATTACATTAAACTACCTAAACGTGACATAAAATTTTACGAAATTCCATTTTTACGTAAAAAAATAAAGTTTAAAAGCTATTGTAATTACGGTATCCTACGACGACCACTTGTAATCTTGAAAAAAGCTAAGTGGATTAATTAAAGGAAACGCCTTTAATCCGAGGGTTTTGTTCGAATTGTAGCCCTGGAAACTCCGTTTGTTTACGCGGTATCACAGTGAAAAAATAAAAAAAAGAAGAGGGATGAGAAAGGACCAGCTGGGTCAAAAAAAAGAAAAAAAAGGGGGGGGGGGAATAGGGCAAAGGCAATCAATGTTTCAAGGTCATAAAATCAAATAGAAAACCGAAAAATCTGATGGAAAGATGACTAAATTTAAAGTGATTGCGGAAAATTTAGATTACTTGGCACATTGTGTGACGTATTTTACAAGTACAGCAATTTTGAAAAAGACTGCGAATAGAAAAATTGAAAATTCATATTAAATATGAGGTCATCGGAGAATAGAAGGACGAAAGATTGCGGTAGGAAGGATTTTTAGCTGGATTCTATTTTACAAAATGATAGACTGCCCAAAAATGCTTAAAATGGCAGTATTTTAAATTAACCTCATTCTGTTACCGATTTCTATGCAATTTTATATTATACATGATGACTTTGCGAAAAAAATGTTTTTACATTGTAGCTAAAAATTTTCATGAAGTAGACGTTGTGATCAGACATAACAGCCTCTAAGAAATAGTCTCTAGGAATCCAGCAGTATTTATTATAACAAATATTGGCTACCAAAAAATGATGACAATTCCATTTTTTACTTCTCACATTTTCGGCTAGTAACTTTTTGCTCCTAACTTTTTCTTGCCTGTATCTGCTATGCATATGGGACCCCATTAATTTTAAAGCGACAGATGCCTTTTACCAGATCTTACTATCGGAAAATCAAAATTTTATTTTTATTTTTTTCCTTCAAAACCTTTTAATTTTACACTATTTTAAAGTGCTTAAACTAATTTTTTAAATTTTATTACATTCTAAATATGACTTGAGGTAAATTCTCCAAAAACAAACGCTCAAAACAGCGCGAAACCTCGTGTAATTTTAGTTATGCGCATATTTTAGGTCTCCAGTATAATATAATCCCCTTTTCGGAGGAAAAACACGTGAATTTCGGAAAAACGAGCTTTGACAAACGGATAATTGACTAAAAATTCATATTAAAACATTTCAAAATTTCCCCAAATTTACCCATCTACAACAACATGAATTTATCAGAGAAACCCGCTGTAATCTGAAGCGGGTATAAATTACTGAGCCGCGAAACACACGATAAACAATTGGATTTCGAAAGAGTCACGCGGTTCTAAAATTATCCGGCCAAATGTTTTCGGCCAAAGAATGGGCCAAGAAAATAGGCTCCGCCCATTTTTTTATAAATTAGAAAGAGTAAAAAAAGAAGAAAGAAATCGATCTTGAACCGGGTTCTGAAACAAAATTTTTCTTCCCTTCAAATGCCCTGCGGGTGACTCATAAGGGGAAATCGAAAACAAAAATTTTTTACAATTGTTACATAACTATTTACGTTAAAGAAATTGTAATCGCAGTGAGATGGAGAAACAAAAATTCAGGCAAGAAATATCGTAAAATGAGATTTATGACATTCCAAAAATAGAAAACGGGTCGTTTGACTTGAGGCAAAAAGAGAAGTCAATCAAAAAAAAAACATTCGAAAGGGGAAATGAACCGTGGAGAATGCACTTCTAAACTCGGTAAGAGCTGTTTACTACTCTCGACATTCCATTTGTAATATTGCGAAAAGAACTGAGATTTATTTTGTGGGAACCGACCATTATTGCAATGAAATTCTTATGTTATACATGGCGGAGATGAGTATAAAAAATAAATAATAGAAAATATCAAGATTTTTTATTAAAATTCCTTTTAAAATACGGTGTCGTCTGCAAACGCTATTTTACCGGGCTCAAGAAAATCAGAAACAAAAAAAATCCTAATTTTGAATTTCCCGCCATTTTTGGCGTCCTGTTTCAAGTGATACAGAGGCTCTAAAACTACCGGAAATTGCCAGCTTTGACGTAAAATATGCTTTGTATTTTTAAATTCATAGAAAAAAAGCATTTATGAGAGTTTTGTTATATTACCCATGATGATTTTTGCAAGAATCATGTAATTTTATTATTATGACTCAAATGATTCGAAATTATTAGGGATTGCACAATTTGCAGGTCTTTCCACAATGCCGTTTCTTGATTTCGGTGGAATAAAAGTCGGATTCACAAAATCCATTCTTCTGCCAGTGCTCGCAGACCTCCGTCTCATCGCATTCTGGGCGCGGCTTCTCGTCCGCATCGAAATCCGGCGCCAAATTGCGGATCTGAGTCTCCGCCTTGGTCTCGATAATAGGCTGACATCGGAGACAGGTCTTGGGACATCGATCCGACATTAATTTGTAGTATCGGGCATGGGAGCAGAGGGAGGAAAGACGGGCACAATCCGATTGTTTGTCCTCACAGGAGGGCTTTGAGGTGTAGCGAACTGAAAGTTGAGATGTTTAGGTTAAACATCAGGCTATGTAATGGAAAAAAATTGGAAAGAATTTAATTAAAAATTTTGATATTACACTTTAGATGACTAAAATAATGTAATGAGCAGATACTCAAAGAAAAATTATTAAATTTTTTCAAATTTTTCTCTGAAGTTTCTTGGGTTATATGCATATGAAATTACTGCAAACTTTAGCTATCTCTTCGCAAAGTCATCCGAGATATTCAACAACCCTCGTCCTGCGGTCGATAAGTTTCTTACCCGATCTAAACTGCAACTTGAAGCCTCTCGTTTTGTAGGCGGAGAAGGCGATGATAACTGCAGTGTCGCCTTCGCTTTCCAGATATCCTAAATTGTCCGCATCCGACTGGCAACAGACCCTGAAGGTTATATTTTACCGTTAATTAGGGACTCTCACCTTGATCCAGTCATTGAGAAATCTTTAATTTTAATTTCAATTCCAGAGTAAAAGCAGCCCGCTGAACATGCTCCATAGACATCCAACAGTTTTATTTGAACTTTTTCGTCTGCTGGCGCCTAAAAAATATTTTTTTTTGATTTTTTTAAAAACCTCAAAAAAACTTGGACTTAGTCATCGTATGTTAAAGTCTCACCTTGATATGCCACGTGCAAGAAGAATGTCGATCAGCGAGAGTAACTTGCTTCGAAACAACCCGATTACTCAACGTCTGCCATTCCTTTGAGGCCGCGATTACTTGGCCACAATTCTTTTCGGCAAAGAATTGGCCCTCAGGCAATTCCGAGCAATCCTTCCCACCAAATCCGGATGGGCAAATACAGGTGTCGCAAGAATCATGTCTTCTGAATCCTCCGTTCCGACAGATCACTCCATTGGCACAATTTTTGGTGCATCCACTAAAAATGATACTATAGTAGACACCAGAACTAAAAAAAAGTTGATATAATTGTTAAAAAATCAGTTTTGCTTTCCACCTACTAATAAATATTCATGGCCAGCAGATCCGCAAAGCTTGGCCCAACATTGTTTCCCATGGTGTGCTGATAAATCTTGTCCTTGGCCAGCATTGTGACCACCCCTTTGGAAGCATCGGCTGAAATTTCGGTAATGTTTGCCAACTGAACTTACTGTCCGCGTAATGCATAACAGACCCATAATCATATGGGACTCCGTAGTTATTGTTCGTGGATTCTGTTTGTTTCGAAAATTGCGATGCCAAAGTTGGGGAGAGATTGGAATAAACAATTTTGACGTAGGAATCTCGGTCGTAACGGGATTGACTGTGGAAAAATCCTGGAAATAATATTATAGTAGAATTGGAGTAAGGTTTTTGAAACAAAAGCCGATTTTTAAGGGGTTATAATTTCATCTCTCTACTAAAAAATCAATTTTTAATGTAGTGATTATAGCTTAAAAATTAAAAATTTTTTAAGAGCTCTGCTTTCTTTCGAAAAAAAGCTTTTAAATTAAAAAAAAAACGACAAAGACCCTACCCATGGTATGTCCAACTTCATGAGTGATGATCCCAAACTGTTCGCACCCCCTTCCAATGGACACAACCTGTTCAGCTTGTCCAAAAGCCTTCCCAACTTGCGAATAGCAGCCTCCGCCTTGGAAGAAGCGCACCCGCGGATGGAAACTTCCATTCTCTTCGAAAGTAATGCAGGTGTTCTCCTCCCAGAACTTGATTCCTTTCCGGATTAAATTCCTGGTACTGGGACTTAGATTTGAATGGAAATAATAGGAGATTGGCTGCCCTACAGTCCATTGGTTCTTGGGGAAAGATGGCCCGGTTTGGGCTTGTCGTTTCCTCCGATGCCTCAGGGTTTTATTACAATTCTTGTGAGAGTTAGTCTCGCGTTTTTCTCGAATACTTTCTTCATATTCGGCCAGAGTTTCGGCCCATTCCACGTCTTCATTCTCTTCATTTTCATCTTTTATCTCGGGGATTTGCCCATAAATATCGTGGAGCTGGGTGGTTAAGTTTTTCCCTTCCAACGGATCAACTTCTTGGAGATCTTGTAAGGCGGCATCAGCCAGAACTCGACTCTGCTGGGTGTTTAGCACCATGTCGGACTAAGAAGAGTAAAAATTTTGGTAAAATACGATGACAATAGCTAAATCCGATGACAATACAAGAGACATATAAAAAACGTTCTTCTAGCGTCTCAACTTTACCTGAAACATGTAATCAGCGACCGGCTGATTGATGACATCGGCCCCTTCCAGCCCTTGGTTGATCTGATTCGCGTCTTTGGCCCGGATCCATTGCATCAACTAGAAGACAATAGATTTACAAGCTTTGGTATTTTGATAGATTCCTATTTCCTCAAATTCTAGTTTCAAATTTTGCTCTTCAAAAAAAAACTGTTTGACTTTTGCACCGACAATCCTTGTAGGCGGCGTCAACAAACAATCGCGTTCAGATGACGCAAAAGAAAGCAAAAACTAATTAAAATGTATGTTTGAAGCTGAATTGAACTTACCTCAGCATCCCGCTGAACTTCTACTTTGGCCAATTTTATTTTTTTCTTGGCCAATCTTGTCTGGATCAGACTCAGGAAGCCTCGGACTCGCTCGGATTCGGAGATGTGTTCACTCATCGCATCCATGAAAACAGCACGCATCTGAAACAGAAATAAAATTTGAATTTCTCAAATTTTTAAGTAGGTGATCTAACACATTGTATCTTTCACAAGTTTCAAAACTTTCTTGACCAAAAAATTTAGAAATTAGGGTTAAAATTATTAACCCTGGAGCGCGCCTTTGGCTGTCTCCGACTCAGTATTGTCACTAGACGCTCGGAAAACCATGTTCAACCTTTCAAAGGTATCAATAACAGCTTCTGATTTGCAGAGGATCTTGCTTCAAGTTGCCAACCCATTTTACACTTTTCAAATAAAGATTTAATCCTTCCGAAATCCCCCTACCTGATAAGGCGGCAACGGCTTGTTAACGCCGCTCTCCGGGGATCTTGTAACCACAATAACCTTCGCTTCGCCATTTAAAAATACAAAATACAGTAGCGCTGATAACAAGCAGGACATGTCGAACATGTCCGGATACAAGTAGATGTGCAGGGAAAGACAAGGGCCGAGATCCGTTGACTGTTCGACATTCCGTCACAAATTTATTTCGGTTTCCTCTTCGCTCGGCTGTGCAAATATGCGGGACAATCGACGGCCGAGGTACAACGACAAGTCGACAGTCTGCATTCAAAGGCCATTGTTTTTGTCCAGCTGATGAAGAGAAGGATGGGCTTTATTACGTGAAGCACGTTGGGGGACATGGACTATATTCCAATTGCTGGTTGGGCGGGAGAAAAAAATGAGATGGCTAGCTGGGAGCTGAGAGGATAAAGAAGAGGAGCTGACCGCTGCGAATTGTGGGGTTTGAAGCCGAGGAACAAAGATACGATGGGGCCAAAAAGTCCACATTTGATTTGTAAATAATACAGTCTTTTCTGACCGATCCTACGGAAATAAACCTTCTTTTCCATCAAAAAAATAATCTTTTTCCGTGAGCAAAATCCAACTTTCTGATTTTTTGGGCATTTCTGTGGACCAACATTTAAAGATCAAGTGTAAAACAGTAGAGGGCAAAAAAAATTGGATGAGAGGCGGCTCTGACCATTAAATATCTTGGTCACACCCGAAAAGTATGACCTAGACCTTGTAGTAAATGATCTATAGCTGGTCTAGAACGCGAGGTAAAATTTAAGGAAATCTGAACGCCAAGATTTAAAGATCCTCCTCTTACAATTAAATCTAGACTTTGAACTGACCAAGTTTTCATCTCAAACAGACATGTTTGTGTCCCCGCAGGTTGTCGATGCAATGGAGATCAGATATGTAAATATATGTTTTCTATCTATTTACAGCTCTTTTAAAAGCTGTTGTGAGTTCGATAATCAAGCGTGATTGGAAGAGGAACATCTTGTCGGAAAACAACCCAATTGTGTTTCCATTTGTCGCCAGTTGCAACTTTGGTCCTTTGATAACGTCGGCGACAGAAGTCATCAATTAAAATATCTCTGCCGATAACGAAACTTGAAGCCCCATTTTGTCCATCTCCTCTTTTGTCACCTTTAAATTTTATTTTTGTATTACACAGTTGCAATTAGCACACATTTCCAACAGATTTTGTCTGCAAAATAAAGTTTTGACACTTTAAAAGCGAGAGCAGAAACATAACTCTTGCAATTCTTATCGGGAAAAGAGTGTGGCGCCACTCCATGGAACGGTCCGCCCCTCCCAAAAGGAACTCTTATTGCGATGTTCGGAGAGAGAGAAATCTATCACAGAAATTCACAGGGAATTCAGCGGTATTTTAGGGGGTACTGTTTTTAAAACTCACGTAAATTCGCGACAGTTTGGAGGGGTTTTTGGAACTTTTTTGGGGTTATTATTGGATGCGAAGCAAATACTTTGTGCCTCAGATGATATAGAATTTATTGAAAATGTATAGAAGACACTTCGAAGAGCATTAGCCGAAAAATAATTTTTTTTAGAGTAAAATCTTTACTTGAAGTTTCAAAGTTTTGCCAATTGTCATCAAGAAACTCTTTATAGCCCTTGATGTTTTCATACTTCAATTTTGATTCGAAAAAAGCGTTTTATCGAATTTTTTTGTTTGAAAATTCACAGTCAGTCTTCAATTTGCCCACCAAAGCCCAAGATTCCATCAAAAGTTACAATGCGCTTGCTCCCTACAGTAATAGATAATCGAATTAATTTCCGATGGTATCTGAATGGACCTCCAAAAAGGAAAAATTGCAGGAGAATATGACGAAATTTGGGAGAGAAGAATGTAAAGTCCAAAAACACAATTTTTTGTGGAGGATTGGAAGGGATAACTAAAGCTGAAGAAAATTTAATCCCTGACATAAGGGGATCTATGCATTTGGAAGCTTAAGAACATATTTCAGACATCTTTCTGGGGGTTATTCACATTTTTTTTCAAACAATTTTTTCGATTACTTTTATTTCAAACACTTATTTTTTCAATCCTTTGCCTTGATTCCTCCAAAACTTTAGTTTTTCACAACAGCCCCGTTCCCTCAGACTCTGAAATAAACGATTGATTGAACCCGCCATCTTATCTTCCCTTATCAGTCCACTCAGAAAACGATGATCTCGCTTGTTTCCGTCGATGAATTAGGGAATTGGACTTGCCAAATGTGTCAATTCTCTGTTCCCTTTTCCCTTTCACGTTCCCTCCCAGATTCCTTGTTTTGTGGAGCTTTTACAGGCGGGAATTAGACGACCTTTCCCCCCGCGATTGATTGACCAGTCTCGATAAAGAGAAGAAATCTCGCCGATTATTCGGCTGCCTTTTGTTTTGTGGTGTTGTGTTCTGTTCTGTAAATACATTTGGGTTGAATTGCGGCTATAAAAGTCATCAAATTTGCGACAAATTTTATTTATGGTAAAGTATATGTATAAAAAGCAGAAAAATGGATTCGTTGTAGTTAATTTTTGTTGTGTAGAGGGTAATTTTAATGAGGAGTATTTCCCGCATAGCTTAGTTAAGGTTTATTCAACGTAAAGCTAGAATTTTACAACACTTATTCGAAATTTTTACCTCAAATTTTGCAAAAGAGCCGTCCAGATTTTTCGAAAAGGCTGTGAAATCTCGGGTATGGCTGCAAAGCTCGAGCCAAAATTTTCAGGAATTGATGCCCTTTTATGCGCTATACAGGGTGACCCAAAATAACGGAGACAAATTTTTTTAAGTGTCCCACCGCGAAAACAAGGCGTTAGAGAAACACAAGCGAGAGAGCATTATATTTTATAACACCTTCTCTAAACGCCATGAAAATTTGGTAGAATCATTGTGTCGCAGTAAAACGTTACAGCTTAACAAAGATGCCTTGCGCCCTTTTTTTGGTCCTTAAGTTCCCCTGTGTTCCGTGGAGCCTGGGGGTACTACTGCTGCAGAGATGGCAAGTTCGTATGTTTCGCTATACTACTAGGTCCCTATACAAGCAGTCGCTTAGGTTTCTAGGCTAAGGTTTCATTTCTCCGGTGGTGCCGACCTCCTCAACATTTAAGATCGCCTTTTTTTCAATTTTTTCCATAAAAAATTAGTTTTTTAGAAATTTGAAGACGGTGCAGACATCACCGTTCCTTTTTTTTGTCGAAAAACGTGAGAATCATAAAACTGCGGCGTGTTTTGGCGAGCCGGATCACCGTGGTTTGTAAATCTTTTGTTTATTTATCATCGGATTTAGCGCTCGTTTTTGAATCAAATTTATTTTTTTGGAGGTCAAAAGTTCATCCGGAGTTTTGAATAGCTATAGTAAATTTGATAAAAAAATTTGTGATTATCGTTTGAGTTGCCTGAGGCCAAGATCCTTATATTTTTTTGAAAAAAATTCCATTTTAATTTTTTTGGGTCTTGGCGCGATTGTTTTTTATTTGATTCGTCCTAACTGCAATGCCCAAGATGGCCACAAAACGCTCATTTATTGATGATAATCTTTTTTAAATGTGTTTTTTAATACTTTTACAATTTAATTCCATTCTCTTACTACGATGACGTCACTCTTTGAGAGTCATCTCACCCCATTCTCAGTTGGAATTTAACCGCTAAACTTTGCCTTTGTAACCACTAATTTAATTTCCTTACAAAACTATTTGAAAACAAGCTTCAGAGCCCTCAAACTTGAGCCACTTTCGGAGATGGTGATCAGAGAGCCTGAGGCATACGAAGATTTTTATATAAAGGTGGATGGGAAATGGGTAAAGATCACAAAAGAGACGTTGGCTTGGCATCCCGGGGGAAATGCGTTGACCACTTACAAGAACAAAGATGCCACCACCGTCTTTCACACATTCCACGTGGGATCCAAGAAGGCGTACAAGGCGTTGATGGACATGAGAAAGGAGCAAGGAGAGGTCGTCCCCGACTTTCAGGTCAAGGTAAGATGGGTAAAATACGAAGAAAAATTACATTCAATATGTCACTTTATAGCTAGAGAGTTTTTTACAAAGTAGTTTGTCCTTGGCAAAAAATCTTTACAAAAATTTAAAAATCAAAATTGCCTAACAGTTTCACAAAATCTCATGAGATTGAAAAAAATAGGTTCAAGAAGGCATATACTATAACCACGAGTAGTAGCTATAAAAATGAATATCATTGTCTCCAGTTTCCAAAAAAATTGCAGTTTACACAATCCCCTCTTTCCAGGACCCCACAATGTCCGAATTATACGATGTGAATATGGGGAAATGGGAGATGTCGGATGAGAAGGCCAAACAGATCGCTGAGAACTTTGACAAACTGCGGATGGAGGTCAGGGAAAAGGGTCTGCTGAATGGGGACAACCTTTTCTTTGCCCGCAAATTCACCGAAGCCATTGGCTTGATCGGGATTGCCATTTACCTCCAATACCATCGAATTTACATTCCCTCGGCCCTGTTGATGGGATTGGCTTGGCAACAGCTGGGATGGATGATCCATGAGTACTGTCATCATCAGCATTTCAAGGTATTATCACTGAAAATTTGCATATTTACAGAGTTTTATCCAAAACATTAGATTTTTGTCATCATTTTACATTTTTTCTTTTAGAATCCTCTGTGGAATGATTACATGTCTTACATTGTGGGCAATCTTCTCCAAGGGTTTTCTTCGAATGGATGGAAACATCAGCACAATGTTCATCATGCTGCGACGAACGTCGTGGGCCGAGATGGGGACATTGATCTGATGCCCTTCTGGGCGACTGTGGCCTCCGATTTAAAGGTATTACTGAAGCAAAGCTTGGCTCTGAAATTTTGAAATTTCATATTCAAAAAGGTTGTTGTACAACAATAATTTTAGCTCTTGGAAGCAACTTCTTGGGTGATGCAGATGCTGCCCTATCAACACATCTACTGGACCTTCTTCATGCCCTTCCTCCGACTCAGCTGGCTGGCCCAGTCGATCGGATTTGTGCTGTCCATGGACACAAGCTTCTATGATGTGCGTTTCTACAATCTTTACCTTATTTTACATCTCCTTTTGTAGTTTTTTTTTAAATTTTTTCTATTAGATCTTATGCATAATATAAAAATCTCTCAGGTTCATCGCCAAAAAGCCAAGTACGAGCAGATCACCCTGTCCATCCACTGGTTCTTCGTCCTGCTCCAACTTTATTGCCTTCCGGATGTCCAGACCATGGTCACTTACTTCTTAATTTCCCAATTATTCGGCGGTTTCCTCTTGGCTCATGTGGTGACTTTCAATCATTACTCCACAGATAAGTTCTCTTGTAAGTTTTTACAATTTTCAATAAACATAGACGGTAAAGGCGTGATAAAGTATTAATGTTACAGACAATGCGGCTATTCTGGAGAACTACCCCAGCCTTCAACTTTATACCACCAGAAATATGCGTCCTGGTCGATTTATCGACTGGTTGTGGGGTGGATTGAACTATCAGATCGAGCATCATCTCTTCCCAACCATGCCCAGACACAATCTTAACAAAGTAAGTTAGTTTGCGTTGGGAACAGGGATTTAGAGGAAAAGGGGAAGACTTGACACATGAGTCGACTCTTTTCCTCGGAAAGAAGAAGTCGAGGGGAGAGGGGTAGGTTTTGATGAAGCTGAACCATTAAGGCGTCATTTTCTCAAAGCGTTTACTTGCTAAAATTTACAAAAATCGAGGACAACACTTGACCCAAGAGTCAAGTCTTCCTGTCAGTCGCCAAATTGAAAACTCAATAATTTCAGGTGATGCCTATGGTGAAAAAGTTCTGTAAAGAGAACGATCTTCCCTATATGGTGGACGACTATTTGACTGGCTGGCAATATGAGATCGAGCAGTTCAGAAATGTGGCCATAATGGCCGGGAAAATTGTGAATAAGGTGCGGGAGCCGAGGAAGGCGTTTTGAAAAAAATGACAAATAGAACATGTTACTTATTACCAATAAAGCATAAAACAAAAAATTAGAATATTATTCATGCAATCAAGCTAAATGGAATCACGGTTTTTATGGACTGCCTTCCGGAAGTCGCCAAGAATACGGTATTTGTGTAAATATTACGTAATAATTAGGGAAACCTGACTAATTACTCTTTTATAATTGGTCCCAGCTTAATAACAGTTGGATGTCTCGTAATTTTTGAGGGATTGGGTTGCCGTAATTAGAAAATTTTAATTTTTTTCGACAAAAAATTTCGATTGCTTTATCAAAATACGCCCAAAATTTGCGCTATTTCTTTGAAATTCTAATCTTATTTTGCGTCATCAACTTTGGTACCCTTTCCAACTTGAAAAAATATCATATTGATCAAAACAACTATTTATAGAACGATAACAGTGGCTATAAAAAACGGTTCATCAAAATTTTGTCAAAAAATGCGGCTACTTACTTCCCTGTTCATTTTTATTTTCTTCGGACTCCTTGTTTATAATGTCAAGGCGCACTGTAAGGAAGCTGTTTGTGTAACACTGTGTCGTTCGGTCTGCAAGACCCGTCGGACCAGCTGCAGAAGCGCCTATTGCGAGGACAAGGACTGCGATTTCGAATGTAATCCTAGGAACAAGTTTGGCAAAAAATTTGGAAAATTTAAAAGAGTGTTCATTGATTGATACCAGAACAAGAGAATTCATCAAAATCAACTTCGGATCTGGTAAATTTCCATTTTAAATGTAAGATAATATTTATTGAATTTGGAAAAGTTGCATATGTTCTGAAGTAAATAAAATAAAATGTGCACGGGATTCTCGTTGTTATTACTAGTCGTCTTTGCCTTATTTTACGTTTTTTTGACTGACAGTAACTTTGCTTATCTCCAGAATCCTAATGAAAACATGCATTCATACATTGATGCAAGGCGAATATTGCAACTTTACATATAAGGCTGTTTATCAGCAGTTGCACAAAATAAGGAATTTGTAGCCTATTGTCGGGGTTTGAATTAAAGCAAACATTACGAAAACATGATTATTGTAATATTTATCTGTTTACCGGCGCGTTCTGTAGTCGGAAAAATCATTTCTTTGCACGTACCGTACTCCTAAATTCGGTCAATCGGTACATAAGAGGCCCCGATAAGACTTACATTGTAATTTTCGAATCAAAAACTTTTATTTTTACTTTATATTTACCAACCTTTACTTGAAATTTTTAGCTAAAAAACTGTTCATGTCACAATAAACTCTTCAGCTTTCGTTTCAATCAACATTTTTCACAAATTTCCGCATTTCCACCAACATCTTATATTCTACCAGACATTAAGGTCAACAAATCCCATGAAACCTTGAATAAAACAATTATTATTAATAACAACATAACAAAAACAAAATATTAACAACTATTCAACAATTTCAATGTCCTTATCGCCCAGTAGTTGGAGGGTAACATCGTTAAATTTGCATTCGACATTAAAAAGACCCCTTCTTTCTCCATCGACTGTAGGGGGATCGTCTACGGAGGCGATGTATTCCCAACTCTGGGGATTGAAGGAGAAACTAGAACACTCCACGATATCACACAGGGATTCGAAGAATTCAAATTGATAACCCATTTCCTGAAATTTAAATTATATTGTACTTGATCCAAAGTTTGGTCAAGAAAATTTTTATAAAAATAAATTTTAAATGTTCAAACGACAAACGTTCGCTTTCTCCAGTATTTTCTCACAAACTTCATTCAATAAAACCCTATAAAGTTTCAAAAAAAATATCATCACCATCCTTATACACACACAATATTCACTTACCGAGAGAGGCATGTTCACATTCACATTACTGATAAAAAACAGCCTCTGACGAGCCTTCATCAATTCCAAAACGTCTTGAAGAGCCTTGACGATCTTCTTCAACACCGGAATATGATCTTCGTATCTTCTACAATTGATGCAGGTATCCACACAGACCTCAACTTTACAATTTGGAGCAACTCTCTCCAATTCGGTTAGTATCTCCTCGTAATATTCCAAAGTCTTTTTGTCAAACATATCTGCGAATTTCGCTTCCATCCTTAGGACTTCCAATTTTGGCATTTCTGGGAGTCTAAAGTAATAAAAAAATTAATCAAAATGATAAAGATAAACTCACGGAAGATACTGAAGCAGGGCTAAAAAGTTAGAGTCGTCCAGATACAATTCTTTGCAAGGATAGAGGAAAGCTTCAGCCAGATCTGAAATTATATTGTTTTAGAGGTCAAAACGGAGCAATAAAAATTTTTTTTTAATTGCGTAACTTTCCAACTCAAGAAACTACGGTTTTTAAATAAACGTTAATACTCTAACACTCTTATTCAAACCACTTACAGCTCTCCCTGACCAAAATAGCCTTCTGTTCCGCCAAAAATTCCCAATTCTCATCTCCTCCCGGGATTTCCGACGCGATTTGAATATCATTCTTCATGAAGAGACAGCTGGGGATCCCTTCGTATGCAAACATCTTCATTGGTGCTATGCCATAGTGCAGATATTCTGTATCATACTCCCCAAATTTTCCGACCTTCAACTTGGCATCTGACAGTAATTGGTCGACAACTCGAGTTCGAAGATTCGAATCTATCTCCAATGAGATGTCCAGTTCTAATAACGTAGTACCGTAATCTTAAAATAGCACTTACTTTTGGCCAAGTAAATCAACTTTACGACATGTTTATCGACACAAATGTCATTGGCAGAGTAATATTTTCTGACGAATATCACTCCTTTGTCCGCACTAGTATCGCCCAAGTAACATAACCAGGCGAGTAGGCAAATATTTTGGCTGTAGAAGTAAATATAGCAGCGGGAAGAGGTGATATAAAAGGAAGATGGGACGGCAGCGATACTATCGGAACTTCCGAGGAGCGTGGAGAAGATGCGGTTGGAACAGAGCTGAAAGTAAGGCAAAAGTAATAAGTAATCCAACCAGATAATTACTTTTTTTGGTTAGGGAACACAAAAAACAAACATCGTTTGGAAAAAAATTGTAGTGTCATATAAAAAATATTAGAAAATTGGTTGCATCTACACAAAATATAAGACAAATATGTGAGAAGTCACCCATAGCAGCCATTTGGACGACCGAAACGACAAAAACCAAGTCGAAATATCAACTTTTGTATCAAATATACCCAGTGTAATACAACAAAACTCAAACAAAAACTCTTACCAGAAACCTTAACATCCTCTGAGATAACTGAGATTGATGGGCAAATTCCATATTGCGCTGAGCAGCACTTGAATAAAACCGAAAGTAATCCAGTACAAATTTCCGGAGCTTCAGGGGACTCTCTTTCTTCTCTTTTATCTCTTCCTCATCTTTATCAGATCCAGAAGTGGAGGCAGCCGAAGAACAAGCATCAACACTCTCCTCAAATGTAGTGGTTGGGTTGTCTGTAGACTCTTCGGTTAGAGCATTAAGACCATATTCATCAGAAGATGAGTGACCAAAAGATGGAGAAGCTTCAGGCATCCTAAAAAAACGGTAATAGAACGTGGAATTCGATGGGTATAGAAGAAAACCGCGATAAAATAAGCGAAAAAAGGATGTAGAAGACGATTTCAAAACATTTTATTATCTATTGTCGCTCTTCAAAAGAAAAACAGCAAATGACTCATCGCCTGAGGTATGTTTCCAAAAAAAGTACATAATAAAAAAATTGTAAGTGTAACAAAACCACAACTCTGGCAAATTGAAGGCGTGTTATCAACAGACCACGTAAAGTTGAGTCAGAAAAATATTTTTTTAATTTGTTGCGAAGTGCCACGAATTATTGATTGGAACGAAATGTCAGAAATAAGGTTAAAGTTGAAAGAATTGTACCCGCAAGGGTTTGTATGGGACCTAAATTATAAATAAAAAAAATCTCAAAATTGGTCTGATCCTACTTTTGAAGTGGATTACTAGAACTCTTTTTTTACTAATTGTAAGATAGGTGAAAAAGAAGCGATGTAAATAAAGAACGTGGGTTTTTGAAACGTTTTATCTCTTTCTCCTTTTTCAAATCAGAAAAGAGAATTACTCAATGCCCAAATGCAATTTGTGAGTTATCAGATAACAAAAATGTTTGGCATGACCTGTTCTCTCATCACTTACTATCATACATTTAATTACCTGACTAGCACCCTCATGGAGAACAAGTCATCTCTACTTTCGGACAGGTTCCTCGTCAGATGTGTATTATTCCAGCATTTTTTAGTCAACTAATTGTCAAATTTAAGTCTCCCATCTTGGGTATCATCACAAAAGTACTTGCAGATGATTTTTAAATGGTGTAATGGCAAGTGCAATGTCAAGCGTTTTTAGAAATTTTTGAAGTAAAGAAAAATTTATTGTAAAACATCATTTTTATAGACAATACTTTCAACTATAGCAATGAACAATACCAGGGAATAAATAGTGAAATAAATATTAATTTTACCGAATTGGACAAGGAATATTACAAAAAAGGCATGAGTAAAAGGCAAATCGTCAGATTACAATTTAAAATTACACAAAATTATTATTAACTTAATGAACATTCTGATCAGTGCCAGTGAGAGCGGAGACCGAGAAGGAATTGGATTTGTTCTCTTTCTTGAGCACTCTCTCCATTCCCTCTGATCTCTCGCTTTTCTTATCCTCCTCCAAATCCTCCTCATCCGAGGTGTTGGATGGGGAAGATACGCTCAGGTCGGTGGAGAACAGACTCGCAAAATCGGTATTCGAAGAAGTCGGGGATTTGGTGGAGACTAATAGCCGCAGGGTGTTCAGGAGATCGGAGTTGTTGACTTGGTTCAATTTGTCGATGAATATCATCGACTGGCAGAATCGCATCGTCTGGCTGGGATAGCGGAGTTGTTGGTGCTGGGCCAGGGCTGGCTGCACCATTTGCACCATTTGGGGGTACTTTTCTAAAAGATTTGGTATTTATTTTTATTGCACTAGTATAATATGCACATACAACTCACAAAAAATAAAAATTTGTAAAAAAATCTTTAAAATTATTTACCTTTGAGTAAGACTAGGTTCCTGACATATCCATACTCAGTTTCGTCCAGTTGAAGCTCTTCCAACTGCAGAATAAGTGACCTGATCTGCTCCTTGAGATCAGATTCGTCCATGGCTTGGGCGTTCCCGGATGACAAAAGGTTCGCTTCAAATGCACTGATCAGAAACAGTCGTCCCAGGCATTGTGAGATGATTTGCAGCTGAAAACAGTTTCCATATTTGAGGATTATTGAGCTTTTCACATTAATTTTATATTATCCTTGGCATTTTTGATGATAATTCTAGTTTTGTCCCATTTATGAAGTCTAATGTCGCTTAATATGCCCCATATTTGCACCACACATAAAACAAGGGCTAATCCCATTAAAAATTGCTTAATCGGTATTCAATATTGCCCCTCTTCACTTCTGTTTAACCTTGTTCATCCCCTGCCCAGATGTTCGCGCACTCTTTGAGAGGTGTTTGTGGGCCGGCTTAAGTGGTCCCCAGCCCACTTAACAAAGGACCGGATGTTACAAGGGCATTGCCATCCAAATATACCCACAATGTTGTACATGATACCATAAATTTTAAATTTTGTGTCAGATGTCATGCATAATATAAATTTCAAATTTTTACCATAACCCGGAGAGTCTCAACTTTGTTTTAAAAATAAATTAAGAAGCCAGCCAATTAATTACCGGAAAATGGATCGCGGACATTTCGTCCCGGGTCATCCATCTTGCATGGCCATCAAAAAGCCGATCGGATAAATTAAATCCCTTAATTATTTACCTGTTCATCCTGCCCGATTGTCGGGAACAAAGAGAGGAATGTGCGGGCCCAGCTGAGCAGCCGAAGCATACAGGCGTCCACGGACACAGAAGTTGATGGTTTGTTCTGCAAAAAAGGGGGGATGAGTATTTTATAAATATTATACATGACATTAATGATAGAAATTTGATAAAAAGAATCTAAGAGAGATAAATCTGAATTTTTCATGTGAAAATATGAAATCTCAAAAGCCGAAAAGCTATAAGAAGTTATAGCAGACAGTTCCATAAATTTATAAAATTCCAAAGAAATGATGACTAATTGTAAACACTACATGTATATGTACATATACACATTACTTTTCCTCATAAACTCAATTCAATATGTATTCAAAGGTCTTGTAGATTAAAGATCAATGTCTTGACTTAGTATTACTAACCACTAGTTATTCTTATTTTACATTCCCTCCTCAAGGTTTCCCATTTTCTCCAAAAAGTCATCTTTTTCCCCAGCTCTTCGCTGATTGGCTAATGCTTGAGTGCCGACGCTTAAAGTCAAAAAGCCAGTCGGGAAGTTATCGTAATCCCGACATTGTTTCGGATGCTTACCGCAAAAAAGTCACAAAGTTTAAATTTTTATGTTAATTTAGCTGTTAAATCTGCTACTGATAATTTTAAATTAGACTCTCCGCTTCTTTCTGCTATTAAAAATGTTGTGAGCAAGTCGCTGTGCCCTCAAAGTCCTCAAGAATTCCAATATTTTCCGTCCTTGTCCTCTCCGTTTATAATTTTTTTATAATTTCTTTTCGCCACTCTCAGCCGGAAATCGGCCATCCTCACTTAATTGCGACATCCGTAATTTAAACTGTGTCCATGCAGAGAGTTTGTTTGCATTAGTGGAAAGACGATGCTCGCCATGACCTTTTTTTCTCAATTCTCTGAAGGATCTTCACCTTGGAAAATGACCCCAATCCACTACTCTAAACCCTCTCTCTCTCTGTTTGCCCTCAGTAACTTGTACTCGGGGCGTTCAAGAGGTCGGAGGTGGGTACGGTTGGCGGAATGAGGGGATTTGGGATCCGGAATTCACAAAAGTTTGAAATGAGATCACAGATCTGGAGGTCAAGTATAATATACTTTTTGTTTTTGATTTCAGAGGTAAATCTGGATTTTTTTGTTTTCAAGCTACTCTATCGGACTTCTGCTTACATTGTAGATTAATTAAAATAAGGATTGAAGAAAAATAATTATTTAAAAAGTCGAAAACAAAGAAAGGGTCATGCGTAATGTAATCACTGTCCAAAAAATGCATTTCATACCGCACCAACGTGTTCTTAGCTCTGACAAATTGTTATTTTAGTTTAAGACATCATAATATTATACACCCAAGTATCCATTTCTTTTCTAAAAAAAGAGAAAATTCCGAAAACTCACCAAATTTCCCATGACTCCGAACATGTTATTCGTATTCCCATTGAAAAGAAAGCCTCCAGGTGATGTTTGCAGTTGGTTAAACAGGTTCTGACGTAGATTCTGTGCCATCTTTGCAAACGCCAGCATAGGATTTGCTGGTTTTTTGGCATTAAAAATATCCAAAGGAGCCATCGGTGGGGAAATCTGAGAGGTCAGCGAGGAGAAGCGATTCATCATCGCCATCTTTTTCAAGGTGCTGGAAATGGTGTGAAAATACACATAAGGCATTATAAAATTATTTTCAATGATTTTGAATCAGGATCTTGAATCATTTTTATTATCTTAGTTACCTTGATCTGGGCCCTCGTTCATGTTGAACAGCCTCCTTGTTCATCCCAATTTCCACACATTTCCTGAGGCGACATGCACGGCATTGATTCCTTCTAACCTTATCCACCACACACTTCCCTTCATCTGCACCTCCCTTATTTTTACAAACGTATTGGCGGTTTCTTCGGACACTTCGTTTGAAAAATCCAGAGCACCCATCGCAACTGTAGATACCATAATGTTTACCGGAGGAATTGTCGTGGCAGACTCGACACGGAGTGTCCATCAAAATTCGGCCTAGAATTTAGATGTTTTAATTTCAAGGTTTGCAAAATTTTAATATTCAAATTTCTGATTTTTGAGACTAAAAAGTTGGTCGGAACGCCGGCTACAGTAACCCTTTGTCATACCAATTTTCTCCTCTCCGAATCTCTTATTAGTAAGTCATGGTTCCAAAGTAATAACAAGTAGTTACCGTATGCTTCGGCGAAGACAATAAAGCCCCTTGGAGGACCCTTGTCTTTTTGCCTAAAGGGCTTTCGGAGCAATCCTCAAAATAAGTTTCCTCCGACGTAATAAGCAGCAAAGAGTTACCGTACGACCCAAAAAAAGTAGCTTAAAGTAACTCACTCGACGGTGCCGACATTTCTTTACAGGAATATGATAATGGAATGTTGGGTTGAAACTGCACTCCGTGACGGGAAACGAGTCAGGTTACGGGTAAAATCGAAGTAGTAATTGCAGTAACAAATTTCGCCAAGTACTGAGTCTGCAGATTTTTCTCCCTAGAATAACAAAAAATGTCATTTTCTCCGAATTTCCGCGTCTTCTTCAAATTTCCCCTTAGGGGCTAAATATTCAGAAATTAAACGTCAATCGTCTCTGGGAATAATATTCGGCCAGTCCATAAGCCAAAAACCAATCTGCGGCTATTCACAGAGGGGCTTTGCATGGATTCGAGAAAAGGTAATTACTCGGTAAAGTCGTGTTGAAAACATACAAAAATAATGAGCACAGACGTCGTCTGACGTCGCCTGAGGGTGGTAAATAAACAAATATTGCAATTTACAGCGAAAAGATTCAAAATCAGCACACTTTTATTGGGTTTGGGGTTGTTTATGGAATGATGATGAGTGTGCGAAAAGGTCAAAATTTACGGTAAAGAAAATATAACCATTGAAGGAAAAAGTACATGGATTCAAAGCGAAAGACGTCATGAAGTCATGTTCGTAATGATGACATTGTATTGCTCAGTAATTCCGAGAAATCGCCATTTGAAAGTTGTGTAATTCCTAATGTAATCGATCTGATGAAAGGGCCCGGAACTGCAGGAAAATCAGATCGTTAAGCTACCATAGCATGTAGCACAAGGTCATCCCAGGGTCAGCCCATCGTTTTGTGCCCTCGGTATAGCTAAATAACCTTTTTCCAGTCACGAATCTTCTCCATCCACCTCTGGTAATCCCCAACCCAAAAAAGCTTCATGTTTTATTAATCCTGCGATATCACCGAGCATGGCGATGACAAAAAAACTTGCTGACTGTGAGTGGAGTGAGTTATATGAGTAGTTAGGGAGTATGTGAGCAGTTAGGGAGTAGCTAGTGATGGGAGAAAAAAAGTTGGAGGAAAGGGAATGACGTTCAGAGGAAAAAGGCTCTTCCTTGGTCGATTCAGGAAGTTAAACAGAGGATTTAGGGGTAAATTAAAGAATAAATTTAACGACAATGACATCTCGGTCAATTTGTGAGGCCAAGAAACAAGGTGTAATGCAAAATCAGCATGATATAAGGACTAGACCAAGTGTAATAAAAGTTGATCATATAAACTTGACCATATAAAGTAAACCCAATAAGCACATGCTAAGATCAAATCGGTCAAAACCTGTTTACAGTCTCCATCACTTGTAAACAGGAGTTTATAAAAGCAAAATGTTAAAAAAATGTTACCAATCAAAGGCTGATATCCCAAAATCAAATGTCACGTCCACATTTACTCCCTTTTCCCTTACCTTGCCTGTCATAATGACTCAAGCCCCACCAGCAATCCCCTTCTCCTTCTGACTCTCGCTCGGTTCACAACGAGCAACCATAAAAAGGGGCGGAGTCAAAAGTCATTGGTTGGCTTTCGAACTGAGAAAATCTTTTTTCCCTTTTTCTCTCTCCCTCTCCTTCGCCGCACACTCTCTTCGCACTCCTTTTAGAGACCGGCTTTGGGAGAAAAGAGATTACAGTAAGACGACAATATGTTAGAATCGTGTCAAAAAGGAAGGCGGGAGGGAAAAGAGAGCTGGGAAGCAAGGGATTTGATGTATAATATAAAATAAGATGGGCTTGAGATGGCGGAAGTGAAGAAACGAGAGATCAAGTTGTTAAATAAGTAATTTGAGGGCGGAATTGAGAAAGATTTAAAGTGATTTTCAAATTGGTGACAATTAGGACATCAATTTATATTGTACATAACAGAAAGTTAGAAGTCAATTTCAAATAAACCAATTAAAATTTTGAGTAGAATTTTTGTGCTTTTGGGGCTCTAAGGCTCATAAAATGTAATAAGCGCTATTTTCTTAAGTTTTAGTTCCTTTAAATAGCAAACACTCAGGTTCAAACATACGTTACATGGATACCAAAAAGTCGTAAAAAATGGTCAAGACTTTGAGAACAGCTTGATGTCGATTCTATAGAAGACATTCTAGTGTATGAAATTGTGGGTTATTTTCTTGTGAGTAGCTGTAAAAGACCAGAAATGAGATTTTTTATTTGTGGATTACTTCTTTCTATCGATTTTTAACAAGCCACAATCAATTTTTAGAAAGTTAATGCTATTTAGATTTTATTTTAAAGTCTGAGTTGTGATCCTGTCACTCTCACGGCTCCATCTGACCTCTGATAATATCATCCTCCATTCTACCGTAACCCAACTTCTGGGCATATTAAATTCCGTCTTTGCGACAAATATTTACCGACCGGAGGGGGGATATGAAAGGATAATTGTTTATAGGACAGTGACTACGGCGGCAGGACCGTATTTTTTCTTCCGCCCGCAGGATGTCACGCACAATTTCACGCGCCCACTTTGATCGCCTATAATATCCCGGCTCTATTTCGGGGAGCCTAACCGCTTCCTTTGGGGTGTCGCGCCAGTCTTTCCGGTCGTATTTTAAGTGGGCGCAAGGTTAGTCATTAGGGATGGCGGTAACATAACGTATGAGTTACATTATTATATTACCCATGACAAAAGAGGTGTTTATATTGGCAAAAATGATATGTTTTGATGGCAAATGGAAGCATGCGAATCTGATATTCGGAAGTTTATGCCTCGAGGCTCTAAACTTGGAAGATCCGGAGGAAATGAGCAGCGGGGATATTATGTTATAACGTATTCCCCGAGATTCCCGCGACTAATCTCCTCCGGCTTGTAATTAGAGAAAAGATTGTCGTTACATCATCCGAAGCTGGTCGGGTCGTTTGTGGCTTTTGCGGTGACCATGATGCAGGTGAGAGCTTAAGGTAATTGCAAGAAATAACCGAGACACAGCCATTAAAGGGCAATATCCGAGAAGACGGCCCAATATTGTATCTATCTGCCGTTACAAGCGCAACTAACCAAGTTTCCCTTATTTTTTCCACGATTTCCTGAAACTTTTTGGCGGCTAATTGCCCGTAAAAGGTGTTATATCATCGTTATGCAACCGCACTTACAACACATTACACTTGTTGCGGCGAATAAAAAGGACAATTGGATTAGTGATGATCCCAAGTTTCCACACAATCATGCAGATTGTGGTGTAATATATGGTGCCGCGACAACTCGACACGTCTTGACAACGATGTTTAGAGCGGTTTGGGTACCACAAGGGTTACGGTAACACAATGTTTCAGGTTTATTGACAATTTTCGCAGCTATCAGAGTAAAATAAATTCGATTTTGTCTTGCGTTTAATTTGCCTAATTATTATGCGCACATACATGTGTACATATACTTCATAGTAACTCCAGACTTACAGTAGTACTGTGATTAATAATCTCCAAAAGAGATTTTTAATCAAAAACTCCCGTCTTCCTCCAAAACCATCAACAATCTCCCAGATTTTCTCCTATAGGAGTATACAGAACTTTGTGCTCCTCTCCTCAAACATCCTTTTTCGAGTGGATTGGTCATATCGCATACGAAGAGCACTTAATTAACCTTCAATTGGCCACCGATCCCATGGAATTCGCGCACTGTTTGATCCCCAGATCCACTCATATCCCTTTGTCGTACATCCGATCGGTCTTGTCGCTCCCTTTACTTCCACTCGATTTGAGGTTCTCAAAAACACCGCCATATAAGTTTTTATGAAAGTTTAACGAGAGGTTTTATTGGAATAAATTTTACATCGCTAACAACTACATTCTGTCACACTCACAAATGTGCGACATCTTATACGCCGAAACATGTTTGCTTAAAAAAATTTTTTAATTGAAGATCAATCAATCTGGTCGTTTATTTCACATGACAAGAAAATATTTTGCCCTCATCCTAAACGTCTGACATTCTTTAAATCCGCAGGGCATCCAGCAATTCCAAAATCGGAGACAAGGATGTTGTAGTAATAGAGATGGGCGAGGACTGAGTGGTTCACATAGTTCCGGTTGCTGCAATTATTAGACTCCAGTTCCTCACAGATGATGTATCCATCGCCCGGCAACATCTTGTTGTTATACCACACCTCAGTGGCGTGATGATAGTAGCCTTGGAAGTTGAGGGGAGGAACGTGAGGGACAACGTCGCGGGCGTGAGTGATGCGGTAGGCGTGCGGAATCTGAAAGAAATTTTCCAAGTTTTCTTACTGTAAGCCGCTTTTCTATTATGCAAAAAATAGGTTGTAAATTACAGCAACCCACCAATTCGTCATGAACCTCCGCAAATTCTCTGTCGCCGGTCCTCGGCTGCCCAAAAGTCACCAGCTTCACTTTTTCCGCATCAACTTTGGCAAAGGTCACTAAATCAAAAGCCGCAATTGAAGCCATCGCTCCTCCCAACGAGTGGCCTGTTACAATAATATCATAATCGGGATGATCGTGTCTCAACTGGAGGACTTCTCGGGCCAGTCCCGTGTCCAGAATGGACCTGTAGACACTGTAAAAGTATTCGCTGACATTGCCTCCGGCTTGGGTGGGGATTTTGTTGCGGAAAACGGTGCGACGGGCTTCGTAGATGAGTTGGATGATCCCGTTC
Source organism: Bursaphelenchus xylophilus (assembly GCA_904066235.2). Taxonomy (NCBI): domain Eukaryota; kingdom Metazoa; phylum Nematoda; class Chromadorea; order Rhabditida; family Aphelenchoididae; genus Bursaphelenchus; species Bursaphelenchus xylophilus. The sequence continues at coordinate 4,544,776 of CAJFCV020000004.1, forward strand.
GTGCCTCTGCAAAATTTCTGTCATATTTAGATTGCTCGTACAAAATTTCATAAAAATCGGAAAGCACTTCCGCTACTTTTTACATCAACTTACCTGAAGGAAATGAAGATGACTTTCTCATCGTGGGCGACTCCAGTGTAGGCAAAACAATCCTCCGGCTCAACATAGCCATTCCCACATAACCTCGTTACTTTTGTTCTTACCTAAAATGCCCAAAATCTAATTCAAAATTCAAATTCAAATTTTGCCGCCAAGATTGGCATTCTGTTTCATGGTCTCAAATGAACGCAAAGAGTAAGAAAATGACAAAAATAGCTCTTAATGGTCACTTCAATGTGTTTTACGCTTAATTATAAATTCAAGAACATCAAAAAAAGTTAAATTTTCCAAAAATGAAACCAAAGCAGCGCTTACCGTTGCATTTTTGAATATTTTTTCAACACAAGCCTCCGGGTCATCGCTATATGCAGCTGCAGCCAATGGAAATACCTTTTCCCTCACGTATTCATCTCTAAACCATCCAAAAACAGAGCCGATTAAAAATGAAAGCAAAAAAATCTGGGTCCTCATTCCGGAGGCGAACGTAATGTTTGTACAGATGAGCCCTTATAAGAGACCCCTTATCATCGCCATTAGACACTTTAAATCCGATCTTCAATCATTTTCCGTTGATGGGAACGGTCTAGAACGGTGTAGGAAAAAGATGCAAGATCAGGTGATTTTTGAAAAAAACGTGGGATAAATACATAGACAGATAAGTACGATAAACTCACCATTTCAATGGGTCACAAAAAGGCTCAAATTGCCTTAAAGCTACTGTAAATACTATAGGACTTCTAGTGGAGAAGTAGAAGGACTACATTTAGATACGCGGATTACATTTTAGGGATAGCCAAATCAGTAATTATCGAGTAATTACAAACTTTTGATCATAAGCAGTATTAAGTACGTTTTAAGACGATTTTATGCTAGAAAACATTAAGCGAGGACTTGTGGTTGACGAGTTTTAGGAGTTTTATGTCAGAAAAGATTTAATTGATAAAGGGCGCGCAGTTCAAAACGGAGTTTTTTAGTTGGAGAGAGAGGCATTTCGCCACATTTTTGATACTCCCCGGATGCAAAATAATACGTTTTTTCCACTAGATTAGATCCCTCACTGTACTTATGTTTAGCGAAAGCAATGTAAAGTACTAAGAATAAGTTGGTCGGATTTTGACTCAAAATATTATAATTGGCCCCGACCCATTTGTTAATTGCAGTAGTGCCATGTCCCATTGTTCTCGCCAAAATCAATCTTTGAAAATCAGCGGCCATGATAAACGGCAAGCTGGAACTTGCAGGGATTCAAACGTATCCTTTCTAAAACATGCCTGTGAAACTTTTGAGTTGATCAATTTTTTGTTTGGTCCTACGATACCAAATACTTCAATTGAAATCTTTTCAGTCTGTAGTTTCGAACTCAACGATAAGTTCAGTCGCTAGCTGACTGTAATCAACCGATCTTAGACTCCTCGAAATAGTTTTAATCCCTTTTTTTATCGTTTTTTTTCCTCAGGACTTAAGTTAAGCCCCTTAGACGGAAAAAAACGTGGAATGATTTAACTGATAGTCGTGCTGTGTGATGTGATCTAGAATTCTCTTAATTGCAAACTACACAGTTAGATCATCTTTATTACCTTGTTCATTATTAGTATAGATTACAAAGTTATATTGATAAAATGGGAATGTTTTAGCCTTTAGATTCTAATGGAACTGAACAAAAAATCGAGATTTTTAGATTGGAAACCATATAAATTATTCCAATTATTCGTAAACCACCAAATTCTTGGCCCTCTCGCTATCTTCAGTCGTATTTAAGGTAGTAATGACGTCATCACTGAGGTCGATCATACTGTATTCGATGATAAAGCCTTTGTCTTCGAAGGTTCTGTCCGAAACAAACCTCAACATTAGATGTTTTTTGGTCGAAAACACTGGTCGAATCGGAGTCCTCCCACAAAACCTCGACTTCGTAGTCCAATCACCGTAATCCTCTCGTTCGGAAACTTGCACATAATCATAATCACAGTTCTCATCCGATTCCAGGAGGAAATGTTTGAAAAGTAATCGGATTACGGTAGTTCCGGAGTTGAGATTCGGGGATTTTGAGAGTTCCCAACGACAATCCATCGACGGGAAATATTTGGAGTCCCCGAATCCGGTGTGGGAGTAGATGTAGCCGGGCGAACGCTCCACCGAAATCTGGCCCCCACATTCTGAAGACGCAGTTTTTGAGAAAAGAAAACACAATTTACAGATATAAAAAATCCTGTTGATCTTTTCGCAAATATTGAGCTAAAAATCCCAGGAATATTTCAGAGGTAAATTGAGCACGGCAATAGTATCATTACCCCCTGAAAGGACTTACCAGATTTAAAGGAGGCGTTGAATCCTTTCGCTTCCCCAAAATTATTCAAGTATACTGCCAATAAAAGTTCGTTTCCAGACGATGTTACTGTCGGAGGGAGAATGCCCCCACACAATTTTCCGATCAAATTTGATGAGGTAAGATCAGCTCCATCGTATACATCAATATGGTCTTTAAGACAAGAGGAGTCGAAATGGAAGTCTTGGAAGGTCTGGAAAGCATTTTACAACTATTTATGGAGTAATTAATATTTATCAATGGCTAAAATTGTAATCATAAAAAATTGCTATTAAAATTATTTTGATTAATAATTCTTTTTAAGATGGCGAAGTTTAATAAAATAACAGTTAAAAGATTTATCAAGTATCACTTACCAGCACTAACTGATGTCCGGGAGTTGTAATCAGATGATAGAAGCACTCATTGCTCTTCTTCTCCTCCATTTTTACACTACTAATCAACCCATTGGCCTCATTGATCTGCACCGTACACTTTTCTTCTCTGCATGTTACAGTATCCTCGCTCAGAACCATCCCTTCAGGGCATGTGCAAACATATGAGTCGATCGTATTCTCACAAATATGTGAACAAGTAGATGTAATTTTACATTCATCCAAGTCAAAGACGTAATTTGCAAAAAATCCCGTTTTTTGCATCGAAGAATCGGAATTAAATTCTAGTAGCAGAGAGTTGGAAGCCGAGCGAAAAGAGAGAACATCCGATTCCTCGCCACACAACTTTATAAATGTCTCATTTTGAGGGGCGATGTCGATGCGACTTATTTTGAGGAAATCATAGGAACATTCCGAGTTCAGCCCCTCGATGGAGTAGTTGTGGATGGTCAGGAAGATCTGGAAATATTCAAAATTATTTAAAAAAAAAATATATAAAAATATATTGCAAACATTGTTTAGACCAAAATCAGTTTTATTCATCCAGCAAAACAAATTTTTATATTGTACTAACAGGGGAAGTACAGGGTGGGCCACTCGAAACTCCCAACATCTTTTCAAGTGTTTCTCCGCCAATAATGCACCAATTTCTATAAAATTTATATCAAATTGAAGCTGAGACACCCCATTTCTTGTCCACCAAATATGGCCCGTCTAACTTCACGGAAGCACCCGTACTGACCTTTTACATTTTCATTCCAAATTTTTGAGCCCGAAATCGGTGAAACTTAGAAAATTTTTGGAATGATATCCAGTTGAGTTTCTTGGAATTGGAAAATGTTCGCGCCTTTGGCTAAATAAAAGTCTTATAAGCAATAGAAAAAAATGATGGTAGTCAACGGAATAGACAAAATTATTCTTCAAGGCGTTGCTTTCGTGATCTGGGGCGACAGGCTTAATTATTCGAAATTTTTCAAAATGTTAAAAAATGGACGAAACTGTCGACATGCATGACGACATCCACCCCGAAGATGCATAGAAACTTTCCAGGCTTAGATTGCACAAGAAAACAGCTTTCGTTCTCATTCGCCCAAATTGGTACCTCGCCTGATTGAAATATGGGTTTAACACGCTTGGTACGGACATAAACTTTAATTTCTTAAAACTTTTTTCCACGAATTTGGCGACTTTTTTCTAGCAAGAAATCCGAAAATTTTCTAAGTCCGAGAAACTCAATTGAAAATCATTCCAAAAATTTTCTAAGTTTCACCGATTTCGGGCTCCAAAATTTGGAATGAAAATGTAAAAGGTCAGTACGGGTGCTTCCGTGAAGTTAGACGGGCCATATTTGGTGGACAAGAAATGGGGTGTCTCAGCTTCAATTTGATATAAATTTTATAGAAATTGGTGCATTATTGGCGGAGAAACCCTTGAAAAGAGGTTGGGAGTTTCGAGTGGCCCACCCTGTACTCCAAGTGCGATGCTCAGATTTTCCTTAAATTTTGCACACACTTCGGGTATGGACTAAATATCAATTCCTGAAAGTTTTAGCTTGCGCTTTGCGGACGTCGCCGAGATATCGAACGATTTTTGCAGCAGAGAGAGCACGCTAAACGTGGAGAGCGGTCAGAGAGAAAAGCGCTTTTTGGCTATAACTTTGGCAGTTTCGGGCGGAAAATTTTGATTTTTTGTAGAACCATTATATTTTACAGTTGAAATAGGCATGAAACTTTTCGTGCCGAAATTCGGCAAAAAGTCCTAAGTTTTCGCCGACTTTCGATCTAAAAATCTCGGTTGTTTCTGCAAAGCGCGAGCTAGGATTCTCGCATATACCTTAGAAAAAATTATTCTAAATTTGTGCCAAGTTTCATCAAAATCTGAGCGTCGCACTTGGAGTACTTCCGCTGCAAATAAATGTCATCATCAGATTAAAAGGTTCAACGCTCGAAGGTAACGCCACCTAACTCCTTCAAATTTTAGAGTAATTATTCAAACAGTCATTATTTCGTTTGTTTGAAATTTCAGCTCTTAATTAAGAGAAGCATCGGAGATTTTCAATAAATATTTTTTGGCGAGAGACAATGAAAACCCGGAGAGACGGCCAGAGAAAATATCTACACAATTTTTTTGCTTCAAACCTGATGATTCTCCGGCGCTTCCAATTTCCAAATACAACTCGAGTCAGCGTCGTAATCTTCGGGCCAATTCGGACTTGTAATAATCCCCTTAGGCGATGAAATGACCCCTCCACAGGTCTCCACACAACTAAATCCATCTTCATTTAGTCTGTAGCCCATGTAGCATTCACATGTGTACCCGCCAATCTCATTTTTACACTTCTGCTCGCATTTATTCGCTCCGGAGAGACATTCATCGATCTCTGAAGGTAAAATAATATAAATTTAGTCTAAAATAATATAAGAAATTTTTAAATTGTCAAAATTTTCACATGATTTTTTTACTTCCATATTATGAAACGTTACCTTTCAAATATTCCAGCTGAAACCCGTTTTTTTGAATCGACTGATCACTCGAAAACTTAATGATCACCTCATTCGAGTTTTTAGTCGCGATTGTGTCAGGAAAAGAGGTCCCACAAAGAGTCGCCAACACCTCGGTTTTATTCAAATGTGTCTCGTAGATATCCAAGCGATCATAGAGACAGTCCTTTTGCGATTCCAACTGAAGAAATTATATTGTAGTAGGTGATGTGAACTCACTTGAAAATAGCTGAATCTGACAGCCACTCGATACCCAGCTGGTACCCTTATCACCCAGAGGCAATTTAAGCCCTCTGAGTACGGGTTTGGCCAATTTGGAGACTCCAAGAGACCTCGGGAGCCTTCAATTAGACCTCCACAGTCAACTAAAGTAATATCAAAATTACAATTATTAGTGATTAAATAGATGTAATGTAGAAAAAACTTACCTGTAAACTTCCCAATCAAGACTTTTCCAGGTGTTTTCTGCGACCTTAGTTCGAGTATCATCTTTGAATTGTAAGAAGTAAAAGTGACGTCACCTTTCGAATTACAGTACTCCTTCACCACAGATGACTTCAAACTTCCCCCATCCCGAATTCTCAGCAACTCAGTTGTGTTATGATCGCAGTCTTCGGTTGAATTTGAGAATATTTTGGATAGAGTTAGGTTAATTCGAATATTTTGACCTTCAGAAGAAATTATTCGCCAAACAAAGTCAGCACAATCCCCATCAGTGTATAATCGGCCGGTTGATGAGGCAAACGTCTGGAAACATCCTAAAATACAAAAATGTCAGCTTGACCGTACCTTTAAATTATTCTAGAATAAAAAAATATTACACTAGATAAGATATACAAAAAAATCAGCCTACTAGGACAATGATATAATTTGTTAGTCTGTCTGATGTCTCCTCTGCTCAATTCAAGCCGTTGTCCGATAAATGGTGCCATTTGGTTGCTGTAAATTCCCTTAGGCCTTATCGTATCAAGCCCTTTCTGTTTGGAGAAGGTGTCCCGAGCGTAATGCATAATGGAATGGTAATCATAGGTCTCGTGAAGGGAGTCGATCTCGTTAGACTTGGCCTTGTCAAAGTTGTAGTCCTGGCCTGGAAGATAAAGAAGTAAAAAGAATAGAAAAATCCTACAAAGAATAGTCATCGCCGATGTCTAGAAATATAAAAAGCCGCCCCTTTGAATCAAACGGATCCAGTACCCATTTGCAGATGTATTGAAGCCATTAAAAACATCTTTATTACTCTCACCTTTCAGTATATTTTCTCTAACAACATCCACGAATTCATCCCGATCCGGCCTCGTGTGCTCATGCCAAAACCCAACAACGTGGCCAATCTCATGAACTACAATTCCCAATTTGTCACACCTCTCGCCAATCGATATGATCTGAGCTCCTCCTCCTTTCCGGCCAACATGAGAGCAGCAGCTGCAAAAATTACATCAAAATTTGGATCCTAACGTCAGTACATATAAAATAAAATATCAAAAAGTTCATAGAATAGAAAGACTTACCCACACTTGTCCGGAGTGAAAAGAATGTAATCAGAATGTCTTAGCGGATCGTATCTTTGAAATGTGAGACATGTTCGCTCCATCCAATGTTGCATCGCCGCCTGGAATAATCGCTTGTAATTCCCTTGGAAAGAGTGTTGGGTCGTCAAGAAATGGGCTGTGACGGTGAAACCGGAACGAATTCAAGACTGATATCATTGCTGATATTTTCATCCCAAATTTCCAGTTGTTTCACCGTCCATTCCATTCATTTTCCAAAGTCATGATGTATACAATATAATGCAAACAACTTACCATCGTATGTCTGGTTGATGGAATAAGGGATCACGCCGTCTTCCCAAAGCCTTTCTTTATCCGAAGTGACGGCTCTCCGTTGCCGGCATTGCACTGAGATCATCAAGATGTACAAAACCGCATACGGTAACATACTGTAAACACTACATTATTTAAGATTCGTCTCCAAAATAACTCGTACAATAATTTTCAAGTCAAAGTTTCAGATTCTTCGCGAAAAGGGTAAAGATGAGTCTTTCCAATCCCAAAAAAAATTCAGTTTGGGGAGTCCAGATGTGTAATTGACTTCATTTGGCCGAAATGTGGCCAAGATTAAGCGAAAATCAATCCCCGATTAACCGCATTGCAATATAACATATATTTGTTATTATACCGGCGTTATCGGATCCGCCGATAAAATAGATAAGATAACAACTTAAATTATATTATACTTGGTTCTAAACTATTTAAAAACAATTCAATATAGGGCTCAAACATCATTCCAAAGCTGTCAAATACCTCGCAGTCCATGCCGAAGATCGTACAACCATTTTGAATTGGATTTATTACTTATTCATTAAGTTATGCACTAATTAAAGCGTGGGAAATCTATCTATCTAAACAGTACTATTAACAAATTCGGGTTGGCATTCGATGGACGGAGATTTAAGCAAGGAAATGCGAATTAATTAGCGACCTTCGGAGGGAGTCTTCGGGGACCGCCTCCGGGTCTTGGGGGCCGGACAACGGGGGCAGCTTCGGTGTGGACGACTGGTCTAACATAAGATGAGAGGGCATCCGCATCCAACTTCTCTCGGGAATCGACTTCAATCTAAAAATCAAGTCATCAAAAGGTCTGGAATGCCTTGTAAAACCTCATTATATTATAAAGACATCAAAAATATAATAATTTACCTTTTTTGTCACCTTGACTCCGCAAACATTCTCAACTTCGCTGACAAAAGGGGCTTTGCAAGACGAGAAAAGCATCAACTCTTTGATAGTGCATGATGCTGATGGAGGAACCGAGTAGATAAAGACTAAAAACGAAAAATTTTATATTGTCATCTACAGTAATATAACATTTATAAACTACAATAAAGTCAATCAAAGAAATCCTTACAAACTGGCTCTCCATCGACCTCCCTCAACCTGTAGAATGTGTACCGAGGCTTTTGTCGGGAGATATTGGCATTCAATTCGCTTGGATTGAGCTGATTTTTATGGCTTTCGAGTTTAATGGCCTCATTCAAAGTGTCCACTGAGAGTTGAACAAAATCAATATTGCCCTCAGAAAACTGCTTCAACAATTCAATGGCATCTTGGTCGACGGGAAATTGGACTCCGCGCAATAAGGCCTAAACAAAATGACATTAAATTAAACCTGACTTACCTTGGATCCCTGAGGTTGAGGTAAATTAATTTTGTCCTTGGCTACAGTGCTCAACTCCCTTTCGATATGAGTGTAAGGCAGATCTGGATGAGCGTTAGCTGGGGCAGATTCAATCTTGGGGCCAGCCAACTTCTTTTCAATCTTATCCAAGGTCAACTCATTCTTGTTGGATACCTGGACGTCATGTCTAATAAAACTGACTCCAAATTCATTCTTAAAAGTGGCCTTCGTCGCAGCTAACAGCATTTTGTCCTTGATGGAGGCCTTGTCATCGGCGAAACTAAACTCTAAAGGTAAGAACTAATAAATATGTATTTACCTGATCAGGACCCAATCGTGGTTCGATTCCACACGGAAGAGGATAAAACATGGCTCGTAGGAGTCAACGCAATTTGGTAGATTGGCCGACCAGTCCTTCTTCCAGTCTTTCGACGGAGCCGTGTGGAAATTCACTGCGATTCTCTCTAAAATATGTTAAACATCAACAAGTACAATACAAAAAGGTGTTAAATTTCTAAACTCTCAAAACGCCTAGCCATTTTTTTGAAGTCAGTATTATAATATACAGATCATTATAGAGGCAAAAATTCGTTTTTTTTTTTGTTAATACCTAAAATTCAAAAAAAGCATTAAAATTCTTACCTTTATTGATGACAAACTTGGCCAACCTGACCTTTTCCCTCTTGCAATCTTCAAAGAACTTCTTCAACTCGGCATCAGCTACAAAATAATAAAAATTAACTCTTCAAGGGATTCATAACTTACGTTTAATTCCAGTTTGACAAGCCATCCTTGCTCTCAATTATTATACTCGTCACCAGATCCGTTGTTTTCGATGGCAAAAACAATAACCACTCCTTCTCCGAGGGAAATCAGGCCAGTCGGGATTGAGAGAGCCTCCAGTTAGCCCCGTTCTTTCTCTCTTCGCCCCTCGTTTATCGATCCGCAGCGAAAAAAAAGAACGAACCCCCAAGGCCACAGATGGACAGCCGACTGACCGAACGGCTTTTGAAGTGGCTTTCGAGAAGTCGGGAGCAGATACCAATCTCGGCTGTTGCTTTTAACTTGCTTATTTCGTATTTCTGAAGACGAATTCTTTTTTTTTTAAAACAAGGTTAATATAGGTCGAAAACGCGAGACAAAAGCACTGTCTCGCTCGACCTGAACGAAGATGAGGAGCGCAACGCATAACAAAGAAAATTAAAAAGTAGAGGCCTCAAAGTAGTCGTTCCTCCACTAGATTTCCTTCCACATCAAGACATGCATAAATATCATGTTTTACAACAATGAAATGATTCACGTACATGTTTGGACAATAAAACGTCACACAGAGGTCTAAACTCTCTTTTACAAGTATAAAAGCCGATAAACGATGACTGGTTTTAATGACTGGTTCACCATCAGAAAAAATATAAATAAACAATAATTTAAAGACTATTGAAGTGCATTTCGCGATAACCTTCAGCAAAAAACAGCTCCATCAAACCACAAAAGAGCTATAAAATAAAAACAAACAAAGAACTTGCAAAAGGGCAAAAAAGTTGTAAACTTTTCCAGCCATTTTTCATCGTATAACATAGAAATTTCGCCGAGACTCCACAACGAAAACATTCGCCGGGTTTCCCGGATTTCAAAAAAAAAAAACAAAAAAATCGGAAAAACAGAATCAATTTTGCTTACAAGACGTGTTGCCATGACCGATACGGCCACGAGATCAACTATTACACTAAAGGGATCTGCCCAGATGGTCAAAGAGTTCTTTGGTAAGCACGAGACAATGCAGACAGCTTCATGTAGCATCTTTGCAGACTATGGGATTAACAGCATTTTGTTCCAACGCGGAATATACCCTCCGGAGATGTTTGTCAAAGAGAAGAAGTACAATATGGCATTGATGGTAACTAAAGACGAAAAACTACGGAACTTCTTGAATCCCCTTCTAAAACAAGTTGAATGTAAGTTCTTTATGCACTTCTTTCAATGTTTAGACTTGTTTTCACAGCCATAAGGCTTTGGATTAAAAATCGTAAAGGAAAGAACGAATCTGATATTATTTTAGATTGGCTTGCCTTGAAGCGCGTGAAACGTTTGGTCTTGGTGATTCAGGACGTCAAGACGAAGGAGGTGCTGGAACGATGGGAGTTCAATGTGGAGACGGATGAATCGTTTGGGTGAGTGTGTTTGGGCGATGATTTCATTCGTTTTTAGGGAGGGTCAAGCCAAGGAGGTCTGCGAAAAACGGATAAAACAAGAAATCTCGGATGTCCTAAAGTAAGTTCTGGATTGAATGGGGTGTCGTACGCTTTTATCTACCTTGTTAAGCCTAAATCTTTCTACATGTCGTTTGGTTCCAAAATTTATGACATTATTTTAGACAGATCGTCTCATGCGTTTCCTTCCTCCCCATAATCGAAGTGGATTGCTCATTTGATGTCCTCATCTTTGGCAAACATCTCGAGAATGATGAGAACCTTCCTGACGATTGGGCCGATTCCACTGCCAGGAATATTGTAGATGCAGAAGAAGTGGACCTCCGTCAGTTCTCCACCAATCTTCATAAAGTCTCCACCAAAGTCCAATACAAGGCCGATTGCTGATGTAAATAGATACCGTAATCCTCAGATGCTCGTACACACTACTTAGCTGACTCGAATCTCCCTTATTATTTCAATTATCAAGCGTTTTAAGCCATTAAATATATGGATTTAGCATATTTCCCTGGTGGATAATATACAGTAATGACTCTACTGACTATATTTTCCGCAAAACTCCGAGAAGTAACCGGAAGGGGTGTAAAATACGAGTGGTAGATGTAGTTTATGAAAGCATGACGCATCTTGTCACACTGCGTGACGTCTTGTTCAGATCTTTTTCGAAGGTTCCAGCCCAGATTTCAAACTGTTTTGAAGCGCCCCCAAAGCCGGATTAAGGGTTGATGCACCATTTCATCATGTCATTGGGGGAGTCTCACCCCAATTTAGCCAGATATAAAGCCCTAAATCTGATTGTTACCTGAGCGATATCCATTTTTGAGAGAAACTCCGATCCGCGTTTACTGTAAAAACACATTATATTTTTTTGGCTCATAACCTCTAATTGATGTGATGTTAATCAAGCTTCTAATATTCTCATTGCTTTTCTTTGTTGGTCCGACTGTTGCTGATGTCCTGAGTTCATTCCAAAGAGCAGCCCGACTTCTGAATGCGACGGAAAGAAGCGAGATTGATCAGCTTCTGAAGAATCAGACCTTAACGAAAGCCCAGATCAAACAGAAGATCGATGACATCATCAATGTTCAGAATCAGACAGTGGCTGAACAATGGAAAGCAGAGAGAGATCGATTGCAACAACAGTATTCTGATGAACGACAACAGAGATTAAGTGGGGCTTCGGATGATGTGAGGAACCTGGACGCTCAAATTAATGTAAGCTTGTCCTTGATGCTATTACACTAGGTATAGGTATACCCTCCTAACTAGGTATAATCTTATTATACAGGGTGACCCAAAATAACGGAGACAATTTTTGAAGGGTCCCACCGCGAAAACCGGGCGTTAGAGAACCATAAACGACAGCGGGTTATATTCTATAACACCTTCTTTATAATCCACGAGAATTTGGTGGAATCATCATGTCGCAGTAAAAAGTTACAGCTTAAGAAAGATGCTTTGCGCCGTTTTTTTGGCCCTCAATTTTAATTCCCTTGTGTTGTGTAAAGCCTGGCTGTACTACAGCCGCAGAAATGGCAAGTTCAATTTGCTTTGTTAGACTACTATGTCTGTAAGAAAGCAGTTACATAGGTTTTTGGGATATGGTTTTTATTTCTACGGTGGTACCGATCTCAACATTGAAGATCGCCATTTTTTCCAAATTTTTTCCGTAAAAAATTCAGTTCTTTTCGAATAAAGCTAAAACCACTAGTACGTGTTCTATTCATAAATACAATGATTCTGAAAAAATCTGTGATTGCTTGCTGGTTGCGACAGCTTTTCCTTAACAAGTTTCTCGCCCAGAACTACCCCACGGCACGCTGCTTTGAGAAAGATGGGTTATCGATAACAGAATGACAAGATGGATCAAAACGGCGCATTATGCTCCTGTACACTTATGAATACGACTCTTAAGAATCAGCCTAGGGCACTTTCGGTCTTTCTGTGTCACCGGCTCGACCGGTATTCCGCCTAAGGCAAAAATAAGGCAGAATTCTACTGATTACCAAATAGCATTCCGTAGCAGTTACAAGATGTTTCTCTTTTGCTTTTATGGTGTTCCTTTAATCATGTTCTAGTAACTCGTATTACATTTTGCCTTATCTAACATTTAAACTCCTTCTTACGCTTACATTTTCAAAAAAGGCCAATTTTTGCACTTCAACTGCCTGAAAATACTCGGCTGCAACTTCTGAACCATCGATAGTTAAGCTTAGTATGATAGCTCATTTTAAAGGTCTTATTACGATAATTATTCACTGCAAATCTCAAACTATTCCGCGTTTTCTTTTTTGAGTAAGGCAGCTTTCTTGTAAAAAGACCCCACGGGCAGAAGGGTCCGAGTCAACCGGATATATTGATGTCGTTCAAGACAGAAGAGCGTCGTACAACAAAACTATCGTTAAATAAAACTACCCTAATGTGGTACTGTAATATAAATAAGGAGTCACTCATGAATCTTAATAAGTCGCAGAAAAAACGGGAAATCTTTTGTCTCCGTTATTTTGGGTCACCCTGTACTTTATTCAATCAACAGAGATGATTACTTCCAGGCAATCAGAAACAACGACGCCCTTACTCGGCAACAAACTTGCGAACAAATCCAGAATCTACTCAAGAATGCCACCAAAAAAGCCCAAAGACAACTTCAGATCAAGCCTCATAAATGTAAATTTGCCCTTCAAAACGTGACAAGTAGAAGAACTAGTTCTCCATCGTGGAGTCCAAGGTCAACTAACCCTGGATTCTGGAGTTTTACAAGAAGAATTGGATCTTCAACTGCCGCACCGCCCTTTAGATTCACTGATCCACAACCTCTGAATTTGGGTGAGATGACAAATTTTAATCGAACAAGACAAAGATGGCCATTTCATCCTCCATTTCACGCAACGATCCCTACTAGATCTACAACTTTCAACCCATTCGCTCCTCCTGTTACATCTCCCTTATCTGTCCCTCCATTTGTTTACGGACCCATTCATACTCGTACCCCTCCCTCTATTAACCCACAAAATCTAGGGCAGCCCGTACAGCACATCCAAACTCCACCTCCAATTGCAATTATTGGATAAATAAAGTCACCACAGAATATCTAATCCCATAACCTCATGTTGACAAGACAATTAGCTCTAATAAAGTAGCCAAATTCAAATATTATCTTCATTTAACCAGAAAACAACAGAATTTATACGCAGCGATCAACAAAAGGATAAAACAATATAAACTGCGCGGGTGTCCACTCAATCTTTTACCAGTTGGAGCCGGCGGCGGTTCCCCATTCGGTTCCGGTGGCGGTTTGTTCTCCGGCTTCACCACCCTGGGTTGGGTCTGAAGCGGCGGCCCAATCGTCGATCTGTTTGAATTTGAAGTCAATCTTCATGGGTTCAGTGCCAGGGATTCCAGTAGAGAAGTCCTCAGGCTTCGTGCTACCAGCATCGAACACGTCGCGCTTGTCTTCGACGGTTTCTCCGACCTCTTCCTTCTTGGTCTCTTCGGGGTCACGGTAGAAGTACAAGTCGGGCATGATCAGCTTGTCGTCAAGGACAAATCCAGTGGCACGGGAGATCTTTCCGCGGAGTTGGAGGACTTCACGAGCCAAGAACCACCACAAAAGACCAGTGGATTGGATTCCCTAAAACAAGAAGAATATACACAACAAAAATAAATTGCGATTCTAATCATGAATTTGAAAGAAACAGTCGAAATTAAACATAAAAAAGGTCTTAAATGCAATAAATGAAAATGATGAAGAGCGTACCTTGTTGTTGCATGGAATGGCAATATCGACGTGCTTCAAAGGCGAATCCGAGTTGGTGAAGGCAATAACTGGGATGTTGACATAAGAAGCCTCAGTGATGGCCTGATGGTCGAGACGAGGGTCCGAGACAACGATGAGACGGGGCTCACGGAAGTTCTTTTGGATCTGATTGGTCAAAGATCCGGGAACGAAACGGCCGAAGATGGGGGTAGCTCCGGTGTGGGCGGCGTACTTCAGAAGCGCACGCTGAGCGTATTCACGGGAAGAAACGACGCACACATCAGCTGGGTTCTCAACAGCGGCGATGGCACGAGCGGCCAACAACAGCTTCTCCCATGTCTTTCCGAGATTGATCAGGTAGGTACCTACAATAAAATGGGGTTATAAACATTCGAAAATCAAGTGCAAGGCAGTTTCCTATCATCTTACACCTAAAAATCAAAACACAAACTAATTCAGGAAGAACTTACCATCGGGACGTCTCTTGTAGACGTATTGTTCGCTCTGGAAATCGGCCTGGGTGGTACCGATGTGAGAATCGCAAGCCAACAGCTTGAAGGCATCATCGGCGTTCAACTTCAACTCTTCGTGTCCGCCAGACATGTTGAATTTATAGCTTTCTAGCTATGGGGACCCACTAAAACCTGTAAATCACAGAATAATGAACAATATAACTCGAAACAGCACGAGAAAGTAATAAAACGAGAAGATATCAGGAAAGTAACAAATGAAATTTTTCCTAAAACATGTAAAAGTCTCATCTTTCGACAAGAAAACCACGGTCAAAAACAAAAATTGCATATAAAATTACGGCACTAATACGGACGTAGGCAAAATAACTCAATTCCAGATGTAGCAGAGCAATTTCTTACAGATTCTTTATTCGAAAACGATAACGTAGGAATTCGCAAAGAAAAAATTCCCGTTCCCACCGTACCTACTTGGAGCGGAATGCCAGGGAAATTTTTTCGCGGCGGGAAAGAGAAAATACATTAGTGAGGGAAATAATTGCGCAAAATGATTGAAACGTCAAAAATTTGGCCTCAGGCTGGTGAAAAGTTTTGTTCTCCATACGATGAAGGTGTCGGATTTTTTTTGTTTTGTCGTGAAAATTTTTGAAAATGTGTTTTGACTGTAAAAGTATTGTTTTTATTTTTTAGTGGGTTGTCCTTTCGATCATGGACTTCAATTTCAAGGTGAACGAGGATTTTAAGAAGTTGGATGACTCGACTGTGGTCCCAGGGCTAGTTTTGTATGAAGATGGAGATTATGTTTACCACAAGCCCACAAATGGTAAGTTGTTTTGTTTTTGGCGTGGAAAACTTAATGTTTCGTTTTAAAACATGAATTTTCAGAAGTGAAGTCTTACGATCAGATTCCAAAAGATCGATACCTGGTCAAGCCAGAGTATGCCAATGAACGGGAAAAAATGAAGGATCAAGGTTAGCTCTTTAGACTTTTTTTCCTTATTTAGGACCGTTTTTTTCCAAAAGTATCGTAACGCCGCGGCGTAATATTGCAGCGAAGGGCATGGAGGCCATTTCCAAAGGGGAACTTTGTGTTCTGGTTCTTTGTGGCGGCCAGGCAACTCGTCTTGGGGCTGATAGACCAAAGGGGACCTTCGAGTTGGGTCTAGAAAAACCTTTTAATACTCTTCTTCGATATCAAGCAGCTCAGATTGTCCGGTTGAAGGAATTGGCGAAGAACAGATATCCTAGTTCGGACCCCAAGATTCTGTGGTATATTATGGTTAGTAAGAGCACTCATAAAGCCATCAAAGAGCATATTGATGATTTGTGCACTGATCTGGATTTCCCACGTGATGACATTGTAATCTTTGAGCAGCAAGAGATTCCGGCTTTCAGCTTTGAAGGGAAGAAATTCTTGCAAAAGGATGGAACTTATTTTATGGCTCCTAGTAAGTCACTTTTGCGTTAATTTTTGTTTTAAAATTTTAGGGACATTTTTGGGAATTGTTTTTTACCGTGTAATTTTAGATGGTAACGGAGGTCTCTACGACTCTCTCAGGCCACATCTTTCCGAATTAGAAAGCAGCGGAGTCCGGTACGTCCACGTCTATTGTGTTGATAACATCCTTTGTCGAGTCGGAGATCCCATTTTCCTTTCCAAGTTCATCGAAAAAGAGGCTGATTGTGCTGCCAAGGTGAGAATACACCAGAATTATCGATTATAAACTTTTGAGCAATTCTGATATGAAATCGATTTACCTTTGATATTTGCAGGTTGTGGAAAAGAAAGTTCCCTCAGAGAAGGTTGGGGTTATCTGTTTGGAGAATGGAAAACCAACAGTTGTAGAATATACGGAGCTCCCGAAGGAGTTGGCAGCAGAGAGAACAGACGATGGAAAACTGAAATACCGCGCCGGATCAATCGCGAATCATTTGTTCTCTCTCGATTTCCTGAAAGAAGCTTGCCAACTTCATCTCCCTTATCACATTGCCAGAAAAAAGATCCCTTTCTATGATCCGGTGATGGACATGGTCTTTCATAAAACTATCAACAGAGAGAATGGAGTCAAATTGGAGAGATTCATTTTTGATGTTTTCCCGGCTTCAAAGTAAGCATTTTACATTTTTTTAAAGAATTCGTATAATACTTGAGACCTGATTTTTTTTTATTTGATGATTTTATGTTTCAGAAACTTTCTTGTGTTCCAAGTTGAACGGTCAGACGAGTTCTCCCCTCTGAAGAACCCTGACAGCGCCGGAGTCGACTGTCCTTCTACCTGTCGCAGAGATTTGTCAAATCTTCACGCAAAATGGCTGCAGCAGGCTGGAATTATCCTCGAAAAGGAGATCTTGTTCATCTCCCCGCTCAGAACATACGATGGTGAAGGTCTAAGCTCCGAGGAAACGGCGGTCAGCGCCGGTGGATACTTTGATTTCTTTTTAAAACATTAGTCGCCATTGGAGATTATAATAATTTATTATGTTTATTTTACATTAATTTTTAAGCATTTGCAATATGTTAACCGCCATAATTTTTTCTTGTGATTTTACCCTGTGATACATAAAGAACTTGTGATTTTTCAAAGATTTGATGATTTATTAAAATTTTTATGGGGTTTACAAAGAGTTTGGGATTGTAAAAGATAATAAATAGAAGGGTAGTTATGCTGGATCTTTGACCTTTTGCCAGTTAGAAGAGCGTCGGAAATCAACAGCCCCAATATCGTATTGCAATATCTGATGAACTCGACTGTAGTTTTCTCCAGTTCGGCGTCACACTTGACGCTCTGAGTCAAGTCTTCCTATTTTTCGGAATTATTTTTCGAAAAAAATTTTTTTTTTGTTTCTCAGCTGAGTTCTCCCCCATCGAGTTTGCAATGCTTGGACGCTTCCATAAAAGTCAGAATTTGGTTCCGTTCTCTGAAATCGAGGCAGAGATCAGGTATGTTGTTATCCATATGCATTTTTTTATTTTTCTGTTTTTAGAAAGCTTTTCATCGAAGAAAAAGAAGGCGAGCTGAGACCGGGACGTAAAACTCGTCAAGAGCGAATTCAGGAAGAGCTAAATGCTTCTGCATTTCGAGAGTTTGAGGAGCAACTTGAGAATGAAGTGCAAATGGAGAAAGAGAAATGGGAAAGGAGAAGAGTCGAGAAGTTGAACCAGTCCTTAAATAAAGTAAGACCTTGTTTTTTGGAAGTGGTATTATTTGTGCTGTTATAGACATTAAACGGATCGTTTTCATCTCCGAAAACATCACAGAACAATTTGAATGATCCCGTGGCCGAATTCAAACCGGAACTTTTCAAGACTAAGGTTCTGATAGAGAAGATCAAGGCGCTGGAGAGTGCGAGGACTGTTCTGAGCACCAGCATAATAGAGAATCAATCCGTTGTGAAGCCGAAGACTCCTCTTCACAAAACAGATTCCGTGATCAGTAATGAAGAAAAGGCTGCTCTGTTTGCCCCCTCAGGAGACGGTACTGGTCTCTCCACGCCTGTAAAGGGACCGGCCCCGCTTAAGACTCCTGTGGCAACAAAACGAGCGTCAATATCGACATCAGAGATTAGAGAGAGTCCAGTTTCATCAGCTCCGACCTTCCCTGTAGGTAAGTGTAATATAAATTTGATTAAAACTTATGGCAATTCTGTATAGCTGCCTCAAGAACTCTCGAAACAACTCCGGTACAGTCTTATAATCCTGATATCAAGAAGTGTTTTGATGATTGGATCCACAAAATGGCCGTCGAGCATAAGAATCTCAGAACCAGACTAACCAAGTACAGAAAAGAGCCAGAGAATGCGAAGTTCTGCAACTCTTTGAAGAGAAACATCAACGATCAGATAGATGTGACCACGAGTAAAGACTTTAATGATATTAGGAGGATCTCCATGGCCCACAACTTCTTTGAGAGCCTGCTGAATGGGCAGACTATCAAGGGATCTGCCGATGATTCGGAAATTCGGTTGGATGCACAGAATGAAATCGCTTTGGAATATACTGTAGCTTGGATTTGTGAGCGATATACTGTAGGTGATTGTTTTATAAAGTCAAATTTGTCTTTATATGGACCTTTTTATATTATTCTACCTGACTTTAACCATCACCTTTTAGAAACTGGTCGCATCTGATGGGGATCTCATCGAGAGTGTGGCCACTATCTTCACCATGCTAGTAAGACTCAGACCCTTTATCCGAGATCGTCTCGTCAGTTTGGTCGTATCGAATTGTGTGCTATTGAGGATGAATCCAGATGAAATGTAAGATTACTGTAGTTTTTTGGAAATTTCTAAATTTAGATTGAAGAAAGTCATCGAATTGGGAAATGTATCGGCAGAAGAGTCCTCTGTTTGGCTCCCAGAAGAAGGAAACAAGGTGAAACTTTTGCTGAAGACTTGTTTTTACACTACCAATGTTGATGGAGGTGAACTCGGCAGCTCGTTCCTCATAAATCAGCTTCTCAAGGCTTCACTGAACTCTCCTCCAATCCCAATTTCAACGTGTTTTGTCTTAACTAGCATTGTACAGGTTAGGATTGTCAAATTGTTATGTTATTTAGCTTTTAGACTTATGGAAAAGCTCTTTTGAAAATGGCTGATCTCATGGAGAATATTCAAAAGATCAAGAATCTCATCGAAATGGATTGGAACAATGTTTTGGCGCCTTTCAAAGAAAGAATCCCGAAAGCAGAAGCGTGGAATGTCCTAGAATCTAGACAGAATGTTTGTCTACAGCAACTGAAATCAGCGTTAAATGAAGTTGTGGCCAAGACTGGGTAAAATAATATCATTTTATACTTTTATCTAATTTATTATGCGATTTTTCGAATAAAGGGCATGTGTGAGAGTAGTTTTCTATATAATTCCGAAATTTTTTTGCAACCCGTTCTCCCAAATTGGGTCATCATTGATATAAAAACCTAACTAATGTAAGTTCAGGTCAGTCTAACTTTATTCATTAAAAATAAATCTCGCTATAGTGATATAAAAAACAACGTTAATAAAATAGGACTCAAAATACCTAATATGTTATACAATTCACATGGTAAACATAGAAAATATAATTAGACAGGTTATTTACATCCTTTTTTTCACATGACATCTTACCCGAAGGATGACTCAGTTAGTACTTGGGAGGGAAGAAACTGCTCCGGTAGTATTTTGAAGCAGCGTTTGAGAGAGGGAGGACGACGAACAGGAGTGTACATAGACGAGTTCTCGAAGAGGCGCTGAGATGGGGGAGTGAGGAGACGATCCTTGAAACTGGACTCTGAGTACGACATTCGGGAATCGTTCCAGCTCTGAAATCACCATTTATATTATTTACACATGTTCAGAATTGTCTACTGTAACGTCAAGCACCACAAGATTATTCCCAGTTACAACTTTAATAACTTACCAAATTGGCGGTGGTAACGATCCTTCTCTTGGCTTTGCCTCTGACTTCTTCCAACTTCAGGACTTCCTTGGCCTCAGGGCGTTCCTCAGGATCAGGATCCATCATTCTTAAAAGGATCTTCCTCAATGACGACTCGCATTCTGAAAGAAAGGGTATTAAAAGCGATAAAAAAGAACCAAACGCCCTGAGACCTCACTAAACTTACTTTCCAATATATCCTTGCTAAACTTTAGGTCTCTTACATCTTGCCAGGCTTGCCCATTGGCCGGGACCCAGAGATCGGTGGCCATTTGGAAGATTGAGAGGCCAAGACTGAACATGTCCATCTTCGTGGTTACTGTCTCCATATTGAGGGCTTCTTTGGCTAGGTATTTGGCGTCTCCTTCATGATCTTGATCAAGACTTGAATCCTGAAATATTCGATAGCGTACTGGATGATGCCAGATAAGAAAGACAACCAAATAAAAAGCAAGCAACTCACGTTTTTCAAATCCACGGCTATTCCAAAATCACCAAGCTTGAAGACTTGCTTGGTGGAAATGAAAATATTGTCAGGCTTGATGTCCACATGTACAATGTCTAATGAATGGATGTATTTGCACGCCTGAAACCAGAGCGACAACATTCCAAAACGATATTACGCATGAGATCCAACGCAATAAAACGCCACTTACCTGCAGCATGTCCACAAACGCATTCCAAATGGTCCCTTCCGGTATTTGTCCGTCCATGTCCATGATGTAAGTCTGAAGAGATTTCTCGCACAATTCGGTCTGGATGTAAAGAAGGTCGTTCTCCTCCCAAGCCGAATAGAAGTGGATGATATTGCTATGATCCAAGCGTTCCAGAAACATCACTTCTCGCTGTTTCTCAGTCCTGTGACGACGGGAACGATACGGTTCTCGAGAGCATTTGACGGCGTAATAGCCGCCATCTTCCAGTGATTTCATGCAGTATACCTGAAAGAAGATGCAAATCAAATACACTGCATACGCATTTGTGGTCCAAAAAAGACCTTCAAATCATACCACCCATGAACCTTGCGAAAAGAACCTACATTCCCAAACGATCCGCTTCCAACGGTGTGGATCTTGGAGAACACTTGGTCCAGATACTGTTCGAGCTTGCTTGGACTATAGTAATCACTTAAAGGTGGTGCTAAAAGCGGAATAACAAAGCAAGACCAATAACTTACGAGTTTCCTTGAAACTCACGACTTTCGGTCGATTCGAACCCATCACGGACCGTGTCTTTCCGATCTTGAAGCTCATTGGAGCGGTGCGACAAAGGCGAGCATCGTTGCGCATGCGTTGGCATTCCCTTGGATGTTGCATACACTGAAAGAGCATGGATAACAAAAGGTAAACAATTAGAGCTTTTCAATGTAAAACGCAGTAAACTACCATGCATCTTTGTCAACGAGCAACTGGACATCTATGAAACATTACAACATTCCGTTTATCTCCAAATGCATCAAATTTGGAAACAGCTAATCTACAACACCAAAAAAATGCAAAAACTTAAAATTTTGCTAGTAAACAAGCTCGAAGACTAAAACGCAGTCAATCAAGAAAGTAAGACCCTCCTCTTCGTTGCCAAAAATCCTTTATTTAGCCCTGTCGTCTCAACCAAAACTTACCATTTCTTTTCTGGTGCATAGCTTTGGAGGTTCGATGAAGCGCTGATATCGCTCTTGAAGGATTTTCGTAGGAGTTCGGTATGCAGGCTTCGGCGACGACTTCTTCGGCGTTACAACCATTTTTTGAGAGCAATTTTGTGGAGAAAAAAATATTTTTTCGACGATTTTTGGACGGAAACAATAAATTAAAAAATCGCCGTGGGCACAAAGTGCTGACCTTTGGGAGCCGGGACCTACTGAAATTGGTCGTTCATGTACATAAAAATGCAAGAAAATACTCAGAGATTTATTTCACAAGACAAAGGAAACAATTTAAAACCTCTAATTCGATAAGATAATAATAATGTTTTGTGAGGTGAGTGAAGTAATATTTGTGATGAAACATAATGCACATTTAATCGAAATGTTAACAAGCTCGGTTGGCCTTGATGAGAAGATCGTGAATTCTCTTTTGCGTTTCGTCTTCGGTGTTTTCCAATACTTTTCGGTGCTCAGAAACCATGGAAATCACCTAAAACAATTAAAAAATTGGTTTACCATAGAAAAATAAAGCTGAAATGTCAAGGAAACGACAAAAACATACTGCAGCAACACTCTTCTTGAAAGTCACAGCAGCAAACATCTCTTGAACGGACCACTGTTTTTCTGGTTTACGATATTTGAACATGGGGCATCCATTTCGATGGCATTCTTCGCTTCTAAACAGAATATGACAATAAAGGACGGACTTACAATGGGTCATCTGTGGGATCAAACACAACATCTTTCGAGCACCACACACATTCTGCGGACGGTTCACTCTCATCAACCGTCGACATGGTAAAGCCGCATTGCGATAGCTAAATTAAAAAATAAAGAGATCAAAAATTAATTGATGTCCGTAATTTAATCTTACTTTCGATGAAGTGAGTGTTGCCTTGGGATCAGAGTCATATGGCCAGTTGGTGAAAGTTTTATGTCGGGCGTCCTCAAGCTTGCACTCATCGGTAAATTCTTGGAAGCTTCGAGCTAGATGGATAAGCTCGCTTTTTTCCATTTTGTTAAAATAATGTTGACCCCAGTTAGCTAGCTAGCTGACAAAATCCGACAACAGCAATATTTTCTTGTTCAAATTCAGCTGTCGCGCGTGTCGGTATTGGTTTATAGCGCGAAGTGTCACAAAATTATCGGCGTTTACGAAATGTCAAAAAATATCTTTGATGGAAAATGGAGAAATGGAAAATCTGGCAAAAATGCTGGCTTCCGGTTACTTTTTGTTTGGGCATGTGCCAATTGTGAGGAAGTTTCGAAATATTTTCATTCGAATACGTGCCGAGCCGTGGATAATATAAAAAGGAATCTTTTCAACTTGTTTTTTGTTGTAGGATGTAAATTATGAGTCATTTTAGATATGGCATTCGAATTTATTGACGAATTTGACGTATTAGCCAAGTGGCCAAATGATCAGCGTAATTTATTGGAGTCGAAGAACTGGAAGGAGAGGATTGAAGGCTTGGAATCTCTTCAAAAGCTCATGAATGATCATCCTCGCTTGGCCACTACCGTATCATACTCGGATCTTGTTACTCGGCTCAAGATGGTGAGGATTTTAATTAATTACTTGTTCGGTTTTAGATTAATTTGTTTTTTACTGTTTAGATTGTGATCAAAGATATGAATGTAAACGTCGTCGCCAACTCAATTAAATTAATAACAGGACTTGTCAGAGGACTCAGAGAACATTTTGATCATCATTCAACCGTTCTTGCGCCCATTTTGTTTGAGAAGTTCAAGGAGCAAAAAGAAGTTGTTAAAGCCCCTCTAATCGAATGTACGGAGGCTTTAATAGAATATGTGAGTTTTTTTAAATCTTCATATCTATTTTTGTTTTTAGTGTAGCATCGATCGATTGCCTAATGCCATGGAAGAAGCGTTGAAAAAGCCTCATCCAGCGGTGAAGCAACAACTTAATGTGTTAACTTTCAAAATTTTAACACATTTCTCACAACATAATCGTCCTATGGCTTTTATTAAAGCCGTTATTCCTCGAGTGGTTAAAGTAAGTTTTCGTCGGCATCGTTGTTCGTTTTTAGGACAACTTTTTACGTCTTTACTACTTGTTTTTACGTATTCCCCCTTTTCTAATGTAATTCTTTTTTAGAATACCACCGAAGCTGATAAGAATGTCCGCGACACTGCGTTTTTGGTTTTAGGAGGTATTGTAAGACTTATTGGAGATAAAGCTACACAAACATTGGCTGACGGATCTCAGTGGAATGACGAAAAAGTGAGTTTTTAACATTTGTTTATTGTTTTCCTAGATAAAAGAATACTCGGAAAAAGCAAAGGAAGATGCAGAAAAATGGGCTGCGGAGCATGCTGTTGTGGGTGAAAATGCGGGACCAGCCATAGTTCAAAATGGACAGACCTCTGAGAATGGAACTGAAGAGAAAGCTGCAGAATCAGCTGAAGATATTGATCCGTGGGATCTGTTAGAACCAAGGGACATCATTAAGGATCTTCCGAAGGAATTTGATGAGTGGCTAGTTTCAAAAAAATGGCAGGAGAGAAAAGAGGCTTTAGAAGTAAGTTTTGACGTCTAGTGTAATATAAGTTTTGTTCTGCAGGCTTTATGAATTTTATGTTTCTTTTCTACGACTAAAACAATGTATTTAAGGCGTTATTAGCGTCATTGGAGAAGCATCCGAAGCTTGTTCCTGACCTTGAAATCTTCCGTGGTCTCATTGGAGAACTGAAAAGGATAATTGAGAAGGATTCTAATGTAATCGTGGTATCCCTGGCGGTCAAATCGGTTCAAGGCGTTGTCAAAGGTCTCCGACATCTCTTCGAACCAGTCTTACCTTCAGTATTTTTGGCTCTGATCACTAAATCCAAGGAGAAAAAGGAGGTCTTTGCTGACGCTTTAAATAAATGTCTGGATGAAATTGCAAATTATGTAAGTTCAAAGCTTGAACTGTTGAGTATTCATGTTTTAGATCCATCTCCATCACTTCTCAGAACATCTTTTAACCGCTTTATCCAATCAGAATCCCCATACCCGGAGGCAATTTCTACTTTTTATTGGTCGCATCTTCAACAAATTAAATCAGAAGACAGCTCCGAGAGATCAGATCAAGATCCTGGCTCCGCGATTAAGCGAACTCACCTCAGATGCCACTCCAGATGTAAGAGATGGCGCCTACACGGCCATCGGAGCAATTGCCAGATGTATCGGAGATCAGGGAGCCGAGATTTTATTCAAGGATTTAATGGCTGATTCGATAAAGAAGCCCAAAATTGAAGAGAAGAAGAAGCAATTTGATGAAGAATTCGGCCCGAATGTGGCCCCAGAAATGGCCAAGATCTATGCGGCCACAGCTGGCCCTCCATTATCAGCCAAACCAACAGCGAAGCCAGCTTCGGCAGTCCGAACCCAGCCAAGGCCGGTCCGATCCGCACCTCCGGCAAGACCAGCGCCCTCTCCGAAGCCGGCTCCAGTCAGAGTTAAAGTGAGAACCATTTTTATTTGACAGACCAACTAAGAATTTATTTTGCTTTTATGCAAGTATAATATAATGTTTTAGCCGGCATCAGCCTCGATCCAATCAGCGGCCAAGCGTCCGATCCTCCCACCTCGACCACTCTCCAACACTCGGCCGGCAGGCCCCCGACCTAACGTAGTTACCTCCCCGAAACCCACTCCAAATGTGATTAAAGCCCAGCCGAATGGATCAGCCCCAGTCCCGAATAGAAGACAGTCCGCCCCGATCAGACCGAACGTTGTTAGGGCCCCACAAATGGGCACTGGAGTACCTTACCGACCACCGATGGGCGTAAGCAAGATTAATAATGGAAGGACAACTCCAGTAATACAACCTCCCAACAAATCTTCGTCTCTTATGGCTATTGCAAGGTCCAAAGTAAGGTGGTTATGATATGATTTGGAGAGGTTGCTGGTTGAACTTTCTTATGTATTATTTAGACCCCAGCGAGCACTGACGCCCGTCCATCCAGCAATTTCTACGCTCAGCGTTCCATGTCCAACATCCAACAGCCCAGATCCCTTACCTCGGGAATCATTCGACCTCGAACTGGAGGTCTCTCAGACGCTCCTTCTGTGTCCAATCCAGGCTCCAGACAGTCCAGCCAAACCAGAATAGACCTGAATGGTGCCAAACCTAGTCGTCTTCGACCTCCCTCTAATGCCTCCAGAATTCCATAAGATGTCTTTATGTATAATATAACATTACCTCGAGTTGATGCTAAAGTAATCTTTTTAGAGCTCCTCCATTTAGCATCAACCGAGATCTTTTTTTTTGTCGGGTATGTAGATCCATCCAGTTTGAGTATTTACACGGTATTTTGATAATTTATTATATTTTTTAGTCCTATGCACAAGTCTTAAGTATTTTTTTCTGCATTATATATTAATTCTAAAAGCTTTTTTTGAGCTCATCCCACCCGAAAGTGATGATTCCATGGATATGTAAAGTGAAAAATAAAGACGATTAAGAATCATATGGAATTTAATCACTGTTAACGTCGGTCTAATGTTGAAACCACTGTTTTTTTTTGAAGTTTATTTACATTTATCGATGTAAAATACGAAAGAACAGATTCACAGAGGTCTAGAATGCTTGTTCGGACAGATAGATCATATTAGAATACTGTAATTTTTCCTTTTTTTGTGAAGAAAATAGGCAGTGTTTTGGACCAACGGCGACTTCAGGCTTGTCTTGGCTGGTCGTATACATGTAGAAGGAAGTGAGCGTTGATAATTATGCATGAGAATATGTTATTTACGTCTGGAATGAGATTATTTTAGGATTGGTTTGAAGTTGATTGTTTAGGGTTAAAAAAAAGTTTTGAAGTGATAGTATCACTTACAAAAGATGTCGATTGGTAGGTTAATGCTTGCTGGTTCTGCTCGATGCTTGGACAGTGAATTTCATGCCGGTCTGGGGATCCACATACTCTCCTCTCTCGACTCCATCGGCTCCTTTGATCGTATTCACGGGAACATTTCGTCCTCCAATCTCAACAACTTGTTGATGCGGTTGGCTGACGGAATGAGTGGAATGTCTGGATAGAGAGCTCTTTGGACGGGGATGGAAGACTCCGGTGTTCATGTCGAATCTTCCGCCCTTTCCTTCGATGGCTCCCCTGGAAGCTTCTTCCTTAATCAGTCCATTTCTCAAGGCCTCCTCGATCTGATAGGTTCTTCCCGTCTTTGTGTCCTTGACTGTGCCGGCTACTTCATCAACAATTCTTCTGTCGATGGCTTCCATCAAGTTGATCTGCTCTCCTTTTTGTTTGTCAACAACCTTGGTTTGATACGGAGAGAGGAATCCGTGAAGGATAAGTTCCTTTAGGGTCAATTCTTTTTCAGTTTCGGGGTGGAGGAAGGTTCCATTTTCGTACAATCCATTGGCCAGGAATCTGGTCAGATTGTAATCTCCATCAATCTCGGGGCGCGCATTGATGGCCTCTTTTTTGGCGGTTTCTTCTCTCTTCTGGACCTTGACTTTGGTGACAACGGCATCTCCAGCGTGATCAGGGACTCCTCCAGTCGGGTACACACGATGTTGTTGAGCAGCTTCGGCCAGAGAGACTCTTCTGTTGTTGGTCTTGTCCAAGTAGAACCCATCCTTGGCCGAGACAATTCCCCATTGTTCGGCCTCGACGAAGCTCATCTCACGGCCCGAGAGAGCATCACGAACTCTGAGCTCGTCTTTGGGAAGACGTCCCGAACGGACGGCGGCGTCCAAAGTCAACAGTTCTCCGGTGACAGCATCAGTCAAACGGCCAGTCTGACTGTCGAAGACCCAGGAGTGTTCGGACTCCTCCACATGGGGTTGTCCAACAGTTCGGAAGGACAAGGGCTGAGTTCCATCCTTTCCTCCAGTAATGGCACGATAAGTAGCCGATCCCGGCCCTCCTTCGGCCTTGGCCTCAGTTCGTCGCACCCGTCGCTTGGTCTCCACGTTCTCTTCCAACGATTTGTCGGGGAAGATCTGGGGAGCGAGCTCTTGTTGGGTGTGGGTGAGGGTCTCCTTGACCGTCTCTTCCAAAGTGGGACCACCCTGAGAGACCTGGTTCTTGGGCACGATCCATTCGTCATTCAGATGGACAAGGCCGCGGTTGAGAGCGTCATCCAGACTGATCTCTTCCTTTCCGTTGCGGAACCGCTGATTGCGGGTGTCCAAAAGTCCTTGCTTCATGGCTTCCTCAATGGTCAACTTGATGTGATCATCCTGGACCTTTGTCTCTTTGCTGGGCTTTCCGATTCTTCTCTTCTGCTCCTCGATCTTGCGGGCTCCGGTAATCAAAGCGGGATGAATATCCAAGAGTCCGGTCAACTTGATGGCGCCTCTCAATGACAAAAGACCGGCGTCATACAGCTCCCGAGGGCTGGATTCACGGCCGTGATGGAGCAGAACACCTCGTTTGGGGTCAATAAGTCCAGCTCCAACCGCTTGAACAAGATTCACCTCACGATGGCCGTCTTTAAGACCAATTGGTTGAGTCAAGGTGCGCTGAAGGTTGCGGTCGATGACTCCGAAGTCAGCGGCTCCAGCGAAGTTGATGCCGTCCAATTTCTCGGCTCTGGCATCCAAAAGTCCCTCGTTGACCGCCTCGTTGAAGGTCAGAGAGCGACCCTGTTTCTTGATTCCCTGGACATCGAAGATACTGTAACGATGACGTCCGACCAAGATGCCATCATGCTTAGCATGGCGGATGTCAACGTTGCGTCCATCGACGGAGAATTGTCCTTCTGGCAGCAAGAATCCTCTCTCGAGGGCTTCAACGACGCTGATGACTTCTCCGGTGCTCTTGTCACGGATGTGTCCGGCGTCAGGGTCCAAAACTCCATGAGCCAAAGCCTCAATCAAGGTGTAATGATGGCCAGTTCCGGGCTCGGTAACACGGCCGGATGCGTCGATGTGACCCTTCTCAACAGCCTCCGTTAAAGTCAGCGGCTTTCCAATGAATCCACGTTCGTATGCATCGCGGAGATTCAAAGGAGTGCCGGCTCTGAGGTCGTTGAAGGTTCCGTCATTCTGGTTGATGGCCTTCTCGTAGATGGCGTCGGCCAAAGTGAGCCGCTTATTGGCTTTGGTGTTGACGACTTCACGGACATTTTGGTTGAGGAGGGTATCTCCACCGCGGCGACAAGCATCACGGAACGAGATCTCTTCGTTGCTGTGTTTGTCGATGAACTTTCCTTGGACTGGGTCGATGAGACGCTCTCTGATGACGTCGGTCAACGATGGAGCCACCACCCTTGGCGAAGCGGATCCGAATTGGAGGTACCCGTTTTGGAGAGCCTCTCTCAAAGGCATTGGCTCCTTGGCATACTGACCCTTGAAGATGCCGGTACGAGAGTCAATCGCGTTTTTGCGAACAGCATTCTCCACACTGAGTGGAGGTACCTTCAAGACGCCCAATTTGATGAGACGACGTTGGGTCTCGGAATTGCAGACTGGATCGTAACTCCAGAGGATCTCGCCGGTTTGGAGATCCCGGAACTGACGTTTCTCGGGATCGAAGAGTCCGATTCTGATGGCCTCGAGCAGAGTGAGCTCCTGTTGAGTCTCTGGATGACGGATTCCATGTCGTCCATTCAAGATTTCGTTGATGTCACTCTTAATGTAGCCCAGTTCGGCCGCTCTCTCCAACGAGATTGTGGCTCCACTGACCAGATCGTGGAATTCTCCAGTGCCTGAAGACAGATTCAGAAGGCCTTCGCGGAGGGCCTCGACGAAGGTGAGGATGTCATCGGTCTTCTTGTTGAGGTTACCCTCCATTTCGTAGAACTGGGTCTTGGTGTGGATGTCCTCATCGAATCTCTGCATCTCATCTTCGTGCTCTTGAAGTGGAACTTGTTCGGGAAGATCGTTGAGGTTGTCGAAAGTATCCAAGTTCTCGTCGGCAACGACTTCTTGTTGAGGAATTGGCCTCTGGATGTTGAGAGGAGTCTCCTAAAATAATTTGATTACTTTGGTCAGACTGGTTGTTAGATCACAGCAATCATTAGATCATCATGCGCAATATGATGTAATATCACCCGTACATGATGCCGTTCAGTGACAGTTCTCTTGGTATTTCCGTCCTCATTGATATCCCATTTGGGTCCGGTTGGGGTCGGCGCTCGAGGCGTTGGAGGCCCATTATATTGTCCTTCATCGCTGGCCTAAAACTCTCAATTCAACGAAAATATCACACAAAATGAGAGAATAGTGGTAGTTCTCAACATCGCTGGTTGTATTATACTATTTTAGACATTAATATTAACCTGTAAGAGGCTACCAAAAAGACTATTATCACAGCACTTCACACCTTGTAAATCGCACAGCACACCTACCTTGACCTCACGTACAACGTATTTGATCTGTTCTTGAGGCTTCTTGACTCTCTTCACCTTCCTCTCGTAGTGCTCCTTGGTCTCCCATTCAGTCTTCTCATGGAAGGGCTGTCTGGTCTTAAAGTAGCGTTCTCTGGCCGCTTCTCTCAACTCGGCTCTTTTGGCCTCACGTTGTTGACGTTCATTGTAATGATAGGCGCTGTATGCGGTGTCATGTTGCCGACTGCTCAGTCTGGATGGTGGAGGAGACGAGACAAAGTATCCACCGCCTCCAGCTTGGTACACTCCTCGTTCTGAGCGAGGGGAATGGGCCGGAGGGGGAGAGCGGGCATGGCTGGCACTGGAATGCCAAGCCCTCTCATTCTCGGTGTAACCCCGTTCCTGGGCCGCGTTCTGAGCACTGTATGCACGTTCTTGATGGTATCTGTCATTGCTGGCAGTGCGTCGAAGGCCTTGGGAGCGAGCAGCTTCATATCCCGCACGTTCGCCCGCAAACCCAGCACGATCTCCGCTGAAGGAGCGCTCCACATGCACTCCGCGTTCGCCGGCTGCTCCGGCGGTGCCCGAGAACGAACGTTCGGCCTGATACGAACGTTCGCCCTCGATCTCTTGCCGGTATCCCTCGCGGCCGTAGGGGCCGGGAGAGCGGCCGTTCCTCACCGAAGAGTACTCGATTTGTTCGGAGCGATTTATTGGAGGCGGAGCATTGTAGCCGGGCAACACAAAGTTGTCGTCGCGTTTGCGTTCATGTTTGCGAGAGTAGGATTTGGAGACCTTGAACATGGCGGGTCTCGGCTGAAAAAAAATGCACTCAAAAGTGTGAATAAATGCTGAATGGTGGTCGTGGACGACATCCACGGCCTTACCATCAAACAATCTCGTCTCTCGTAAACAATGAGTAAACCGAAAAAACGCGAAAAAAGTCACTTGATGAACGCGGAATCTTTGTTAACACTACTATTAAAACAATCTTTTAATTGATGGAATCTGTTTGTTTGTTGTAAAGCGCCAAACCGGAATAAATACTCTCAGGCCACACCCATTACGGTCGATGAAAGTGATAGTGAAAAAATTGGCGATCATTAACAGACGAAAAGGGAGAGAGAAAAAAGTAAAATACTCGAAAATTCGGAAGAAAAAGGGCAAGGAAAAGTAAAAATCAAACAGTAAATGAGCTCGAAATTCTAGTATAGATTACAACTTCATCTAGAAGCAAGTTTGCAAAGTAATTTTTTAATTATTTTAAAAAACCATCTATAGATTACTGTAAGTTTTGATTTTTGGTCATCATGTATGATATAAGTCTGAAAGTGATAAATGGTCTCAGAACATGACAAATTTATTTTCTGTAATTAACCAGGCTGCAAAAAATATTTCTAAACGGTTATACTAAGACTACAGTCGTGAAATTGCTGTAAGTAATCGAAGAAAACAACAGTGCAAGGTAATAAATGGAAGGATGTGATTGGTGTCGTAGTTCAATCACGCCCGCGGAAGTTTATTTATTCAA
Organism: Bursaphelenchus xylophilus; assembly: GCA_904066235.2. Lineage (NCBI taxonomy): Eukaryota > Metazoa > Nematoda > Chromadorea > Rhabditida > Aphelenchoididae > Bursaphelenchus > Bursaphelenchus xylophilus. Next base: position 4,576,575 of record CAJFCV020000004.1, read on the forward strand.
ATTAGATTACTCCAAAGAGACGAGCAATCATACAGAGAGAGAAGTTAGGGTTTCTTTATGTTATACTCGAGGTCATGGATAATATCAGATGTTTTGGTGTTTTGAAAGGGAAAAATGTTAGACCAAAAGTAGATGAATAACTACAGTAGGGGTCATGCAGTATTACAAATTGAAACTTTTTATTAGTAAGGAATCTGGGATATTATACATGACATTAAAAGCATATATTATAAATGTGATCTAGTTTAATATTGAGGCCATAGATAGGTCCAAGAAGAAAGCAAATACTCAATAAAAACTAAAAAATACTGTGAGAAGGTCGGCACGGTCAAGTAAGTGGGTTGTTATATTATACATGACGTCATGTATAATAGCTTATAACTTAATTTAAGAGCCTTGAAATGAATTAAAGAAGACGGTAAAAGTTCCTAAGGATCGCTTGTAGTCACCTCCCCACCAATTGCCCATCTTCTCGAATGAACTCGCCCTCCAGGCAAGAGAAATTAAAATGATTTACAACCGAATTGCACTTTTATTAAAGGTATTCAAATAGCGCGCGAACAATGGGAATAACGGAATTAAAAAACGAAAATGGAATCGCGAGCTGATCGAAGCGAAAAAAACGCCCGCGGGCGGAGCGACAACTGATAACAGCCGCGCAATGCCCTCAGGCATTCGGAAGTTTGGGGCCTCAAATGGAAGCGAATTAGGGAATACGGTGACATTAAATGACATTAAACAACCCCAAAAAACGAGGGTCTTAAACCGAAAAGTAGTGGGTTTGAACCGAAAAAAGTAAAAGTTTTGACTAATTAAAGAGAACAAAGATAATTGAAATGATTGGGAGTGGGTACATCCACACGACAACTCCAAGTTCGTCGAGAAAACTAAAAATTGGAGAGGAAATTGGAAGGATTGTTGCGTAATCGAAGGAATTTAGTAGGAATCTCGGCAATTAATGGTTAATTACTGATTACAATGGCTAAAAATTGTTGCAAACTGAACTCTAAACGGTGTCACAGAATCCGAGGGACCTTTAGAAAGCCTTTCCTTCAGAAAGGTTGCACTACTCGGGTTGAACAGTAAATTTACCAGATGTAGTATGTTTATAAAATTTTTAGAACCCAAATTGCAGCCAGCAAGAGAGTAAATACAATTGCTAGGGATCTATAATTTTGTTATGCTAACTGACAATGAGAGCATACGGTCGACAATTAGTATAAGTCGTCGGGAAAATAATGAACACTCTGTCGCATCGAGAATCGCATCGCTATTGAGAAAATGAAGTGTGTCGCAGAAAAATCAAATCGCTGTTCACTTCAGCAACGCGATTGACGAGCGACATTGTACTCAACTTTCGCGCGGATTCGTCGCGCCTTAGAATTGCCTAGATTCGCTTTGCGACGGCTAGCCCCGGTTTAATCGCAAGTCTAGAGTGGGGGACCTGATCCAGTGGCAAAAAACGTACCATTTTGCATCCGGGAAGTATCAAAAATGTGGCAAAATGCTTCCCTCTCCAAGTGAAAAAACTCAGTTTTGAAGGGCGTGCCCATTTTCCACACAAAAAGAGCGGGCGCGCTTTTGAAATCTGAGTTTTTATTGACTTGGAGAGGGAGGTATTTTGCCACATTTTTTGATGCTTCCCATATCCAAAATGGTACGTTTTTTGCCGCTGTATCAGGTCCCCACTGGACATGGGTAAATTCCCATGTTAATTTCTTAGCTCGTACAGGCTCCAGGCAGCCGAGGGTTGTTCTGTCAGATTGTTATACCTGCCCAATACCAGCACCATATAGTGTTGATACGAGGTAGGTTTTCTCTGTCTATCAGCGCAAAAAATTTAAAAAAAAAAAACTTTCCGACCAGCCTAATATACTTCCAGCATCCCCTTACACCCCCAGCCCTTCAGCAAGGCCCACATTCCAGCACTTGCTTTTCTGATGTAATCATCTATTTTGTTTATTTCAATGCGCGCAAATTACACTACTCTGATTGGAAATGGGTTGGTTAGAACATTGTGGAAGAGCAAACGGTTCGGAGGGTCTAATTATTCGGAAACCGGAAAGAATTTTGGCAAAGGAACATTAATTAAAGTTATATCGGGAGTGTTGTAATTGGTAGACTGAGTGGCGAGTTAACTTTTCGTAGGTTGCAACACATTCTAGCAAGAATATGGCAAGGCGAGACTTTAAAAAAATCTGATTACACTATCAAAAAATTGGCAGGCAACAATTATTACTTTCTTCCAAAAATTAATGCCCCCAGGACATTTATACCCTTTATATACCCAAGTTGTGCAACTTTTGGTATAACAAACAAGAAAATGCAAGTAAATAATAGAAGGAAAGGGTTAAAAAATAAATTATTACCCTGAATATACAAGAAAAGAGAACTACCTTACTTCTACTACTACTTGTTCACGTTTCGGGCTATAAACTCTGCAAAGAAACGAAGGAATTAAATTAAACTTGAGGCTTTAGTCATCATGGACATTATGAGATTAAAATCTGACACGATTAAGATGATTTTTGTTTATAAATACTGTTTAGGATACAGTAAGAGTGCATAAAAAAAATAATAAATGTTGGTTTAGCGATCAGGTTTCTTCCATAATTGTGGTTTATATATCGGAAATTGTTTTTTCATTACTTTTTTATTGTTTGACGCGAAAATTTATGGATCGAGTTTGAAAAAGGGCGTGAAATGGACGTCTATGTAATTCCTGAGGATCTTTGGGCGTGTTATACCTAATATCTGGACATTACTGCTTTTCTCCGCACTTTCGTTATATTACACTAGACAAAGTTGATGTGAAAAATAGGGACTTTGGGCAAGTTTGAGAGGTGTTCTGACTCCTAACGTATTGGCTTTGCATTCTGTGCGGTTTTAGCTGTTTTACTTGCAGTTTTAAGGTCACTTTATTAATCTTTTTGGTCTAAACCACCAATTTTAGACTCCTCAGCTCGGATCGCAAAACATTTTTTTGTCGAAAAAGTGAAAATTGAAGAAAAAAATGGAGGCGCGAAGAAACGTGACTAGATTTATTTATTTGAGCAGCTAATTAGCTTGTTATTCTTCATCAAAAAATGGAGGGGACATCTAAATTATTAAAATAATGAAAAAATTTCAAGTTTAATCTAAAAATTACAGTAATCCGATAAAACTAGAGATAAAAAAGTAAACCGCTAAAATTTAAATTTAAGTCAGAGTTAATTTTACTTTTTGTTTACGAAATTTACACAAATTTTTTATACTTTTTCCGACAAATTATAGTAATTTACACTGCTAATTAACACTCTCCCCACTTTACAGTACTTTCCACTCGCACTGAACCTTATTCCCCTCTTTTCGGAACAAATCCCCGGGAGAAACCAGTTCCTGCCCTCAGGGTTTCCTCTCTTTTTTGACCTTAAAGTGGAGGAATGCGACATTCGCTTGCGGTCTCCAAAAACCTGTCCAATTAAAAAACAAATGATTTGAATTTCACTGGAATTAAATGTATCGTTAACCATCAACCAAACAGTCGCAAATACGGCGCAATTATCTCCAAAAAACGTTGTTTGATTGCAAAGGGGAATTTGTTTTGTAAGAGGAAAAAGATAGTAATTGATAGGAAAAATAGGGAAGTTTGAAAGTAGTAGAGTTTAAAAAACGATAAATGCGGACAGAAAATTGCTTGAATTTGCCGAAAATCCCCATTTCTCACACCAACTTTGTCTAGTGTAATATAACGAAAGTGCGGAGAAAAGCAGTAATGTTTAGATATTAGGTATAACAAGGCCAAAGATCCTCAGGAATTACATAGACGTCCATTTCACGCCCTTTTTCAAACTCGATCCATAAATTTTCGCGTCAAACAATAAAAAAGTAATGAAAAAACAATTTCCGATATATAAACCACAATTATGGAAGAAACCTGATCGCTAAACCAACATTTATTATTTTTTTATGCACTCTTACTGTATCCTAAACAGTATTTATAAACAAAAATCATCTTAATCGTGTCAGATTTTAATCTCATAATGTCCATGATGACTAAAGCCTCAAGTAGAATATAATCTAACTTTGTCGCAACTTATAGCCAAAATTTGAACAACTGGTGGTAAAAGTATGCAATTTAGTTGCCTTCTCTTTGAGAGTAATAATTTCTTTTTTTAACCTCGTCTTTCCTTTATTTACCTGTTTTTTGTTTGTTAAATTATATAATACAGAAGTTGCAACTTGTTTGTACAAAGGGTTTCTAATATGTCTTAACGTTGCTAATCTCATTAGGTTTGTAGGCCCATAACTATGTTTGCTCATCACTAATTTTAGCAACATAATCGTAATTTTTTTAATCTGCGTATTTTTTTGATTTTCGAAATTAGGTTCGTCGTTGCCATAAATTTTCTAATAGTGTTTCGTATTCCCATTATTCCTTGAAGCTTTAACCTACAACAACTTAATTCGCCATTCATTCTTCCAATTACAGCACTCCCTATATAACTTTACCCTCTAAATTAACGTTCATTTGCCAAAATTCTTTCCGGTTTCCGAATAATTAGACTCTTCGAACCGTTTTCTCTTCTATAATTTTATAATCAATTAACCCATTAGTTTCCAATCAGAGTAGTGTAAATGAAATTATTTGCAATAATTTATGTCATCAAATATTTTACATTTACATCTCAACTCTAATAATAGATTCCGGTGGCAAAGATCTTTGTGCTGTGAAAATGACCGGTTCGAGAGTCCATTCGCATCTCTCGCTCGTAATTTTCCCATTCGGTTTTGGTGTGGTTACAGCCATCATATGTTGAACCAGAGGGTTCCAATCCGAATAAGGGATCTTGTGGATGATATTCAAATTATATTTGAATCTGGTTGCCTGCCTTTTTAACTTGGGAATCTCTTTTAGCCATCCCTTCAGGGAATCTTTTCGGAAAGGGTCTACTGTAATTGTTACGGTAGTCAGATTGGGCATTCTTTTGGGCAAATTTTCGATTAAACTCTCGAATTGACCGGCAAGGAGGAAGAATGAACCGTCGATCAGATTTAGAGTTTTTATCGATGGATTGGGCGGGTAGTCTTGAAGGACTGTGAATTTAAAACGAAGATTGTCCAGGGTAACGGTAGATACGGCAATATGAAATAGGGATTCGAGATCTGAAAAACGGTGACAAGAGATTGAATTTTGAATTAAAAAAACACAACTTACAAGGAAGTGAACACGAAATTGACACCTCCAAAGACTCAAATTCACACTCTTCTAGATACTGTAACATTGGATGTGGAACTTTTGCCCAATTAAGATTACTTTTTATCCGATCAATGAATTCCATAAATGGCATCAGATCAGTTCTTGGAGTGTCCACACTTACGGACAGTCCCAATTCTCCAGTAAAGTTGTCTAAATAGTACAGTAATCATTTAGAATTTCCGAAAGATCCCGCACTTTACCTTGAAAATATTTTGCCAGATCATGAAGCAGACGTATTTTTGATCTCATAAAGTAATCGTTGACAGTCCGATGGATCCGAAATGCATAAATACTCCAAGAAATTACAATCTCAATCGAATTACGGAAGGCGATTATCGAAAATTCCAGGGGTTTTATCCTCAACTCAATAAATTTCAATTTCCCTTGACCAAATTTCTTCCCTTCCAAATAGCCGCACACCTAAAAAGATCGAGTAGAAACCAGAGATTGCCACGGCTCCGGAGCCCGAAATTTTGGGGTCGGCTCCGGCTCCCGAGCCCAAAGTCGGAGCCAGGCTTCCCAGCGGTCAGAAAATTAAAAATTTCGTGATCTTGTTAAACCAAATTGCTTGAAAAACACTGCGGAGGATGTGACTTGACTGCAGAAACGTTGGATGTATGATTTCTGGCACTAATAACTTTTATTTTTGGAAAAATATTTTTTAAAAACATTTTGCATGGGATTCGGAGCCGGAGGCCTTTTTAAATTTTGCACGGAGCCAAGAGCCGGAGCCGGAGCTGCAAATGTGGCCTCGGCTCCGGCTCTGGGAGCTAAGAGCCGGAGCCGACATTTTGACCGTGGCAATCTCTGGTAGAAACAGTCCATGAAGCTCAAATTTTATTTTGTCTTACATATCCGATGGTATCTCTGATCCTTTCCCCGCCCTTTCCATGCCAAGGACGGCGGACAAATTCGACAGAAGCATTAACCGCCTGAGGGTAATCCTTGATAAATTCCAGCAAAGAGTGAGGAGAAATTATGTTTTGCTTCTCCTTCGATCTTCCAGGCAATGTAAACATACCGAAAATTCAAAATTTCAAAAAAGAATTTTGGGTCTTGAAACGAAAACAATACATATTGAGAAAACACTTTCAAGCGCTTCGAAACTCTTTGAAAACCACTTTGAAATTAAATATATTTTTACAATATAAAACCTAAAGAAAACAATGGAAACATTTGCGGAGTTATCAAAAACATTTATGATAAAAGGTGGGCCAAAAAAGGAACTCCTAATCAGTTGTTTGTTTAGCTGTTCACAAAAACTACATGTTATGCATTTATGACTTCCCTAAACATTTTTTTCAGTTGATATTTTTACATTTGCCATGCCAAAAAAACCAACCTGACCGTCTTTCATTTCTCCCCACCTTTTTAGCAATTATTTATTACCAAACGGATTTATTGTGGAGAAAAAACAAAAAGCACCATGCCCACATTCTAACCTAACCCATTATTACAATATTAAGACAGGATTTTGAGATTGCGTAAAAATATTTGGAGATTCTGATCAATACAAATTCACATTTAGACCACGACGTTTGGCGGATCTGAGGGTGGGGGTAAAGTTGAGAGGAGGGGTTTCGGAGACGGGGCCAAGAATCGACTGGTCGGCGTTTCTGGGCGTTTGGAATCGGGGCGTTCTCGAAGTGGCCATGTATAACATCCGGGAGTTCAAGTAGTCGCTCCAGTACTCCTGTAATCACACAAACATAAAAGTCTTTAAAATCAAAAATTTTTGATACAATCATGAAGGAAAATCGAGTAAAAAATCACCGAAAATCAGCCTTAAACTTTATCCCTACTCCCTCAAAATTTTTTCACAAGGTACCTTCCACAATTTCACACCACCTCCAATTCAAACACTCCCCCAAACCAACAGTCTCTTACATTATTCAACGTGAGCAGCCTCTCCATCGTCTTGGCCTCATTATGATTGCTTCCCCTCTCCAAACTATTCAACGAATCCTTTCTTCCACCTCTCAGAACAGCTCCTCCCATCCTCTCAGCCAAGATTTCAATGGTCATTTTGTTGGCATACCCAAATCGTTCCACTTTTTGGAGATGGGAACACAAGAAAGCCAAGGTATCTTTGTGCGGGTCTGGAAGATCGGTGATCGCTTTCTTCAAGGAATCATCCGACTCTTGGCGAGAAGCTTGGATAAACTCATTGTAGGAAGAGTTGGGGATCAATGGCTCCTACAAACAGCCAACAATTATATTATACTTGACATCAAACTATAATGACCATAAAAAAGCATCCAATACACCTCCTTACTTTCAAATTCATCAAGAATTTCTTGACAGCAGAGGTCAAGACTTCTGTGTGTTCATTCTGCAACTGTGGGATGATATTCGAACTCATTGTGAACAAAAGTTTGGCGACCAAATCTCTGTTCCCGGGGACTCGATAAAGGCCCTCAGATTCCATTCTGTTGGCTTCAATTTCATAAATCAGACGGATCAAGGTGGCTGGGACAAGAGGGGGGCTGCTGGGACAGAGATCCGCCAATCTAGGGATCTTTTTCTTCTGCGGGGTACCCTTTTTATTCTTGTCCGCAAATGGAAGACATGGTCGTGGTGCCCTGGAGAGGCAGTTGCTATGGATGTAGAGGTTGCATTCTGAAAATATCATTTGTGATTGGTCAATTAAACAAAATACTTTTTTTTAATGAATTAAAATTAGGCATCAAGTGTCTTATAATCCTACCCTTGCATTTTAAAACATTTTGCATGGTCACAGTTCGATTGCAGACAACACAACTCTTCATCAGTGCCATCTTGCCACTTTCGAAGTAGTGATCACATTCCAAGATCGGCCTTCCCTTCGTCCAAGATGATCCCATGGCTGTCAATGGAGTCCGTCTAAAATAATATTCCTAAACGTCATGTAAAACTGAAATGAAACTTTAAACAATGACATACAAGTCGTTGCTGCTTGTGCCGAGTCTATATGACTTATTGCTCAACGGTGTCTGACTGAACATATCCATTGCCTTGGACTCGGACATGGACCTCCGATTGGATCGATGGACTTCCACACTGGCTCTGGTCGCAGATCGACCTCGAGGGTCGACAGTAATTGTGGTGACAGTAGTAATCTCGTCCTCATTGGCTTCATCTCTGAATTTCTTCGGGGGCGTCGAGAGATGGCCTTCATCTTCATCCACCTCCTGGATATTCTCATGAAGATGCCGGCTTCTCTTAGTCACATGACTCTTCGTTCTTTGTGCATCGGTATCGACACTCTTGGAGCGACGTTGATAAGTCCGGTTGTAGCGAAGATGGACTTCATCAATGTTCTCCTCATCATCCAAAGATTTATCAAAGTCCACGTCTAAATTATAGTCGTTGGATCGAGTGGCACGAGATTTATTCAAATTGTCGTGCTTCTTCTCATCAAATTTACTCAAATTCATCAATCGACCAAATGCCGCAGTGTCCTTGAGTTCCTTCTAAAAAATATAATTATAGGTACACCTCAATTCTAATAAAAATCTTGGTCTTGTCTTCTCTGAAATCGCTTACTTCCATCAAAGTTCTGATACTTCTGATTCTTTGTTGGTAATCATTGATCTCTTTCTTCAGATCATCCCTTTGACTGATCAAAGCTCCGACTTTGGCATTAGAATCATGATAACGCTCTTTGAGAAGCTCGTATTCGGCTCTCAACTCCCTAAAAAATAAAAAATCAACATTAAACAACTCACTCTTTCTCCTGTTCAAGCCGATGGGCCTTTTCTTCAGCCAGGACGCAGTGTTCTGAGGAATGCTTCCACTTTCTCCTCAACTGATCGCATAATTCAACGAGATCCAGACATTCTGAAGGATAATATAAATTAGACTAATTTCTTTGATCTAATGCTAGAAACACAGTTACAAATAACTCAGAAGGCCAGTTTACCTTGTTCGCGACCCCGCAGTTGTGTGAAACATTGAAGAACAAAGTCGCTGTAATTGCAGGCGACATCGGCACTATCAGCCGTCAAAAGATTCGAATTTTTCTTATCCATAACTCACAACATTCGCTCGGTGAAGAAGTAAACACCGAGTAAGGAAGATCAAAATTTGATCGCTCTTTGTTACAGATCGAACTGCGCGAGAATTTGCGCATTTCGAACAAGAATATTGGCGGCCCAGCGTTTTCGTGGTGGAACCAAATGTAAGCAGCGCGATTCTTCTTTTTTGATAAACCAGCGCATGCAAACAAGAATAGGGTTGACGATTGAAAAAGTTTATTTCTCTTTGCACCTTTTAAATACCTATTCTAGGTAAAATTACATGGATAACATAAATTAGCAGTACCAGTGAGAACTTTTTTGTTGCGAGACACGTCTAGTTGAACCTCTTTGGTTGGAACAGCTCAAATTCATGAGATTTGCGAGTAGTCTTGCGATTGGACTGTGGTTCATGACAAGGCAGCGGTTTCTCGTGTTTGGCGCGGATCCGGTCGCTCGGCTGTGCACGGTGCAGCTAAAACAATGTATTGAAGGTAATCGACCCACCTCTCTGATCTCCGCTTTTGTCATCTTCATCTTTTTCTCATCCCACTCCATCATCGGGCCATCGTTTTCCTCGCCATTTTCACCCATACTGGCCGATCTTTCCTTCCTGGTTATTCTTCTTCTTCCAGAAACTTTCTCCGCTGGTGGATGACCGGCTTTCAAGGTCGACTCTTCATGGAGTTGATCACTCATCTTCGCTTTTACTCTGCAACTGTAATGCAGAACTTAAACACCCATTTATAGTTCAAAAACACGACTAATCTCGACTAAAATAATGCCCAAAATTCCTACAACACCATGTACAATATCGCTGTATAAATCCGGCCATTCTTCTTTTTCAAAGGGCTTTTTGTGGGAAGAGAAAGAAAAAACATGTTTATATCTGGTCTCTTCGTTTCAAAATACCTAAAAAACAATGTTGTTTATCGGATGGTAAGGATAAACAAAAACAGATTTGTGAACAGAGAGAATGAAATTAAAATGTAGAACAATGTCCTTTATTTTCATGCAAACTGAAGCAATCCGTTGTCTCCTCTCTAAACGTTTTGGAATTCGTCATCACATTACCTTATACTGGAAATCTGCCCGAGCTTGGCCCAAGTGTAATATAAAATTAATCAAGGAAATAAAGGTTCCATTTATTTTCATACAAGCAAATGACCAAATCTTGCATTTAAAAAAAATACAGTTTTTATGTGGGTTTTGATGACTTCTTGACCGGCTCCGGTTGGTTGGTACAAGTAATGAGAACTTCCATTTTATCCGAATCACAATAAGCGTCATCGAATAGGACGGCGGCTTGTTGAACTCCCGTATCAGGCCCAAACTCAATCTCCAGACGATCCTCGTACTCAACGGCCATCTTCTGGAATCACAATTACGGGCTACAGTAATCCGGACGAGCATTAAAAAAATGAAAACAAATAAATTCATTGTAGGAAACGAAAGTCGTATAAAAGAAACTTACAAGTCTCTGAATAGCCACATATGTTGATTTGCCAATTTCGACGAATCCACTGAGCGGGGTTACAGTAAAATTTTTAGAATTCGGAGGGATGATTCGGAAACAAAGTCGAAATTTGCTGGTGTTGACAATGAATAAGGTCAGCCAAGCCTGATCTTTGTAAAACTGAAAATATTATATCCTTACTATATCTACAACTCTATCAAAAATTGTCGAACTTATTCTACTCTTAAACATTTATATAATTTTAGGTCTTACCATCGGCTTCTGCGGCTTCACTAAAATCGAATAATCGAGTCCGCCGCCCATGGTTTTGGTGGCTTCATAGTTTCTTGCTGGGACTTTTTCAGCCTTGGCTGGGGATTTAGGCTTCTGCAAGTCCGTGTAGGCAGTCGTTGTTGTCTTTTCGGGCTCAACGGTAGCCTCACTGACCATTGGTTTAGCGGCAGGTTTGAGAGTGGGCAAAGCTGGTCTTACAGTCGGCGTGGCCGCTGCCACTGGCTCGGCAGTCACTGGAGCAGCAGCCAGAGGTTCGGCAGGCTCATTGACGACTGATGGGGGAGGTTCGGCGGGTCTGGCCGTTTGAGCGGGACTTGCTTTTGCCGGGATACGCTTGATTGGAGTGGTCGCAGCGGCAGTTTTGGGAGTTGGAGAGGGCATTGAAGAGGTGGTCTTGGGGTTTGGAGAAGGTTTAGCTGCATTCTTCGGAGATGGAAGGGTTTGAGTTACTGTTTTGCGGTTATTGGCGTTCTTGGTGGCCTTGGGAGTACCGGCAGGGGTCGAAGCTTTGGGCTTGGACTGTTTGGTGGGACCAGTGGACTAAAAATTTAGTTGTGAAAGACTACTGAGTCTTCTGAAACGAAAATCAGATTCAATGACATTCTTGGTCCATGACAAAAGTTATTGTCCTAATTTTAGACCCCCTTAATAATGCACCCTAAAAATAAAACACGCGTACCATGAGGTTATACGAAATATCCAAAATTTTCCGCATCCAGAAAGATCATAGATCATTTCTTGCAAATTTCCCTCCTGAATCTTCAACCAGCGCCGAGATAAGTAATAAACGATTCCGAGAAGTTAAGGTGATTTTAAATTTTAGACAAAGTGGATCACGTAAAAACTGATGAGTAGTTCTATTTTGTCCTACCTGAGTTCGGGTGGTAACTATCTTCGTCTCCTTCTCGCCTTGCGTGTGAACCCTGGACGCCACGATTACTTTTCGCTTCTTTTCAGGCATTTTTTGGAAGTCGACCAGTCGATTCGTCTGTTCAAAGTAAGACTGATTCCAAAATGAGACGAAAAATAAATTTTCTTCTTGAAATTTGGACAGATTCATCGTCACACCTTTTAGTCGATTCTGCCTACGTTGTTATCCAGGGTAAGAAGTTTTATACGAATTTATATTACACCTGCCATGTTCTTAGAAAAAGATTCAATTTTTGTGCAAGTAATATAACGTATGTTTAACCAGTATTTAATTCACATCAGTTCGGAATTATTTGCAGTGACTTCATGACAATCGAATACGGTCCGGGTACTGGTGTGAAACAGTCAACCGTTCTCTTCGATGATCAAGTTGTGGCCGACTGAATATCCGGATTTTCTCCATCAGCCCTGCTGGCAGATATGTGGAAACAAAAAAGTAAAAGATTACTGTATTTCGTAGAAGAATAAGCACATTTTTTGATCGTTACTGTAGAATGTATAGGTTCTTTTCTATTTTAACATCGGAGACATTCCTACGATGTAAACCTTCACTTTTTCGTGTCAAAAAGACCTAACAAACTTTTCCACAAATGTCCCACAAACCTCCCTTTCGCTAAACTAGTCGAATTCTAAATTTCCCGACGACCAAATGTTTTCGTTTCAGGGCTTTGAAATTGTTGGCATTCTGCTTCAAATAAAAAATTATCGAATTTTAGCGAAATTGATGTCTAGGTTTGCCTCAAACCGGAAGATCTGTACGTATGAGGATTTTACGGTGTTCGAGGAGGACTTCCGGTCAATATATGCGGGTTGGTTGACCGACACAGCAGTAAATTTTGGAGCCACGTACCTAAAAGACGAGATTTTAGGGCCGAAAAAAGAAGAAGTAAGTCATTTGTTCTTGTAATTTTGCATGTTTAGGTATGTCTGGTTTACGCTTTTTTGTGTGAACTGATCAAGCATGCTGGACGTCGGAATTCCGAGACTCAGAAGCTTCTAGAATCAGTCGAGGCGGATAAAAATAAATGGACAGCCTTCATTCTCAATGATAACATCGATCCAACAGTCGTGTCTGGAGGTTGTCATTGGACTCTATTAGTTCATGATCCTATCCAAAATGTCCTATGGCAATTAGATCCGATGTCAGACACCCGGCCTCCTCATTGTTGGCAATTTTATCAGAAGATCAAGGGCTTTTTCGGCAATGAGTATCGGGTTTTAGACTGCCCAAAAATGACGGTAAATGGAAGTTGCGGGATCTACATATTGGAATATCTTCATATTATCTTTCAAGCAAGTTTTTTCTCAATTTTAGCCGCTTTTGACTGCATTGAAAACCTTATATTATGTATAATATAAGTTTTATGCTTTAGTGTCTCAAAGAAGGTCTAACGGATGTCAAGCAGATGGATTTCAGTAGGATCAACGATAAATTTGCAGCGGAGCGAAGGGTATACTACTGTAAAGTTCTAAATTCACTGGCCGAGGAACAGCAACGACCTCAAATCAGTTTTGTTTAGTTCTTTCGATGTACTAATATTGTGTAAATAAAATAATAAGAGCAACATGACCCTTGTATTGTTTTTTGTGTTGTTCTCGTTTTGATTGCGAAGTTATATTGAGCAGAAATGAAGCCGGATATTATGTTAGACACCTGATGTTCAGATGATAACTCCATTCTTCAAGCTAGAACAGACAGAGGAGCATGTTGTTGTGACCATAAAAGCCCCTAATGCCAATATTCGGGATGCGGAGATTGATTTTTGCGAAAAGACATTCATTTTCTCAGCCGCCCCTTATTTCCTCAGGTTGTACTTGCCTGGATTTGTTGGTATTCCCGAAAATTCGTCGAGCGACTATGAAGCTGATAGTGGTAAGCTCTTTTTAGTTGTTTTTTCTTATTTTTTAGGACAATAGACGCGAAGCTTTAATATATTACTTTAGGTACCTTTGTAATCAAAGTGCCAAAACAGAACAAAGGTGAAGAATTCAAGGATCTGGAAATGCTCAGTGAACTTCTGAAGCCTCAAAGACCCTCTGGACAAAGTAATGTGGAAGAATTGGAAGAGGAAATTGGTTAGTTGTTATCTTATACTATACTTGATTATATCAAAACTTGATGAATAATATTACAGAGGGAGTCTTGGCTGATCAGAAGCTTCAGAAAGAAGAGGAATCGCCGAACCTCGAAGAAATAAAGAAGTTTGGCTATGGATTTGGATGGTATAAAATGGGAATCATGAAGAAATTTGGGGAAGAACTTGAAGATTTATTTGCCATCAGAAATCCAGATGAAGTTGAGATCACAAAACGCTATGATATCATGGTTAAGAACGACGAGAAATCCTTTGATTCCGAGCATTATCTTGCGGATTTATTCGATGTTCCAGATGAGTTGACCCAGATTATAAAGGTGAGTAGTTCAATAACAAATAATGTTATAATAAGTTTATTGAAGGGATTAGGAGGAAATCTATGATGTATATGACATCAAATTGGCCTTATAAGCATCTATGAAAAATTTTTTTAGTCATCTTTGCCATCAAATATATTCACCTTCAACGACGACGACCGATTGATACTAAAGGACTTAAAGGTCATCAAACTGAAAAGATTCACTGCAGAGGAGAACAAACAGATCATGTATTCTCTATTGGATATATTGTTTTCGTATCTGCTGGATCTCAGGATAAATGATTGGGAGCCAAACGTCCAATCCGATGTTATGGTAGCTAAAATATCCCCGTCAATATCAAATTTTGTGAGATTTTCAACTTTAAAAGACTCCATAACCTCAGCAATACGTAGGACCTTGTGTTATTGTCTGTACAGAAACTTTGATTTGTGCAAAAAAGAACTGGAAGATCTGGATGTTATACTAGAGAAAGGTAAGTTATTTTTTGGAGTTTTGGCGATCCATTGTAGTGTTTGAGTAGTACGGTTTGTTCCAGGACGATCCTGCCTCCTCCATTGTCTACTTGCCCTAAGGAAACGGTTCTACAATTCATCTCATGACTTCATTTATCTGTTTAATCAACTTTTTATTGACGATTATTGCATATGGATCCAAATTGTTGATGAAAAGGTGTTGGAACAAGTTCGGGAAGAGCTCAAGGAGATTAGAAAGAGTCTTCAGAAGTCAGACATCTCTGAATTGGACCTTGATTACATCGAAACGGAAGCCAAAATGATCATGATGAAGGTCGAGAACGGGGAATATGATTCAGATGATAATTAAAGCTTGTTGAATTTGATTTTTTTACTGTTTTTACTTTTACATTGTTGTTGAGTTTGATTCCACTGTAAACCCTAAAAAAAGCTTGATTTAAATTGATGATTATGGTTAATGTACCAATATCCTGCTAGTATAAAGATGATTCCTTTATTGCTAATGCCTCTAAATTGTAGATGGGCCATGTACACAAACAGTACATGCGGTTACTCGCTAAATGGCCGGTGGATAAGAACAAAAGTCGTGCCAGGAATCTGAAGTTATTCTTGGAAAGCGAAGTAAATCGATTACACAACCCCAGAATCACCGAGAACCCTGAACAATTGGAAGATCCTTTGAGCGGAAAGAATGTGAAGCATGAAGCTAACATGAGAGGTAGGAAATTTTGATTACGGTTGAAAAAAATACGCTGTATTTCGACAATTTATATTGTACTAGGTAAAGGTGAAAATTATGGCAAAAAGTTACGGATACTGCAATATTAGGAAACTTTAAAATTAAAGAAAGTGTTTCAGCCCTCCAAGAGATCATCGACAACAAATATCAGCAACGATGGCCAACGGATCACTTCAAAACAGGCCTCTTTGGCCTCACTCAAAGTCATCTGGCCAAGGTCAATGCAGATAAATTCAGGTTTCATCTTGGCCTTGGAGCTACTCGATGGAATTTCTGGAAGACGTATTTCGAAAAGAAACCGGAATGAGCCTTGCTTTAGTTGTTCAATTGTATTATAATAGACGTTGTTTTAGATAATAAAAATGATTATCGATATTCGAACGTATTGTTGAATTTTTACATCAAAAATATGGATGATTGGTTATTTCAGAGGTTCTGCTTAAACGAGCCCCAAAAGGCTGTGGCCAATTATTCATAATCAGCAATCCACTCCATCCGTAGTCGGGCCCCACCACGAAAACAAGTGACCGCCAAAAAGACGTTTCAAATTATTGGCTGCGCGAGAAAAAAATCGGAACGCAACAAAAAAGTGTCGGACCACCAAGGCAAGTCGAATTGAATGGAATAGTATCAGTCGGGTCGAGGAAAATGGACCGTCGAGACCTGAACCTACTACAACAAGAAAGTGCGAGTGTTGTTTGCAATTACAGCGACTTTGTCCTTCAGTGTTTTGCCCAATTGAGAGGACGAGAGAAGGGTAAGTAGTTAATACCGAAGATAGTAAAGATCCATTTTGCTTTTTAATAAGTTAGTTTTTAGAATGCCTGGATTTGGTGGAATTATGTGAACAACTGAGAAGAAAATGGAAGGAATCCTCGGAGCATTGTATGCTGGCCGAAGAGAAGGCTCATCGTTTGGAGCAAGAGAAAGAGCGAGTAGTTTTAGTTTAATGTTGATTTGCATTTTTTAGGGAGTTGAGAGCCGAATACGAGCTTCTTAAAGAGCGTTATCATGATTCTAATGCCAAAGTCGGGGCATTGATCAGTCAGAGAGATGATCTGAAGAAAGAGATTAACGAATATCAACAAAGGATCAGGAGCATCAGGACTTTGATGGAGGTAAGCGATATTATTCTTTTATTTTTCAATTGATTTAGGTCTAAACTGATATACATTTTTTTGGATGAAATGAATTTGAATGTATCAAAGTGTGTTTGGAAAACTTTAGGGATTTTATGAAGTTGCTTTCGTATTTCTTAACTTGTTTCAGGCCACTATTTATATTATACTTGTTTCAGAATGAGCTGAAGGACACTGCGGCGTTTGGTCGGCTCATGAACTTGAGCAAGTTCGATGAACGAAGAAGCGACAATCTCAACAAGTCCAGAGCCACTCGTTCCAATGACTTTGGACTCGAGGTTGATTTCGACAAATCCTTGGATGATGAAGAGAACATTGATGAAGTCCATCTTCGCTACAACCGGACTTATCAACGTCGCTCCAAGAGTGTGGATACCGATGCACAAAGAACCAAGAGTCATGTGACCAAGAGAAGTCGGCTTCTTCATGAGAATATCCAAGAGGTGGATGAAGATGAAGGTCATCTCTCGACGCCCCCAAAGAAATTCAGAGATGAAGTCCATGAGGACGAGATTACCACTGTCACCACAATTACTGTCGATCCTCGAGGTCGGTCTGCGACCAAGGCCAGTGTGGAAGTCCATCGAGGAGGCAAGAGATCCATGTCCGAACCCCGAGGGCATGATGCTTATAGCCACACTCCTGTTAGCCAGAGGTCCTTTAGATTGGGAGCCAGTAATGCGGATTTGTAAGTAATTTGGTGATTAATGATTATTTGATATTTAGAAGAAGTCCATTGACTGGATTGGGATCTTCTTGGACAAAAGGAAGACCGATTTTGGAATGTGATCACTACTTTGAGAGCGGAAAAGGAGCTCTCATGAAGAATTGTGCCGTCTGTAATCGAACTGTCACTATGCAGAATGTAGTCAAATGCAAGGGTAAGGCTGGAGTTGTTATTTATATTACAAATGGTGGATTTTATGAGTTTTACGTTGTGTTTGCTGAGATTGTTGAATGTTAGACTGATCATTTGTAGACTGTCACATCTACCTCCACAACAACTGCAAAGCCCGAGCTCCTCGACCTTGTTTACCATTCACGGCGGACAAGACTTCGAAAGGAACACCTCAGAAAAAGAAGGTCCCCAGATTGGCCGATCTCTGTCCCACGACCCCTCCACTAGTCCCAGCCATCCTTATCCGCCTTATTTATGAGATTGAGAACTCCAGACTAGAGGCCGAGGGTCTGTATCGAGTTCCTGGCAATAAGGAATTGGTCACCAAACTTTTGGCGAATATGGCCGGAAACATCATTCCTCAACTGCAGAATGAACACACAGAAGTTCTCACGTCCTCTGTCAAGCGGTTCTTAATGAACTTGAAGGTGAGAGGGTTTTTTTTTAAATATTATTTTTGATCTGATATCAAGTGTAACATAATTTTTTGTGTTATTGCTGAATTGTGATAACGTGGTGTTTATAGGAGCCCTTAATCCCCAACTCTTCGTATAACGAATTCCTTCAAGCAGTCCGCGACCCCTCCGGCGACTTATTAATGAAAGCTTTTGCCGAACTCCCCGAACCAAACAAGGACACCCTCGCCTTCATTTGCCTGCACCTTCAAAAGGTGGCTAAATTCAGTCATACCAACAAGATGACCATCCCTAACTTGGCAATATCCATTGGGGTGACGGTGGTTCGAGGAGGTCGGAGGGATGAAATAAATACTTTGGACCGGAATGATTATGGAGCGGAGGCCGAGAGACAGCGACAACTCATGGAGAGGTTGTTGCTGCTGCCTGAGGTAAGTGATTGTTGCTTTATTTTTAATTTGAAAAAATTCGTATCAAATTATTGTTTGGTTACTGTAGTTTTCGATAAGGATGTTCTAGTTTTAACAATCCTAGGATTACTGTAGCATTTTCAGGTTACTGTAGCTTTTATTTCAGGACTACTGGGAGAACTACTTGAACTCGCGTATGTTGATTGTCGCGTCCCAAGTGCGAACTCCCCGCCTTTTCACCCCCAGAAACGCCGACCAGTCGATTCTTGGCCCCGTCTCCGAAACCCCTCCTCTCAACTTTACGCCCACTCTTCGATCGGCCAAAAGAAGAGGTCTCAATGTAAATATGTATTGAGAATACCCGTCATTATTAATTTCGCTATCATTCATCTTCCCCTACAGTCAGAATCCACAAGAAAACAGCTTTTTCTCTACGAATCTCCGCTTATTTTATATGGTTTATATACAATAAATGATCCTTTATGGGCTTGAAGGAGGCGGAGAATTCGTGGATCAATCTTTGGGCATTTGCCACACCGAATTTTACCATGGATAATATAAATTATTTGAAAAATAGATGTCAAAATGACAACGTTTGGTGTTCTCTGAACCCTAAAAACGTTTGGTATCTCTGAAACCTCTAGAATGATTAATTTCAACTCAAAATTCAACTCTTCCACCCGAAACTACAGTATTCTTTTGGCAGCGCTCACTCACCTGACTCCACTCAACTTGCAATAACCTCTGTTCCCCCGGAAGCCCTCGAGAAACGTCATAAAGTACAATAAAAACGATCATATTCCCATTTCCTTCACCTTTAACCTTTAAATTTTTTATTTAAACCTGTTTTTTCCTGAAAGAGATGGAAGAAAAGGAGAAAAGATGGACTGTAAAATGGCTGCAATTCCTGCTGTAGTTTTGATTACCCTTCTCTTGGCTGCAAATGCGGAGGATTTGCAGATGCGGCATCGGCAAGCTGTTTTGAAGAACCACAACCGCTATCGGAGGGACTTGGCCCATGGAAATGTGGTGAATAAGGACGGGAGGAGTTTGCCAAGTGCCAAAAATATGTACGAATTTGTAAGTCAGGCATGCGTAATGTCAAACAATATTTCTTTGAATCTACATACAGTAATCCACAATAAATTTTTTACCGTAATTTTAAAAAAGTAAAAGTTGACGAGCAAAATTTATTTATTTTTTTGACAAAAGTAATTTTCAATCAGCAGTAATTCTTAGAAAAAACAGTTTTACAGATAACAAACTACCGTAATCTTTTCAGAAATACAATCTGGGACTCGAAAAAATTGCCAAAAAGTGGGCGGAGCGATGCAAGTTTGAGCACTCGCCTCCGGAAAAGCGGCAATTCACGGGCGAAGCGATGTATACGTGGACGCAGAACATTGATCCGTGTGAGTTATCGCATCTTACATCAAGAAAAACTCAAACCCTGAACCTTCCGGGATATTTCGAAAAATCCAGAAAATACGTCATCGCGAACCCGGAATCAAATTCTAGACGTATTTTATGTTGTAAAAATTTTTGTAAATTACGAACTAGCTCAGCAAAACCTAATTACTCAGTTGGAGCTCTGAAAATAGCGACATTAAAGGTGTCACGATGACGATTTTCTGGAAATTACAGTAAAATGTCTCAAACATGTAAAACATGGCATTCTAGCAATTCTGGTTGACAACGCCACCGAATTTTGGTGGAAAGAGCTTCCGAATTTTGGGATTGACCCAACTTTAGAGTTCACTCCAAAGGAATTCAGCAAAGGGATCGGTCATTTCACCCAAATGGCCTGGGGCGACACGACCTCCGTTGGCTGCGCAGTCAAACTCTGTCCCCAATTCGCATTCTTGGTCTGCAACTACTCTCCAGCGTAAGTTTCGACAGCATTTTTTATTCATTTATGAGATTTCTTGATCTTACGAACTTCAAATTTTAGCGGAAACATCTTCCACAAGCCCATATACCAGAAAGGGAGGCCGTGCAAAGTGAATTCCGACTGTGATCGCTATCCGAATTCCAAATGCAATTCGAAAAGAGGCCTTTGTGTTCGAGGGAGGGTTAAAAACGTCTAAAATAATATCAAATATTGTAAATTTGGTACGGTCTTTCACACAATTATCCATCAAATCTCAATAAATATTTTTTATGAGCTTTGGAATTAATTGGAAAATACAAAATAACGACAGCTTCGGGCTAATATTACACTTGTTTAAACATCAAAGTATGAAGATTGAATAAATTAGATATTAAAGTGCTATTACAGACTCTAGGCCATGGGGTTGGCCTTCATGAGGGCCACGTCTTCTCGGACCATCTCTTTGACCAGTTCATCGACACTTATTTTGGGTTCCCAGCCCAAGATTTTCGCGGCCTTTGAAGCGTCGCCGATCAGATTTTCGACTTCGGTCGGTCGATAATACTTCGGGTTGACTTTGACTCTGATCACTCCCGAGTCCGTCTCTCTTCCGATCTCATTCACACCTTCACCTTCCCAGCTGAAATCGAAAAAATTAAAATTTTTCTGGTCCCACCGCGAAAACTTGACTTTTTAAAAATTGAAATTACAAACGCCGGAAGTGAAATAATCTGATTCTCTGAGTGATATAGCATAGATTTGGTTTAGTACTGTTAGTCTCTATACAATTTTCGGCTATATTTTTATATTGTACTAGGCCAAATCTGAAGATTCTCGAAGAACTTACATAATCTCTTTTCCGATCTCTGCAAAAGCGTACTCCACGAACTGCTTGACCGAGTACTGTTTTCCAGTCGCAATTACAAAGTCATCGGGGTTGTCGTGTTGGAGAATTCTCCACATTGCCTCCACGTATTCCTTGGCATGCCCCCAATCTCTCAAGGAATTCAGATTTCCCAGTTCCAGACATTCTTGTTGCCCCAGAGAGATCTTGGCGACGCCTCGAGTGATTTTTCGGGTCACAAACGTCTCTCCTCTTCTTGGACTCTCATGGTTGAAAAGAATTCCATTTGCGGCGAACATCTCGTAGGCCTCGCGGTAATTGACGACGATCCAGTAGGAGTAGAGCTTGGCGACGGCTAAAATAGAAAGTTTAGAGGGCATTACACGTATTCAAAGGCAGATACGTAAATTTTATCACTTCTTAAGGTAATTTTTCAACTCTCCCGCAAAAAACTTCGCCTAATCCTAAATTAATGTCAGAATTTGATATTCTTGGCCTTTCAAGCCCTAAATTTCACTCCAGAGTCTGTCATATCCTCCAGTGAGGCAGATATTATTCGATAGCCCGATTAAATCCACCGATTCCCTCCAAAACTTCCCTTACCATAAGGAGATCTGGGATAAAAAGGAGTTGTTTCCTTTTGTGGGATCTCTTGAACTTTTCCATAGAGCTCAGAAGTTGACGCTTGATAAAATCTGACCTTCTTGGTGAGTCCACAAGCATGGATCGCGTCCAACAATCGCAGCGTTCCTACCGCATCAACTTCAGCCGTATATTCGGGGAGATCAAAAGAAACTTTGACATGACTTTGAGCGGCCAAATGATAGACTTCGGTTGGTTGGATCTGAGTAATCAGCTTGATTAGACATGATGAGTCGGTCATATCGCCATAATGGAGGGAAAAGGAAGCACTTCCTTGAATCGTTTTATATTACATATGATGACTATACAAAAAATGATTATTGTCACATGATTATTGTTTCGATTATTGTCAAAATTTGAACATCTAATAGGCATTTTTATCAACTCAACTTTCATTTCTATAGCGTTAAATTTTCAGACAAAAAAATCAATTTTTTTTGTGGAATTCATGTCTTTACCAAAACAAGGATTATACCGCAAGAAGTCTAGCTATATGATTTGAACCTTTTGCAGAACTTTTTCAGTCCTGTAATCTTTCAATGTATCGTTGTTCATTAAAATCTGACGACTACTTCTCGAATTACAACCTTATTTTTCCTTACCGACATGAGCAATTGGATCGGAGTAAAGATGTTCGATTCTGGCGGTATTGAAAGACGATGACCTTCTGATGATCCCGTGAACTTTATATCCCTTGCTCAACAACAATTCAGCCAAATATGAGCCATCCTGTCCCGAGATCCCAGTAATTAGCGCCACTTTTCTCGCTCTGAACGCGTCCAAGTCCGCTTTCGTGGTGCTCATCACTTGCTGGTCGTGCTCGAGGCAACTTTCTAGAGTCTGGAAAAAATAAGATTAAATTTCTGTTTCAAATCAATCCAAACCCCTGTTTTTCTCACCAGATTTTTAGAAAAAAATTATTAAAATTTGTTTTAAGAGCTTACTCCATAGCGATCGCCGGCTCCGAATCCCATTTTGGGGCGGAAAACTCAAAAGACAGCTAGAATAATATTGGATATTAGATCAGATAAGGCCCGGAAACGGATGTGTTGCAGAGGAAACGGAATAAATCGCACTTATTGAGGTCAATTTTGGGTTGAGTCATATAAAAACCCGGGGTTCTTGGAAAATTCCGCAAAAATTTTATTTTTATTTTAAAAAAGATGACTAAACTGAATGGTAAAATGAAAAAAATTAAAAGTAATCGTCTTAAACCATAAAATAAAGTACCCCAGACCCTTTAACAATGTCTCGTATGACGTCCAAAATCATAAACATTCCTATAAATATGTAGGTTTATCATCAAAATTTGGTTACCCCACCCAAATGGCTCCGAAAATTATCTGAATTTCGATTATTTAAAAGGCGCTTAACCGGAAACGCCCAGGTCTTTACTTTTTAGTGTGTAAAACGGAAAAAACTTTAATAGGAATATATAATTCACGGGAAGAACTTGTTCATCAGATCTAATCTCATCCCGGACCGGCTAAGCCAACCTGTTTGGGGTGAAAGTTTCAATTCAAAGGCTAATAAGCAGCAATTAGTATCTTACATTCAAAACACGTCGGTTTGCAATCGATAAGATGCAAAAACTCGTCGGCAACTAATCCCAGACATTAATGTGTATTCTTAAGCTCAGGGCGGTCAAAATGCCTTAAGGCAATAACATTTCGATACCGAAATGGACATAATTCAGTAGTTATCATCATTTTTAATAATCTATGAAAGATTAAAGAGTGATTTTTACTTTCAAAAACATCAAAATTTAAATTTTTGAAGCAAAAAATCAAAAAAAATATGAGTTCTGCCTCAAAATTCAAATTTTCCGTAAGAAAATGAATCTGATCAGTCTCCATTAGGAAGACCGCAGTCTGTAAACCATTTGAATCAACAATTTTCTTTTAGAAAAAACAAAAAAAAAATTAATTTTAAAAAAGATCAGTCCAAATATAGGGGTGGTGCACTTAAATCGCACCATGGTGCGATTTAAAATTTTTCGTCTTGACTGGCAAAAACCCCCGATTTCTTGGCTGTAGGGCCTCCAGCCAAGAATTTGGTATTCTTGGCTGAAATTCAGGCAGAAATTTTTGCCCAAAATTTGGTCAAGAAATCCCTTTTTTTGACTAAATTTTAGTCGATTTTTTTTTGGCTGGACCAAAAAATTTTGGCTGAAATTCAGCCAGAAATCTCAGAGTTCTTGGCTGAACTTTCAGCCAAGCCTTTTGGCTCAGCCAAACAAATTTGGCTGAAATTCAGCCAGAATTTGTTTGTCTGAATCTCAGCCAGGCTTTTTTGGCTGCGCAAAAATATTTTGACTCAAATTCAGCCAGAAATCTTCGATTTCTTGGCTGGATTTTGGATAAAACTTCTGAATTTCAAACAAAACAAGATGCCCTAAAAATGAGATTCGTATGTATTCCGGAAAAAATTACAACTGTCGTTAGTGTGGCTTCATACCCGTTCATCCAAATGTTGATGCGCCGGTTGTCAGTTGTAGACAGCAAGCTGGACTATTTTTTCTTGCGGTCGGGTCGTTGGATTTTGAAGGGACGGGTCCAATCAGAAGTTGTTTGCAGCGCACATCTCAGAAGGGAGCTGTATTACATCAGGTTCGTAGATTACGTGCTGTAATTTAGGCATAAACAATGTTTCCCGGCGACAGGTAAGCTATTTTCACTTCTCTTTGCCCTTTTTTAGGTAAAATTCGACAGAAAATAAAAGGCTCGAGAGAAATCGACTGAGTACCTCTAGTTTACGATCTAAAAAATAGCTAACATAAAGATGTTCCAACTTTTACCCGTTTTTTCTCTTGTCCCTAGCGAAAAAAGACAAAAACCATCATTTTTGCCCTTGGATAACATACTTTTACCTAAAAGAAAAGGAAAGCATAATCAACTTACAAATTGAACGCGGGTAACGTGGACAGGTCGGCCAAAAAATGACTGGTCGAATAACAACAGGTTCAAAACATTTCCTGTCAAAAACGTAGAAATCTCACGAAACGCGAGAACTCGAAACATGCAAAAAAACGAAAACTTCTGGCCGAAAATGGGAATTTTTTCGCGCTGGGATCAAACACAATCAGGAACGAAAATGCACGATGTCGTGCTCCTTTCTTGTTTTTATTGTTTGGACACTTGAATTTCCACGCGTTTTCAGCTAATTTTTTTAGTTTTTTTTTAATTTCTCTGTGTTTTAGATGTTTCCTGCCAAATAACTCGGGTATCGGCAGGTAAAGCTCAAAAATACCTTTGGAGACCTGTGGAACAACAAAATGGAACTTGCCTTGTCCCGTTCACCATTGGAACTCCAGTTTCTCACCCAGAAAGGTCACGTCCAAGAAGAAAACAAATTGTGAGTACCATTTATTTGATTTTTGAGGTTTTAGCTAAACTGCCCGTTCGAGGAGACAAGTTTCGTGCTGCATGAGCTTTCTGGTCAATTCCTGATGTCAAAAGGGAGCGTATTAGGTAACTTTGACGTTTCAAAATGTTTTACTTGCCATGTGCAATATAACTTTTGGTCGAAAAAACTTCTTCAAGTCCACATTTCCGTTGAAAACAACAAGGAATCAAGCCCCAAGTACATACACGTATAGTTTCCTCACGATTTTTGGCAAATGGCGCTTGACTATACCTTGTTTTAGGCTGTTTCGGCTAAAACAAGATCTATATCGTTTGCCAAGTTTTTAGGCTATAATCAATTTTTTTATTATTATGTGATAAATCTTGATCTTTCGCTATTTTATTAAATACCATCAAATTTACTGCGCTTTTCAACGCCAATAAATACAAAAAAAATTTCCCAGTCAAATAGTTTGACTGAATGTCAGTCAGTTTTTTTTGGCTGAGCCAAGAAATTTTGGCTGAACTACAGCCAAGAAGTCTTCGATTTCTTGGCTGAGTTGCCAGCCAATTTCTTTTTGACTGAACAGAAACATTTTGTCTACTGTTCAGACAGAAATCTTTGATTTCTTGTCTGAGTTTCAGGCAAGAATTTGCTGTCTGAAATTCAGCCAACAATTTTTGATTTCTTGGCTGGTTTACAGTCAAAAATAAGCAAGCAGTCAAGAAACGAAATATTGCTGTCTGAATTTCAGTCAAGAATATCAAATTCTTGGCTGGAGGCCCTACAGCCAAGAAATCGGGGGTTTTTGCCAGTCAAGACGAAAAATTTTAAATCGCACCACCCCTATATGATGATTACAACATAACGACTGCAAATCTTGCTGGCAATTTTGGTTCCGCTTCTTATTTGCATACAAAACAGCCCAAAAGTAACTGTTTCCAGTCTACATAAAAGTAGACTAGAAACATTACTTTGGGTCCATAAATAGCACATCTTTCAATTAAATTTAAGGGCAAAATAAACTTACATTGCTCTCCATCCCCAACAAAATTTACTTATCATTCACAGATATTGTCCGATTAATGGTTTCGTTTCCACGTTGCAAAAACAAAGACTTTCCTCCCTTTCCCGCCTCAAATTTTTCTCGTCCACACCTTTTTCGCCCTCAGGGCTTTAAATGGGAAACTTAGCGGCTTGAAGCGGATACCGATTGATTCTCGGAATCACCAACAGTTTTTGAATGTGAGGGGGGTCGAGCGGGTGATCAAAGTATATTATACTAGACAAAAGGGCAAATTCCAATCAAAAACAGATCAGAAATGTTACCGCAATAAAATTTTAAAGCCCAAGAATAAAAGTATAATGCAAATAGCTATTTTAAAAAAGACTCAGACATCAAGAATAAGCTTTGTTTACCAAGAATAATCATTTTGACCAATTGGATGACTAAAATAAGGTACAGAAGGCGACCATATGAAGTGTTAAACCACAACACGCACTCTTACTTGGGCATCTATTCTATGCTTACTGTTTACAGGCTATGTTAAAAAAGAAAATATAAAAAATTATAATTTTATATTATTTTAGCCCAAAATGTAAAAATCGCATAAAACTTTGTTGGATTAATCCATCCTACGCCACTAATGCTTGGAAAAATGACTCACAAGTGTATATGTTCCTTCCCAAGCGTGTTTCCAACCAACGGCGGCCAAGGGAACTGGATATGTGACCTGCTTTTATTGCTATCACTCCTTATGTAAATGAAGTACTTCTGGTTTTACTACCTGATCGCTAACTTCAATATTGACTCCATGATGTTTATCATTTATTTTTTTATATAATATTTTCTTAAATTATGTAATCACAGACCGAATATTCAATAATTTAGATATTACACATGATAAGTAGCTCGTTCATTCAACTTTTTCCCGTTTCTCGGTGTAAAATAGATATGTTCCTACAAAAACCAGTACTGTTCCAAAGAGATGGATGCTCCCAAAGGTATTTTTGAATAAAATCACCGAGAAAAATAAGTTCAAAAACTTTCGGAGGGTCAAAATCATTGTCAGGTTGAGGGAATTCATCCGAGAATTGAGGCGATAGACACTTTTGACGCAGGTGTATCTAAAAATACAATAATCAATTACAGCTACTGCCATTTCCAGTCATTTCACATTCCAAGACTTACTGTAACGCCAATATTCCGACTAAAAATAGCCAAAGTTCAGTAATGGGAAAGGTGATGTCAAGGATAACAAAATTGTTGCTATTACAGAAATCCACAAATGTATTTGCAAGATTCTTATAGTAGAACAAGTAGAACGGAAGAGGAATTGCATTCTAAATCGGTAAACACAATGAAATTTGGCTTACCATTCCCCACATAACTTCATCGGGATGTCTACCGTATTCCTTGAACATATTTTCTTGAAATATCCCCATATAGGAAGACAAAAAAAGACAAATTGTCATTAGAGCAATTCCTAAAACAGCATTCGATAAGAAAAAAAAATTACAACCAATGCAATCGACAGTCATTTAAAAAAAAAATACATACCAAAAAACATACCAATGTAAAAAATGAAGTCATAGTCGTATTTTAGCTGCTCTTCTTGCCATTTCGTCCCAAAAGTGAAGATCCCAATGCCCAAAGTGATAAGAACAATTGAGAAATACTTTAATTTAGAGTGGACCTTGTTGTTCAGAAAGTAAGTTAAGATGACATTAGCTACAAGTGTACCCTAAAATCGGATATTATGGCAAAAGTAAAGCGCGTAGAACATAATGGCCTTAATTTCCTACCGAGCGGAAAACAATTTGTAGAGGAAACGGGACTCCGAAGTAAATGCTTTGATTGTTTATCAAATTGACAATAAATGCGAAGATGGCAAGTGGAAGGTACGCTCTGAAATTGACCTAGAAACCTTCTAAACAGCCTGCACTTACCTGAAAGGAATATTTCTCCTCCATATTACACTTGGTCTAGTCAAAATTCCAGCAACAACAATTAATAACCCAGTGGAAAAGGTGAAGAATACCATGGAATCATTGTGAAATCTAAAATACCGATTCAATAAGGGTAAGATCTTACTTGTTAAGTCCTTCGATGGCCAATTGACATCCAGTGCAACTCGAGAGAGTCCAAAATACTGATGCGACGACCATGTGTAACACCAAGTTCAATACGATCTACATATATTTGATGTCTATCTCTTACGTAAATATAAAATTAATACTAAACTGTCGCCAACACTAGTAAAAACGCATTGCAAGATACTGAAAATATGGAAATTACAAGCTGGTCAAGATACAACCATCATTAGAATTTAAAGTTTACTGTAACAAAAACAATACAATTTAGAAAAAACATTCATAAAAGCGAATTCATCGAGATCAAATAGAAGAACAACATAAAAAAATGTTTTAAAAACTGTTTTTGGACTACCAACTTATACTACAAGGCTTTAATTAATAGTAAAGGGACTCATGCGGGACCTGTCCAGGCATGTAGACATGCTGTGGGATGTAATCTTCATCATCCTCATCATCATCTTCCTTCCTGAATCCTTCTTTTTGCTCGTCTTGAGAAGGCTCGGGAACATAAAATGCCTCTGGAAAAGTTTCTCGTAATAATTTTTTCATGTCCTCCTCGTTGTATTCAAAGGTTTCAGTGACCATTTCCTTCAGCTTTGCCCGGATCTTCTTCTTTCGGCTAGCCTTTGAATAAGGAGTTTTGTACTTGGTGATGTGAGGTTTGATGATCCGACAAGCCACCTGTCTTTGCAATTTCTTGGCCTCTCTTCTCCACTCATCTCCATTCTTCTTGAATTCTTGAAGTCTCTCACTCATGTCCTTGATAATTTCATATTGATAATCAATTAGTCTACTGCAATATGAGAGAGCGGTCTTGAATTGACGTAGGTCATCCATGTGTCCCGCGTATGTCCTCACAGTTCCCTTTGCTTTCAAACGGTTCATTATTTCATTCTCTTCATCGGTTAGGCGAATGGTGACGGCTTCCGGCATCTAAACAGCAAGTGCAACATAAACGATAAATCACATATAACAAATATATATTTTCTCGGGTTTTGGGGTTGCAAAACGAATACTGATTCCTTTTACTAACTTCTTAACTGCTCGGTTAACTAAAAACCAACAAAATGTATATTAACCATGACATACCCTGATCTCATAAACTTTATCCATGATCATTGTCCCTCGAGGTTTGGACAACGAGGGATCATTGACAATCTCGAGGGTGCTTCTTTTCACCTTGTCTGGCTTGGTCAGGTTGATGGTCTGAGGGAAGGGCGTCTTCGTAGTCACATTCAACATAGGGTCCGGTCTCGGATCAGTCGACTTCCTTGGTGGACTTTTTATTGGTTCGGTCGACTTCCTTAGTGGAGATTTAGACATCTTATCTTTAAACTTGGCCGCTTTAAGCGCACTCTCTCTGGCAGTCGCCAGTTTAGCTTGAACAATCCTGGCATGGTCTTCGTTAATGATTCTCGGCTTCAACACCGGAGTTGTCTTCTTTTGGGCAGCAGCCCTGTTAGCTTCTTCTTCATCATCGCTGAGTGGAACAACGTGCTCTCCATTCACATAATAAGACCTTCTTTCTCCTGGAGGTCGAGTAAAAGGCACTCCCGGTCTCACTCCATTCGCTGATCTAACGTCCGATGGTTGAGCGCCAGCTCTAACGGCAAAACTGAGAGTAGGCTGATTCCCATTAGATGTGGAAGATGAAGTCGGGGCCTTGGCGACTTCAGAAATCGTTGAATCCAACGGATCAGTATCAGAGTTGCTCGTGGCTGCTGTTGTTTCGGTACTCCGAAGACCAGTTTGAGCTCTCATCGGTGTCGGTTTGGACCTGTAACCATCAATCCGAGGGACCATCGCCGGAAGGTTATTGCCCAGTCGGACAAGAGGCGATTGATTGGTGTAAAATGTGCGATACGTGGGACGAGCAACTGGGCGGCCAGGAATGACTCGGGACGGTGTGGGGACTGCAGACGCATCTAAAGTAGAAGAAAGTCAGAAGGGTCCCAGACATTTAATCAAGTACAATAAAAACCTTAATGCAGAAAAGAAAGTAGAATTCTTACAGGCCTCACGAGAGATAACTACTGTCTGTGCAGTCCGTAAAGCTCCTTCGGTACGCTCTTGAGGAGCTTCAATCACCTGGATGTCGTCTCCTTCGTGATTTGTAGGTTCCATTTTTATGTGTAATATCTGAAAGTGTAAAAATAAACTTTATTCGCCTGAAATAAGCGAAAGGCAAGCCACAATTACGGATACAGTAAGACATGCGAAAATCGAAGCAAACCCACGAAGAAACAAACTTTTCTCGAAGCTAGAAAATTTTTGTTTCGTGCAGTCTGCAAGACCATTTTATACGATGAAAGTTTTATGCAGGTATATTTCGGTAGCCAAATTTTGCGTGTAACGGCCGCGTATAAAGAGATCTAAAGTTATTATAAAAGTATTAACAAAATTTTTGCGTGAATTCTTGGTTTTGCTCCGATATTTTATCATAATTCATGTTGTAATTGGTCCAATTATATGTCCCAAACTGCGCCCGGCATTTGCCGAAAGAATGCAAATCGTAAACAAAAAATTGTCCATGCAGTGAGTCGGAAAAAAAAGTCACACGAAGTGTTTTCTCTCGGCTTGGTTACCATCTGAGTTGCAAATTGATTTACCGCAAACACTTTGAATTACCCATCGGCGTTGCTGGTTTTGAATTTCATTATCGATTAAAGTTTCCATTGTTCATCGAGTTGCTATTCAGCCTGTCAAAGGTCAGCTGTTTCTCTGTTTTGAAAAGGTTTAGATCAATACTGCGGCCATTTTTTTGTTATTACTCATTCGTTTTAGCAAGGATAATGTAAGAACAGTTGTAAAAAGGGGTTTGCTGAATCTCGGGTTGATCAATATAATTTAGACGGTATTTCGAAAGTGTGGTCTGCTTGTTTCGTGCATTTGCTCTTACTCATCTCCTTTCTAATCTTGATTCTCACTTTAGATGGAGGAAGTTAAACCAAAAGAAGAGGTGGTCGTATCCGATCCGGAGATGGATGATGATGATGTTGGAAGTGACTTCAGTGTTCTTGACGAGCGTGATGAGAATCTCGAGCCGGAGAGGGAGGATGTGGACTACAGAGACCTCACTTCTCACACGGTCTCCGAATACCATATGAGTGAAGACGGTTCGGTCAAGGCTGGAGCCGAAGCGCTCATCAAGTCAGATCCTTTCCCACTTCCTCAGTTTCTCAGTACGTTCGTTTCTATCTTGTATCTGTTGTGTTTAGGTTCCCTTAATTATCCGTTTTATTTTAGCCTTGAGTCAATTCGTCAACGAGAATTCAACGGAACAAGCCATGAAGAGATTGTTGGAAGAGTACAAAGTCAATCAGACTGTCCTTGATCAGGTTCTCAACACTGTTATGGAGATTAAGACTGCGAAAAAGGTCGAGAATGAAGAAGAGGTGAGTTGAAGAATACTTATCAAAGTTCTGTTTAGATGCAATGTCTCAAAGAACAGAATGAAGATCTCAAGAAGTTGGTTCAGCAAAAGGAAGAGAAAGTCAACGAGCTTGAAGCTTTGGTTGCCGATCATGTCAAGAACTCGACCTCTACCTTGGCCACTTTAACCACCCACATGGACAAGTTTAATTCGTTGGCTGAAAGTCTTCATTCGTTGAAGATGTCTGGTAGTGGCTCTCAAATCGAAGCTCCGGAGAGTTTGAATTCTCTGAATCTTCCATCTGCTCCTCCATTTGACAGTTCCACATCCACGAATCCCTATCAACATGCCCAAGAACAACTGAGAAGACTTGAAGAACTGGATGATATCAAATCCATGAATAGTTCCATGCTCTCGACTCAGACTGCTCAAGGATTCGAGCCTAATGATCTGCAGAATGAAAGAGATGAGTTGGCCAGATATTACGAAGAGCAATGCAGTCTTAATGTTGAGTTGAAGAAGATGCTCGATCTGAAAGTGGAGGAAATCTCCGAACTCAAAAGGCAATTGAGAAAGAAGGAAGAGGAGGTGGAGACTCAGAAGACCATTGTCAGAGTCTTGGAGGAAGAAAGGAATGATCAGCAAGTGGATATTGACCCAATGGTGGTCGATTATCAGAACCAAATCAAGAGTTTGGAGACGGTCCTTCAAGATTATCATGATCGCAATGAGGTCAATTTTGTTTAAATGTTCGTTTTGTTCTCGCACTTGTCTAACAGCCATTCATAACACCCTAACAAAGTCTGTTTCCTCCTCTCCCTCCTCATTTATGTTATGATTTCAGACCAAGACCCCACGTCGTCGTCGACACCATCCTTGTTTCCGTCCTATTACTCGTCAACCCGTTAGCTCCAATGGTAATCCCTCGTCAAATTTCTTTGCCCAAATCGATCAGTCAATCGCCCAATCCTTGAGCAAAGTCAACGAACATCTGGATCGCGTCCGTGCCCAACATCTCAACCGAATCAACAACACCCAGATGTTCGTTTGCCAATGCATGCACGCCTTTCCCAGTCATGGACAACTAGTCGCTCATAGGGCCTCCTGTCCCAACAATCTTGATTAATTTATTCGATTTGGATCCAAATATAACCCTCATTGTATATACCCATCCAATATAATATTTTTGTTCTTGCATTTACTCTCTTTTTTATAACTTGTTGTTCGGAATAAACTGGTTCAACCTGAGATGTTTTGTATTTGCTTATTGTCGATTACGATGTTAAGAAATTGGTTACACAGCGTTCTGTACTTTTTTGGAATGATTCCGACACCGATTTTTTCGAATTTTTCTAAAATAGCCCGCATTTACGCGGGTGTCGCTAGGGAATACTGTAAGATTGACGTGTAAAATTTACAGTGATTATAGAGTAAAGAGAGATCTTTCCAACGATACAACTTACGTAAATTAATATGGAAAAAGAAATTTGTAATCAGCGCTGAAAAATGACCGACTTTGGATTTTCGGCGCTAAAGATTGCCCTTAGGCAGATCTTTTAGAAGAAGTGGATGGTACCACCTTCTGCGGAATTTAATTCTCTACAACATATCCAAAAACTACAAGATTTTACTGCTTTTCCGTCGAATTATGCCTCAAAAATGCAATTTTTGCACTAGTTTTACCAATATTTTTAAAATATTTGCACTTTAAGGGCATTATTGCAAAAAAAAAGTCGTACATATTGAAGCTTGCATGGTACCTGAGCATACTGTTTAATTTTACCCTGTCATCTTTCTCCATCTTCAAAAACAACGGAGCTAAAGTTTGGTGCTTGGACCCAGCATAGAAATGCCCTAAGGGCGAATTTCAAAAATGCGATGGTACCACTGAACATAGAATTTTTTGTACAACAGGTACGCCAAATTTGAGGAAAAAATCAGTTTCCGGAATAGTTTGAAACATCGGTGGCCTCATGAACACATTTACGTATTCATGATGTTGCATGGAAATCTCGGAGCAGTCACAGAAGAAGGAATTGAATCGTTGCCTTTTGAGCATGGCTGTTTGAACGCTTATTATACGTTCAGTGGCACCATCGCATTTTTGAAATTCGCCCTTAGGGCATTTCTATGCTGGGTCCAAGCACCAAACTTTAGCTCCGTTGTTTTTGAAGATGGAGAAAGATGACAGGGTAAAATTAAGCAGTATGCTCAGCTACCATGCAAGCTTCAATATGTACGACTCTGTTTTTGTAATAATGCCCTTAAAGTGCAAATATTTTAAAAATATTGTTAAAACTAGTGCAAAAATTGCATTTTTGAGGCATAATTCGACGGAAAAGCAGTAAAATCTTGTAGTTTTTGGATATGTTGTAGAGAATTAAATTCCGCAGAAGGTGGTACCATCCACTTCTTCTAAAAGATCTGCCTAAGGGCAATCTTTAGCGCCGAAAATCCAAAGTCGGTCATTTTTCAGCGCTGATTACAAATTTCTTTTTTTATATTAATTTACGTAAGTTGTATCGTTGGAAAGATCTCTCTTTACTCTATAATCACTGTAAATTTTACACGTCAATCTTACAGTATTCCCTAGCGACACCCGCGTA
The DNA here is from genome assembly GCA_904066235.2 of Bursaphelenchus xylophilus. Taxonomy (NCBI): domain Eukaryota; kingdom Metazoa; phylum Nematoda; class Chromadorea; order Rhabditida; family Aphelenchoididae; genus Bursaphelenchus; species Bursaphelenchus xylophilus. The sequence continues at coordinate 4,610,756 of CAJFCV020000004.1, forward strand.
AATGCGGGCTATTTTAGAAAAATTCGAAAAAATCGGTGTCGGAATCATTCCAAAAAAGTACAGAACGCTGTGGGTTATAACTCAACTCCCAAGTGGGCTGAACGAGTTCTGACGACAACTTCATTACGAATTCGTCGCACCTGTCATTGCTGCGGCATCCAGATCCATTATGCGATAACCATAACAAGTTCCGCAGGGAATAAAAACAGCGACAATTTTTCCGTGTGCGTTGAAAAGCCGTTAGACACTACACATTCTACTTTCTTCCCGTTTGTAAACTAATAACAAAAAAAAACAAATCTGCCAGATTATAACAAAACCAGTTTATTCGGTTCACAAGTAATAGGTTAAATCAAGTAAGCCAATTCGTGTACATTTTGGAGATCTCGAGCATTTATTGACCACCACGAAGACGGAGGACCAGATGGAGAGTGGACTCCTTCTGGATGTTGTAGTCAGAGAGAGTGCGGCCATCTTCAAGTTGTTTTCCGGCGAAGATGAGACGTTGCTGGTCTGGGGGAATTCCTTCCTTGTCCTGGATCTTGGCCTTCACGTTCTCGATGGTATCAGAAGCCTCGACCTCCAAGGTGATGGTCTTGCCAGTGAGGGTCTTAACGAAGATCTGCATACCACCACGAAGACGGAGGACCAAGTGGAGGGTGGACTCCTTTTGGATGTTGTAGTCCGAGAGGGTGCGCCCATCTTCCAACTGTTTTCCGGCGAAGATCAATCTTTGCTGATCTGGGGGGATTCCTTCTTTGTCCTGAATCTTGGCCTTCACGTTCTCGATCGTGTCCGAAGCTTCGACTTCCAATGTGATTGTCTTTCCAGTCAACGTTTTCACGAAGATTTGCATTCCTCCTCTCAACCTCAACACCAAATGGAGTGTAGATTCCTTCTGGATGTTGTAGTCGGAAAGAGTACGGCCATCTTCGAGTTGTTTTCCGGCGAAGATCAATCTCTGTTGGTCTGGTGGGATTCCTTCCTTGTCTTGGATCTTTGCCTTGACATTCTCGATCGTGTCGCTGGCTTCAACCTCAAGAGTGATGGTCTTTCCAGTCAGGGTCTTCACGAAGATCTGCATACCACCACGAAGTCGGAGAACCAAGTGGAGGGTTGATTCCTTCTGGATGTTGTAGTCAGACAGCGTGCGACCATCTTCCAACTGCTTACCTAAAATTCAAAAATAAGACATGTTCTAAAGCTTAAAATCAAGTTTACAATCAAAAACTTACCAGCAAAGATCAAACGCTGCTGATCTGGGGGAATGCCTTCCTTGTCCTGGATCTTGGCCTTGACATTTTCGATGGTGTCGCTGGCTTCGACCTCCAAGGTGATGGTCTTGCCAGTGAGAGTTTTGACGAAAATCTGCATTCCACCTCTCAACCGGAGCACCAAATGGAGAGTGGATTCCTTCTGGATGTTATAATCAGAAAGGGTTCTTCCATCTTCCAATTGTTTTCCGGCAAAGATGAGACGTTGCTGGTCTGGGGGGATACCTTCCTTGTCCTGGATCTTGGCCTTGACATTTTCGATGGTGTCGGACGCCTCGACCTCAAGAGTGATGGTCTTGCCGGTCAAGGTCTTCACAAAGATCTGCATACCACCACGGAGACGGAGGACCAAGTGAAGGGTGGACTCCTTTTGGATGTTGTAGTCGGACAAAGTGCGACCATCCTCCAGCTGCTTGCCTGAAATGAAAGGGTTAATTCAGAAAACTTTACAGTCCCGTATCTAAAGAAAAACAAAGAAACGTCAAAAATCAATACTTACCGGCGAAGATCAAGCGTTGCTGGTCTGGGGGAATTCCTTCCTTGTCCTGGATCTTGGCCTTCACGTTCTCGATGGTATCAGAAGCCTCAACCTCCAAGGTGATGGTCTTCCCGGTGAGGGTCTTCACAAAGATTTGCATTCCACCACGAAGACGGAGGACCAAGTGGAGGGTGGACTCCTTTTGGATGTTGTAGTCGGACAGGGTGCGACCATCCTCCAGTTGCTTTCCAGCGAAGATCAGACGTTGCTGGTCTGGGGGAATGCCCTCCTTGTCTTGGATCTTGGCTTTCACATTCTCGATGGTGTCGCTTCCCTCCACCTCCAAGGTGATGGTCTTGCCGGTCAAAGTCTTGACGAAAATTTGCATCTTCGGATCAGATAATTCGAACTAAAATCAGAACAATGTAATAACAATAACGATAGAAACAACACGAAAAATCGATAAACACGCAATGATCGATAACCCCGATGAATCAAGAGAATGCCCCGAGCAGACTTGTCTCGCCCCTTTTATCAGCCAAAAATCATGAAATCGATAAACAATTCGCGAAAAATCCAGCATTTTCTATGTTAAAACCGCAATATTCATTGCCTGAAAATTGGAAAGGCGTTTTTATTAGGATAGTTGATGTTACAACGAAGTCAGCTACGTCTACATGCAGAAAATGTCCCATATCGACAAGTCGCAGCACCTACCAGCCACGAAAAACTCGACCGACCGCTCAACACCGCGAAAACTCAGCTGACTGAGCCTTTTGGGGAGAGAGAGTGAATTTCCTTTCCGTTCTCTGTTCACTCTCACCACTCTCTTCGTCACTTCCATCTTTTATAACACAATCGTTGTCGTTCCTCTTCTTTTGGAGCAATCTTCTTGCTTTTTCTCGCATTCTCCGCCCTCTCTGTCTTGTTCGAACTTTTTCGCCCCGACTCCGCCCTTCGCGTTTCGAAAACCACGCTCATTGCACTGCCTGTTACGAGTGTGACCTGTTACGATGGGGCTGAAAAGATCGTGTGATTTGAGGGGAGAATTGGTAGGCAAGGAGAACCGAGAAAGACTGTTTCTTTTTCAAGAGAGACAGGAAAAAGATAACAGAAATATGCGAAATCGGGGAGAGACGTCAGACGAAAAAGGGGTAAATGTGACCAGACGTTTGGTAAGTCTGCTGACCTCTCAAAACGAAGTCAGCAGAATAACGCAGGTGATGTAGGCAAGATAAGCCTACTTTGAACGTATAACCATAAAAAAATTTCGTATGTGTCTGCAAAAATAATAGTCTTTCAGTAAGCAGATTTCTCATCAAATACGTTTGTTATACTTTGAGATTGACGTAGATTCCCAAGGCTTATGCAAGCTTCGACTACACTCTGGAAATCATGATGAAATAACAACATTTGGATGAGAATGGTTCTGAACCTAAAGGGAAGTTGAAGAGAAAATGGTCCGAAAATGAATTCAGCTGGTGTTCCGAGCATTGGAGGGTCATCAGAGAAAAATACGAAGGGTTCGACTGGCCGCGGACCCTTAGAAAAGTGGGGCCTTCATCGCAAATCTTTAGAAATTCTTTGTTTTCGAAATGGAAGACGAATTTTCAACTAATTATGTTCGAAAAGACTCCAAATTGGGGGAAAAACTTTGTAAAGTAGCGGATATTATTCCCTGCAGGAGCTCCTTGAAACTTTAGAGGGTAAAAAACGCTATATTTCATTATCATAGGGATTAATCTGGAGAGCGGTGGCCAAAGACCGGAATTAATGGCCCATGCCTTATGAAATGGGGCCAGCAGATATTCCGACAGCACTTTTTAAAATGGGATAATAAGAGAACCCATCGAACGAAGGCTATTTATAGCCGCAAAAATTTGTCGCAAAAGATTAGATGGGTAAGATCAGACCCTTCACACCGAACGGCTACATAGTTTGGGTCTTTATGAATGCTGCTGAATAACGCGTCTTTTTAAAGCCTCTCATATTTCGAAAGGGCATTTTTTCTCTTATTTGAGTCGGATGGAAGAGTCTGGAAAGTACATCCGTTAGACTGAAAGTACAATGTCCCTGTACTTTATGCACGAGAATACGGACTTTCCTGGAACAAAAAAATGCCAGATCTTTAATGCCATAGCTATAAATGGACAGAAATAAGTTGGGGACGGGATTTAAATGCACTTTTAATCGTGGCTTTCCACTTTGGCTTCTGCTCTGACTGACCACATGACCCTCATCCAGCCCCTTGTTTACAGCGCACAATTATTGCAGTTTTAACAACAACTGCAATAACTTAAGAAACAAAGTACATTTGGTCGAGCTGGTTTTTCACCAAGGTATAACTTAAGTTTACATCGTAAATCACCATCTTGCGACCTGAATGATTACATTTACTGTAATTTTACACTGCTTTACGCTGTTTCCTGATTATACACAAAGTTTATATTTTCCGTTTTGAAAATCTTTTTGTCATTCTATTGCATAACATTATCCTTCCATTTTCTTTTGCAGGATTTGATTGAAATTCACGTTTTTTTAACAAAGAAGGGTCCAAAGAGTGAATTTATCACGTTATTATGAAGAGAACGTTGTCAAGGGAACATTTCGACACGTCCCTTTGCTGTGAATCATAGCATTGATTGGGAAACCAGATTGGAGGGCTTAGCTCTCGACTTTTGATCAAATGCAAATTTTTTCTAGATCAGGTGTCTAAAGTAATATAAAAAAAGTAAAAGGCAAAACAAAAGTTTTCTGAAAAACTGATCAGTTACTGGAAGATCGTGTATTTTACAATCAGAACTGAGTATTTCCCTTCAAAGCCCTAAAAACCAACTGAAATTTCTTCAATTTATATTATACTTGACGGATTTTTACTTATTTCACAAACAAAATAATGGACATCATAAAAATCCTGAGTTGTTCGTAATAAAATTATCAATATTACATAAATTACAAGAGGAAGCACGCTGATATCATCCATCCAACACAAGCTAATACGCTTTTCTGGCCAAGTTTTTACCTTCGTTTTCGTATTGGGCCTTGGTCCGAACAATCTTGCGGAACGTGTCCAATGTGGCCAGGATGGAGCCGCCGGTCCAGGTGGAGTGGATTCGTTCTTGAGGGGCGGAGATGCGGACCTTGAGATCGGCGGGAATATGTTTTCGGACCTCGTGGAGAACACGTTCGCCGAAGCCGGGAAACAGAGTGGACCCGCCTGACAGCAGGATGTTATTGTACAATTCTTTTCGCAATTCTGTGTCCGACATCTGCAAAGGACACAAGTAATTTTTTCGACTTTTTCTATCGTACCCCCCTCATGTTTACTCTGTAATGACCCGCTTTTCTCTCCGAAAACATCACAAAAGACGCGTCTATACAAAAGAAGATCCCTCCAAACAAAGGAACGAAAAAAAAGATATTAACCGGGATCAGACAAAAAAACCATATTACCTTATACGTGACAATGGATCAAAAAGGCCGGGAACTTACGCTGATTGAATTGTTTATACATTGGGCTAGTCCGCAGTACTCTAGTCCAATAATCTCCGGCCGGAACAACACTTCTGGAGCCTGGAATCTGGCATTTCCAACTCGAATTGTTTGTCCGTCCGCCATCGTATAAGATTTAACCTAAAAATTCAATAATCTACTCAAAACTTATTTAATCTTCGACTTGGTCAAAGTCAAATACGACTCTGTTACACCTACCGGATCTTCCTTGGTGATGTTTGAGTGGTATGGGAGGACTTGGCAAATAGATTCTTTCATCTCTCGGACCAATTCAAATTCATTGGATCGATGGAAAATATGGCCTTCCTTTCGCAGTAGAAGCTTCAGATAGTTTGTTACATCGCGTCCAGCGACATCAATCCGTTGGATTCTAAATAATTATATTATTCGTAACATCCCATATTATCATTGGCCACAAATATAGCACAACGTACGCTGGCTCAATGGCAAATCCTTCGTAAACCGGTACTGAATGTGTCACACCGTCTCCCGAGTCTAGGACAACTCCAGTTGTTCGTCCAGCAGCATATAAACTTAGAACGGCCTGCATCTGTACGTGAATGGAAGGGACTCCAAAGGTCTCAAAGAAGATCTCCATTGCCTTCTCTCTATTTTGCAGAGGATTCAGAGGAGCCTCTGATAGAAGTACCGGATGGTCAGCGGAATTACACTAAAAAATAAATAACGGCATGAGGTTTAACTTACATTTAATTGCTCGGGGGAATACGCAAACTCCCATATTTGCTGCATAGCATTCCAATCTGTAACTATACCGTGCTCCATAGGATATCTAAGAGCCAACAGGCCTCTGTACTTCTGCGCATCAGATCCTGAAAAAAGATTTTGTAAGATTTACACCATGGATAACATTGAAATGTAGAATAAAACCATAATGAAAGATTTCTGGAGCTAATAGTGATACAGTCTCAATACATATTTGGAACAGAAGACTTTATACCTAAAAACGCAAAAAAAAATAAAATAAAGTGTACTTACCGACCAAGCTATCCTTAACGATACCTCCAGCCATGACCCGCGAATGTTTCACAACCCCCACATAATTCGGGAACACTACTCGAGGTCCATCCTCACCCGCAAAGCCGGCCTTGATTGAGCCCGAGCCATTGTCGATGACCACTGGCTGATTTGGCAGGATAACACTAGCCATTTTGAGCTAAAATAATATAACTTAGATGGCATCGCGGTTGAAAGGTTAGAACGCAACTCTCAAAAATGCGAATATAATAGATGAATTATCATGCCAGAACGGATTTAAAAAATAAAAAAAGTTCCTTTTCCTCTTCCCAAAAGAAGCCCTCAATGTTATAAATCTCGGACGTTTTTGATGTCAAAGACATCAATGATGCTACATAAAAGCGGATAGAGCATTTCAAAACAAAACGAACACCAAGCCGGCCCATTGGAAGCAATTTTGGGCCGAGCAAAAAACCCAGAAAAAATTTTGTTTTTTCATTCCGAGTTGCAACGGAATGCCAAGATTCAATTTCCGCGCGAAACTTTTTGATTACAAAACTGGTATCTTTACTAATATGACACGTTCGGTCCAAGCCACGGTTGAGATGGTCTCCCGAGCTGCGCCCGCGATTTTGAATTCGCCGGCGACATGTTATACGAAAGAATATCAAATTTCGTAATAATAGCCTCAGGGCTCTAATATTGTAGGCACAAAATATTATTTTCACGTAGACCTGATATACCAAGCACCAAGTTTCTATCGTTGTCGATCTTCGAGTTTTGCTAAATATAAGGTTTTGCCTTGTTTTGAGCCTGTTTTTGTACCCATTTTTGGACCCCTTTTTGGCATGTAGTGGTAAAAGTAAGACAGTTGCTCCAAATATCGTTCTCTGTAATTCAAGATACATGTGTTGTTGAACGTTTTTAGGTCTAGTTAGACCTCAATGATATGCCTCCTTTGAGAAACGTTGGCGACAATGACGTCAATTTTGGGCTTAATTTTGATGATTTTTGCATATATCTGCCTATATCTTTTTTCAAACGTTTTTTATTGACAAAATCGTCCTCTGTAATTGTAGACAAGAGGCTTGTCAATGTGTAGGAACTTGCCTTATAATTCAGGGACCAATAGTTTTTTCGAAACGTTGGCGACAATGACGTCTACTTTTGGCTAAATTTTGATGATTTTTACGTATTTCTCCCTAGACCTTTTTTTAAACGCCTTGTACCGACGAAATCGTCTTCTGCAATTGTAGACAAGACTCTTGTCAATGTGTAGAAACTTCTCTTATAATTCAGGGACCAATAGTTTTTTCGAAACGTTGGTGTGAATGACTTCAACTTTTGGGCTTAATTTTATTGATTTTTTGCATATTTCTGCCTCCCTCTTTTTCAAAAATGCTTGATCCATTAAATTATTATCTGTAATTGTAGAAAAAGGCCCTCTCACCAAACGCATCGACGAATTTGATGAGAACGCAAAAACAAAATCTGGAACAAGACTATCAGAATTGTCGAAAGTTGTCCAAAACTGCATCCAAGTCTTAAAAACACTCCGAGATATTCAAAATTATACGCAGGCCAGGAAATTTTCAGCGGAAGAGGTCGAACAATTCAAAAGGCTTATTAAGACATTAACCGAACAGCTAAAGCAAAATTTTTCTAACGAAAAACCCGGCCACAAATTCCACCAGACAATCATCCACATGGTTGACTTTATGAACAGACACAACACTGTTAATTTCTTTACAGAGCAGTCAATAGAGAGCACCCATGCAATGGTGAATAGGGATATGCTGAGAATTAAAACCAGTGATAGGAGTAAGATTGTAAGTCGAACAGAAAAGGTTACGCTGAAAATAGAACAGGTATTAGTATGGGGGATATTCATTCACAATACTTATTGATAAAGAAATTGCTATTAAAACCCACGCTTTACAGGCGGACAGCTTACTGCGATGGGCTCACGAAAGGACGGTGCTGTACGACGAATTTGGGCTTGACACAAGCCAAATTGATGAAGACATTGATGGAGAAGATGACACGGAATGACTCTTTGAATGCCAAATCCATTTCGAAATCCTTTCAGAAATTATATTTTTCCATTCTAATTTTCGTAATATCCAAAAACAATTTGTTTCGAACATGTTTGAAAAAGTGGGTGGCAGAAATATGCAAAAATCATCAAAATTTAGCCAAAAGTAGACGTCATTGTCGCCAACGTTTCGAAAAAACTGTTGGTCTCTGAATTATAAGACAAGTTCCTACACATTGACAAGCCTCCTGTCTACAATTACAGAGGACGATTTTGTCGATAAAAGGCGTTTGAAAAAAGATATAGGCAGATATACGCAAAAATCATCAAAATTTAGCCCAAAATTGACGTCATTGTCGCCAACGTTTCTCAAAGGAGGCATATCATTGAGGTCTAACTAGACCTAAAAACGTTCAACAACACATGTATCTTGAATTACAGAGAACGATATTTGGAGCAACTGTCTTACTTTTACCACTACATGCCAAAAAGGGGTCCAAAAATGGGTACAAAAACAGGCTCAAAACAAGGCAAAACCTTATATTTAGCAAAACTCGAAGATCGACAACGATAGAAACTTGGTGCTTGGTATATCAGGTCTACGTGAAAATAATATTTTGTGCCTACAATATTAGAGCCCTGAGGCAATTATTACGAAATTTGATATTCTTTCGTATAACATGTCGCCGGCGAATTCAAAATCGCGGGCGCAGCTCGTGAGACCATCTCAACCGTGGCTTTTCTTCTATTTGGACCGGACGTGATGACAAAGTAAAGCGGTTAAAATGACATTAAGAAACGCATATACGATCAATGCTCACTTACATTTTTCACTTATGTTACACATAACAAATTGAAGATCCTTTTTTTGGTTATATGTGGCTAATTTCAATGCGCTGAAACTTAGATTTTGTTAACTTTGAGATTTTGAATGCCTGAACTTGGACTTCACTTTCAAAATTGGTCGAATTTTGCGGATCCTAGCAGTTACATTATTTGATGCTGTCGTTAGAGTCTCTCACAGACTGAATGTTGTCAATAACACCAAAACCCCCGCTTTTTCTTTCATACCTTCAACATATAACGTTCATTGAGTTGAAAATGGGGTAACTAGCGTTTTCTTTTTCTCTAACGCCTCTCATTTTACGGTGCTATTTTTTATCAGGAGAATTTGCACTGGGGTAACGTTCATTTCTTTTTCTCTGGCGTTTCTGCATTTTAAACACCCTCTCGCTTTCAGAAACTCCGACACTTCTACCCTAAGTTCTCGCTTTTATCAGGCCGAACCCGAAGGCTCGGCCATTCAAAAATTAGGCCACAACAGCCAGCCACGGCAGCTGCCCCTGAACTGGCGGCTTCCAGTTGCAGCATCCTCGAAACGCCCGGTAGGCAGCCCGGACGCCCTCCGACAACAACTGGACGTCTCCACGGCACCCAATACACGATTTCCAAGATACTTCGTCGAGGGAGAACGGCACCCTTCAGGGGTAGACAATCGGCGGCCGGCATCTCGCAGATAATGGTGAACGTCGGCCGGTATGTAGGCACTGGGTGGTTCAACGGCTCCCAATAAACGATTTCCAAGTAACTTCGTCGGTAGTCTGGTTCCATGGGTCCAGGGTGAGTTTCGTCGAGGGTGGCCGGGTCACTTGGGTCCGTCGGGGGCAGGCGGTCTTTGGGTCCAGGTTCCACGGGTCTTCCGTCTTCCGATGTTGTTGTGGCCAGGACTTCACAAGGAAGCCGACGAAAGAAGAATTTCCACACTATATCCGCATTTTCGCCGTATTAGTTTGACTGGGGTAACTCGCGATTCCGTTTTCTCTGACGATCTCTCATTTGCCGTGGTCCCTATAAAATCGGAGGATTTCGACTGGGGTAACTTTGATTTTCTTTTTCTCTGACTACCTCTCATTTTGCGTGCTCTCTCTCATGAAAAAAAAGAAAAGAAAATTCCGTTTGTTAACGAAAATTTTATCAGGGCAAATTTATTCTAAAAATTTCAAGTCGCAACCAACCACCTACTTACAACATGTGCGAATATTGTATGCAAATACGCAAGCAATAATATAACTGCACTTTATTTTTTTCAGCCGAAATTGGAGATGGCCACACTACCAAGCCGACTTTCACCATAGGTATGGATGGTTCTCCCGCTGTGCTTTTTATGAAACGTTTATTTTTGTGTCTTGGTGCAAATAAAGTTGATTGGTCTGATTTTTGGAAGCTGCCTTTGAACTCTGCTGAATCCTTTCCCCCAACCTTCCCACTTCTGTCGCTGATTGTGTTGCCCATTATAAGACCCGGATCCCTGATCAAAGCACCCTGCTCCATTGCCTCGGGCGAAAGCAAATAAATTGCGCGAAGATAAATAAAGAAAATCGGTTTAGCACCTTCTCGGTTCAGTTAGCGGTTCAAGGTTCCGGTTTGAGACGCCGGAACGAACGGCAGAATAAAAAAGATCGGAATTGATAAGGAGAACATTGAAGAAATGCCGGGAACGGTCGGGAATGGGCGATACTTCATGTGAATCTGTTACATTTTAGGAAGTTAGTATTATAGTCAAAATTTAAAGTTTTGTGAAAAAGAATAAAAGTTTTTTTACTTTTTGTTGAATAGATGAATTTTTAAAACTTTCCTTATTTTTTGTTTCTTACTCGTTGCGTAATGTATCCACTACCGTAAATGACGAAGAATAGGGGCCCTCAGAGATTTGCAAGAGTTTCAGATCATAATCTAGCTGGTTTCATCTCCAAGTTCACTATTTAAGTCATCCACCTGCCTACTACAATATAGATGAAATCTTCCCTCATCCTTTATTCTAATATAGTTTGCTGTAAGATACCAGAATCTCCTCTAGGCTCCTTCCGGTGTCCATTTTTGACGTCGTATACGGTCATTTTTGATATTATTTACGTGGTCATCGTGGATAATACAATTTGATGGATGGGGCGTCATCGACGAAAAGGAAAGGGCCCATTCATTCAATTCGAAGCATTTCGATTAACTACCAGTTTTTTCGGTGACTTTTTGCCTCCGCCCTCAATTGCGCAAGTGATAAACATCCATTACCTGACTTTCGATGCACCGCCCTTGGGCTGCGGCGACATAAATAAGCACAGTAAAAGTGGTCAAAGAGTAAAGATAACTCGTTCTTATCTTTTATTGTATTGTAACAGGATACGTGCGGGTATAAATACGAAATCAGGTCGATCGTGATATTGTACTGGATAATTGGTGACAAAAATCGTTTACGTTTATTTACAGAAGCCATCATGTTAACCGTTTGTGTGATATTGGTAGTCTCTATGATCGCTGAAGTGGTGTCAAGGCCAGAACTTTACCATTGGCGTAAGTCTATTACTGAATTTGGGTCAAACTTTTGTGATGCACTTGATGATACTTATAGTAATCATAAAAGTTTAGAAAGAAGGTCGATGGATTGCGCGTGGGTAGATTACAGTAGCCCAATTACTCAGTGTGCCTTGAGGGGATCGGATTGGCATTTCTCGGACTTTGGACAGGATTGCTTTGAGGCCTTCGATCCGGCCAGTAAAGTAAGTGAAGCCGCTTTGTTGCTGTTATAGTAACCTCAGAGTAATGTGCTAACTATGATGAAAGATGGGCTAGGGCAATGAGAAATCATTTCAAGGCTGCAGAAAAATTTTTAGCTCTCGCTTTACAAAAATTAATGGATTATAACCATTTGAACCTCAAAAAGTGCCGCTTTTGTTGTAATCCGCCAATAACTGGGCGGAAACTAGATGCCCCCCAAATTAAAAAAACAAAAAAATTATTTGCAGACGATCCAAAATCTCTGCCCATTGAACTGCCAGAAGACGGATGAAGCCGTAATCCTTGGGAAAATCCCCTCCAACAGTCATAAATGTGCGCAGCACTTTAATTATGGCCTCCGGAAACATAATGACGATGTTGTTTTATGGAGATCGGGTGTTTGTTTGAATGAAACCCTCAGATTCGAGGTCCGATGTGGATTCCCGTTCTCTCAACGGGACTTTGTATCAGCCAAAGGTCTGCTTTCCTCGGTTTTGTAATTTATTCGGGTCCTCTAATTTATTCATTGTTGTAATTTATATGCAAATGTGGAGCTTTAAGAGAGAATAAATCTTTGCAAAATTTGGTTGGAGAAGTGGCTTCAAATGTGTAGTAAGTATTGCAACAGGCCTTGTTGTTCAGGACAAATTGTCATCATTTTTTTCTCATCAACATCTTATGTTAAGACTAGCGCATAACTTCAACAAACCACAATAACCTACTTGCAGCAGCCCTCCAAATTACTGCATCAACTTTCGGTTTCATCGGAAATTAGTCTCTTTCTCTTCCGCGGATATGTATTTGTTTGGAGCCCATTAAACCCTCGAAATGACCCCCCAATTTAAGCCCATTCAGTCTTGGAGAAGGGAGGGGGCTCTTATCGGAGTCCTCTTCGTCCTCGATAATCGCCTCCGACCATCAGTTGCGATCGCTGTAAACAGCCATTAATTGACATTTCCCCTCCTGTTTTGACATTATTCTTATCGAAATGGATGGGAGATCGGGTCGGGATTCAATCGGAACAAAAAACATTGTTTAGAACGTTGTTACAAGCGACTTTACTTCACTATCTCTGTTTATTTATTTTTGCAACATTGGTTTTTTTGGTTTACAGGGACGTAATTTAAAGTGCGACGCTCAGATTTTGATGAAACCTGGGACAAATTTGGAATATTGTTTTATGATTACATATATGCATCATTTCTAGACCGCGCTTTGCAGAAACGACCAAGATTTTTTATGTGACCGCCAAAGAAATGCCTAAATAACCTTCTCAGTGGCCTAGATGTTGCACTCAAAATGTAATATAGCTCTCTAAAAGCATGTTCAAGTTCCCTGATTTATTATTTGCACACATGTTTGTGGAGTGCATATGGGATTAGTAATCTGGCCAAAGGTCTCATGTATAATATACGACAAGTTGACCCGTCATTTCTTACTCTCCATTTTTCTTCCATTTCTTTCTTTGTTGTATTATTTCGGCGATTTACACCACCAAACTAACCCATTTGTCATGCTCTTTTCCGCATTTATTCGACTTAATTTTGCCTGAGGCAATGCCCTCCGGCCCAATTTTCCTCCTCATTTTATATGGGCCCGGAGGACTTTGTTTTTTAAATTCCCTTACATTTCTCCATGTCAAAGTTGGGGCGCCGTCAAGCAGTAGGGCCGAGGGTTCGGCCGCTTTTACTGCGCGAAGGATGAAAGTAAGGGAGTGGGGCCTAATGGGAGAGATAAATAAAGTTTTGCTTGTCTCTGGCTTGAAATAACTTTTAAGCCAGAGCTTTTTACCATCGATTTACCCACAGAGAACGAGCCAGTGATACTCTATTATAATTGTCCCATTTTTATATTTTCTTTAAAATTTTGGAAGAAATGCCTTCTTTTTTAACTTTGAATTTATCATCCATGTTGTTTCCTTGACAACCCATTAGTGGCTCATCCTTTATTGTCATCCCCATTTTCTTCATTAGGTCTTCTGTTTTTACATTACTCCTTTTTGATACTTTCTTTTACCAACTTTTGAGGAACTCGGGCCTTCACTCTGTCTAGAAACAGGCTTTACATCGATGACTTGACTTATTCTAGGCGTCGGTAAAGTTTTTTGATTCAATTTGAAGGAGCAGAGAGCTATTAGTAATACCTCAGTTCCAGATACTTTTGTAGAGAAAATAGTGATTTTTTCGATTTATTTGATAGGCCCGCTATTTCTTATCAAGTTTTTTCCGCTTTTTCTTACATTGTCTTTCGTTTGACACAATTTCCAATTTTTAAACCATCTGAGATCATTAATTCGACCCCATTTTACCTTATACACCGCTGTTTTCCTTACAATAGTCCCCCTTCTCCCCAAATATCTCGGTCCCTTTGTATGAACAACCAAATTTTGTCGTGTTAAGAACCAAAAAGCAGAGAAACTTTTCTTCATATGGGGGTCTCCGTCGTCGCGTCAAGTGACTCTCATCAACGAACGACCCGAGACTTGTTCACTCCAACCTTTTATTGGGTAAATTTCGATTCATTTTATTTCATTTTTCTTTTGTATCGCCGCATTAATGCCGCAGGGCATAATGAGCTTCACTGTGCGGGGAGGGATTTTAGTCGAATTTGAGGGTGAAGAGTGGAAAAACATTGCACTGTAGAGTGAAATGAGCTTGAATTATTTGTGGGAACGCTAGTATTTTTTAATTACTGGTAGAGTAAACAGCCCTTTCTTTTCGAAAATTTGACAAAAGTCGAAAATTTCCAATATTTTTTTACTGTTTTGCTAAAATTTAAAAAGGGAACCCGTGATAAAAATTTTCTTTTCAAAAACTTTTCTTTATCGATAAGGAAATGACAAAAAACGAAGTTGCCCTGTAAATCCGTTGTTTCTGCAAAACACGATTAAAAGTTTCTCCGAAAAATTAAAATTTTTTTTTTTATTTTTTCTGATTTTGAGTACGTTGTTTATGCAAGTTCCGCAGCCACCATCTATTACCTTCCATCATCTCTAAAACCCCTTATTTAGCGACCAAAATGACGAACCCTATTTGAAATACTAGTTTTTTGCTAAAGCCAAATAAATCCCTTCGAATGATCTCACCTTACCTCCTCTCCCTCTCTTCTTCTGTAAAAACAAACATTTTGTTTTCAGCCACTTGAAAGGGCTGTTGAGTTACTCCATAAAAAGTAATCCCTCTCATAATTGATGGGTGATCTGGGAGGCGTCGTTTGTCATCATTAGATGATTTTTTTTCATCATCATTCACGGATTTTGTCATCATTAACCTAATTTTGGAGATGACTGGCGTTCTTCTTTTGATCATTTAATTTTAGTCACCCAAAACAGGAAACTTTTTTGTTTTTTTTTGGTTTGAAAAAATTGAAGTAAAATGAGTTTATGGTTATTTTGTAGGTTCTGTGGTATGAATCGCCCTTTTACCATGGTTAAGTCCATCATTTTTCTGATTATACTTTTAAATTGCCTCCCTTTTATCCGGCCCTGATCCCTTCATGCATGCTTGATCGCCCATTTTCATACCGATTTCACCATGTTTTCCAACATGTTCTTTTCGCTTTCCTTTTCAAAAAACGAGCTCATCTTCGGGATCGTTTTCACCGATAACATAAAAGCCGGTTCCTCTCCGCTTATTCTCCAAGAGTCAACTCTTTTCAGCCATGCGTCTGAAACGTTGTATATTGTACTTAATGGGAGTGATGAGTGTTTCGGGCCATACCTGCGGCGAGAACAAAATCCCGTTTGGGTTGGAGGTCTCGAGAGATGGACAGCCCGCCTTACTTTGCTCGAAGCCCGAGTGTTTTGAGAAGACGTATGCTGTAAGTGCAATATCTCTACAGTAATCGAGTTCGTTTTCATTTCACACAGTCGTATTTTAGGACTGCGATGAGCGAGCGTTCCGTCGGTCGTGCGAAAAGAAAAGCTGGGTGGGAGGGTTCGACAAATCATACGGAAAACATCAACCGTAGGTGTTATTGTTTCCCAAACAACTTCTTTCAGACTCTATCTTCAATGCTGCGAATTCGAGAACTTTGATAAGATCGCCGATCCCTTGTATCACAACGTCCGAGTGAGGCCAGGGGAGTTCTTTGAGGGCGAGGAAATCCAAGATAAAACCAGTGAGGATACTGTAGCTTTTGATGTAATCACAAACATGAGATTGGTCAGAGGTCCGGAGCAAAAGTAAGTTAATTAAAAACGCTATTCTTCGTCATCAAAATATTCGCTGACATTAAATCACCGTATTTTAGCATATCATTTGAAATCGATGTGGCCCGATTCCGATGTGCTGACATAATTCGACATAAAAAGTACAAAAAC
The DNA here is from genome assembly GCA_904066235.2 of Bursaphelenchus xylophilus. NCBI lineage: Eukaryota > Metazoa > Nematoda > Chromadorea > Rhabditida > Aphelenchoididae > Bursaphelenchus > Bursaphelenchus xylophilus. The sequence goes on from CAJFCV020000004.1 coordinate 4,626,904, forward strand.
TGGTCGTGGCCATAGAAAAAAAGAGTCCAAGACATATGATCTCAACAATATCAAGGCATTTCGAGTCAATTTCGCATCATTTGACGGGTAATTTTCTGCTCAATCGAAGCAATTTTTATATGGAAAGAATAAACATATGACGTCATTGCCTCGAATGTTTTTATAGTAACTGTTTTAAACAGTAATCTGAGGAAAAAAACAAGAAAAAGAGCTGGCAATTTACTCAAATCCAAAGTGTAATACCAAACCAGTCAAGTGTCATATAAATTAATCCTCAGACTTGGATTTCTTGCTCTTCTTTCCCTTCTTAGCCTTCTTCTTGGACTCCTTTGTCTTCTCGTCGTCGTCTTCAGAACCCACGGAACGAATGAACTTGAGGTGAATAATGACAATCGTCGGGATAGCTATCACCCAATACAAGACAATCACCGCGATGGCAGCTAAAAATACTATTCTTAGATGGCCTAACAATAAGACATTGAAAATCGTGGAAAAGAAATGTACTCGCCAAGACACGAAGGGCGCGTCACATCGAAGGGTTCTACCCTGGCGCTAAGCATCTTCTACTGCACACAATTGTAATATCTCGATGGAATGAACCGACCAGTCGAAAAAATAGCTACTTATTGAAATGGAAACTTCAGAAAGGACCTTTGAATTATTATTTCATTAAAACTTTCAAATCCAAAGTCTTTCTCTGACAAAGACCGTAATCTGTTGTAGTAGCTGGCTTAAAACAAGGTTGAAAAACATGAGCGATTAACTTCCGGCAGGGCTCATGCAGAACTAAAATTGACTAGCTAAAAAATGTCCAAAATAATAACTAAAACTTTATCCTCCAACAAAACAAACGCGTAAAAATAACAGCTTATAACAGTTAGTAACAACAATAAACTCTAACAGCATACATAATATATACAACGCTAAAACATCAAAAAAATGAATAAATTGATCAATACTAACGTAGAACCTCACTTGCATCACTTTCTTTTTCTTCCACGGCTACCTTTTTTGCGTTTTTGTACATCTTTCTTCGGGAACCTTTGGGATTTGCTGAGAGAATCCATAATATCCTGAAGTTCTGCATCGGTATCATCGAGCTTCGAATTTTCCACATTCATTGGCCGATCCTCGACGGTTAAATTGTTTATTTGTTGGGTTGTTCCGAGCAGAGCCTAAAAACATCATCTACGTTTCTTTTTAGAAGTAAACCAATACTTTCTCGTAAAGTCGGAACATTTAGCAACAATTTATAAAATGAAAAAATTTCAGGTAATAACATATAAAATGCATTCCCGGATTACTCCCTCACCTCAACCTCTTCCAACGAATCTCTTCGAGGAATCGGGCGCTCATCGTAACCATCATCTCCAATTTGCGCGTCATCGGCCTAAAAATTAAAACTTGAAGTAATAAACGAACTTACCCTAACAGACTCGACTTCGAGAGGAGATGATACCTTCTGCTGACGTCCTCTTTTCCTGGCAGAACCGGACTTTGGAAGCGATTGACGAATCTGAAAATTTTTTACAGATTTTTTTAAATGTAAGAAGTAGCACCTCCAAGACGCCACTTACACTGACATCTCGGAAAAGCGACGTTTCTTCGATTGGAATCTGATGATTTTCAGGATTTTTGTCCTGAAATGCGTGTAACGTAATACAAATGATTCTCCGGTTGCATACCTTTTCTTCTTCTACTATTTCGTTCAAATAATCTTGGACACATTCGGTTAAACGTGAAGGTTCCACAGGTTTATGGCGGAACAACGTGGCAGATCTAAAGTAATACAACTTCTTATGTAATATAATATAAGAATAGCCAAAAAAAATCAAAAACTAACACTTACGCCAGTCTTTTTTCGTCTTTTCTATGCCTGTACAAGCAAGTTTCGTCAAGAATTTCATTAGAAAGTCCGGAATAATCAAACTTTACATCCTCAGCAGTTAAAAGCCCAAAGTTTGGCTGAGGTATCGCCTCGAACAAGGTGGCCTTAAAGTACAGAGCATGCTTCTTGGACAACCTTGGAAGTGATGAACAGTACCCTTGGATCTTGCACAAAATTCGGAAGAATGTCCGAATAAATTCATCGAATCCAACGGACTTAAAATCAACATCATATTCTAGATCTCCAAAACTAAACCCAAAATAATTGTAAGAAACAATAACCCTTACGTCAATTTTACATTATCTCCTTCTGAAGTCTTCAATGAGATTGACAACTCTTCCACAGCCTTCCTGCTATCCCCCATGTCATCCGCACTGTGCAGTATCATTTGGTAGATCTCAACCTGAATTCAAAAAATAGAAATTGTCAATAGTTACGTCGCCTGACGCAACATACCCATAATGATGCTGATAAAAGAAAGAATACAGGGTTATCGGGGGCTTAAGAACAGGTAAAATAACCCTTACCTTCCCCTCTTTTATGAGTTCGGTGATTTCTCTGATCTTCTTCATGATCGCCCGGTTTCGCGGATCGTTCAATTTACTCAATTTTTGCTCCACAATTCCGAAGAAGGAGACTTTGTTCGGATAACGACCCACTCGAGCAATTTCGAATGGAACAATTCCCCTTGAGATCATGTAGAAATTGGTGAGGATGCCGGCGAAACGACCAATTGTCTTCAACTTGTTCTGCTCCAAACCATCATCCGTTCCTTGGAAGAAAAACTGTTTCCAAGCCTGGAATCAAGGCCAACGGATAAGTTTACCAGAAAATGTTGAAAGGATTGGGGGAAAAATAAAATAAATATTAGCCATGGCTTACACTCAATCCACCAACAAAATTTTCGTTGAGACCTTCGGATTCCCAGTCGATGAACTCCATTCTTCAGAATTTGACGTGATTACCAGCGGGAATTTACCACAGCTAGCTTTCTGTTTTTTACGAGCCGTTTTTTTGCGGATTGGGCTCAAGAGTTTCGTGGTGGGACCCGGACCAAATAATCATCCACTTCCACACGTTGCCCACAATGCAGTAACTCGGAGACAACACACAACTAAAGCACACGATCTTTTATTTTATAAATCACATCCACAACTGGCTTACATACTCGTATTACACTACCGTATAACAAAAAATCTCGTATCTCATATAGTACATACATCAAAATGCATCGGCCAAACTAAAAAAACGGAACCCGTGGAAAAGTAAGAAGCTAAAGAGTTTTTAAAAATGAAGTATTTCGATCAAATCGTCCCGTAATTGAAGGAATCCGTACTTTCTTCGAGGTTTGCATATTCGGGAAGGACATTGCAGGCGAGGATAACGCCATCGCTCTGAATAAGGCTAGGGAACTTGGTCTCTGGGAGGTTTCGGTTGAGGAAGATGATACACAGAGTCCTGGAATGCATGCATTACATTACCTTACATTATCCATGTCAAAAAACATGTCATTTGGGCAAACTTCGACAGTAAGAAAGTTTCAGACTTACGTAGGAATCGCGAACATGAGGTAACTCCATCCGCCGACTGCTTCGTTCAGAGGGTAGTACAAGAAAGTCGTGAGCAAAGTGAAGGTCCAGTTGGTAGCCACCGCAACGCTCAAGGCTGATCCCACCGAATCCGGGCTGACAAGTTCTGCTGGGATAAAGTACGAGACCGGTCCAGTTCCCAGATTGTAGCCCACTCCCAGAAGCAGGAATCCAACGAAAAACATAAAGGAAGCCCAAGACCCGGCATCTAAAGTGTAATGTACCACAAAACGATATATAAAACTTACTAAACCCTTTGACAATAAGGGAGAAGAAGCACAAAAGATAAGTGGCAGTAGCACACATGATGAGAGTGTTGATTAGAAGCCGTTTTCGACCATAAGTCTCGACCAACCGAAGGGCGGGAAGGGTCAGGAAGATGCTCAGAAGGGCGCCGAACGTGGGGAACAGCGGAACAAGACCGTTGATAATCGAAAGCGAGTTGAACATACTGTAACCGTCATGAGTAAGCGAAGAGTAGTTTAAGAAACTAGTATCAAACACAACTTTAATTACCTTGTACTATACGCTACGGTGGCCATACTTCCACTCAAAATTTGAGTAGCACTGACCACCATTCCAATGAAAATCATCTTCCTGTTAGTTGGGTTGGCTATGGACTGTCGGAAACTCAGCTGGGGAGGCAATTTTGTGACCAGCGATCGATATTTTGCCATTAATTCTTGGTCAGAAAGTCCTTCAAATCCATAGAAGAAACGAATAGACTCCGCGGCCATTTCGGTGTCATCCTTGGCCAGAAAGAAGTTCGGAGTGTGAGGAATCTGACGACAAATTACCATCTGGATAACAGCGAAGATTGCTGGGAGAAAAAGTAGGACATTCCAGAAGGCCTCGCTTCCCAAGAACGATTCTAAGGAGAAGAACGCGCCCAATACGGCTCCAAAACAAACGGAGATATGGACAAAGCATCCCAGACTGCCCTGAAATCATAGCACTAACATCACCAAAACGCCGATTCGACAATCATCATCAACAATTCATGTAATCATACCTTAATTTTGGAAGGAGCCAACTCCGCGACGTACATCGGCGCCAACGCAGAAGATAAACCAGTGTAAATACCAACCAGTATCCTTCCCAGTACCAACATCAACGCTGTATTAAAGTTGTACGAGAGAAACAAGAAGATACTTCCGCATAATAGAACTCCATTGCTGTACAACATCAACGTATTCTTGATTCCAAAAGCAGATTCCAAGGGCATTAGTAACAAACATCCGATCAATGCACCAATGCTTTGACAGGATACGATAAGACCCCTGGAAATTTCATAAAAATTAGAAAATAGCATTATCCATGAACTTTCAGGACTAAATCAATATAAAACTCTTACCATAACAGATCCATTGCAGAATCAGAGATGGTAAGACCATAATCACGGAGTATCTCAGCTTTTAAAGCCTTCTGTATATTTTTTGTAGGTACATTGAGCGCGACCATGTGATATCCGCATGGTGCAACGGCCAAGACAACGACTCCAAGGATAATGTAGATCTAAATTCATAACAATAAAAATAAAATCCTTACCAACCGTCCATGTTCCCTGAATGCATGCGACACATCTAGCATCTTCCGGATAGGTACCTAAAATCGAGTTTTTACTCAAAAGTAACGTTGTATGAGACCCGAACATGCAAAATTGGCTAAAATTTGGCGAGAATATATAACATCAAACACGTCGAGCAACCCGTCCTCCGCCTCAAATCGTAAGTTGATCCGTAACAAAAGACGTGAAATGGAAGGAAAAACGGGCACTAAAGGTTTCCCGCGGGAAACCGAAGAAAATGAATCACAGCGAGTCCAATATGGGCTAAAATGGAGACACAATAAACATATGTTTAGAGTCTTGTAAACACAACAATTTATTTGAGAACTAATTTTATCTTTCGAAACCCTATAATTTCAAGGATAATATGAGGGGAGCTCACACAAAGGTTAATTTCATGATTTCATTGTCAGAAATGGCAAGAACATGATGATTCAAAAATCTTAAAAGCGACTTGCTAACAGAAACTTCAAGCATGCTAGATTCATGCAAGTTTCTAGGAATCGCTTGCAAGCACTTTTTGTAACAACAAAATTTCGAAAAAAAATCTATAAAAATTGGACAAAAGGATTTTTTACATGCATGTAAACATGTTTGGCATGTAACAGTTTGATCAGTTTCAATGTTCCCATATCATTTAGATAACACACGTGCAAAAAAAAACTCTTCGGAGGCCGAAATAAACAAAAAATCGATCTTATCAAGACTGGGAAGAGATCCCCAAACTACTGACTGACCACAACAAAGAGGGCATTTCCTTCTGACTGCTCTCATTATCGCGTATATCACGATGATGATATCAGCTCGTCATGGAAAATGGGGAAATGTAAATGAAATCGGGTTTCGTTACCTCATATGCAAGATAAGCGGTTTTTGGTTGAGAATTTTGTTATTGTTGGCAAATTTATCAGCAAAATCGAATAATCAGAGCGTTTGTTCCATATTTATTAGCTGTTGTTGATGACAATAAATAAAGTTATCCTTTCGAAACCAACGATTTATCGGAGGAAATCGACATAAAATTGACTGAAATTGGGAGGAACGAATGGATTCTGAGCAATGTTTGTTGGGATATTCAAGTATAGAGGCTGCTTCAGCTCACAGGCCATGCTATGAATACCCAGGATAGCGGGATCTTGTGGGTGACACTGATTTAGGTTTGCGGTCGGGGAAATCGATGACTTTTGGCTGAATTTTTGACGTTATATCTGATTGCGAGAGTGATTCTCTTACCTCTTGGTGTCCTTCTCTCCATCGGATCCCTTCTTAGTCTTTGTTCTTCGATTCTGGAACCAGACCTTCACTTGGATTTCTTTCAAATGTAATCTTCTGGCTAACGCACATCTCTCCGACCCCACCAAATACGGATTCTTCTGAAATTCGGATTCTAATATTTTTAACTGATCCGTTGAGAAGGTAGTCCGTGGGCGTTTAGGTCGGTTCAGATCCAAAGCTTTTGGAAAGAGATATCTTTTAGTACTCCCATCATTAGCTGAAATTAATTATCATACATAAGAAAAGAAAAAAAATTTTTACGATGGCAAAATGACTTACCCACAACATCAAATGCCTGACAGTACTCTGGGACGGGGCTTTCACTGCGCTCGCTCATGATCAACGGGATTCTCGACCTTATAGTAGACGAACCAAGTATGAGACTGCACCTTATCCCTCGGAAATATTGTTAAGTGTGCGGAATCGGGTTGAGTGTCCATCTGTTTTCATTAAGAGAGTAATTGCGCACACAAAAAAGGAGGAAGATTCCCTTTAAAGTTGGGAGGTCATTTCCGCCGCTTCTTATATTGTTCTAGACGATTGTTCAATTAATTATGGGAAAATTTATTTTAATTTATTCCAAAAACAGCGAGAGAATGTTGCGCGGAGTACGGTAATTGCGCAACGGGAGGTCGGGGTCTTTTGGAGGGCATGAACATACGGGAAACATAACAAGTGACCAATATTTACGCAATGGGCTTTTCTGGGCCTTGAAAGTATAATGTTTTCATACCAGCCGATTTTTTGTGACTTCAAACTAAATTTATTTGACTATTTAATATCGAAAATACAACTAATAAATCTACTTTCCGACTACGAAACTGGCCTTGACCAGGTCCGAGAGCCGGATTTCGATGGTATCACCGGCTTTACAAGAACAAACGCCCTTAGGCGTTCCGGTTAAAAGAAGATCTCCTGGCTCGAGTGTAACATAACTAGTTGTAAACTCTATCAAAGTAGGGATGTCGAATATCATGCTGTCGGTGAGATCCCTCTGCTTGACCTCGCCGTTAATCTTACATTCTAGTTCCAGTTTATGGGGATCTTGGACCTTGGATTTATCGACGAACCCAGCCACTGGACATGAAGTGTCAAAACTTTTGGCCAAAAACCATGGAGATCCTTTACTTTTGAACTCATTCTGAAAGGAAATAAATTAATGAGACGTTTAAGCCGTAATATAGGAGAAAGGATCAAACAAAACATAAACTTAATCATGTATAATATCAACAAATCGTAAAAAAGAAAACCATTTTGATTATTTTATAGCAATATCAATTTTTTCCATAAAAAGCTGCAAGTAATTTTTACTTATTAAAAATCGAAAGATTCCTTAGCGTAAACAACCCGTCAAAGGGCAAATCTCGTATAATTTTGATCAAAACAGGTATAAAAACGTAAATTCTTTATAGATAAGATACCCAATCGAATTAGAACACAACCTAAATGCCAAACATAACCACAAAAACGTTCTTACCTGAAGATCTCTTGCGGTCATGTCCAAAGCGACTGTGTATCCACCAATATAATTATAGGCATCCTCCTTCTTGACATTCTTTGCTGTTTTTGCTATTACCAAAGCCAATTCAACTTCTTGATGAAGATCCTGACAACCTGGAGGGGCAATTATCGTTCCACCATCAGCCAAAAGAGCGTTTGTGCTTTTCAGGAACAGCATTGGCTTCTTTGGGACGGGATTGTTGAGTTCAGCTGCATGTTCACGGTAATTTCGCCCAACGCAGACGATTTTCTTCGCTAACTGACGGAAGTTGGCCAAATTTGACGACATTTCTGCTAAATTTGCAAGAAAAATTATCTTTTATTTTTCCAAAAATATTTATAAAATCAATAAATTTTAGGACGGAATATAACAATTGATTGGGGTCCGAAAAAACTGCTGGATTTACTCACTTTGAACTGTTGAGCTCATGTGGCCAATAAATCGTCGATCTGAAAGAGTTCTTATGATTATCTAGATTGTATAACGACGTCAGCGATAAAAGAGGGTGAATTATAAAATAAATGGTCAAAAAATTGAGGAAAAGTGCATGTACAGTGAGGGAAATTGGCAATACTTGGGTCTACATCTGATAGATCGGTTAACTTTGGCTTTACAAAGGGCTTGCCGTCGTCGACGGTATACAATTAGCAAGGTTTACTCATTTTCGGAGACCAATTGTAAGAAGAAGTTGGGTCTTATGGAAAAGAAACTTTTTTCGAGACGGGTTCTTGATAAGGTCATTTATAATCAACGAAGGTCTCCTTGAATGTTTTTGCTAACGTTGTGAGGTCATCTGTGCTCTGTTTATTTCTCTTTTTATTATAAAATTTGATTCCTGGATTAGACAAAATTTATGTTGACGTCCTATTAGTCAACTTCTTGTCGTCTTATTTATATCTGTTGAGTTTCGCATCTTTTTATTTTTTGATGATCTTTTCTTTGATCTAATTCAATATGTGAATTGCCCTAAAAAATGTTTAGGGCAATCTCTAGCCAAGTCTAAGACACGTGGTCTTTAATTAAAATGACTTCTAATCAGAGAATAAAGACGACGTAAAGTTGTGATTCATATCTTTAGAGACTCAATTTATTGATACGCAATACGAAAGTCAAATGATCAACAAAGAAAAAGACGGCGTGACTATTGAAGGTCACAAACGTCATTATTGAGGATTAATTATAATGGGAGATTGATTATGCACGTTATATTTCATATGTAAATAATATGTATACCGTAGATGTTTATATGTGATGTACTGTAGATGTTTTTGTAACATATAGATTTTTCAATGTTGACTTCTGTAGAAAGTTGTTTCTATAATTGTTCTAAAGCGACGATAAATTAAAGGTTCTGCAGGTATATTCGTTTGTATGACCCCATGACCTCCCTTCATTATTCACGCCCTCGGGCTACTCTCTAGATTTGTTTCCGGGAGGTCTCTCGTTTTGAGCCGGGATTCCCCTGCTTTAATGCCGGGAAAGCCCAAAAAAAGTGGCATGTGTCTAGGTGGGGTCGATGCACGTGATCTGTCATTAAATTCGGGTCTTATCAGTGAATAAAAAATGGGGGAATGATTTGGGTCTGGTTCGTATCTTAAAAAAAAACCAAAAATCTTTGATACAGAATACGAAGTCAGATTGTATGGACAGACACATAAACAGACCAAACCGAAGATGATCTAAGGGTTGGAGAACACAAAACTTACATCCATAAAGTGGGTGGTGTTTGAGATTGATCTCGAACTAACAGCGGATTAAAAAAGCAAACTTTTATTTGCATCTGAAATCATGGATAATTTAAAAGTAGAAAACAGATCAGTAGTTTGCTGATTGGAATGGAATAAACGTTTATGATGGTCTAGGATGCCTTAGGTTTCTATACAAATATTTTGGAATTTTAACAAAGCTTTTGAAATTACCAATTTTCTGCTTGAGATCTCATGTCATGGATAATATAGAGAATGACGCAATAGATGATAAAATAGCAATAAAGGATGTTAAATTTTCTTCTATCGCTGCATTATGTACCTTGAGAGAAACTGGACAACGCACACAGGGTAGAAAACTCGAAAAAATCAAGTCCAATATCAGATAGGGTGACATAGCAATAAGTGTAATATTTTCTCAGAATTTTCTCGAATCCACTCAAAATCCTTATCAATCCCACCACCGATCTTTGCAGTCCCCATAAAAGTCTTCCGACCTTCCTCTTCACTGTTTTTGTTTGTATACGTGAATTTCCAAAAAGCAAGTACGAACTTCTAGTATAATATTTTTGATTGCTCTTGCTCTCCCCGCTACTACGTCTACGTAATTCCCTTGCTTTTTGTTTGGTTTTGCAAACACACGTTGTTTTTTTGTTATTTATAGGTACGGTGTCCAGTTAAAATACGTTCGCCTTGCGGTGATCCGACGTGAGAAATGGAGAAAAAAATGTTGAGAAATGGGAAGGGAATACTTAAAGTATCGGTAATCCAAAGGAATTGTTAGTTTGACAACATTCGGTGTTCTGGAGAAGGTACATCTACAACTTTATACGGTAAGTTATTTTATTTTTGGTGTACTCTGTCTGAAGATACTCAAGGCTAAGGTCAGAGGGGGAAATGATCGCATTTTCTACACGTTTGGTCGACTATGACCAGACGTATGCAAAGCTCCAAAATTTTTGAAGAAAAAAAATTAAGGTAATATATTGTAGTACTATAGAGGCTAATAGACCAGAATCAAATGTTACTATGAATTAATTTAAATAATTACTTTTCCATTTACTTTCTTCTGTAACTAAACTTGATATTCAGGTCAAGATGATGCTCAGAGAATGGTGGTTAACCGGGCTTAAAACAGCTAAGGACAAGAGACATCGGTTTTTCATGCAGTCTGTTGCGTAAGTGGTTCTCATCATATCTTTACGTGCTTTGGGATCACTTTTCTGCTAATGACTGCTACAAAGTCATCCTGGACTTGTTCCGGCGTTAAAGGCTTTCCAGTCATTCCCGAATATATCCAATTCGTATCGGCAGATCAATCAAACCGGCCTTTAAAGCCGTTAGAGCCTGTTCTTGATCCCTTTAGAAGAAAAGCCCCTAGGCCGTTTGCTTCTAAAGGCCCACGGATCCCTTTAGAAGAAGTTGGCAGCTGTTTGCCCACTCTCCCAAATATGTGGGGGCTTCCCTTTTGCCCTGAGGCGATCTTCACAGGTGTTTCCTTTAGGGCCTCGAGGGGCGGGGCCCGGACTACTTTATAAGCGGAATACTCGTTATCGTCGCTCAAGAATCGTCTTCTTCAGACCTCAGCCCAAGCAATCGGTTGCCATGAGACTTGCCAGACTTGCCAACGAAGTAGTTCAACGGACAAAGTGAGTTGAATATTAATTTAGAAAAAATTCATGTATGCATAAAGTATAAGGTCATTTCAAGACATAGTTTTGTTAAAAAGTAATTGTAAACTAGCTAAATAGTCTCTAATTTAATCTCGTTTCAGACCCGCTCCAGATTACCGTCAAATCTCGAAGAAAGTAATCTGCATTGGCCGCAATTACCAAGATGGGAAAGCCCCGCCCGCTGAACCGATTGTGTTCATGAAACCGTCAAGCTCCATCATCTCCAACAAACAGAACATAAGGGTGCCTGAGGGCTGCGGGAAGTTGGTTCATGAAGTCGAATTGGGAGTTGTGATTGGAAAGCCTGCGAGATTTGTGAAGAAAGAAGATGCCTATGAACATGTTGCTGGCTACACGCTGGCGTTGGACATGACGGCAAGGGATGTGCTGGTAGGTAGAGGAAATGCCACTATATTGAAATTATATATTGCGCCGCTCGCGGAGAACACAATTCAAAGAAAATTTTTAATGAAATTGTGAGATATTTGTAAATTCAAAAAAGGATGACAGTCCGTAAATAATGCCAAGATTGGCGTGAAATTTTACAGGCTACATGAGGCATAGATAGTCTTCTTAAATTTAAGGTCGAAAAGTTTAGGTAGAACCGAAAAATTGGAACCTCATTGTCAGACATGCTCCTTTGCATTGATAGTCAACTTTTGATACAAAAACAATAAATAAGCTATACGTAGACACACCAATATAAACTCATTTTCAGGACAAACTAATCGAGAACGGGCATCCCTGGTTCCTGGCCAAGGCCTTCGACACTGGCTGTGCACTGCATGGATTCATCGAGAAGTCGGACATCCCCGATCCCCATCAACTCGAGCTACAATGTGCTGTGAATGGAGAGCCCCGACAATGTGAGAGGACCTCCGAAATGTTCTTCGACATCCCCACTTTGATCGAATTCACCAGCCAATTCATGACTTTGGAACCGGGAGATTTGATTCTAACGGGAACCCCGCCTGGAGTCTCCCCGTGCAAACCGGGGGACAAGATTGACGCGGCCATTTCGGGGCATTTGGCCACATCCTTTAATGTTATTTCATAAATAAAGCATATCACCTCAGTTTTCGCCTGATCAATAATACGGATGATATTGGTTATAACAAGGTGTAAACGGTGAATTGAGCTCTGCGATGATATTAGCGTATTACTTTTTGTACAGTCATTGCACTCAAGCCCGCAGGCGTTTTCTGCGGTCATTATCAGCGGTTATCAGTAATGTCCGAAAAAGGAAAACAAAGAAATTGGAAGTACGGAACAAACTTTACAATTCACGGACACGGAAGTCATATTAAGGACGTGTGATTTCTTGAACACATTAATATATTCAAAAGGATTTTTTAGTGCCAATATTTTGCATAAATCAAAATCTAATTTAAATAAGTTTTTGGTATGTAAATCCTAAGCCCTTCCCACATTTGTAACAATTAGTTTATTAGTTTCTACAACAAGAGGTAAACATTTTTTAAACAATAGAAAGTAGCTAATATAAATAACACAGATATGACACTTACAGAGAAAATTGGCAAGGCAGTGAGAGCAGTAACCAGAAAGTAGTTATACAGTGCTTAGACAATAGGTAGACCATAATTACAGAGTAATTTTTGATATCATAGGCGTGAACTGGAATGATTTTCCGTTTTTTAGACACTAGTGTTAAGACCGACCAAAGACTCGCCCTCATCTTGATGGACCGGGCCCACCGGGCGTCTGGCGCGGAGTTCGGATTCTGGGGGACCCTTGAAGTCGGGCTCTCTTCGGAAGCCATTAATGTCGATGTCCTCCTTCCTCGGATACGTCGAGTCATCCACGGATCGCGTGAATCTACTGCTCTTGTTCTGCTCTCTTTCCTGTTGTCGTTTCATCTTCAACGTCCAGCAGAAGAAGAAGATCAATATGAAAACCATAATAATGGCCATGATGGATATGATGGCGGTCAGCCACTTGAGGAAGTTGTCCATTTCTCGAGAGCGGCACCACGGTTGCCAGCCCTTATTCCATTCGAAACGGTAAGTGTTGGGGTTGTTGTAGTCGACCACGATACTGCCTAAAGAATGAGATTAAATTTAGAGTCGAAAGCCATGATCTTCGCAGTAAAAAGGCCAAAAAATCGAAACAAAACTTTCATAGCTTAAACTTACATTTGTAATCATGATCCCCTCGAATCCAATGAGTCTGGAAACACTCAAATCTCGCGGTATCTCCCTCCAAATAGCTTGAACTCAACGCTGGAGTCTTCATAAGATATTCGGGGTACTCAATCATAATGGGTCCACAGCTGTTGTCTGTAACATAGCAAATATTACACTAGGTAATTTAATTGAAAAATAAATGTTTTAGTCGAGACAAGTCCCTTACATTGCCTGATGGCCTGATTCCGATCGTAAACGAAGGCATTCCACGCATTCTTGGCCTCGTTCCCGAGGATCTCAGCATTCATCATCGTGTAGTCGTATAAGCAAGGAACATTGTCTCCGCAATCCGTCAGGATCTTCTGTGGATTGTCGGGACATCTTTGTTGCGCCGAGTCTTGATAGATCTGACCAGCCAGAGGTTGGAGATTGACTAAAATTTTAGTTCATTTTGTCTAGTCTAATATAAGTAATATCAAAAGCGCCTTAAATTTTCAACTCACTGGTGTTGGATCCAGCCAATTCAGCGCAGAAGTTTATGAGTTGTTGGAGTTCCTGACCAGTCATAGGGCGGAATCGATAGGCCACGCTAAAATTATATTATCATTCAAATGTTTTTTGAAACTCACGTTTCGTAGACTTCAGAAGTCTTGTAAATGGGCTGATTCTTCATCACGGCCTCCGGGAACACCTCGAACTTCTTGTCCTCATCTCTACTTGTACTGAACATGTTATCCGTGGGAATGTATTGGTTGAGAGTTGCTTGATTGTAGTCGGTAAAGGTCTCGCCACTGCCGGGAACCTTGTCTAAAATATAGCAAATTAGTATGCCTTATATTTGCAGCAGTCAAATCAATACATGACTCAACAAAAATTGTGGTTTTCGGTCCAAAATCATATTACACTTACAATTGGTGATAATTTGTTGCCGAATGGTCTCGGAATTAACATCAGACAACGTAATGGTGTTCATGAAGCTGCCAGTGGCTGTCTCTGGGAACGGTCGAAGTAATCCGGCCACTCTTGGGAGGGCATATCGCTGTCTTTGTTCTTGTTCCCGAGTTTTATCTCCATCAGGACGCTAAAATATAAAATTTTCATTACAAATCAAAAATTGCCATGGCTTAAAAGCAGCTGAAAGCTACTCACCACTCCATATTGCGGTGGGACCGACAACTGAATGTCCAACATTCCCATGGACTCCTGATATTGAGGCATCCGATCAATGTCCATACTGTAACTTTCTCTGATCCTCACCCCAATCTGAGCCTCCTCCAGCACCACATAGACCTCCGGCTGCCCTCTTTCCACATTGTTCACATAAATGAGCACTCCTTTGAAGCGTTGCAGATGCATAGTGTCAAAATATCTGAGGATATTCCCCACGATGACACTTGTTCTATATCTGAACCTCCTCGTGTCCCCTCTGGCCAGAACATGGACTCGGTCCGTGCCCGTCGCTTCAACAGCAATTCCCGTGATTACAGTGGCATTGGTCGGCTGGACAAGCTGTTCTTGACTCAGATATCGGCCGAGAAGTGAGAAGTCGACTCTCCTGTTGGGGTACCTCTCCAATCTGACCTGAATACGGACTTCTGGAGTGAACACTGTCTTCGGGATGTACAACAAAGTGTAGACTCCGGGCTCATTGAAGATGAACTTCTCATTGTCGACCGTGTGGAAGGTTCCGGCCCCGAGGGCCTCTCCAATCGCGGGTGGTTGATATTGTTGGCAGCCGGAGGAGGGACGACGCCAATAGAAGAGTTGGCAACGGAACTTGGCGAACTTGCAACACAAGAAATACGGCATATAGTCGTGATGGAAGGCGGAGAGTCCAGGGACCTCGAACTGACCCATATATGGAGAAGTGCCAAACTCGTATGCTCTGAGGGGAAAGCCCGGATTGTAAGGAGTTTCCTCAATCACTTTGATGACTGGCTGGTAGGTGGTTTGTTGGAGGAATCCTTTCTCATCGTAGCAACAAACTTGGCCATAATGGGTGGGGAAAAGACTAAAAGAAAAAAATTCAAATCACCCAGTATAATGTGAGACATAAAAATGATGACCTAACGATAAGAAATATGTTTTGAAAAACTGTTGGGGTACTTAGGTGTTTAGAGAGAATAATTCTCCACCATAAACCCGCTTTTACCTTGTTCTTTCGGCTTCGTATCCGTAATTAACAGTCCTTCCAGCATGAGCGCCGTAGATATTGGAAGAACTCATGTAACAATTCTTGGCTCCGATCATCGTCGTGCAAGTGATGTCTCTAAAGGTCTGCGAGCATCGAGGATGCGGCATGAATCTTCCCAGATCGTATTTGGCCTGACTTTCCACACAAGGACAGGACGAATTGGTCTCGGTGTCGCGGATGAAGTTCCATTGAGCCCCATCTTCATCATACCAATCGTGGCACATCTCCGTAGCCTTTAGACTGACGAATTCTTGACGACCTTCGGATTCTTGAGACGAGTAAGTGGTAGTGTCAAACCGAGGATTGTTCGTGGTCCACAGCCAATGGAGGGAAATCGGAGCAGAAACGAGACTAAAACAATATAATTTTTCATCTTTATGGATGTAAAATCTAGGGTTCTAATTAAAAATTGTGATAAATATTATTTTTAGGTTTTAATTTGGGTGTAAATTCCAAATTTGTCCATAAAATCACACTGAAAATTAACAAATTTGTTCAAAAAAAAGTTTCGCGCCAAAAATTATTGATTTTCGATTTAAAAATGTGTCATTTTGTCGTATTTTTCATTTTCGTAATTTTTCTACACCTTTCACTTATTATTCTTTAATGACATACACATTTTCTTCAATTTATATTGTACTAGAACTACTACAATATAACGAACTTACCCAGATAGCAGATGAGGCGCCACAAATTGTTGCTCGTTTCCTCTGAGAGGTGCCAATTTCAGATATCCAACTCTGAACGTGTACAATTCGTGCATTCTCTCCCAGTCCGTCAAATACCATTGTTCCACTTGGTTTAGGTTAATCCTCTCTTTCTGGGCTGTCCATCGATATTCCGGTTGATTTCGATTCGAATAACTGGCTAGCCGACAGAGCACTCGGTGCTCGGGACGGAATTTTTTGATCTGAAATTTACTTTTTTTTGTCATCAAGTGGAATATAAATTTTTTAAAATAATTTTCTAAAAAATCTCATTACAAGGATGCAACAGTAGGATTACCTTGTTATCATCGCTCTCCTTGTATCCAATTACGTAAAGTCCCAGCTGGACACTGTATAAGGCGTCGTCCGAGATCCGAACTTGAGTGTTATCGAAATAGTTTATATCCGGATTTGTAAAATTCCTCGGGAACCATGAGATGGGCATGGCCACGTACGGTATGGGGTTTTTGTACCAGTCGTATAAGTTTCCGATGTCCAAACGCATTGGATCTAACGTTGGCGGAACTGAAAAAAATATGAATATTTTTTGATGGGTAGGCATGAAAAAGAAGAAGTTAGGGTCTTACCGAAGTAGATGTATCCCACAAACGCCTTCTCATCGTTGGCTCCCATACTCTGCGGTTGGAAATAGACCGTTTTTGTGCCCCAATCATAGATCTTCGGGAGATGACAGCGAGCCAAAGCCGTGTTGATCACTGTGCAAGTTGCTGTCTAAACCAACAGAGAGTCTAATAGAACCAATGCTTTCTTACCTGACGTTGCTCAATCATCAGAATATAGGTCTGACTTCGATCCAAACAGATGGCATTGATGTCCACACTCATTTCGCCCAACATGTTCACAATATTGGGGTAGATCATGATGGGATAAGTCCCTCCGGTCTTGTTGGAGCAGCCTCCCGGCCTCACAACATCGTCAACTCGGAACATGTACCGTCCTCTCACCATGTGAGGGACTCCCGATCTCTGGGCCAACACTTTTGGAGTGTTTTTGTACTCTTGGGTGGGGTCGACCAGCACCATTCCGGTGTGATTTCCTCCATTGAAGAGGGCCTGACATCTTCCGGACCTCGAATTCATCCGAATATCGGCCGCATCGAAGCCGAGTTTGTCATAATTCAGCATGACATAACTCAGTCGGGCCGATCTCTCGGCCAGCCAGACAACTTGATAGGTCGCCAACTGTCCCGCATCCATATCAGCGCGACCGGAGAGAGCCGAGGCGGTGTTGTACCAGGTCACAACCAAGGCCATGTCCGCGCGGAAGGCATTGGCGCCAGCAACTCCCTCCTGAAGCCATCTCATCATTTCGTCCAAGAAATAGTCCCCCTGGGCCGAACATTGCACATAGGAATCTCCTTGGCCGGGACAAGTCTGAGTTCGATAGCCGAACATAGAAGATCCCTCCATCGAGGGGCCTTCGATGTTCATGTTGCCGGCTCCACGGCCGAACATGTTTTGTCTCATCATTAGTCGATAATAGATGCCGGCACGTTGAGCGGGACCTCGATTTTGATTAATCTGGAAGGAAATGTCATAAGATGTCATCTTACAACAAGAAAAGTAACGGCTTTTACAAAGAGCAAGGACTTTTTATCTTATCCATCAATTCTCACCTGCTGTTTGCACAAATAAGGTGCGATCATGGCCGGATCTTGTTGCCTTGGCCAATCCGTAGCATCAGGCCCAACATTAATGGTTGGGCCTTGATCTAGGACCGTGGCAAACGACATGTATCCATTTACTGATATCTGGAACATTAAATTTCTCAAGTATTTAAAAAATTTCTTTCCTACCGTGGTGTAATTGTAAAGTCCACCGTAAAATGGGAAGTAAGAGTGAAGATCGATGGTTTGCCCAGCAGTTAAGAGGCCAGGATGCACCGGATGATCTCCAACTTCAGGCCCGAACGGGACCAGGTTGACGCCATAAAAGGGGTTAGTGCCGGTGCCCGTAAATAAGTTCCCCGAATCTTGCGGAGCTATGTTTTGCTGTTGAAATCCTCCGCCGGGGATATTCCCCCCTCCAGGAAGTCCTCCGCCAGCGCCGAGTCCGCCGATTCCTCCGCCGATCTGGGAATAGACTCCGCCGACGAACAGCGAGAGGATTACTGTGTTCCGGAGGTACAAGCGAAGGTCCAGGACCCTCGGTTGTAGTGGCCTGGGCATTCTAGGCCTGGAATAAAGTATTGTAAAATTTGTACGAGTAATTTAACAGTATTATTAAACACATTTCGCGAGTTTGATCAAAAAAATCATCAATTGAAAATAAAATTTAGCCAAGAAAACGTTGCCATTTTTTGGACCAAAATTTCCTTACTAATTAATAAGAACAGCGCAAAACTATCAGCAAACAGAGATACCACATCAAATTGATGACTTTTACCTAAAATAAGATCAAAAGACGAAGATGCCAAACAATAATCATCGCAAAAAATTTTTAAATCGGCCTTGATTTGTGCATAATAGTTCAAAGATCAATTTACACCTTTGTGATGGCACTTGTCACGCCGAAAATTAAATATTCGTATCCCAAACATTGTCCATGACCCGGTCAAAAGCGGGGTCGGGGCTTTGTTTGCGCAATGAATCATATCAAGAGGTCTGGAAAATGGGAAATCATATGGAAATAGCGGTCGACTCATCTGTTAGATATCCTGTTTCAACGTAAAATACGCTTAGGAATGCCGTTTTTATTACGTCATCAAGAGAGCAAGTATAATATAAAGTATGTATAAGAGTAGGGTAAAGTGTTAAATTACTAGCTTTTTTATGTCATAAAGTCTGCCAAATGTTTATATAGTATTGTAAAGTAATTCTACAGTAGTATTCAGCCCCTCTGCCAAGTATTTGATCAAAAACAACTGACCTTACAATTGGATTTCGACTTAAGAATGGTTTGTTTGACCTTACTAAATCCCCCCTCTTCCTTGTCCTAGACCTCAGCCGGACCCGGTTGAAGTATTTCCAAACCGTTCCCTCCATTGTTACCCATTCAAACGTATCGAATTTACAAAAAACTTTCTTAGGCCCCCGGTGAATCACGGAAAATCAAACAAATCAGCGGTTTTTTGGACGAGAAGAGGTCCCCATGAGTAAGCGTTATGTATATTAAATACGAAGAAGCCTCAGGGGTTATCAAATTTGGCGATCGGGCGGCGAAAGTCGGTGGGAAAATGAGATTTTTAGGGAGAAAATGGAGGATTACTAATAAAAAAATTGATTTTTGCATACGGACTTTAGTTGTAAAACGATTCTAACAGGTATGCCAAGGTCCAAAACATGATCGAAAATTAGTAAATAGCACTTCGATGAGGTTAGAATAAATTTCCACAATTTTTGACCTCAAAAATTGTAAGAAATGGAATTTTAAACCCCTCCAGAACAAGATAAATCTCATGAGTAATCGGAAGACCTGAGGGAAAATATTTTGTTTGTTTACTTAAGGTGCACATGGCAAAACATTGTCTCAGAATCACAAGAAAAAATAAATTTTGATATCAAAACTCTTCATGGATAATGAAAATTTAAAACTAATTTTGTGTCAGAGGTTGACACAAGTTGCCAAATCTGTCTTAAACAGTCATATTCTTATCACTTTCACCAGCTGACTCAACGGATTCCTATCAGATTTGACCTTTATAATATTGTTTTAAATATTAGTCATGAAAGAGTAAAAAACAAGCTGATTATTGACCTCAAAATGTCATCAAAACATCACCCAAGACACCCTTGACTCCTGATCTAACCAGTAAACATCGGAAATGCTTGTAACTCAACTGGAGGATCGGAAAAAGGACGTCGATAAGCGGTCCGTGATAAGGTAATCAAGAAGAAGGTCCCCGCTTGACCATAAAAATGGAAAGGAATTTGGCGATTTGCATTTCCCGAGCCCCATGGATGCGTCAGCAAACACACCACAGCCAACCCAGCACCCCTCCGTACTCCTGGACATTAAAGGTGAGCGGGGGAAGAAAGGAGGAGGAAAAGACGGCGCTTCAACGACCTATGAAACTCTATGCAAACAGCCAAGGGGAAGAGTTGAGATTGGAGGTGAAGGGCGATCAGCCTTAGGCTGGGAAGATGTCATAATAGCTTGTCTTGACCATGCAATTCAACATCAATATTACTGTTGAGAAAATGATGACTATTGGAAAAAAAGTTCCTCAAAGAAAGCACTTCCCTTGCCTAACAACATCATCAACCCGCAACATATACTGTCCTCGCAATTTTTTAACCCGGGTTGCTACAACTGTTTTGAAATTTTCAATCAAAAATTGTTTTAAATCATGTATGACATCCAAACTTTTCTATCCAATTTACATTTATTCTCTTTGAGAGTTACAAAAAAACGCACCCACAAAATAATAAATAATATTTGAAATGTAAAACTCGTAGTTTGAGGGAAATGCCCTGAGGCGTTAATGGCTAGAGTTGGCTGTGATATAAGGATTACATCCACAAACAGGCAGTTCGCTTCTTGTCCGTGGAAATTATCGATCCATCGTTCGGATTCCAGGCCAATGAGTAGACTGGGCTGTTACTGAAACAAAAATTAAATTACTTTAGTCATCAATATCTAAATTACAAAAAAATGAAGAATAATACAAGACAGGTGACTTACTCATGTCCGGTTAGTACTTTCTCCAGTTTGGTGCTCTGCAGGTTAAATATATACAATTGCCCGTCCCAGGAGCCCGCCGAGACATATCCGCCACCTGGGCTGATCGCGCATTTACAGTATTCATAGGAAGTTCTGAACTGATCGGCCGCATAAATATGGACAATCTCATTTTGGCGGAGGTCTATCAGGGACAAAGTCTCATCACGACAGCAAGCGAGGAGTAGTTGACCATCTAAACCAATAAGAAATAATGAATTTAAATTACCTGTAGATAAATGGAGTGACGTAATCTTGCCGCCCATTTTGATCTGATGGTATGGAGTTTCCGATTTCCCATCCCACAATCGAATCCATTTATCGTAATGAGAACTGGCAATGCCTCGATTACACGTGGCCACATCCGAGCACATCGAAGCTGGCATTAAAGTTCGGACACCTGAAATGGTCATGGATAATATAAAATGCTACAAAGCTTGATTTAAAAATAAAAAAGGCCTTACAAGCTCCCGAGTTGATATCCCATATCCTGAGGGTACGATCACTGGAACCGGAAACAATTCGATTGGCTTGAGCGATGAAACGGGCGGCCATTACTTTATCCGAGTGCCCAGTAAATGCAAACTAAAACAATACCGTTATAAAAGCAGATGAAAATCTCAATTCATATTCTAAACCCACCCTTCTCCTTTTGTCATCAGTGTTGAATAAGTAGACCGTGTTATCGCTGCAAGCACTCAATAATAATGGACTATCCGGATGTAGATCCAATCGGTTTATGGCTTTGGTTGATCCCGCAATCTTCGCCTTCAGAATGGGAGGTGCATTCGCTTGAGGCTCCCAGACTCGAATCAGCTTGTCACTACCTCCAGTGTAAAATATTCGACCAGACCTGTTCCATACACAATCGTTGACTTCTCCGTTTCCATCACATTCCTAAATGTTCAGATATAGGAAAAAGAAAAGTCTTACAAATTTATATTCACATCGACTGGGTATGGAATCGAAGGTTGAGGTGGTAGAAAATGTCTCACTGTACTTCCGGGAGCTTCTTCTCGATGAATTTTGACTCGAGGGCTTAGTCGCGTCATCAATCTCGGATCGGAGTCTTTGGAGGCGAATTCTGAAAGAAATTTCAATGTAATAAAACATTCTGTACATCATTCATTTCAAAAAAGTAGATAACTTACTGATGCTCCTTATCATTAAATTCATTCATATATTCGATCTCCTTTTCCTTCAATTCCTTGATTTTATTGATCAACACCACTCTTTCTTGGTCTGCATCCACAAATTTCTTATTCAGAGATTGAGTTTCCATCTAAAAGTAAAAGCAAATAAGTAATAAACCTTACGTTCAGAGCCAAAAGTTCATCATTTAGCAATTCGTTAGTAGTTTTCAGTTCCTGGAGTTCCAATTCTTTCTTTTCCAACTCAATTTTCAACTCCTTGACCTCATGTTCGAGTCCACCCTTGCTTTCAACTACCTCAGTTAGTCGTTTCTCGAGTTCTCTGACCTTCTTCTGTGCTTCTATCAGCAATTCGTCATTGGCAGCCTTCTTTTTATAAACTTCAGCCAATTCGTTCCGTAATTCTTGGCTATCCTTGGAGACGTCGCTGAAAGTAAACTTATTCAATGGAGTCGAAATACAGTAAACTTCGTATCTGTTAATAGGCATTAGAATTCGACAAAAATTGACATTTCTAACACAAACTAAAATTCAAAAAATAAATAAAACGAACTTACACAGAGCCTCCTCCGCCCATCGACTGTCTGCTGAGGACATAATTCAACGAATCGGATATTGAAACATCTGAAAAGTACTTAAAAAATCACGAGTTTCACTACTTTACACCTCTAAAAATGAATTCTTACAACTTTCGACGATTCGGCTGAACTGGGAGGTGAATCTGTCTCGCTCCTTCAAACTCTTGAGGATGTCATCTCTGTAAGTCATTAGTCAGCTGAGTTTGAACTTGTTCGATTCGTCCCGTTATCTTTTCGGGAAAATAAAATTATTTTATTGCGGAAAAAAAATTATTGGATTTTTGGACGAAGTGTCACGAAAAATATTTGGCGGCGATATAACTACAGTAATTGGGCATCGGTTTCACTGTCATCCAAGCCCACAAATAAATCCAAACCAAGAGATTTTGTGTTGAGTTATAAAAATAATTTGTTCATGTTTCTATAATAAAATACAATATATCGCACACATAAAACGTTTTTCAAAATGAAAACAAACATAGAGTATGAATATTGACGCACAAACATACGAAGAGTACGAATATTGACGCACAAACATGACATCCTGATTTTTTTATTGTTTTCCCAACTGCTTAGATATCAGTTCAAACGGTCCAAACTTTTTCTATATAAACCAGGAACATTTATTAGATGCTAAGATTTAAAAATAAATTATGAATCCGTATTCCTATTTACCAATCCTTGTTCTTATGTTTACCGCCTTCGTTTCGTGTACAGAGCTGGTTCTGGAGCCGGGGATCGATACAAGTGGAGATGAAGAGGTCGCTGAAAATTGGGTAAATCCTGTCAAAGGAAAAGAAGACGAGGAATGGAACATAATGCCAAATATACTACGTCATGGTCGTTCTAAATAACTTCAAAATTCTCCATGCTACTCACAGAACTTCATGAGAGCACATCAATTTATTTACAATCCATAAATAAACAGGCAATTTTACATGGATATAAAATTAATCGCTGAGTAACTTTATAAACAATAAAGGATATTATAGAATTCTTGGACTACAGATCATTCGAGTTCATGAGATCAATGACGTTAAAGCAGAAGTTAATCAAAATGAGAACTGAGAGGAATTCATGAGGTAATCTTCATCTTCTTTGGGTTTCTGAGGTCTTCGCGTGGGTGGTCGATGGTTTCTAAGCCGGAAAATGACTTTCTGGCGGTTGGACCTGCAAAAACGATTCATTATCTCACGTCCACCAGATTCCGATCAAATTTTTCATTACCACGTCTAATATAATATGCTTACCAATCTGGGACCGCAAACTCTTCATCCAGTTTCCTGTCGCGTTCCGATGCAGACTCGCTTAGCGCAACTGGAATCGGGATATATTGACGTCTGGATGGAGTTCTGACATTGCATTCTCCAACTGGTCGACGGATTTGTTTGGCGGCGTTTATTACATCCTAAAATGGTCAAAATAAAACAAAAGTGAACAAAAACAGATCATATACCCCACTCCCATTCATTTCATAAAAATGTTCTCTCTACTCCATTAAAGCACACATTTTTTATCCAAATTTATATTACACTAGCCATTCAAATTAAAAATCTCCAAACTTACCACTGCAAATGAATCGTCACTGGCGGAATCATCTACACATTCCGTCTTCTTCTCCCTTTGTTGCTCCAGTCTCCATCTGCTTAAAAATGTGGCCATTTCTTCTTTGGTTTCCATATGTTTCAACGTCCCAAATTTGGTGCTCTCCATTTTCTCAACAATATCAAAGAATTCTTTTGGTCCAACTTTTTCCGTTTCCTCCACAGTGTATTTGAACTGTTTCTCTGCCTTCTGTCGACACTCTTCAATTGTAAATTTGTCATTCAAAGCAGCCGCAACGTTCTTCCAACCCTGCTCCGATGTTGGATGAAACATGTCGAGAGCAGTCTAAAAATACAATAAAAAAAAGTTATATCCCACTTACCTTTAATGTTTGAGTCTGTTCAAGTCTCCAGACCTTTTTTCGCTCGCTTTTCGAATTTGTTGCAGCAGCTGTTGAACTACAAGATGGAGTGGACAGAAGGACCTCGTCAGCAATCTTTTGAAGGTTTCCGCCCTTTACAGGCGTGTTCTCGACATCATCGACAACAGGATTCGGCCGCTTTACTGTCTTCTTTGGTGATTTTGTTATTGAAAGGCGACCGAGCTAAAACAATAAAAAAATAATATATGTTGCGTTTCAGAGACAACTTGTAATTTTTACGCAACTAAAAGGTTATATCCTACCTTATAGATCGTTTTTCTTGGCGAGAATCCTTTTTCATTCCTGATTTTTGGAGTGCTGGTGTCAAGCTCAACATTTGACTTCTTCGGAGACAACCGTTTCCTAGCTTTCTGCGCGGAAGATCGAAGGAAATTGAGCGCCCGTGCAACTGGACTTCGTTTTGGAGTTAAAGACTTAGACAATGTCGTCCTATTCTCCTTCTGAATTGCTTTTGGACTCTTAATCGGCGACGGTAATCGCCTTTCGATCTTCTGTGAGTTCTCAGCTGCCTTCAGGACTCCGGGTGCCAGCTTTTTCCTAAACCGATAAGTAATAATTTTGAAAAAAGCAAACCTACAATGCAGACACAAACTTGAGACAAATACTCATCCAATTCTCGGGGAATCCATCCGAAAATAAATTGATCAGTCTTGCTGGGAATCCTTCTAAAAATTTATTCAAATTGGTCTGAATAGCAAAAAGAATGTCTGAAAACACTACCTTTAATCATCAACTTTTTGTCTGGCCCTCCTTCTAAGGAATACAGAGTCCCTCCAGCCGTCTTCACATAGTTGGGCAAATCAACTGAAATCACCGCAGAAGTCGTCCAATAATCGTAAGTATCAGTCCGCTCTCCTTCAATATGAAGAGAAAAGTCCGTGAACAGAGGATCTGACACCCCGAATATGAATTTTATCCGCCAATTGCGAAGACGAAAATCGGTGATTTTTTTCTTTACATGTTTTCGACCTGATCTCCGCGGTGTCTAAAATCAAACCAATTAGTAATACAGAATAAACTATCATGTACTCGTTTTCTAATCTAAAAACCAGGATACAACTAGAATACAAGCAAGATGTCTTGTCTTATTGATCTTTTTCGAACTAAAATAATGTAAAATAAAAATTAATGTCTTACCAATGGCGTTGACGCTGCCGACATAACAAAATAGCTGAATACAACCGTCACCTATTCACAACCACATGTGCTTTGACCGCTTCTTTGAAAAATACTTTTCCCGACAGAATTTTGTCGAAATTATTAAAGTCGGGCGCGAGCTGCCAAACAATACGCAGTCTGCGGACCAAAAATATATTTTGAAAAGTTTTATTCTAACTTTTGAAACTTTATGCAAATTTCTGGAGTAAAATGAGCTTATTTAAAGGTGAAGAAGCTCGCTATTTCGTTCTTTTGCTTCCAGTCATCGGTCGTTTTCTCCAGCATCAGCTGTCTTTGGTACAAGCCGAAAATGGTTGATGAAACCAACGAAAAGTTGCCGCAGAATGGCGAAATGTTGCGGACACGACGTAATGAATACGAAGTGAGTCTGGGCACTGTATTCGAAGTTGTTTTTAGATTGTCAAATTGCTGGGGAAAGGCGGGTTTGGTGCTGTATACGAAGTCAAGTCCAAGGAAGGAGAACTGTTTGCGGCCAAATGTGAGACGATCGATGTGAAGAAACAAGTGCTAACAATGGATTGTCGGGTCCTTCGAGGCGCTTTCATGATCAAGAGTCCTCATTTTTGCACGATTATTGATCGAGGAAAAGTCGAGGGAAGGTTCAGATATCTGGTCATGAAACTGGTAAGTAATGGTGATGTATTAGTATGGAAATGTAACGAGTGATGCCTTCAAGGTCTTTTTTAGTCTTTTTCATCTTTTAATTTCCATTTACAATCGTTTTTGTTTTTGGCTTTGGCTAAAATTATATTACTTTAGGTTGGTCGAAATCTTTGGGAGCTTCGTGTGGAACGCGACCGCCAACGTTTCTCGTTGAATACGGCCCTGAAGGCAGCCGAACAATCTCTAATGTCCATCGAAGATCTTCATCGTATTGGTTATCTCCATCGAGATATCAAACCGGGAAATTTTGCCATCGGGAGACCCGACACTAATGAACATCACATCATCTATATGCTGGATTTTGGATTGTGCAGGAAGTTTATGGGGTATGAATATGCCGCAATGGTTTTTATACTTAGAAATTGGACGATTTTGAAGTCATCATTGAGGTTCCTGTAGCTTACAATAACAGTGAAAAATAATTTGGCAGAAGTAGAAAATATTTTGCAAGGCCTCTAGAATAGGCCAACTATATTGTTGGAAAGCAATGGCACTGTTTTTAATTCATTTTCTCCATCAATTTTAAGGGAATCCGAATCCAAAGATCTCCGAATTCCTCGAGCTTCGGCCCCATTCCGCGGTACCACCAGATACGCGGCAATGGCAGCCTTGAGACAAATGGAGCAATCCCGAAAAGATGATATTGAGGCCTGGCTTTACATGGTCGTCGAATGGACAGCCGGTCAACTCCCATGGAGGAAGCTGAGGGGATCGGATAAGGAGGAAGTCCTCAAGTGGAAGGAAGCTGTTCGATCCGGAGAGGCCATGGAAGAGTTCCTGGTCGACTGCCCGAAGCGACAGTTCGTAACCATCATGCAATATGTGGACTCTCTGATGTATCACAGTATCCCGGACTACCCCTACTTGTATTATTGTGTACAATATGCAGCCAAGGTAAGAAAGAAAATAATTATAATATGATTAATAATAGAGAAGATTAACACTTTCTTAAGACTAATTAGTTACGGATTTTAAAGATTTTTATTCGTGTTTTAGGCCAACGGGATCAAACCGACTGACCCCTTGGACTGGGACCCCGAACATAAATTCCATGGTCCCACTGTAAGCGATCGAAATAAAAGAATCGAACTGGTGGTCAAGGACAATGAACATGATGAGGACGACAACAACGACAAGAAGGAATCCAAGAAATAAATTTGAAGGAAAAATAAACTTTTTGTCTTCTTACAATTGCTGATACTTTTGTGAATTTTGTACGGGATTTTTTTATTTTTTACGCGTGTCGAAAGAGTCGAGTTTCTGGCAACTATGCGCGATTTTGCGATAATTTTGGTAAAACTAAAAAATTTTTTTTAGGTAACTGATTCCGATCCTTTGAAGAAGAATGAAGATTACAGTTGAGAAGTCCGCAGACACTAAGGTTACTGTCGGGGTTGATGACTCTTGCTGCGAAGTCCAAGCTACAGTATGATGGCACCAAAACATTCGTCGTGTTTCAAATGTCAAATTTCAAAAAATCGTTTTCGCGGGAAAGCGAAGAAACGTCCCGGTTTTTTCAATTTTTTTTCTTTTTATAACAACGTAATTTTAGGTAACAAAGACACTAAATTGAAGTATGAAGATCACTGTTGAGACGTCCGCGGGCAAGAAAGTTGCCGTCGATGTTGATGAGAATGAAGCGGAAAACACAAAGATAGCCTTTGTCCGGGAGCCGGACTTTGGAATCAGAATGTTGGTCTCGGTTAAAAAGGCTGCCAAACAATACGCAGTCTGCGGTAAGTGCACGTCAATCCAGCGACAGTGAAGCTGTTTCCTGACCATCTGAACGAAGTGGCGTTTCTTCACAAATATAATTTTGCAAAAATTAATTTAGGAGAAGATCTTTGGCTGTTTTTTTTTTGGCTTGTCGGTACAAAACCTTGTTTTCTGGTCGGAAAATAACGTTTTAAAATTTCCTTTATTTTTTTGACATAATTTTCGTGCTGCAAAAGTGCTTCTAAAAGAATTTTGATACCTAAAATCTTTTGATTTCGATAGTGTGTGGATGAAACGTGTGAACGGGTCAGGAAATGCGCTAGATTGACGTGAAGTGACTTTACCGTGGTTAAGATTTCTTTTCAGAAGACACATTTCAGATCTTTGTCACGACTCTGGTTGGTAAGACCTTCACGTTGAATGTAAAGGCTTCGGATACCACGGAGAATGTGAAGGCAAAGATCCAGGACCAACACGGCACTCCACCAGACATGCAGCGTCTAATGTTCAAAGGAACGGAACTCAGAGGAAACTTGAGGCTCAGAGAATACAGTATCCACAACGGCGACACTCTTCATCTGTTGTTGCGTCTTTAGGGATAAATGAACACGAATTTATGACTCATTTTATACAACTTCTTAATCCTAATAAACTGTTTTGTTAAATTCTTGAAAGTTATAGGAATCCCGTACAATACAAGCGATTACGATACCGTTGTAAATACTTGGCTACTTTAGTCGTTCATTTTATACCTTGACTGGGTGATTTCGAGGCCGATCAAACAGCTTGGCGAATACAATTCTTTGGGAAAAAGTTTTGGCGACTTTGCCACGAATGCAACCTTTCGTTTCTGAAAAATAGACGTGATTTTGTGATAATTTCGGTAAAACCTCTACTACTCGCGCTCAAAAGTTCAAAGTTCGGAATCCAATTTATCAAGGCGATAAACTGTCCGAACTTTTGAGCATGAATAGTAAAACATTTTTTTCGATAACTGATTCCGATCCTTTGAAGAAGTATGAAGATTACTGTTGAGACGTCCGCAGGCAAGAAAGTTACTGTCGAGGTTGATGACAATGAGGCGGAAAACACGAAGATCACCTTTACCCGCAGACCTGACTCTGGCGTCCAAATGTTGGTCTCGGTAAAAGACAGTAAGTCCGCTTTTATCTTGGTCAAACTCTATGTCAGAAGACACATTTCAGATCTTCGTTAAGACCCTCACTGGTAAGATCGTCCCCTTGGAGGTCAAAGCTTCTGATACCGGCGAGAACGTGAAAGCCAAGATCCAGGAAAAGGAAGGTACTCCGCAAGAAGAGCAACGTCTCATCTTCAACGGAAGACAGCTCGACGACCACCGCCCTGTCAGAGATTACAACGTTCAAAAAGGCTCTACTCTACAACTAGTTTTTCGTCTTCGTGGATAAATGCATACAAAAAAATGAATATAACTTGTGACCTATTTGGTTTTATTATGTTACGGTTCCAAATAAAATGTTGTTGTTGTAAGCTCGGATTCATTTCTTACTTGTGTAAGGGGTATAATAGTGGCAAGATCAATTATAAAGAATACCGACTTTCTGCCCAAAATAAAAAAAATTTTTGCCTGATTTCGATTTTTTTTGGCAACTCGCTCATTTTTTCACCTTTGAAAATGAAAGAAAGCTCACGGCATTCTGCTCTAGCTGCAGGTCAATTTCGGATAATATTGAAAACTGCAAGTCCAATCGGAGGAATCAGAAGATCCAGAGCAAAGATGGAGGGTCATATGAAACCGAGAAAAACCCACAAGCGAATCAAAACAATGAAATTTATTGAAGTTAGTACAGGAAATTGCGAGTATTGAAAATATAAAGGATAATAAATAGGACAAAAGGTTAGGAGTCCATGTCGGCGTCGTCGTCGATCTTGGGGGCCAAGTAGAACTTGAGGAATCCATCGTCTTCGATCTGGAATTCGACAACAACGGGAACAGCTGCAGCCAGCGATAGACGAACTCTAGGTGAAATACTGGCGGCCTTCGAGAATTGATTCAGGTATTTGATGGAGAAACTGAGCTTGACTGGCTCTTTGACATTGACGCTAACTCGCTGAAAAATAAAGGAATTAGATTGCATTCCCCATGATCAATGCTATACTTTTCAAAACAAGTATTCATAGCAAAAAATCCATGTGCTTTTCCAACCTAGACAAACAAGGAAAGCAAAATAAAATCCTACCTCATTCTCTTCCTCCTCATCATTTCCTTCCGATGAAAAGCTGACTGTGTTGGTACCTCCTTCTCCGGTCGCCTTGAATTGAACTCCATCCTTCTGACAGTTGATTACCACTGTATCAGAATAATTGGATAGATCTCGGACGGTCCTGGCGAACTCTTGAGATGGCATCTCGATGATACATGAGTACTTCTGGTCAGGGACTCCAAGATGTTCACAGTCAATGTCCATAAGTTTTACAAGAATCTCCTGTTTCCTGCCTTTGTTATCCTCGAAGGTCAAAGTCAAACCATCTCCTTCCTCTTCGTCGTATTTGATGGCGCACGAGTCGTCGTTCTTGGCGCATTTCAAAGCATTGGACATGTGGACCAAGCTGAGACCAAGATTGACAGCTCTATCACAACGATAGACGTCGAAAATCCCGACTCCAAGACGCAGAGAGACGAGGGCGACGTGGGAACCGTCCATAGACTAAAATCGAGCCATTAAATTCCATTTACAACAACAATTTATGCTGTCCACCGTGGATAACAGAAATGGATCTCCAAAGTCAGCAAAATGAAAGTCAAATCCCTACCTGGAGGCTGAGAGCGGTCTCGCTACAGTCGAATGGAGCATCCGTAACCAAATCCTTGATGGAATCGATAACTCTCTTCAACAACAGAGACTGGGAAAGCTTGGCCTCGAACATGGTGATGGAGAAGGGTAACAAGCGACTGTCCGCAATGGAGATCTAAACCAAAATGAGGGTAAAAAGCGCGCTCACAAGCAGCTCGAACAACATTTTCGCGCCAAAAATATTTTTACTTTGGGCGGAATGCCACAAGTAAAAGATCGGAGGGGGAGGAGACAAACACAGAGGATACTTGTAGCCTGCGGAAAAATACGATTTACGTAAAACTAGGCTGCAGAAGGTCTATTCGTTCATTACGAATCAAATAATTATATTATAGTGGGTTGTGCTTGCAGAAACCCATGATTTTTTTACATTTTTTATGGATAAAACGTAAAAAAGTAAACAAAATGACAAAAAAAAGTCTCTTCATTGCTGTTCTTATCCCTCACAAGCTCAAAATTCCTCTTTCCTTTATTTCAAAATAATCTTTCTTTAGGAAATTTAGACCAAACATAAATTTATTCGCAACAATAAAGATTAACAAGTGCAATAACAAGTAACAATTACTTCCTGACCTTAGAGAATTTACTCTTATTAGTGCTTCTTTGGAGTCTTTTGTGTCTTCGTTCATTTTGGAAGTTCTGGATCTTCTCCTTCCGTTTCCTTTCTTTCGCGATTTGAGGTCCTGATTTCCTCTCGGATCTGACCTTGGGGCCCTGAGGCATCTTCCCTTTGAATTTCTTTCGTCTCGGTTCGTCTTGTTGGTCATCATCATCAGCCACTCCGACTTTTTGTTTCTTTGTCCATTGCTCGTATCGTCCAGATTTGTACGAAGCCGGGACCCAGGTCCCTTCTTCGGTTCGGATTCGTTTAACAGATGCGCTGGGATCTGTTATGAACTTCTTGTGTTTTCGATCCCTAAAATAGACAATATGCTTTACAAAAAAAAAGAAAAATCAATGTGATCTCATACTAATAACAACACCATTTTAAATCTAATCTTACCATTTCTTTTTGTGCTGCATCTTGTAGATTCCTTTGTCATCGTCAGCGTTGATGTCTATGCTAACTTCCTGAGCCGCTCTTTCAAAGTTGTCGTTGACTGCGAGCTGTCTTTCGGTGTTTTGATCAGCCGGAGTATAACGAAGATAGTTCTGTTCCTTTTCCTTCTGTTTCTCCTCATCCAACTTTCTTTTCTTCGGTTTTTGCGTAAATTCTGGATCGAACTTTCGACCCGAAACCACTTCATTGAAAGTCTTCTGAATCGAAGTTTCATCGGCTTCCTCATTTTCAATCTTATCTTCTCCTTCATCCTCTCCTCCCTGCTCGTCCTTTTGTCCATACTTCTTTTTGTCTATAATCTTCTGATGTTTTTTCCTTTTCAATTTCATAATCTGAGCTCCTTGATTCTTGGAGCCCACATTCAATTCGAAGATTGTTGCCTGAGGGCGCCAATTTTTGATTCCATTCAAAAAGTTCGTTTGTTCCTCGGTTCCACAAAACTCTTTGAAATACGGATGGATGGGGGATTCAATTTTGGCCAGCTCGGCCTTGGCTCTTCGCACGGATTCTGCTGATGGGGGAGGCTTGGTGGAAATGAACTTCTTCATCGCATTCTCCGATTTGTTTCTCAGGTCACTCTAAACATCAAGAATACAGGGTATGACATTAATCTTCAGAGTGTTCTTCAATTTTGAAGCTTCCTAATTTTTGGACACTGTATTCATGTATCATTAAAACTTACAATCTCAAGAGCTCTTTCATGGGTATATTTGATAAAATCATCTTCCAAATGGACTAGGGCTTCCGGGAATCTTCCGAAAGTAGAGACCTGTTCATTATATGCTTCTCTTTCCTTTGCAATTCGCAAAGGGACATTAAGAAAGAGGAGCAGATCCATCAGATAGGCGTATTCATCGGGGGAGACCAAGCTAATGGCCCTTCCAGACTTTCCAGCACGAGCAACACGCCCTAAAAAGATATGAGTTTAGTTTTTACCAGATGAGGAGTGCCATATAATTTTTTTTTCTCTAATATATCTCAATGAGGAAATACCACACTTACCGACTCTGTGAACAAATAATTTTGGTTTGGCAGGGAAATGAACATTGATAACACAGTCCAAAAGAGGAATATCAACACCTCGAGCAGCGACATCAGTGACCACCAAGAGCATGGTTACTTTGTCTCTAAATCGTTGAATATTGAACCTTCTACTCGATGGTTCCATTTGTGAATGCAGATACGAAGCGATGATTCCAGTCTCTTTGAACATCGCAACATAATATTCCACATGTCTGATGGTCGCGCAAAAAATAATCGTCTGCTCCTTGTTCCTTTCAGCTTCGCGAGCAAGAGATAGCAAAGCTCCAAGTTTATCATTCATTCGAGTTGAAAAGAATTGCATCGTCAGTTTATCACTGATTTTGGTCTCAACATCCAATCGAACTAAAGGATAATATAATCATAAACTAAACCCAGCACAAATAAAAAAATATAACAACTTACCAAGTACCGGCTCTGAGAGACCAGCGTTCGCAAATTCGATCAACATTTTGGGCAGTGTAGCCGAGAATAATAGGGTTTGTCTATTATCAGGCAATCTTTTAAGAATATCGTGTAATTGTTCAGCCAATCCCATCTCAAACAAACGATCCGCCTCGTCGAATACTACATACTCCACAAAGGTCAACTTCAGGTTCATTTCCACCGCAATATGGAGCAGTCTCCCAGGCGTCGCCAGAATTCTAAAAGAAAAATAACAAAATAAGACATTGTATAAACTTACATGTCAGGATTCTGATGAAGGGATTCAAATTGATCCTCCATATTATCTCCTCCGACTAAACAAGCACATCTCAGGCCAGTAAAACGTCCCAACTGCAAGAAATTACATTGAACATCATGAATAACATAAAGACTTACTTCTTTGACAACTTTAAAGGTTTGCATTGCCAATTCTCTCGTCGGAGAGAGCAACAGAGCTCTGGCTCCCTTCATATCCCTCTGTTTCAATTTCTGAAGCATAGGAATCACAAAAGCGGCGGTCTTTCCAGATCCTGTTCTGCTCATGGCCACAGTGTCCTTTCCATCCAAAATCGGTGGAATCGCTTTTCTCTGGATGGGAGTTGGTTGATTATATCCCTGCCTTTGAATAGCCTTGAAGATAGGATGGTCGAGACCTAAGAAATAAACATAAAAAAAAGAGATCCACTCACCTAATGATTGCCATCCTCCAGCCTTTTTGTTCTTCCTATTCTGAGCTGTCTTCAGCTCGGAGAAATCCTCATTATCGGTCTGTTCAGCGTCTGACATGATAATTTGACGACAATCTCCAAATTCTCCTTGATTTAGGACTCCTCTCGTCGGAAAATTATTTTTTTACAATTATTTTTCGGCAAGCTGCGTCCGAGAAAACTGCGAAAGTCAGAAAATTGTTATATTTTTCCTGGGAAATCGACTGCAAACGACGATGGCCAGAGATGGTAGAAGCTTCAGTGACAGAATATGGACAATAAACTGTAGGATGAGATCAAGAACCAGGATATTGTACTTGAAGACCTGATGTTGAAGTTTTCTGATGTTCCAATTTGTGAGTTCATGAGCTCATTGATCATTTTAGTTCTTTATCTGCTAATGTAAGAAATCACCGTTTTCACACAAATCTCGTGTCTTACTGTCCATTTGTCAGTTTTTCCCATCAAATTTCGCTTTTAAATGGTCGCGAGAAATTTGCATAGACCGCAGAAATGCGCGACTTAACCCACTCGAGAACAAGATTGGGTATACGAAAAGGCCGCTGAGATTACTTTTCCCTCGTTTCTAAACCGATTTCGACTTATTTGAAGATCAGTTTGCGCATTCCTTCACCGATCACGACGTGACCTTTTGTTCTGGGGATTAGGTTGACTGCTAGAGGAAGTTGGTGGTCATTGGGGGTTGTAGATTGTCAAGAACACTCTGCAAACAAACATAAAATACCAAATTTAGTTTTTAAAAGAAAGCGATATGAAAAGAGAAAAGTTATATTACACTTGCAAATGCACTTGACATTAATAATCAAAAATTATTATAAAAATCGCATAAAATTTGAATACTAGTATGTTTCGTAATAAAATAATAATTTATCATCTGGTATGTTGATTTAACAATGAATTGACTAATGTTGAGGGTAATTTTATATTGCACTTGGCATTGGTCATCACATTTGATCCAAAATTTTTTAAAAGAAAAGATGGAAATGTTAGTGTTTGATTAAGCGTTCATTGATAATGTCTCAATCTGTATTCGAGAAGGATTTGGCAAGATGATGAGCTCACTATATTACACATGACATTGGTTATACAAAATCCAGAGATGTTTAAGATAAGGAAAATTAGGGGATGTAGGTGTCTAAAAATAAGCGTTCGACCAGTCTGTCTTCTCTTCTCCGTAGAGCTAAATTGTGGAAATATTAGGCCAAATAGCGTCGCTCATTATAGTTATTAACATTAGTCATAATTTCTTCAAAAATTTCTAAAATACAGTAATCCTTGGTTCTAGACACTCTATAACTTCTAATACTAACTTGTATTACTATCCCGTTTACCTTACTCCTTCTTTTTACTTGATTATTCTTTTGGCTCTCATGACTTGGGGACAGGATGACGCATAAAGTAATATAACGTCCGCCGGTGAACTAAACGGGAGTGTTTACACAACATTTCAGGGGGAGACGGGAGCTGATGGGGTATGGGAGCAGGGGTGGGGGTCAGTTCAGGTCAAAGGACAATGTTTACAGACTTGAGACGCGCAGGTTTGGCCACAAATACTTGGCCGGTCAAGGGTTCTCTGACGTCCATTTCTTCGTTTTTACGTTTTTTCTTAATTCGCCCTCAGGGCGAGAGACTTTGCATTGTAATTTTTTATGGTCTTTTGGCTCAAAATTGGCTTATCCTTTTGACCAATATTAATATAATTTTGTTTTTGATGAGTTTAGATCTTAGATAGTAGTAAAATCTAGACAGTAGCATCTTCTTCGCGATCAGAATGACCACTTCCATCTCGATTATTCATCTCTTACCGCCTGAATTCTGTCTAATTTCCATTTTTCGGCCTGATGACTATGTGTAATAAGTTTTATTCGTCTTGAATTTTTATAATTATTTTTAGAGCAAATCTCAACTTGATGACATCAGAACTCCAATGATCAGATTGAAATTGACCATATCTTTGGTCTTACTGTCATATTTTCCAATTGCAATATCACAAAATCCAGGGAATGTGGGGCCAAATGAAGCCCCTGGACTGTTCACTGGTACCGGAACAAATGCTTATTATGGAGGTAAGAGCATTTTGGACTGTATCTTACATGAAAAATATGTTATTTACGTTGAGCATTTATGTAAATTCGGGTTTTGAGACTTTGTCTCCACTATATTTAATATCGTTTCAGTGAATCTGGTGCCTTTTGGTCCTGAACATGGCGATTTGGAGGTGGTGCCGGGCATGCTGACCTCAGGGCAGACCATTGATCTCCACCATTTCTTCCCGTTCTATGGAGGATGGTACAATTACACAATCGTAAGTTAAATCATCAAAGACTTATCTAAATTTTTCCGGAAAGGATTTAAAAAAACTGTTGCAAATTGCTTAACTTGTAATATATTTTTATATTATCCATGATTTCAGATTTCCGTCAATGGATATTTGGCCTTTGCCACTGTCCTGGACCAAGGTCCGACCATCAATATTGGCCCCGACAGTACGGATTGGCCCCGTGTCCAAGATCCGGCCATGATTGCGCCCTATCTTTGCAAGCAGCAGATCACTCAGGACGCGATCCCCGGCCTCCGAACTGGAGTCTTCTTCCGCTTGATTCGCCGCCAATCTCTGCATGGTCGTGGCGGTCCTGGCGGTCTTGGTCCTGATGGGACCATCCAGCAATCCGCCTTCTTCGGGGCCGGCCCCTCTCGTCCGTGTCCCAATGTGGACGGGGCTTATGTCAGATGTGATGCGAACTCGGACTTCTTCTTGGACGAGATGATGCGCTGGCTTCAAGAGGGAGTGGCCGGGGCCACGGCCTTCCGCGCCGACACTGCGTTGGTGGTTACCTGGTACAACACAGCGTCGGCGGTGTCGGGACGGTCTGATTTGGATGCGGGACAGCTGAGCACGTATCAAGTGGTCTGGCTGAGCGACAACCCGGGAAGATTGAGTTATGTCATATTGAATTATGAGAAGCTCGGGTTCGATGCAGCCGATTTCAGGGCCAATTCGAGGAGTGGAAGGTGTAGGGTAAGTGGAGTTGAGATCAGAAATTATATTACGCTTGAAAATGAAAGTTGTCCAGGTTTGATTAAACTTTGAGGA
The DNA here is from genome assembly GCA_904066235.2 of Bursaphelenchus xylophilus. NCBI lineage: Eukaryota > Metazoa > Nematoda > Chromadorea > Rhabditida > Aphelenchoididae > Bursaphelenchus > Bursaphelenchus xylophilus. The sequence continues at coordinate 4,664,284 of CAJFCV020000004.1, forward strand.
AACTTTTTGGTAAATTTGGGGATTTTTTTGCAATTTCAAAATTATTTTATTGAAAATAAAGAATACGATCTCATCAAAAATCTGTTTCAGGCTCTCTTCAACGGCGGAAATCACACCGGTTTTGTTGATGTAGACCCAACACAGATGTACAAAAACACTCCAAAAGTGTTGGCCGAGAGATCCGCCGTCCCTCACATGGTGAGAGGACGGTACATGTTCCGAGTTGATGATGTTGTGAGACCGGGAGGCTGCTCCAACAAGACCGGAGGCACTTATCCCATGTTGATTTACCCGAACATCGTCAACATGTTGGGTGAAATGACGATCGACATCAATGCCATGTGTCTGGATCCCGGACAAACCTATATTTTGATGATAGAACAGCGTATGGTAAGGGGTTTTGGCGTGGTTACATTGTAGTAGATGGGGGTGGTAGTAATTGTAATCATTTGTATTTTTAGTCAGCCACTTGCACCGTGCTGAATCCGAGTATTGCCAGATGTACGGTGCCCAGGATTTATGATTGGGGAACCAAGACTTTGTACTTCCAACCGCAGCAGAACAAAGCCAATGATGAGAAAGCCTATGTGGGATACGTGTATTTTGGTAGGTTGACATTGTTTTAGACAGCTGTTGTCATGCCACCCTGACGTATCTAATTTCATTGACAATATAAATTTTGACATTCTAACTATCAAACATACCGTAATATCTCTTCATTCAGTTCCTCCAACCCTCGATCCAATGCGTCTCGATATTGGAAACATCTATGATTGGTTCAAGAATCCGCTCCCTTTCCAAGTAATGCCCATTTCTTGGTATCCCCGAAACTTCACAAATCCCGATCTCTACACCACTGGCCAAAGGGATATTCGGTTCCGAATTTCGGACGACACCATCTACTCTGTTCAGCTGGGTCTCTATGTTATCGGCTATAAAGAGTTCAAGGACGATCAGTTGAAGAAATTCCGGCCGGAACATCGGGTCCTCTGCAGACTGGCCACCTACTCCAACAGAAATGACTTGGACCATCGATTTAACCCTCAAGAAGAGGCGATTAATCTTTATCAAGTGGAGCAGTGGTATTTGACGGATTGGGAGAGGATGTATGAACTGTATTCTTATCGATTTGGATATCTGAAATTGGCTCCCATCAGAGCCAATGAGCCGACTCCGCCCTCGCTGATTTCTGGGTAGGTTGGGAGGAATGGATTGGGCTGAAAGTTGGCGTAGTAAATCGTTACGCTAATATTTTGATTGCAGCCTTGTCTCCGCTCCGATTTCCCTCCATTTCCTCTGGACCATGAACAATCCCATGTACGAGACCACCACATTTTCCTATTCTGAAGCCGAAGTTCGTGAGAGGTTTGTGGAACAGAAGGCCCGAGAAATGTGCCATGATTGGTACGATGAAGACGGAGCTCAATGGAACTTCCTCCGCGAGGTCGAGACCAACGCATCGTGTCCGTGTACGGAGACTCAGGCCCGCCTGGATTTGGGGAGATTTATGCCCCATCCTCGGTGTTCGCAGGCCTTCCGCGATATCACTTGTACGGAGATGATTGGTGCCGAGAATTGTTATATGAGTGCTCAGAATGTTTATGGGTCCTCGACAACGAGTAGTCGAACAAGAGACGACCATATGAAGTAGGTTGGGAAAGATTTTAAATTGATTTATGTCACACTTGGTGGGGATTTAAAATGGGAATTTCTTAGAAAAATTCAGTAGAATTTACTATTTGAGATATTTGATTATGTTGGCTATTACTGTAGTATATACTGTAACATTTTTTGATTGAAAATTTTTCAAATTTCAGTCGCTACGCCACCCATTACGGCCAGGTCTGCTGTTATGACGCCGAGGGTTTCCTGCAACAAACCACGTATCAGCCAGTGATCAAAGTCGTCGAGAATATGCATTACAATCCGGGCTTTCCCCTGCGGGCCTATGAGTTCGGTTCTTCTCCTTATTTGGGCCAATTCGAGGTCCCCGGTCTCTCCGCCTTCCACCACGACTACATGCCCTATCATTTGTGTTGCAAGTTCGCCAAATTCCGTTGTCAAATGTTCTACTGGCGTCGTCCCTCTTCGGCCTGTCAACAATACCAGCCATCGGCTGTCGGTTATGGGCTGGGTGCTGGGACTTTCAGCACCATCGACAATCAGAAATTCATCTTTAGTGAACCCGGAGTTTACACTTTACTGTACATCCCGAAGACGGTCCATAATCCAGAAGTGAGGATTCAAGTCCGATTGGAGAGATACCCCAACAGAAAAGTGGACTTCAGTAAGTTTTATATTGCTATCAAGGTACCTCAAGTACAACATACAGATCTTGACACCGAAAAAATTCTACGGACTGTGTTTTAGGTTTGCTCGGCCGCTACATGTCTCAAGCTGACCTTGTCCAGCCCACCAATGGCACAGTCATCACCGGAGTCGCCATCGAAGCCTCGGGCACCGACCGAGTCCACGTGACCGCCCGAGGCGATACTCGAAGGTTCAGATACCGCACGAATATTATCGTCGGAAATCTTCTCCGCTACTTCGATACGATGAGATTACAACGATTTAAAGGAGTTCTGATATATGTGAACAATGTGGAAAGAGGTCAGCCCGAGATTTATGTTGTACTTGAGGAGGCTGAGATTGGAATTCGAATCCGAGAAAGTTATGCGTTGGATATTGATAGATTGTCTATGTACCAAGAGAGTATGGGAATTCTGGATGTTCAGGTTGGTGGAATTTTGACTCAATTCCCTTGAGAGGTCGAAAAAATTAACGCAAAAATGCACAGTGCAGTCAGAAAACAATAATTTTGAATTTTCGATTTTTCCAAAACACTAAATCAACGGAACATTGTTAATTGGGATTTATGACAAGATAGCTGTTAAATTTTTTATTGTCACCGGAACATTGTTTTAGAGAGATGTTTTCTATTTGATTGCACTGTGCAAAATTTCCCTTTTTTGCACCGTGCGGTCTTAAATTAAAAATATTTTTAGCTGATTTGAAATGTTTTAGGTGTCAGTTCCACCTCGTTATGGCGTTCGTCCGGATGGAGATAACACTCGAGATGCGGAGCTCCGCCAGAGATACGACCTTCCTCGAGTCTCGGGCCTTATTCGGCCGTTCCCAGATCAAAGCACGGGCTCGTTATATCAGGGGCTCAGTATTAATGACGTCAATTCGGATGCAATTCGAGGACAGATCATCAATATGTGTAAGTCTAAGCAAAAACTTGTATAATGAAGTCATATAATTATCTCCTTATATTAAATATGACAAAAAATTTTTAGATCGAGTTCCCGGAACCGGAGGTCCAGGAAGTCAGAATACACAAGGAGTTTTGAATCAGTTCATGCCCACTGACAACATGTTTGTAACGAGCAGGGATGAAGACAAGAAGTTTGAGGTGTTCCCGGAGGTGTCCATGAAGAACACTCCCATCTACAAGGTGGCACCCAAATATGAAAAGTAGGAGCGTTTTATTATTTAGTTACCTTCTATAGGTCACAAAGATAAATCCTAGAAAATTGGAAATTTTTATCGCCTGATTAATTAATTTTTTTCTCGAATATTAGACTTGGTGATCTAAAATAATATAATTTTAGTGGAATCTACATGTTCCGAGGACGCACTGGCCAAGATTTGATTCAGCTGGTCCAACGATGCCGAGATCTGCAGAACAACCCTAATTGTAAGCCATTTTATTATGATCTGCTCCTAATAATAACACGTTTTTCGTTTATAATGTCATCATTTTTATACCGCACTTGAAAAATTTTGATTTTTTAGTGGTCATGCAGCCTCTGCAAGGTCAGCTCACGGAACAATATGGCCGAGAGAATTGTCCGGACAACCCAGCAGCCATCATCGCCGAGTGTGGCGACAGTGTTCCCTGTCTTCATGATTATGTCTTGTTCAATTCAAAGATCCTCGGATTGGAGCTTCAAGATCATTGGAATACCTTCGAATTGGATCGAAAAGACACCCTCAGGCATTGTGAGTAGACTCACAAAGTTTTTTTTGATTTTGCATGGCATAACTGTCTTATTTTTATTGTAGATAACAGCTGTGGCCCCATCAATATTGAATACCCCGAATATCTGATGAAATTCCCGGCGTTTGCCTCAGGCTATTTGCAGGGCGATGTGGTGAAGTTTGAGTGCTTTCAAAGTCATTGGACCAAGGGGACTGAAGAGTTTAGATGTAAGTTTCGTCGGTCTACTGTAATATAATTCTTGTCTTTTACAATACAATCTGATGTTTTGTTTAATCTGAAATTGCTGTCACTGATGAAAGAACTCATTTCCAGGCGAATTAGTGGCGGATTACAACAATCCAACGTCCTACCGCTTCGAATGGAACAAAGGAGATCAGCCGTGGTGCAGGTCCAGGGAGATGGAGAATTACCTCAAATACTTGACTGCCTTCCTCTCTATTGTCGGAATTATTATTGTAGGTTATTATTAGGAGCTTTGGAAGTGTACTAGTTGAAGATTAGAACAATTTATGGCGGCATTTTAGGTGATAATCATGATTTTCTTCTACTTTTGGAATCTCGGCCAAAGAAGGCGGGGATTAATCAACAGCGACAAAGAGCCAGTGGATTTACAGACATTCTCACCCACCATGAACAGGAGATACGACAATGAAGTGAGTTTTGCGTCAATCGAATTTTTATATTATACTTATCGAGTATAATTTAATAAAAATTTTACTTGCGAACTTATCCTCGTATTTTAGGCATTCAACGAAGCCGAGAAAACGGAGCCTCCGGTTTTCATCGAATCCCCTGAAGGCCTCAGAAGACGCCATTCCCCGGTCCCTCAAACCCTGATGGGACTCAACACAAGTGTCTGAAATTATATTAGTAATCCGAATTACAATCAAGCCATGTTTGTATAAAATATGTTTATAATAATAATATTTAAATCAGTCTTGGTTGACATCTAAATGACATTGTATTAAAATTAAATTTGAATTCTAAAATTTCCCCTAAAATTTCAAATTTCTAGCGGAAAGAGCGAATGCGTAAAAAGATCTGCTCGATATCTTGTTTGATCCCTCATTTCCGACACCCTTTACTACTTTTTTCCTACTTTTTACAACGAATTTCGCATTTCCGTCGCACGAAAAATTTAAGAATCCATTAATTAAAAACAATAGCAATTAAATCTCGAAGGGTCTGTGCTCTGAACGACATAGATGGATGAGTTGTTTGATCTGGAATGCAATAAGGAAGAGTCATCTTGCGACTCTTATTTTTGTGGCCAAAGAAGTTAAAAATTTACCTCTTGCTCTTGTCTGCGTCTTACTGTGACATGGCGTTCTCTGCCTGCCCTTATTTCGACATTTTTTTAGTCATCGTCTTAACCAAGAGCAATAAAATTGGCAAAACAAATCAAATTGCCGCACTAAGCCACAAATCTAGCAACCTTTTGCCCACGCTTTCCTAACAACAAGACGTCAAACACCAACCCATTTATCACCTTGTCAAATGGCTCTTTTTTCCAGAAATCGCTCCAAAAGTTATCAGTAAATCTTGTTTTCGGTAGCTCCACACTTTTGCTGTTTTTATAGACGTCCCCCAGATCCGAGCTTGGAATAACATTGGTTTGACATAAATCACGGAACGTCCCGATGTTCGCACTTTCGCTCGCGTCTTCGGAACGGGGCCTGATTAGGATCAGTGAAGCGCTAATCCCAAAACAAATTCCTTCCTCATTGTCAGAGACTCGAGGGATTTGCGAGTTCGCGGAGGCAATTCCACAAAGCTTGACAGGTTTTTTTAACATGTCGAGACTAAAGCTTGACAAGTTTTTTAACAAGTCGAGAACTAATTTGTTGTCTTGGACAAAAAAAAATTTCTTTTGACATCCAGTATAATATAGTGCAAACAAGGAAACTGAATGAAAAAAAGTATGAAATAATATGAGGAAGCAAAAGTGACTTAGAAATTACCTCAGGAATCAAACAATTCATGTGGATTGTAGATTACAACACATTATAATTTATATTTTTGCTCGAATGGAATGCCGAAGGAAAGGCCTTGAAAAGTTTCTGATCTTGTCCATTATGCCTCTAACCGTCCAACAACCATTCTCCTGCCCCAGATCCATCATCCCCCCTCACCCAGAGACCTTATATTATACTTGTCATCCAAAAATTAAAGCAACATTCTTCCCATCGGACATCCGGCTAATCCGTCATCTTCTGTAATCATAAGAGTTCAGCGAGGCTTTTCCCCGAATTTCGTCGATGAATTCACCGATGAAATTTCATTTTTTTCACGTGCGATCAGACAATGAGACGCCAAAAGGAGAAGAAAAAGGTGATTTTATGACTTCCGAAGATGAGTTTCGGCAAAATTCAGATGAAAACTTTTAAAAGGGTACTTCAAAGGGCGCTACTCTCTCAGCGGCTTTGTTTGGGATCATTCTCAGCGACAAATTGATGATTAAAATGGGGATTTGGATGAGTTTTGGAGGGAAAACATGTAAAACAATTAGTTCCTTATCGCTACTGTTTGGCGAAACAGGTAAAAGTACTTGTTTTATTTGAGTCATCAAAACCTTTTTATTTCTTTTTGCAAGAAATTGCAGATTTACGGACAAAAATGGATGACTTTTCAATCTGCATTTCTATCAGTAAATTATGAACGCAGTTTAACCTTATTCTCGACATTAATTCGTTATTTATTAGGTCGTCCAGAAAGTTCGTTCGTTTTTTTTCATTGCTTTGTTTTCCGAGGATTGTTTGTTGTTTGGCAAAGGGTGTATATTTATTTGATACAGCCAGTTTTGTAGATGAGAAAAAGCTGTATCAAATAAATATATTCCATTTGCCAAAGAACAAACAATCCTTGTAAAACAAAGCAATGAAGAAACGAACGAACTTTCTGGACGACCTAATACATCATCAAAATTTTCGGGCAAGAATTTCTCTAAAACTAATTTTTTTGCCAAGATTAATATAAAAACTATTCAATGACTTTTTTCAAACCCCAATAATCATTCCTCTGACATTTTTTGACAGATTGTTTCTTTATAAGTCAGAGTTCATTCGGCGAATTGTCAAATTTTCCCGAAGATTTCCTCCACTCTCGGATGACTCAGTGACAGCGAGTGGATGGGAATTCGATTCGTCAACGGAAACGTGGAAAAACAATAACTCCGCTCTCCTGGAATTCCTTCTTTTGTCTTTCGATTCCAGCGGGCTTTCTTCGGATAAAAATAAACTTCGATTGGACTCTCAAGATTTACGATTTCCGTCGAAGAAAAAGGCTGTTGGACATTGAGGAGAGGGGTCGTTTATCATCGCAGGAGTCAAGGAAGTGCGATGAGGGAGCAGAAAAAGGACGGAAGTCTTACTAAATTTGACAAAGTTATATGAAACATAACATTAGAGATATGGAAAATATCATAATTGAGGTATTTGAACCCCTAGTTTTCATTATCGTCTATTTGTAGCCTTTAAAGGTGGCAATTAACCATTTAAAATGAGATCAAAAGGGTTTTACCGCAGATCGCAATTGTAATCAGCGGATAATGTCCAGATAATGAGCGTAATGAACGTAAAATCATTCGAAATAAATGGAAATCATCTATCACTTTATTGCTCAGAATACAGAACATGTTAATGAAAAACCCTAGGCTAACAACCACTTTTTATATTGTAATATTGTACATGGTTAACATGAAACTACAAAAATATCAAAGTCCATTCAGTTTTCGTATTATTCATGACGTTTCTAGGATGTATGACATAAAATTTCTCGTTTTCTCTCGTTCCTCTCCTTGTTATCCCCCACTCTCTCAAAATCGCTCGCAATTTGTTCGCTTTATCAGCGATTATCAGTGTGAAAATTGAGACAATGGAGATTCCAGACCCGGTGGCGCTGAAGGTGATGGGACCTCCTTTCCTTCCACTCTTTTCGTCAATGGAATGTGTTCGCGCTATAAAAGTGAGGGCTCGGACTCACTTCCACTGAAATCACCCCCATCACACCTAGTCCCCTCGAGGGACTCACTTTTTTATTTCTCTGATGACGTGGGTGTATTGCTTATCGTATTTCTAACTAAACAGTTGGATCTGTAAACGTAAATGGTCTTATCGGTTATAGTAGTACAGTATTCCTATTTTGCAATAGCGGCAATAAAATTCCGATCTTATTTTAGGTCAAAAATGGCTCCAAAAGATTTTTTGTTCAACAACAGTTCCCCCATTCCTTGATTTTAGACCTTTTCAGGTCTTTTTTCATTATCTATGCTCTGTATTTTACACAATTTAAAAAATTAATCTTTCGTATAATGTGTAATGGATCGTACTTTTACCCTAAAACATTCCAAACTCCCAACTTTCAGATGACCAAACTCTTGGTGACGCTCGCCTCGAGCACGGCCGGGGTTTTTATCCTGGCCTACTTGGCAACGATGGTCTACATCTACCAGGACATGAACTCGCTCTACGCCGACATCATGAGTGATATGATTGAATTCCGAAACAATGCGGACGACGCCTGGAAAGGGATGTATGTTCTATCGTCTTCGTCTTCGGAGAGGATAAAGAGAAATGCCGGCTGTGCTTGCCAGCGGAACAACTGCCCTCCAGGACCACCTGGCGCAGCCGGAGAGAAGGGTGAGAGAGGCGAAGATGGGGAGAACGGAAAGAAAGGCAGACCGGGAGCACCTGGAATAGCGCTGATTGGCGACTTCCCCAAGAAAGGAGGCTGTATCCAATGTCCTCCGGGAAGAACTGGACCTCCAGGCTTGCCGGGGCCCGTGGGACTGCCCGGACCAAATGGATATCCCGGCCTGAGAGGTCAGCCCGGCATTGATGCCTATCAAGGACCACCTGGACCAGAGGGAGATGCAGGGCCGGAGGGAGAAAGAGGAACACCGGGAAGACCTGGAATCCATGGATTGGATGGGACCAGGGCGGTGCCACAACTGGGTCCCCCAGGTCCTATTGGCCCTCAGGGCTTGCCTGGACATCCAGGAAGACAAGGCAACTATGCTGTACCCGGAGAACAAGGGCCTCCAGGAGAAGAAGGGCCAATTGGAGAACCCGGTCTAGATGGACGAGATGGTAGACCGGCCGAAGATGGAGCGCCTGGACTGACTGGAAAGGACGGAGGATACTGCCCCTGTCCTCGCAGGGCCAGTGGATTCGGCTCGGTTCATCCGGATTCGGCCCCAGGGACATATCGGAAACGGTTCTTCAAATAGATTAGATGTCTACTACAACATAATATAAACGTTTGTTATTCTGTTTGTACATACTGATGTTAACATACCAAAGTCAATAAACCTGTATAAGCGCAATTTATTAAGGACGACATTATTATGAGTAACTATTGTAATGAAAAAACAACAATATTTTGGAGGTTAGAACGTATGAAGTGAAAGTTGATAATCGTTGCTGATATTGGATATATTTAGATGTCGGGAAGATCTGGGAACTTGGTTCTGTAGTAATTGTCAATCTTGCGGGCGTAAGCGGCGACAAACGCGGCATCTGGGCGATAAGCGGGGTCCTTTTGGAGCATGGAGGCAATCAAATCCTCCACAAAAAAGCTGTAACAATCTTCGGAGATGGGTGGGCAATCGGAATGGACGATTTTGGTTCTCAGACTGTACTCGTTGGACCGTTCACCAAAGTAGGGAGACACCCCAGTGCACATCTGAAAAATTTATATTATACTAAACGAAAGATAACAACTTTGCCCAATAATGTTGGAAACGTAAGGCAAACTTGATCGGGAAAAGGATAAATTAAGTAGAAATCGACATTCTAGAGTAATCCACTTACTTCATAGAAAATACAACCCAAACTCCACACATCTGATGGGAATCCATAAGCCTTTTTTCCCATGCGTTCTGGAGCGAGGTAGAAGGGTGTTCCACATCTTTCAGTGTACTTTCCTCCGGGCTTGACCCGTTTGCTCAGTCCAAAGTCGCCCACCTTGATCAGAGATCCGGACTTGAGGATATTGGAGGTTTTCAGATCTACAATAACATACGAAATAAGTAATAAAAAAACTCCTTCAAAACACTTTTCATCATCCTTGACTGAAATAGCGTAACATGCAGATCTTTTTCTCTGCTAAGCCAAGCACTTCGAATTACTTATCTCTCGGTTAAAACTCACCTCTATGAAGCACATTCTTGCTGTGAACAAAGGTGAGGGCATCAGCAATCTGAGTCAAATATCTCCAGATTCGGTATTCGGGGATCAGACGATATTCGGAGAGGAGTTCATGTCTGACATATGCCTCCAAATCCTGATCTCCCATGTCCTCCATAACCAGAACGTATGTCTTCAGCTGCAAATACACAAAGAATATTTTGCAAGTAGTCGTATTGCACTTACATCAACGAAGAAAGAAGTGTACGCTTGGACAATATTCTTGTGGGCGAGGTCCCTGAGGAAGCCGAGTTCTTGTTGCTGAAGAGCTCTGGACTTTTCATCGATATCGCTGAGCTAAAAATACCACAAATTTATATTACACTTCACCTGGATGCCTAAAATAATACACATTTTTCAATTTAGTTCGAAAAGTATCTCACAAGGAAAGTACTTTTATGGGGGCTCCTACTTTTTGACGGGGCATATCTCAAAAAATCAGAAAAAATGTGCTGATCAAGGATATTTAAATCTTAGCTGCCCATTTTAGGTTTTTATGGGTGAAAGTGCCCAAAAACTGCCTTAATTTCCCTACAAAAGGCGCAGGCATTCAAAACTATAAAAAGCGCAGTCGCACGGCAACCCGAAATAGAGAAAAATGTTTCCCGCCCAGTTTTGAGTTTCGTCCAAACGAAGTGTCAAAATTGACAAAAGAAATAAAATAATTCCGAGAAAAATATTTTTCGGTCGGAAAATCCCACGAAAAATTCTTTTGTGACATTTTGTTTGATTTCAACCGATACAAAATGGGCGAAGTGTCGAAAGGAGCCAGGAAACACTTCGGGTTGCCGTGAGTCGGTCTCTTCCTTCGGAAGAGAGCGGTGTGGCCGAGTGGTTAGTGCCGTAGTCTGGGAATCAAGAGGGGGACGCCGGACGGGTTCGATTTCCCTTTTGGGCTGAATAAACTGTTTTTGAAGTTGAAGGTCGTAAAAATAAATTTTTGGGCCAAGGCTGACTTATTACGTCTTAGAAACTCAATAAACACCATTTTAAGCCAAAATAAAAATTGTAAACCTGTGAAAAATTAAGCGAAAAGGGGTTTATATAGGACTTTAAACCAACTTCCGATTGAGTTTTCACCCCTAAAAACCTAAAATGGGCAGCTAAGATTTATATATCCTTGATCAGCGCATTTTTTCTGATTTTTTGAGATATGTCCCGTCAAAAAGTAGGAGCCCCCATAAAAGTACTTTCCTTGTCAGATGCACAAATAGGTCGCCAATTGTCAGTTCGTTAAAAAAAACCTGAGAAAAAGTCGCGTATGTGTCACGAAAGCATCGAGTTTCATAGATTCACCCACCTTGATAACTTTGAGAGCGCATTTCTTGCTAGGATCCGAAGCCAGACTACCCCGATATACGGTAGCAAAGTTTCCAGAACCAACTTCCTCTCCTTTCTTGTAATCGTTCATCTGCTGAGGCCATGGGTCGATTGGCATGGTGAATGAAGAATACATGCGCTGTGGATTCGGGGCCATAATAGTAAAAATCACTTAAAATAGTAAGTTAGGGTCCAAATAAGAACGTTAGCGAGGCTCGACTAGGTCGAAGGGTTGATGGAAGATCGAATGAGTGCCCGAATGGACAGAGAGATTTGTTTTTTTATCGGTGCGAAGGAGCAGAAAAAACGCGTCCAAAAAATACGTCATCGGCGGTTGAAATACCCGGCAACACCAGGAATATTCTAGCTGATTATGATGTCTTATAGATTATAGAGACTTCGTAAACAGATATCCCAACCTTCTACTCTTTTGTCGCATATTTTATTAGTCACAATGACGCATTTTCTGGAATCCTCTCTGCCGAAACGCGTTTCAGGTTGTGCAATCACAGAAAATTCGATAAGCTTCGAAGAACAGACAAAACCTTTGGTCTTACATCTTTACCACTCTTTTCTATTACAGTCAACTGTAATAGAAAAGTTTCTTTATCCATCACAAAAAGAAAAAAAATTTAATTTCCTCCCAAAAAAGTGATGTCAATCAATCAATAAATGCTGGAAAAGTGTCAGTAAATACGTTTAGCAGTCATCTCCTGGTGGTGGGGTCACGGGATCATAGATTCCTCCACCATTTCCTCCATAAGGGGGGTTCTGAGGAGCTCCATTGTATCCACCATCCTGGCCTTGGGGATAGACTGGCGGTTTGTTGTAGCCACCGTATCCGTTGCCTCCGTTATAGCCCTGGGGGTATCCCTGTTGTGGGGGAGGAGGGTTGCCATAGGCGGGCTGCTGAGGTTGTTGGGGATATTGGTTCTGGGGATATTGTTGTTGAGGGGGATACTGCTGTTGCGGAGGGTACTGCTGTTGAGGGGGATACTGTTGTTGCTGAGGGTACTGTTGGCCTTGTCCGTAGGGGTAGACGGGGGGTCTAGAACAGCCAGATGAGGTTTTATTAAAACGATTTTGTTATATTCATTAGAGAAAACCAGAAAAATATATCATCCATAGTACTTTTGTATGTTATTCGTCAGGCAATGGATGCTAACTTCTAATCTTAGCCCACTTACCCCGCCAAGACTCCACTGACGACAACAATAAGGGAGATGACAACCAATTGGGAGACCTGAAGCAATTTTATTAGGTTGGACGGAAAGTTCGTACGATTTTTTACTGCTGCTATTTTTTCTTGCGCTGATAGAAAAAGACAACCACAAATATATGGTATTGGTAGGGGACAGGCATCCCTATCTGGCACTACAACCCTCAGCCATCTTAAGCATGTACGAAGAGAGAACTTAATTTAGACATTTACCCATCTTTGGTCTACAAGTAGAGATCCTTTGGCTGGTTTGTTTAACAAGGCATAATAAGAAACTGCTTTAGCACTGCTAAAAAGCTTCCTTTTGATGCTCTTAATATGCGTGAAGTAGTCGGGGATTAAATCAAAACACAGCCAGAAAACTTGGCTTTAGCAAGACCCACCAAGTTTGAATATGATTTACAACAGTCGCTTGCCGATGCATTCCTATGGGTCTAACTATGATATGTCAAAACTAAAGACACTGCCTTACACTTAGGTACCCGTCCTTAGCCAATTGTTTTACTGCGTAACATGACAGAACTCAATGATTTATTTTTCAAAAACTCGCTTGTGAACTATCGGAGCAATTCGTAAAATTCAAAAAACAGCTCAAAGCAGCTTTCTAATCCTGCTTTTCTAGGGTGGAAAATGGAGCCTCTGTATCGTTCTACTACTTTATGAAGCAATGGGTAACCATTGTTAATTGTCAGCAAATCACACGCGTTTCTCTAGAGCTATATATTTTTGGCAATTTTGCCTCTTTACGCCAAATCCGAAGCGTCTATGATCCGGGTTACTCATGTAGCACGTAAAGGGCTACCCGTGTGCCTCACTGAACCCTGTTATACGGACGGACCATCAGCAATGCGTGGAGTAATAAAAAAACTTTTTCAAGCGGGGCGTTTTTTGAAGATTTGGTTGAAACAATAGCTATTATTTTATCCCACAGACTTTTTTAAGAGTTTTAACTGTGGTTAACGTAGTTGGATGGACCACTAGAAATAGCCTAAAAAGTTTCAGAGCTTCAGCAAAAACGGTTTGGAAACTAGAGCTTGCATTCCGCACCCCACCCGAAACTACCCCAAAGCGGAGAACCTCTTATAATTATGTTCGTTTTGGCCGAACTAACGACTGGCACATATCACATAAATCTGCACGCTGTACTCTTGTATATACTAGGTATCTACGGTAGACAGTCGGTCGTGGCGCAAAAAAAATTAATTTCAAAGTTGGGTAGCAAATCGTACGAACTTTCCGTCCAACCTAATATATTGTAATTCACACAGTAATGTAAAAAATCCGGCAAATAAGACTTACCATGGTTGATAAAAAAGGGAACTAATATGATTTGATTCAAATCTGGCATGCTCTTATAAGGGACCCGTTTGAGATCAAGAATTGGTTTCAAATTCCAAGTATGAGACATGGATGATGACTAAAAAATCGCGGGAATTATTGAGTCATACGAAAGGTCAGATTATCGCCTGAGGGTCAGGAAATCAAATCAAGACTACAACTTGCGATTGCACTTTGATTTGGAATATTATGGAAGAAATAGAGAATTGCGGAGAAACAATAAGTTCGATTAGTGTTTGAGATATAGATATTACTTATACGGGGATGATTGGTGCCGATTATTGTAAGATAAATGGTCATAGAACTTCATACAAACGAAAATATGAAATTGATTGGAGAAATTATTACTACTTTTGTGTTTATTCTGGTTCTTTTCCAAAAATTGTTTCTAATTTTATTAGTCGGTCGGGAAAATAACGTGGATTTAGAGCAGCAAAATGTCTCGCCTGGTTGCATACCAAATCTCTAACCGCGGCAAGCCGTCGCAAACGGATGATGAACGATTTCAAGGCGCGACACATTATTTTCCCGACAGATAGTTTACGTGTTATTGTGTTTACAACGTCTATGTTGATTTCCGTGAAGATTGCGTAACGTTGTGGTCATTTCCCCGATGATTTCACCGAAACGTAATGCCCTCCGGGCTATAAAAAGTAGGGGGTGTTGGGGTTATAAAATTTAAATTAACTTTTTGCCCTGCGGCAATCTTTTGATTTAATCAAAAATTAACCCAAAAATAAAGAATGGGCTCATTGATTACGCTGCGGGGCGAATTTGTGGCCATTTGTCTATTTTTATGGTGATTGTCAATTGTGGGCCCTAAGGGCATGAAAGGGGGCGGCGCGAGTGAAACAAAGCCCCCGAGGGCACGAGCGGCGAGGACGTCGCTCGACGGTCGCACTTTATTCTCTCGAGGCGCCCAAGCCGGTCCAATTGCAAATGTCGCCGTTGTCTACCGTAATCCTCGCCCTGTTCATGTTGTTGGTGGTGCAGTCGGGCAAGGCGGACGACATGGACAGCTACTACTTCCGCCGCAACGCCAAGTGGATCAGTCTGGCGCCGTCGGGCGGGTCGTTGGTGTCGGGACGCGGCAACTTCCGGCCCGGCTTCTACGGCCGCGGCGGTTCGGCCGCTTATATGGGGGACCCAGTACTGTTTAAGGTGGGTTGCTCGAAGATCAAAAGCTAGTTCAAACATTTTTTAAGGATTACGACGCAAAAATTTGAAAAATATTTGAAATTCTCATAGTTTTTGAAAATCCAGAAAATGGTCAGATTTTACCCATTTTGTAAATCAGAAGACGTTCTTCGAAGTACATAAGTAGTCCTTCAATTTATCTCGAAAAATCGCGTCTTAGCAAACAGTTTCATCCCCGTCCATTCGGGAATGTCATTAAAACTTTTATGGCATTTGTTTTAGGCCCTCGGGGCGAAGATGGCCTCGGTGCATTCGAAATAATATAAGGTTACTCAGCATCATGTAGTTGTGGCTGATGTTAGGAACAAT
Source organism: Bursaphelenchus xylophilus (assembly GCA_904066235.2). Classification (NCBI taxonomy): domain Eukaryota; kingdom Metazoa; phylum Nematoda; class Chromadorea; order Rhabditida; family Aphelenchoididae; genus Bursaphelenchus; species Bursaphelenchus xylophilus. The sequence goes on from CAJFCV020000004.1 coordinate 4,679,858, forward strand.
AACTCGACTTCCTAAAAGCAGTTTGAGGCGTAAAGGAGGTTATAGAAGGACACAACCCCCGAGGCCATATCTAATCCCAACCTCTCCATATGGGGCTCGAATGGCGCCATAAAAGGAAATGGTTAGACTTTGTACTGTTTAAGCGCCAATTAGTTAAAACTCGAACATTTTGGAACTTGAAGGTTAGTCGAATAAGCCAAAAATCCGACAAGGCGACATTTTATACGAAAAAATCTGAAAATCGAGCAAATTAAAAAAATGTTCAGAAAATTCGTCGTCGATTACAGAATAGAGTGGAATGGGTGACAAGAAGCTTAATTTTTTTTGTCATGTTTTTGCTTTGATAAGTTTTCAAAAAAATGGAGAATTTACTTAATGGTTACAGGCATCATTTTCGGATTACGGATTTTTTGAAGCTAAGAGGTAGTACACAGTCTGTTTTGAGCTCGCTCATCAAGCAGGCATGTATTTATTTGTTGCCTCTCATATTTGTAGCAAAATTTGTGAAATTTATTGTTCTTCTTATCTTTTATATTCTCCTTGAAAATCAGCAATAAAAAACAGCATGAATTGAAGTTCCAGACTACAGACACATTTATTGCTACTTGTACTTGTTTAGAATGACATCGCTATCCAATCAGCATTTGTCTCTGGGCCAATTGTTTTCCTCAAAATTAATCAGACCCTGTCAAATTTAATAGTTAGCCCAATTCATCAATTCGACTTACATCGCCTGCGGAGGCGGCCGAAGGCAAAAGAAGGATATTTTTACGGAAATCGGAGACTTCTTAAGCAGTTGCGAAAACAACCGACCGCTGTTTGTATACCTTACTGCTTTTGCAGAAGATTGTATAAAGCGGTGTAAAATAGTTGAGAAGTAGTGCTATAGTAAATAAAAGTGGTCGAAAAGTTGTCTACTACATCAGTCGTATACCTTTTACAAAAAAAAAGATCACAAAAATTTGTATTGGCCTTGATGTCTAGTATAATATAATAAATTCTTCAGCGATCTCAACCAGCGGATTTGGAGTAATCGGAGCAGACGGAAATGGAGAAAGAAGCAAAAGTCGAGAACACTTTCTGGACATCTCAACAATAATCACAACGACGAGAAGACTCTTTTATGAACTCTCTAGTACAATATTACTTTATAAATATTTTGTTTTATCTATTCTCTACGTAATAAAGTAACGTAATAAGAAAGTCGCAATCTTCTTAGCGCTCTATATTATGTACTTTGGGTCATCAGAGATTGGAATTTTTTAATTTGGAATGTTTTCGTTGCGGGACCAAGAGCCATGGATGACGCGAATATGTCGCATTTGGTATTGTCGACTAGTGGATTAAAGTGCAAAGAAGGTGAGGCAATTACTCAGAGCCATGACTAACCTCGAGCTTAACCAGTCAGATCAATGCTAAACGAATGATGCAAATAAGACGATCGGCACTCCCTTTTTGGTATACTTGATCATGATTTTACAAAATCTTTTTTTTTTACTTTTTGAATAGAATTTTACTTTGACATCTGAGACTTTATCGCGTAAACGAATACGAAATGCCTCATTATCGTTTCAAATACGCTTCAGCGATCTAAATTCGATGTTGACATTGCAACTTAAGCTCCTTTGTTAATGTCGATTTCATCAGGAAAATGATTTCTTATCTCAAAAATGGAAGAGGCGAGTCCTTCTTATAAATAATGCCTTATACATTCTTGGGCAATCAGTTTGTAAGCAGTGATGAGACAACTCGTTCTTTCGTTGTTCTTGTGCAATGTCATCTTAATCCGCGCAGAGGTGGGAACGGAATATTCTGGGGGTAAGTGGTGGGAATCTACTGGCTCTGAAGAGACGTTGCAATGGATCCTATAGAAGATATGATAAGGCTTCTGTTTTGTCAGGGATGGCTCTGGTCCTTGATAACGTCTGGTCCGAAGGTTCAAAACAAAGCCGCAAAAATGTCCTATGCCTGAAAAAACATTGGAAATTCATTCCGAACCATACTTTTAGTCCGGTCATATTGCCACACCATTTCAAGATGTTTTGATATGATTTCAATAAGAGAAGAAATGTATATACTTGTCGAAATTGATGCGATCTTTGCAGATATCCCACTTGTGGCAGTCAAGTTTAAAAACGATAACACTGACGCGCATGAGGTTGAGCTGAGACTTGAATACGCGAATTACTTCTTCCTCGGTCCCGCTTTCAAGAACTACACATTCGAGCACAAGCAAACATACGATCCCACGTAAGTGTAGTACAAGTTTATCATAGACGGATTTTTTGAGAATCTTCTCATTTCTTCTTTCAGGGCCTACAACGGTGTCGAGGATTCAGTCTTGAATATCACAGCTCCACAAATTGTAAGATTTAATATGAACACGCTACGATCACTCAAGCCTGTAATTATTGCCTACTAATTTCAGTACAAAGAGATACAGCTGATTGGGAAGAATTACAAAGGTTTCCTCAAATCGGAACTTTTCGAGGGCAAGAGCAACTATATTTTGCCAGTCGTAGAGAAGACTCCAGAACCCCCGCAAATCTTGACCTTGGCTTCGGAAGGAGTTCTTGGTCTCAGCTTCACCGAAAAGATTGACGAGAATACAATTCTGAATGATATCTTAACCAAAAGCAAGAAATTGCTGATTCGACGAGGACCGTTTGAGCAGCAGCTGGTAAGGGGATCTTTTTATGGTCCTAAACCGTCTTATGTAGTACTATTAAAATTATTATTTTAGCATGACAAGAAATTGGTAAACCCTAAAGGTACGCTTATTGCTAACAACGATGAACTCGAAGGCTGTGACGCTCTTAACCCAGCTGTGAATACCGTGGCCAAAAAAGGATGGACTGTCCAAGGAAGGTAAGTTTTGCTGATATTCGACATCAAGCAGTAAATTCGGACATTATTATTTCCATTTATAAACCTTGGCTTTCTCAAATATCGCTCTATTTCCAGCTTGATAATCAATGGAAACGATACCAAGATTAATGAGTTTACATTCTCCTTTGATGGCCAGACCTACCTTCCAAAGGCGGTCTACGATCAGTTCTATGCCAAGATCCAGGAAGAGAAAGATGTTCCCTCGTTCACTGTGAAGATTGACAACAAGGAATATCCTGTGAACCCGGATCACTTCAAACATTATTCCTCCACCGATACGTACCGTGAGGAAGTTATAGTGCTTGTAAAGTCTCACGAGAAAGAACACGCAATCCTTGGAAGGAGTTTCTTGAGAGATTACTGTATTCAAATCTCGGCAGATCCTTTAACCCAGCCCAAGATTGCTTTGGGAGCCCGAAAAGAGCTAGATAGCGATGTGAAGTTTGTTGACGATAAGGCTAAGGTCCGTCCTGATCCGGTGGCCACCACCCCGAAAAGTGCAGTCATGGCCTTTATTAATGTGTTCTGCTTGTTAGCAGCGCTGTTGTTAACCTTGTAATTGAGAGTAAATGTGTTGACGAAGGTGGGTGTCGTTTTGTTTGATGCTCTAAGCCGCTTAGTTTGCTTTTAAAGGCTTACTCTGATTTTAAATCGTAGTCACAAAAAAGCCGGGATTGCAAGGCGCGGCCGGTACTTTTCATTACTTTCCAACTTGGTCGTTGTGACCAACAACTTGCGGTTTTATCGATTACTCTGAAAAATACATTGAAAACAAACAAATTTCACAAAAACTTTGTTTGTGGCATGAGTAAACACCCTGAAATTGAGTTCTAGTTAATTCTAGATGAGTCATCTTGTTAGCATTGTTATCAAGAGTTTCCAATGAAAAAAACAAATACAAAAGACGTCTTATCACACTACTTAACGTGCCCTTCCCATTCTTCCTTAATCAGTGATTAAACTATTCCTAGGTGTGAGCTTTGTATTCTTAAAAGACTAGGAATTCTCGGTCCTTCTCTCACACGATCAGGTACCGCTTCTTCTCTACAAGTGGTCCGGAACAACTTCCTTAGACCTTTTCTAAAACTCAACAAATCCCAATAACAAATAACACACGAGTTATCCGCCTCAAATCCGAATACAATACCAGTAAATAAATACGAATCGGATCTTCTATCACCGGCGATTATTCTAGCTCGAGCGGTCCTCGACACTTCTCGGCTGCTTCCTACATGCCCATTATCCAACCGATTGTCCAAATTGTCCCCATTATTCACATTTCAACGGCTTGCGACGGTATGCCAATGCTGTCAATCTGATCGCTTCGAGACTCGGCGGTGGTCCAAACGTCTCCTGAGCGGCCACGGTTCTACTAAAGACGCCAGAAAAGATTGCAAACAGTTGAATTTAATTTTGAAAAAAAATAAATAAATGTTTCAACCCAGCTTTGCAAGGCGTTGGATCCTTTGTAGACGGGAAAAGAATACGAAAATTTCGAGATCTGGGGAAGATAACGGAATTATCCTACTAGGCGCGACATAAAGACCGTAGAATTTTGCACAGTGCATTCAACCCTTTTTTTCGCACGCACCGCGACGATTCCCCGTTTTTGCACTAGCGACATGCACTTTTCGGCGATTGCACCCGCGACGTCGGCGAAAAAAATTCTACGGACTTTATGGCGCGACTAGTATTTGCCCTTGTAATTCCTAGCCTAAGCTCCGGCCACCTCGATCTGGCAAGATTGAGGATAGGATGAAAAGAGAACCTAAGGAGGAACGCCGGGCGGTTTCGCCTGTCTCTCTGACTGCGCAAACAAACCGTTGTACGTGCCTTGTTACTAATAATATTTAGTTAATAAATCTAAGTAACTAGCCTAAGCCAACAGTCAACATAACTCTTCTGGCATCACAATATCGGAAGCCAAATCGATGACCCAAAAGATATCCCAAGAAGCGACTGCAAATCGATCCCATATTGCAATGAACACCCAAATCAACAGAGATCAAACAGATGACGTCATCATTTTACGCAAAATTAAGAGGAATTAGTTCCAATACTACAAATTCAGACCACCAAGTTCTGATAATTTAATCGCCGACTTCGCTCGAATCTCGCGAGAAAAGTGTATGTCGCTACTGCAAACGAGACATCTCTTCATCACAATTGTAAGCGTGTAACCATCTCCATCTCTCTTTTTGTTACATAAATCAACGGGTTTTTAAAAATTTCAAAAAAAAATTCTCCGAATCAAGGTCGCTGTTAATTAACGGGCGTTTTGAACCGTTTCCGGCAATGATAAGTGACCGACTTGGAGAAGGCGTTGAAAGATGGCATTGTGACGTCACAGCCATCCCATTCACGGCTCTTCTCCAAACAATCGCCTCCAAAAAAAATATTCGGAGTTTTGTGATCGGAAAGGTAAACCGCATCTTTTAGGGGGTTTGGTATGCTTGCTGGCTTTACCTCCAAAAGGGCAAGGATTTTCTGTCTTTGATTACTATGTCTTTATTTAATTCTGAGACTGGTCATGGGGGACTTTCTTCTGAATTTCATGAAATTTTGAAGAATTTATTATCGGATCATCTATAAATTTTTCACAGATACTATAGGTACTACTTCATATACTGAAAATTTCAGCTGTACATACTCAGGAAACATAGCTGAGATTTTCAAACATGATTTTTGTTGAAAAGACTATGACAAATAGAGAGCGGCGGGCAGAGAAAAGACACCATTGCCGAGCTCACATTGTGCGAAAAAATAAACTTTTTCCTATTGCTTGATCCCACCAGGTAAATGACGTCCTAAAAATGTCAACTCAGAGTAATGTGACATGATTCCATTCCCTCCATTTTCAGCCCCATAACTTTGTTTTTTGTTATGTTTTCAACTTTAAAATGATTCGAAACTCTTTCCGAATCAAGTTCTTTCCCATTTTTGGGCCGCGCATTTTAATTTCAAATACGTTTTTTTGGAATGATCCGATTAAAAATTGTAATAAAAAACGTCTGAAAGTCGACGCGATTGAGGTCATATTTATAGGCGCCAAGTTTTTCTTTCCCAAAAAAAAATTTTTTGTACAATTTTATGACTTTTTATTGGTGAAACATGCCTTGTAGGGCGATGGAAACATATTAATCGCCGGAGGGAATGATTACTTTGTTGAAAGTGAAAAGTAATTGGAATGGGGAATATTCGGTTGCCTTCCAGAAAGTCCTGAAAAACCGGTCTTTGCGGAAATCGGCTTTATGTCACAATCCCCCCTTCTGTCGCGTTTTTTATTCCAAAAGATGAGATTTTTGACATCCCGACAAATTGAAAATCTCAAACAAAGAAGGGGCCCTTATAAGGGACCTTGGGGAGAGTGAAATATTTCGATTAATTGGCGGAAATGACCGGAAAGACGGGCATCAAATGACATCGCTCGGAATGGGCGGGTAATCCGCCGTCATCGAGCTCTAAGACTCGCCGCCGGAGGAGCATGGTCGTTTGTTTGTTGGGAATCTGGATTTTATGTAACAATGGGTAACTACCCATAAGGGAAGTGCAATTTTTCCCCTCGAAGTCACCAAATTCATATGATTATTTTTTAATATCAACTCTACTTTTTGCACATCTTTCCAAGAGTGTCCTAAATTTTGTACGTGTGGTTTTAAAGCTTCCTACAAATACTTGTGTCTTGTGTTTTACAGTCGAGCTTTGTCCTGCAGTGTCCGGCAACCCAAAAATCTGAACTTTTAAGTAATTCCCGCCCAAGAAACTGTGACTGTAGTTGCTCTACTGTGCTTTGTGCCTCCAAAACTCTCGATTTCCCGCTGATTTTACGCAAAAATTGAAAAGAATATGAACTTTTCCGACTTTTGGTTGTTGCGCAATCAAAAGGAAGTAGATAGAAAAATTGTAAACAGTTTTTGCCATGGTACAGCCCGTTGGTATATAATAGAACAATTTTTCTTTTATTAGTAACTATTTTTTCGAATTTGGTGCCATGGATAATATAATTTTCAACTTTTATGATCTTAAAATTTGACTTGAACTCTTTTCAGATCTCCCAAACACCAGATCAAGAGCTACCATAACCGATAGTGCTTCGTTTCTCCCAAAGATCATGGTGCAATCCATGGAAAATGGGTTCGGAGTGACGACAATCTCGGTCACCTCCTCGGAAGAGTCCACTCCCACCACTTCGGACGCTGATCTGACCTCGGAAAAGAATGTAAAACTCTCCGGGACTTGTGTGAATCAGATGTCCGACAAGATGTTCAGGAAAATTGGCCATCTTGTGGCTGATTATCCAGTCACAACTCTAATTGTAAGCATTTTTTGTAGAAATCTTCACGGAAAATGCTTACCAATTTTAATTGAAGTTGGGCGCAAACTTAGAAAAATCTGAGAGAATTTTATATCGCTTTTTGCAAAACAATTTAGGTCAAACTTTTAAAAGTTCAAAAAAAGTTTGTGTAACCTTCAATTGCCATGTTTGGCGGTAAAAGATTAAAAATGATACTATAGAACCTATCAGAGCCAAGTTTGATTAAATCAGAAAGCATTCCCATTACTAATTGCAGTAAACATTTTTGATGACTAAATAATGAACCCTATTTCAGATAATCTCCATTTTCACCTTGATTACCTCAGTGAAAGTAGCTTTAACCGACCAAGAAGATGACCTCAAGACCGGCTACACGCCCATCGGAGCTCGGAGTTACGATGAATTCGCAGCTTACGAGAAATTCTACGATAATATTGGCGGAGAACCCTTGAATACTATAATATTCGTGACGCCCAAGTATCCAAATGGGAGTATGATTGGAGCTTCGGAATTAAACGAGACCATGGAACTGGTCGATTACATTGGGGCCCATTTCAAACTGACTGGCCGACCTTTCTACAAGTTTTGCACCGATTTTTGCGAAATGAATGAGCCAATTAGGCAGTTCAGAGTATGTTTAAAAAATTTACGAATATCGATGACACTTGACTTGAATTTAGAATTACAATTTTCTGATTGGGAGATGTGAAAATTTCGGCTTGCGGTTTGCAGAAACCGCCGAGATCTTAGGTTCGAAATTTAAAACAAAATGATTTTATGTATAGGGTAGACTATTTCTACCAAATCGCAATTTTTGCGCCCTTTAAATTTTTCAAATTTCCCCAGTTATCTTCCACAACATGACGGGATTTCTCTCGTTTTTTCAGAATGGAATAATCCTGAACGATGAGCTGAATAAATCGAACCAGACAGCCGTGGACACCTCGGACGATCGCCTCGAACTGAACTTCCCTTTTATGTCCATTCTGGGCAAGCAATTGGACTTATCGCCCAACTTTTTCGGCGTCGAAAAATTCGAAAATTTGGTGGATCAAATGACCGCGGGATCGCCTACAAATATCAAGAACTTGAAGCTGATTTTGGTGCAGTTGAGAGCCGATAAGCCGAGTAATGCGAGCAAAAATGATGTAGTCGAATACGAGCGGCAAATCACCGATTTTGTCAACAAGTAAGTCTTACAATACTTTTAGGTAAAATTTCTTTCAAAAATTTTTTTTTTTTTTGATTTTGCCGCTTTTCCAAAATTCTAGAAGCAAAAATCGCCTGCGGGGATCCCATAAATCAGAGATTGTTTATTTTTTGCAAACATTTCCGCAGGCGTTTCCCTGCAATCGCCGACTTTCCGTCGACAAGTCATCGATCAAACCCATTTCCGGAGGCAAAAAGTTCATTTTAGGAACTTTTGAAAAAATTGGGATTTTAGGCGAAAAAAATTTGAAAAAGTTTTAAAAAAACATTTTTTCAAATGCAGTGCTACTTTTTAAAAATGTTTCGTATCTTTTTAATTCCTTTAGAATCTCTAGAAAATAAAAATGAAAATTTTGTCAAGGATGAAGCCGTAATGTTTGAGAATTCAGCGATTCCTTCATCATTACTCGCTGAATTACTCCCCCAATTCTCAAGTTGTAAAGTCTTGTAATTGACCTTAAATGGAAGCGGAAGGAACCTTGAGAAATGGGCGTCGCAAAAGCAGACCTCAAGGTACATTTTTGTAACCGGAAGTCGGCATTTGTGTCAAATTGAAAATAATTATTAAAAAATTAAAAAAAGCTTAAAAAATAAAAATTGAAAAAATAAGATTTTTGAAAATACAGTATGCCGTGCAACTTTTATCACAAAATGGTAGGCCCATTTGTACAAGAAATATCAAATTCGAAGTTTCCTTGGCCACATTTCCAAGACAAATTTTTTTAACATCTAGGCCCAAAAAAATTTTTTTATGAAACCCTCGTATTTTAGACAGTACAATGGTCGTTCCATCCGTCCTCTCGCCCTGACCGTCACCTTGGCCAGAGATGAGATAATCCGTACGGGAATGACCCTTTTCCCCTACTTGTCTGTCGGTTTTGCCATCATGGTCACCTTTTCCATCATCTCTGTCTTCTTCAGTGCATTTTATTATAACCAATGGACAAAACACAAGTTATCGTTGGCAATCATGGGGTGCATTTGTCCATTGTTGGCTACGTCCAGTGCTCTGGGATTTTTGTTTTGGTTCAGAGTTAGGTTCGGAACAATTTTGGCCGTAACTCCATTTTTGGTCATGGCTATCGGTAAGCAAAAATTTTTGAATCATCCAAAAGTGCTTTAAAATACTCAATGTTTCATGTGCATTATTTTTTCAGCCTAAAAACGTAAAAAAAAATTGAATTTTTGATTTCGCGCCATTTTTGGCATTCCGTTTTATGGTGATTTTAGGATTTGTATTGCTGAAAATAGACAAAATAATATTTTAAAACGTGTTTTTGAATCCTTTTAATTTATGACATTTATTTTTTTACCGATTTTTTATATTAACCATGTCCAAAATTGTATGATTTTAGGTGTCGACGACGCCTATTTGATGATCCATTCCTGGCAACGGATCTGTTCGAAACAATCTAAAAAGAGGTCGTTGGCCCCTCGCAATGTCCTCTTGGGTGATTCGTTGAGAGATCGCATTGCCGAAGTTATGGTCGATGTTGGCCCCGCGATTACTATCACTTCCCTGACCAATATCCTCGCTTTCGGAGTTGGAACGTTTGCTCCGACCCCCGAAATTCGTCTGTTTTGTGCTGGAAATACTATGGCCATCTTTTTTGACTACATTTATCAGCTGTTTATGTATGGTCCGGTCATCGCGTTGGTGGGGAAATTTGAAATGAGCGATGAGGAGGCGATGGATCAGAGGAAAACGAGAGATCACAACAGACTGAGGCGTTGGCTGAGGGAAAAGGTACTTAATTTTGAGACTTTTTATTCGTATTTTATTAGGATTTTATTCAATAATTTTTTGGATAATTTTTTTAATGTCAAAAAAAATTTTGGATAATTTTTTAATGTCAAAAATAATGTCATTTGTATCCAAAAAATCTAAAAATCTCATTTTTAGCTCCTCACCTTTATGTCGAGTTACTGTGCCTGGATCTCGAATAGTTTTACCTCGGTCTTAGTACTCCTTATTTTGATTGTTTACTGGTTGACAAGTCTGAATGGAACCCTCTCGATTACTCCTCGGATTACCCCCAAAAAATTGTTTTTGGCTGATTCTGTTATCAATGATGTGAGTTACAAATAACTTTTTATGTTATAAGCAGCCGATCAGAATTGAATCCAAAAAACATTCAAATATGCAAATTATTTTAGATGAACATGTTGAGAGACGAATATATTCAACAGAGTTACTCCCCGATGACTTTGTTTATCAATAATGCGACAAATCTGGAGGATCCGATTAGAAATGCGCGAATCCGGGAGATGATTCGACGATTTGAAGGGGAAAAACATAGTTTGGGCGCGGAATTCTCGCATTTTTGGCTCAGAGATTATGATAGATTTATGGTGGGTCCAATAATCCATTTGCACCTTAGATTTTTTGTCAATTTTTTTGTAATTTACTCGATGTTTTAGGAGACGGCTGCCGAAGAAACGGAAGAAGAAGAGCAAGAAGTTTCGGATCACAGTCTCAGATACGATAGGCATCATCTGGATGCCTTCCTGAACTGGCCTGAATATCACCATTGGGGCGGATTTCTCAGATTTGACAATGAAACTGGGTAAGGAACGCACTGTGCGGAAAAAAACTACGAATGCACCGTGAAATCACCCACTCATTGCACTGTGCGAAATTTTTCCGAGTAGACTTCAAACGGCTGCCTTTATTTGTGGCCGTTTCGAGGAGAGAAAAAAGAGAGCCGAGGATTTCGAATGCACAGTGCAGAAGGGAATGTTGTTGTTTGCACCGTGCGACGGAGCTATAATTTGTGGATGCACTGTGCACTTTGAAGAATCAACTTTTTTTGCACAGTGCAAATTGTAAACAAGGAAACTCGCACTGTGCATTTGCCTTCTAAAACATTATAAATTTCAGTGATTTGTCCAAATTTATGGTGATAATGGGGTTCCATGGCAAAGAATTGGTGGCGTGGGAGTACCGTGCCGTTCTTCTGAATCAATGGCGCTCCATTGTCGACGAATTTCCCGAGTTTTCCGCCTCGGTTTGGGTGGATGACGCTCCCTTCTTGGACCAGATCCAGACCCTAGTCCCCGTGACTATCCAATCCTCAATCTGCACGCTGATTTGCATGATCGTTGTGTGTCTGTTGTTCATGCACCATCTTTTCTCGCTCTCCGTCGCCACTCTGTCGATCGTTTCCATCTGTTTGGGGGTGTTTGGGTCCATGTTTTATTGGGGCTTGGACTTGGATCCCATCTCGATGGCCACCACGATCATGTCGATTGGTTTCTCGGTCGACTTCCCCGCCCACATCACCTACCATTACTACCGGATGGGCGAAGATCATCGCTGTCTGTCGCCGCAGCAGAGGATTTTCCATTCATTGGTCTCGATCGGGTACCCGCTGATCCAGTGTGGCCTCAGCACCATCTTCTTCGTGATGTGTTTGCGGTTTGTGGACACTTATATGAGCGAGGTTTTCGTGAAAACGATGGTTTTGGTGGTCTCCCTGGGTGTAATTCATGGGTTATTCATCATCCCCACCATGCTCTGCGCTTGCTCCAATGTCTATGATGCTTGTCGGAGCATTGTAAGTTGATTTAAGCACCATTTGATCGTGCTTTTATTGTAGAAAAGACCCAGGAAACATCGAAAAACGACGGAATTTAGTCGCCAAAATCGTCCCAAAATCATCCCAATTGGCTCTTTCATGACCAAGAATTGAATCTTTCTTTGTTTTATGTTGTTGACTATAATTATACGGGTAAAATTGCATTGTTTTCGAAAATCAGTATTCTGTGCACACATTTCATCGTATAAAATTTTATTTCTACAAAATAATTACGCAAATCTCGAGCGAAATCAGGAAGAATGCTTCTTCGACGGATCTCTCCTAGAATTATTGGAAAGAATAAATAAAATTCATTTCTTTTTGATGTTTCTAATCGAAATGGCTACAAAATAAGTTAATTCATGAATAATATAATTTTAAATCGAGTTATGCGCGCAATCAGCCAAAGGTGGCTTTTTTATGTGATCCCAAAATTTTTATTTGTCATTTAGGCAGTCTAAAATTACGATTTCTAAAATTTTATGCAAAATTTTAGGTCATAGATTCGCTAAAATCCGAATGAATCACTTAATTTTTGTACGCCACCGGTGGGACGGTCATGCAATCCGCGGATCTGGAGATTGATGTGACCCAGCCTGATCAGGATTCCTATCCAGAAAACGAGAAGTTTGGATACGGACAGGTCGTGGAGGTGAGGTTATATTGTTCTGTTCGTGTAATTTAAAATTACAAGAATGTAATCAGATGTTATGAACGCATTTACCCCTATTTTATTGAAGGTTACCCTATTGGAGACCGGGAAGAAGCGAGAATACATGATTTGCGAGGCCCTGGGAGAAGGCGGCTACTCATCCGTCCATTTGGCCAACGACCTTTCCAATGAGGAGATGTTTGTTGCTGTCAAATGTATAGATCTGACCAGTCCGAAGGTCATCCGACTCGGGAAACAGGCCGAATTTGAGGTAGAAGTATTGCAGAGGCTCCAGCACAGTGAATTTGTCATCGAGCTCATCGCGGTGTAAGTTTTTCGCCCTGTTCGATAAGCTTAAATCGGAGATGTTTAGGCGAGGCAATTATTGGCAAAAATAGGGAGTTTCTTGAAAAATTATGTCAGATTACGCAATTTACGCAAGGTTTATACCGTCTTTCTTTTTATTTGGAATTTGTAGCAAGCTCATTCCTCGTCAGACCTTGTACATGTTCATGGAATTGGCCCTCGATTCCTTGCACAAGATTTTCTACGACAAAAGAGCGGACAAAGTCCCGATTAGCACGTCTTATATTGCCAGTTATTGGGTTCCCATCCTCCGCTCGGTCTCCTTCATCCACCAGAATGACATTGTTCATTGCGATCTGAAGCCGGATAACTTTGTGACCATGGAAGGGCCCGGGATCCGCGTAAAACTCATCGATTTCGGATGCGCAGCCAGATTGTCGCCCCTGACGGAGGCTGTGGTCCGAAGAAAAACACTCGGCACGACCAGGTATATGGCCCCGGAATATCTGAGATATCGGATGATCAGCAAGGAGTCGGATGTCTGGGCCTTGGGAGTGCTGTTATTCTGGATGATGGTGGGGACAACGCCCTTCAAAGGCACCCGAAAGGAGGCCAGAGTCGCGATCTTGAACAAGGACATAGATCTGAGTGAGATCACTGACAAGGATGTCCTCTTTTCTTTGAAAGTAAGGCATCTTTTTCATGTGTAATATGAAAAATGTTCCAGATGATCCTCCAAAAGGATCGCGAAAACCGTCCCAGTTGCAACAAACTCCTCCGGATATCCCTGTGCTCTCCCCCCAACGGCAATTCAACTAATACGAACACGGACAGGGAAAAAAGTTCTTCCACACCAAACGACACCAGTGGCGTCCAAAAGTAAAGTTTTGACTCGCTCTCAAAATAAACATCAGATCTCAAGTACAATATAGTCATATATTTCTTTTTCTAAAAAAATAACAAAATTTCAACAAGCATGTGACAAATATTTTAAGTCCTAATCAATCCTCTAGTTGCATGTCTCTTCGGCTGATCTTCACCTCCTTTTTCTTGACGAATTTCCCTTCCAAATACCTCTGCTCGACCTCTTTTTGTACTGTCAGTTCACTGCGTTTCTTCTCTTCACCATCTGCGATCACCTTTTCTCCGTAAAGCCCTCTGGTAATCAGCTTTCCACTCAATTTCTCCTCTTCGGCCTTCATTTTCATGTACATTCGGCTTTCCTTGATCTGCCGATCCAATTCCTTGATCTTAGTCGCGATCTCCAACACTTCATCCGCCTTCTTTCCTGGTCCAAACATTCGATTTACAATACCGACACCCTCATCGAAGGGATGAGTGTAGTTCTCGAGCAGTGGATTCATTGGGACGTAATCGATGGATTGATGGAGATTCAGCGACTCGGCGTTCTCTCGATCACTCACTTTGAGATCTATTTGAGGGAAAAATGCTCCAGCCACATAACGGTGTTCAGCGTTCAGGAAATTGAATGTTGTGACTGCATCTTCCTAAACCAAGAAGAATATAAAAGAACGGTTAAAACCTACTGTCACCATCAATTCAAGTCCTACTCTGTGTTTGGCTGCGACTTTCACCACGTTTTTCCTAACTATGTCTACATTCTTCCTCGCACCAACTCCAAGAACAAGCACATCCAATTTTGGCCTCAGGGCAAAGAACATGTCCAAACTTTCCTCGTTGATTTCTTCGGGCGTTTTAACTTTCCAAGAGACGGCCACGGTGGGGAAACAGGCAATCGGGCCCCAAAGAAAGTTGAGATCATACATTCGAAAGCCAGTCTGACTCATCCCACGTATCCCAATCTAAATTTGGATAAAACATGGTAACAGATCATACTGCTGGATTCTAAACATAAAATAAAAATCAAAAAAAATTACCCTGTCGTCTGTTGCTTCCTTCGAGAGATAGGTGATCCGTGTTTCAAAGCCGACATCGCTCTTTCCGGTGGGAATTACCAGCTTATGTTCATCTAGTGTCCCATCGTCTGTTCTACCTCGTCGCTGGACTAGAATTCTAGAGGAGACCCGTCGAAGAAGCATACTTCCCCCTGATTTTGCTCCCGATTTCGGATTTTTTTTTATTTTTCCGAAATTATTTCCAAAAATAGACATTTTATACGATGAAATGTGGCCGAAATTATTTTTATTTTTTTTACAGAATTTTATAATTTCTAGAAAATTGCCCACGAACATGTCCTTGTATGACGACATTCTTCCCGGATCTAGTGATGATTCTAAGCCAGGTGAGACCCTTGTTTTTTTATATTATTCTTCTTTAGAATCTGAAGCCCAACCGAAAACAGCGGCTCAGAACTTCCTCTTCCTGAAACAACAGTTGGAAGCAAAAAAGGCACAAGCTCAACAGAGTAAGGTGAAGCCCGTAAGTTATACTTTACGTAAATCCTGTCATTATTTTTTATCTAATCTTATCCGTTCCCTTTAGAAAGCGTCAGGATTATCGAATCTGAAACCACAAGTGCCTGTTCCCGTTGTCCAACCTAAGCCGAATAACATTCTCAAACCTCGACGAGCAAAACCATTACCTTTGGACGCTCCTCCATCTTTTAGTATTATTCCTCAGGCAGTCAAAGAGGAGAAGGTAGTCTATCATTTTATTAGTTATTTTCATTTTTAGGTAATACTTTTTAATGAAGTCGAGATTGTGGATGAATATAATCCTCTGACACCTACTGATTACAATGTTTATAAGCCCAAAAGGTTTGTTTTTGATTCTTTATATTATCTTTTTCATTTTTAGAGAACTTCAATTGGCAAAAGAGAGGATAGCCAAAGAAATAGCTGAACGATTAGCTAAAGAGCATGCAGAAGAAGAGAGGAAACGAAAGATTTATGCTCAATTTGCCCCTCCGCAGGCGTTAATCGAGGATTCGACGGTAATAAAGGAGCCTCAACAGCGTATGTTTTATATTATTTTAGGCTTTTATTGATGATTTGGGTTCAATAGCCTGTTTTGAGCGACCGTTTCTTTTTTTCAGCTGTTCCAGTTCCTCGACCAGTCAAACGCGGTCTTGATTTGGCCGCGGATATCATGTCCAAGATGGGATACAAAGAAGGAAAGGGTCTCGGAAAAGATGAAACTGGTATAAGCTCGGCTTTGAGAGTTGAAAAGAGAGGAAGAAACGTGGGGATGATTGTGGATGGTACTAAGAAATCTTGGGATCGCGATGAAAACGGCAAATGTAAGTTTTTATCTTATTTTATATTTAAATTTGACGTTTGCCTACTTTAATATAAATTGTTTCAGTTATTAGCCAGAAGGTGAATCTTAACACTGCCGAGATGGTCAATAATGCTTCCAAAGTCATTCTGGTCAAGGTAAAACTTAATTTTTGTTGTGATTTTTGAAATTTAGAACATGGTGACACCATCAGATTGCGAAGATGAAATCCAAGAGATTGTGGAAGAAGAGATGAGTAAATACGGTACTGTTGTGAAGGTTGTAATACATGAAGTAGGTTGTTGTTAGGTTTTGAATTATTTTACAAACTTAAAAGCTGATTATATTAATTTAGGTCCAAGACTTGCCCGAGAATGAGTCAATTCGAATATTCGTCGAATTTACCAACCAAGCCCAAGCAATGAAGGCTGTAATCGACTTGAGCAAGCGTTACTACGGCGGACGGGCATTAACTGTCAGCTTCTTCGATGTGGATAAGTACATTAATCAGCAATTTGACGATATTAATGACTAAAAATGAAGGTTTCTACTGTTAGTATGATAAATTATTGACATTGCTGGATTCTAAATGTTATTGAGTTTATTATTAACGGTTAGATGATCACAAAATGGATTGAAACAATCTTAAGTAGCATTATTTGTATCTAATACAAATAATAAATACGAAAATCCCTAAAGACGGAGTGTGAAGACGATGAATTCTGCATACCGCGAGGTATGAGAGCAAGACTGAGGCCAAAGCTCGGACGAACCCGTAGGAAGATTGTGTTGGTTTTGAAGACTTCTGATACAATAAACCGAGAATGACCAGAAAGGGAAGAAAAAGGTAGAATCTTGAGCATTCAGACATAGGAAAAGATGATCGAGGAAGAGGCCGGATAATATACTTATCATCGTATATTATAGTAGACATTGGAAGGGGAACCCACGATTCTCTTTCAATGCATCGGTTTATATGATAATATAAACGAAATGTAATATAAATTAACGGTATATTTCCTCGAGGCGTCTACAATTGGGAAGTTCCATTCTTTGGGCTTGAGCGTACAGATTCCCATCGCCGGCCATTTTGGCTCTCCATATTGCAGTTTCCCCTGAAATGAATCAATTTCATCAAAATCTGATCAATACTCACTCTGATTCTTCTCCCTGTAACAATTCAACCGTAGTTTGCTGATATATTCTTCTTCCACATTAACATCCACCTGGTATATTCGATCGCCATATTTGGACATGAAGTCCGGCTTGACGTAATAAGGTACTCGTAGATCCTTGGTGAATCTTTGGACAGTATATCCACTAAACATCAACATCCAACAAAAAATTATATTAACTTACCCTTCTGCTCTCAACGAAAAAGCGGGTTCACCGGCCAAGAGTTGGACAAACATGGCTCCAAATAACAATACAAACAATGGAGCCAATTGTAACAAACTCGAGAACAAACTCTGCAATAGAAGCAATAAATTATTGCATAGAATTAGGTACCTACCCTATCTTCATGGACCTCTTCTGCTCTGTGGAAGTGGGCTCTTCTTCTGTAAACACCTCCGGCCGGGAAACCACCTCCAAAGAACATTTCAAAGATCTCTTCGGGGGTCATTTCGGCTAAAAAATTATAAATCGGAATTTATTTTAGACCAAGCATTTGTAATATAGCCAAAACTCACTTTCAAATCCTCGATTAACATCATAATCGTAGAAGCCTCGGGTTCGTCGGTGAGTTACTTCTTCTGTGCCTCTTCGGTCATAACTTTCCCGCTTCTGGGGGTCTGACAAAACCGAGTACGCGTTCCCAAGAGCTAAAATAAGGTAATCAATTAATTTTACTGGTCAAAACAGTGTCAAGAATTGATGAATTGCACCAATACGTACCTTTGAATGCCTCCGTTGCGCCAGGCGACTGACATTTGTCCGGATGTAACTTTAGGGCAAGCTCTCGATACTTTTTCTTGAGGACGACCTCCGTGCAATCTCGGGAGACTTGGAGGATCTCGTAATAATCCTTTGAATGTCGTATTCTAAAGTTTGAATAGAAAGCAAAGCCAACACAACTTACCTTTGTACATGGAAATCACCATCGTCTTCATTTCTTTGCGTATTTCGAGGTACCGACTTTGACCTGCTTCTACTTCTTTTTGAAGCTTCGGGTGCATCAGATCGGCTAGATTGACCACCTAAAAAAAGACAAAACAATTTTAATGGAGTTTAGAGTGCTCTTACCTTTGGAGTCATTTGATTCTGTAGAAAAGTGATTCTCAAACCGCTTCCTCCGGCTTCTTAACCCGTCTGGTTCTTCATAATGGTCATCGTGGGAATAACTCCGCTCGTTTGGGGGATTTGGCGATGACGGAGCACTGTCCGACGGAATTCCCTTCGATTTTAAATATTCTGCAAGTAATTTTAGGTAGACTTGCAAACAATTTCATAAGAAGTAGTGATTAGTCATGATAACAGAATAAAATCTCCCGTTTCCCCTAAAATCGAAATAAAAAATATTGCTACCGACTTACGATCACAATTGAAACTTGGATCCAACCTTTGAGCCCTCGCCAACAATTTCTTGGCCCTTCCCAACTCCCCAGCTCCAATGGCCTGATCGGCCTTGTGGACACATTCTTTAGAGGCGTCGCGGTTAGCCTCTACCACCATGTTGAGAACGACAATATTGTTCTTATTGATCTAGCACCCGCATTCAATAATTTTCGGTCGTCCTGAAAGATCAAAACAAAGATTAATAAGTGTAAGATTCAAAAAGTCGAGAACAAATACCCGGAAAACTTTGCACGTGAAAGAAAAGGGTAAATTTTGCTCTAATTGTGGGGCCAAATCCTTTCGAGAGTGCTGAAAACGAGACGTCAGAGTTCTCCCGTTTCGACGAGACATGAACGACACATAAAAGCGCAGCTCGCGCCCAGTTTTTTCTTATTTTTCGGTGGAAAACGACAAAGAAAAGGTCAATTCCACAGTGTGAGATGGATGAGGACAAAGAGAAAGAAGCACTTGATGACAAAGAAAGGAGGTAAGCCAACAACTTTACGTCTCTAAAGGGCATTCGAACCTTGTACTTGACACTTCCAAAAGTACAAAATAAACGATAACTAGAAGTTGGAAAATAAAGGTAATGGATGTTTTATAGGAAGAAAAACTTGGAGGAGAAGGCACAACAACGTCCAGATGACCGTCTTCAGTTCACCTGTTGTGTTTGTGGACTTGCTGAGCTGACAAAATATGGGAAGTTGGAGCATAAAACTATAAGGTAATTGATTTAAATTCAAAATTTTGTTATCCACTAACTCTATACTTTCAGTACTCACGAGGAGGTCTTCTACATCCCTGACCCATTCGTTCCCTATGATGTTCACAAAGTCGACTTCCGAGTTAGCGATTTTGTGATCTTCGGTTCCAAGTGTAGTATTTGCCAATCACCCGTGTGCGTGTCAAAAGTAAGCATCGAACACTAACTAATACTTATATCCGTTTCGAAATTTTGAAAAGCCGAACATGGGAAACAATCTTTTTTGTGCTTCAGCCCATTTGGCAAGTATGAAGTAGAATATTGTCAAGCATAATGTAAATATTTAGGCGTGTTCCCTTTTTTACAACTCCACCTACTGTCTCTATTGTGTGGAACGCGAACATCATCGATTCCCCAAAGAAATAATCAACGTAAGATGAAAGATTCACGTGAAATTCACGGTTTTTAGGACCTGCAAAAGAGATTCAGTCAAATGGCAAAGAATTCAGAAGGCCAAGTGGAGATTCAAAAAGAAAAAGAACAGACCACGAAGGAAGGAGAAGTACAAGATCAATGAAATCTCGTGAAAATTGAGTTCCAATGCAAGAATTATAGTTGCCCGTCAATAAGTGGGGTGTGACATTCCGCAACTTCTATGGCATTTCGTTCTTTCTATCTTCTTTGTCGCTCTCTCATCTCTGCGTACTCTCTTGTTGAATTGTAATTTTGATCTCTGCGGATAAATCGAGAACAGTATTGCATATCTTTCTATTGGGTTAGTAAGATTGGGATATAAAGGACACATTACATTAGCTAAATTTCGGAATAAACCTTACTTTAGTTGTTTGTGAATAAAGATTTCCAATAACAGTGGGACACTTCGCAACATGTTTGGCATTACGTTCAATTGGACTTTTTCTTGCTTTTCTGACTTCCTATCCGAGAAGGTTGGTATAAAATACGGAATTGCGGATACCCATCGCGTAAAAGCGGGTTTTTTTTGACAGTTTAGAGCTTCTTGCCTTACTTTGGGTGATTTATGTTTGTCGACGTCGGATTCGTTCCTCTTTAATCGCCTTGTGAATTTTAAATTTTGTGTAACCCGTTTCTAGATATATTTTGTGTAACCCGTTTCTAGATATATATATAAAATCTCCCGTTTCCCCTAAAATCGAAATAAAAAATATTGCTACCGACTTACGATCACAATTGAAACTTGGATCCAACCTTTGAGCCCTCGCCAACAATTTCTTGGCCCTTCCCAACTCCCCAGCTCCAATGGCCTGATCGGCCTTGTGGACACATTCTTTAGAGGCGTCGCGGTTAGCCTCTACCACCATGTTGAGAACGACAATATTGTTCTTATTGATCTAGCACCCGCATTCAATAATTTTCGGTCGTCCTGAAAGATCAAAACAAAGATTAATAAGTGTAAGATTCAAAAAGTCGAGAACAAATACCCGGAAAACTTTGCACGTGAAAGAAAAGGGTAAATTTTGCTCTAATTGTGGGGCCAAATCCTTTCGAGAGTGCTGAAAACGAGACGTCAGAGTTCTCCCGTTTCGACGAGACATGAACGACACATAAAAGCGCAGCTCGCGCCCAGTTTTTTCTTATTTTTCGGTGGAAAACGACAAAGAAAAGGTCAATTCCACAGTGTGAGATGGATGAGGACAAAGAGAAAGAAGCACTTGATGACAAAGAAAGGAGGTAAGCCAACAACTTTACGTCTCTAAAGGGCATTCGAACCTTGTACTTGACACTTCCAAAAGTACAAAATAAACGATAACTAGAAGTTGGAAAATAAAGGTAATGGATGTTTTATAGGAAGAAAAACTTGGAGGAGAAGGCACAACAACGTCCAGATGACCGTCTTCAGTTCACCTGTTGTGTTTGTGGACTTGCTGAGCTGACAAAATATGGGAAGTTGGAGCATAAAACTATAAGGTAATTGATTTAAATTCAAAATTTTGTTATCCACTAACTCTATACTTTCAGTACTCACGAGGAGGTCTTCTACATCCCTGACCCATTCGTTCCCTATGATGTTCACAAAGTCGACTTCCGAGTTAGCGATTTTGTGATCTTCGGTTCCAAGTGTAGTATTTGCCAATCACCCGTGTGCGTGTCAAAAGTAAGCATCGAACACTAACTAATACTTATATCCGTTTCGAAATTTTGAAAAG
This sequence comes from Bursaphelenchus xylophilus, assembly GCA_904066235.2. NCBI lineage: Eukaryota > Metazoa > Nematoda > Chromadorea > Rhabditida > Aphelenchoididae > Bursaphelenchus > Bursaphelenchus xylophilus. Next base: position 4,701,450 of record CAJFCV020000004.1, read on the forward strand.
CCGAACATGGGAAACAATCTTTTTTGTGCTTCAGCCCATTTGGCAAGTATGAAGTAGAATATTGTCAAGCATAATGTAAATATTTAGGCGTGTTCCCTTTTTTACAACTCCACCTACTGTCTCTATTGTGTGGAACGCGAACATCATCGATTCCCCAAAGAAATAATCAACGTAAGATGAAAGATTCACGTGAAATTCACGGTTTTTAGGACCTGCAAAAGAGATTCAGTCAAATGGCAAAGAATTCAGAAGGCCAAGTGGAGATTCAAAAAGAAAAAGAACAGACCACGAAGGAAGGAGAAGTACAAGATCAATGAAATCTCGTGAAAATTGAGTTCCAATGCAAGAATTATAGTTGCCCGTCAATAAGTGGGGTGTGACATTCCGCAACTTCTATGGCATTTCGTTCTTTCTATCTTCTTTGTCGCTCTCTCATCTCTGCGTACTCTCTTGTTGAATTGTAATTTTGATCTCTGCGGATAAATCGAGAACAGTATTGCATATCTTTCTATTGGGTTAGTAAGATTGGGATATAAAGGACACATTACATTAGCTAAATTTCGGAATAAACCTTACTTTAGTTGTTTGTGAATAAAGATTTCCAATAACAGTGGGACACTTCGCAACATGTTTGGCATTACGTTCAATTGGACTTTTTCTTGCTTTTCTGACTTCCTATCCGAGAAGGTTGGTATAAAATACGGAATTGCGGATACCCATCGCGTAAAAGCGGGTTTTTTTTGACAGTTTAGAGCTTCTTGCCTTACTTTGGGTGATTTATGTTTGTCGACGTCGGATTCGTTCCTCTTTAATCGCCTTGTGAATTTTAAATTTTGTGTAACCCGTTTCTAGATATATTTTATGGCGTGTTTTAGTTTGGAAGATGGCCCAACCAAAACTCAACTTCTTCGAGAAGATCGCAAACTTGAGTGGTGTCATCTACCGCTATCATGCCGCCCAATTCCCCCGCCGGTGGGACCTCTTGAAGAAGGTTGCCGAAAGAGAGTTGGCCCCACCAACTGCCAAGGATCTTCCCGCCATCAAGAAAGACTTCTCTGCTTTGTTGAAGGCCATCGAGACCAAGCAGTACAAGACCCTTACACTCAAAGTAGGTGTTTAATTATTATTTGTTCTGTTTCTTTAGGGATTGTAGTGATTTCTATCGTTCATAAGCGGGAGCGCAAGCACTCTCATGATTTACTCACGGTTGAAAAAACCTTACGATGGTTTCTATAAAAAATATGTAATCTGTTCAATTTTGAATAGCTTTTTTGTTTTTCAGGAATTTCTAGTCTACACGGCTGTTGGTGTTGAAGTGATCTGCTGGTTCTTTGTTGGAGAGATGATTGGCAGACGCAATACCACTGGTTACCTTGTGCCCGGTTCTTATGTCTCAAAGGAAACCAAGGTGGCTGCCAAGAACCAGGTCGTCGAGGACAAACACAACTTCTAGGCTGTTAGATCCATTAATCGGTTGATACAGAGCGAATAAATTCTTAGTTTATATTTTGATGTGAGTTTCATTGCACCACTTTTATATCTAAATGTTTGACTATATATGCTTTATTCGTTGGCGATGACCGAAATAGGAAGATACGAAATATGAAAAATCTGGGAACTTGGAAATTTTCATCGGAATACGAGGGAGATTCGTATAGACACTAAGGAATGGATACTGTAATATGATCTAAAGTAACATCTGTCTATTCCAGTTGGCCAACTGGTGCGTTTTGAAGCCATAGTGTGTGCAGGAAGTTATACAATCGTTCTGATACGGAAACCTGAAAAAGATCATAAATTCTTCACGTATAACATTAATCACATCAGACAAATTGACAATAGTCACCTTATCCACATGACATTCAGTACACTTTACCTTATAAGGTGTTGGATTGAGTATTCTCTTGTGGTCTCCTCTCAGATCAGAGATGCTTTCGTGGACATGTTGCCTTATCTTATCCAAGGTCGGCAGAGGTTGGATGATTTCTTTCCCATCCCAGAACTCCAATTGAAGTTTCTCGACTTTCGCTGGGATCACCATCGCCCTCTTGCTCTCCTCGAATGGATGTCGACATAAAATGTTGGTATTCGCCTTGGGGGCAGGCTCATCCTCAGTCAGCATCAAGTCCAATATGGCAAAGCCAGCCTTTCCGTAGAGTCGGTAGCATTGTTTTCGGCCTGGAATTGTGACTTTGACGACATCTTGACTCAGCTTAATCTTGGGCATTCCACTTTTTGTTACCAGCTAAAAATATACAAAATTACAGGGTGTTTCAAGAAATTTGGAACAAATGATTTGCTTATATCTTTGTGTTCTTTGCAGCTATCAACGAATTTCTTTTTGCTTCTAAAAATTGACAGCGTGCGTTTTTAGAATCTCAAAAAAAAATTTTTTTCGTCGGCGGAGGGCCCATTTCTCGGCGGAGAAAATTAGGGCCTTTTTTAAAAAATCACAGCGTATTACGTGGCGGAAACGCCGTTGCAACGGCTGAAATGTAGTTTACGTAATACCTCCATCGATTTTACGGTATGCTTTTTTTGCGTTTTCGATTTTACGCACTTTTGCGGATGCGCGGCGGAGACCTCAGATTTCGGCGGACGTTGTTTTGCGCCTTTGGCTATTGCAATTCATGTTGGAAAAGAGGTTGGGGTGATTTTTTGTTGTCATCCAATGCACAGATGGCAAAAATTTCGTGCTTTTTATCCCCGGCGGAGGAGTCGGCGGAGGCTTTATCAAAGGGTAAAAACAAAACTCCGCCGATTTGTCCGCCGGACCAAAAAAATCAAAAATCTTTGAAAGACAATGCTGCTCTGATGGATTCTTGTAGCTGAGATTTTTCCCGGACTCGTAAGACAGCTTTGACCCTTTGATAAAGCCTCCGCCGAATCCTCCGCCGGGGAAAAAAAGCACGAAATTTTTGCCATTTGTGCATCGGATGACAACAAAAAATCACCCCAAGTTCTTTTCCAACATGAATTGCAACAGCCGAAGGCCCAAAACAACGTCCGCCGAAATCTGAAGTCTCCGTCGCGCCTCCGCGGTGCGCGTAAAATCGAAAACAAAAAAATGCATACCGTAAAATCGACGGAGGTGTAACGTAAACTTGATTTCAGCCGTTGCAACGGCGTTTCCGCCACGTAATACGCTGTGATTTTTTAAAAAAGGCCCTAATTTTCTCCGCCGAGAAATGGGCCCTCCGCCGACGAAAAAAATTTTTTTTTGAGATTCTAAAAACGCACGCTGTCAATTTTTAGAAGCAAAAAGAAATTCGTTGATAGCTGCAAAGAACACAAAGATATAAGCAAATCATTTGTTCCAAATTTCTTGAAACACCCTGTATTACCAAATATAGTCAAAATGGAATTATCTAAAGTACATAGTCTATAAACACAGCCCTTTAAATACCTTATAAACGCATCCCAAAGCTGGTTGTCGCTGACATGTGACCAAATGGGTGCCCACTCCAAACGAATTGATCTCGTGTTGCTGTTCATTCAGGGACACAATCGTCTCTTCATTAATATCATTTGATGCTACGATAGTCAAATGAGCGACCCATTGGAGTTGTTTAGGATCTAACGCGGCAATCTTCTTGAACCGGGAGCGGATTTCCTTGGAGAGATAAGACAAGTCACCGGAGTCGATTCTGCAGCCAAGAACTCGGTATCCGAGATCGTGCATGGCCAAGGCGACGGCACAGAAGTTGATCGCACCACTTCTAAAATAATAATTAATCAGAAAACAAATTTTAACAACTATCGGTCGCAAAATCTGTATTCATTATATTGACTTGCCTCAAGACATCATAAGTATCGATGAGAGCGAGGAAGGTGTTGGGAAAGGCGATCGCATATGCACAGAAGGCCACCAACTCTCCTACAGAGATTTCAGCTTGCGAGATTCCCCATTCAATCTGCAATAATCGCATTATAATACTAAACGTGACACTACAGTAACCAAAGAGGACAAAAAGAGATCAAACGACAACAGAACTATTCAGAAAACTGTAAAGATAAAGTTACAGTAACCCACCAAAGTGTGTCGATCAATCTGAGAAACGATCAGAAGATTGGAAATGGAAAGATATAAAGGGAAATAAGATTTTTGCATCAACTCACCTTATCCATGAGCATCTTAATCTTCTGTTGACTTAATTGGAGCAAGTCCACACATCTGGAGCCATCCTTGGCCTTCAGCATTTTGTTTTGGAGGTCTTCTTCACATCCAAATGAAGAGATAAACGAATGGGCTTGGGTTCCTTTCACCGGGATTCCAAACAATTTGCCTGCCAAGAGGTTGGAAGTTGCGTCAAATCCTCCCGCATAACAGTATTTACTTGCAGAAAGACCCCCGTTGGGCCCCTGAGCGCGGCGAAGACCAAATTCAAGAAGTTCAACTCGTTCGCCTGCTACCTGAACATGTATTATATAAATTTTCGTTAAAAAATAAGAAAACAATTACATAAATCATAGTCAACAAGGCATGTAATCCATATTAAACCTGCCTGTCTAAATCTCGCAGCATTTGTGGCAACCAGAGAGGCATAATTGACCAAATTCAAAAAGATGGTCTCCAGCAATTGACAGAGAGCCAAAGGTCCTTCCACTGTCAGTAATGGCACTCTTGGGAAGACAACGGTCCCTTCTTTGATCGCATAGATCTTCAATTCACTACAATCCAGCTTCTCCAGGTACTCAAAAAAGGCCGGTTCGGCATGAGGGACCTTCTCCTTGATGAAATCCATATCTGAAAAGAAAAACGCGTGGTTAAGGGGTAAATTAAAAAAGAGAAAAAGAGCTTGTAACCACATGTTAAGAATAAACACTGTTTTGAACCATTTCATTTTGTTAGACTTGCCTGATTTTGAGAATCTGAAGCTTTGAGTGAAGCGAAGACAATCCTCGAGACCGGCAAACACCGTGAACTCCCCTCCGAACGGATTCTTACGGAAGAACAGGTCAAAGCATGCAAGATCGAGATGTGTTCCACTCTTCCAATAGCCATAACACATGTTCAGTTGATAAAAATCCATGAGAAGAGGTTGGACTAGACTGTCCTGGCCATTTAGATGGAGTCCGTTCATAGTTTGTAGATCTCGTTCTAGAATTTACATTCAGATGAAGGAAATTCTCCGACTTTTCACGGAAAAATGTTTCTTGGCCAAGAAGTTTCGGCCGCGAATTGTTTGGCCAATGGCAAGCTGCGCCCGAGGATAAATTCGTTTTGGAAATTTGAGAGAAACCGACCAGTTTTGTAAGTAAAAGTCAATCAAATCGTGTAAAAGAAGTTCTAAATCTCAATCATGACCTTGTTTAGACCTCTTTATAAGTGGACTCATACAACTATTTAAAAATTTTTGACAATAGTCGTAATGAAACTAGTCAAAGCGACCAAAAATTTGATAGTAATATTGTTTTCGTGCAGAATAAAACGAAAAGTTTCTTGTTATCACTCCTATTTACAGGTTCTGTCGAAACTCTTATCAATCTTCGGCGCCGAGCGCAATCTTTTATAATTTCGGGCGCAGCTCGCCCTTGTCTCTGCGAATTATTTACGAGCAATTCGAAGGAAATGTGCTTCTTTTGTTGGAAACACAATCTCAAAAGAGTTTATTGACTCGATCTTGACAATTGCATTATTACTAGCAACAATTTTATTAGTTTTTATTCAAAATTGTATTACTTTAATTGAAATGTAAACTATAATTGTAACCTACCAGGTGTAAGGATGAATGCCATGTTGTTCCCAATGATTACAACTGTAGATGCAACTGCCAATTATTTGGCTTTTGATGGTTTTTAATCAGTCAGCGTCTTCTAAATTGTTGTAATTGATGGTATCCCGATATAAAACATTTGCTCGAAACGTTTTCCCGAGGGGCTTTTCCGATCGAAGAACGGTCGCGTGTAATCGATTAACCCACGGAACGCTCAGAATAATCAAAAAATTTCTCACAAAGGGTCTTTCTTTTTGTGTTGACATCTGATTGTGCCTGGTGTAATATAAAGGAGCGGAAAAGTTTAGAACTGGTGTTATTGTAGTAGTTTGGCCCGAAAGTCCCACTGGAATTAGTTTTTGCTTTGTAAACTTTGTCAAGGTTAGATGAACTTTGGTTTTAAAAAATTTTCTACAATTTTTATTGGAGATTTGAATATTCAGTTGAATTAAAGATCGTCAGCATCGAGGAGCGTATGTCTGACAATTGATATTCCTTCAGCGCATGGCTTTTGAAAACTCTTCGAGTTTAAAAATATGGTTTTTGAGCGAATAGTCACCATTTTGGCATAAACTTGGGCAAATCGAGATTTTTCAAACTCAGAAATCCGTGTTTTCTGCTAAACGCCATCTGAAATTTTTGTCAAACGCCTTTCTGTTCACATCCACCAAATCCTCCGATTATTTCAAACCACATTACTCTCAGCAAATAACTCTTTGAAACGATTAAAATCAAAAATTTTATAAAGTAATCGCAACCTGTACCCAGTTTACTCTCCGAACCCTCAAAACAACCTCGCTTTTGTACCGAAAAACAAGAGCTTTAAAAATTTTCATCTCTTTATCTTGAACACTCGAGAGACAAAGATTCAACGAGTTTTTTTTGTATAACAAGTAAAGGGAGGAAAGCATTTTAAATCGCTTTACTGATAAAACACACACGAATTGTAAATGGAGAGAGAAAATACAACGCAAAATGGGGGTTTTAACAATCAAATTGGAAGGAAGTAGTAAAATAATAGGTAAGAAAAATGATTTGTTTTATATACTACAGTATTATATACCGTATTACATTTTAAAAAGTTCAAAAAAGGCAAAAACCCAATAAATATGGGGTAGAGGTCAATAAAACAGTAGGATTACCACCAGTGTTTACTAATATAGACTCCAAATTATTACTATCAAGGCTGCACTCAAAGCTTTTTAGTTAATTTGCCCAATTTCTCATCATCCCAGGTAAAAGTTGGGCTTATAAAAAATTATGATCCTCTTTTGATTAAGCTTCGATCGTCTTTTTGTAATAAGAATATTGCTACTTTGGAGATCAAAGGAAACTCTTCACGTGTACAAAAAACAATAACAATGTTGCGGAAAACAGAAAGATAAGATATATCCTTAAAATTTGCTTTTGGAGAAAAGAAAAAAGATCAAGAAACCGGAACGTAAAAATAAGAAATCACAGTGATAAACAAAAGGACGGGTCTCATGTTAGAACTTGTCCTTGTACTGCGTTCAGGGCCCAGTTAACACGTGCTTTTTTGAAGGTGATTAGTCATGAAATAAGCGCCAATTTTAGGCCAAAGACAGAGAACTGGGATCTTCATTGAGATTCTTTAAATCAACTTAAGGCAACAATAAAAAAAGGCAAGATTAATGTCAAATTGTTGATCCAACAGGCACCTCCAAAAACAGAATCTTTGCCTCGGGGCAAAAGAGTGATAAGAGTGCGGAAAACCCGGGTACAACAACACATAAACGTATCTGTCCACGTTTTTCTTCTTTGTGATTACTAAAAACAAGCCAATTCTAGAAATCACGGGGTTTCTGACAATAATTTACAATTCCCAACGAAAAGTAAGTCCTTAGAGAGTATGGCAGCTCAAACATCAAGATTAAAGGAGTATATCTGGAGGAATTCTGCGAGTCCAAAACTTTTCTTTATTCGTTTTGAGTAGGCCAAATCGGAAGTTCGGCCGAAGAAGTCAGGGCGTACTGTTTCAGAACGTTTCAACTGTTAGTTGTGTGTCTATTTGGATGCCGGAAGTCTGGCCAACGGTCTAATGGGCCAAAAGGAGAGGTGATATGGAACTTGCAAGAACTCAATAACATAAAATGTCATATAAAATGTAAAAAAAGAGTCTCAAATGACAAAACATTACATTATTTTTCTAATAAAAGATGTCGTGACGACGTATTTTGTAGAAATTTAAAAGTTCATACCAAAATTGCATATTTTTATACCTCAAAGCACATACTAATCATATTTGAGCAACACTTACGCCATCTTACATCTAATTGCGTCACAAGTTACAGTTTCCAATGTGGCGAGCTGCGCCCTGGACAGTCGAAACTTTGGATCTTTCGCTCTTTCTCTTTTTTCTCCGGGTCGAATCGGGCTTCTGAATGAGATTACTGTAGTTTTAACGTATTATAATCAAAAATTTGACTTTTTAAAATGAATTTAGATGTTTTTGGATCTCGATATTATTTTAGATCGCCCTTTTTAGTCCTAAAACACGTTCCTCTCCGTTTACTTTTTATTTCTCTCTCTTCTTATCACTTTTTTACAGGTTTAGGTTCCCAACTTTGCTGTTTACAAGCGCCAAAAGTCATCGAAATGACCAAAGAATTCTCTAAACTCCCAACTTTTGCCTATCCCACAGCCTATTCCATTTATCTAAAGCCGGATATAAACACTTTCAACTGTCTGGGGAAGGTTACAATTACTATTAACATAGTTGAATCAACGAATTTATTGCAACTTCACGCCGAGAAATTGAAATTCACCGACGTTTCACTCGTTTTGGAGAGCGGGAAAGGTAAATTAATATAAAATTGTCATAATTTGATATTATACTTGATATATTACCTTGTCTTAGCTCTGGAACGACCTTCTCTTCGATTTGATGAGACCTGGAGTCTTTTATTTGTTGATCTCGGATCTAAAATAGAGCCTCAACTGATCAAACTGACCTTTGAATATGAGTTTACTTTAAATGAGCATCTGAATGGCTTCTATCGCTCTAATTACAAGGATTCTGAGGGCAAACAGAAGTGCTTGCTGTCTACTTTTTTGTGTGTAAGTTACCTTAGGAGATTATTTTGATCAAATTCCCTAAATTTTTTAAAATCTCGAATTTATATTGTCTTACACAAATTCTGATCGTATTTTAGCCCACTTATGCCCGAAAAGTCTTCCCCTGTTACGATGAGCCTATCTACAAAGCCACTTTCCAAGTGGAACTTGAAGTTTCTAAAGGATTAACTGCCTTATCTAACATGCCAGTGGAATCTCAGATTGAAAAAGATGACACAAAACTATTCAAATACGTGACTTCTCCACCCATGTCAACATATTTAGTAGCCTTTGCTGTAGGAGAACTTGAATATATCGAGGTAGGCTCTGATTTTTTAATATTATCCATGGCATCAGCTGAAAAACATTTGAAAACATAAATTTTTAATGAATAGAAGGCAACTTTTTAGGAAACTGCTTCCAATGGCATCCCGATCCGAGTGTATACAACTCCCGGTAAGCAGAAACAAGGGAAGTATGCCTTGGAAGTCGCCTTAAAAGCATTGGTTTGGTATGAAAAGTGGTTTAATATCCCATATTCCCTGCCCAAATGCGATCTGATTGCCATTCCTGACTTTACAATGGGCGCTATGGAGAATTGGGGTCTGGTTACTTACCGAGAGGTGGCTCTCCTCATTGATGACACCAAGTCTTCGAGTAAACAAAAGTCTCGAGTTGCGCTGATCGTGGCTCATGAACTGGCACACTTTTGGTTTGGGGATTTGGTCACTATGGTAAATTTATAGTGATTGAACTAACAGGGGAAGTACGTCAAGTGCGACGCTCAGATTTTGATGAATCTTGGCACAAATTTATAATAATGTTTTCTAAAATATATGCGAGAATTCAAGCTCGCGCTTTGCAGATACCATCGAGATTTTTAGGTCGAAAGTCGACGAAAATTTGAGACTTTTTGTCAAATTTCGGCACGAAAAGTTGCATCCCTATTTCTACCGTAAAGGTTATTGTTTCCACAAAATATGATTTTTTCCGCACGAAACTAGCAAAGTTAAGGCCAAAAAGTGTTTTTTTTCTCTGACCGCTCTCCGCGTTTAGCGTATTCTCTCGGCCGCAAAGATCGTTGAATATCTCGGCTTCGCCTTCGAAGCGCGAGCTAAAACTTTCAGGAATTGATATTTAGTTTATCCCCGACGTGTGTGCAAAATTTAAAGAAAATCTAAGCGTCGCACTTGGGGTACTTCCCTTGTAAGTTTTTGATGACAAAAAAAATTGAGTCATAGATAATTTCCCTTTTTAGAAATGGTGGACGGACCTCTGGTTGAACGAAGGTTTCGCATCCTTTATGGAATACGTTTTCGTCGACCAGAATACTCCCGAATTCAAGATCTGGCTTCATTTTTTGACCTTTGAGGTCTCTCGAGGCTTCCGGTTAGACTCTTTGAATTCGACGCATCCTATTGAAGTGGAGATCTCGAATCCGAATGAATTGGACGAGATCTATGATGCCATCACTTATGCCAAGGCCTGCTCTGTAAACCGGATGTTGTATTGTTATTTGGGCGCCGAAAAGTATCAAAAGGGCCTTCAGATCTACCTAAATCAATTTAAATTCAAAAATGCCGAGACAAAAGATTTGTGGAGAGCATTGGGAGAGGCTTCAGGAGAGGATGTGGATAAATTGATGTCGTCTTGGACCAAACAAGAGGGATTTCCATTGATTTCGGTATCAGAAGAGAGGCTAAATGATGGGAAAGTGAGATTACATCTAAAACAGGATCGATTTATTGCTGATGGAAGCACTGATTCCACTCTCTGGCATGTCCCGATTACTGTAACAACCGAATCAAGGAAGGATTTCAAGTTTTTGCTATCAAAAAAGGAGGATTCTTTTGTTATTGATGGCATTTCTGATGGCGAATATATCAAATTGAACGCGGAAACGACGGGCTTCTACAGAGTTCATTACTCGACGAGTCTAATCGATAGATTACTAAAGAAGTATCGGGAGTTGGCCACAGCGGATCGTTTTGGATTGGCCAATGACACTTTTGTTTTGCTGAACGCGGGGAAAACAGAGGCGTTGAGATTCATTGAATTAATCGAAAATGCCAAAGATGAGAGGGAATACGTCGTTTGGGAAACATTGGACAGTGGAATCGGAAGCTTGGCCAACGTTTTGGCAAGGAATGAGGACGAGAATTTGAAGAAAAAGTTTGATCAATTTATAATTGGGGTGATGGAGGGGATCGGAGAAGATTTGGGATGGACACCGAAGGAAAGAGAGGGTAAGGAGTACTTGATTTTGATGGTGGGTAGTAGGATATAAGACTTGAGAGGTGGGCGGTTCTTGGTTCGTCATTTTAGCCGTTTCTCCCAGTATTAGATCTGTGGCGAAAATTTGTTGAGTTTCTCGACTGCCCATGACAAACGATGTCCAAAAGTTTTAGTAATTGATGGGCGGACTATGTAGGTCATTTACACACAATTTGATAAAAATTGAAAAGTGAAATATGGTCCATCTTTATGTCATCATGATCCAGTTTTGTCCACAATTTATGTATTTTTGACCGCTAAATGGCGACTAATTGATCCTCAACTAACTCCGTGTCCTTTCAGGTTCTCAAGTTCCCATCCTCCGATCACTTATTTTGAGCCGTCTCTCCAAATGCGGCCATCAGCCAACAATCTCGACTGCCATTTCCAAATTCAATGCCCATGTCGCAAATGGATCTCCATTACTGCCAGATCAGCGAGCATTAATTTATTCAACTGTGGCCAGAAATTGTGGAAAAGATGGTATTGAGAAGTTGAAAAGGATCTTTGAAACTTGCGGATTCAGCGAAGTCGAGAATGACGTCATCTTTTCCTTAGGACAAGTGCCGGAAAGGGAGTTGTTGAAGGATGTATTCGAGTATGGAGTGGTCAATGGGAAGGTTAGGAATCAGGTAGGGGAAGAAAATCAAATTTTTTGTTATACTTGAGATAAAAATTTCAGTTTTTCAAAATTCATCAAGAATGATGTAATTTCAGGACCTTGCTTCGTTCTTTTATGGTGCTGTCACTCATAAAGTAGGACAGGATTATTGTTGGACCTTCTTCAAAGACAATTTACAACTACTGTTAACCAAATTTGGATCAGTAAACTCAAATCTTTTTCAAAATTCCTTCAAATTAGCGGGAAATCAACAAAGTTCCAAGCAATTTATCGATGAATTTGAGGTAACTTTGTTAAAATATTGTCGTATTTCCAAGCTTGTTATTTTGCTTTAAGACTTATATTAACACCTTTTTTAGGCATTTTGCAAGGCCAATTTCACTGTCGAGCAACAAAAAATTCTGGACCGCCCACTCCGTCAGACTGTGGAATTTATTAGGATCAATGAGAAATTGAGAACCTGTGAAGATGTACTGAAGCGTGTTTTATTGTAATTTATAGTACTGTAGTTAGATATAAGAATATGAATAAAATTATGACATATCAAAATTTTTTTGGTATTTATGACTAAAAAAGAAGGGAAATCATGTATTGGACTTTAACTTTTGAAATGTCTTGCACCTTTTAAAGATCACCGTAATACGTATTGATCGGTCCAAAATAACAAAACTAAAGTTGCGGATCTCACCTCGAGTGTAATGCCGTCTTCCCGAGGTACATTTGATCTATTGTCCTTCCCAAAATCACTGTCGGTTATTAATGACCCTCAAAATAAATATAATCGCTCAGCTCGTTTCGGTCTCTGATCATTTATCTGACTTCCTTTAGCCATAAAAATAAATTGCTTTGATAAAATAATTTACAATTTAAATGTTTCAATAACTGCTGTGCAGAAACTCAACTAACACGCTTTTGATGCTGCAACGGAGAACAGGGGAAGTACTCCAAGTGCGACGCTCAGATTTTCTTTAAATTTTGCACACACGTCGGGTATGGACTAAATATCAATTCCTGAAAGTTTTAGCTCGGGCTTTTCGATATCTCGGCGCCGCCGAGATATCGAACGATTTCTGCCGCCGAGAGAGCACGCTAAATGTGGAGACCGGTCAGAGAGAAAAACGCTTTTTGGCCATAACTTTGGCAGTTTCGTGCGGAAAAATTTGATTTTTTGTAGAAACATTATCCTTTACGGTAGAAATAGGCATGAAACTTTTCGTGCCAAAATTCGGCAAAAAGTCCTAAATCTAAAAATCTCGGTTGCTTCTGCAAAGCTAGGATTCTCGCATATATTTTAGAAAAAATTACTCTGAATTTGTGCCAAATTTCATCAAAATCTGAGCGTCGCACTTGGAGTACTTCCCCTGTCAGTTTGGAAACAAACGTTTACAGTATTTTTGAGAAAAAGAAAAGGAAAAATCAGTCTTCGGGGCGGTCGTCACGTTTTCGAGTCGTAAAATTACAACTTTCAACCACGCCTTTCCTCACCAACCAAAGACCACTCTGGCTGTCTAAACTACAGTAATAACCATTTGTCATCCCTTCCTTGTCTTCCTTCCTTTCCCTTCCCCTCACTTCCTTGTCTAATTTTATCTAATTCTACTCGTCCTAATCACCTTCGTCCACCCAATCGCAACCTTTAGAATTCCCCTCCATTCTCATTAATCTGTAATACAACTGACCACCTTTCCTTCCGCATACCGTATTTTTTCTTTTCAAATTATTGTAAATCAATTAAGAGTTCGGCTGATGGACAACTTTATCAGACAGTTCCTGGTCTCGCCGATCACCGTCTGACTCATTTTATGGCTCCTTATTTAAAGGGAGGGCTCAGACTTTCCGATCAAACTCTTCAACTTTCAATTACAATGTTGCAATTGACGAGCAGTACTGGAACCAATGATGGACACGAGCCTTGCTGGATTTGTGGAAGGATGACAAGGATTTTCTGTTATAAAATATTTGTGTGCTCGGCCTGCACCATGTTTTATCGAAGGTAAATTCGAACATTTTGTGAGAGTTTGAGGCTCAAAGTTTGAAGCCATGGAGTAAAGAGTAAACTTTTGGCACGATATAAAAAAGTTTTTTGATATTTCGTTTCCCAAGCCGTAAAATGTGAGATTCAAAAGTAGCTGTGCTGCCCCTGAAAATATTTAAATCCTATTTTTTCAGAAATTTCCGGGCATTTCCTCGCATAAGATGTCGCTTCATCGATGAAAGATGCAATCTCAAATCAGGTAAGCCATGTATTTCTCAGTCCTACGATGACGTTTTTTCATTTTCGCCGATAATTTTCGATTATCCTCATTTTTCAGGACCTCGCCGTTTCTGCATGAAATGTCGCCTCCGGGCATGTCGCATGGCCGGTCTTCGAATGTGGGGAAAGAACCTTGTAGTTCAAGTGAATGGACAGCCAGAAGAAGATACTCCCGAGGAACGCATGAATAACCTGAGCGGACTGTTATTCTCGGGATCAGATGAGTGTAATATGAGTGAAGAGAGGTGCAGGGAGTATGGGAATGCTTTTGATATTGCTTACGAACCTTCAACCAGCAGTGGATACGAGAGTTGGGGTGAGGCTGAAGTTGTGGGTGAAAGAGACGGGGACTTGAAGTTCTTGGAAGAGTCCCCGATCAATCTGCCTCATCTGAGGTAAGTTCTAATCCTATTATTCAATATTTTAGTATTTTTTGCAGGAAAATAGCCACGTAAAAAGCATAAACTTGGGGCTTTTTGGAATTTTAGTGTCCGCGTTTTCCCATTTGTCATCGTCTCTGGCTAAAAATTTTTGTTGAATATTCGGCAGTCTCGGCAAGTCTTGAGTCGAAATTTTCAGAAAATAATCCAAGGACTAGAAATGATACAACTGAAAAATTTAAAGAAAAATGTCTATCAAGATCAACTATTTAAATTTCAGTGATTTTAAGATGTCGTTTCAGAGACATAACCACGCTGTTCCGCCGTTTCGATGAGCAACAAAAGTTCCTCTCATCGCTCCAACAAAAGTCCGAGCTCCATGACTTCACGTCTTCCATGTTAATTTACATGGATTACGTTCAATTTACGGAACTTGAGCCCAAAATTTTGAGGTGTGCAGTTCAACTTGTAACGAATTTTTTGTTAAAATTACAAGTAAAAGACGAATTGATCCTCAAGAGAGTCAAGGGCTTGGCCAATCACATCTCCTGGTATCACAAAATCCTTCAGTCCATCCGCCAATTCCCTCAGGGCATCGATTTTGTCTCGCCGTATACCGGATATTACTGTAATTTAGTGGATTTGGAGTGCCATTTTGCGGATATTGATGATGACGTGAGTTGTAAATTAAATAAAAGCAGTAATATTTAATTTAAATTGTAGTCGAAGCTCCGGGAAGTTGTAAAAACAGTCGCTCCATTCTTCAAACAATTCCACAGTATCCTCAACGAAGGGAGGGAATTGAAAATTCATCCAGTAGAGGTCGCATTTCTTGTTGGAAAAGTTATTTTAGAAACTGGTAAGGTAAAAAATTTCTGATAAATACACACACATTTCAGTGGGAAATGTAAATTTCATGGTATCGTCGTATCACCACCATCTTCACAATGAATTTTCGGGGTATAATAAAGCCTCAGGACATAATTTGGGAAGGTTGCAAAAGATTTTGGGATTTGGAGAGAAGTTAAAGGTAAAATACCTTTTTTAAACTGCGGAATCATTTGATTTGGGGGTATCAGGGATTTCAAATGTCAGAGAAAAAGACCTTTTCAGTCATAGATCGGTGAATTTTGCGGGGAAAATGATTGTTTTGAAGATTCTAAAGTGTTTTCAGAAAATGGTCCTACACTGCGAATGTATAAACTCAGTAGTGCTCGCCTATTCTCAAGACTCTTACATCCCGATGTACAATGAGATACCCGATCATTTCGTTTACCAATTCATTACTATGTACAGAAAACGTAATTAATTCAGACATTTCTTTTCCAATGCCCCGTACCAACTGTTAAATACATCTCGAATTATCGTTTCCTTGTCCCCATCGATTGTTTTGAGAGATCTCTTGATGTCTTCATACAACTTCTCGAAGATTGGAAACACTCCGTTCTCTTGTTTGAATCTCCGATACTTCAAGTTTCCTAAAATAATATTATATTTTCAAAAACTTAATTTTCATAAATTGAAAATAATTCCTTTGTCTCTTACCTCTGTCCACAGTGAGCATCAAAATCTTAGTTGCTTCATTTCTTCCCCTCCGATCTCCCGGTTTTAAATAAGGCCGGATGTAAATAAAGTTCTGATAATCCGACGACTTTTTGTAGATATCAACTGGGCCTTTGATGCCATAAATAATATCTCCCAGAGTCTCTGGATGTACCAGGAATTGAGATATTCTTTCATCGTAATACGCTACCTAAAATTTATTCCGAGATTTATACGAGCAATGGCGGATTTTTTGGGGGCTTATGTCATCTTTTCCCATTGCCCCAACAAAAAAATTAGTTGAAAATTTTAGCTCTCCTTGCAAGCCGTAACCTACAATTTTAGCCAGTCTATACCAAGCCTAGATATTGTATGTCTGCAAAATCTCAATGTAATCGGAACTTTGTTTTGCCAGTTACGACCGTTTTTACTTACTCTTCCCGTAAAAATGTCATGGATAATATAATCGTTTATTATCTCCCATCCAACTTTTCCGTTGCTCGATTTCTCTTCGAATACTACATCATCTGTATCTATATTGTATATTCGAATAAAATCTAAACAAGAATTACCTTCGTATAAAGTACAATATGAAAAATAAGGATAGTGTCACAAAACTTACTTGTTTTGACAAAAACACATCTGATCTTCGGGAGAAAATCAATAATATGGAAAGCATTGTAAGGGATCATCCATTTTTTCTTCTCCCTTACATCCATCAGGTACAATATGTTATTTTCTCCATGTAAAAACGTAAACTCCGTATTTCGGGCGTTCCGAAAGCTTTCCGGAAGACAGATTGGGTTGTCTGGAAGTCCAACATTTGCAGTCCATTCGTATGGAAAATAAGGGCTGTGGATGGTATCATTGTGACGAAAGTGGCCTCTCCAAATATGCCCATCAAAGGAGGTTACCGTGTGGATTACGGTATTCGAATCAATGTCAATAAATTTTATTGTTAGTGAATCCATATGCTGTAAAAATTATTTGCTTATTGAAGCTCGTATAATATTTTACCTGTAGAACCAAAGTTTTCCCTCGATTTATCAGATTGACCATAAGAATTCGAGAGGTAATAGGGATATATTTGAGGTATTTCTCGGACAAATCAAAGCCCGTGATGAGAATAAAGGTCTCGAAAACAAGACCAAACCGATCACTGTCCTTGCAGTAAATAAAACGCCCGCAGGCGTTGATGTGGTAGAGATGGTGCAGTCTGAAATTAAATCATGAATTTTTTAGGGGATAATGAATAACTGAGTAATTTCTGCAAGAGCGATGATTGTCATAACCTTGCCAATTTTTAAGTGAAAGATTTGTTTAAACTCTTGAAAATTGCCATCACCGAAATTGAAATAAAGAGAGAGAACTTACTGATTGCAAGCCTGAAACCAGCTCTCCCCCGGCAATCTGCACAGCTGATTATCCAAACAGAGCTTTTTGTAATCCAAACTTGGTTTCATAATGTAATAAAAGAAGGAATTACTCATGGAAAGACTCGAAATTACATTGAGATCCGCACATTCATCCGTTATATTACGCCAAATCTAAAAAATATGAGTCTTCCATGTTTAAATACATCAAAATTAGATTACATTACACTTACATCAGCTGTTAATCGCCAATTCTCTTCCATCTAAAAGAAGTTTGCCCTGAGGCTAATTTCTCCCATCCTTTCTTCGAAAAGAGTGTTCTTTTCTCCTTTTCACTCTTTTTAAACTGTCAGAGAGCATTACTCATCGGGGGCTTATGTGTTTTTTCAAACGCCGATTTCAGTCTCCGAATTATTTTAAAATTTATTTTTTGGAGGTCAGACGTGGTTCTACACATCATAAAGGAAAGTAAATTTACAAATACAAATGGAAATTTTGTCGGAAAAAAACGCTTTCAAGGATAGGGCATCACAATGATTTCCAAGAGTTAAATTTCAATCAATACGTATATAAAGATCGCTTTTACAAAATACGCAAACAAATAAATCAGAGTTTTCAAGTATTGGATGTATTGTTTATGAGTTTTTCTCATCAACTGTCGACTAGATGTCTTCGCTTCAGCAGGTAAATTACTCTCAAGTGATGACCGTAATCTTTGCCTTATCCAGAGTTCACAACTCCTGCAAATCACAAGTGACAGGATGTTTTCAGCCCAATCTCCGATGCTTGATCGTTGCACTTCCTCACCATCCTTTAAATCAGTTCTTAACGACCAATCGTCCAATCTCATGTGAACTTGTCGACAGGTCTAGAGCACACTTGCAGTCCATTTGTTTTCTGTTTTTGCAGCTTCATTAACGTCGCCTTTAATCAGCATTAAAGGCCTTAAAAAGGGGACAGATTTGGTCGGATTTCGAGTCATCAGATTTTGTTTTGGCAGTTATGTTTATCGTGGAAAATATTATATTTTATAATCAGATTTACAAATAAAAATAAATCTTGCCGGTTCTTTGTTTTGAGGGGCTACTAATTAAGCGGAAAACTGCATAAGAGAACGTCACTTGTTTTGACTGAGGGCCTTATATTGTAATCATGCAATTAGAGGCCTTTCAGACTAAATTTCTTGGATTTGAAGTCAAGTGAAGTAGATTTTAACGGCTATTTTTAAACAGTTTTCGTTTGCAGAATACACGTCATTGATCTTGTTTAGTATCAGGCACAATCAGACCGAGCATTAGACCCCTCGGGCACTCACTTTAGAACTGATTTTTTGGAGAAAATACGATTAGCCGGGGAATTGGATAAAAAAGATAGAAGGACTGGGGTTTCGAGGGGTCGGGGGAGTTTGGATTGGGTTTATCGGGATTATCTTGTACTACTCACAAGATGATTTTATAAATTTACAAAATGGATGTTTTAGGCAAACTCATAAGAGGTTTTTTATTCTCAAAGTTCTCAAGCTTTCGCGCAAAACGTTGGCTAGAATTCTATCATAGAATCTTGCACACCATTTTACAACTAGAATAATCTAGAATGGAAATTTTGGTCGCTCTTGTACACTTTCTCCACGTTTTTTGTGAGACCCTGTACTACCGTGTAATCACGCAATTTTGAGGTAAAAATAATAAAACTACACTTTTATCACGCTACTTTCCATCAAATGAACTTTGTTCGTAGTGGAATCGACAGTCATCGCGTGGATATACGAAAATTTCACTTTCACATTGCTCAATTTATTTTCCTTAATTTTTTAAAAAATTTTTGCACTAATCCTGGAGCTACTTTCCAAGTCTCGCAAACTTGTGCACCCGCTTTTTTTCACAGCAATTCTGACAATTTTTCCACATTTTTTATTAATTTTTTCGCAAATAAACTTGGATTTTTCATTTTCCCACATCTAAATTTTTTCACTGCGTCTTTGTAAATACTTGAGTTACAGTAATCTTCACATTTGTAGTCAAATTAATTTTAAATTCAAAACACTTGAGATGGAGGACTTATTAGCAATCGACTATTTCAGCAGGGTTTTTTTACACCTGTAAGTGCAAAAATTAATAAAAAACGGGATACATAGTGTTTGACTAGTTTATTGGGAGTTTTGAAAGTAATGTCCAGCATTTTTATGGTCCGAGGGAATTTTGGGAGAACGTAATCTGCGTTTTGACGGCTAAATGAAGAGTTAGGTTCGGAAAATATAATGTTAGAAAAACATGGAACAAAAATTCATTAAAATGCTTACAAAAAGGGAATTTTCTCTGACCGATCTCCTCATTTCCCAAAGTTTCTCATCAAAACGTGTATTTTTCCAAATTTTTTTCTTTTCCGAACAAAATTACAATTTTTCTTTTCATTTTTTGTATTCTTCAATTTTTGATTTTTTTTCTAAAAATGGGATTTTTTAATTTTCCAAAAATGCTGACAATTCCACTCCCATTTTATGGCCGAAAATAAGCCCCCAACTTTTAAGCCCCGGTTACTCGAAATCGCGGAAAGTCCATGCCCTTCCGATGAATTCAAATTATTCGTATAATCGAGTGTCCGAAAAATAGAAACCAATGGCCAAAACAAAAACATCCTTTTTTTTAATTCCCCTTACCTTTTTCGGAATAATGGCCTGTGAGTTCCTTGGGTGCATATTTAATGTACAAATCTCTTCCAAAAAGATATTTTCGGAGACTTTTTGGACTTTTAATTGAACGTCGCCTCAGGGCATGACGCTTAATTTTTGGCATTTTAAAAATTTCAAACGCGTATTTTCGATGAGTTTTAGAGTTGGTTTTAATATTTTGAAATAAAAAGTGTTCAACTTGTTCCGATCCTACTTTTGAGCCGTTTTATCTTGTAAATGTCACTCAAATCCCTGAAATCCGATACCCAAAATCGTATGGTATATGGAAATCAGAAGACGAGGGGGCGTTCGGGAAGTTATTTACGACCTAAACTTTGTTCTAAGTCAGAGAACAAAAGTTACAGTAATTAAAAAAAAACTGGTTGTTATTTTAAAGAGAAATATTGCTATTGGAACTCAAAAAAGCTCCGAGCGCATTTACAAATTTTAGTTACTGCATATCCACGCGATGATTGTCGATTCAAGAGTTCACTCTTTGGAAAGTGGCGTGGTAAAAGTTTAATTTTTTTTATTTTTACTTCAAAATTGCGTGATTATACGGTAATATAAGGGCAACATTCCCATTCTACATTCTGCTGAGTTTGTTAGCAAGATGTTACTACAAAATTTTAACCATATGTTTTTAAGTTTCGTACTGAGAATAGTCGTTTTTTATGGGTTAGGAGTCTTGCATAGCAAAAAATTTGTCTAAATCTGTGTCAAGATTGATCAAAATGTGACTTGGAGTACTTCCGCTGTCAGTTTAAAACTCCAAATATTTGCTTTTTTACTTTTCAGACGTTTTTTTTATAGAATCCTCTTCCAGAAGGCCGGGGATTCAAGTGGATTCAGAAAACTGATTCAGAACAAATATGAAATCGGATATCCAAAAATATAGATCGTTTTGAAGTCTTGCCCGGAGGGCGTTTAAGACAATTGTCGAAAAAAACATTGGACATTTGAAATGGCCAGATTTAATGGCCAAGTTGGACCTCTTAACGAGTCAAGGGATTTGGAACAGGTTGTTAATCGTATTTAGAAAAAATCTGGAGTGTATTTAGAGGGTGGGAAAGTTTACGTCAGATTTATATTCTTTTAGGTAGTTTGATGAAAAGAAACGTGTGTAAATGTTGAGTTAATGGATTAAATGTGCCGGAAATGATGATTAACCGCAATAGAACCACGTATGATTGTTTTGTCGCATCATAACGTTTCATTAAAGAGACAACATATCCCGTATATTGATGATTAATGGTTTAAAATACGTAATGTTGCTCTCAAAAGAACATATGCCCTGAGGCAATGTTCTCCAAACACTTGTCATGTCCTCTTGTCATTGCAAATTCCTCACCTAAAATGCGATCAGAGTCTTTTCAACTTCCCAAATCACCGTTCGTTCTCTATTTTGAGTATCTTTTACACCTTCCAGTACAACTTTTCCTTTTTTTCCCCATAAATCAGCAAAAAACCGCTTCAAATGTCATTAAAATCATCGTTTATCGCCCTCGTTTATCGCTTTATTGATTACCCAAACGATTGTGTCAACATGACTTGACAGCTGTTCCGAGGTTTTCCCATCATAAGATTACTGCTTAAGGGCTCTTTACTCGTTTCGAAAGCCTTTATTTTTTAAAATTTGTGCCTAAAATACGAACATTACCCTTTGATTTTTCGATATTTAAAATTGGGAAGCAGTCTGTTTTTTTCAGATATTTGTGGTTTTGAGACGTGCCCTGAGGCTGTCAATCAATTAGGTTAAGTAAAACCCCTCAGGGCAAGAGATCCAACCCCCACCGACAACGGAGGCCAAATCATTCGATGGGAGCAAGCATGGCCAAGTCGAGTGCTTACAGTAAAGAGTACTCGCCCCAGTATGGAATGCCAAGGCGGAGGACGGTAGCCGGCGGTAAGGATTACTGTAATTTATGGGGATTCTATTTTACACTGGATGTTAGAGGTGTTTTTGGGGAAAAAGGGGCCTCAGGGATATATACTTCAAGATTTTGGATGATTAGTGAGCTTAGGAGGTCATTTTATACGATGAAACTTTTAATTTTTTAAAGTCATCATTTTTTAAATTTCACTTTTTATACCCAAAAAAACGGGTCGTTGTAATCTCACAAAGACGAAATAAATTATAATTTAGCACCTTGCAACGAATTCCGAGCCCTGGGATTTCGGAATTCGAAATTACCGACATTTTTATATTGCGCTAGGCATCAAAGTCTCACAACCCAAAGTTGATCCCAAAAACACAGTAAATCCAAGAAATCCAATAACTCTCAGGTCCAAATTAATTGATCATTCGATTGATTGTGTTCTTCCACTCCATTCTCGGGATATTCAACCCCAAAGGCACCCAACTTACGTCCATTTACATTCAAAATGATGGGAAAATTGATGTCCCCAATTAAATTAACTATTCCCCGTCTGAGATTCCCCAAGACCAATAAATAATTAAGCAGTTTTGGGGGTATATAAACGGGAGCGTCTTCGTGTTGGATCTTCATCTTGGCCATGTTTTCAGAGAGTTCAAATCACTTCTCCAAGGATTATTGGGAGAAGAAGGGACAAAGGAAGGGCCAATGTGGGCCAAGCCAGCCGACCGCGGACTTCTGGATGATGGGATCGGAGAAACAGTACCGTCAAGAAGTGTTCAGTCGCAATTGTAAGTTTTTTTTCAACTTCATTCACATTTTGATACCTTTATAGGAAAAATAAAAATTACGTTGCATTTTAGCTTTTCAGATAGTTTATGGCCTGTAAATGTTATTTTATTTAGCCTGTCTGCTTGAGTATTACTTCATCTGCAAAATGTTTAGGCCGCGTTTGACAAAAACCGTTGAGAGATTCAGGCTATAAATTTTAAAAATCCTGTTTGGAAATGAATGATTTTTCTTTTTAAATAGCACTGGACAATAAGATTCCCGAGATATAGCAAGAAATTTATATTATCCATGCCCAGATCTGAATTAACCCCAAGGAAAACCGAAGTTTTCTTTCAGCGGACAACTTTTACCAGACCAAATCCTCGTACCGATCTCACAGTGCTTTCGAGTCCCCATTTACCTCGAATTCATCCACCAACTCGTCGTCCACACCGAAAGAAGCGCCTTCTTTCCACCGGCCCCAGAAACAGCCAAATCCCGTCCATCCTCTGGGAATGTCGCCGTTCTCCTTTTAACTTTATTTCAACTTGTTTGTACAATTCCATGCTTCATAAACTGTAATTTGTAATTTGGATTCAGTTCACGTCCAATGCCCAGAGGGGATTTTAAACTGAAACGTTTTTTTGGAATTTAGATTTGAGGAAATCTAATAAAACTGAAGATTCTGAAGGCGTTCCAAGGATTTCGCCAGCATTTATTGACAATGTGGGCCAGGTTTTAACTGCGTCTACCGTAAATAGCGTTTTTATTGGGGATAAAGTACGGTAAATTACCAAACTTTAATTGTAAACGAGTAATTCTGAAACTTTGTGAATAATTTCAATTTTTTCGATCATTATCGAATTACTACTTACGAAAGAGAACGTAAGAGACCTTAAAGATCATCTTCGTATATCGGAAATTCAATTTGACAGCCTTTCTGAGAAGGATTCCCCTCAGGCAGTTGTCTTACGCAGTAATGTGAACGTTACGTTCTAAGTCCTATAATAATACTCAAAGTCCTCATACTTACCACCAATTTGTTATATCTTGTGTTAGGATAATCTACTTGCGATTAGTTATATGATAGACTCATTAAAAAGTGACCAAAACCGTTTTGCTTACTTCTTTCAGGTCTATATATAGCAAGTAGAATATACGTCAAGAACAAGTGATGGTTTGTTCTTTTTGCCTGAGGTATTTTCTAAAAAAGGTTGCCAAAAATTTCCATTCATGCGAGGACAGCGGAATCCGTTATGCACCGTTCCTTTTCTGTTATTCGAGGACCCATTATACGAAAGTAGACCCGTTGATATCACATTTGTTTTCGATGTCTCGCCTGTCGGCTAAATTCGTTCGGAGGACATTGTAGCTGAGATTCGTACTTTACTTCAACAAATTTAAAAATTCGGTAGCAGTTTTGTCGAGGGGCCATACATAACTTCCTTGTATTTTATTATTTTTTGGCCATACACAAAGAGCGAATGATAGAATTGAATAAAGTCTTGAACAGTAAAGGTTACCGGGGATAATCGTGTTCGCGGGATACATCGAGTTTAATCCAGAAACCCTTTTTGGATAATTTTAAAAATTTTCCAGATTACAGCCCTTACATTTATACAATAAAAAACTCCTTATAAGGCAAATAAATTACGCCAAATAGCCCTATTGTCAAATCAAATAATCATCGCAACTTTTACCTCCCCATCCTCACCATTTTCCCCCTGAATATTCCCTATGAACTGTCCGAACTTCCCAATTTCTCCTCAGAAGTGAGGCAATTAATGTGCTTGCGTCGTCTTGCGCTGGTGCTCATTTTTTCTTTATTACCCCACTTATTCTTACCCCATCGAGCACAGAGTAACAAGTGTTCTTCTTCTTTGCTAATTTTGTCCGTCTTTTTCAAGGCATTCAGAGGAGATGATGCTCGATTCTTGGTGTAAAGACGACGGTAAGATGGCTGATTTGACAGCGGCTTTTTGCGAACTCTATATTTTTACTATATTTTTACTAGTCGTTATTATGAAACGACATTTTAAAAATTTTTTTTGCAAAAATAATAATGAAAATTTTTGGGAAACAGCGCAATTTTTTTCTTCAAAGAGTTACTAAACTGAGAGTGGTAAACAGTGTAAAGTGTGGCCAGAAATATCACAGTCATTTTATTATTACCTTTAAGGATTTTAAACATGATTTTTTATAGAAAAACCTCATTTCCCAAAGTAAATTCTCATCAATTCTCTTCTATTTCTCTTTTCCTCTTTCTCATCGAGAAGATTAACTCGTAATAACTCAAAAAACGCCCCTTCCCGGATAAATAACCGTTCATTTCGATCACGTTCTCACTTTTGAGCCCTAAGAAACATCAAAAAGTTAAAAAGAAGTCCTCCTTATGATAAAAAAAACAATATCCCTCATTTTGTTTATCGCTATCTGAAGAACAAAACCTTTTGGGTTAACTTTGGTGACATTGGGGGGATATTTGAAACAAGTCTTCGCCCGTATCCCTTCGTTTTTCGTTTTCTTTTCACGTAAATTCGACTATGAAAAGCTCCCAAATTTATCTTTTTTTTGTGTTTCATCTGAGCTCACGCTTCACGTAATGCAGTCAGTAGGGTTACTGAGTTTTCAAACCCACACCTGCATGTACCATATTTTTTGGATGATTTTTGAGAAAAATTTTGAATTTTTCTAATTTTTAGTGACTTTGATGACCGGAGATTTCAACAAAAATATGATTTTTGCTCTATTCTGAGTTCAAACTCAATTTTAAACCTAAAATACGATAAATTTTACTTCAAAATATGCAGTATTTAATTCTTCCCTTAATCTTTGCCTAAATTAACATATTTTGATGAAAAATTTTGGCTGGAAGTAAATTTGGAGTGTCCATTTAAGTCGCTGTCAATTACGGGCTCGTTACTTCTTTAAAAACTGAATTTCCCCTCCAAAATACGAAAACATTTTTATTAAAAACTCGTTTTCCCTATGGGTAACAGTAATTTTTCTTCAAAAAAATCTCAAATTTCCCCTTAAAATACGGCGATTTCCCTCTCCCTTTCTACAGTAACCTTCCCAGCTGACCGGAAGTAATGTAAACCAATATAATTCTTCCTAATTCCGGCTGCGTAACAAGCCTTCCAACCTCATTCTCTCGGCTAATTCTGGAGTCTTTGCAGATCCCTCGAATATTATTATTTTTGTTCTCTTCATTCGCACTTCCATTGTCTCCGACGCCGTATTTGGATCGTTTTTTGTCGCCGACTTTCCACCAAATAATATGTCTAATGTCTTCAGAGATTTGCACGTTCCATTTAGTGGATAAATTAGTAATTTAGAATAGTAATCTCTGTTTCCTTGGGTTTTTGTCCCACACAAGTCCTTTCTTTTAAAGATTATGTTTCAGAATGGCCAAACCGAACGCTCTGATGGGAAGGCCGTGGGAGAAAAGTGTCAGGAAAGCCGGGTTCATCGGTGAGTTGCAAAATAAATTGTGGTCCTATTACAGTAACCAAAAAATTACATAATATTATAATTTTACCATAAAAAAATTTTTACGGTTTTATTTTTCACTGCCTAAACCAACATTTTTCAGCAATATGTGTCTGTTTTGGCCTCGCAATCCCCCTGATATTTCTCTGGAACAGCGAAAAGATTGGGGAACAGACTCTGACCAAAGTAAACATCGGATCCACGGAAATCATCGGCCGGAAACTTCAGATGACCGAAGGCGATTACTTCACGGGTATAAAATACGGCGATGCCGAGAGGTTCGGAGACCCGAAACTGAGTCCACTCGACAATCCGACGGTTGCGACATTCTGGCCAAAAGACTGTTTTGGAAAACAAAATAAAAAAGGGGCCGAGGACTGCCTTTATCTAAATTTATATCGATGCAGAGGAGTGGTGAGTGATGACAAAAGAATGTTGTATGAGGAACTGATTGAGGTTCATTAAATTTGGCCTAGAATTTTGAAGTAAATGCATACCTTAGCTCTTCTCATTTTCCATAGCCCCTAAAAAATGTGCAAAACACAAATTTTGCTTCATTTTCAGACCAAATCCGATCCTCTGCCAGTGCTAGTCCTCATCAATGTGGGTCCAAACACCCAGAACCTCGACCCGACTTTGCTGACACGCATCTTGGCTTGCCGTGGGATGATTATTGCTACAATTGGCTACAGGAAAGGTGGAATGGGACAATTCAACCTCAAAAACGAAACTGATTACACTCCCCCGGCTGTCAAGGATGTGGAATTGGCTTTGAAATGGATCAAAGACATTATCCATGCCTTTCATGGGGATCCAAATAAAGTTACCGTATTCGGAGCTGGCCATGGAGGGAAAGTGGTCGAATTTATGAGCAAAGACCCGAGAAAAGGTAGGGGAAAAGGCAAAAATATGGATTTCTACACTGTAAAATCGTATTTTCCGAGTGTCTCATTGTTTGATAATACATATTAAACTTTGAAAACTTTAAGTAAAAAGTAATGTTTTAGCCAATGTGATGTAATATTATTTTAGATCCCCTATTCCAACAAGTGATCCAAACTCAGTCCGCTCTCGAGCTTCCAACCCTATTCAGACCAATCAACGAATTCGTCAAGGAAAATAGCCTCATGCTAGCTCAGAAATTAAACTGCACTTCAATTACCTCGATGAATAATACGACAGAAACCGAGGCCGATCAAGCTCTACGATGTCTGAGGAGGGTGGATCGGAAGGTAAACACTTAATATCTACGAGATCTGAGCTTAATTTATTTTACTTTGTATATCAACTTCTAAAATTTATATTATTTTAGTTGCACTTTGATTCAATTTAGTTCTTTTAGCAATTGCACGATCAATTAAAGACTCTGGACATCAGAGGAGACGATTGGCCGTTAGATCAGAGCGCTTTCTACACCAATGGACGCTTAATTAAGCAAAGGTACCTCCCAACTTTACTCGGATCTTGTTTTTGGAACCCAAAAAATAACAAAAATGATACAAAGGTGCTGGAAGACAGCCTCAGAGAAGTTTTAGTGGACTTGCCCGACTTCAAAGAGTTTCTTTACAAGCAAGAGATCGTAGAATATTATGTGGAACAATTTGGGGGAAAGACAGGTCTGGAACAAGCAATGAAGCAGGTAAAAATTATACAAATCATCACATTTTTAGTCATCCAAATTCTGAAAAATCTCATTTCAGATAAGATTTGACTTCCACACATTATCAGGGCTACTTTTGAGAGCTTTGGAGGGCGAAACGACCACCCATTACTTCCACTCGACCGGATTTTGTATCGAAAATCTTCTTTTCAACTCAAATAATGACCATCGCAATGTGAAGGCGCAACATTTCTTCGCTGATGCGGTCGCCAGCTTTGTCCATACGGGGTCAGATAGCATTTCCTTTTACGAAATCACTTCGTTTCTCATTTCATACAACATTTTTATATAATACTAGACAATAATCTCGATATTTTAGCGATCCCAACCCTCCGAATAATCCGTTCTGGCCTCGTTTTGTTACAAACTCCACAGCGACCATATTATCGATGAGTGATAAAGGATTTGTCGTTAGTCGGAACCCCTTTCCGCTCATCACCAACTTCTGGTTATGCAAAATGGCTCAATTTACCGGCCTCAATCCTATCTGCGGTTAATTTTTTAAAATTTTCAGGGACTTTTCTACGGGTACTCATTGTTAGACATGTACATTTACAATTGCTAAATAAATTATAACTTATCAATATAATATCGTTCAAAAACAAGTTACAGTAATCAAATAGTAAAAAAACAGAAAAATTTATAATCAAACCTAACAACAATATCAACAATAAACATCCTAATGAGTTAAGTGTTGTTTTTCTCATGTTTTTTCTTGAGTCTGCCCACTTTCTTGACCTTCTCCTTGATATTCTCCATGGAAATTTATTTTTTGTTCCCCTTCATTCCTTCCAATTTCATTTTCTTTTATCCTCAAAATAACCGTTGACTCTTTTAATGCCGGATTCGTCTCTTGAAGATGGTTAACCCAAGCAGATGCAGTGTTCTGATCGATGATGTCCATCATTCCCAAGGCCAATATGGTCTGATCAGTCTGTTCATGGATGGTCGGCTCATCTGGCTCTTCGTAAAATTCATCGAGGACTCCCTTATACAACGTTGTATTGTCGATGTCC
Organism: Bursaphelenchus xylophilus; assembly: GCA_904066235.2. Classification (NCBI taxonomy): domain Eukaryota; kingdom Metazoa; phylum Nematoda; class Chromadorea; order Rhabditida; family Aphelenchoididae; genus Bursaphelenchus; species Bursaphelenchus xylophilus. Next base: position 4,730,171 of record CAJFCV020000004.1, read on the forward strand.
TCAATGTCCTTGTGTTCTCTGAAGGTGTCATTCAATCGTTCAGCAGTTCCAATCGGATCCGTTGATAAGACCACGTATTCACAATAATTATCTCGGACATAATGATGGAATGGACCGTCCACATAATAACATGTGGACTCTTTCGGGAGCTCTTCTATTAATCGCTGCTGAAGAGGGGACTGCCCTGACGCGATGAGAGTTCCATCTGTCATCTACAAACATCACAAATTGCACTATGTAATACTTGATAAAAAACACCGAAAAAATAATTAAAATAAATGTATAAGTCAGACACTCACTTTAGACACCGATATTTTGGTCCCCGGATCTCGGCACATCATTTCCAAGGCCAATTTGGCTAATTCCAGGAAGCCTAGATCTTTATTCTCCACCTTCCTCACGTCCAAATATTTGTTTGTATATCGCAATTTTGGAAGCCAATACAACATTCTTCGCACTTTCTTTGATGTGGTAGACCATTCTCCAAAATTCCTAGTAATAATGTCGTCCACTTCTTTGTCCGGATACACATGGTAATACTCCATCTCATCCAAAACATTCACTGCGCATTCTTGTTGATGTGGAAAGTGCATAAAAGCTCTCTAAAGACAGAACATGACGTAATCATTTAAAAACAGGATCAGAAACTTACATGCCAGTTTTTTTTCGATTGAAATTTTCCAGGAGGAAACACATTGAGCAAAGCTTTGTATACCTCAAGGTCTTTATGCAAATTGTAATCTTTCATGTGCTTCAGTGCTGATGTTATAAATTCTACATGCCCTCTTTCTCCTCTTGATTGTTTTTTAAACATATCTAAACACAGAAAGTAGGCAAAAAAGATGACCCTACCAATAGCTGCCAAAAAAGTTGACTTATTTCGATTCTCTTTGGGAATATTCTCAAATTTCTCATCGATATGGGTCAAGCTTGCATCTGGTCGTTTGTCTGGATCGTAATGAGCCTGGACGACAAAGGACGAAGATATAAAACGACGGCATATTACACTACCTGAAAATGTATAAAATCAAAACGTCGTTATCAAGTAAAACAAAATAATAGACGCAATCTGACCTACCTTTCTGCAACATCTACACCATGAACACAGTAAAATACTTCGGCCAAAATTTCCAAGAAAAATAATTTATTTTTTACATAAATCGGAATGCCAGAAAATTACGTTTGGGTCCCGCAACGAGAACAAGTCTTTTCACGAAAAACCTAGGATACGGTCGGAATTTTAGTTTTCTTTTTTCCTATGTTCAAGAGAAATGTAGAAATTGAAAGCTTTGACATTTTTACGCCAATTTCGAGTATATTTGTAGTAATAATAATTATATTCGATTTATTTATTGTTTTTGCAGGTTCAATCATGCCAATCAAGGCCTCGGGTGAAGTTGTAAGTTGCTTTTAGAATTTTTACTTTCAAGTTTTAGGAGGAAATCCGATGTACGTAGTTAAAACAGGGAGAGTTATGTAGTTATGGTATTGATTTTGTTCACTCAGTGTGCTCAAGATAAATTATCGCTTAAATGCCTACTTTCTTGTCTGTTTTGTAAGTTAGGATCGCTAGTTATAATTTCGACTATGGAAGATGCTTTTAGCTGACTTTTTAGCGAAGTTTATTGCTGAAATTATAAGGTTAGAAGGAGGTATATTAGGCGTATGTTTGCCCAGTTTTGGGATTAGAAGTAGGTAAAAAGCTTTCCCTGTAAAAGCTGGTTTACTTGTCGGTGGTGAAAATTCTGCTGAATTGTATAATATTGACATTGATGTAATCAACTGCAACGGCATAAACTCAACTCTAATTTTTCGATTTTCAGCTGAAAGAATACATCATCGTCGGTCGCAAGTTGCCGACCGAGCGCGACCCCAACCCCAGACTCTACAAGATGCAGATCTTTGCCTCCAACCACGTTGTTGCCAAGTCTCGTTTCTGGTACTTCGCCTCATCTCTGCGCCGAGTCAAGAAGACCCAAGGAGAGATCGTTTCATGCGAAGAAGTCAGTTGGCCTTTCGATTTTTTTTTTTCTTTGCTTTAGCTCTATCGATTTTATTTATTTACAAAACTTTGGGTCTGTTGAACAAGTAGAAGAAAATTTGGGACGTTTTTACTTCATTGGGATATTTTTATGCTTTGCGGAATTTTATTTTTTTAATGGGCTCGTACATTGGCGTTTATTCAGTTGATTCAGGGGATGTGTGTTCTTTGTGCATAAAACGAAGAAGAGGTGGGCTGTCTGCTGTATTTTGAACCCTTTTATAAAAAATTTTTGGGCTGTTGGGTTATTTTTTTTAGTTTTAGATGTGTTCTGGATATTTCCCAAAGTTTTGACGTTATAACATCAAAAATCATGTTAGGAAATTTGTTTTCGATATGTTTTTTCGAAGTTGTGGCTCATCGGCTTCACTTTCTGCTTTTTCAGGTGTTCGAGCGCAAATCCGGAAATGTGAAGAACTTCGGTGTCTGGCTCCGCTACGACTCTAGAACTGGTCACCACAACATGTACCGTGAGTACCGCGACGTCTCCGTCGCCGGTGCCGTCACTCAGGCCTACCGTGACATGGGTGCTCGCCATCGTGCCCAGGCTGACCGTATCCAGATCATCAAGGTCCAGCGTGTAGAGGCCGCCGACACCAAGCGCCCCAACGTCAAGCAGTTCCATGATTCCAAGATCAAGTTCCCTCTGCCCCACCGTGTCCCCAAGAGAAACCACGCTTCTCTCTTCACCACCCGCCGACCTCGAACTCACTTCGCTTAAGCGAAATTTTGGTGTTTGTTTGCGTGGATACAAGTTTTTTGTTGTTGTTTTTACATAAACATGATTATTATTGCTTGGATTGTCTTCTTGTTTCACATCTTATTGGTGCTTATCCATTTAGATATCTTTTTATCCATTTTTGTGCTTTTTTATTTACTTTTTAGTATCAACCGAGGAGATGGCTGACATTCCTGAGGGAGATTATGAGAAGGGAAAGAAGGTGTTCAAGCAGCGATGCCTTCAATGTCACGTCGTTGACTCGACCGCTACCAAGACTGGCCCCACTCTGAATGGAATCATCGGAAGGAAGTCTGGTACCGTTCCCGGTTTCGATTACTCCGCTGCCAACAAGAACAAGGTCAGTTTGTTTCAGGCTTAATTGATCATCTTTATTTCTTATTTTAGGGTGTCGTTTGGACTCGTGAGACCCTGTTCGAATACTTGCTCAACCCCAAGAAGTATATCCCAGGAACGAAGATGGTGTTCGCTGGTCTCAAGAAGGCCGATGAACGAGCTGATTTGATCAAATACATCGAAGTCGAATCGGCCAAGGCCCCATAAAGTTCTCACTCCCAAATCACCGGTGATCTTGGACGGAAGACCAATAGCCGGTCTCTTCTAGTTTGTACAAGTTCTCTTATGTTTGTCATAGTAATGAGATAATAAAGGTTAGGAACTGATGAGATGGCTGCGATTTGGTCTTTTTTAGAATAACGATTAGTTTTTAATTTTGTTTTGTTATAATTGTTTAGACAAATTCATGCCAGAGAACATACGAAATGTATTCGGCCGCTTTTAACTTTCATTCTGGGCGAGAGAGATCACAAGAAAGGTTTATAATTTTGAGTTCCTTCAGACTATCCTTATCATTTCCTTTATTTGCAAAAGAGTCTTTCCGAGAGTATTCATAAAGAGAGTAGTTCTAAGCAAATGACCGCTACTTTTACGGAAACTGAGCTTGAGCAGATCAAAAGTCTGAGAAAAGCCTTGAATAATGAGGTCCCGAAGTTTTACGATGATGATTTCTGTTTATTGAGATGGATTCAAGGCTGGGATAACAATCATGGTAGGTTTATATTTGATGTAATTAAATATTTTAGATGACATCCTGCCTCGAATAAAGACGGCAGCTGAAGTTATTTCCACGTTCCCGCCTTTGCATCACATAAATTTTGACTCAGTGGACGATGTTGAACTGAATCTTCGGAGGTTCAGCAAGATGATGGAGTATAGCCCTGGGGGTTTGATTGGGTTCGACAAGGACGGGGACATCATCAGTTGCTCACTGGTTGGGCGATTCCACTCAAAATCATTACTAAAATGTGCTCGAGTTAGTGAAGTCACGTTGAATGGAATTTATTCTGGAATTCTGGGGTATTCTTATATGAAGTAAGGACTATGGAGAGCAGCTATTATAGTTTGTGTGTTAAATTACTGTAGCTGATTACAGAAGACAGGAGAAGAAGAGTGGTCGTCAGCTGAGGTTCAATATCATCATCGACCTGACCGGTTATAATCGGGACCATCTGTTCACCCCGGGGATTAAGGCCTACAAAAATTTTATTTATACAAGTCAGGTAAGAAATCGGGCTTTTATCACTGAAACATGGCCCAAATATGGGTCTTGTCTTCACTGTTAATTCAAATTTGGCTCTGTTTTCAGGAATTATTCCCCGAAGTGACCAAAACTATATTTGTAATCAACGCCCCGCCCCTTTTCGAGACTCTTTTCTCTTTTGTAAAGCCAATTTTATCCCAAAAAACAAAGGAGAAGGTGCAGATCTTGGGAAGTGACTATCATCAAGCACTCTTCGAAGCGTTGGGACAAGAGAATCTCCCAAAAATGTTTGGAGGGACCAAAGAATATGAGCACGGACATCCAGATCATGGTCATATACGGATGGGAGGGATCCTGCCTGAAGACTTCAAGTATGTCAGAGTTATTTTGAACTGCTTTATTTGCCTACAGAAGCTGTTTTGAGACTTTCTTGCGTCCTAAATTATGATGTTGTTTTAAGGTATTCCCCATTGAAGAACCCCCTCCATATTTCTAATGACAGGCTCTCCAAGCTTAATATTCCCGCCCGATCTCTCCGCGAGGTTACTGTAACATGCTCCAAACCAGGCCAACATTTGCAATGGTTCTTCGAATGCAGTGGCGATATCTGTTTCTCGATTAAAACAAAGGATCGACTTATCCGATGCGAGATCAAAATATTCACCGAATTTGTGCCCGAATACGACAGAATTGTTTGTCATCAACCGGGAGATTACATTCTAGTCTTTGACAATTGTTTTAGCACCTTCTTTAGTAAGGAGGTCAGGTATTTTGCGGCGATAAAGTGACTTCGAGTCATCCTTTTTGAGAGGATTTGATATAATTACAATAATCTAAAATGTATGCAAACTTTATTCAATATTAGATCATTACAAAAGTAAATGTCAATGATAAGATACACCGTTTCGAAAGCAATCAAAATAGAGGACAAAACAAAACGAAACTGGATTAGGATGAACGCGAACAATAAAGGCATTATGACTACAAGGCGCGATGATTCTGGAGGTCAGTGTTTCACAACGTAATTCCCGGGAAAGGTACCAAATTGGCCCGACTTCAGCGACGTTCCTGCAATCCAAATTCATTAAATTGGTTCTAATTTTCACGTAAACTGATAAAAAAAAGTAATATTTACCGATAAACCATCCATCTTCGCACTTTTCAACCACAAAAATGATGTCATTCTCGTCCAATTCCAGTTCATCTGATTGCCTCGGCTCATATGGATACAAAACGCGGTATCTGCAATCATATTTGATAAGTATTGTAGACGACAATAGAAATTCGAGTTAGCAGTGCACTACAGTCACTGCAGTGATTTATCATGCAATTTAAATCTTGTACACCTTTAGTCGTATAAAATTTCCACCCCCCCACCTGCGCCCGACGTTGATAAGCAGAATATGCGCGATTGCGGGAAAAAAGTGAGTGGATCGAGAAGTGGAGCCTCTTCTGCCCTGACCTCATCGAAGTGGATTGTCGGCGCGTACTAATCACACCTCCATCATCATTTTATTGTAAATACCATGAATAACATCAAGCCGCTGGGATTCCTCTCCGGTTCGCCGGGAACCGCCCTCGACCGTTTCTATCGGAACCCAAGTGATGAGGAGGAGAGGATGTTCAATTTGGTCAACATTAGACATCTGTTCGATAACTCCCAAGACTCTGGACTCGGTGAGGAAATGAAAGCGTCGAGGAAAAGATCTACATCCATCTGGAGCACGGATGGAGAAGGTGGGGAGTCGGACAATGTAAGTGATTTTTTGGATAAAGTTATTCGACCGGGAGCTTGTTTTAGAGGAATTTTTGAGGGACTTTGCTCATTTATGTCATGGATAATATAAAATTTGATACGAAACGAGTTCAATCAAGTGTAACATAAATTTCAGTCGCTTTCCTGCTCTCCGGCCTCGGTGAACGAGACTCTATCGGCTCCTCAGCCGTCCAGACAGCCGATCAGTCTTCAGAATCCCGAGCTCCGTCGTCTCTATCCGGATGTTGTGAAGACTTCCTCGGATCCCATCTTTCCCAAGGCGGAAGAACAGTTCTCGTCTCTTCACAACCCCGATCTCAACCGTTTCTACTCTCCACCCAACATCCATGAGGCCAGAAAGTTCAAACTTGATGGTCTGGCGTCGCTTTTCGCCCAAGAATAAAGGTTTTCCTCCGAATTTCACACTAAATGTATATCCCCGCAAAGTTATTATGATCTCAGAATGGATATTGGAGTCTTTCCGTTCCCTATTAAATGATTAATCTACATTCGGCTCGTGTTTGTGACTGGCTTTGTCCATTTGTTTCTTTTCCAGGCCTTTACGATGTTATCCATGGCATTTGGTGAGGGGCATTCGGGTTGATTAATCGAGCTTCGGTCTGCCTCAGGGTTTGACTCGAATTTCATACGAAATGGATCAGGTGGTCTTTTACGAAAAAAGGGCTGCAGATTGATTGGTTTTTGTGGTAATTAGCGCCTACGCCCGATCAATCCATCCACCTGATACTTTTTCGCCAAGGGTAATAGAAAAATGGGGCAGGAAATACGCAATTGGAGGGCGGAATGCGAAAAAATGTGTGGTTTGATCTTTAGAGCGCATTGGACTCTCTTTTGATACAGTAGTTTGGGAGAAGACATCTGCCATTCAAGTGCAATGCAAAGAACCCCACGGAGAATGAAAATAGAACATAAATTGTTGTCGGGATGGACAATGCCCAACAGAAAAAGATTAGTAAAAAGGATGTCTAGCAAATAGTTAATGTATTTTACGAACTGGGAAACAATTATTTTGCAGCGAAAGAGCAAAAATTCCTGGAAATTAACCTAATTTATCGCATTTTATCCCCGAAATTGCTGCACAATCTACGGACATCCGCTATTTGTAGGCTAGCGTCAGCGCAGACATTGTCTCGCCGGCAACAAGATTTAAATTGCAGTGGAATTGGCTTACGTTTCAGCATTCTTCGGCACAAAATGTGCGGCTCCTGACAAACCGAGCTGAGAATGGCGGCGCTCCCAGACTTTCACTTCGCGGGCACGGCTTTCCCCGTTCTTTATCGGCACCTCGGCTCTGAAATGAGGATGATTAGTATGCAAATGAGGGGCTGGGAGTCAGATGAGCAGAGATTTGAGTGTTTTTTTTTTGGGGTCTAATCCTGGGGAAATTGTAAAGTTCGAAGGATTTATCCCTTTTTTCTCAAAGTTCAGGATTTCTGAAAGTCTCTTCTTCAAGTCCATTGCGAAATCTAAGTATTTTGCCCTCTACGTATGTTGAGCCATAAATAACGACAGCATTTGGGTCTAGGAAAACAGAGTCGTATATCAAAAACTAACAAATTTGGCTAGAAGACGCTTCAAGAAGGGAATCTTTTGACGGAAGTGGACACGATGAGGGAAACACATCTTGGGGTCGGCTTCGTAGATGGTGGGCAGGGGATTGGGAGTATAATCTCGGGCCACACTCCAACAGAATGCCTCGAAAACCATGGTGGACAGATTCTCGAGGAAGAGTTGCCAGATGATTAGCTTTGTCGCATTCCTTCGGAAACTCTGTTGATGTGAGGGGTTCAGCGTTCGACTGGAGCTGATCATGCCCTCGAGCACTTGACTTAGGCCTAGCAATTCCCAGGAAAGGGATTGATCCAGATCGGCCGTTCCTCGAAAGACGGCCGCCATTTGTCGCCCGAATCGTCGGCAATGTGCTCTGAGGCGAAGACGGAACTCCCGGCTGCGGAGTTCCCAAACGGCGTTGTCCACGAAGCCGAGGACGATCTGGTAGAGGGTCTGTTGAGCGGGATCTGACCATGGGAGATTCAGACTGAGCGGACAGTCCAAGGCGAAGAACGGATCCTCGGAACTGGAGGCCGCTTCTTCAAACGAATAGACGGAGGTCGGCCGCTCGATCTGCTTCAGCTTCTCTTCACGCAGCTCTCGCCACACCCGTTGCAGAAGTTTACAATGCGCGGAACTCAGGTTCATTGTTAATTTGGAATGGAGATTGGGATTAGATCAAGTTTGGAATAGGGTTATCAACCTAAAAAGGGTCAATTACATCACAAATGGCAGGGCTCAAACACGAAATTGGGTTCGGAATTAAAAGTTCATGACGTGGAGGAGGGATACGATGAACTATGGCAAATATTTAATCTTTAATTAAAGAAAGAAACAAAGGATTAGCTGGTAGGTACAGCGGATATTAGACTAGGGGCCAATATTACAATAGGTCTCAGAACAATGACCAAAAAATTTGGAATTCTATTGCGTAATGGCCATAGTTTCCAAATCCGGGAGTTTGTTTATAGCCCCTGACAACTTGGCCTTTTAGGCGGCCACCTTTTTGAGCCCGGTTTCCGGAACAAAATGGCCGCGAAATCCTCGAAAAGATTGGTTCCCTTTCCTCCCCACCCTCCGCCACTTTTCGAATGTCCGCCTAATGAGCTTGTTACACAAATTACTGGCAAGGTGTTACGTGACACTAATTTCCAGTCAATAAACATTCGGTTCGGGGGCTTATGGCCTAAGGGGAGATTGCAAAAAATGAGGAGCGACTAACTTTGAATGTAGTCGCAAACAAAACTGTTTACTCGGAAAAGGATACGGTCGTTTTGAAGGCAATTTTTGGAATGGGACCGCATTTTGGATAGAAATTAATCCAAAAACAAGTTCAAAATGACACTGAACTTGACGGTCCGAAAGAGCCCATTGATCGTCAAAACATCACCTAAACCAACATTATTCACGCTCAGAATTGTCACCAAATCTGTTTTTTAGTCCATGCCCTTTGGCAATCAGGTCGTAAGCGCTGAAACCCGGAAATCCAGTCACACTTGGATGCACTTTTTTTGGCCTCCAGTGTTGTCCCCAACAAACAAAGCCCTGAGGCGGAAACGGCCTTTCTTGTGGCAGCCGAGCCAGACTAGCCGAAAATCGAATGAAACTTCTTTCAGAAGCTGGCGATTCGAATTTGAAAAGGTTTCGGCACAACGTTGGGAGAGAAATATAACACTTGTTTCCAGTTTATTGGGACAAGTAAACAGGGATATCACATTATATTACACTTCCAATGGGTACTAATTAATGGGCCGCGGATGTTTCCGGAGGTGTTTTGGGGAATGCAGCGATAAAACAGGGTCAGAATAGGGAATGAGAGCAGAGGAGGAGGTGTTGGGGATAATAAACAAGGGATGGGATGAGTTATAGCCACAAATTGAGTGGAAAGGCTTGTATAACATGGAGAATTTGGATGAAATTTGTAGAGAATTACGAATAAAATGAGAGAAAACTGCAAGAATTGGGTGAGAATTTAAGATAACACTTAATTACGAGTTTTCTATATATTATCCATGACAAAAAGTCAGATTTTATCATGGATAATATAAAAAGAGGCCCCCAATTCAAATAAAAATTGTTGAAAACTTTTGTTCGAACGTCAAAAAGTCCTTTTCAAACCTTATGTCGTCTACGGAAACCCCCCTCGGCTGGAATCTGGCGTCATTTCTTTCGCCAGAATCCGCTGGAATTCCGGAACGTGAAAAGACGTGTCGTTTGGGCCGTTACCTTACGTTCCTTTGACCCTTTTGCCTTCAATAACTCAAGTTAACTTGATTCGAACGGAAAGGAAGGCCAATTCGTGAGGTCGGATTATTTGCCGTCAGCTGGGAGTTTTTGTGTGCACAGTGCATTAAAAAGCACCGATCTGGTGAAACGGATGGTCGAAATTGATGAAAAGGAGGATAGAAAGTGATTAAATGACACGTGGATTACTTCTACAGTAAATCCGGACAGCCAGTAGGGGGTCTTGAACTTGACTTTTGGTGGTATAAGAGTGCAGTCATCAAAGTTCGAAAAATAAAATTGTCAAAATACAGTAATCCAAAGAGCAAATATTGCAAAGAAAATTCAATTCGACAGAGTCAGACCACTTTTACGGTATCACTTTTTACTTCCAAAACTCCCCCAAATTCCGTAGGTATCAGTTAAAAAATAAAACAAGTAGGTTGAAAAATAAATCCTTTGATCATCCCCAACATATGACCTGATAACCGCCTTTTGTCCTGGATTTCTTTGTTTCTCCCCTTCGGATCACAGTTGTATAGGTACACTGACCAACATCTCGAGATTTATGGGGAGAGATCGCCTCATAAATCCCGCTTTTATAGGGGTTTCTGCAGAAAAGTGGGAAAGATCTGATCCAAATTTTGTTTGTAATTTGAGAACAGGGGAGCAGGTTGCATTTACGATCGTAGTTTACAATAAATTTGATATTGGATCTGCTATGTTTTAGAAGTGTCTAGAGATGAAAATAAAAAGCGCTAGAAATGGAAAATGGCCAAATAAATACAGTGACTTCCCTGTTGTATCCCCAACCCTGTCTTTGTAACCCCAAAACTTATTTAATAAACATATTCCCCAGACAAAAACAATATAAATTTGAGTGAATTTGAACAAAAGTCCGGCCAGAATTAACTCCAGTAGGGTGGGAAAAAACAGGAATTCCAGTATTCATTTACTCGATTACTATCACGTTTCGAGGGATTAAAATTATGTTTGGATCGGTTAAAAATGGAAATGGCACGGCTTTGTTTGTTGGGAAACGGCTTATGGCCAGGCCTGTGGCCATACTAAAACAGGATTTAAAGGCCCTTGACTGGGGCTGTAAATACTAAAGTATAGTGGCCACGCGATGAGGAGGAAGTCAAGAAGGAACAATGGAGTTTACAGTAAAAGTGGGGCGACGATGACTAAAGTTGGGTCCAAAAAGTAACTACCAAATTCCTAAAAGATAAGTGGTTTTCAGCTAAAATAATATCCAAAAATACTATTATAGCTATTCATTTCAAAAAAATCGCTCGTTTTGACATAATAAAACCAAGAATTCGCTGTTTTTTGTGTCCCCGAATTCCTATGGACCACTCCTTCTCCATTATGACTTGAGGAATTGTGCCCTAGGCCATGTATAATCTAAGCCCTGAGGGATTACAAAAGTCCTCTTCGGCTCGTCCAAACATTATCCCTTGAGGGGATAATCGCCAGACACTCCCAACGAAAGGTCGAGTTGTGAAGAAAACCGTTCTCTTCCACCGATAACCCTTCACAAAGCAATCAGTCTGCCCCTGAAAACGACGTCCAGACTTCGAGGTCATAAAAATAATCTTGAGTGCAAAAAGAGAATATTTAAATTGGGAACTGACGCCTCGGGCTGAAAAAGGTGTGACCGAACGGGGAATGCGTTTGGTCGTTTTGTGTTCCGGAACCCATTAAATGGTCGGCTGTGACGTCAGCGATAAGAAAATGTCATCGGTTTTGTCGGCGACAGCCAAATTGAAAGGTCGTTGGATCCGGAATCAACGAATGGGATGATAAAAAATACAGGGTGCATTTTATGGACTAATAAGGAGAGCAGCAAGCTGAGAAATGTAGACATGTTTTATATCTTAATGAGGCATCAATCAGGGTATTCAAAAAATGCGTAATCGGTCAAGGTGCAAACTTCAGATTTTCTTTAAATTTTATTTTTGCTTATACTATCTAGGCCATAATTAAAATTGTGAAGAAAGTGGCTCATGCCTTGCACGGACAGCCGGGATATTCAGTAAACAAATCTGGCATACCTACGACATCAAAATCCCCGTCTTAAAAATCAAAACTTCTCTCTTAATTTTTTTTGTGTTTACAAAGCTTTTAAAAGTACATTCGGATACAAGCGACATGGGAACCTAATCTTTTCGCCTTGATCATTAAACCCTTAAACCCTTGCCCTTTCATCTACAACTCAATTTGAAGCCGCAAAAGCGATTTGTCCGAAAAAAACAAAGCCAAGAGAATGACTTGTGGCAAACGGATGTTTATTTTTTTATTTTTCGAACAAAAGTTTTCGAAAAATTCGTTCGAAAAACTTTTATACAAATAAATTAAGGTGAATGGCAAATAAAATTTAAATTTGTAAAGTATTGAGAGCATTCTACCCACGCCCAATGAAATTTTGTCATATTTTTAGTTTATTTCAGAGATGACGTCATTAAAATACCAAAATGAATCTATTAAAAGCATGGTAATTTTGAGGTTTTTGGAAGTTTTCAGCGCCCCTACCACCAAACGCCCTCTAAATTGTTGGTTTGGGACTCCAAAAAAGACGTTGCTTACAATTAATCCCCAAAAAAGTCATGACGGTTTTAATTAGAATTCGATTACTGGATAAGGGATTAAACTGTAAGGCCCTGGAATTTAATTTGAAAACCTTCGAAGCAACCAACTTTTAATTTCCGTGTTTTTCTGGCGGCCGAAAGAGTGGCCGAAAACGGAAACACTGTAAACATACCGAAAAAGAGATTCCGGGAATAGAAATTGCGTAACTTTACGATTAAAAATTGTGAATGATGACTCAAAATGTTTGTAAAATCTCTTAAAACTTATGACTGTGGAGTTTGTATAGCGAGAAATCATCAAAAATATCACAAAACGGACCCCAAGCCTATCCTTTTATAGCAACACTCTCTCCAAATGCACTCGATAAAGTAGAAAACACCATGTGCAGAGTGATACTGGACAACAAAATTGTAAATTGACCAGAAAAGGAGAGTATTTACAATGTTTTGAGAATAAAAATGATACTTTTGAAGCTGGTGATCCGGAAAAGAGCCGAGATTTTAATGGTGGGATAACAAGGGAAGTGCGTAGATTGGGGACAATGGGAAAGAATGGCTTCGGATTCCGGGAGGGAGTTTCAAAAGACTCTGAAGCGGGGGAATTGCTTCGGGGTCAAAGAGCAATGCCGACTATTGTATTCGTATCACCGTTAAATTTGGAAAAAATTGTTGGGAAACACATTTTTATGGCTCTATGCATAAACTAAACCCATAATTTTTATAAAAGATGTGAGAAATTTAGCTTGCGTTTTGCAGAAACCACCAAAAATCAAGGCCAAAAATTGGTAAGAAGTAAGGTTTTTTGAAGTCTAAAAGTTATTCAAATTAACCTCAGACACTTTCGAAAATCTTTTTTCTCTGACCGTCTCTCTTCATTTTTCATAGTCACTGAAATAAAAATGTCTTTTGAATTTTCCACCACGCCTATTTACCTCGATCCAAAACTTCCAGGAAATACAGAAAACAGCGCTTGAGGATCATTCACAAGAATGTGGAGAAATGCATCGTCTCTTGATCAATTCGCAGATCAAAAAAACTCTCGCAACTGCCACCATGCTACAATTTCGTCATTGTAAATAAATTCTCTAAAAGCCGGAGCCGCCCGTCTCGGATGTTGTGAATCCCGAGAATCCGTTCCTCAGAATGTCAAAAGTTTCAAACAGCCCCTCATCCTTCATTTCTGGGCGGAGAGAAGGAAAATATTTTTTTTAGGACGTCTCAAGAGTCTTTATCGCCCAAACTTCTGAAGTCTCCGGGAAAAACAAATTTTACAGAGTCAAAAAAAATGAATTGAAAGATGTCGGCCGTTCGTTTATAAACATGACCAAAAAGGGAAGTCAATGAAACGGAAGCAGATGTAAAAGGTTATATTATTCATGACATCTGTCTGGCTAATAATAAAATTGGTTGAATTGTAATGGTGGGGTATGATAGTAGGAATAACTGGTAGATCAATGGGATGACTTTGTTCAAATCGAAACAATATAAAATATTTTTTTTTCTTATACTGTTTGGGTATCACAGACCAATTTTTTGTAAAAAAGTGGACTTTAAATGAAAATTACTGTCATAATTTATCAAAAGATATCGCCGGAAGTGTTTACCGACCAATAATTATTATCAAAACCACGATAATTTATCACAACCTTTCTTTTGCAGTCTTGTGTTTTTTTTTGCAAAAACTGATAAAACAGAAAATTCAAGGACAAATTTGAGAAATTCCAAGAAGCAAATGGGATAGGAACTACAAGTAATGCAGTAGTCATAAAGATTAACCGAAGTCAGGCTTGATTTCAATTTTTTCATAAAAACATTTTTTTGGAATTAAAAAATGATGACAAATATTTTCGAATTTCGTCTAAAAAACTGGTCATCCTGAGCTCTCAATTGACAAATCTCACCACTTATCCATGGCCGTAGTCCTCTCAAAACCCAAACACTCAAGTTCTCAAAACAAATTGCAGATGACACCTCAAATTCCCCAAAACCTTCCCTTCCCCGTCCCCGATCTTCTCCTTCTTTTTCCGACTCCACAAAAACCGCAAAAGAAAAGTTTGTAAGACTTGTTGGTCAGCTGACAAATGCGACAATCTACAGTAGAGCAAAAGAGTAATAAATCTTTTGTTCGAGATTCGTATAGTGGCCCAGATTTGGCCCAGGAATTGGCCATAAAGATGGATCATAAAAGAATAAGTAAAAATACAGGGTCTTTCAAGAAATGTGCAGGAAAGTAGGAGGCTATAACTTTCGGCGGAGGCGGCGCAGAGAGTTCGTTTTTGGAATATGTATTTTTCAGTGACATTATTTTTTGCCTACGAAATAACAAGATTTTAAAGTGCAAACTGAGGTCGCTGCAACCTTTTGAAAAAGGGGTCTTTTACCCCGAAAACCAGGGTTTTTCGGTTGAAAATGATCGAGAAATTTCGGTCTTTTTCGGTTGAAAATCACCAAGAAATGTCGGATTTTTTCGGGGGTTTCGATAGAGTTGACGTTGAAAAAAGGGAAGGATGTTGCCAAAACGTTGAAAATTAAGCAAATATTCGGCTACTCTTCATTGTGACACTTTGGCTAGCCAACCAGTTTTTGCTAGCAGTTTAAAAGTTTGGTTGTCATTCCAAACTTTGACACCCATCACACCCTTTTGACTAGTTTTTATAAGACTTCACAGCCATTCTGGTGCCTTGGCTAGCCGATTCCAGGTCCCCCAAATCCCGAAATCATGTCACGATTCTTCGCAGAAAATACTGAAAATAAACTCGAAATCTGCCCAAAGTTGAGGCTAGCCGAATTTTTTGTTTGATCTTCAACGTGTTGGCAACATCCCTCCCTTTTTTCAGCGTCAGTTCTATCGAAACCCCCGAAAAATACGACATTTCTTGGTGATTTTCAACCGAAAAACTCTGAAATTTCTCAATCATTTTCAACCGAAAAACAGTGGTTTTCGGGGTAAAAGACCCCTTTTTCAAAAGGTTGTAGCGACCTCAGTTTGCACTTAAAAATCTTGTTATTTCGTAGGCAAAAAATAATGTCACTGAAAAATACATATTCCAAAAACGAGCTCTCTGCGCCGCCTCCGCCGAAAGTTATAGCCTCCTACTTTCCTGCACATTTCTTGAAAGACCCTGTAGTAAGAGCCGGGTCGAGAATAAATAAGAATGGTAAGGGAAAGGTCGTTGCGACATCGCATTACACTCTAATGCCATTTGAGGTGCTTGCGGAGACAGAAGATGATGTAAAGTTATAAATCCACAATAAGGTCAGAAAAACATCGTAAAGTCTGCAAAATACTGCCAAGATAAAAGAAAATAAAGCGAATTTCTGCAACGACTTACTATTACCACTTAAAAGGCCATTAAAAAGTGCCGCCTTCTTTTTTACAGCTGACCCCATCAAAATTTAGAGCCCAATACTGGATCCCCTGAGGCCTCGAACTTTGATTTGCCCCCAAAAAACAAACGAAGACGACATTCGGGATGGGTGACAAAAGTTCCTTCGGATTTCCCCTGAGGGGATCCCTGTCGTTTTTTGTTTTTTCATAGATAATATCGGAAACTTGAGACGGCTACAGTAATCGCAGTAATTAGGGCCTCTGTTTGAAAAGCGAGAAGTTTCAAGTTTTTTAGACTGGCATTTCAGGCCACCGAATTTGAAGCCCTCAGGTCGGAAAGTTAAGCGATGTCAGACATTCGGAGTGGAAAAAGAAATGAAAAACAAACTTTTAAACCGAAACCGAGTGACATCTCAAGAAAAGAACAATTAGAGATCACAAATCAAGCAATTCAGAATGCAAACACATTTAATTCAAATTAAATTCCCTCAAAATCAGTCATGATGACGAATTTTTTTGAAACATGAAAAAAATTATAAATAGTGGTCTCTAAGAAAAAAACAAGAAAAATATGATTACTGTTAGCGAATACTGACTTTATATACCCGAAGGATTTGTGACCCGACCAAAGAAGTGTACTCGATTCGACATTCACAGATCACACCCTTGGTTTTTGACTGTAAAAACAGCTCTTGAGACGTGCTGATCTCTGGAAATACCTCCCAAAAAGAGATCTCCCACTGAGCCTAGGCATTATAGTATATTAAATTTGAAGAACCGGGAGATCAAACGTCATAAGTTCGGAGGAAACGCTCGACCCTTCTCAAGGACGGACTATTACTTTTTATGGGCTCTTCTGCGAACTTGTTACTCCTTGAAGGACTACTACTTAAGCTGTTTACATCATGTTATCCGCTTCAATGAAATGTCGGATATCAATTTCATGAGTAATCTAAATGATTACATATATTACAGCCAACTCATACCATACAAGTCTACGATGCACTAAAACGAATACAACTGACTACTAAATACTTCCAGAGAGTGATTGTTCGCTCCCTTCTGATCAGCACCCTCATTTCTCAAGGTCATTCTACTCTGTAAATCCCGATCACACCCTCAATAAAACGGCTACATCACTTATTCAAATCTCTTAAAGTCCGAGTTTCAAAAAGCCAGAGCGCAAGCAAGGATTGTTATCGTTGTGGGACCCTGCGCGGCTGGCCTCTCTCGCTAAAAAATAAAAATTTTTTTTATTTGTTGTTTGTAATGGATCATGTAAGGTGAAAGATGAATGACGATCGCTGAAAAAGGTATGTTTTTTTTGTTTTCTGATTTAGGGCAGCTCGGCAAAAATTTTTACGACAGCTGATCCAAGATTTTTTGTGTTTTGGGCGAATGAAGGTAATTTTGGACATTCCGAAGCATGAAAATGGGTGTAGCTTTCCAAAGAACCATCCAGGAGTGATGTTGATCGAGTTTTTGCCAAGTTAGAGTCAATCCCTTCAACAAACTACCTAGTATAATATAATTTTTTCCAGGAATTTGAATTGGAATGCAGCCAGACGGCTAAATTTCACCGCAAGGACTCGCTGAAGCCAGAAGAAGAGACGACACCATTCAAATTCCATGTGGAATGGCTTTTTCCGAAGCTGATGTCAACATCGAAAAGGTGAGTTTTTCTTGGTTTTCACCTTTTAGGTCGGGAAATCCATTGCTCCTTGAGCAAGGCAATGGGTTTAGCTTCCCAAACATGCTATCTGGAATACGGTTGCTTCATATTGCGCCACATCATGCCCACTGTTGTTTCCAGTGTAATATAATTTTTACAGGTGAAAACGCTCCCCGACCGCGAAGCTTCGACGATGCGAAACGTCTGGGACAGTATATGGGCGATAAAGAAGCTCTCATCGATGGCAAACACTGAGGAGAACCGAATTTATTATTGTAAAAACACACCAAATGTTTTGATATTAATCATAAAATATACCGTTGACCTGGATATTGTTGAACCTGTCTTTACTGAGCTCTTTAGATGAGGCCGGCGGGCATGGGAGGCGAATGGGCCGGTTTTCCTGTAAAAATTATATTACACGAGAAACATTGGGTCTGATGTGGCGCAAGATGAAGCAACCGCATTCTAGATAGAATGATTGGGAGGCTATACCTATTGCCTTGCTCAAGGAGCAATGGATTTCCCTACCTAAAAGGTGAAAACCAAGAAAGACTCACCTTTTCGATGTGAACATCAGCTTCGGAAAAAGCCACTCCACATGGAATTTGAATGGTGTCGTCTCTTCTTCTGGCTTCAACGAGTCCTTGCGGTGAAATTTAGCCGTCTGGCTGCATTCCAATTCAAAATCCTGGAAAAAATTATATTATACTAGGTAGTTTGTTGAAGGGATTGACTCTAACTTGGCAAAAACTCGATCAACATCACTCCTGGATGGTTCTTTGGAAAGCTACACCCATTTTCATGCTTCGGAATGTCCAAAATTACCTGCATTCGCCCAAAACACAAAAAATCTTGGATCAGCTGTCGTTCAAATTTTTGCCGAGCTGCCCTAAATCAGAAAACACAAAAAACATACCTTTTTCAGCGATCTTCATTCATCTTTCACCTTACATGATCCATTACAAACAACAAATAAAAATTTTTTTTATTTTTTAGCGAGAGAGGCCAGCCGCGCAGGGTCCCGCAACGATAACAATCCTTGCTTGCGCTCTGGCTTTTTGAACCTCGGACTTTAATATGCATTTGTAATCAGATACTGCATCAAAAGTCGATTTGGAATCGAATTCTCTTGTCTTTCGCCCGCAATCATCAACGTTTCCCTACTACAATATAAATAAATAAAAAGTGCTATTCTCGCCCAGAACTACGTTATTTCTCTCAGGAAATAGAAGCACATGACCTGAGGCGATTAATAAACCCTCTCATTAATTGCCGGATCAAAGGGATTGAATGGAAGTAAACAGATCAAAGAAATGATGGATAATGTTGAAAAGTTTGGGAAAAGAGGGCCAGAAATCACTCAGATGATTGACAATCGTCGGGGAGGGAAGCGGACATGTGTAATCACTGTGCCTTAAGAGAACACACCCATTTTAATTAGTATTATTATCCGCCAGGAATAAATATGATGACCGTAAGCAAACACTGATCTACGAGGAAATCTGACCGCCCAAATTTTTTTAAGACTTTTTGTAGCCATCATAATACTTCAGACTCACAATTTAGCCACCAATTTTGTAAATTAAAAGTGTCACCGTGACAAAATTTCTGGGATTTGATTATAAAATAATCCTCGACGGTCTTTGTTCTGACCCTTTGCTCCATTTATAATATCCAAGCAGCATATTGAATAAAGCCATCAATCATATTACCCTGCCCCATTAAAATGCCCATAAATAAGCAGAAGTCAGCTGGTCCCAGTTTTTATAACACAATCCCCCGTGATCCAAATAAACAAACACTGTAAAGCGGTAGTCATAAGAGGACTTTCGAACTGTAAAGTCACTGTTTTCTTCCACAGATCATTAAATAAACATAAACTTTAAAAATGGCCAATTACTCAGCTCCTAAGGTATTTAAAAAAGGCTGATTCAGACAATCCCGCGATATTATTCATAGTCCGAGGCCTGTAAACAGGCATTTTCGGCGCTGGGCTCGAACTTTTAAAGCCATTTTCCGAACAGGTGGAGGCTGGATTCACACCAATTATGCAAATTCGACGACAAAAAACAGGTTTTCCCAAAATAAATGGAGGAAAACGTCAAATTTCGTACAAAAACGGAGGGAAAAGTCACAGGGAAGATGTAATTATTCAAATCTCTGCTCAGTTGACTCATTCACAGGCCGAATATTACGTAATAAAGCGGCTTTTTACGTATATTCCGCATAAAATATCAAGTTTTTTTGCAAAAATAATATTTTTTTGTGAAAAATAGATGATATTACGATGTAAACTGACCTGCTGAAGGTGTTGTTGCTGCTGGAGAAGGGGATTTTAGGTGTTTTCGGTCGATCTGGGATCCCTCCAGAGCCCGATGAGAAGTCGGAATCGTCCAAATCAAGGTCGCGGACATAAGACCGCGGGAAAATTCCGATGGCTCCATGCGAATTGTGGCCTTCCACCCAATTTGCGTCGATTTCTCGGCGGAGTTTGAGGATTTCACCCTAAAATACGACAAAATTTTATGTAAAAGTATCAAATTTTGATGAGATTTGATATTTTTTTGTTAAATCTCACCGCTTTCAGCGAAAGTTCGTTGGGATTCCTGGCTTGGAACGGATAAACAGCACGAACTCGATTCCTCCCGCTGGTTGTGGGGTCAGATTCCATCTAAAGCAAGGTCAGAGGTCAAGGATAATGCCTACCTGGACATAGGAGGCCGGGAATATCCCAATATGTCCATTTCTCTCTCCTTCCAACCAATGATCGTCCACTTCTCGATGGACTCGGACAACGTCACCTCGATTCAACGATAATTCTCTGAAGATTAAATTGATGACATTAGAGAAGGTTTTTTTTTGAATTTCTCGGCTGACATTTGGGTGCAAAAGCTAACAGTTCTGGGAATTTATAACCGGCCAACATCACTTGCAAAATTTGGAGGAACCCTAAGCATTTCATTTTTTACAGATTTAGATTGAAATTATATTGTAATGGGCATCGAAATCATACGTGATGCTTCGAGTCTTACCTCGGGTGTTGAGCAACAAATTTGTAGAGCGCGGTGCAAGTGATTACATTACTGGTGGCCGGTCGTCGATTCAACGAATGAGCCGAGGCTGAGTGCATCAATCTTTGTTGCGGGGCACTTAAAGAAGTTGCTGGTCGCCGAGGCTGATCGAAGTCGACCAGCAGCTGATCCAGACGATTGTAGTTGTTTTGGAGGGCGGGGGAGACGTTTGGACTAAAAAATAGTCAGATTATTCAATCATAGATGATATAAAAAATAATATTTTTAGCGATCTCACATGTATCCGTGTCTTCTGGACCTCTGATCGTCCAATTCCGAAGTCAATTTTCCAGCTCTCTGTCTGCTGAGCATCTCTTCTTTCTGCAGTCTCTTCAATTCGCGGGCTCCCTTGGACAAAGTAGCAGTTCCGTTTTGAAGAAATCCTAAAATACAGTACTTGTAATTTAATTTTATCAACAATATCTGTTATATCAAGTCTAATATCACGGCAATGTTAGTACCTGTGAATTCATTAGAACTTGTGGATCTGCTCGAACAAAAAGCCCCGGAATCAGCCCTGAGTGCCTTGAGATGCTGGTTCTGAAGATCATTGAGCAGTTTGTCCAGGTCTTTCGAAGCTTTATCCAGTTTATCCTCTATCTGATGTTGAACAACTTGATCCGCCACACTCTCCAGCGATCTTTGTTTCCATCGCAGCTTTGTTGCAGGTTTCCCCAGCCTCTCGCTGAACTCCTCCACCTCCAACCAACTGACTTCTGGACTGCGGACTGATCGATTGTAGCCTGAGGCACTTTTGGGCCGATCCTCGGAATAAAGTCTCAGGCGGTGAGCAGGTAAATGAAAATGGGATGGAGGGACTTTGGGAGGAGGGGAGAGACAGCAGACGGAAGAAGAGGGCGAGGAGCGACGGACCGAGATGTTGGGAGTGGTGGCTAGCCGAGCAATCGCCCCGGCGTTCTTGTAAATCTCTTCTGCAAATGGTTAAGGACTCGCCAGAAGTTTGTTAAAGGGTTGTTACTAGTACTCAAGGTAAATCTAAGTTCAAAAAATAGTCCTAAACCATGATTACAAGGGCTACATTTGGATTAATAAATCAAATCGTTAAGTTAGCTAACATAAAACAAAATAAGATAAAGAAATGTCTAAGCACCCGATTTTCTAGTTGTAAGCTCGAGATTAGTAACTAAAAAAGTTCCTTAAAAAGTCTTACCGTAGCTCTCATCAAAGGGGCTGAGCCTTGCATCGTCTCCATTCAACTGCTGACTCGAGTAAAACCTCCCCCCATTCCCAATTCCCGATCTTTTCCTCGTCTGATATGCTCGATCCACGATCTCCATATCCGCGACGGGATCATAGCGTCTAGGCACACTCTGGGACCGGCTATTCCGGCCATTCATCTCCTCTTCCAGCTGATCCTGCACTTGCTGCAGGTATTCTTCGCCTTTTTGGAGATGATCTTGGACTTGGAGGTCTTGAGGTCTGGTATAATCTTGGGTTGATTGGGCAAAGAAGTCGTCGGTCGGACTCCTCACTTGATCTAGGGCTCTAATTCGAGGGGGATCGGCTTCGAATCCGCCCAAATCCTCGGTTGAATGGGCGAATTGGTTGGATTGGACTGGAATTAGAGGTGAACGGACCGGAGCAAGGTGTTGATCACGCTGAAGACGCTCCGAGAGGATTGACCGGCCCTCTGAAACGATTAATTTTGCCAGAATTAAATACTTTTTTGGCCCAAACCTCAAAAGCGATGACTAAAATAAATAATATAATTTTGGAAAAACCTCTACTTCCTAAGGAATTTACGGCAAAAATAGGGCAATTAGCAACATATTCATAGGAAATCCCCTGCGGGCATTTCTTGAAAAACCTTGGAATGTCATAAAAATTATGAATTAAAGCAATAAATTATTTTTTTTATTAAAATCCTAAGATCTTTGATATTATTATTGCCATAAATTGGGGCAATTAGCTGAAGAAGGTCCTCGAACATATGTTTTGACCTTTTCCCTCCAAAATATGAATAAAAAGGCTTCTGGAGAAGGGAACGTGGCCATCCAAGGGGCTTGGCCAAGCCTTTTTCGTTTATTTTTTTTTGCGAAAAAGTTTTGAATTTTCTCCAAGAAACGAGAAGAATGCAATTAAAGAAAATACAACAAGTGCGACGCTCAGATTTTGATGATACTGGGGACAAATTTAGATTAATTTACGGGACTCGCACTTTGCAGAAACAAACAGAGATTTTTAGATCCAAACTCGGCAAAAATGCGGCACTTCTTCGTGAATTTTGGTATTAAAACTATCATGTCTAATTGTACCAGAGAGGGCATTGTTTCCACAAAAAAAATTTCCGTACGAAACTGGCAAAGACATGGCCTAAAAGTGTTTTTCTCCGGCCGCTATCCACGTTTCGCGTCCTCTCTCGGCGGCAAAAATCGTTAAATATATCTGCTGAGCCTGCAAAGCGTGAGCTAAAACTTTCAAGAATTACTACGCGGCCTATGCCCGAACTGTATGAAAAATGTAAAGGAAATCTGAGCGGCGCACTTGGAAGTGTTCTCTTGCAAATAGATGAGAAGATTGTTAATATTTACAAACAATAACAGATAGTAGGGGGAAGTTGAACCTTTCAAGCATTATCAGTAATCTTTTTATGGGAATAAAACCTTTCCGGCGAGCCAAAAAAGGATAAAAGTAAGCAAACAAAGCCGGAGGAAGTATAAATATTCCAAAAAGTTTCGGGTATTAAATTCTTGGAGATTTCAGGTATGGGATTACAGGTGTTATATAATATACCAGACAAAAAAAATTCAAATTTTTCAAAAGTAAAAATTGAAATTTTCTTGGAGCAACTTACGATTTTTGGCCCGAAATTGAAATCACCAACAAATTTTTATTGGAATGCAAATTTTTTATTTGAAATTTTAATTTGAAAAAATTAAAGTCTATACGAAATAAAGCCGCCAAAAAATTAAAGAAAGAAGTAAGAACAAAAAAAAATATTTTTTCTCTGCCGTTTCTCATCATTTTTCATGAACTTTCGCCAAAAATTTTTGTTGTATATCTTGGCTCTCCTTGCAAAGAAAAAGATTAAAATTTCAAGAATTGATTTGTGGCCTATTTACACCATTTCTGTAAATTTTGAAGAAAATGGGTGCGTCTTTGGAGAAGTTCCCTTCTCAATTTTTAGCCTAAACTAATATTCGAAACTCAATTTGAAGGCCAAGTAAGTAAATTCCACAGCACTGTTTGAAAAAATACCTCCAAACTCGGGATTTTAAGGGAACAATAAGCGCAGAATAACATAAGAATCTCGTCTGGAACCTCTTAAAATCTTGCAGAATCCAAAAAACCCAGAATTTGAAAGAAATAAAAAATTTATTTCTTTCGAACTACCCTTTTCGCTCTACAGATGTCGTATAAAACGGAATGGATAATATAATAATTTAATAAGAGATCCCCCGCTCTCTTCAGGCTGTATCATGTCACTCCCGTCGCTTTGTCTCACGCACTTTGGAGGGTTTTAAAAAAAGATTTGGCGGAAACAAGGCGACTTGGCCCCGCAACTTCGAGATCAGCCAGATCCGAGGGATAAAACGAGATAAAGAGAGATCAGACAGGTGAAGAGAGGGTGCGCGGAGAGGGGAGGGAACAGATTCGGAGGGAAATTCTTTGTTTGTTCTTTCTGCGATCTCTTAGAACGTGAAGGAGGGGAAAAAAGAAGAGTCAGCGACCGTGAAACGATCTGAAAGTGATTCCAGAAAGGCTTTAGAAGAGGCCGGCAAAGTTGCAAAATTAATCCAGCAAAAATTTTTAGAACTATTTATAGTAACACTGCAGTCATAAGGACAACTTTGACCATTCACTGCACAGTGCACGATGTCAGAAACCGTTTTCCCTCCGCACTGTGCAAAGAAAAAAACGTTTGCTGTTTACTGCACGGTGCAAAATCAAAACATCAAACACCTTGCACCGTGCGAGGGGCGTCAAGAAAGACCTCTATTCATTGCATTGTGAAAAACAAAAAAAAAAGACAACGACCCGGTCATCCTCTGCACAGTGCACCAATTCATGCAAAACGAAATCTAATTTCCAGTCACCTTTCAGAGTTCAAGTCATGATATCACGCTGATCAAATGTTAGGACAGATTCCAATCGAGTTAAAAGTACTTTACGGTGACTTTAATGTTTTGAAATTAGCTCCAAAATCGAGTAATTTGCCGTCCGGTGACGTTAAGTTGAAGATGCAAAATTTGGTTTTTAGTTGGAAAAAATTTAAAAAGTTTACTTATTTTCTTTCGAAAAATGCAAAATTTCTTACCATCATCATCCTCATAATTACAGTTATAATCACTCATCCTATCTACATGTAAATCCTTCGTAACTTCGTCCTTTTTAGACCAATACGAAATTAAAATAAATCCCGAAAGATGGGTCACATCCATAAAAAAATCCCCATTTTAATCTGTCAATCATATATGCCCTCGGGGGTTTAAAACAATTTTTGTTTCTGAAAAAGAATTTCCGGGACCATTTCATTTCCATCTTTGGTCATTTAAAAATAAATTATAATATTTTATAAAAAATGGAAAGCACAGTAAATAAAAGCTGTAAAAATAGTAAAAGTAATCGGGTCAATGCGATAAAAGGTTGGTTTACAATCTTGTAAAACTATTAATTTTTAACTGCGGGAGGTTTGAGGCGAGTTTTGAGGGTATTATACGCTTATGTGGTTGATTTTGTGATGACGTCATAATGCAAAAAAAAGTTCAAAAAGTCACGTTTCCTTAGGCTACGATCTGCAAGAATAAGAGCAAGGGGTCGTAAATAATGTATTTGCGTTTTACAGACATTCCAGTTTTGAGGTAAAAAATAAAAAAAAGCAAACGAAAGAAGTGATACCTATTTTAAAATTTTTTCTAAAAAAATAGGTCACCGTGACGTTTTTAAAGCGGAAATGTGAGACTTTTTGTTTTGACATACCTCGCCAACGCTTTGAGATTTGTTTAAGGCTACTTTTTTTACTGTAACGCAAATGTTTTTTCAACGAAAACGCATTTTTTTAAATAAATCTTTTGATTTTTCCGATTCAAAATTTGAAAATTCATCATTTCTTTATTTTCCCATAAATTACAGTATCCCGGCCCTCTGCACTCACCATTTCCATCAATTACATGCATTTTCTTGAACATGTCCTTGTACCAATTGGGGTCATCCACATTCCTCATCGGTGAGATCCCTTCTTCTTCGGTCTCCTCACAAGAAGCGGCGTATCCATTCTTTGTAATCAGCTCCAAAGTGTTAATAGGAGGGACTGCAGAGTCTACAGAGCTTTTTGAGGACTCGTTGGTATCTTGGGGTGCCAAGGGTGTCACTTTTTTTTCAGGTTTTACTTGCGGAGTTGAGAGATTTGAGGCAAATCCGGTGTCCGAAGAGGCATTCGGCGATGGAAGAGATGGCTGAGAGGGAGACAATGGGCTGAAAATAATATATTTGGCATAAAGGGTATCTAAATTTAAAAAAAACTTATATTACCATTAAATTTACTATTTATTACCTGTCATCAAATCCGAAATCACTTTCAAAATTCATGATCTAACCGTATTTTAAACCACTTAAATATCAAATCGAGTCTTATAAAGTCCCAGAAACTCCCGGAAAATTATAATAAAGACCCTATCAGAAGTATATCTTTTTGGCTTTGCTGATAAAAGACCGTTCCTTTCTTATTATTATAATTTACAAATGAGAAGAAGAGAACTCACCGAATTTGGTCAACATTCGAATTATTAGATACTCGGGGTTCTGGAGAATCAAATCTCGGCATCTGAGGAGGTGGGGAGTAAGGCT
Source organism: Bursaphelenchus xylophilus (assembly GCA_904066235.2). Lineage (NCBI taxonomy): Eukaryota > Metazoa > Nematoda > Chromadorea > Rhabditida > Aphelenchoididae > Bursaphelenchus > Bursaphelenchus xylophilus. Next base: position 4,756,515 of record CAJFCV020000004.1, read on the forward strand.
GGGCGAGAATTGGAATCTGGAAGTGGGAGATGAACATGGATAATATAAGAAATTACTTCTTCTTGACTTTAGTGTTGTCAAATTTGCAATACACTACGCTTAAATGTCATTATTAGTATTATTACTTACTCAGAGTCAATTTCCGCTATAAATTTTATATTGTACTACCTATCCGACCATAAAAAATATAACTGATCCCCTTACCTCCTTCCTTACTGCCGTTATTGTGCTCCACTCTCTCACGGGCGTCTGAACTCTGCTTAGCACTGGTTTCTGTTCGACTGGCTCAACTTCGACGGATCTGTTTGTTACGATCACTTCTTTCTTCTCCTTATCAGCAATATTTCCATTTATTTCAGTTTTATTTTCCCCCTGAATGTTGTTGTTATTGTCGTTGACAAGCCCAGTCTGAGTTGTCTGAACATGATAACTTATGGGAGTTGCGGTCATTTCATTCACGGGCATGCCAATACAAGAATTTGGGCGTGATTTTGGCTTCGGCGGAGGTGTCGGGGCTATTTTTTTCGAATTCTGGGAATTCTCGACGGTCTGAAATTAAGGATTCGGTCAGAAATAGACTTATGTAACAACAAGTGATATATAAATGACTCGAAATGATATCCAAAACATCGACCTTTCCTTCCAAAACGGCAACGGTAATATAACTTTACCTCCTGGTATCCCTCCGTTCTCAGGGATTGCTCCACCTCTTCCATTGTCTGTTTACTATTTCCATTCCAGATATTCGAACTGCTCTCTAAATGTTTATAATTAAATTTACAAAAAAATAAAATAATCATTTGTCAAAAGATCAGAAGAAGACAGCTGACAAAATATGGGAATTATCTTTTTTTGAAGGATGATGTGTCATTTGCAGGTTATTTATTGGGATTAATGGACATACCTGGCGCCGTAATGGAGTGGCTGAGATTATTTTTGGGTATTTGGATGCCTGGAGGAGTGAAATAACTAAAAATTTCATGTTACAGTAACCCAAAGTCCTCAAAATTAGCTAAAAGTGATTTTAAGAGTGTCCTACTCACTTTACAGGCGTTGAATTCTCGGATCGATACTCATAATAACTACTGTAATCCCTGTCAAACATGGGAGTATTGGCCATAGTTCTGCTACCGTAACCCGTCACTGATTTTGGTCGGCTTCTTCGATTTCCCATTTTTCTCGGCGGGGATGCAAGGCGAGCTGCTTGAACCTCGAAGAATCTCTTCTTATCCGATGCTGTTCCTCTGAATCCTCCCAAATAATTCTGTGCCGGAGGGGGTTTCCGAGAAAGGGCCGCAACTAAAGAGACGGATCTTGGGGCCTTGGGTGAGTCGTTGGCTCCGACCTGTAGGTTGATTCGGCCCCGAGGAATATCGTCGGGCCTCGTCGCAGTCTTCGGGATCTCGGCTTCACGGATTTTCTCTTCAAAGTGTTGAAGTTTAGCTTCTAAAGTGGCCAAGGAAGGTCGAGGATGTTGGACTTGGCTTTCTTGTTGCTCCAAGTATTGGACTTGATGTTCTTGGGGATCAATTGATTCAATTGACGAATTCTCAGCGTCAGGTTTTCTTGAAACAACTGGAGGCTTGGGCAACACTTCCGGAGGGAGTTTCCTTTGAGCCAATGGACTCTTATTCTGTGACTCCTCAACTTTCAAACCTTCAGAAGTTTGTTTCAAGTCTTGACAAGACTTTGCAAGATTCTCTGACGCTTGATGATACGCTTGAAAAGGAGTTACAGTAGAAAGTTGAGGCGGTCGTTGAAACTTTGGCTGAGCTACAGGACTTGTCGGCTGGGCGAAGATTTTTTTATTAGTCAAAGGACTGGCTTGCCTTTGTTGGTTATGTACCGCAATTTCTTGACCAATCTTCTGACTGTTGTCTGGAATTGGACTGAGGACTCTCCTCCCAGCCGATGGGTTCTTCTCTTGATTATTCCCTTGATAAGTCACTGACTTCTGAAGATCAACTTGAACTGGCTGTTGCAAACCTTGAGGAGAGACTTGACTCAGAGCCTGTCCATTATTGTAAGCACTCTTCTGACTCCGTTCAAGAATTGGACTTGCTTGTTTATGAGATTCCACAGATCCAGGGCTATTGATGAGCTCGGCTTGATGGCTTTCTGGACTCTGAATGGGCGATGATGAAATTGGTGACTGAGAATGTCGCACGTCGACTGTTAGGTGATCTTGAACTGTCAAATTATGCCCTGAAGTTGTCTTTTCTGGTCGATTTTCCGATAAGAATTGGGTTGAATTTAAATTCTTTGGCGTTTCTTTTGCCTCCGGGGTTTTCTGATGATCTTCGGAGCTTTGGATGAGCTCAGAAGTTATTTTATAACCGTCTGTGGTAAGGTAGGCCCCTTGAAATGGGTAATGTTGGAGTCGCTGGCCTTCTGTTTGTCCTTCAAACGGCTTCAGAGGCTTTGGAGGGTCGTTTTCGTTGATTAAGCTGATATCCGAGTCGTTGTTTTCACTAAAACAATATAAAAATTAGTCAAAGTTGACAGACAAACAAGACTTTATTTAAATCTAACATCTCTAAACCTTAAACTTCCTCGGGGCATAACTTTGAAGCCCTTCCAGTTCCTCCTTTTCCTTTTTAAATCCCCAAATTGACCCTAAAAATATTCAAATTTGGTCTTGACTCAATTTCCCCCGGATCTTCCCCTTCTTTTCCAACAATTCCCTCACTTTTCAGCTGTTTTCTACTACAGAATCCACAGAACTCTTCCTGTTTTTGCAACACTTTATAAACAAGTCATTTTTGGAAACGCGAACAAACAAAAAATACAAAAAACGAACCGTTTAATGGCCAAACAAAGCGTTCCTGAGGCGTTTCGCAGAGCACCATGGGCCTTTTCCAGATCAGTCATCGGACAGCCGGCCATCTTCTCGATTAAATCACCAACTTCGAGGCCGGCTTGATCGGCACAACCATTCAGAAGGACCTGGCATTAAATAAAGAGTAATTGCAAAGTTAGGAACCTATTTTTTGTAAAAAAAGTTAATTTTTGATGACAAAACTGCTTCAATTTTGTAAATTGACAGTGTTATTCTCTGCCAATGCAATTCAATTCCCTTCAATAAAAGAAAAGTTGTAAATCCATTTTCTTCTGCAGACTTCTCCTTATACGATGCAGGTTTACTTCACTCAAAACAATCTCGAATTAATTGCCAAGAGCGACAAATTCCATGAACTTGCATTTATTTACGACTACGCTTTAAAAATGCATCAAATCACACTCTAAATATAATTATTCAGTAAAATAAAAGAGGTGTTCGCTTCATTTCCTTTTTCCCATAAATTTTTTTCCCTGAGGCGTTTTTCTTACCTGCGAAACGAAGACCTGTCCATTATCGCGAGCGGCCATCCGAAAGCCCCACGGCGGTCCGTTCTTCAGATTCAGCTCCATTTGAATCTGACTCTCGCCCATCCTGAAACCTCTAATTCTTTGATCGGCATCAGAATCAAAGGCCCCCGTGGGAATCAGAAGTCGATTTCAATTGTTTCGCAGAATGGGAAAAACGATTTTAAAAACTCGCAAAATTAAATGGGATCGGGTTTTAGCGGGGTTTTATGACGATGGAAAAATTTTTGATCGATGCTCTTTTGTAAAATACGAAGAAAAATGTTCGAGACTAAAAAAACTGCCCTTTCGGATATATGAAATCCAACTTTTTCTCATGCAAAAAGCTCATAAAACGCATAAATCGCAAAATGATAGGGCGAAAGTTACATTATCGACTGGATTTCACGACTTTTACATAACGAAGGGACCAGAATTTCTATAAAAAGTAAAATTAAAATATCTGAAAATAGGACCAGTATATAACTTTAGTCTCTTTTTTCCAAAAAAAAAACTTTGGAATCTCATCATTTTACAACAAATCTTGTCGGCCTTATCACCGGTCCGTTCTGTCCAAAAATCGTTTTTAATTCGGTCAAAGGGTGATTCCGCTCTATCCACTTAATCCCCTGCTTTTTCTCCTTGACCCTTTTGCTCGTTCTGCCCTCCGGCGGCCAACTGACCTGCTGGCCAAGACTGATTTTTTAAGGCCCTCCGGGCTTAATGGATCAAACGGGAAGAGGAGTAAGAGGAGAAATAATTAGAGGCTCATTAATTCAGGAGTTGGTAGTTGACAAGGAAAGGAAAGAAAACAAGGCCGAGGTGTTCTTGTTTTAGTCATTATGACGTCAAGTTTTGCAAACAGTTATGACAGAAAATAAATTTTTTAATTTTTGTTTGATCTGTTTAATACCAAGTGTAAGATATCTGCTAAAAACAGAGGGGCAGTTTTTAGAATACAACTGATTACACCCTCAAGAAAACCCCGTTATAACGCCTTTTACCCCTCCTTCCTTTCGAAACAAAAATTGCGCAAGGAAACAGAATGAATTGAGTCATTTAGCAGATTTCCTTGGCCACGAAGAAATGTCCCAGACAAAAGGGGCCAGCAGATGAAAGGCCAACGATTTTTTTGGCAGAAAAACGACCTGTCACGTGCTTAATTTATGGGAATATTGAGAGATTTCCACAATTTACTTGGCAAAAGAGAAGTTTTCAAATACGATTACAAATTTTACTTTTTGATTGATTCAGATAAACCAGAATCAAAGGATTTTTGAATTGTTACACAGAGCAATGCGTAGTATTCTTCTTGATGGCCATTTTACTCGATTAAAGAGAGGTCGTACCACGGCAAACCCATATTGCATAACAGAATAAACTTCTAAAGGTCGGTTGAACATGGAATCCCTGCACTCCGGAAACAGATGAAAGGAACTCTTTTCCATAAACATCCCGGGTATAAAAACAGCGTTAACAAGGGCAGATCAGATCTCACCATAACATATCATGTCCTCGTTTTTGTTTATTCTTTTTCTTTCTTCCCTAATTACTTTACATGCCTCTGATACATCTACCACAAAGAAGTCGACAAATACGACTGAGGCAGACACAAGTTCAAATTCGGCAAACACAACGATTGCAGCTACAACGGCAACAACAACCAATAGTGTTACAACTAAGTCATCGAACGCAACGGCCACTAACATAACCCTTTCAACGTTGCCTACTGTAGCCAATCCTACCCTGTCAACCTTGCCTACTTTAGGAAATATTACCGTACCAATCATTCCAACACTAACTGCGGCTAACCTTACCCTTCCGACACTTCCCACATTACCCACCGTGAGCCTAACTTTTCCTGCATTGTCAACAATACCAGCATCTAATCTCAACTTTTCCACTCCTCCTTCCCTATGGAAGGTTCTCGGATTGCCGGAAACAACGGCTTTGGCACCATCAAATCAATCCAGTAATGGTGTTCTTAAAGACCCCTTGACTCTGCCTCCATTTCCCACTTTACCAACACTCAACTTGTCACCATTGGGGACCATAACAAGCAAACCGCCAGTTCATTTGGATGCATTTATTGATAAGATGAATCAAGTTTTAAGTCGAATTAAGATGAAGAAAATGAATCAAACAGAGTACGAAATATAAGACCTGTAAATTATACTGGCGAGAAATTTTGGATAGTACAATAAACGCAATCATATTGATTTTTATATAAATATTTATTATACAACTCTGCGTTTGATATAAAGAGGCGATTCTGCGGATTTATAATGATTATTCGATTCTATAACAGTTATGTGGTACCTTTATCAACCACATTACCAAAGTACGTACTGAAGTAAAGTTCTACGACCAACAAAAGTACTCCGGCGGTGATCTATTTATGTTTTCATAAACATCTGTAATATCATGACAAAAAAGTGCGGACCTCAGATCCCATCATAACATATCATGTCCTCTTTGTTGCTCGTCGCATTCCTATTGCTCCCTATTATTGTAAACTCAGCCAATGCAACGACAACCCAATCCCCATCGGTTGCAACGACTGGTAAGGAAACTTTGAAGGAAGTTTATAAATAGTCATCAAATTACAAGATGCACCCCTAACTGTGGCCACATTGTTCCCGACGATTCCAACATTTCCACCGCCTCCGACGCCAATTGTTTTGCCAACTCTACCAACGTTGGCCACATTGCCAACGCTCCCTTCTTTGTGGAAAATCCTAGGGATCCCTGAACCAACATTAGCCCCTTTAGCCCAACTAAATGGATTTCAAAAAAACCCTCAGGCAGTAACAATTGCTACCCTGCCGACGCTTGCTCCTTGGCCAACATTACCAACAAATCCTTCAGGGGTTACCGTTGGTGTTTCAGACCTAAAAAATCGGTTAGATTTCGATGGATTCATTGATCTGATGAATCAAGTCTTAACCCAAATGGGAAAGGATAAAGTCAATCAAGCTGAGGCTGAAGCATTTGCTCAGAAAATTGGATTCACGACTTCTTCGCCGCCCAAAATGTTACATGTTAGATAGATTTCCACAAATTTCTTTAATTGTTTTCTTTTAAAGTTTTTTTTATTGTACATTATTAATAAACAAAAGGTTAGCGCACTCTCCAGGCTCCCTCGCATTCAAAATGCATGGATTATAAAGTGACCGACCAAGTTTTGTACTATACAGGTAAACAGTGCTAAATGATTAATCCTTAATTTTTAAACGCCATCAAATTTTGAGGTAATAAATCGGTTTCTTTAATGACTCCGATTTCATCGATTACGCAACGAATGGACTTGAATGAAAACAAATATTTGTCTAGAACAGTAACCGCCCCAAGCGTTTGAATAAATTAGGACTAAAAAGAGAACACGCAATCCGGGAATTATGATCTTCTCGTCTGTGACAAAAACAAGTTGTTTCGTATAAAAACAGAGGGATTTGGGAAGAGCGTTCAGCCTGCACCCATCTATACCATGGCTAAATCTATTCTCTTGAGTCTAGCCTTTGTTTATACCGTATTGGCACAACCGCAGAATGGATTACAAGGCCCGCCAGGCCAGGCTCCCAATGGAATAAATGGGGTGCCCGGGAATGGCCAAGGGGCTCCTAATAATGGAATCGTAACTCCGGCTCCTTTTGTACTTCCTACTTTCCCAACTTTCCCCACATTGCCTCCATTATTATTGAATCTACCTACTCTTCCGCCGTTGCCTACATTTGCACCGTTACCGGCTGTCGCACCGATTCCGCCTAATAATGTGCTTTTCGGAGGTCCAGCCAATCCAGGGCCTCAGTCCGAACCTCCAAGCCCACCAAATCCCAGGAGTCCTCCAGTTCCCTTACCTGGACCCAACGTCCCCGGAGTGTTCGTGGCCAAACAGAATCCTCTGTTCCCACCCTTCCCATCTCTCTTCCCAACCACAGTACCTCCACCAACTCTCCTTCCTCCTCTTCCCACAATACCTCCATTATTTCCAACTACAACCCTCTTCCCCCCATTACCCACCCTCTTCCCGACTCAGAAGCCAACACTTCTACCCCCTCTGATCAATCCATTTGCCATCACTACCACAGTCCGTCCAACAATTCTACCGGGTATCCCATTCCCTCAAAAGGTAGTCACTTTTGATGATTTTGTTAACCTTATGAACCAAGTTCTTCCCCAAATCGGATTGCAGAGAATCGATCCAAACCAGGCCAGAGCTTATATCAGCACTCATCCCCTCAGGGCAAGAGATGAGACGATTGAAACTGATCCAAGACAACCTAAAGAAGAAGAATTAGACTGATGAACTCGTGTGAATACGAAACAAGACATTTATTTCGTATAATTATGCCTTACCGCTTATAAGGAAGCCAATTAGATAATATAAACATTTATGTTGGGTGGATAAATCAATATTTATGTTTTGAAATGCGAAACGTCCAACAATCCTTACATTTCCTATACTTGCATTCGATGTAAACTTTATTTTATTGACTTTTGAAAATGAGAATTCAAATCCAAAATCTCCCCACGTTTTTTGCTAACCCTGGCATTCCGCCCCAAGCGGGAGAAAATATTTTTTCCGTTCTCGTTTCACTCGGAAACTGGCTCAATTCTTATTTCCTGTAGTTGTTGTCGAAATGGCCACGCTAGACGAACGTTATTTGGATGGTCCCAATGTTGGGTATTGTTCATCATCAGACGAAGATGAACCTCAGCCATCAGGAGGTCCGGGAGTGCCAACAGATCCTCGGAATGCACCTCAGACTGGTCCCAAAGGAGTTCTGGCCGATTACAGGGATGCAAAACAAGCCGAGAAGCAAAAACAGCTTTTACAAGAGAAGAAGGTAAGGGATTCCCGTTTTTGGTATGGTTTTTAGGTTGCATCATCTTTTTTATATTGCTTGGTATTGAGAGGAATTCTTTGTTGCTGGTTTGCGCTTGCTCTTCTCCAACATAGTAATTAACTTTGCATCCATTTCCATTGGGCTTTGGCCTTTTTTGCCTTGAGAATCTTCGGGGATAATATAATTATTGACTTTTTCGATGGTCTCGGGAGAATTGCTAATGTCTAAATTTTGTACAGCTCTTAAAAGACGCCGAACGCTTTACATTGTCCGGGAAAGCAGACGAATCGGATGATGAGGATTCTCTGGAGGCCATCAGGAAAAGGCGCATCGAGCATCTGAAGAATCTGAATAGAGCTCGAATTGTAGAGATTCCAAACAAAGAAGAGTTCCTTCATGTCATTGAGAGTACGAATACAGTCGGCGATGCCGTGATCCACATCTACAGGGATGGTCTTGAGGCCACACAAACCTTGAATGAGGCGCTTTTGGATCTAGCTGCTCAAACCAAAAACACTCGGTTTTATAAGGTCAGAGCGAATGCCTTGGACATGACGAAGCAATTTGTAAGTCAATAAAAGCCTTTGTAAATTTTTTATTTTTGTTTTAGAGTGAGAATGCCCTTCCAACTCTCCAGATTTATTCCAAAGAGCATCTGATTGGTAACTTTGTGCGGATCACAGATTCCCTGACCGAAGACTTTGATGTCCGTGATCTCAAATCCCTCATCCAACAACACGAAGTCCCCCTCCAATTCAAAGACTGATCTCCAAATGCTTAATATTCTTGCCAAGCTTTCTCTACATATTATTCATGAAGTGGACCATAAAATATTATTAATAATTTCGAATAACATTCGAGTTGTTATTGTCAATTATACTTGAGAATAAGTTAGATGGAGATATAAGGGTGAATTGCAGGGTAAATCCGATGTGACGGGTAGAGATCAGGGTCAAAGATGCCCCAGATGAAAAAGAATGAGAGACCCTTGGGGATTGTGTTGATTGCCAAGGACGACACGCCCGAGAGAATACTGTTTAAGTTTCCTTATGTCATCGACATCCCTCAAGGTGGGTGTTTTGCTCAGTTTAGAGCTCTATCGATTTATTTGTTATGTTATCCATGCTAATCTTCTTATTGATTTGTGTTATTTTAGCCGCAAAGCTCTCGGAGAACTCTTCCGAATCCTCCGAAGCTTTGAATTCTCCCGAATCTCAGGAAAATATCGATGATGAGATGGACTTCCGGCCCAATGGCAAGTGTTCTTTGGAGATTTGCAACAAAAGAATTGATCCAAATGAAATCAAAAAGGATAAGAAGGAAGAGCGAGTTCCTTGGTAAGGTCGTTTACTTCATTGTGGCTTCGTTGAGAGGTTTTTCTAAAAATGATTCATCCAGTTTCCCGGTGAAGATGCTTGCCGCCCTTTTGCAACCAAAAGAAGAGGTCCGAGAAGTCCCATTCGAGATCAAAGTAGACAATGTCAGGTACGCAGGGGTGCCTTGGCAAGTAAACAAAGCTGGGCAATGCATCTCCATCATCTTTGTCCTCCCAGGAACATGTTCTAATTACATTGTGGAGGCCTTCCAATCCCTGAGTCGGAAGCTGGTGGTGGCTATTCATAGTGAAGAAATGAGGTGTTCCTTCCTGAAAGAGCAGATCCATATCATCCAGCCATTGCTGGATAAGGCCGAGAGTAGCGACGATGAAAGTTACAATCCTTTCGTTGATATTGAAGGTGTGAAAATCTTTTTATTTTTTGCTATTGTACTGGACGTCGTCTGAAATGTTTTTGATATAATAATTTCAACATAATACAATGTTTTGTTGCAGGACAAAGCAAACTGGCCAGAAGTTTGAGGGACGTCTACGAAGAGATCTGCGAACATGGAATCGTCGATGTTTTCATCAACGATTGCATCCAAGTTGGATTTTGTGTAGAGCCCAACTCTCTAAATGGTGTCGTGGTTACGCCTAACCCGTCCAGAGATGTAGAAATCCTGATGGAGTCTCTTCAACCTTACCATACCATCTTATTCTTCGAAGATTGTGCTCCAAGCCCTGACTGTAACCCCTTCTTCATCAAGTTTGTCGAACATCATGATATTGAAAAGAGGTATTTTGTTGTTTTTTGTTTTATAATTTGCCTAATTCATTGTATGATATGAACTTTCAGCATCGAAGAGATCAGTTTCTCCTCTAATATGCCCCTGCCGCAAGTAAAGGACGTGGTTCGGCACTGTTTATTGTGGGCTCGGGCGAAAGTCATCTACCCCATCTGTTCAAGTAACCTTTATTCGACGGCACAAAGTGAAGTCATTACTCAACGAACTCAGAAGGCGTTCAAAGAGCAGTTTCCTGAAGTCTCGTTGCCCCGATTACTCGCTCGTTTTCATCCACCTTGCACTTTGGCCGAATTTCTGGAAGAAGTAAGTGTGAATGGGTAGTATAATGTAACAAGTCGTTTTTACGCAATTTTTGACTAAAACTTTGTTGAATGCTAATTGGAAAGATAGTATACGAAATGTGGGGAGCATATATAATTTTAATGTTGCTTTTAGGCGTCATTATACACCAAAATTCAAATCCGAAAGCAGATGTTGATCTTCCTGTTGAGAAACAACTTCCTAACCCAACTCCACACGTATTTATTCTTGATGCCCCCATCCACTCAAGTAGCCCGCTTCAAAAATCCAGTCTCAGATGCTGAGATGGTCCTCTTATCCAATAGAATCAAGACACAGCTGAGACAAGTCAAGGATAGTGTTTATCGAGATGCCCTCACGAGGATCTCCGTAGACGCCCAAAAGATTGGATTGGCCGAATCAGAGTTCTTCTGGCTACTCAGCACATTCTTGTCGTAAGTTTTGGATATCTAGTTGAGAGATATCTCTTATTTTGTGTTTCTTTTATGACATATTTTTTAGACTCAAACAGTTTTTGAACGGCGAATTCCACATCGAAGCCATCATGTATAACAAAAAGCTGGACCGGTCAACCCTCAGCAGGATATTCGATATGTTCAGCGATGTCTTGGCCCCCTTTTTGTGCATGGATTTCGTGGAAACGAAGATGAGATAAAGAAACCTGACCTCATGTATCAAATAGTTGTGATCTAATAGTTGAAATTACGTTATAGTTGGTTGTTATAATGAATATAAAGACAAAAAGATTTCTGCAAGGATTTGGATTTTAGAATTGATAAAGAGTTTGATTACTTCGAAATATTTGAAGTTTATGGAAGTTGACGACTAAAATAATATAGTTTTAATTTTAATGTCAGGTCCACAAATTTCTTCAGAACTAAAATTCAGATCACTGGAATTCCTAAAGAAATTGGAGGATGATCTACTGGAAGCCAATGAAAATTATGGGAAAGTGGCAGAGGAGATCGAGGAATATGTAAATGTGAAAATGTTTTTGGATAAGGAGATTGTAAGCCGTATTTTTGGGCTTTTAACTTCCTATTTAGGAGTTTGGCGACAAATCTGAACGAAATATCATGACGAATATCGGATGTAACATCTACACAAAGGCTAAAATGTAACAATTTTTATTGAAAAAGAGTTTAATCGTAGCTTTTCTACCAGATGAAGTAAATATAATTTATTTCCAGCCCTGCCAATTCGAAGATAATCGTGTGTCTGATTGATGATATCTTTGTGGAAATGGATTATCAGAGAGCCGAGAAGTTCCTAGAACGAAAGTTGGAGATATTAAATCAGAAATTGGATCAGATTGGGAAACAAATGGCAGCCATCAGAGGTCATATTATGTTTGTTCATGCTGCTATGGACCCATCGGGAGTGTTGCAAAGGATAGAATGAAGAGTTTAGAGAAGAATCGACAGGTTGATTATAATTTCACTTACATTTTTGTTGAGTTTCGCATTTTGAATAAATTTTGATAGTATTGTTGGGTTTTTTTGATGTTGTACTTGAGGTTTGATGTCCTGTGTTACTGTTTGATTGGGGAAGTATGTTTTTTGTATGGAAGTGCAAGGATATTTAACATTTTATTGAACGCTTTAATTTGCTTCCAGTTACCCCTGAATGGACCCAGTCCCCACAAATTCTTCAACGAAGTCTTCCAAACTCGAATGTTTTATTTCCGCCGATCATGTCCGCCCTCTGATCAGCGATGACAACAAGGAGAAGATCAAAGATGATGTCTTCCAACTTGTGGCCGCCGGTGCTCAAGTGATGGCCGAAGATCTTTTCCAATGCGCGATTGAATTGGCCCAAAAGAAAGGGCGGACCAATGTGACCGCCGGAGATGTAGACGCCTGTCTGGCCAATGTTCTCTTCCAATATTAACTTGTTTTCTCTCCAAATTAATTTTGATCTCATATTCTCACTTATTTTTAATCAATAAATTAAGCCTTTAAATCCGTGATCGCTGTATTTCAATCTGCGAAAGTAATGTTTTTTATTTTTAGTGCGGTGCCAATCAAAGCCGCTCTGTTCCAATTAACGCGTCGCAAATCGCATTCTGATTCTCTGCTGGAGATCCAAATGCGTCGTTTACACACTTAAATCTGGATGGAAATACATTGGAAAAGTTGGCGAGTCAAAATTGAGAATGATGATATTGGGGGAGGAAAACATTTCTTATGAAGTTAATTTTGCTTCGTACTCCCCATGCATAATGAGTAGCACTTTTGCCTACCGTGTTACCCGCCTTTTTTGCCCAGGTGTCTTCCTTAATATGCATTCTTCTCCGCCGTCACCAGATTAACATATCCTATTGTTTTTCTGCCATGAATTTTGCGGATTATCCCCAAAATGATGGGATGTCAAGAGCAGAGCAAGTTCTGCGCTCTTTTTCTTGCACAAAAATTAATATTTGCATTGGAAGTTGACTTTTCTGCGTACTTCAACTTATCCCTTCAAAATTCGGATCCCAAAAAACATCTTTTCCCTCGGTTTTGATGGATACGTCTATGGCCAAACCCTACGGCCGAAAATATTAAAAATTACAGTAGCTTTTGACCCGAACATGGCCGTGCCCTCGGGGGATGGACGAATTTATCAAAAGATGTTTGACAATATGTTTTTATTTTGGCCTCGGGTAACGTTTTTTAATCAAGTTAGGCGGCTCCCCTGAGGGCTCCGCCGAATCACAACTTTTGTGTTCGCTTGCTCCGGAAAAGGATGTTCAATCGGGGTGACAAGTCGAAGTTCTGGAAGGGAATGGACGGGCGTATGGAGGATTGGAAACCGGATGAGGGTTACTTTTCCCGGGTAGGACTTGTAGATACAGTTATTTGAGGGCAAATATTATTGCTTCTTCGACTCTTGGTACACTGCAATAGGATACTTTTCACTGTTACAGTACCGTCGAAATTTTGTGTGTAATCTGGAAAATTTTCCCCTCTCCAAAAAATTTGAAAGTCTCGATCTACGGTTTACAACTCGATATTGACGTAAAGGCTGCAAAAAATCGACTCATCGGCAATTCCTGACCTCAAATTCTCGTCAATTCCCGCAGAACGCGGCCTAAAACTCGCGTGTATTTGTTCGTATTCTGCAATCTAGATTAGTGCTATGTTTGATCAAAAAAAATCTGTCGTCCGAGCTTGTTTCAGGCTATATTTTCCTAAAATTTTCAAGTTCTCAAAGCTCCGTCTCATTCTCCAAGATCTCCTCAAATCTTTTGTTTTCATTTTCTGTCCGTATTCAAATCTTTTCCATAACTTTTCACCCCTTCCCTTTCAACCCACCGGCTGTTTTGGCATGTCATGTATCCCTGTGGATGCCCTGAGGGAGTATTTGAATAAAGCCGGTCTTTTCTTTGAATGTCAATCAGTGCGGTCCTTCTTTGCGGGCCGCTTTTCGCCGTTGCGCAAGGCCCAATTGGATATTTAATATTCATAAAAGGGACTTACTTATGCTCGAGACGAGTTCATTTACATTCTCCGGATTTGAGATATGTTAATGCCCTGCGGGCATGATTCGCGAAAGGTGGGGGTAGTTGGCCGTATAAGTGCGGGAGAAGATTGTTATTTGCTTCGTATCTTGGGATTACTGTAGCATTGAGTGTTTATTCTCAGATTGGAGATGGCTGAAGAGCCGCAGGTCAAGAAGCGAAATCTGTGGAACCCTGCGTTGGACGAGGATTCTGGAGAGAAGGAGAAGGTCGAGAAAAAGGCCAAGAACCAGAATGCGATGGCGAACGTAAGGAAAATGCAATGATTTGTCGATAAAAATTCATTTTCAGTTCCAGAACTGTCTCCAGATGCTGGCCCTGCTCCAGAAGCATCAGAATCCGGCTCCCCAACTTCCCCATCCCTTCCTTCAACTCTTAACCCAGCCAAATGGTAATCCAATTCCTGAAACCCCCGTTTCCTCGTTGAATTTCTCACATCCAATAATCTGATTACAGTTTCCCCTCCGTTCTTCCCATTTCCCCCTTTATTGCCGGCTCCCCCAAAAAAGAAATCGGAAGACAATCCGCCCGCGGCGCCTTCGACAGCCGGGCCAGTCCACAATCCAATCGTGGACACGGTTCTGGGGACAACCAAGGGACCCGTCAATTATAATTGTTGTGCCATTTGTGGACAGAGCTTCCGGCTGACCACGGACCTGGTCCAACACGTCAGGACCAATCATCGGCAGAACAGACATAAGCGGAAATATTTGGCTGAATGAAAAGGATTTGTGAATAACTGTGCTCTTTGAGTAGATTACGGTATCTTAGCTAATAGGGGAAGAGCTCAAAGTTTGATGCGATTTTGATCAAGTTTGGCATAAATTTAGATCCTATTTTTCGAATAAAAATTCGAGATTTTCGGATCGCGCTTTGCAGAAACGCACGGATTTGGATTAAAAATTTCAAACATTCAATTCTTTACAGAGGGTACCGCAAAAAATTTTTTTAAGTCAATGAAGAATTGATTCTATAAAAAAATTCTTAAAGATACGAACAGCACCTTTTTTCTCTTCCCGTCTCTCCAAAATTTCCATGTTTTCTCGCCAAAATGAATCCTTTCTGTCTCGCGAAATTTTCAATAAATTTTTGTTTTTACTTTCTAATTTTTCTTTATCAAAATCTGCCATCGCACTTTGACCATTCGCTCTTGTCAGTTCGACCCTTAATTTTCTCAAATTACGGTATATTTATTGAGGCCCATTTTGTACAGTCAACCAGTGCTTATGTTTACGTTGAGTCTGATGAAATATAAATACAGCAACCCCTTAAATTGAAGAGTCTACTTTTAAGCCCGATTTAAGTGGAATTCTCAATTCAAAAGCGGAAATAAAATAGAAACCTGCAGAGAGAATGCAAATTAAGAGTCTAAAAAGTTTGTTGAATCATGTAAGGAGGAGAGCAAATTAACCCAGGCAATTTTTTGCATAAATGTTATCTGTTTGAAAAACACCCTTTTACTATTGAAAATGATTGGGCCCGGTTTTGTCCCCACCCGGTTTTGTCCCCAAGACGGTTTTGTCCCCAGGACGTTTTTGTCCCCACTTTTTTCGAGCCTTTTTGTCCCCAGACCGGTTTTGTCCCCAGGACGGTTTTGTCCCCAAGACGTTTTTGTCCCCACATTTTTTATTTTTTTGTCCCCACACCGGTTTTGTCCCCAGGACGTTTCTGTCCCCAAGCTGGATAGTGCGATTAAAAATTATGCATTCAAATGTTAATGCTGTTGGTTCGGTGCCCAGTACTGCTCAAACAACATGTTCTTAGCGCATGGTACTGTATATTACAAGGTGGTACTATATAGCACGAGGTAAAAATTAAGCCATAACACGTCAATGCTATGGGTTTAAAGCCCAGTACTTCTCAAAAATGTGTTTTAGCACATGGTACTACATAGCACGAATTTGTTTTTGCACAAAATGAACGTTTGATCAGTACTGCATACCAAAGCAACGTCATTCACGCGATATAGCTTAACTTCTACCTCGTGCTATATAGTACCACCTCGTACTATACAGTACCAAACGCTAAGAACATGTTGTTTTAGCAGTACTGGGCACCGAACCAACAGCATTAACATTTGAATGCATAATTTTTAATCGCACTATCCAGCTTGGGGACAGAAACGTCCTGGGGACAAAACCGGTGTGGGGACAAAAAAATAAAAAATGTGGGGACAAAAACGTCTTGGGGACAAAACCGTCCTGGGGACAAAACCGGTCTGGGGACAAAAAGGCTCGAAAAAAGTGGGGACAAAAACGTCCTGGGGACAAAACCGTCTTGGGGACAAAACCGGGGTGGGGACAAAAACGTCCACTACGATTGAAAATTCAGTTTTAAATTTACATCTACACTCGTTGACGCTTCGTATATCCGGCCATTTTGTTCACAGCGTTGTTTATTCCACACAAGGAGCGTCTCTTGGCCGAGGGAAACACTGAAACGTCCGTTCCTTTCCCGGAACATCATCAAATTCGGCCTCTTTGGCCGTTTTATAACGAAGACAAAGAGCGGCCGAAGGGCTGATAACTTTTGATTTTATCTTCGACATCCTTCATTCACTTAACGTCTGCAAAGAAAGGACTTTCGCGTGTTCGAAAAATTTGATTTCTCGTTTCAAATGTTGCTTTGAGTTGAAGGTTTAATGGAAAGAATCAAGGAAGGCAAGTTTTTAAAGTATAACCTGTTAAAACTTTGCATTCGTAATTTGTCCATAAATCATTTAGAATTGATTTTAGCACGTCTCTGCGGCTAAGTTATTCAATGCTTGCAATGTACCATTGAACTTACATAATTAAGGAAAAAATTCGTTTTAAAAAAATGTAAAATGATTTTTGACAGAACGATACAGAAAAAAAAATTATTTGTCAACTCTAAAGGTCAGAGCCACAAAAGAATGTTTGTCAGTGCTGAACAATCATTAGCAATTACTTTTCTGTAATACTGAATACATCCATTAAAACTTGGCAGCATTCTGCAACACTTTTTTGTCGAAGTCCTTCATCAATTCCCCTTCCTTTTTCTCCACAAAATAATCTGATTTATGGTTTCCAAACCCTGTTATGTCATTTAAATACGCACTCCATATCTCGCGCCTCTAATTCTTTTATTCTCCTCACATTTAGTGCCGGTTTTTTTTGTTTGTTTAACTGTTTTGGCAATTAATTTAAGTAATATGTGAAGTTCTTGCCCGCCCTCCAATTTGCTTGCCTTCCCTTTCGACGTCTTCAGAATCCACTTATAATTCGTGGCCATATTCGCGCATTCCAACAACTCTTTTGCACTTGGCTACTCCTTACTTTTTCCGTTTTTATCTTCTTTCGATATTTTTTTTAGTTGAAAATACTCATTTCCCCTAAGGCGGTCTTGATGTGACTGCCTGGGAAGTCATCAGAAACGCAGTAATTACTTTTTCAAATGTTCTGACTACTTGAGAAATTAATTTTTGATAATTTTACTGTAGCTATTAAAAATTTTTGAGATCTACTTCAAATATTTTTAAATTACCTAGATTCCAATATTACTGCTATTAAGCTACGATTTGAAGGATGTTTTTACATATCTGCGTCCCAGTTAGCAATAATTGTAATCCAATTTGGACCACAAATTAATTGAACCACTTTTTGATGACTTTAATTCCCGGGGCTCTATATTTTTCCTTTATTAGTGGCGTTTTTAAAAATTATTTGAATGGCAAAATAAAGAGTAATAGAGGAGTCTTGGAATTTGTTATGCTATACTTGATGGATGGACACTCTTTTGCATTTTTGGCTCAATTAAAAAATCAGACATGCGAAATAAAATGCGTTAACTTTTTTGTCAATTGTAAGCTTTTACAAAATCCAAAAATTCCATCAATTTCGGAGATTTTGATGACAGTTTGCAGAAATCTAATAAAAAATGTGCATGTTCTACAGTAGCTTATTAAGTGGACGAAATTTTGGGAGTTTAGAAAATCGTTTTACAAAAAATTTCCCGCAAAATTCGGATGGATCCAGCCATAAATTTTTTCCCTGACTGTCTCCTAGTTTTCCTTATTATCTTGTCTGAAATTCTTATAAGTATCCCGGTTTTCCCTGCAAAGCGATTGCTATACTTTGAAAAGTTAAAATCCAGCCCCTCCTTGTAGCGCTTATAATTTTTTGCAACCTCTGGCTTCCCCCGCAACCCGCCCAACCTTCTTTTTTACGGTCAATTTAATCCATATTCAGCAGACATCTTGTCATATTTTTTCCGGGTTCAAAATATTGCCTTCGGCATACTTTTTACACTTGTTTTCTTACATAATTTTTTGGAGATTATGACGCAACAATTGCGGACCTCTTAAATTTATTGTCCATTGTGTTGGAGGATAAAGAATCGTCGACCAAGCCTCGCTTTATTTCGCGACAAATCCTATAAATATTTTCAAAACTTCCTTTCCAGGGTTCTTAGTCTAATATCAGCTTTATTTTTCATCAAAATCCCGGAAATTATGAACATTTTAAGCCTGATGATTTCAGATTTAACCACCAAAATTTGGTATAAATTGAAGAAAAACATTTTTTTGGTTTTCAGTTTATGATGGATATCCGTTTTATTTTATTTTTCAGTAAATATTTTTATTCCACTTTTATTGTGTCGTTTTTCGAAATAATCTGAGAATCCGGTCAAAATTTGGGGAAAAACTATAAAAAATTTATTGTCTCAATATTTTGTAATGGAAATCCAATAGTTGGGGAGTTCTGTAAGGGCAAATGGAAGTATAAAAATGCCAAAAAACGGAATGTATTTTATTTTCCTCTACTTGAGGGACTGATATACGGTATGTTAATGTCACCTTACCGAACTGAAAAGCCCTGATCTTTTTATTTTTGATCTAAATTCAGAACTATCAATTTGCAATCCATTCAAAAATAATTTTCCAGAACACTCAAAATTTCTCTTATTTACACATTACAGTAACCCTTCCTGAGTCATCATTTCCAAACCTGCAAACCGCGACAAGACTTTTTTTTTGAAAACCTTGACTTTCACAGTTCCAAAAGTCGCGAGGGAAAGAGAGAGATCTCTTTACCCGTTATATTTACGATCCACTTGAGATAAACAACGGTATTCACATGTACTTGTACAATAAAAACTTTATATTTATTTGGTTTCCGCGGACAAATTCGTGGTTCAAATCTGACTGCAAACATGGGAATGGAACTTTTCAAAACATTTGTGCTTTATTGTTAGGTACAAAGTATTTTCGAATCAACGGTGTTTGATCAATTTTTGACTACGTTTAAGTTTTTATAGCTAACAAGCACCACATTTTTGTTTTTTATTGATTTTTTTACCTATCTTTATTCTGTCGACCTTTTACTTGTATTTAAAAAGTTTTATTTACAATTTTTTTATTATTTTTTTCATTTCAGTATGATTCTCAGGCAAGGATTACTGGTATTTCTCCTTCATCGTCTGGTCACCTCCCTCGAATGTTTTAAAAACACCCCTTCTTTCGATTATCAAGTACAATATTGTGATTCCCGGCAGTTCCCGTTCTGTTTGAAGGCCGACAGTTATGATGGCAGAGTCTACAGGAATTGCGCATCTTTGGAGCAATGTCCGCAGGTAAGCAACTTGCACATGAGAGGTCAAAAATTTATTCCAAAAGTGGGATTGTAATCTGTTGACATAAAAATATATTTTGGAGAGATCCTGAAGATGCGACTCTCAGATTTTATGAAATTTTGCTGAAATTCTTTATATAGGCCGCATTTCAATTCCTGAAAATCTTAGCTTCCGTTGTCATGGGAGTCCCGCGATATTCGAAAAAATTTTCTTGGTGAGGGACTACAGAAAACGCGGAGAGATGGTTAGAAAAAATATATTTTAAAGCCATAAAATTTCTGAGTTCTTAGGAAGAAATTGATTTTTGCTATAAAAAGTTCAACCAGTTTCATTTACCAAGGTTTTTAAGTAAATGAAAATTGGAAAAAACATGATCCCCATGCCACGTGTAATCTCACTTTAAAATTTTGGCCCCGTCGGTGACATTTTTTTATTTTCAGTTGTTTAGACAATAAGCTAAATTTTGCAGGGTATTGGCTGTGCTCCGATAACATACGACGAGGATGGTACCACAGATTATGTGTGCTGTTGTGCCAATGATATTTGTAATTCCTCGTGGACCTCGCCTCTCTCGTTTTACACACTCTTTCTCTCAATTTCAATATACTTCTATTACATATACAATCAATAAAGTTTTAATTAGATCACCGTAGTGTTTATTAACTGTCTTATTATTCGATTACTTCCACATTTACTTGTTTTATGATATCTTGGACGATCTTGCGAAGTTGTGAGATCTCGTTGTTCTGGAAAGGGAAAGATGAGATTGTAGTTGTAATGTAAACAAGAGCTTACTTTCCCGTCAACCTCAGACTTGAGACTTTTATTTTCGTTTTCCAATTTGAGTAGATCCATTCGTATGGTTACGGTATCGTTATCGTATTTCCCCTTGGTCTCGGCGATGGTTCGATCAGCTCTGAAAAGTGAACTTTTAATTTTAAAAATGCAGGATCTGGAATTTTCTTATTCAAATCGAAGAAAAAAAAATTTTGATATCAAAATTTGACGATTTTTTTATTGAATATAATATTTCAAACTCAAAACTTACTCCGCGACCTGCCCAATCATCAGTTCCTTCAGATCCATGGATGCTTTATACATCTGTGCCATCGCTGCCTTCTGTTGTTCCACTTGTTCCACCAATTCATTCCTGGAGACCCTCAGGATATCATAATTATTTCTCAGTTTTTCGTATGATTTGAATAAACTTGAATAGCTGGCTTTCAGCGCTTTCGCCTCGTCTGCCAGATGGTCTCGTTCTGCCCTCAGGGTCTTCAACTCTTTTGTATGTTCTTCGGAAGAGGTCGGAGTTAGCAGGGATCCCTTTAGTTTCATTTCAAACAACACATCCGGATCATTTTGGAGGACCTTTGTGATGTCTTAAAATACGAAAATGCTCAATTTCCGATGACATTCACTTACCAATTTCATTCTTCTCACAGACAGCAAAGAATTGATCGGCATAGGAGGCCGCGGTTCTAGCCATTTCCAATTGAAACTTGAGTTTAATCATCTCCTCCATCGGATTCTCCATGACTCTCTGCTTGAAGTTCTCTTTCTGCTCTAGCGATTCTTCCATTTCTCGCCGAATTCGGTCCATGGCACTCTGCTGTAACAGTTATCCTTTATTAAATGTTAAGATTTAGTACATATAGAACGTTTTTTTTGGCTTCAAACACGCACAGTGCACTTTTGTATAATTAGAAGGCGATTATCTGGACTCTGAAATACTATCTCTTTAAAAAATTCTACAACTAGGTTTGCCTGCTCCAAAATTAATAAATTTTTAAATCTCCTTGTCTTTCACGTCCAGCACGGCCAAAAAATCGGCTGTAAATGGAATGCACTGTGCAAAATAGATGGTGCCCGCCATATGACCACTTTTAGAGTATCCATGCATTTCTAAACCCCTCCTCACCTCGTCCATGTCCTCAGAATGCAACGTGACCGTGGAAGTGCGGGCTCGTTTGGGCAGACTAAAAGTTTAATAAAAAATTTATCCAAAAGAGGGGATTTCCTCACTTTTGGGAGTCATTCGGCTCCGCAGGCACATCACCGGCTTTTAATTCGGGGAGAGCGGGACGAGGGGTCTTTTTGGAGATCACCATAGTCCTGTTGAGCGAGCTGTAAGCGCGATTTAATTACATTTATAAAGGCCGTTATAGGTTATTTATAATTGATGGCTAAATTAATTTAAAATAGAAAGCGAGACAAACGTTAACGCTTACTTATCGCGAGATGGAGCGACAGCGGTCTCCATGAAGCTCTAAATTAAAAATTTTAATAGTAAGATTGAAAAATTTAGTATGTAATCATTGCGCAATATTATATGACACATGAGTAATAAAATTAAAGGCCGACGCCATATTAACAGTATTTTTGATTTTGTTACTATAAAGTCAATAAATCAGAATCACCGCAACCCGTCACCATTCCCACATCATTCCCAAGGACCTCAATTGACCTAATTTGATGGAAAAATCTCGTTTTACCACATTTCTTTTGGAGTAAACAAGAAAGAAAAGAAATCGAAAGTCCAAAAAGCCCCGGGAATGCCGAAAAAGACCCCTGGCCATGCGCTCCATGGCCCCTTTTTGGGCCATAAAGTGCGGGAAAAAGCGGTGCGCGAGTTCGAGACCTTAATTTAGAGCTGAAGCGCCTTCTTCGGAGTCAGAGAAGAGCTGATGGAGAATGTAATATTAGGAGAGGACTTGAGGGATCATGCGAAGAGCCATGGCAACCCGCCAGCAATTTGGAACGCGATAAACAACCGAAGAATAACCGCCGTTACAACGGGGAAGAGGTCATGTTTTGAGGAAAAACACGCCCGAAATAATCAAATCTAACAACACTGTATAGTTACGTTTGTAAAACCTCTCTTACTTCCATGTAGTTGCCTAAAATTCGGCCGATCGTATAATATAAACACAGACACATAAGAAACAGACATTTGAAGCGATCTTGGAGAGGTTCATGATCATGAATTATTCATTTTATAAACTATGAAACCTCTCAAGTCAACTCTGAATGGTAATCCAAGAAACTCTTTATCCTTGTCAAACCGTAACTAATGCTTATCTCACATAATCCGCATATTTTAGGACAAAATTTATATTATCCTTCATAGAACCACAAATATTTCACAAAATAAAAGACTATGAGTTATCAAAAATATACAGGAATTAGAAAATTAGGACTCGTTATAAAATTGAAAGACCGTTAAAGAAGTAAGGCACCCGGAGATGTACAATAAGTTCACATTAGAATTAGATAATTGCTAAAAATACAGAGGATAAATAAGACACCGAATAATGAACCCACAATAAATACAAAATACAAGAGAGGTTAGTAATTCAACTTTGGAGATCTCTTGAATCCAGTTCTGGACATCTTTCTGATCGCTTGACTCAAGGTTTCCGTCATCAAAGCGTCAGCTGACTTATGCTTGAAATCAAAGAAATCTCTGCGCTTCTGCAATTTCGTGTAGAGTTCGTAAAAGAAGTGGGTAGAGTGTACCATACATTTCATCGACTTTAAATTGACCGAGTCTAAAAGTTAAAACAAGATAAAATTCCGTGATCTGCGCTTACTTTTCTTCACCTCCAACATGAAAACCTTCACCAGCGGATCGCAATACATGGATTTCTGGTAATCGCCAACCACCATGTCCTTTTGCCCGTTACTGAACGATCTCAAAGCAATGGCTCCGTAATCATGAGGCTCTCCGAGAGCAAGTACGATGTCCGGGGAAAGAGTCCATTTTTGTCGGGATTCGTTGTAGAAAATAATCTAAAGAGAATCAACAGCAAGGATAATTGCTAACCTCACCAGTTATGGTATTCTGGATGACGTAATCGGAGAGTTCCAACCAACTCAATCTTCCATCACGAGACTTGCATTTGAATAAAACTTGTCCACTGTGGATCTCAAAGATCCGCAAATCGTTTCTTCGTTCATCTAAAGAACTAACAAAGGCAATAGGTATAACCTGCCTTCAATAACCAATGAGTGGGTATCGCCAAGAACATTGATATGACAGTCATATTTAGCAAACGCCTCATCTACAACAAGATAATTCTGTCCGTCCTCAGTGTCCAATACAAACAGTCTCGAGGATAACGTCTTGTACCACACATATCGGCCATTCTTTCCATCTCCGCTGATGAACGTCACTGTCTCCTTCGGCTGAAGGCGATATGTTTTCATCTTGGGGAAGTATAAGATAGTGTTATTCGAATAGTAAACACAGGAAAGGCAACTAAAGACAAAGTCTTCTCGGCATCGTTTCAGAATCAATCGCCCAGTATCAACTCGGAACACACAAATTTCCCTAAATCCCTGAAAAAGTATCAAATATAATAATATTTATATTCGGCAATGGTCAAAATCTATTATAATTTTAAATTGATGAGTGAAAAATTACTTCAACTTACAAAAACTACCAGATATTTCCCATTTCCATGCAAAGCAACGCGTCTGATGTTAAAATCGACGGAGACGTAGCGACAAAAAGGCTTCGAGAAATCCAAGCTAACAACAACAACAAACCGTGTATAGAAAAAGCCAAATAATTCGGAATTGTAACCTCTCACAATATTGACTCTTTTCTTATAGTAATCAGGAGAAACTACATCCATCCATGTACGCGTGTACGCACTAAACTTATATAATATAAATGTGGCATATAAATTGACAAATTCCTAGAGAATAATAAGATAAACTACAAGTAAAACAGTTAGGAAAACATAAAAAATATGTGTACCCACCAAGCACAGGCTTTTGCCCATGTCTCTCCAGGTAGACGATAGATAAGATTTTGAGTGCAGATTCTCCTGAAATCCTTTCCAATCAACCGGTAGAAGAAGGAATGTGAACTCGCCAGATTGCAGAGAGCATCCATATCGTCGTCAAGGCAATCCAAAATCTGGAGCCATACCTAAAAACAGTAACGAGTCAAGAATAAAAACTTACATCTCGATTCAATTTCCAGGGATCAGACATGGCTTTTACATGCATTTTGTAAGGTGAGAAAACTAATAGAAATGCACACAGAACAATTGGCAACAAAGACAGTTACACAAAACATGCCATTTTTGGTATTTCCTTTTTTGTTTTCCTCTCTGGGAAAAACAAAATCTTCTTCCGGAAATGTTTCATAGTATAAAATGTCCCATATATCGAAAAATAAATATTTTTGGCATCTAATGTCGCCAAAGTTGATAAACTTGATTATTCTGTAACAGGTTCACTGCAGTGATAGTAATTTCTTATTTATTCTTCATGAGAACTGAGGAGGAGATTGATAAATTGTATTTGAAGTCTTTGGGTAGGATAATATTTGATTTTGTCCATTTTTACATTCAGAAGATCGTCTAAAATCCCTGAACGACCCCAATATTTCCAAAGCCAAACCCAAGGCGTTTCTGTCTGACTTGGCGCAGGCCCGTGATCATAATCTATTTGGGCTATTGACGTCGGATTCTGTATCGGTAGTAGAAGGCAGAGCTGTCGAAAAGCCGTGGATCCAACGGAAAATTGCTCCTCAAACTTGTGAAATCAACACTCTGGAGAAGAAGAAGTTGCTTAAGAACGATCAGCTGGAGTTTAAAAGTGTCGATTTTACAGCAATCGGTAAGAATCATCTAATACTAGTCATTAAAAGAATTGAAGTCGAAAAATAAAGTTTCGTTGTATTTAGGAGCAGTTATTGAAAGAGAAGTTAGTGCAGAGAAGAACCAAGTTGACTCGGAAGAAATTGTAAAGCCTGAAGAAATCGCTTCTGTCCGGGATTTGAAGATCGAATAATATAAATCATGATCCAATACGGCCTGGTATACTTCTCCCCGGTCCCGCTTTGCAACACTTACAGCATGCATGTCTTTAACGTTAGTAAGTCATTCTATTCTTTATTTTCATCTTGTGAGTTTAGATGAGAAACTACAAGTAATGGTGGTTGACTTGAACGGATTGGTCAGATGGAGAGGGAATGATGTTGTAATCGACTTGAAATCTATTGTAACGGAGCCTAAAATGCAAGACCACACTTTGGAGTTGGTCTCTTCGGATGCTTATCCGCTCACTACAGGGTCTGATACGGATCCCATTGCATATCTGGGGACGTGGTAAGAAAGAAGGAGATATTACACGTGATTGTTTTTGTATGAAGCTTTAGTTTCCTGTTTCTTATTGTCAGTGTTTTAGTTGGGTAGTGTATGACCAGTTATTCGCTCCCCATTCGTTCTTTGCCGCCTTGTTTCAAGTGAACAAAGATTACCAAGTGAGCCAATGGATGAGGATCACTCTCCCAGATGCTCCCACGTTCACCAAGTTTATCGCATCGAATCCTACAGCTCCGGACAATCTTTACTGGTCGATCTTCAGTCATTCCAAAGGCGCAGATCTTTTTGAAATTAACAGAAACGTCAAGGTAACGTATTTGTGCAATGATTTGTAATGTTCTTCATCTTTAGGTACCATTCAACAAGAGAATAGCGGGACCCAGAAGTGTTGTGGACAACTTTCGAGCTCTGGACATCTCTGATCTCCCGGGATCCGTCCTAAGATGCGATACTTGGGCGTCGAATTCGATCAGAGTTGTTGTGGCTGGATTCGATACAGGCTATGTGATTGCTTCGATCTCTCCGATAAATACAAATACTGTTTCCGACAGGTAATAAATACCATCTATGACTAACGGTGCTTAGGAAAACCCTGAAGTTCAGTGGACCAATCAGCATCCTTCAAGTAGTCCAACCCCAGTCAGCGACCAGCCCAGCGATGGTCCTGGTATCATCAACTATTGGACCCGCTACTATCTGGGCATTACGAATAGAGGTAAATATAAGTGTTGCTATGACTAGGTAAATTTGTTTAGAAAAACAAGATCTTCTGGGAATTGCGAACTCAGTTTACGGAATCAGAAGTCTACGATGCAGTAATAACTGCGACAACTACCAAACAATTCATTCTTATTGGCACTTACGGAGAGGTAAGAGACAACTTTAAAATTCTGAAGTTGTTTAGCAACTACTTATCTACTCCCTGGAAGATTCGCTCAGATATTCGGAAATATCTCCTCTGGCAACACTGAATGTCGCTTCACCTATATTATCTATAGTCCCTGTTGAAAACGACAACGCACTATTCGTTCTTTCTTCGAAAGGATTCCATCAATATGTTCAACTAGATAGCGCTCAGCAACCAATGGGCAATATCGAAGAAGGCTTATCTTCCACATTCGAGTCCTCTCCAAAGAATTCCCAGATTCTCAAACCTCCAATCGTGTAACTATTTCTATTTCATAACATAACTTCTAAATACCGAATAATAAATAGTAAATTTACCTTCAAAAACAACAAAAATTTATTTGAAGAGAAAACCAACAAAATAACGTCGGAAGATTGGGCGAGCACGGAGAGATGTACAGTCCAGTGGCCAGCTTACAACTTCAGCTTGGTACGGCGCCAGTGACGTCTCTTGGCATTGTATCGGATCTTGTTTCCAGTCTTCATTCTGAACCATTGAGGCAGTTGGCGGTTTTGCTTGGCGGCCTTGGCCAGTTTGCGTTTGATGATGAAGGTCTTGTGAGACGCCATCTGAAAGACGGTAAACTATATTCTAAACATAACTAATTGCGCGAGAAGGATCGAGGTATATAAGCAATACAAATAAAATTTCACGAAGGTCCCAAGCCAAACTCTCTAAAGCAAAGTCGGCCATCTATGGAGCCAAAATTTTGTGAGAAAGGAAATCTTGATCTAAAACAATGTGGCCAAAAAGACAAAGAAAACGCGCAAAATGTAAAAGCAAACTTTGAAAAATTGTAAAACCCCAGAAAAAGAATTTCTAAAAAAATATAGAAGGTAGAAGATACCGTAACTTTTTCGGCATTCTATCGTTGCGGGGCCCATATTTTCAGGCAAAACGGCGTGATCTTGGCATTTCGCAATAAAAAATAAAAAAATTTCGGAAGTTTTGCTGAGAATTCGTTGCTTATTTTTGCGTAAACAATGTTGTCGACAACGCTGTTCTCGTGCAGTTTACGTGCTATTCATTGAGTGTTTGTAATTCCCATTTCAGAGAATTTTATGATGGATTCGAGGAAGGGTCTCTTGAACATGAATGAACAGGAATTGATGGAGTTCAGGTCTGCTCGGAAGGCGAATATCATGTTGGGCCCGGTTCCAGTCGATGTTACGATGGCTGCAGTTCAGGCGGATGATGACTTTGCTGAACTTCCTAAACTTGACGGACCGAATGGAGTTGAATTTGGAAGAAGTGGAAATTGTGCAACTCCACGGGGTCCGCAGGTTCAGCACACGTTGTACATGTCCGCCTCTGACCAGCTGCTTCCAAGTGTTGGTTTCCATGCGGGAACCCTTGATTTTAGCAACATGTAAGTATGTTTAACTTATTTTTTATACGTTTAGATATCTCGTATGTGTAATATTGATGTTACAGGGAATCAATGGATTTTACCGAGTCTACACGGATATCTCAGTACAATCCCTTCCCCTCTACTCCAAAAACAAGTTCCCTCAGGGAATACGAGCTCCTGGAAAGCAAAATTCATCTGGAACACATACTTACCCTGTTTTCCCAATGGGATGCCGGAATGAAAGCGAAGTTCATGCGGGAGTTCCGAGGAAATTCATTGTTGGACGACTTCCTGATTCAGCATTTCAAATCAAAGGGCACCTAACAATCTTGCCATCCATTCCGCAACTTATTGGCATGTTTATCTCTTGTGTGAAATTTACTTCTTTAACTCTCCATTCGTGTAAATACCAATAACAATTCTTTTGTCTGTTTTGTTGTTTTTATACCTCAACTATTTTTGCTACATTCCTCATTGCAATATTGAATCTCATAGTACCTAACCTCGTGAAATCATGTCCTCTTCTAAGCAGAGCATATCAGATATCGATAAATATTTATTATCCTTTTGACTTTATTTAAACGAAAATCAACGGATCTAACAGATTATCCAATACATACTCTTTTCAAAGGGATGGTGGGGAGAGGCCGGCTTCCGATAGGACCCATTCTTCCGAGATCTTTCTGGCCAAATACACGCCGACTCCAAATCCAATCAGACTTTTGACAAAAGGCCTAAAAGAAGAATAAAAAAGTCGAAAGACTTTCTTACCATTTTATGGGGTCGTTATATGTGTTGATCAGAGTGCTGAATCTGCCGGTAGCTGGCGGAGGACGGGGTGTCTGATTTCCGAGACGGAGCATTTTTCTGAAAGGCGGAAATAAGTTTATATTATACTAGATCAAAGGAGTAATTTTGCGCGCCGTAGAAATGGTGTCTGGTTGTGAAAAACACTAAAGAACTCGAGAGTTTTGTTTATACACTAAACGCGTTTAGTAAAACTTAGCGAGCATTCTGCAAAATTCTTTCACAAAAAAATAGAATTGTAGGTGAGCGAAAAGCCATAAGCTTTGGACGAAATGTCACTAAGGTTATGGGAAATAAGTAAAGGGCCAAAAGCCACTAATCGAGATTGGAGTAGCGTCCCGTTCAGCTTAGGAATTCTCTTCTGTGTTTTTTATCGCTGTTTAGGAAACCATACCGCGGGGCACGTGTAGGAGCCCCGTTTTGTCTTGGAATCACTTTTTGTTATTTCTCGCAACCTTCTCATCAAGGTCGATGTAATCTCGCAAGCTTTTTTGTGGAGGGGAGGGCTGATCGCGTTTTACGGAGTCTGAACGCAACAAAAAGCGGACCTTTTTCAGCGATGGCCGGCCGCAAGGACTCTGAGTCGAAGCGGGTCAGAATCGACTCGGTCTCGCATCTGGGGGTTGCGGATCCGACAGACGCCTCAGGACTTGGCCATCAGTTTGCTCAAGCCGAGTTGCGACGAGCCATCGACCGATCGGACGACTCAGAACGTTCGGACGACGTGTCCCCACCGCTGAAGGCGATGCGGAGGAATCGAACGATCTCCGGCTCCAAGAGCGAGGATCATATGATGACTACAGAACGTGGCCAGGTGAGTCTGTCTTTGCGCTTGCCGGCCCCTTGGACAATACGATTCATATCTTTATCTTCATCCATCTGATATCTAAGGGATCACGTATCTTTCTGGAATTGATAAGAAGTGGTTCTTGATCTTTTTGATGTCGTTTATTGTCTTAGATCCTGCTGAAAAGATGCGTTCGCTAAATTATGACGTATTTCTTTCCGAGGCAGATCTTAGGGTTACTGTAACATATTGACTTTTGTATCCGTTATATTCCCATGACTATAATTAAGGCGCGCAAATAGAAAACATCTCAGGGATAACAAGTGCAAATGAATCAGTAACCAGTAAATATAAAAACACATTTGTTTCCAAAACACTGCTCATTTCTCCGCTTGTACTCGCCAAGGGAGTTTAGTTTGTCTTCTGATTTATTTTGATCGCTAATTTCGGTTTCGCTATTTCCGATTTCGTTGACGCTGAGTTGATGTGTTTACAGTTAATTTGAGGGGTGTTTGAATGCAAAATGCTGGGATTATAAAAGCATTAGAATACAGAAGAGAACGTGGGAGAGATCCACGTTTGTATAATATAATATAAATCGAGGGCAGAGTATATTTCATTGCTATTCTCTTAATTAGGGGCAAAAGTACCATCCCTACAGTCGCACAAAGACCCCGCCTATTATCTAACAGACTCTTTCCCCCCGTTTATAGACAAAAAAGCGTAGAATTGACCTTTCGAAGATGGGAGAGAGGAGACCAGACTTTTTTGATCACTCTCCGAAATTCGCGGCCTGTTTTGACTGCTTTTTTATCTCCTGGATATTGTACAAGACATTCGTGAAGAGCAGAGACTCCGTTTTCATTGTTTCAGATCTCTTTTTCAGATCGGGCAATGAAAATTTGAAGCAAGGCAGAAAATTTGTACAGAAAAAACATCTTGACGAAAGTCGCTCTTATCACTTAAATCGCCGTCTGTCTTTGGTCAATACTTCAGCATGGACATTGATGACTACACCGGTGTCCTCTCAGATCAGATCTTATGTCTACCGTATTCGGAAATTAATTCTTTCCAGAAGGTTTACACCAAAGGTCGGCCTCCATGGTACGATCGTGCTGGGAAGCGGCTGAAGCAGCCCTTTTTGATCGGAATCTGCGGTGGATCGGCTTCTGGGAAGACTACGGTAGCCAGACGTATCATCGAGAGATTGGAGATGCCGTGGGTTACTGTACTTTCGATGGACTCATTTTATAAGGTAAGCGTTACTCAACTATCAAGTAATATGGACTGGCTAGGTCGGAAAGTATTAAAAATACTAAGTGTTCCTATTTTAGGTGTTGAACGGAGAAGAACGTGAGCGAGCTGGACAGCAGAACTATAACTTTGATCATCCCGCAGCCTTCGACTTTGATCTCCTTGAAGAAACCCTGAGACGTCTGAGTGAAGGCAAGTCCGTGGATGTCCCGGTCTACGATTTTACGACACATGCTCGAGACAAGAACTCCAAGGTGATGTATGGCGCGGATGTGCTTATCTTCGAGGGAATCCTCTCATTCTTCCGTCCTGCCATTGCTGACATGATGGATATTAAAGTAAGCACTATTCTTTGTTTCTAAAAATTTAGAGAACAATAAGATGAGAAAGAATAACTTTGTGTATTCAGGTGTTCGTGGACACAGATTCCGACACTCGTTTGGCCCGGAGACTGAAGAGAGACACGGCCGAAAGAGGCCGCGATGCTGCAGGAGTTATCGACCAGTATTTCAAGTTCGTTAAACCGGCCTTTGACAATTTCATCGGCCCTGCGGCCAAGCTGGCTGATATCATCATTCCACGTGGCGGCGACAACGAAGTTGCCATTGATCTCATCGTTCGTCAAGTGAAGAATCAGCTTGCAGAGAGAGGGTACGATGCCACCAAGATCAAACTGGAATGGTCGGCTCTCCGATCATCTCCACCCGCTGAATCCGAGCCAATGTATGGACCGTTGCCAAGACCGGACAGTCTCTTCATTGTGGACGAAACTCCTCAACTCAAAGGCTTACATACAATCATCAGGAATCGAGAAACTCCCAGAGATGAATTCATTTTTGTCGCTGAAAGATTAATGCAGATTCTGATCGAATATGCCATGAAATTCATTCCATACGAGCCAACGGTGGTTATTACTCCGGACGGCGAAGAGTAAGTAAAGTTAAATCAGCGATTCATCATTGAAAATGGGATATGAACTATGACTTTTTTCAGATTCCAAGGAGTCAAAAAGGCCTCTCAGATCTGCGGAGTCGCCATTATGCGAGCTGGAGAGACCATTGAACGTTCGTTGAGGAATGTAATCAAGGATTGCAAGATCGGAAAGATCTTGATCCAAACGAATGATAGGACTAAGGAACCCGAACTCTATTACCTCAGGCTTCCAAAGAATGTCAGCGACTATAAGGTCCTCCTTATGGATGCAAATGTAGCGACTGGTATGTTATTTACATTCTTTGTTATTTTGAATTACAATAGTTATGACTTCAAATTATCATTTCTTCTTTTTTAGGAGCCGCAGCTATCATGGCCATCCGAATTCTGCTTGATCATGATGTAAAAGAGGAGAATATCACGCTCCTTTCCCTCCTCATGGCCGAAACTGGAGTCCATTCGATTGCCTACGCTTTTCCGAAAGTCAAATTGGTCACCACCGCGGTTGACAATCGTATAAACGAGCTCTGCCACATCATCCCTGGAATGGGAAACTTTGGCGACAGATATTACGGTACTGATGCGGTTGGTCTGACCTCTGACAACGAGAATGAAGAGAGTATTTTTGGAGACGAGGATGAGATGGCTTCGGTGGACAGTGCCATCGAAGGATCGGCCAATTCCGGAACGACTCAAACTGAATCCGTCACAGTCCTCGCGTAGCCAAAACTCTTCTGGTTAAAGTATACCACCCAATAGTTGATATTCCCCACATCACTCATTACTATCATATTTCCCGATTGCATGCCATAATTCATAATTAGAACAATATCATAATTTCGCAGCTCTCTTTAACTCTCTGTCCATGACCAAGTATAATATAATACCGAGAAAAGCACCCATACGAGTTTATTCCCCTTCTATGTAGCTTTCATTTCCGTTGTTGAATTCTTGTTGACCATCTTGTTGTATAATCTTATTTCCAATATCAATTTTTATTTTTCAACTGGTGCTTTAAACCAAAAACCGAGATTCCGACCTTCTTCACCTTCGCGTATCAGTAGTCATTATCAGATTGTGTAATTAATAAATCAAGCTGGTCGGAAATTCCACTAATTGACAACCGTTCCTGCCATCGCATTAAATTGGGCTTCTGGTTCGGTAACGCAGAAATTATAATACTTTGAAATTAAATTACAGTAGAAGATCAAGGACTGATCAAAGACTCCGAGACACAAAACAGAAGTAATCGAAAACGTTTCATCGTATAAAATCTCTTTTTTTTGACACTTCGTCATTAAAATTATAGATTTTCTCTTTCAAAATTATTTCCGAAAAACCTTGAATTCGTGAATTTTTGGTGTTTGTGAAGAGACGTCTTGAGCGATGCCAACTTGGGATCAAAGCGATCGACTAGAAGGATCAGACGAAAGCGAAAAGGGAGGTCTGATCATCAAGAAGAAGAAGAGGGACGATGGGGAAGAAAAAGAGGTTTTCAAAGTCCCGGCGTTCTTGAAACGGGCTGAACGGATAAGGAAAGGAGACGAAAGTGAGCGTAGTGAGTTAGGGGACTCAGTAAGAAAAGAGATACAAAAGTAAGTTATCTTTTTAATATTATTCTTGATTCGACTTTTGAAAATTTATAGTTTATTTATAGGCGACATGATAAGGAACGCGAGAAAGAACGGAGAGGATTGAAAGTTGATTCCAGAGAACACAGAAGACGACGGCATGACAGCGATGAGGATTCTCCAGATCGAAGACGCCGAGATGATCGAGAGAGAGATAGGAGGAGAGATCGAGACAGAGACGATTACAGAAATAGAGATAGAGACCGACGAGATCGTGGCCGAAGGTCGTCACGATCTCCAACATCCTCTAGGCGATTCAATGAACCAGAAACTCCTGACTTTAAGATTCCGAACACTCCTTCAAGTTCAGCTTGGGATGATGATTCCAGACCAAAAAGGAGAAGATCTGATTGGGATGCTGAAACACCAGTTACCCAAGTAGGTGGGAGAAGTTTGGACAGTGTTTGGAGAGAAGAGAAAGACCGGCGGCGACATCGGTATGACTAATTTTCTTTTTATGTCTTTCTTTAGACGAAATCGACCACAATTTGATGAACCTGGAACAGGAGAAGTAAAACCTTCATTTATGGATGATTACGAGAGGAAACAATGGGAGAAAGAGCAGTATCAATTAGAAAGGGAATGGTATGAGAATGATCAGGGATACAATGACGACTTTAATCCCTTCTCAAATGTATCTGAAGATTATGTAAAGAAGAGAGAACGACAAGTCAAGAGGAACAAGGCCAAGCCGAGGATGAGTGCCAAAGCACAGCAGATAAAGAAGGACAATGAGAAATGGGAGAACGATCGGTTGGCACGGTCAGGTGAGTGATTTGCGAAGTTTATTTATTCTGCGTTTAGGTGTTGTTCTTTCTGCCGAAGACCTGGACGAAGTTCTTGATGATGAAGAAGATGAGAATGCTGTAAATTTACTTGTCCAGAATATCGTTCCTCCTTTCTTGGATGGACGCATGGTCTTTACGAAGCAATCTCAGCCAGTCATACCAGTCAAGGATGTCACTTGTGATATGGCAATCGCTGCTTCCAAAGGATCACGTCAAGTTCGGTTTTATCGAGAACAGGAAGAGAAAAGGAAGGCTCAAGAGAAACATTGGAATTTGGCTGGAAGTAATTTGGGAAATATTATGGGAGTAAAGGCGGAAAAAGATACGGGAGAAGATGAAGCGATGAAATCTAGCGACTACAAGTCAGTTTTTACTATATTTGTGCTTAGCTGTCATGAATAAAATAATTTGTTTTTCTTTTTAGGGACTCTCACAAATTTGCGGAGCACATGAAAGAAGAAACAGAAGCAGCTTCGGAGTTTGCCCTTGAGAAGACCATAAAACAACAGCGAGAATATCTACCAGTATTTGCTGTTCGTCAAAAGTTATTACAAGTTATCCGAGATAATTCAGTTGTCATTGTGATTGGAGAGACCGGATCCGGCAAAACAACTCAACTGACTCAGTATCTAAAGGAGGATGGGTATGGGAAGAGTGGTCAGATTGGATGCACACAACCACGTCGTGTCGCTGCAATGTCTGTCGCTAAGCGAGTATCCGAAGAAATGGGGGTGGAGCTTGGGAAGGAGGTTGGATATGCAATTCGATTCGAAGATTGCACCTCCGATGAGACTATGATTAAGGTAGGAAATTCTTTGAGAGATTTCTTGATAAAGGTTATATTACACATTGTCATTTTGTATTATAAGTTTTATTTTTAGTACATGACTGACGGTATTCTTCTCCGTGAATGTCTGGGAGACCCCGAACTGGAACAATATTCCTGTATCATCATGGACGAAGCTCACGAGAGGTCCTTGAACACGGATGTCCTCTTCGGTCTTCTCAGAGATGTCGTCGCCAAAAGAACGGACCTCAAATTGATAGTAACATCAGCCACAATGGATGCAGAGAAGTTTGCCAATTTCTTCGGAGGCCACACCCCCACATTTACTATCCCTGGAAGAACATTCCCGGTCGAAACATACCATGCCAAAACTCCGATTGAAGACTATGTAGATGCAGCTGTCCAACAAAGTATTCGAATTCATCTGGGTCCTATGGATGGAGACATGCTGATATTTATGCCTGGTCAAGAAGACATTGAAGTGACTTGTGCTTTGATTAGGGAGAAGTTGAATGAATTGGATGAGGCCCCTCCATTGGCAGTCCTTCCTATTTACTCTCAATTGCCATCAGATATGCAGGCCAAGATCTTCCAAAGAGCTCCGGGAGGGATGAGGAAATGCATTGTGGCCACGAATATCGCCGAAACCTCGTTGACTGTGGATGGTATCTTATTTGTGATTGACCCGGGATTCTGCAAATTGAAAGTTTTCAATCCACGAATTGGTATGGACGCTCTACAGGTGGGTCTAGTGTGATACGAGGTGTCTGTTTTGAGTTTCAAATTAATGTAGGTTTATTATTTTAGGTGTTTCCCGTATCCCAAGCCTCCGCCAATCAGCGTGCCGGACGTGCTGGTCGTACCGGTCCAGGCCATTGTTATAGACTGTACACCGAAAGGCAGTTCAAGGAAGAAATGTTGACTTCAACTGTCCCAGAGATCCAAAGAACAAACTTATCGAATGTGGTTCTTCTGCTCAAGTCTCTGGCTGTTGATGATCTCCTCAAATTCCATTTCATGGATCCACCACCACAGGATAACATGCTCAATTCAATGTATCAGTTGTGGACCCTGGGGGCATTGGATAATATTGGACAGTTGACCCCATTGGGAAGGAAGATGGTCGAGTTCCCATTGGATCCGACTTTGTCCAAGATGTTGATAGTATCAGAGGAAATGGGATGCAGTACCGAGATCTTGACGATAGTATCCATGCTGAGTGTTCCCTCTTTATTCTTCAGGCCGAAGGGGAGAGAAGACGATGCTGATGCCAAAAAAGAAAAGTTTCAGGTAAACTAATAACCATGATGAGTGTTATATCTTGTTTTTTTTTGTATTAATCATGATTGTGTTGTTTAGGTACCGGAATCTGACCATCTGACCTACCTGAATGTCTATAATCAATGGCAAAAGCACAAGTTCAGTAATCGCTGGTGCACTGAGAACTTTCTCCACGCCAAAGCTCTAAGGAAGGTCCGAGAAGTGCGGACTCAACTGACAGATATCATGGAGAGTCTCAAAATTGAAGCGATCTCTTGCGGAACCGAATGGGACGTGGTCAGGAAATGTGTGTGCTCGGCCTATTTCCACAATGCAGCAAGATTAAAGGGTGTTGGAGAATATGTGAACATGAGGAATGGACTCCCTTGCTTTTTACACCCAACCTCTTCACTCTATGGAATCGGGTACACTGTTCATTACATCGTTTATCACGAATTGATCATGACGACAAGGGAATATATGCAGTGTGTAACAGCCGTAGAACCTCAATGGCTCGCTGAAGTCGGACCGATGTTCTACGCAATCAAAGATACGATGATGACTGGGAGGGAAATGATGATGGAACAGAAAAGAACGGCCGAAAGTATGGAAGCAGAGATGGCAGAAGCTCGGAAAATCGCCGAAGAAAAGGCAAAAAGTGAGAGAAGTTCGATTAGACCGTCGAAGAACATTATCAGCCATGTTGGACAGCGATCCGTGAGGAGTGTGAGAAGAGGATTCGGGTTGTAGAACAGGATATTGTTGTTGTTCCTATGAACTGCTATTATCTAATGTTAATTACTCATAACATAAAGTAATCTATCATAAAAATGTGGGCTAATGTAAAATTTGGGAAGGTTGTGCGTGTTTGCTTCGAAGTTGTCGTTTGTGAGGCTTCGTTTTGAACTCTCAAGCGGAAAACAAGCCATTTTATTCAAAATCACTCATTTTTTGGCGTTCCGTACCAACAAAAAATAAAAATTTGCAAATAATTCTGCAATCTCACGCAGTTTTGATCGATTTGAGAAGGTAGTTCAGTTTTATCTCTTCAATCCTTGTCAATTTTAGGTTATAACCTGCGGAATGAGTGGGCATGACAGCCGCGCCATCATCATCTCCAGACTGGAGATCGAATTGGCCAACCAAAGAGCCAAATTCGAGAGTTGGATGGTCGAGAATGCCGGCATGGCCGGCCAAGCCGAATATGAGCAATATGTAGAACAGTTTAGAGATTGGGAGACAGGGATGATCCAACAGCTAGCTGAACAAAGGAATTCTATCTCGAGACAGCCAATCGCCGACATTCCGACCTTGCCGCAGATGAGTTTAGATGAACAGATTGCTGTCATGGTCAAAGATATAACACTCAAGGACTTTATTAAAGGATTGATGGCCTTGGCCAATAGTGACCCTAATTTTGTGGGGAAACTGACTCAGGTAAGAGGTTTATATTTGTATATCTTATTTTAGGCAATATAGTCAACGTCTTCAATATTTATATTTTTCTTGCCCCGTTAATTGAGCTCGTGTTCTATTTTAGGTAGTACAACGAGAAACCCAACCGCCTGGCTTTTATAATCCTCAAATTCCACCTCCATCCATCCCGAATCCCATACTCCAAACTCCCTCAATTCCATCGTATAATGGAGCTCAAGTTCCCCTCTCATATCAACAGCAGGTCTCACATATTCCCACCACATTCATTGATATTAATAAGCGTTCTATTCGACCAATTGGCCCTTCAGCTCTAGTTCAACAGCCAGTTTATACGCAACAAACCAGTCATGGTGCAATTCCCGCCGACTGGACTGTTGATGAGCCGGTCCGACGCCAAAGGAGGTCGCCAATCCCAGAACGACAGATTCTGCCGAAAATACCGTTTAAAGATTTTAGTCAGACATGATGTTATGCTTGATCTCGTTCTACTTTATGTTATAAATTCAACGTTTCTTAATACTAATTTTAATTTTATCGGTTTATGACCTTACTAATTACCTGTTTCAATGTCATTTCATTCTTTGTCGCACTTTTCTCCGTGATTTGCTTATAATAATATAATTTTATACCTAATTCTGTCTTTCCAGTGTCAAAATGTTTTTCGGAAGAGAATTTATGGGTAATTTCATGGGTGGACTCGTCGGCGGACGTTATCAGACTCGTCTACGATGTTATTCTGCCCCTTATTATCAGCGAGCAGATGCCAAAAAGATCCAGGAGATTAATTATGGTGGAAAGGTAAGCTTGTTCTCCAAATTGTTATTTTACCATTTAGATTTTACTCCCAAACTCCGCTCTGGACGCTTTGATTAGACTAAATATCGAG
The DNA here is from genome assembly GCA_904066235.2 of Bursaphelenchus xylophilus. Classification (NCBI taxonomy): domain Eukaryota; kingdom Metazoa; phylum Nematoda; class Chromadorea; order Rhabditida; family Aphelenchoididae; genus Bursaphelenchus; species Bursaphelenchus xylophilus. The sequence continues at coordinate 4,795,172 of CAJFCV020000004.1, forward strand.
TATCCGATGATGTTCAAGCTGATGAGTCTGGACCCGGCCTTTCAACGGACCACTCATGCTGGTGTTCTTGAGTTCTCAGCCGAAGAAGGAAAGGCTTATCTGCCGAAATGGGTAATAATGATTATACATTGTTTTATTCGTTATTTAGATGATGGAACAACTCAAATTGGACGAGGGAGACATGTGTCTAATCGAATACACTCGACTTCCCAGCGCCACTTATGCCAAGTTTAAGCCTCAATCAACGGAATTCCTCAATATTTCTAATCCCAAGGCTGTTTTGGAGGTGGAGCTTAGGAAATTCGCGTGTTTAACGAAGGGTGATATCATTTCTGTGGATGTAAGTGTTTCCTCTATATAATAATGGCTTTAGTGAGGATAGTAATTGGATTTTTTTAGTACAATGATCAAGTGATGGACTTCAAAGTAATGGATCTAAAGCCGGCAAATGCTGTAACCATCATTGAATGTGACATGAATGTGGAATTTGATGCCCCTGAGGGATACGTAGAACCTACTTATAAGCCCGCTCAAACTGAAATGGCAAGTTTGATATTCATTTTGACGATTCATATTGTTTTAGCCAGCAGCACCGGTTGTTCAGCCCAAGATCAAGAAAGATGAAACTTTTGGAGGAAGTGGTGTCAGACTGGATGGAAAGGTCAGCAAATCCAGAACGGTCTCCACTTCCTCGGCCGGTCCTTCAAGAGATTCCGTTGAGAAGGCGCCCGAACCAGAAGAACAGATCGCTGAAGTTATCCCGGATGAATCATATCGCCCAGGACAATTGGATTTTATCAGATATGCCTATAAGAATCGAGAGCTTTTGGAGAAAGAAATCAGAGAGAAAAAACGGGAGAAGGTGGTCCCATTCGGCGGAAACAGACTTGGCGGGCACACCGTCAACCATTTTAAGGCATTCGAAGGATCGGCTCAGACCCTCAGGGGAAATCGTTGAAAAAATACAGTAATCTGAAGGAGTTACGGATATTTTATTCTAAATCTGTTTTAATGTGCTATAAAATAAATATTTTATATGGTGGATTTCTGTTATTCTTAGTAGAGAGAAGGTTAAGTACGGTAATGCTGACCTGTATCCCCGGAACGTTTTCTCTTTTATTTCCTCGGTTTCGCTTTTCAAATTGTGGGGTTTCCCATTCCCTGAGGGATCGTGTGTTTCGTTAATTTCGGATCCCAAATATATCCACAATGATCCCATTTCCGGATGAATCGAATTCGAATGGAGGTCATCGTATTTGGATATTACTTTAGGCATACCATTCCTCTATAATATCATTTTTCCGTTTTTATTTGGTTTTACTGACAAATTATTGCCGTTAACTCGTCACTAGATGAGGCCGATCATGTTTCTGTGAATTTGATTGATCCCATTCCCGAAAACGGAACCCTTTCTATCACGCGACGTTCGGCACTTCCAGGGATGGGGATGACCTCAGCCTCAAGGCCATTTTGGTGACATTACTCGGCGAGCGGGGCTTGGGGCGGCGGTTTAGAGAGATCGCGAGGGTACCTACCTTATATTTTATATTTGCATGTCCCTCTTTTTCCGTCCGACGCACCTTGAGAGGCTAAAATATGTGGGTTTTGAGGAGAAGAGAGGGTCTTATTCTCAAGTTGGGTCTTCCCTTTTTCGACCAAGAATGGCGCGTTGATTATGCAACTGGTCATTTCGAGGGGTGCATGTTTTTTTATTTTATTGGCACAGGTGTGCAAAATCGAGGGACCTTGGAATGCGACCGGTAATTCCGGGGATCCGAATGGCCTCAAATGACGGCGTTTTTGAGCGATCTTAGCGGGCGGTTGCTATTACTAAATTTGACTAAAAAGGTTTTGAGAGCACTGCTTGTGGTTACTAGAAAAGGGTTTTGTCAAAATTTATTTTTTAGGGCTTTTCAGAATTTTGTTTACGCCTTTTTTACTACAAAACCCGGCCATAAATCTTGCATTGTAAAGTATTGTAAGAGAATTCCCGACCAGATTCAGAATCCCTTTTCCCAGGGCGTCTGAATCAGGATTGTAATAAGAAACTATTTGTTTTTGTCCCCGAGATTTGGCCTTATCTTATCGCCATTTCTTGGACCTTTTCAAAACAATTTCGGGAGACGTTTCTTTGCAACGGTCATCTGGATTTTTGACGTGCATAAGATGCCTGCAGAAAAATTAGCAATTTTGTTTTGTTTTGCATGAGGTTAAGGGAAGGAGATCCAAGGTTAAAAGGGTGTTTACTGAAGGTGTGGTCATGGTTTACGGGGGAAAGTTACCCTTGGTAAACTGGGCGATATGATCTGTAGGCTTACGTAAGGATTATATAACACTTTCCTTTCATGTGGTCATAGGAGATGTATTAAATTTACGTTATGGGTAATCTTAACTCAAGTTTTTCACGGAAGCAAAACAACTGATAAAAGTGCTTGTTGTCAAGACGATAGGGGAGAAAATATATTTTTTATCAACTGCTTTTGGGGTTTGCGATAGAACATTTTTTTGCAGTATTTTTGGCATCGTTACCTCGAATATTTGGATGCACAATTTCTGGGTTTGAAGATAGAAAAAAGTTTAAAAAACTCCTGTGTTTTCTCACCTTATTGAGCCTAAGCTAACAATCTACCATCTATTTTGCAAAATTGTGATCTCAGTTTGTATCTAATTACGTCAAAATCAGAGCTTTTACTAATGTTAGCCTTATAAAATTTATGTCATCAAATTTCGTATTTTTTGATCTCTTCGTCTCCCAATTTGTCTTGCCGAGAAAGAAGTATGGAATAACCTGGATTACTTCCGAATCTTGACATGGTATCCTCTTCTGTATTAGATCACGATCCCCTTTTTCCTCTTCCTTTCCGATGCCCCATTTTCATTCACTCGGATATTTGAATTCGCATCCTCAATAAAATAAATTTCGCGTGAAATTTATGCACAAACATCATCCCCTAAACACGTTGTCCATTGATTGCGTAATGTCCATTAAATCCCTTTCCCATTTTTATGATTCCTTAAGCGATTCATAAGCGTTTCGGCTCTTTTTCCCTGGATGAATCAGCCGAATTTGGGCTCTCGAAGAAGCGGGATTTGCGAGCTGATCGCTCTTTTCGACAGTTCATGTTGTAAAATAACCTCGGAGCCGACTTTTCCATATTATTCTTGACACTTGCGAAGACCCCGATCAATTATATTAACCTTGTTTTTTGGGGGGAGTGACCTTCAAAAGAAGCGGACTTTTGTATTTCAAGTGGAAAGTAATGAAATACTCGGCGTCCGAAGGCTTCTTGTAGCGTTTTACAGCCTGGTAGGCCTTCAGACAGCTCGTTTCATCAAAATCTAGGACATTTTTTATTTATATTGTACTTGATGGTCAATTTTCCCCAGAATTATGTGTCTACTGACCCCTGGAAATGAATGTACCGAGCCTGGAAATAAATTATATTTGACTTTTATAGATTTACCGAGGGTTTTTATGTGCCCTTGCCTTATAAGGAGGCCGCTTTGAGTGGACATTACAGAGAGAAGGGTCGTTTTTTCCGGCCTTTGTTACGCAATTATCTTTGTTTGTAGGGTAAATTCGTATCTTGCGAGAAGGCGGAGTACAAAGCGGACATTCCCCGTGTATTTTACGGCCAAATCAGCTACTTTTTTTATTAGTCTTATACTATACTGCTTTAATGTTGCAAACTGGTCTCCTTTCCTCTCCCCATTATTCCTATTGGTTCCAAATAATCAAATTAACCATTCGCAGGGATAATGTCAGCCATTCAGACCGCTAGGAATGTCCTGTCCCTCACTTTTGGCTACTTTTTTCATATAAAAAGGGGTCTGTTCATTCGAAATTACCTCCTCCATACTCTGTTATTCTCCGTTTTATATGCAAATTGGGAGAAAGAAAGTTCGGAGGGGTATTGTCTTTGCCTGGAGACCTTCTCCTTCCCTTCTTAAGCCCTAATTCTTTCTTTTTTTTTACTTTTTTCGAACTCGGGCCCCCTTAAACGGCGATTTTCCCAGATCCTGTGTCCGAAATCTGAAGATGTCCGGAGCTGTGGCCATTCTCTGTGGCCTTCATTATCGCCTCTTCAGAAGGCGAACGCTCTTCACGCCGTTGGCCTTGCATTGTGTCCAAATTAAGCGTTTGTTTCCCCAATTATGGGTACCCTTCCGAGGGCGCGAAACCCATTCCGGTCACTTGGAATCCCCCTTTTTTAACTTGTTGTCCTCAGGGCACGACGACCCAACTTTTTGTTCTCCGAGAATGGCCTTGAGGCGAGTTAAGGAATTCGAAATTTGATATCTTTGAAGTTTATGTAAAATATATTTTTTGGAGACCCGTTCGTAATATGGTATTTGATTTCATGCAGATTATGTCATCATTTTTTTGATACTTTGTTCTTGTGTCGTAAATCGTCGAAGATTTTTTTGTCATTCAAGCTTTGGATGAGATTTTAATTCCGATTTTAAAATCGGAAAAAATATTTTTGAACAAAATATACATGACGTTTTGATACTAACATGGAACTTGTCAATCTGAAGCTTTCTCGATGACTTGTTTCAACTCCATTTATGAGAAAATAATTACAATTAATGTCCACTTCCTGCATTCCCTTCTTTTTATGGGCTAAATGGATGAACACCTCCATTTTCCGGTTGATTTCCCCTCAGGCAATTTCCCAATGACCTTTCCGTTTTCGTTTATTTTACTTTACTTATGTGTCGTTTATCAGCCCTGAGGGGACGGCGCGGAGTTGCAAGTGGACCTTGAGGAAGGCGACGGCATTAGCGGCTCTTCAGCATCACTTTTCTTCCGATCTTAATTCAGGTTGTCGCGTCCGGAGGCGATTATTCCCATCTCTTTATGGAAAATATTTGGGCGGATTACTCGCCGCGCTCCCGTAATTACCTTTTTTAGGCGAGTGTAAAGTAAAAACTGTCTTCGTTGCCGGAGGGGTTCTCTTCCCGTGGTCACTCGGATTTGGGTTTTTTTGAAATTTCAAACAAAAAATTACTTTTTTTGGCCACGCAATTTGCGATCCACCGAGAGGGCGGTCCCTACTTTTGTTTGACCTTTCGGGTAAAAGTGGCCAAGGATCTGGGGGCCATGTTTGGAAAGGATCTGGAGAGTCGGCGCGAAGCAGAGTGGACATGTGTTTTTTTCTGGACGGGGATGGATACCGTAGGATCACTTACCCTTTAATTGCATTTCCAGCAGTGCATTTCACTCCAATTTGGATATTTATTATAGACTTTTGTTTATATTTTCTTCGTGTATATGTATAGTAGGAGCCTATAGGCTGTAGAAGAATCAAAATGCTTTTATATAAAAAGTTTCTCAAGTTATGGTTGGAAATGGTTTTTTCTCTGACCAACTCTTCGTTTGTCATGATCTCTCGCCAAAAATTTTGCTAAATACTCGGGTTTGCGGCCTAAAAAGAAGTTTCTACCTTTTACAGAAAACAACTTCAAACTTTAGCCCAATTTTTCCATTTCTTCTACGTACAGTAATTTTAAAATTGACCCACAACAACATAATTGTTTTCCATTCTTCTGTTTTTCACAACATTCTCATACGTTTTACTGTTTGCCTATTTATGTATGCAAATTTGTGTGCATTCGGACAAAAAACTTCTTGGAAAGTGCTTTCTCTTCGTGACCTTGACCAGATTATATTATATTATTCATGACCGAGGATGGATGGCCAAGAAAAACAGACCTCTGGCCACACCTTTTGTCCGAATTTGTTCCGAATTCCGTCGAACAGGACCTCGAATAAACTTTTGTTAATCCACTAGTTACCAGTGGCATTCGAATTGATGAAATAAATAGATCCTTTCCCCGTTTTCCCTTCTTCTGGCCCTAGCGACGCCCGACGTTTTGCTTGATTTGAGGGTTAAGAAGTTAAAAAAGGAGATGCTTTTGAAAGTAAAAACTCTTGGAGAGTAGCGATGCCTGTTTTTTGAGTGTTTTTACGAGTTTTTTTTTCGTTTGCCCTCAAGTTGCGGAATTAATTCAAAAAAAAGAATTTAAATTCCGGAGGTCAGGGATTACAAAAAGAAGACATCGGAGAGTTGAAAGACGCCGGAAGGGCTCCAAACACATTGGAAGAAATTATACTGGAGGGCTGTTTGCATTTCGAACTATAAAATTTGGGTAATTAGTCATCAAAACGGGTTTTCATCATCAAAAAAGAACTTTGACTATACTCCCCGTACAATGTTTTGACCCCCCTCCTAACTCCGTCCAAAGTGTACTAATTCGGACCAAATTTGGTATGTAGTATACTCACAGGCTAGTAACAAAAAATAACATAGCAAGACATACCTTATAGTTGAATTTCAAAATCTAGAGGCAATTTTCAAAAATCACCTTGAAAAATCGAGGAAAATGTTTTGACCCCCCTTAAAAAACGTTTGAAATCGCCAGCAGATGCAACGCAAGCCTATTGTAATCGACGTCCCATACCTGAATACAGGTTAATAAATGGTTTTCCGTTGAATGCTTTGTTGCATTTGAGGATTCAACGCGTAAAACCGTTTTTGATGTAGAGCTGCCCAAAATTGTAAAAATCTTGCCCTAGCGCTTTTCTAGAGCTCTAAATTGGGTTTATATTATGTGCTTTAGACCTGTGTTTACCTTCTCCTTTCAATAAAAGTGCATGGTGGCCTGGCGGTGTAGATTCGGCAGATACCCTCTTGTCATCCCAGCCTTGGTGAGCCATTTTCTCTTTGACTCAAGGTCGAGATGTGGTCGTTAGGTCCTCAATGTAATCCTGAGACTCCTAGTTACTCTCAGTAATATAAAATGTTTTGATTTGACACGTTTTGTAATGGGTTTCATTCACCTTAATCTTAACTTTGCCGTTACTGTAAATGACCCCGAGTACTATTACATCCCCACCTACCATTTGGCGTTTCATACGTCTCAAATGAGTATGGTGGGTGCTGTAGGGTCTTAAATTAACTGGTCTATCAAATGGAAGCCGTTTTTGGTGGCTAAAAATCCATTTGAAAAACGCGGGTTTTTCGTTAAGGTGCAAATCGGCGAAGTTGCATCTGCAAACCATATGAGACCGTGTCAGCCGGAGTTTATTCTTTGTTTGAGAGTAACTAGGAGTCTCAGGATTACACTGAGGACCTGACGACCACATCTCGACCTTGAGTCAAAGAGAAAATGGCTCACCAAGGCTGGGCATGACAAGAGGGTATCTGCCGAATCTACACCGCCAGGCCACCATGCACTTTTATTGAAAGGAGAAGGTAAATACAGGTCTAAAGCACATAATATAAACCCAATTTAGAGCTCTAGGAAAGCGCTAGGGCAAGATTTTTACAATTTTGGGCAGCTCTACATCAAAAACGGTTTTACGCGTTGACTCCTCAAATGCAACGAAGCATTCAACGGAAAACTATTTATTAACCTGTATTCAGGTATGGGACGTCGATTACAATAGGCTTGCGTTGCATCTGCTGGCGATTTCAAACGTTTTTTAAGGGGGGTCAAAACTTTTTCCTCGATTTTTTAAGGTGATTTTTGAAAATTGCCCCTAGATTTTGATATTCAACTATAAGGTAGGTCCAGCTATGTTATTTTTTGTTACTAGCCTGTGGTTATACTACATACCAAATTTGGTCCGAATTAGTACACTATGGACGGAGTTAGGAGGGGGGTCAAAACATTGTACGGGGAGTATAATTTTGAGGCCGCGATTTGTTTATTTTTTGCTATTCTCTCTTTCTATGGCTCTTTCTTGAATCAAAAATTCGCTGTGTTTATGAGTAGCAGCATAATTTGTAATAGTTTCTCAGCAATTTATATGAACCATGTCCATTTTGTTCGAAAAGCAGATGGACATCCGAGAGAGCGGATTTTAATGTTTAATTTCCTTGGCCTCTTTCCTCAATTTTATGCATAATTTTTCATTTTGAGCCTTTAAATCTGTCATAATGACATATTTTTTGAGAATGTTTTGATTGGAACCCCCCTGTTCCCAAGGATAATAAAGATTTGGATGGATAATCGAATTCCTTTCGAATTCTTTACAAAATGGCCGCAAGATCGTGCGCTTGGCCACGTTCTTCTCCACAAGCGAACACTCATCGCGGTCCTTTTGATCGCGATCTTCCTTTTTTACAAAAACTTGGCCATTATCGGGGCCAGATCACTGTCCTGGAGTCGTTTTTCTCAGTTTCTGACGCCCATCTTCTTCTGCCTGTAGGATCGGTGGGAAGGCGGCTAAATAGTAAGAGTAATGATGTCTTTTTGAGTGGAACGAAGCCGGCTTCGCGCGAGAAAAATGCAATTTCCAACGGGGCGATTGGCGTCGCTGTTGTCTCGCTGGCGGAGTCGCAAATTATATATCGCGTCGCGTAATTTGTAAGCTCTGTAATTACGATCCGTTTCCAGGGCATGATACTAGATGAGTCGACGAAAAGATAAATGGCCCCAGTGGCCAGTTTTGTTTATATTTTCCTTTATTTCTACAGTAAATTCGGCCGAAAATCCTCCAGAATTCTCGCCGATTGACTCGGCTGGTGTGAATCCCACACAAATCTGGCTGCCCGAGAGATCTGCACTGAACATAAAGTGTCCATTGGTGAACAAAGTATCGAGTATTCAGTGGTTTAAAGACGGGAAACGGCTGATTGGAGAGAATGCCATCTTTTACGACCAAGGAACCGTTTCCAGGGAGGATTCTGGGTTCTATCAGTGTTTGGCGACAAATTCAAAGGGGTCTGCGTTCTCCTGGGGAATGAATGTTACTGTAGTTTGTAAGTTTTTTTTGAAAAATTGAACGAAAATTTTTTAAAATTAAAATTTTGGGATTTTTTAAAATTTTATAATAAATGATGACTAATTTTTTACATAGTTTATTTTTTAGATATTGATGGGTTTGCAGCCTCGACGGAGACCTCAGAATGGCTTGTCAAGGACTTAAATAGTTTTGTAATCCGCCCTCCGGCTATAAAATCTAGTCCGAACCTCGGCCTCAGCTGGCGATGGTTTATTGGTGACGAAGAGGTAATTTTTTATATTTGTGGTGCAAAGAATGAGCACATATTATGGCGAAATCATCGTATTTTAAAAATAAATTACCGTATCTTTTAGATTTCTACAAACGACAACTATTACGTAACAACCACGGGTACTTTGGTGGCCATAAATCCGAAGAAGAACACTTTCAATTACAAGGTCCAAGTCCGCGATCTCAATTCCGGGATCTTTGTCCACAATTACATCGTCAAACAAGACCCAACTTCTCTGGTTCGGGAGTCCAAATTCCAAATTCTTTATGGTCCAACCGACCAAACGCTGATCTCGGGCCGAGCCAAGCCAGTTTCCCTTCGATCCACGGGGCCAGATCTTTCGGAAGCCGCGATTTTTGAGTGTATTCCGTCTTTTCAAGGGATCCTGCCGCCTGAAATCAAGTGGTTTATAGATGCTCAGCCCGTTCTCGAGGAGATAAATGGAATTCATCTAGAGAACGAGGGACGGCGACTAATCATTTATCCAAATTCCCACCTAATGGGACCCAAATCTCATACGGCAAAGATCAAATGTGCTGTGAGAAGTGGAGACGACGTTTATAGTGATTACGCGACGGCTGAATTGATGTATCTAGGTGAGGAATAGACAAGTCCAACTGTTTTACGTTTTACAAAAAGTTTTCTTTATAAAATCTCTAATCTGAACCTTGTTTTAGAGTCTCCCAAGATCGATCTCTCACAATTTCTCCAAAATCGCCCTATTTTCCGCGGCGACAACCTTCGGTTGAGTTGTCCCACAGAAAAAGGGTGGCCAAGACCCAAGATCTCCTGGTATCATGATGGAAAACTTGTAAGTTACTAGTAATTGTAGTCATCATACATACTAATCATCATACTTTAGCTGGAGAATTCTCCAACGATCCTAAAAGTGAATAGAATAACCGAAAATGACTACGGAATCTACCAATGTGTGGCAAAAAATTCTGCTGGGCTGGACTTGGCGACAACCTATGTTCATGAACCTGGTAAGTCGCAAAAAAGTTTTTTTTTTGAAAACAAAGTGTAAAAGGTCTGCCTTCAAAAAAATTTTGTCGAAGAAAATGATGACCAAATTTTTTTCAGATGACAAAATGTTTGTCCGAGCTGCAGATGAGTCGTCACAAGCCTTTGAATTCCAAGAGCAACCAGAAGATGTCTTCACGAAGCCAGGGAAAGATGTTCTCTTCAAGTGTAAAACCTCCGATCCCCATAACAGCCGGATCTCCTGGCGTTATAACGATGAGGCCTTGTTGATGGACAATCCAAGATTGAACACTAATCTCAGTTCCCTTGTCATCCATGACACTCACAAGGAGGATTCTGGAGTCTATACTTGTGTAGCGACTAATCAAAACGGACAAGTTATCAGGGCATCGGCCGTGTTGGACGTCTCTGGTAAGGAATTAAAATCTTTTTGAATAAAATACGTTTCAAAAATAATTTTTTGTTACTTTAGGCTCCCAACTGATCCAAGTGGGACCCTCAAATCAATCGCTTTTGATCGGAACCAACATCAAAATGCCATGTATAATATCCGAGGAGGCCTTATCTCGAGGGAAAGTCGAACCCATCTGGTCGAAAAATGTGAGTTATTAAATTTTTGACATCATGATGACATTTTTATCTCAATGTCACCATTTTTTTATTTTTTGACTCGGCGCCTAAGGGGAGTTTCCTTTGAAATAACATCAATTCCGTTTTTTATAAGCCCGTTTGAGAGTATAAAGTTGCTTTCCTTTGTCATCTGTCCAAACAAGATTAAGGTCAATCTCTCGTGGCCCGGAAATGTCAAGAGTGCGCGAGCCTTTCCTTTTAGACCTTATTTAATGGCCACTGTCCACAAAACGGACGCCGTTTATTGATGGGAATCCTAAATTAAAACCCCTCGAGCAAACAAAAACAGACTTTTAATTTGGCCAATGTTTTAGGGCCAATTAATTCCGAAGAGCGGGGATCCGATGAGAAGAGTGAGCATCGACGAGGACGGACAGTTGACCATCAATCAAGTGGGCCCGGATAGCATTGGGGTCTACAAATGCACGGTGAAAAGCGGAATGGAAGAGGAGAGTGTGGAAGCGTCGTTGCAGATCATCGGTATAAGAAAAAACAATCGAGAGATAAACAAAAACATTATAATCCTTTCAGAAAGACCAGGAATGCCCGTTCAAGTCCAGGCCCAACTTATAAATGACAGTATCCCCGCCAAAATCAAAGTTTCTTGGCGTCCCGGCTTCGATGGAAACTCTCCACTCATAAAACATGCCGTGGAAATGAGATTTGTTGGAAGTTCGGGTCTCTGGAATGATTGGGAGACGGTCGTGGACAACGTGAATGCCGAGACTTGTTGCTCCGTCTTCATCGACAACGTCCGTCCTTCCTCAACGGCCGAGTTTCGAGTGGTCGCCTTCAATGTTCATGGCCCTGGCCGTCCTTCTTTGTCCTCTAACAACGTCACCATGCCCCAATCCCCTCCGGCGGCTAGTCCCCGATCAGTGGCGGCCAGTCCAAGGACCTCCAATTCAGTGATGGTCCAATGGCAACCCCCTCCGCCAGATCAATGGAATGGGGACATTCTGGGATATAATATTCGATACAGATTGGCTGGGTATAATCTCCCATGGCAAGAGAAAAATGTCAGCAAATCGGATGCCAGAAACGCCCTTCTTGAGCAGTTGATCACCTGGAGGGATTATGAAGTTCAAGTCGCTGCGTTTAATAATCGAGGATTGGGGGTTTACAGTAAACCTATTGAAGTTCAACCGTTGGAAGGAAGTAAGTTATGTTGTAATTGACAATTAGATGAGGAAAGTGTATAATATTAACAATTTTTGTAATGATTTTGGTTACTTTTAGCCCCAATGGAAGCCCCTCACAACGTGCAGGTTACAGTACTCAGTTCAACGGAAGTTTTGGTCGAATTTGATCCACTTGATCAACAAATGATCCCGGGAGTCAATCAGGGATATAAAGTTGGTTTTAGAACTTCTTAATCGCCTCGTGGAACAATTTTTCATACTATGACATCATAATTTTCAGATTGATTTCTGGAAAGGCGAAGTTGGCGGCCAAAAATACCGGACTGTGAAAGTGGTCCCAGATCAAACACGGCTCCGAGAAAAAGTGGAAGATCTGGAGAAATTTGGACATTACAATATGACAGTAGTTTGTTACACGAATGCGGGAGATGGGCCGAGGAGTGATCCGATTGAGGTAGTAACCGAAGAGGATGTCCCTGGCCCTGTCCCCTCCATTTCTTTCGATCAAGTTCAATTTTCTTCGGTGGTTGTTCAATGGGAAGCTCCTGTTGAACCAAATGGAGTGCTGATTAGTAAGTGTCTATGCCATTATTTGGAATAATGTTCTATTTCTTTGTAGAATACATCCTGCGCCATTGGGAGACTTCCAAACCGGATGACAAACAGACAATCGAAGTGACCGCCGACCAGAATAATGTGACTGTTGAAGGCCTCAAAGCATCCACCCAATACTCAGTGGATATCCAGGCCCTGACAAAAGTGGGCGCCTCTCCTCGAACCGAAGCCAAATTCGAATCCGGGGTCCCTCCAGAACTCCCAGGCCGCCCATCCGCCCTAACCATCTCGGATGTTGGCCCCAGAAGTGCCGTGCTTCAATTCATCCCCGGATTTGATGGCCATTCTTATATCAAAAAGTGGATTGTCGAAGCCAAAGTTGGATCGTCTACTGTCTTCACTCAGATCTTTAATATCACAGCGCCTAAGGCAAGGTCTTTCACCATCAACAAGCTCCGTCCATTCACCAAGTACCAGGTCCGGCTGATTGCGGAGAATATCCGAGGTCGCGGGGCTCCTTCAGATCCCAGCAGATCCTTCGAAACCCAAGCCACGGAGCCAGAAAATGCTCCGGAGAAAATTTATGCAGAGCCAGTGGCATCAGATAGAATCCAACTTGTTTGGACTCCTCTTTTGCCCAATCATTGGAATGGAGAACCTCGCGGATATGTCATTTATTACCGAGCGATGAAACCCAAAAAACTCGGGGGCAACAGCCAAGAAAAGGAGGGAAATAACAATGAGTGGATCACGGTAAAAACGTTGAATCACAAGGCCAGTGAGATGACTTTGTTGGACTTGGAGCCGTTCACTACTTATCAGATCAGAATGGCGGCAGAAAATTCGTTTGGACTGAGTGAAACTTCGACTGTAATTACGGCTACTACTTACGAAAGCAGTCCCAGTGAAGGCCCGGAAAGTGTAATTGTGGATTTGCATCAAAGTACAGTCCGAATTCAGTGGGATGAAGTCCCATTGGAGCATCGAAGAGGGATGTTGGAGGGATATAAAGTGGAGTTAGTGCCGGAGGATCAGAATCTGAGGGGTTATCACACTAAAGAGACGATCATCCCAAGTCCCGAGACCAAGATGACATACTTCCAAACCCGCGATCTTCGACCTGCAACTGCTTATAGAGTGTTTGTATCAGCGTACAATTTGGTTGGAGAGGGTCCACCTTCATCTGAAAGTCCTCTAATCCACACTCCGCCTGATATTCCGGAGCCTCCAATTCATGTGAAGTTCAGTAAAATCTCGAATAACAGCCTGATTCTGAAGTGGGAAGCCCCTCTCAATCCGAACGGAGTGATCACCAATTATGTCCTCAGGCATTGGAAGGCCGTAAAAGGAGAAGAGAGCGCTGTTTCGACCGTCCTACCCCACAGTATCTACCAGTTTTCGGCCGCTTCCCTGAGTCCAGATTCCAATTATATTTTTGGAATCAAAGCCCAATCAGAAGTGGGTGTGAGCAAAGAAGTTCAGTTGGGAGTTATCACTACCAATCGAAAACTCAATCTACCCTCTCCAAAGGCACCAATTAGCAAGACGGTGGATGCGGTGGGAGCAGATAATTTGTGGTGGCATTTCGAGATCCCGGAGGGAGAAGGAGAGGTCAGAGAGGTGGAAGTTCAGTACCAGAGGAAGAATCAGGACTCTTGGAATAGATGGAGAAGGGCTATTCTACCAGCCGAGGGAAAGTTCAAGATATCGGAGTGAGTTTTGATATCAGATTTAGCAAGAATATTTTTCATATCTCATCACATCCAAGTACAACATAAAATTCTTTCAGCCTGATCCCCAATATGGCATATCGAACACGGATAAGGTATATTGGAGACAATGATGACACCACCTGGTCAGCCGAATCGGATTGGGCCAAGACTCTTGGCTCGGCTCCTAAAATTGCCCCGGGCAATGTAAGGGCCAAACCTTATGAAGCCTCTTCGATTCTTTTGGAATGGAATCCGATAAATGAGTTAGAATGGAATGCGGATCAGATTGGATACAAGATTCTCTATCGGATTTATCAATCGAATAACACCTTCTTGTCCGAGACATTGCCCTTGATGGAGAGAAATCCGAGTGATGGAGTCGTCAGACATGTTATCCACAAACTTTCCAGGTAAGGATTGTGTAGTCTATGCTTAAATGTCGTGATATTTCAGCTTTCATCATTACATTGTCCAAGTCCAGAGTTACAATAAGTTCGGGACTTCCCAGCCATCAAAACCCCCGGCTTTTGTCTATGTCGGATATTCGATTCCTAAACAGGATATCAAAGAACTTCGAGTGGAAGCCCAGTCAAGCACTTCTATGGAAGTCCATTGGAAGCCTTGGGAGAGCAGTGACGATGACGTCATTTCTGGGTATCGAGTCAGATATTCTCCGTTATTGAGCTCGATGTCTCCAGAAATCGCGGCCGAAGCTGAAGGTGGAGAGAGTCTGGAAGAAGTGGTGGTTACTGAGAATAACAGCCTCGTTCTGACTGAACTGAGGAAGTTCACAGAGTATCAGGTAAGAGTGTCATCAAATATTACGGTAACTTTTGTAATAGGTAGTAGTCTTAACTGTGCATGATGATTTCTGTATTTCCAGATCTCCGTGTCCGGTTATAATCGTGCTGGTGATGGCCAAGCCTCCGTTGTCCGTGCTCGCACTCTCGAAGACACCCCCGGTCCTGTCGGGGAGCTCCAATTCAGCGATATTCTCCTGGATTCGGTGAATGTCAGCTGGACTCCTCCTCAACAAACAAATGGCCGAATCACCGGCTATTCCGTTACTTATCGGACCTACAAATTCTCCGAAGACTTTAGGAAGGAGATTCAAGAGAAAACGTTGCTTCCTTTCCTTTTGGCGGACAATTTGGAGGAGAATACCACCTACTCTTTCACTGTCCAGGCCCGAACTTCGGTCGGATTGGGAGTCCCGGTCTCCGGAAATGTGACCATCGGCTACAATCGAGGTGCTCCTGGGGCTCCGACCAAGCCAATTGTTCTGCCGGAACAGTCGAGTTTCCTTATGAAATGGAGCGACGGCCCTGAAGGCACAACTCCCATAAAAGGATATTTGATTCAGGCAAAGAGAGTCGGGATTGCTTATGAAGATTTGAATACAACCGAAGGAACTGTGGCCAGAAGGAAGAGGGGACTTGTGGACACCGATCCGTACAGACCCCAACATGTGATCGGGGAATGGGTGACCATCTCGAATGTTCTGGGCACTGATAATGAGTATCGAATTAGTTATCGACAGCTGGAGCCCAGCAGTTACTACGTCTTCAGACTGTTCGCCAGAAACAATTTGGGAATTGGGTTACCCAGTGAGGCCTCGGAACAACTTCATGTACCTGGTAAGGAACCATACTGTAGTAGATAAGTATGAATAGGATCTGTTCCAAGATTATGTTATCTCTTTTACAGTTCCTTTACTCCAAAAATTTCAGCATCAATCCCTGAAGACCCAATCTACACAACTTGGTGGTTCTTAATCATCGTGGCATTAGTGTTGGTCATCATTGTTATGTTATTCGTCTTCTTATTATGCATGATCAATCACAAATCTGATAAGAAGGATGAGAAGAGCGATGTTTTTGACACCCATCAGCTGGCTGATGGATTTGTGGTGTCTTACGAACTCCAGAATAAAAACAAAAGGTAATACTAAAATAAATTTAGAATGCTTTCACTTTAAAATTAAACAATGCTTTTCAACACTAACTAGTAGGAGATAAATTTATGAAAAATTTTTGCAGCCCGGTAGACCGCCCTCAAACCCACACTTCCTGGTTGTCAAACGAGAATCTCAGACACAATGAAGCGCCTTATGGATCCATAGCTTCGGGGCTTAACAACAGACAGAATCCCTACAGTACAAGTAGTGTTTATCATGCCTTGGCGACGGATAATGTCCCGGAGATTCACCGGAATAGCAAGCCAGTCAAAGCCGTTAATCCTTATGCCTCCAAGAATCAGCTGAATGTCTCTCCGCGGGCCAATAATTACTGGGCGAAGCCCCCAGTTCAGGTGGATATTGGACCGTACGGGACCAGAGTCATCAATGAAGATCCCGCCGCTAATGAAACGACTGACGATGCAGAGATTCAGGCGGAGAAATCATTCGCTGGACATTATCAAAGCAATCCTCAGGAAGAGAACTATCGAGCGACGTGGAAACGAAG
This sequence comes from Bursaphelenchus xylophilus, assembly GCA_904066235.2. Taxonomy (NCBI): domain Eukaryota; kingdom Metazoa; phylum Nematoda; class Chromadorea; order Rhabditida; family Aphelenchoididae; genus Bursaphelenchus; species Bursaphelenchus xylophilus. The sequence continues at coordinate 4,811,686 of CAJFCV020000004.1, forward strand.
TCGCGAAACAGAAAGACAGCGGGCCCAGAGTGGGCGGAATGGAGGATTCGCTACGAATAATCATTCCCCGGTCTACCTACTGCCCAATCGCCCGGATTCGGAGGCTACAAATGAGACTGGCCAGAGCGGTAAGTAGATTTTATATAAAATTTTACCAACTCATCCTCAAATTAAATTCTCAATATTATCTTATCGTTTCCAGGTTCCGATGATCGAAACCCCTCATCTCTAAATAGTCAGCGCGATTATGAAGTGGGCGGGATCAACCTCCGGACCGACTTCACTTCCCCCAAACACCAGACTTTCACGAATGCCAACGGATTCTCGTCTTTCGTCTGATTATGCCCCTTCCCTGATACCGGTATTCCAAATCTCAGCGATTTTTTCATGTACATTCAGATATTTCCTCAGATCTCCATCTTATTTTTTCCTCAATTATTATACGGGCTAGATTGAAGTTTACTTATTATTGGAATAAACGACATTACTGTACTTCTTAATAATTATATTATTTTAGCGTCTGGGACGTCGACAAAGTCCCAAGGCTTCCTGGGTTTAATCGCAAGTATTTACAAACTCCATAAAAGGGTTAGCGGAGGCAAATGCACTAAAGTAATACGAAATATTGACTTAGCCATGTAACAAATCATCATTCATGTCTTGGAGAAGTAATATATGGCAGTATCCGGGTGATTCCTGATCAGATCTGAGTATAATTCCTCCTGAACATGATTTATCAAATAAATATTAAAACCGTAATATTTGTTTAGGGAAATTAACCCATAAATTTGATTAAAATTCTTACCACAGCCTTATCGGTATAAAATAATTCGATAAATCGTTTCACTTTGGCCACGATATCATGTCGTTTGAACTGAGCGGCCATACAAATGGAGTCGAGGAGATTGTCATTGGCCAGATTCTCCTTGATCATGTCCATACAATCATCCCTGAGGCCATCCAATTGGAAGTAATCGGCCGCTCGAACTAATTCATAACAAATTGGGCCAAAGGAAATGGAAATGCAGCCATGGTAGATGTAATAGAACACTTCTTTCATCACCTGAAAATCCAATCTTATTTTATAAACCGTAAATGAGGTTATTATTCCAAATTCTACTTGCCTGAGCACTAAAATCAGTTATTGTAACCTTCTTTTCTGCTGTTTCGACATTATCTCCCATAAACATAGCATCGAAGTAGGGAGAGATAGAGCCGACTATACATTTGTGAACTGGAATTTTGAGAGACTCCCCGTTGGATTCGCAAATAAATGTAAAATCGCTGTATTTCTCGTTCATGTATAAAGTCGATGCTTGGAACTAGAAAAAAGGCTATTTATTTTCATCCAAACCACTTGCAAGAGTCTCTAAACCAAAACAGAACCAATCTAAAATGACTTACCGCGCTCCGACTTGGAGATTTAAATTCATTTCTGGACTTCTTCGGACTAGAATAAGACGAGATCGGAGGGAATGTACAAGAACACCATGATCGTTTGATAGGTGTGTCTGAGACCTTAAACATCTATTCATCGCTCTAGTTGTGTAAGTTTGAATTCGTTCAGTATTGCTAATGACTTTTTGACATTACAGAAAGATATTGTTCTAGGATAAATTAATTTATTCCAATTATAAACATCAAATAAAATGTACAAGAAAATCAATTAAAGCAGTTCATCGTCACTCAAAATGTCATCACTGATAAGAGGAGTTGCACTTCGTCGTTCAATCTCCTCGAGAGTAACACTAAACTCTTTACAAATCCTCTGAATATCCTCTTTTATCGGGCTGAAATCAATACTTCGAGCTGTTAACGTGCTCTCCAATCGGTGAACAACAAGATTCAGCTTGTGGTGGCGGCCTAAAACACGAACAGTAATAAATATACCAAAAATTATATTACACTTGCCATTCACGAGAAGTCTTTGGACAAAAACGATAATGATCAACCTCAGCTCTTCCGGACTGTCAAGCGCAATCAAAGCATTGATCAAAACCTCCAAGGCATTCTCTTCGTCAATTGTCTTCGCACTCTGATAGGAGATATCAAACTTTTTGTAAGGTTTGGACAAAGAAAATAACCGACTGATAACACCGTAGGGTACGCTCTTCTTTATGACATCCAGATATGAATCAATTGAAGCCAATGAATTACTCGCAGTCTCGATTTGAACCCTAAACAAGATGAAAAATCACAAAATAGACTACTTACCAGACGTTAATCTTAAGGTCAAAGTAAAGAGATTCACCATTGTTCAATACAACCAGAGGCACTCCGTTGTCTGTCAACGCAGCTGCAGAAATACTAACCCCTTTGTTGTTCAGTAGACTTTGGAAACTAAGCTTTGCGTGGATCGTCTGGATATCCAAGTTTCTAAAAAGGGTAAACTGAAAAGAGAACACTTATAACCTACATTACAATCACATTGAGATCACTAGTAATGAGCAGTAGAAAGTCGCAGTTGAGTGTGACTAAAGAAACGGGTTTATCTATCAACCAATCGAGCAGTTTCATTCCAGTTGACGTGTGGAAAACTTGAAGAGATTGGCAGGAAGTTACAATCGCTGTGTAAATCCTACAATATCAAAAAGTAAAAACCATAGAAGATGCTAAATATCTTAATCTATAAAGTAAACCCACTCATTTGCAGCTAACAAAATAATGTTCTCAAAAACATGATTAGTCCAAGCAACTAAATCATTATTCATCGCTTTTACAGTCGCTCCTTCGGCAATCTTCCTTTCCACATTTTGCACCTGGATCAGGTTTATGTTCTTGTCGTTCTAAAGTCAAAATAAAAAGAAAAAAGAATTCGACTTACACTTCTCAACCTCACACTCAAGACTTTCTGAACTTTTGGCGGTTCAATCTGCGTTTTTCCATTAGTAGATGCCTGAATCTTCAACCTCTCCAAAACGGCTTCGACGATTGGCCGATCCGTTGCTGCTGCTACTTCATATTCTTCGACCTATACTCAATTTATTAAAAATATTGTAGCAGACGACTTACCTTCGTTTGTCGCGCTTTGTAAACAATATTGGCGGACGGAATATTATGTGCCGAGCATTTGAAAGTATTCTCTGAGATCTGAACTGATGTCTGTGGCGAACTACAAGGATCAAATTGCCTCCTAAAATTTTTTTTGGACGTATTATCAATACAAGAGACATTACAATTTCGGTGCTGTAATTTCGCCAAGAAAGGTTGTCTCGATCTTCCTCTTTCCCGACTTTGACTTTACAATCATTTCATCTGTTCCACAAGCTCGCGTCAAATTTGCAGAATTCCGAGATATTTTCTGAATTTATTTTTCCGGGATTCACGACGAAAACGTTTGTTGGCTTTCCGCTTTTCACAAATAAATTATTTTTCATTATTTTGTAGAGGATTCTAGGACCTTTCTGTACTCAAATCTTGTTTCCATAGAGTATGAGTGAAGCTCCGCCACCAGATCCAATTGTTGAAGAAGTTCCTGTAGTTGGTAAGTATAAGATTGCTATTAAAAGTCGGGATATTTCGTACTTCTTTTTGATTTTGCGAAACGTTCTTGCAGTTGAAGCTTCTGTCGAAATTCCGAACGATATAGCTCTGCCAAACCCGGTGAATAATCTTTCATTTGATGTGATTGCTCCACAGACGGATGTAAGTGAAAGATGTGTTATTTTATTGTTATTGTTTAGAAGACCTACGACCAGCTGTTTGCGGATCTTCTGGAGAAGGAATTGGATAATGAGAAGTTGACTCCCGGAGAGTATTTGGCATGCGTTTTCTTCTATGTTATTCAGAACAAAGCAAATGAGGTAGGTGGAAGGTTACATGTCATTGATTCGAATTATCAATTTATTAAACCTTGCATTTTTGTTATAGGGTCGTTATGCCGCCATTCGAGGGATTGAAGCCTACGCGAACTGTCCCGAATTATCGCAGGCCTATGAATTTGCTGATCTTGCTCATAAAATTGAACTAACACAATGCTTGCAATGGATCAGAAATGTGGAACTACATGAGTCTTTCAGGTAATACTTTTTATTGTAATAAATAAAGGGTTTCTTTGTAGGGTTGTTACCAATTTTTAATTATTTATATTTTAGACCCTACAAAGATGAGTTGTTGAATCGACTGACTGCCCGACGTCTCCAACAAGTTCTCAGAGGGTATGTGACCCTAAAATTGGATGATCTCTGTTCCCTCCTTGCTCTCCCTTCTGATTCCGAACATGTTCAGCATTTTCTGCAAGCTGCAGAATGGATAACAGCTCCAGATGGATTCATTGAACCCAAAGAGACGGAGGGTTTCAAAAACTTCCTCAAACTTTTACATCAAAATGAATTCGGACCCGAGAAGGCGGCAGTCTCATCCACGAAGAAGGAAAACCGCCCCATCTTGGAGAATCTGGTCCGGTACGCGGGATTCTTGGATCGCAGTTAAGCCAGCCTCGATGCCTGTGCTCGGACTGCCTGTAAATTAAAATATTTTTGTTGTAATAACCTGTACTGTAATGTCGTTTCCCTCCCTCGGGTCGTTGTTGGGAAATAAACCAGAAGTCCTCGCGGCGGGTCGATTTTTTTTTGTTTTCGGAACCCGTTTCCCCTTGCTTTCGCAGCTCCGAACTTATTGTTCGGAATACCTGACCAATAATGGGGCGTGTCCCCGGTTATTGTCCCCCAACCGGAGCCACAAAGGGCTCCCTTAATTTCGATTCCCCCCACATTAAATTAGTTTAAACACAACTATTTAAGCCCATTTCGGCTTGATTTTTCTTTGTTTTTCGCGATGGCGTCGGTCAGGAATTTATTGTTAATACTACTAATGGGCTCCTTAATTGTGAATACCGTCTCCAAGTCAAGTAAGAGACGATGTTTCGGAGAGTAAGGGGACATTGTTTCAGTTCACATGTTTGATATCCCGAAGGTGGAGATCGATGGTGAAGATCAGGCGCCCGTGGCCAAGGAAGTTGTGAGTTAATTATCACGAGGAGTTTCTAAAACAGCTTAGTAATCAGACAGCATAATATAAACGGGAGGTTTTGTTTGAGGTCAAATGAAAAGACGAGATTTTAGAGAGATGAAAGGCGACAGGAGATCCGAGTCAATTTGAACATCCGTCGACTGGACACGTGAGTTGACTTCAGTTTATATCCCCGCTCTCCTTCAGACCCCGTCCCCAGCCCATCAAAGAGGTCGATGAGTATTCGGACGATCCCTTCGACGTGAAGCAATGATCTCGTTACCGTAATCTCTTTAATTTAATTAACCTTTATTATTAAATAAATTATTCCCCGTTTTTTGGCATCTTCTCCATGACGGATTAATAGCACTTATAGTCGGATTGGTTACAGGTATATCCAGTGGGACAGAGGTTATTGATACAGGGCCCGATTGGCTGGGAAGCGCTTCTTTTGGCGCCTAAAACAAGTTGATTGGACCCTTAAAAAGTAGTAGGTCTTGAGTGTCTTGGAGAAGAGTGCCCCTCACTATTCTTGGAAGTACCTGTAGTGTTGAGAAAGAGTGGTGTTTAAATAGTACAGTCGGAGAGTTGGGGGTGAGACGAATCAAAGGAAACGAGCCCTTCAAAAATAAAGAATTCAAAATAAAGGTGGGTGTCTGAAGAAGAGGGAGAAAGTCTTGCAAAAACAATAAAAGCCACAATACTGTGTCTTGCAGAGTAATCTTGGAAAACAACTTACTCTTGTAACATTTGTTGTCAACACAATTGTAACCCGCCGGACAGAGATCATTTACGCAAGGACCGATTGAGGTACCTAGGGCAAATATAAGTCGATTTTCGGATGGACTTACGGGCTTTCACATCGCTGTCGTACATCTCATCCATGGGGTCATCGTTCTGTACATTTGGATAGCATTCCTCATCATGACACACATGACCCTCAGGGCATTTCCCATTAATACATGGTCCAACAGCCTTCTCCTTGTCGAACTGACCTGAAGATACGAGAATAATGACATCGAATTGAGAGCCCATATTAAATTATATTCGTTACGAAATATGACGTCATGTTTTGCACATGTTTTCGAACGGTTATTTGCACCTACCGTAGACGACCTGCGCGCACAAAAAAACGACTGCCAGCCACTTGATCATGGTCGATTTAAGGGAGCACTGAATGAACGAACTTCTCGGCCAACCGGGCCTCAAATACGCCCTGGGGCGGTCCCGCCTCCCTCAAGGAATCGTGAATGACCGCAGCGCGCAATTTATTCGTGCGATTTCGTTGCGCAAACAATCGCGACGAAGAGGACAACGGACGTGGTCATGTATGTGGCTGAACGGCTCGAACCGGACGGTAAGCTCATTAGGAATGACCTTCTTCATGTCCCTGAGGGCCGGTTATGCGAACGAATTCGAATACTTGCTGTACGAGTGATAAGCAAACACTTGGCTATAATTGTGTTCTTTTTTTTGAGGAAGCTCAATGCGATTACAACGGAAAACTTGGTGATTCTATTTATTGAAGGCAAGAATTCAGGCAGTTTTTAGAGAATTGAGATTCTTCAGAACAGGGATTCTTAGTATCCAGATGATGCAACTGGAGCTGGAGCGGCGGCAGGCTGTTCAACAGCGGCTGGAGCGGCTTCTGGGGCCTGGTAGTTGGCAGCTGGGGCCGAGGCTTCAGCGGCAGCAACAGCTGGAGCGGCCTCATCTCCATACGAGTTGGAGCGCTTCTTTCTGTAGCCGGATGAGGCAACTGGAGCTGGAGCCGCAGCAGGTTGTTCAACGGCAGCTGGCGCAGCTTCTGGGGCTGCGGCTACAGGAGCGGAAGCTGGAGCCGGGGTCACAGCCTCATCTCCATAGCTGTTGTCACGCTTCTTTCTGTAGCCAGACGAGGCGACTGGTGCTGGGGCCGCGGCGGGTTGTTCAACAGCGGCCGGAGCGGCTTCAGGCGTTTGGTAGCTGGCGGCAGGAGCGGCGGACTCGGCGGCTGCAACAGCTGGGGCAGCCTCATCTCCGTAAGAGTTATCTCTCTTCTTTCTATAGCCGGAAGAGGCAACTGGGGATGGAGCGGCGGCTGGCTGCTCGACGGCGGCAGGAGCAGCTTCTGGGGCCTGATAGTTGGCAGCGGGGGCCGAAGCCTCAGCGGCAGCAACAGCGGGAGCGGCCTCATCGCCATAGGAGTTGGAGCGCTTCTTTCTGTATCCAGACGACGCTACTGGGGCTGGGGCAGCAGACGGTTGTTCAACAGCGGCTGGAGCAGCTTCAGGGGCTTGATAGCTGGCAGCTGGTTCGGAGGCTTGAGCTGCGGCGACGGCTGGTGCGGCTTCATCTCCATAAGAATTATCTCTCTTCTTTCTGTAACCAGAAGAAGCAACTGGGGCTGGGGCAGCAGCTGGTTGTTCAACGGCAGCTGGGGCAGCTTCTGGGGCTGCAGCTACAGGAGCGGAAGCTGGAGCTGGGGTCACAGCCTCATCTCCGTAGCTGTTGTCGCGCTTTTTCCTATAACCAGAAGATGCGACAGCAGAAGGCGCGGCGGCTGGTTGTTGGACGGCAGCTGGAGCAGCTTCAGGGGCCTGATAACTAGCAGGGGCGGGGGCAGAATCGGCCGCTGCTACTTGAGCTGCGGGCTCATCTCCATAACTATTGTCTCTTTTGAAGACTTAAAAATGGCGCAATAAACAGAAGAAGTACAATGGACTTACGCGATTTGGCATTGATGCCGACGAAAAGCCCGAGGCAAAGAACCAGACCAAGTTTCATTCTGAAGGCGATGGAACTCTGTTGAGGTTGTGTTGGGATCACTCCTTTTAAAAGGCGACCTCAAGGGGGTGGAGAGAAGCGACAGGGGTTACAGAAGGAAGGACGGTCTGTTCCCTTCTCTCCCTCTTCGCTGTGCCACATTCAAACCGGTCTTTGGCCTCGCCTACTTTTTCACAAACTTTGCGAAATCGCGAAAATAAATTTTGAATGGCATTTTGATTCCGTTTTATGCAACAATTCATAAATCAACGGACGGGCGCGATGCAGGTAAAGGATCGTAAAGGGAAGCCCGTAAAAGGAAGAAACAAAAAAAACAAGTAGTCGGGATAAAAATAACTCCACAAAAGCAAAAGAAACTTTGAAGGTAAGCATGACTTCATTAACTGATCAATTTAAAAATAGTAACATCAGTGTGTAATTCTGGTCTCTGGTTGATTTTGATGCCCAATTTGTTGCTACGCCTTTTAACCGTTGGAATAGATAATTCATTAGCGTAAACGTGTTCATTTTGAATTCCAATTACTTTGATACATGTTTAAGAGCCAAATGTGTATTGTAATAGGTCTTGGGTTTATTTATTTCTTCTTGATTCAACGCTTCTGTGAATTCCGAGAAAGTACTCTTCGCTTCGTTTCGTTCGTACTTTGGATCAACATAACATGTTTGTCAGCACAATATTTTTGTTTACTGAGACCTGAAGACCCTAACAAGTCGTAATGAAAATGATTTAATCCTCGCCATGTGCATCTTCAGTGTTCAACTGTTGACCTTCGTGAATTCGCTGTCCTTGAGTCTCTTAATTGCTTCCCTTTTACAGAATAAACAAAACTTTTTTGAAGGAAAAAACGACGAAACATTCTCCGGCAATTATACAAATTCTTGAACATAGAAAGTAAGTAAAAGTACGGGGGAGGTACTTTTCTTACTCTTCTATCCACAATTACGCAAACTCCAAGAGGTTTGTGCTGAGCAAGCGAGAGGCCAGGTCATGAGGCTACAGTATTTTTGATCGAAAAAGTACAATAAAAATTGTTGAATTCTGAAGGATGGTTCGTTGTATGCAGATTAAGGTTGCTGAAGAGAAAGTGGATTAGTCCATTAATCTTAGTTTCTGATACGTATGCACCTTCCTATCTCCTAAAAAACAATTCGTTTCGTGGCATAGCCGAGATTTTCAGGGGTATTTTTAGCGAGAGAATATGCTAATTAAAAATCGGTCAGATAACTTTTTTTGTTTTTTCAAGCTTTGATGACCAAATCTTCGTGAATTTTCTTGTGTTCTTGATTATTGTTGATTTCTGCAAAAAAAATCTAAGCGTAACTTGTTCAATTATTGTAATTCCATCAATGTCATCAAAATTAAACAGCCCATTTAGCATACCTCATCCACCGATGACATATACTCGAAAACTTAAAACGTAATTTGCCTACTTTAAAGATCATTTTGAGTTGCATTGAGCTCCAAGTTTTGCTCGTTAATGTTTCTTGAGATCTTTTTTCGATGATTTATTTGTTTCTCCCTCTTTTTTCCCATCAAATTTCTTCTCCAAACGTTGAATTCTGTGTTGTGATCAAAAAAGACGTCCACTTGAAAACGAGGGTAACGAGGAAATGCAAATTTTGGGGGAACAAAAAACAATCACTTTCAATTCATTTGGGTTTCTAAACTTGCTTATATTATCCATGATTTGTGATGGGTAATCTGAATGACCTTGGCCCCTTCGCTCTCACAAGACCACAATTCCTGTTACAGTAATCCCTTGGCTTCTTTCCAAATTCTTGACGTAAATTTGACGGAACTCAGACGCCAGAAAAAAGTTGGCGTTACTTTTTACAAACTTTTACAATTTACTCTTCCCTCAGAAAAAAAACAAAAAAAGGACTACTTTAAAACACGAAAAAGTTACTTTTGTCCGCTGCCCTGCTGGATATCCGTTCTTGTTCCTCTCGTATCACTTGTTTTTTCCCCAATTCTCCTTGACATTGACTATAACTTTTACTCGCCAAGCGATCCCATAATGTAAAAGCACAATTTCAATCTGTTCTGACCCCGTAAAAGGCAAATTGCCCATTAAGGAGGGTAAACTACAGGCCCTCCCACCTCCGTTTTGTTGATTTTTACAAAAGAAATGACGAAATTACAACATAAAACATGAAGAATGTCATAAATGGAACTTGGAAGACGCTCCAAATTAATGATCACGTCTAGGGAATGGAAGGAGAGGTCGATAAGCACAACTTCACATTGTTTGAGCATCAAGAAGTAAGTGGTTTGAATATTGATCAGCAGTAGTGAAGTTCCCATGAGATTATGATATTACAGTAACCGGCACCTTCAAAATTGATGAAATTTGTATTTCTTTGTCTCAAAATGGTCATCAAAAAAGTTCAAGCTGATTATAATGTAACAGGGTTTATTAGTGAATGCCACAGAGATCAGCGGAACAAAATAAATATCACAGGATTGGAGGTAGTAAAGTACAATATAAAAGTTAGTATTATTAGATGACTTCAATCTCGATGAACCCGGAAATTGACTAGGACAATGGACTGATGCTGTTCATGGGTGGGAGGGAACTCGTAATGGCCAGAACGGGACTCCACAAGCTTGTGGAATTGATGGAGAAACCGTTTGAAAAGGGGAATCTGCGACTTCTGATGACGTTTCCATTGCTTGGTGTACTCTTTGATGATGGTGGATGAGGTGGTGAAGCTGGAAATAGAAGAATTTCTATGAGAAAGAAACTAAATTTATTTGGTGTACTGTGTCTATGTTAAATAATTCAAGGGCCAACTCACTCGACTGATGATGGGTAATCACTGATCCCGGAGATCTGACTTGTGATGCAATTGCTTCTGGAGGGAGTGCTGGTCAGCATCATGGGCAAAGAGACCTGAAAAAGTAGAAATAAATTTGAATTGTAATATAAAATAATAACACGTTGTAAAAGCTGAAATGTAAATATAGAATAAAGGGATTGTATATCAGATAGCCAGACATACGCAAGTCGTTCAAATCTTCTCCCCCGAGGCCAGAAAGTCATAAACAAAAATTGGATTATTCAGAAGGAAACCCCGATTCTCAACGCTCTTTTTTGTGTTCGTGCGATTGCATTTCAAAACTTTTGGGGGGATAAAATAACAATGGCAGGCATTACCCGGGGTCAGGAAGTCAAGCCAAACATAATGACAGAAAATAATGGGCAGAAAGGGTACAACTTACGTAACATTGCATTTTACTGCAACAGTAGGATGCAAATTCAAAAAAGTGTTTTATAGTTGAATTGTACAAGTAAACGGCTTATGTGGACTAAAGCAACATAATGGACGGAAGGACACATAGAGTTACCCAAAATTTTTGTGACCGATCATACATCTACAATTGTCATTTGTACCTCCGACTTTGTCAACAAGAACAACATTACCGCTCGGAAAGGGCTATTTGTGATATTCCAGAAATAATATTATACGTGCAACGTCTCCGTCAAGTAAAGCGCATCTAACATACAACTTTTAAGGATTGCAACGTAATTAAGTAAACATTTTTTTCTGCCGATTATTTTCTGTCATTACGTCAGGATCTAATTTTCTTGACCCCGAGTAAAAATGAATGCCCTTCGCTGTTACTTTATCCCCCAAAAGTTGGGAAATGCAATTGCACGAATAAAAAAATGAACGATGAGAATTGGGGGTTCCTTCTGAATAATCCAGTCTTTGTTTATGACTGTGTCTGGATATGTGATAGATAGGCATTTATATTTACATTTGCACACCCCTTTTGCGGCTGAGATTCGAGAGCTTTATATTACTTTTGAAAGTTATTTCTTCTTTTTCAGGTCTCTTTGCCCATGATGCTGACCAGCACTCCCTCCAGAAGCAATTGCATCACAAGTCAGATCTCCGGGATCAGTGATTACCCATCATCAGTCGAGTGAGTTGGCCCTTGAATTATTTAACATAGACACAGTACACCAAATAGATTTCATTACTTTCTCATAGAAATTCCTCTATTTCCAGCTTCACCACCTCCTCCACCATCATCAAAGAGTACACCAAGCAATGGAAACGTCATCAGAAGTCGCAGATCCCCCTTTTCAAACGGTTTCTCCATCAATTCCACAAGCTTGTGGAGTCCCGTTCTGGCCATTACGAGTTCCCTCCCACCCATGAACAGCATCAGTCCATTGTCCTAGTCAATTTCCGGGTTCATCGAGATTGAAGTCATCTAATAATACTAACTTTTATATTGTATTTTACTACCTCCAATCCTGTGATATTTATTTTGTTCCGCTGATCTCTGTGGCATTCACTAATAAACCCTGTTACTGTATGATCACATGGGATATTAAATCTTATACATAATAACGTGTAAGATGTCAGTCGGCGGAATCTTGGCATAACTCTAGAGCAGCTACTCCTCTTGTTGTTCCTTGCCCAGAAAGGCCCTTATCGGCCAACCATTTCATGGGGACAGACGGAGACAAAACCCATTGTGAGGACAACAACGGGCCTAACCAGTTGTGTTTCATATTACGTAACAGCTAGACCGATGATATTAGGTAATTAAAAAAACTTCTATAACAATCCGAGGATATTTTGAAATTATATTATACTTGATGCCTGGACAATTTGAGTAAAAGATACGTGGTAAATAACCTTGAATGTTGTGGCTTCCTTCGCCCACCTTTTCCAGGATTCTTTTTTTGTTACACTTTGATCAAAATACATTCCACTTGTAATTGATTTGCGACCCCCATAAACTTATAATCTTATACATGCCCTCTTTTTTAAACATATAGTATAAATCATCTGGCCTACTCGTTAAACCACGGTTAGTTTCGTGTTTCGGTGAGTTCAACAAGGCAATGTTCCGCGCGCTTCCTCTTTACAGCTAATTAATTAGTTATTTTCCGCTACTTCCATACATAAACTTACTTTATAAACGCACATGACTCAGTTTAAACCGCGGTTTAAACGTCGCCGACGTTTCTCAAACCATCCATTAGGCTACTATTTCTTATATTATTTTAATTTGCAGTGGCAAAATGGAAATAAAGAAAAGGCCGGATAAAGTGAGTATTACTGTATTTACCAAGTTCGTTTTAGTTTTGGAAGAAATTGTTGGCAGTTACCCTGAGGCAAAATACGTTTTTTGGAAGCCGAAGGAAATATTACTTCGATTCCGCGGAAATCACAAGGTAAATTTGGAATTTGTCAAGTCAGTAATGACTTAAAAGTCCATTTTATAATGCTATTTGTATGGTTCAGACGGGAAGTTGAGTTAATTAACATCTCAAAGATTGACGACCGCCTCAAACCCATTGAAATCCTCCTGAAATACTTTTGTCACACCGTGGAGGACGCGAAAAGATTGAGAAGAAATCCAACGCGAGTCAGGAAAATGATCGGATGGAAAGCGGAGAACGGAAATGTCGATGAACTCATGCAGGTCAGCACGAAAATAAATGAAGTTGTAGAACTAGTTCAGACCTTTTGATAATAGCGATTTTATAACGATCTTATTTTCAGGATGTAATATACACTATGGAAAAGGACCGATCGCTGTTTGAAGCCCAAACGAAACGGTACTATCAGAGCAACAGACATCCGAGAGCGATGTTATCCACAAGCCTGTAGTTTATCATCGTCACTTAAAATAAAAAAAACTTTGCAAAACGTAAGATTGCAAAGAACATGAACCAACTATAGAAACTAGAACTGGGAACGTCATCTACTGGCTATATAAGTTCTTATTCTGTTACTGTATAGTAAGATCGGTTATATCTTATGTTAGAGCAGTCACCAAAACTTTACAAATCTTTTATTTTCAACAATTCCTAGTATAACAACAAAATCTCAAAGGTTCCTAAGTTTAACAAAGTTGGTGATGACTCGTTTCTGAGTGGAGTTCAACACGAATTTCTTGGTGATTTTCTCGGCCAATTGCTCCAAGGGACCTTCTTTATAATGCCTGGCAATGATTTCCAGGACATTGGAGGCTTGATTGAGACTATTGGTCTCGATAACAGCATCAAATAAGGCTAGCAGATAGTCCAAGCTTGGTTTATCCTCTAAATTAAGGACGTCCGAATCGGCTGAAGTGAGCAGATTGATCAGAGAAAAGGCCTTCTCGTGCTCCCCGACCTTTAACAACAAGATTGCGGTTTGAGTCGCCATCGATGGGCGGAGTTTAATCTGGCGATTCTTCAGATTTTCATCTGTGAAATTTGCAAATTCCAACCAGATATCATTCAACTTGACAATCAGATTACGGAATTGTTCTGATTCTCGGATGTCCAAGGACTAAAATAAGGTAAAAATGACTGTAATTGCAATACTTACATCAACATTGACTTTGAGAAGATGTCGGAGGAATGATCGGCATAAATCGGTATCAGTGATCTGTCTTCCGGAAATTCCATCTTCAATAACTCGCTTTAAAAGAGCCCAAGGAGGATTCTCGGCCTAAAATAACATCAATTATCGGCTAAACTGTAAAATTTTCGCGTAATAAAGTAGAGTTCACTCACAGGGAATTTATTGAGTACGTTTTTGATGACCATTCGACTGACTCCAACCAATCTTGGGACCAAAGAAATATAAATTTCTCCAATTTCATTGATATCCGTTAGTTGTGTGAATATCTTATAATTCAAATACCGATTGTAAAACACGGCTTCTACAGTAAAGGCAGTCATCTTGACATTGTTTTTGTCCGATCTGTAGAGAGCCTCGACTCTATCAACCATTTCCGCGTTGTTGGCGGCAGTGGCGACGGACATGGCTGTTACAAAGAAATTCTGATCGGTATGGTCATGGGGATCAATCTGAGGACGGGATTCGAGGATATCCATAATCTCACTCAACGCTGTTATCGCCAATACCTAAAGCAGAGCAATAAATAAAAAAAAATGAAACGGAAATGTCTAAAATAATATTAGAAACATTTCTTACAAGTTCCTGAGTGCCTTGAACTGGTGGGGTTTCACTTCCTTGGACCTTCTGACTTCTCAGTCCACCCAAAACGAGATCAAAAGTTGTCAACGAAGGCACCAACCTTAGTCGATTCACTTCGGCCAAAGCTTTCTTCACATTTCCCCATTTGTTAGCAAAATCAACGTTCTAAAAAAAGATAAGACCCAAGAAATATCAGCGTACCTTGTTCTGCGCCATAATAAAGGCATTGAACGTTCTGATGGATGGCTTGACGTTCAGTTTAGCCATTTTAGACAACAATTCGAAAGCTTTCTTGGGATTTTGTTCAACTCTGAGCAGACAATTGAAGGCGAACTCTTCTGGAATGAGCTTCTTCCCAATCATATCGTCCAAATGCTTGTACGCTTCAAGCAGAGCAGCCGTATCACCATATTTGGCTTTAGCGGCGATTAAAATCGAATAATTTTCAGCATTTTGCTCAACCGTTTGAAACAAAAGTTCAATTGGACCGTTCTAAAAGCGAAACAATCAAATCTCCACCATAAAAATGTGAGGGAAGACAGAAGACACTTACCCTTTCCCACTTTCCTTCAAAATCCTCGAAATAATTCCTGATTCCATGCCATTCAACTTCTTCGCTAACTGGTGGATTCTGTCCATTATAATATGCGGCCTGTTTGAACAACCTGTCCAAAGTATCCTTGGAAACATCGATTTTGCCGGCTCTGATCTTCTCGTAGACCTAAAAACCAAAATAAACCGATATTGTTGATAACTACTACATTATGCAACTCACCTGAAGAGCACCATGAACTTCTCGTCCATCTAATAACCGAATCAACAAATCTTCACTGGGAGCCTCTGATTCCACCAAAGCCGGTAAATTCTCTGGTCGGAAGACGGGCAATCTCGGCTCATCACGGTCGAACATGAATAAAGTTGGCCATTCTTTTGCTAGATGTCTGGCTGCCCGTTTCCCGAATTCCTTCGCCAGGAAATAGTTCCTTTTTGTGAAATTAGAAGATGGAATTGTCAATGGATCATCGATGAACTGGAAATGAGGAGCTGTGGTGTCAGTTCCGACAGTTGAAGCCAAAGCTTTGAGGACGGCAGTTTTTGATCTCTAAAATAAGGAAAACTAAACAAAAATTATGGAAACGCACCTTTATCTGCTTGGGAATTATGAAGGGAACCGAGGCAACGGATGTTGCTGCTTTCCCACTCATTTTCGGGTAGCGACGACGTCGTTGACGACTCGTACACGACGATCGTACGAGATCTCGAAAAAATTTGCCGAGAAAAAGGGAAAATTTGGTTGAAACAGAATGCCAAACATTGCGAAAAATGCGGGAAAAAACTGAACAAATTATGGCCGGCCCAGGCGATCGTCTTGCGTCAGTAGATGAGAGTAGTTGCCATAAAGTTAATATGACTGCAAGGGATTACTTCCTAGAAACTATTAAAAAAATTTTTGATTTTTTAAAATGTCAATTGTTGTAGCGCCAAAGCTTTCGATTTTGATTAGTTCGTCCCTCAAAAAATTGTTATTTTGAATGTTTTTGCAATCACAGAGTCTGTCATGGCCTATTACACAAATTTGAGCCCAATTCCGCACCCAGGCTCAAAAACAGAGTCATTTTTCTTCCAATTCAATGCCTTGGGGAACCAGAAATGGCGACAAAATGGGCTTTACATAACCACAATCCGTCTTCTTTGTCTCAAAATTTATTCAAATCTTAGGGCATTGCCGTTTAATCGCAGTTCAACATTGTTGTTCGGGTGTTGGAGGAACGGCCGAACAGAATTGCACGGTGCAACGAGAAGAAAGGGGCGGGGGGGGGGCGATCGACTTTTATATATGCCCCTTAGGGTATTCGACTGCTTCAGAAGAAGTCGGGATTCAAGAGACAAACCATTTTTCCTCATATGTTTATATCCTTACCAGATTGTTGTGGGTTAGGCCGGGTAATACATTACTCATGACATCAGATGTGAAGAAACGGCCGATTATGACAGTTTTGTTGATTAATCGGGGTTATCATCGTTGTATGAGAAATTAAATGACGCAAATCTCCTGGGGTTCAAAACAAGTATTAATTTACCGATTTAGATGCATTTATGTCAACGTTCGGGAGCTCTCAGTCGACTGGCCTGTTGCCATTTTGTTAAACTACTCAACGACACAAACAAGTAAGCATTTTATCGCTTATTAATCTGTCTAACTAAACGCTCTTCTGCATCATAAAATCGTAACTATAACTTACTGCATGTAGTTTAAGTCATCAAATATGTACATATTTTATGGCCCTCCATTTTCCTCGTTGAACAAAAATTCACTTACATCATGATATTTCTGACACCAAAAAACATCTTCTGCCCAATATTTATTTAAAAATCTCGAAGGATCTCATTAGATTCGGAGTTATTTTTTTTTAAAACCAGTATTACTTCCGTAGTGCGGGTTTCATGTTTTTTGTGAATGCATAATTGCATTTCCTATCTTGCACTTTCCGTCCGTTCCAAAAGAGCATTTAATTTCGGCTTTGTGCTCTCTTTTGAGGGATAAAACGGCATCGAATAACTGGACTTGAGAGCTTTATAAATTCCGTTTTTAGATTTTTTCATTGGTTTATGTCGTCCTAACTGTTTTAGGGATATTTTTGTGGCAAATGGGTCAATAGATTGCGCCATCTTAATGAAGCTTCAAATAAAATTTGTGTCTTTTGCCGTTTTTTATATCCAAGTTTAAGTAATTCCTAGTCAAGCAAACTGTCAAAGTGCAAACTTACCATAGCAGTTTATCCAAAGTAGAGTTGAGCGCCTCTCATTCGTCAGGAAAATTGCAGTAGACCCTACAAAAACTTCGCGAGAGAAAAACAAAATAATAAAAATAAACTTTTTTCTCTAACGTTTCCTCCACATTTTCCATAATCTCAAGCCTGTAAATTTCGTTCAATACCTCAGCGGATAATGCAGATTATTAACTAGCGGTTTCAAAAATAAAAGCCTGGACTGTGCAGACGCTGTATTCAAAATACGAAGGGAACTTGCAGAGTCCAACTTGAGGAAACCCACTCTTTAAATTTTCCTTAACACAATGTCCTAATATTGAGGATTCATCTCTTTTACGCCCTAAAAGCTCTCCAAAATGGACTTGCACATCTCTTACGTAACAGTCATACTGTTTTTTGCGCCCCGTACTTTAATCTTTCCTGAAATCTGACTATGAATCCGACGCCGGCGGAAGAGAATTAGGATTGATTCTGGAGCCAGTAAACGTTTTTTCTGGGCGGGATTTATCGCCCTAAGGGCTTGGGACTTCTCACATTTCATTCCACTTTCAGAGTTCCCTTCTGCGACTCCGAGTTCATGAAGAACGACACTACGAGAGTTGAGGTGGGCTCTTTTTTATTAACAATATCCTTATAGCCAGCCCCCAATGTGTATTCGACCCCAGTGTATTTAAACTTCCCGGCTGATGTTCCCGAAGATCATGCCACCTTCTTTCTGGGGATCATTCTCTTGATATCTATCGCTGTTTTCTGCGCAATTGTCATCATGAAATTGACCAAACCAAAGTGAGTAAATTTTTATTTTACAGGGCAATGTTTTTGATGACATAGAATCAAAGATTTCAGAGTTGGCTTTGCTCGTCTGCCCTCAGGCTTTAGCTTCAACGGGCCTCTTGATTATGATATTATGATGTGGCTGCCCCGACATCAGCGTCGGAATTCGGTTATGTTGTTTTTGAGGTCGATGGGATGTCGGCCGGGCAGTCAGAGGACTCGACAAACATCGCTGAGTGTGGTCTCGAGCTCTAGGTAGGATTACATGATCATAAATAATTCATCTTCAAATTATGTTTTGCATCAAGAAAACTGAGCTGAGTTTATATTATCTATGAGGTTTTAGTATGGGATTGTTGCCCAGCTATCGATCAGCGACAACTTCGACCACAATCACCCCAACGAGTGTCCCTCCACCTCCGTATGACGAGTTGGAGAGCCTCACAACTTCCACTAGAGCCAGTTATATATCTTGTTCTAGCAATAACAACCTTCCGTCTTCTGGATAACAAGGGCAAGTTATTTGTATTATATACGATGTAAACATTATTTTCCTCATGACCAATTTCCTTTCCTCCCCGAGTCTTCCTCGAGTTTTTTCAATATCTTTTTCACAAATCCCCTGAGGGCATCGGCCATCAAATCGCTCAAGATGGTCTTCCTGATAAGTTTTTTTGTCATGTCATTCTTATTTTTTCAGCTTCCACCAATGAATACAGGTATGATACTGTACTAATAACAGTATTGCATGGTTCAGGGAAATACTGGTATATTATATTGTAACCGCATGTTATTGTTGATCTTATTGACTCATAAAGTTATAAAGTTAATTTGGAAGATGTTCTAATATTAAAATTCATAAGGTTAAAAAGGTGGTGTCAAATTTACAAATTTTCCTTTCTGTACCATTTTTAAAACTTTTTCATTTTGCAAAATGCCGTGCGGCCGTTTATTTTTTCTAATATTCCTTGCCTTAACAATCGCCGAATGTACAGGAAGCTTTGAAAATCAACATCAAAGTTGTGGTACTCTGTAAGCAGCATTGTTCCAGTTATTTTTCATGCTTCCAGTTCCCCCACCTTCCATTCCATCCCTGTGTATCGCTATTTGTTGACTGAGGTATGCGATTTTTACATTTGGAAATACCGTTACGGAGATCAGAGCATGTCACAGTATGACGAGGCATATAAATATTATGTGGGGAGAGACGGACCGTGCAGGGCAAACAATGTGAATTTAATCATCGGAAGACAAAACGCAATCCATTTTATCATCAGGAAGGATGGCGAAAACTTGTTCTATCTGTACGTATGCCATCATTTGTACACTAAAATTTTTGGGTCAACAATAATCGAGAAATTAGCCCCTTAAAAATCCCCGCTATTTTTGCTGAAAAAGGGAGTACCTCTTTCCCGTTATTACATTTTTATTTTTAGAATTCGCCCCAAAGATCTCCCATCAGAAGAAGGAGATGTTTTCCATCGCCACTTGGAAACCAATGCCGCTGAATTTGCCCTCGCCTTTGACTATCAATTTGAAGATTGTTATGAGATGAGCAGGACCACGAGAAGATCTACTCTTCGATGTTATTATTGGGACGGTCAGAAAAGACTCTTCAGAATTGATGTTCATCTTATATGTAAAAGCAAAAATGTTTGCAGAGTGTAAGTTTATGCGAGTTTAATGTGATTTTATCATCTTTTCAGAACAACATCTCATCAGACTCAGCTCACCGATCAGAATAATGTGGCCCACAAATTATTTGTCCAGTCTGTTAATAATCAGACTGTAATATACTTTTTCACTTCACAGTTCAAACAATATATCCAAAGGTATATTGAAGGATCAGTGCTGACTCATTTGACGCAACATTCCATCCATAAAATAAGTGATGGATACAAAATGAAAAAGTTTTTGAACGTGGGAAGTGATGTGGTGATCACTGTGGAGTGCAGGGAGGACATGGGAAACTGCAGTTATTATGTCAATACTGTGTCCGATGTAAGAGCTTATATGTATATTCTTCGGCATGTGAATAATGGTCGGAGTGTCGTGATAATTTTTTTTTTCGATTTATAAAAATTATACGATCTTTTAGCTTGATATTTGCTGAATTTCGGAGATTTTGTTACCAAAAGTTGTGGATGGAATTTCTACAGAATCTGTAAATTTATTTTTTAGCAATCGGGCTCCGACACCACCTGTCTCTTCCACCTGGACCGTTTCATTGTCACTGGATTCACCCGCCTTGTTCCCCCCTCCTTATTACACGTCCCCAAACGTCGATTATCCCCGACCATTCCCTGGAAGAGGGAGCCAAGTCCTGATTTTTATTTCCATGTCTACTTTTTGGCTTCATACACTGTCTTCGCAATGTTGTTGATGCTGTCATTGGATGTGGCGACTCAGTTGAGAAGGAAAAAGATGAATAAAATGTTCAAAGAAATGAAAAGATTCTTTAAAGATTATAATGTGATGATTCCGAAGAGAGAGGAGGTCCAAGATGTGTATAAAAACGGATTGGTCCGGGATCTCAAGGATTATCAGATGGAATTCAAGGAGAAACTGGGCATCGTTGGTAAGGATACTGTAGCAGATGATGACTTTATGGATAAAATTAAAAATATTTTGTGTTTTTTAGAGGAAGATCCATTCGAAGTGAAGCGTTTAAAACCAGAAAGATCTTACGATGACATTACCAATTACACCTTGTAGAGTTGGAATAAATTTTTATATTATACTGGACATCTATTAAAATTAATTCCTACCGAAATGTAAAACTTTATTCAAAATTTATGGATTATGCGAAAAAAGAGATTTTCGGACCCGAATTTCAGAAGCATCGGTTACAACGATAACAACAGTACTTTCCTTTGTATATTTTCAAAAAAAAAACAACCTAATGGGAGACGAGACCTAAATATTTTTAAGCGTTTTCTTTTCACAGAACGTTTCAGTGAATCGGCCACAAAAAATATTAAATTTACAGTGCAAAAATATGGCTGGCTACAAAATATTATGGCCAAAGCGATGGCCGGACATTATACTAGACTAAGAAGAAAAGGAAATCCACTCGGATGATGGGATATGTTCTCGGAAGGGAGATTATTAATTAAAAATTAAGTTAGGCGAACTTGGGATTGGTGTAAGAGAAATCGGCGAATGCCTCGGGGTCGATCGAAGCCAGCAGATTCTTGTCCTGAATGGGGGTCAGGACCGGCTTTTCGGTCGTAAAATCTTCATCAAAGTTACTCGTATCGTTGGCTGATTTCTGAAAAAAATATTTTCAATCATTCCTATATTAATAAATTTTGCCATAATTTTTTGTCATCAAATATTTTTGGCTCCCACCACGAAAACATGGAAGTTCGAAAAAAAGAAAAAGCTTACCACAAGAGGTTTATAGGGTGGCTGGACTTGGCGAGCCTCGAATTTCTTCCAATCAACACCACGGAAAAAGGCGTGGGTTCTAATGGGACCATCTGGACACTCGGGCATTCCAAGGCGGGTGTTCGGGTTACGGTCGAACAACTGAAACGTCAATAAGATCGTTAAGGGTACTGTAATAGACTTTTTGTATCGTGCAATCAAAGGAAATACGAGAAGAAACTGCACGGTGCGAAGAAATAATATACTGATGCGCACTGTGCTGTGGCAAGCGAAAAGGTGGGAAAATTGAAAAGTGTAAAAAAAATTGAAATTGTGATCAAAAGTCAGCCTTTTTTACCGTTAAAAATTATTTTTTTGTAAACTGCATTGTGCAGAAAATAGAAGCAAAAGATTTTTACATTCAAAAAACTTACAGCACTCAAACATTTGGCGGCTTCTTTTGGCAGCGATTTTGGGAAATAAGGCCTTTCATTCAAGATGGCATCAAACAATTCATCCTCTCCATCCCCATGGAAAGGCGACTGTCCAATCAACATCTCGTACATCAAAACGCCGAAGCTCCAAAAGTCGACGGCCTCGTTGTACAGCTGGCCTTTGATGATTTCGGGGGCAATGTAATCGGGGGTACCGCAGAAAGTGCTGGCCATTCCATTCTCTCGGTTCAACTCGGTCTTGCACATTCCAAAATCAGCCAAATGGACATGCCCTTCGGCGTCAAGGAGGATGTTGTCCAGCTTGAGATCGCGATAAATAATATTCTTGGTGTGCAGGAATTGGAGGGCGCAGATGATTTCACAGGCATAGAATTTGGTGCGGTTCTCATCAAAGCGTTTGACTTGCTGGATGTGATACATCAGGTCTCCGCCGTTCAGGTATTCCATCACAAAGAAGAGGTATTCCTGAAATTTTTGCATGTTCGAGGAATAAATTTTGATGAAATTTGGCTTATAACTTATTGAAGTTTTTCTTTTCTTATCTCTACTTCCTTTAAAATTTATAGCCACTAAAATTTAAATTAGCCAAATCATCCTTTTGAAATTCTAAGACAATGTTTTTACTCATAAATAGCTCATCAAAAAATGCTTACATTAGTTTGGAAGGAGCAGAAAAGTTGGCATAAGAAAGGGCATTCCGACGACAAGATCAGCACCCTCCGCTCGATAAATGTGCATTCCGTGTCATCGTCCTCCAAGATGACGTCCTTTTTCAGGCATTTCATCGCATAAAATTGCTGTCTCCCTTTCAATTCCACCAATAAAACTTTCCCGAAACTGCCCTTTCCCAGTACTTTTTGGATGGTGAAGTTGTTAAGTTTATACTTCTTGGGAGCATCTGACGACGCTGGGGACGATGCAGTAGAGCTAAAATATTAGATGGATAATATTGAATTCTTAAAAATACGGTTTTCCAATTACTCGTAAGCTGTAAATACAAGAGGTTTGCATTCTCTTTTTTCTTGGAAATTGGTTGAAAAAATCTGAACAAGACACTGTAAAAACTCTCCCATCTGTAAACAACTTACTCCTCGGGCTGTTCGATGCTGTAATTGTGATTTCTGAACAACGCTTTGAACTTGTTTCCCACGCCATTTGTCGCTCCATTTTGGGCATTTTTGTCGACCGGAGAGCCCGAAATACTCAAGGATCCGAGGCTTGGAGGAGTGGAGTTTACCGAGGAATGGGCACCTCTTTTGATCTCGAATAGGGCCTCCGATAATTGTTTTTGGTTGACTCCACACAGATTGGGCATATGCCTTTCACATTTATGATGACAATTCACTCCACAGGTCTCACATTTGAGGCCCTGCTTGAAGAGACCGTATAAGAGGGAGCCGCAGTGATCACAGAAGGTGGGGGATTTGTAGTTGTAGGTCTTGAACCGATGAGGGACGTCGATTTTGAAGCGCTCTTTGAGGTACTAAAATTTAACATTGTGATGATTAATGTCGAGGACGGCTTTGGCAAGAATACTATAATATCTTTACTTACAATTGTGTCCTTGGTGTTTTTGGCCGAGCCGGGACATTGACTCAGCGTTTTCTCGTGACACTTCCGATGCACCGCCGCCGAACACAGCTGACATTGGTAGCCTTGTTTATTCAAGCCCCTGGAAATGCAAATGCAAGATGTGCCATAATAAACATTATTTTAGACACAATAACGAGTCAATTACCGAGTTACTTACCACATAAATTCGGAACAGAGTGAGCAGAAAGTTGGCTGTCTAAAGAAGGTCGCGACAAACTGATGGCCTCTGATTTCGTGGACCTTCTGATGTTTGATGGCACCTCGACGTCGCTGAAGTCCCATTCCTCCGGATTCGAAGCCTCTCGGAGTACTGGGATCCTCGCTTTTGTTTGAGGGAGCCGAGCCGACTCTTCGAGTTTGCGCCAAGATTCTGCCGCAGGGTTTGAGATTGATCCAGATGTGAGTGATCGCGTCGTGCTTGCATTTCGAGGCTATGTCCTGGAAAACAGTTGATACATATTAGTCTGAATAACTGGTTTCAAAAGAGCCAAATTATGCTGCAGAGTTAAACACTGATGTTTCTTACCTCTAATCGCATTGTTGCATCGGCGACTTGAGCTTTTTCATGTTGAAGAAGAACTTGTAATACCCGTCCCGGCATAATGGCCACATCGAAACACTTGTCCCAATCTATTTGCACTGTTTTTCGTTTTTGAATGAGCCTATTTTCGCCTGTAAAAGTTGCAATAATTATAATCAAACATTCCAATGATGCTTAAAACTCGATAATAGATACTCAATAAGCTCACCGTTAATATCGACCTTCTCCTTGACATTGATGGCACAAGTCAGGTCATTCAGAGCCGCGCCCTTCGGGATCTGCTCCTCCGGCAGCTCGGGCCTGAGGAGTTTCAGACGGACGGCGGCATCAGTCTGGGCGGTCATCGGATCCTCGAGGTCTGCACCGTCCAACACAACCGTCTGCAAGAGATCTTCCAATGGGAAAAGATCGTGGATCTGGAAGAAAAAGAGGACAGAATACCATCACCGAAACGTTGGGTGCAATCAAGGAATATACATCATAAGAAAAATGACCAACAGAAGTGACAAGGACAATATAAAAATTTGGGAAAAATGATGACGTTTATACCGATTTTGGTGATATAACCGCAGTTTAGAGAACATTTTCGCATGCTATCCCCTATCAATAGCCGTTTTACTACCTTTTCGGACCCACTTTGTTATAGTTTTAATCGCTATAAAAAAGGAATAAAAACTTTTCCCTTTCTTTTTCTGACCTCTATGATAATATCGGAATACGAAGGCTCTCTTCTCTCCAACTGATAACAGCCTTTCCGGGAACAAAAGATCCCCCATTTAGACTCGCTTCACGTCAACACACCCGCAGGCAAAATATTACAAAAAAGGAAGGAAGTGTAATTACTGCCGGAAATTAATGGGTGGAATAAGTGGATAAATGACGTCCAGATTGTATGTTATAAGGAATTGTAAGGAATGTGGCCAATTAAGGGCGTCTAGAGAGTCCATAACAATATGTTATACTGGAATATTACACATCCGACTGATTAGAGAGAGAGATTACCTTGCCGGGCTGAGTCGACTTTCTTTTAAACATATTTGTAGCTAAGAAGTTGTAAGAAATGGTCAAAAGTAATCGTGCATGCCGTCTCCCCTCCCATCTTCGATCACGTTCTCCCCATTAAACTCCCGTTTTCCGATTGTTTTTTTCCCAGAAAAGAGTTTGATTCAGGCCGAATCTGGAGAAAGATGACATCATCCCGAAAGGGAAGAGCCCCCATCTAATCAGCCAAACCGCCGAGGCTGATAAGTGGCTGATAAACAACCTGCCGAACACCCAAAATCAATGGTTTAAATGAAGCGCGACAAAGGTGAAAGTAAAGGAAAAAAACTCAAGGTAAAGGGGGGGAGGGAGCGATCGCTCGAGGCGGGCAGCGACAAGAGGAGGGGGACAGCGATCCACGGTTTTCTCGCTTCTCCCCCCTCTTCACGTGCGTCGCGGCGAAAGACCAGGACCCTATTATAACACAACAAAAATGCAAAACTTTTGCTGGGGAACTAACTTTGATAGCGGGGAGGCTGAGTCATGGACTGGTTCCTGATCTGTGACGCGATCTCCGTGACGTCAGGTCAGAGGTTAGCGCTCTTCCATTGTGACGTCGCCGCTTCCAAAAGGAGCTGTTTTTTCAACGACTTGAATTGAATCTTATTTTGGAAGATAAACACTTTAGAGCCCACAGTAAAAGTCAATAAAAAGAAGCTTGTCGTTTATGAAACAACTTGTCTTTTATTCAAGGAAATGACCTTAGGCCTGTCTTAAATTGAAGGAAATGACCTTACAATTCGATTTTCCCTGAATTGAAGTAAATGACCTTCGACGTAGAGTACGTGTACATACATAGTATAACAAGACCTAAACCCATATCCGAAACCTTGTCAAAGCTGCATAAAAGGCCCTGTCAACGAGTAATATCAATACATCTCTCCCCCCAAACCCTGTAAATGTCATCCAGACCGCCTCGAGGCCAATTGGCCACATTCTGCACGGAGATGAGACCGGGGACGTCGCGCATCCAAATCGAGGCCAATTTGAGAAAGTGGCCAAGGAAATGCTGATTGGGCCCAGAGAGAAAAATGGATTCAAATTTCAGACTCACTGGCCCGGAGGGGAAATTGATTTAAGAACGTTTCAGATGTTTGGGGATGGGGAGGGAAGTGAGAAGCGAGATTTCCAAAATTTACAAAACAAAAACATGGTTTGGTATTGTTTTGATGATTAAAAATATGATTGAATCCTGCAAAAACTCCAAAAATCCCTTTTACACCCATTTTCGCGGTTTTGGATCCGGTTCGCGAGCCCTGAATTGGTGACGCAATCATCGGGAATCTGTTTCTGAACAAATCCCCAATGCCATTACTGGGGCCGAGAGTGAATTCGGTTGTCATTTGCACCGAAATGCATTAGACAGAGGAGCGGGACGTAATTAACTTTAAAAGATCAACCCGAGTGCACCCAAAATTGTACTACAAGTCTGTGAAATTGGGTAGTCTGGTGGTTATCTTACCTCAAACTTGGGTTTCCCCGTTTGCTGTGTGGGGGTTATGGGCGCAGACTGCGTTCCTCGGCGTTGGGCCTCGGTCGGCGGAGCCAGCGATTGAAGGAAGGCCGCTGATCGCTTCGGCAACAGCGTCCCCAACTTCATTTTAGATCATCTTAGCGATCGGATGGTCGTAAAAGACCATTTGCTATAGAAAAGTAGTAATACGTGACATAATGCTAACAAGATGGTGTCGTAGATTGCTTTAGCAAATTGCAGATAAGGTAATAGACCGTATCCGGGTAGGAAAAGTAGCCGCTTTGCTGCGTAATCGCCGTATTTTCCCTTTCCTGGAGATACGAAATGTTTTTTTTTCGTTTTCTCTTGGAGAAAGAAGAAGAAAAGAAGTGTAGACAAATATTAACACTATAGCGAGGTGGCTTCCCTTTTCCCAAGCTGAGCCCTTAGGCCCTCCCATTTTGGGCCGAGTCCGGGGCGCAGGCTGCGCAATTTAATAATCTTCCCAACTTGGTCATCGCAAAACTTTGCTCATCTCCAGCGGTGCTATTGTGGATGTAAGCCCTCTGGCAACATTCTGGATCGTTCTTTCTTGTAACCCAATCCGAGGATGTATCCGCTCAAATTGCCTTTTTTGTTTGACTTTTGCACTTTAAACGGGTTTGAATCGGCTCATTCCCTCAAAGAAACATCTTTTTTGGATTTTTTGGTCTTAAAATAGCCATTACTTTACCCTTTTTCTGAGATATTCTCTATTGCACTTGAAGGTGTAGATCCCATTACAGCCAAGTGTAGGTTAAACAAAGGTCACAGCTGTTTCTCTAGGCCTCATAGCCCCAGTGCTAATGGCCCTGAGGGCCTCGCTTTCTTTCTGTGTATGGGAATGTCGTTAGAGAATGGAGGAACTTGAAAATAACAAAAAAAGGAGTAGAAAGTCCCCTCCGGCCACAAATTGTTTCATAAATGGTGTCCCGGAGAGCCGTCAAAATTACGAGTAATTGATTAATGTCCGGAAAGGTTCCGCGAACACATTACAGCGACAAAAACAACGTGTACGAGGATTGGGGTTGAAGTTGATGTTATTCCTATTTATGGATAATTGCACTTAAGGGACGAGGATATTTTAGGGATTTTATATTATTCTAGGAAACCTTGTATCGGATAGAATAGAAAAGATTGTTACAAAGGGGGCTCAAGTTGGTACAAGTGCAAATAAAAGGGGTTAGAAGATGGGCTGTAAATGAACGAGGTCATGGCTAAAGAGGGGTCCGCTAAAGTGGACGCTGCAACGGAAGTGATGTCAGAAATGGACGATGGTGTGTAAGGAAGGTCGTGAAGGGGGGTTTGAACGAAAGTTTTGAGACTTTACATGATAAGTTGGTATTTTCATAAGCAAAAGTTGATAATCGGGAGTGGGACATCTTTTTTTTTAAGTGATGACATTGGTTTCGCATTAATTTAACAGAATTTCTCTATTTTTTACTATAAATCATCAAAAGATACGATTTCTTCCGACTGTGGACTCTTATGTAGGCTGACTCTACACGATATGATACAATTTTTCTACCCCAATCATGAGGAAATCCTTGTTTTTGTCCCAGCACACCTCAAACAAGATTACTATTTTTTTTGAGAATTTTCGCGGTAAAATTCTCGTACAAATAATCAAAAAAATGTAAAAAATATAAAATTTTTGGGTCGTTAATCAAAATCCAAAGACTTCTTTTACAGATAGGAACATCTCTGACCCCTCTGGCAGTTCACATTTACCATATTTACACGGGAAAAACGGGCCCAACATAAGTATTAGACCCCGCTTCAGAGCATAAACACGCAATAATGCCACCAAAAAGTACTCAAAATTACATTTTTTACACTTGGCAACTATGTAATGCGGCTAGAAAGTAATAAAATCCCGACCCAAAACTAGGTTAATAGCTGCGAGAAAGGGGATTCTGGTGATTTTGCGTCCAAAAACAGGAAGTAAACTTTGAAGAATAAGGAAATCACATCAAAAAGCTCAAAAAGACGTCATAAAAACGCAAATTTGCTGCAAAAGATTGGAAAAACTTTTAAAATCAGTTAATAAAAAGTGCAAAAAATCAGAAAAATTAACAAAAAATGGAATCAAACGGCAAAAGTCTTGTAATTTGAATATATTTTTGAGGGAAAAGATTGTGGAGATGAACAAAAAATGCAATAAAACTTGGAATAACAAGGTTTCCTGGCCCAGTAAACTTCCTTTCTCTGCTTACTACTACTTATTTAGACGGAGAAACCCGACTTCCCTCCCAATTCACGCCCTTAGGCGTTTTGCTCGCCAAAATTGAGAAGAAAAAAACAAGATACGATCTAAAATTAGACAGTAATTGTAAGCCCACTCTTACAAGCAACTTGCAGGTGTTATAACCAGTGTAATCGAATCCCGGAGTCGAAATCGGTCTGCAAAAAAGCGGTCCAAAACTCTTTTTTTTCATTCCCTCAGGGCAAACGAAAAAGTTTCTCTCAAAAATTATTTCTTTTTTCGCTTTTTCCAATCGACTTTCTGCAAAAAAAGGGGCGCGCAATCACTGATAAGGATGGAATTCTATAAGCCCTCAGGGCTTGACTAACAAATTACGCGAGTTTGTACTTTAAGCACTAAATTTTCTTTTAAAAATCATAGTTACAAGCGAGAATTGCGAAAGCAAAAATATATTGTAATAGGGTTTAGATATAAGCGATCGCTCTCCAAACGGTTTCGTATTAGGTTGATTCAAAAGTTTTTCCACATTTTTTTGAGACATTTCAAAATAAAATTTCTGGAGCCTGATTGAATGTACGTTAAAACTGAGAGCATAGATGTATGGGGCAGACCATTGCAAAATTTTTGATTCGTAGCATTTTATTTTCTACAAGCTTCCTTTCAGAATATTTCAAAAATACTAAAAATTTCTCCGTTTGCGTCATGGTGAATATCCCGGGCCCTAGCAATTTTCCAGCCGACTAAAAAGTCTCCGGTTTTGGGTTATTCGTACTGGGGATGGCTGTAGTTTCTTCTGAATTTATTGCTCTACTTATATCTACACTGACGTTTTTTGTAGCATCCCATAAAGTTGGCCGAAGAGCCGAGCTACCGATCAAAAGCAGATTTTTAAAAATTTTTTGAAAGGGGTTAGACTTTTTTGACTCGGCTGCTATTCAGGTTGTACAAAGACAGTATGCTGATGATACATTCAAAAAGTCACCAACTGAAATTGCCTTATAAGGTAGAAAAGCAGCATAAACTGCACTTTTAGACGATTTTTGTAATTTTTTTACTGGTATGGCAAGAGGACCTTCAGCTTAGCGCGTCTAGCAACTGATAGTGTATGTCAAGTAGGATCAATTATTTATTAAATAACTAGGATACCGGGCGAGAGTAATGAACAGAAAACGTTTTTGTAAAAATCCCCTAAACTTCGTAAAATATTGGTAGATTAGAAAGATTCGATTTTTCTGCCGCATAGCTAAAGCTAGCGCGAATGTTTAGCATTGGCGTTGTAGTGCTACTCATACACTACAATAACAGAAAGCGTTATCTCTTAGTGCTTCTAATAGCTGCGTCTACAGGGTCTACTTTTGCCAGACCCTAATTTTTGATTTTTCGCACTAAAAATTTTTCGACTAGCCCTATAGCAAATTGCCCTCGATGCCATAGAGATTACATACAGGCATACCATATTCTAGAATATTAAGAAGATACAGTCACTCTAGACGTAACGCCGGCGGTTTACTTTTTCTACCTTCGAGTAGTTAAGGTTTAACACGGCGCTACTACTACAAATTGCTAAGTTGTAAAAAGTTATTAATCTACTATAATCTACAAACAGCCCTCTTTCTAACAAGATATATATCAGGCCCACTGGCTTTGGTCCAAATTTTTAAAAATTTTTTAAAGACATGTGGAAAAACTTTTGAATCAACCTAATATAAATATGCAAAGGTCATCTCTCAATATTCAGAAAATCACGAGCCTTTCCCCCAAAAAAATTAAAATGTTTTTGATGCTATTTTAATTCTAGTCTTTACTTAAACCTCCAAAAGAATAGCGACAAAATTTTATCCAAATATTAGGCCCTGAGGCATTACTGGCGGATGCCCAAACTCGGCTCTAATTGCACTATTATGCAGCCCTTTTTGGATCGGAAACGGAAGTCAGCCTTTCCAATGCCCTCCGGGCACCTATCGAATTGCCAATAAATTAGATATCCCCCAACAAAACGACACCAAAAACGACACGAAACTGGAGAATGCCCTCCGGCTATTAGCGACCAAAAGTTGTTGAGATAGCCGCCGAACCCGCAGCTTCAGAACGGGGATATAAAAAAGAAAAAACGAAAGATGAGACGGATAGTAAGAGTAACATGAGAGGAGTAGACGAAGAAAAACTTGCATTTGTAAAGTCAAATTAAGTTTTGGGCTTAAACTTTAGTAATGAGTAACGATGAAACTGTGGGATTACTAAACAATTACTTTTGCTTCCAGAAGTCACGGTTTTTGATTTTTAAATACAATATAACATCAATACATGTCATCTGTCTCTTGGATAATATAAAAAAGCCTACAAAAGTAGAGTAATCTACCGTTTATTGAGAATACAGTAATTCTAGGGTAATAACAAGTCAATGGGGCTGTAAATAACTGCAAAACGAACTCCTTACAACTCTAGGCGGCATAAATTCTTCGAATAAAATAAAAGATTTTCCTGAATTTGATTGCCCAGCCCTGAGGTCATAGACTTGGCCATAAAGACTGCGATATTTGTGGCCATGGGAACAAAGGGAGAAGAAGGGAAATCAAGTTAAATCGGGGCCGGAAAAGGGGATTCTGATTGGCATTGTCCCCAAACAACGGAATCTGAATCCAATTTAACGAACGAAATTCGAAGCCGGATTCGGGGACTTGGCCAAGACTTGGGCGGAAATCCAAGTTACTGCGTGTAAAGGAGTCAAAATAAATAGTAAAATGGGTGTGAGATCGGGTTTGTGAGGTCATCAGACAATTAAATTACAGCTATCTTGTATGTCATCAAAACTTGATTTTTAAAAAGATGACTATAGACATGGACGAAATAACTTACAGTCATAAATGAACAGAGCCCGAGGACCTACTAGAGCTGCAGAAAACTAATCTAAACTTTACTGAAATACGAAAATTACCAAACATTTTCCCATTTCCCATTCGCCCAAATAAGGAAATGGAAGGAAATGAAGCCGGCTTCGAGTTCAGTGAAGCGTTCAGATTAAAATTGATGTCCACGAGGGGCACCTGTCCCTATTTGCAGTCAGAATTTTGTCAAGGCCCTCAGGGCATTCTCAAAATGGATAAATTATAAACTAGTCAACCAAATTGTCTGTGTTACTACTACTCCTCCGACATCTTGAGGCGTCCAATTTGGCCTGGAATATTCATGAAAACACACGACCAAGATACTATGCAAATCATCTTATTTTTTACTTAATTTGCATATTATTTAATTGGAGCCAGATACCAATATTGAATTTAAATTTGGACCACATCCATCCAGAACTCCCCAAAAATGATTTAAATTCCATGGTTACGCAGAAGAGGGAGGAAAGATGAGCACATGTTTATGTCATGGTGCATATGCTGGGGAGAAAACTTGGAGAAAATGAATTCAAAAAAGGGCCTTAATTTTGGAAATGTGGAAATAAATACTGGAGAGTGACGTGAAGCAGATTCAGGGTCTGGGAACCGCGAAGAGAAGGACAGAAATTGATTAGAAGGCTATGGATAATATAAAAAAGTTTGGCAAGACTTCGGTGCTAATGTCTATAAAATTGGAGGGTCGTGGAGAGGAAGGGATCGCATTACTCATGGGCCAAGTTATTTTCGGAGACCTGCCAAGACCGTATTGTTAATCATGGAGTTCCATCACCCAGTTTATGGCCTTGTTAATGTGATAATCCCCGAAAGTTAATCACCCATAACCTCCAAATCACCGACAGACATCGTAAACGGGGCCCGGAAAGGTCCAGCTTGGAGATCAGACCGAAAGGTCGGAGCAGAAGCCAGACCAACCATGAAGTCGGGTCTTTATTTACTCTTACTTTACTTTCTTTTATCGTAATTCGGGTGAAAAGAATTAAAGGGCCATAAGTGGAGGGCCAAGTCAACTGGAATTAAGGCACCCACCTCATTCTGAGAATTGTGATGATGTCGCTTCAGGTTGAAGACACGCAGCGACAGGGCCAGCGAACGGAACTTCATCCTTCTACTTCTTCATCCAGACCAATCTGAAGAGAAAGGCGAATTAAACGACTCCTGAATCATGCAGATCACGGTGATTCAGACGACCATTCAAATTAAATTAATTTACACGCAAAATGTAATGGAATACATGTGCAAAAAATAGAAAATAGAAGAACAATTTGGGGATTATAGGACAATAACATCTGCAATTAAGGACAACAAAACAAACATGTATTCATCAAGGAGTTGTGGTCTGAAAGATCTCTGTAATCTATAGGGGAACAAGTCGACTAGTATTACTTCCCTAAAATCTACAAAATATACGTCAAATCCCTCTTGTCAGCTTGCTTTTTGAACTTTTCGCACTTTAACTTGCACTTAAATGTCCTGAGGGCCTGTCAAGTTGAGTATTTAAAAGTAAAGTTGACTGTAAACAAGTGGGCCTCTTAGCAATATTTGAAGAAAAATATCCACGGTCAGTAAAGGCATAAGTCGCAATTGGGTCTCCCAGAATTGTAATGTAAACAGGCATGTGCAAGATAAGAGCCCTCGCCAACCCACCCCACAATTTTTTTGAGAACTATTTACGAGTCATTATGGCCAAGTGATTATGGTCTACATCATGGCCAAATCTCGAGAAAATAAACGTAAATATTTCTGTAAATTTTGCATAGACTGTAAGCCGGGCTACAGCATACAAATACCATCACGATTTACGAAATGAATATTTATATAAACGCGAAATCATTGTGGACAAATATATAACCGAAAGGAGCCCAGAATTAGTCTCGAGGCGTGAAAATATAAATAATTTAGGGGGACATAAATACTAGATACTTACATATGTCCTCATAAAAGTAGTCTTCTTCCCAAAATACGCTTTAATTCGATTTTTGAGACGGAATCGGATATAAATTTAAGAGAGGAATGTTGGTTTGGGAATGGCAGGGGAAATGGTTGACGGAATATGCGAAAACAGAAAAGCAAATTGTAAAGTTAAGTAGCTTTGGTATGACGGGTTACACAACACGATCAAGAATTTCTGTTAGTGGCTTCAGAAGGATGTTATGATGTTAAAACACGCAATACATACTCCTCGGAAGATGTTGAAACAACTTTTTTGCCTTACATTTTGAACTATTTACTTTATTCACCTAAATTACCCAAAGAAACCACAGTAAAAACCTCAATTTCTTGACTCGTCGCTTCAAAGTACATGAAAAATAACCTTCATTGTCCGAAAAACATCATCAACTCTCTCGGTGGACGCAACTTTTTCTCTTTGTTACAATCTCAAAAGTACTCAGTAAACATAATTCTTTTTCTTTTTCCCCAGTAGTGTACATAGTTAAAGGCAAGCTTAGATTCTCCATAAAAGTCTTGCCCCCTTCAGAATTACAAATGCTCCCGATTACTAGTATAATATTTAAATTGTAAGTTCCCTCTTCAGCTTTGTGTGGTCCTCACGGAGTGAAGGAATATAAAATTTACTGCCTAGTGATTAATATGTTTGACTTATCAACGAAATAACAGTTTTAAAGATTACTTTTTATGGAACCAAGTATCTTGACGACAATGTTTGTCAGACCGAGTAAAAATAAATAAGGAAGCTTGTATTTAGATGCCATTACAAATAGCCGGAGTGTAAATAGTATCCTTTTAATGAAATCGGTGACATTTTTAAATTTGGAACGGACCATCGCAGAAGCCCTCAGGCGTTTTTTGGGTCGCGAAATTTGCAAACAAAATAAAGAATCCAAGACTCAGCCAATTATGGGCGAAGATGCGCCCGACCAGTGCCCAATAAATGCGAATATTGCACTTTGCCTGAGGGTACAAGATGTAAATGACCCATTAATGGCTAACCCGGTTAGTAAGGGCCTCCAAACGTACGCTAATTAAGCCCTTAAAAGCGGAATGCCCTCAGGGCGAATACTCACAGCGCTAGATAAACCAGTTTAAAATCGAGCCTGCGGAAGCGAAAAAGAACTTGGCCAAAAACCTGCAAAAATCCCGATGAGCGGTTATTTCCCGCAAACACCGCCTCAGGGCATTTTATAACATTAAGAGCGGGTGCGGGCGGAGAAGGGGGGGGGCGCGAGATTAAAAACGATTAAGCCATTCGGCCAAGACGGCGGCCGAAAATAAATAATTAAAACAAAAGTCAGACGTTTCGCTTTCAGGTAGTTTGCAGGAGAGCGCCTTCAAATTAGACCAGTCTACATCAGATTGCATTATATTAGACTAGGCAATAAGGCCAGGGTTTCCTTTCTTTTGTATTTTCGGACAGGAAATAAGGTCTGAGGGTATGAGAAAGGGACAAAGACTTCTGTTTATGTATTTTTGGCAGAAGCAAACGAAGCAAGTACTCACCAGACTTCTTGTACACCTGTTTTTTGCCGATTTTAGTTGACTACATTACGAGTTAGAATGTACAGGACCTGAGAGAAATAAAAAAAACAACTGTTAAGTAAAACGTTCTAAAGATTTGAAACAATTTTGAGTAATCTCTATCAAAAGAACGCCATGTATTGCATGATGACTCAGTTCCAAATATTTTACTTTATATATTAATCTTGCACTAATCTCGACTCCATTCCATCGCATAACCCCCTTCCGCTTTACAATCTTGAGAGTATTAATATCATTAACTGTTTCGCGGATTGAACTCGACAGCAAAATCTGAGGTAAAATTGGCTCTCATTCCTTGAAGCTCTACGCTTTCTTTTGCTACTTTGGGGTTTAAAAATTTGTGGAGATTGCCGAAAAAATATTCTTTTAAAAAATTAGAACTTTGCAAAGCAAGTGTTAAAATTTTCAAGAATTAAATCGAGGCCCATATACAGAATATTTACAAAATTCCAAGCAAATCTTTAACCTCTCTCGTAAATAAAATACCAAATTTATTTTTGCCCTGCAGCATTCGCAGAAGTTCAAGAGGTCAACCCAAGCTCGCGACCTTTAGAAGTCGCAAAAACTGTCCCAAAAATAATTGCCGACCGTTTTTCAAACGCTTGAGGCGCTAGTTAGAGTCAAAACAAAAAAAGAGGAGGTTTAACACTCGGAAATCTTTAAAAAACGGCTTTTTAAACGTTTCGGTAGCCATGAGAACAACACCTTGCCTTCAGGGCCTGACTATCTTCTTGAAATGGAAGTTTGGAACATGGTTTGGATGAAGGGGAAAGCGCTTCAGGCAAAGCTCGGAGAAGTGGGGAGAGTTGAAGAGAACAGTTTCTTGTATTAGTATCTTTTGCTACTACTAGTATCTTAAAAGTGTTGTAAAAAAGTGACATCAATTCCAATCTAATTTCACACCGTTTGCAGCAAAATAAAAACAGGCAAAAAACGGTAAAAATAACACCCCCGCGAGCGTCTGCACGCAAATGCCCTGAGGCATTTTCATCATAACAATATTAGAAAACGAAAATTAAACTGTTCGGCGACTACAAAAACACTTTGCTCGTCGAATGAGAATTCGATTAATAGCCGCCTCAGGGCATGGAAACGTCGCCCAATCAAAGGCCAAAAGGGTGTTACAACTTCCACCCCCACCCCCACCTCCATTTTTATTTTCTTTTCTCATTTTGACACTGTTTTTGACAGCCAGAAAAATCTTTACAATTACTGCCCAAGGCTTTCCAGTCTGCCTTTAATCGGTTTATTTTCAAGGTCAAAAAATAAAACCCGTAAATAAGGAAAATGGAAAGACATGGCCACACCTACCTTATCTGGCCAACAGATGGCCAGAGATGTCTTGCAAATTGAAAAAAACAACAAAAGTAATCGGGATTACCGGTCTTTCTTCGCGATTTATGGAGAGAAATTACTCGAAAAAAGAGGAAATCCAGAAGTGGCCACATTCCTTATGCTCAAAAATTGATTCCCTCAGGCCAAATGAAGGTAATTTACATGAATGAACAGCCATTTTAAATCACCCAAAGCAGGCCCGAGGCTACGGTAGGCTCCAAATGTGGGATTCATCCGAGTAGAAATGCTCGATGCCCTCAGGAGTTTTACTTTTTTATTAAAAAATTTTCGAAACATTTGACTGTTTTTCGAAAAGGGAAGAGGCGAAATTTT
This sequence comes from Bursaphelenchus xylophilus, assembly GCA_904066235.2. Classification (NCBI taxonomy): domain Eukaryota; kingdom Metazoa; phylum Nematoda; class Chromadorea; order Rhabditida; family Aphelenchoididae; genus Bursaphelenchus; species Bursaphelenchus xylophilus. Next base: position 4,848,670 of record CAJFCV020000004.1, read on the forward strand.
TTATAATTATACAACTTTTTGTAACCGGTTATATAATTTACCGCATTCTGTGGTGAATCCACGTTTGAAAGCGACGCATTCCACAACTTTGAATTTGATCAAAACAACGCCAATTTTGCGTCAAACTGACGTCAGACTAAAGTGAAATTAACGACCCTACAGACTGCCCCATAAACTGGCGCTAAAGATTTTTTATTTAAATTGGAAAAAAGCACTGACTTTTGAAAAATTTTGACCTTTAAATATTTCTCAAAGCACTAGTTAAACATCGTGTAAACAGTGCCAAATATCTTCAAGATCTGGACAGGCCAGCTCTCTGGTAAGAAAATTAATTTCCATTTTCTCCCGATCTGACTTACTTTTTCCAAGTTTTGTGCCTCCAAACTGCAAGGGTATGTTAAGAGCGTACTCAGAACAGGCCAGCTACTTAGTTTTATACCCCGAATTAACCCAAATGGCTATTTTGGCCGCTTTTTTTATTCGAATTGCGTCACAAAACAAAAGGATAAATCATCGGGAAAAGGCATGGATAATGTAAAGTAATTTATAAGAGATATGCCTTCACGTGTGACGTCGGCCAAGGATTATTCGGTCAATTTCCGGTAGAAAACAATATAAAAAACATGGGAGAGATCAATTTGAGGGCAAACGGACGGTAAACTTTTGAATAAAAGAGCAAAATTACATCCAAACTTTGACTGAAAACAAATCGAAATTCAAATTCACTGTACTGGAAATCCCCTTCAATTGTAAACTCTACAATTCGGAAGCAAAAAAGGAGTAAACGAAGTAAAATAAAAGTTATTCAGGAAGAAAATAAAAGTCATAAAAAGAGAGCGGAGTTAATTGGACTAATTTGGAATACTTTGGCGACCAAAAGTACCCGGTAAACACCTCAGGGTCTAATCGTCGACCACCTTTAATTAGGGCATCAAGAAAAGATACGATTACAAGTTTATGATGATGTGTGCCACTAATTAAGGTCTAATTAAAAGTGTCGTTCCCTCAGAACAAAGAAACGTGGAGGCAATGAAATGTTGGTGAAGGAACACCAACGCAAAAACATTTGTTTTGACATTCTTGTGTGTAAACACGACCCAGAAGTGTCTCATATCACCCGCCTAAATTTTAGTTCCTCTCATTAAAAATAATAAATTTTATTTATTTAAAGGGAAGTGCTCAAAGTACTGCACTTTGATGCTGCTGGACTCAAATTAAGTCTACAATTTAATGTGATATAATCGAGATTTTTTGAGGACGACTCTGACAAATGATAAAATTTTCGTTGACCAACTCTGTGTATCTTCCATTTTCACTCGAAAAAACGCTTGGAAAAACAGCGTTGTTATTACTAGAATCTCAGCTGATTTTTTTGGTATGCACTTTCTTAAAGATATCCAAAACTTTTAAGCAAATCTTGGGCTACAACGTAGAGCCCTTTCTCCTCCAACAACTTGAATGAAACCACTTTAAACGACTCAAAACACCTAAAACAAGGTCCGACGTCTCAGTCCAAGAGTTGTTCCCGGATTTCCCGTAAATTTGAAATGGAAACAATTCGAAATTCAAATGTCTTTGCAACTGGAAGTGAAGAACAACATTAAATGCCGAACAAATGTCTCCTGCTGGGCCAAAGAGAAAAGAAAAACAATGTAGAGTAAATGCCAGCAAGTTGGAGGTATCGCCCGGACAGTAATTACTTTCTCTCCGGGATGTCCTTACAGTGGGATCAACGGAAATGTGAGCAGAGTTTGGGAAAAATAATAAAATTTACATCCCCATTCGTATATTATGGCACGCGACACGGAGGCATTTCGGTTCTAATAACGGCACACAACAAATTTAGACATGCGATCGGACATTCCCCTTCCCCATCACATCTACATCATCAATTTTTGGGAAGAAGTAATGACAAATTATAATGTAGATACGATGGTGTTGTTACAGGATAATATAAGGTCCCCACACGTGGCTCTCGAATGCCGAGCGAGGGTGGCGTCGCTCCCTTTCCCTGCCCTGAGGGTCATTTCGAACAGCTGTGGGATTTCTGGCCACATTTCTCGGATTCTTTTTCCTCTTTTTTTGATCCGTTCCAAACAGAAAGAAACGAATTGAAATGCCATGTTTTGGAATACCTGAGGCCATCAAACTAAAAATAAACGCAATGCGTTAAAAATAAATCAATCAATTTCCTTTTTTTATGATTTTGATGGGATAAATCTGATCACAGTTTAGAAAAAAATCCAGTCTTCGGAATATGGCCAGGCGATCAAAAAATTTGGGACAAATCAAGGATTTTTTAAGCAAAAATTTGCATATTGTTGCGCAACCTGATGTAATATGTACTAGACACCGGTTTAAAAAAAAGTGAATTGGAGATGTCGGAGTGAATTGCCGAGGCCTACACTATTTTAAATGTTACAGAATGAAGTTTTAACACCGCAAATTTCACCTTTTTTGGAGTCAAATTGCGTCCGTTACGGGCCGAACACTTTGATATTATACTAGGCACCGGTTTAAAAAAAAGTGAATTGGAGATGTCGGAGTGAATTGCCGAGACCTACACCATTTGAAACGTTACAGAATGAAATTTTGGCACCGCAAGTTTCACCTTTTTTGGAATCAAATTGCGCCCGTTACGGGCCGAACACTTTGATATTATACTAGACACCGGTTTAAAAAAAAGTGAATTGGAGATGTCGGAGTGAATTGCCGAGGCCTACACTATTTTAAATGTTACAGAATGAAGTTTTAACACCGCAAATTTCACCTTTTTTGGAGTCAAATTGCGCCCGTTACGGGCCGAACACTTTGATATTATACTAGGCACCGGTTTAAAAAAAGTGAATTGGAGATGTCGGAGTGAATTGCCGAGACCTACACCATTTGAAACGTTACAGAATGAAATTTTGGCACCGCAAGTTTCACCTTTTTTGGAATCAAATTGCGCCCGTTACGGGCCGAACACTTTGATATTATACTAGGCACCGGTTTAAAAAAAGTGAATTGGAGATGTCGGAGTGAATAGCCGAGACCTACACCATTTGAAACGTTACAGAATGAAATTTTAATACCGCAAGTTTCACCTTTTTTGGAATCAAATTGCGCCCGTTACGGGCCGAACACTTTGATATTATACTAGGCACCGGTTTAAAAAAAGTGAATTGGAGATGTCGGAGTGAATAGCCGAGACCTACACCATTTGAAACGTTACAGAATGAAATTTTAATACCGCAAGTTTCACCTTTTTTGGAGTCAAATTGCGCCCGTTACGGGCCGAACACTTTGATATCATACTAGGCACCGGTTTAAAAAAAGTGAATTGGAGATGTCGGAGTGAATTGCCGAGACCTACACCATTTGAAACGTTACAGAAAGAAATTTTAACACCGCAAGTTTCACCTTTTTTGGAGTCAAATTGCGTCCGTTACGGGCCGAACACTTTGATATTATACTAGGCACCGGTTTAAAAAAAGTGAATTGGAGATGTCGGAGTGAATTGCCGAGACCTACACCATTTGAAACGTTACAGAATGAAATTTTAACACCGCAGGTTTCACCTTTTTTGGAGTCAAATTGCGCCCGTTACGGGCCGAACACTTTGATATTATACTAGGCACCGGTTTAAAAAAAAGTGAATTAGAGATGTCGGAGTGAATTGCCGAGACCTACACCATTTGAAACGTTACAGAATGAAATTTTAACACCGCAAGTTTCACCTTTTTTGGAGTCAAATTGCGTCCGTTACGGGCCGAACACTTTGATATTATACTAGGCACCGGTTTAAAAAAAGTGAATTGGAGATGTCGGAGTGAATTGCCGAGACCTACACCGTTTGAAACGTTACAGAATGAAATTTTAACACCGCAGGTTTCACCTTTTTTGGAGTCAAATTGCGCCCGTTACGGGCCGAACACTTTGATATTATACTAGGCACCGGTTTAAAAAAAAGTGAATTGGAGATGTCGGAGTGAATTGCCGAGACCTACACCATTTGAAACGTTACAGAATGAAATTTTGGCACCGCAAGTTTCACCTTTTTTGGAATCAAATTGCGCCCGTTACGGGCCGAACACTTTGATATTATACTAGGCACCGGTTTAAAAAAAAGTGAATTAGAGATGTCGGAGTGAATTGCCGAGACCTACACCATTTGAAACGCTACAGAATGAAATTTTAGCACCGCAAGTTTCACCTTTTTTGGAATCAAATTGCGCCCGTTACGGGCCGAACACTTTGATATTATACTAGACACCGGTTTAAAAAAAAGTGAATTGGAGATGTCGGAGTGAATTGCCGAGGCCTACACTATTTTAAATGTTACAGAATGAAGTTTTAACACCGCAAGTTTCACCTTTTTTGGAGTCAAATTGCGCCCGTTACGGGCCGAACACTTTGATATTATACTAGGCACCGGTTTAAAAAAAAGTGAATTAGAGATGTCGGAGTGAATTGCCGAGACCTACACCATTTGAAAAGGTACAGAATGAAATTTTAACACCGCAAGTTTCACCTTTTTTGGAGTCAAATTGCGCCCGTTACGGGCCGAACACTTTGATATTATACTAGGCACCGGTTTAAAAAAAGTGAATTAGAGATGTCGGAGTGAATTGCCGAGACCTACACCATTTGAAAAGGTACAGAATGAAGTTTTAACACCGCAAGTTTCACCTTTTTTGGAGTCAAATTGCGCCCGTTACGGGCCGAACACTTTGATATTATACTAGGCACCGGTTTAAAAAAAAGTGAATTAGAGATGTCGGAGTGAATTGCCGAGGCCTACACCATTTGAAACGGTACAGAATGAAATTTTAACACCGCAAGTTTCACCTTTTTTGGAGTCAAATTGCGCCCGTTACGGGCCGAACACTTTGATATTATACTAGGCACCGGTTTAAAAAAAAGTGAATTAGAGATGTCGGAGTGAATTGCCGAGACCTACACCATTTGAAAAGGTACAGAATGAAATTTTAACACCGCAAGTTTCACCTTTTTTGGAGTCAAATTGCGCCCGTTACGGGCCGAACACTTTGATATTATACTAGGCACCGGTTTAAAAAAAAGTGAATTGGAGATGTCGGAGTGAATTGCCGAGACCTACACCATTTGAAACGTTACAGAATGAAATTTTAGCACCGCAAGTTTCACCTTTTTTGGAATCAAATTGCGCCCGTTACGGGCCGAACACTTTGATATTATACTAGGCACCGGTTTAAAAAAAAGTGAATTAGAGATGTCGGAGTGAATTGCCGAGACCTACACCATTTGAAACGTTACAGAATGAAATTTTAGCACCGCAAGTTTCACCTTTTTTGGAATCAAATTGCGCCCGTTACGGGCCGAACACTTTGATATTATACTAGGCACCGGTTTAAAAAAAAGTGAATTGGAGATGTCGGAGTGAATTGCCGAGACCTACACCATTTGAAACGTTACAGAATGAAATTTTAACACCGCAAGTTTCACCTTTTTTGGAGTCAAATTGCGCCCGTTACGGGCCGAACACTTTGATATTATACTAGGCACCGGTTTAAAAAAAAGTGAATTAGAGATGTCGGAGTGAATTGCCGAGACCTACACCATTTGAAACGGTACAGAATGAAATTTTAACACCGCAAGTTTCACCTTTTTTGGTGTCAAATTGCGCCCGTTACGGGCCGAACACTTTGATATTATACTAGGCACCGGTTTAAAAAAAGTGAATTGGAGATGTCGGAGTGAATTGCCGAGACCTACACCATTTGAAACGGTACAGAATGAAATTTTAACACCGCAAGTTTCACCTTTTTTGGAGTCAAATTGCGCCCGTTACGGGCCGAACACTTTGATATTATACTAGGCACCGGTTTAAAAAAAGTGAATTGGAGATGTCGGAGTGAATAGCCGAGACCTACACCATTTGAAACGTTACAGAATGAAATTTTAACACCGCAAGTTTCACCTTTTTTGGAGTCAAATTGCGCCCGTTACGGGCCGAACACTTTGATATTATACTAGGCACCGGTTTAAAAAAAAGTGAATTGGAGATGTCGGAGTGAATTGCCGAGACCTACACCATTTGAAACGTTACAGAATGAAATTTTAACACCGCAAGTTTCACCTTTTTTGGAGTCAAATTGCGCCCGTTACGGGCCGAACACTTTGATATTATACTAGGCACCGGTTTAAAAAAAAGTGAATTGGAGATGTCGGAGTGAATAGCCGAGACCTACACCATTTGAAACGTTACAGAATGAAATTTTAATACCGCAAGTTTCACCTTTTTTGGAGTCAAATTGCGCCCGTTACGGGCCGAACACTTTGATATCATACTAGGCACCGGTTTAAAAAAAGTGAATTGGAGATGTCGGAGTGAATTGCCGAGACCTACACCATTTGAAACGTTACAGAATGAAATTTTAACACCGCAAGTTTCACCTTTTTTGGAATCAAATTGCGCCCGTTACGGGCCGAACACTTTGATATTATACTAGGCACCGGTTTAAAAAAAAGTGAATTGGAGATGTCGGAGTGAATTGCCGAGACCTACACCATTTGAAACGTTACAGAATGAAATTTTGGCACCGCAAGTTTCACCTTTTTTGGAATCAAATTGCGCCCGTTACGGGCCGAACACTTTGATATTATACTAGGCACCGGTTTAAAAAAAGTGAATTGGAGACGTCGGAGTGAATTGCCGAGACCTACACCATTTGAAACGTTACAGAATGAAATTTTAACACCGCAAGTTTCACCTTTTTGGAGTCAAATTGCGCCCGTTACGGGCCGAACACTTTGATATTATACTAGGCACCGGTTTAAAAAAAGTGAATTAGAGATGTCGGAGTGAATTGCCGAGACCTACACCATTTGAAACGTTACAGAATGAAATTTTAACACCGCAAGTTTCACCTTTTTTGGAGTCAAATTGCGCCCGTTACGGGCCGAACACTTTGATATTATACTAGGAACCGGTTTAAAAAAAAGTGAATTAGAGATGTCGGAGTGAATTGCCGAGACCTACACCATTTGAAACGCTACAGAATGAAATTTTAACACCGCAAGTTTCACCTTTTTTGGAGTCAAATTGCGCCCGTTACGGGCCGAACACTTTGATATTATACTAGGAACCGGTTTAAAAAAAAGTGAATTAGAGATGTCGGAGTGAATTGCCGAGACCTACACCATTTGAAACGTTACAGAATGAAATTTTAACACCGCAAGTTTCACCTTTTTTGGAGTCAAATTGCGCCCGTTACGGGCCGAACACTTTGATATTATACTAGGCACCGGTTTAAAAAAAAGTGAATTGGAGACGTCGGAGTGAATTGCCGAGACCTACACCATTTGAAACGTTACAGAATGAAATTTTAACACCGCAAGTTTCACCTTTTTTGGAGTCAAATTGCCCCCGTTACGGGCCGAACACTTTGATATTATACTAGGCACCGGTTTAAAAAAAAGTGAATTAGAGATGTCGGAGTGAATTGCCGAGACCTACACCATTTGAAACGTTACAGAATGAAATTTTAACACCGCAAGTTTCACCTTTTTTGGAGTCAAATTGCGCCCGTTACGGGCCGAACACTTTGATATTATACTAGGCACCGGTTTAAAAAAAGTGAATTAGAGATGTCGGAGTGAATTGCCGAGACCTACACCATTTGAAACGTTACAGAATGAAATTTTAACACCGCAAGTTTCACCTTTTTTGGAGTCAAATTGCGCCCGTTACGGGCCGAACACTTTGATATTATACTAGGCACCGGTTTAAAAAAAGTGAATTGGAGATGTCGGAGTGAATTGCCGAGACCTACACCATTTGAAACGTTACAGAATGAAATTTTAACACCGCAAGTTCCACCTTTTTTGGAGTCAAATTGCGCCCGTTACGGGCCGAACACTTTGATATTATACTAGGCACCGGTTTAAAAAAAAGTGAATTAGAGATGTCGGAGTGAATTGCCGAGACCTACACCATTTGAAACGTTACAGAATGAAATTTTAACACCGCAAGTTTCACCTTTTTTGGAGTCAAATTGCGCCCGTTACGGGCCGAACACTTTGATATTATACTAGGCACCGGTTTAAAAAAAGTGAATTGGAGACGTCGGAGTGAATTGCCGAGACCTACACCATTTGAAACGTTACAGAATGAAATTTTAACACCGCAAGTTCCACCTTTTTTGGAGTCAAATTGCGCCCGTTACGGGCCGAACACTTTGATATTATACTAGGCACCGGTTTAAAAAAAAGTGAATTAGAGATGTCGGAGTGAATTGCCGAGACCTACACCATTTGAAACGTTACAGAATGAAATTTTAACACCGCAAGTTTCACCTTTTTTGGAGTCAAATTGCGCCCGTTACGGGCCGAACACTTTGATATTATACTAGGAACCGGTTTAAAAAAAAGTGAATTGGAGATGTCGGAGTGAATTGGTGAGACCTATGATTTTTTTTGTCAAGCGCTCTCTTGTCATTGGTAAAACACAATCCACTATGGTCAAAATTTTGCCATATTTTTTTCAACATTGATGTCACTTGGCTATGCAAATTTAATTTTTCGCACATTTTATGTCAAAATCATCAAAAATTTTACTATTTTCGCATGCCTCTTGTAAGTTCATATAACAAATTTACTGTAATCATGTCTATGATGTCTTTACCACCTCTTCGTTTTCAGTCCATCAAAATCTTCGTATTATCCATGATAAAATCACCGATTTGCTTGTTCACCGAAAGCGTCAAGGATCCACACAAATCAGATAAACCCTCGGATCAGCGACAAATTTGCATAAATCTCGGGCACTCCAAAGGGAAATGGCGAGATCTCCCTATAAATTTCTTCTCTTTGTAAGTGTTTCTGTGTTTGCCCTCAGGCATTTTATAAATCTCCCTTCTTCCGAAGAGATTGTCACCACTGAAGAAGCGATCTTTGATTCCTACAATCAAATAAAAAGTTATGAAAATCCAGTGCAAATTGGGAGTCTGGAAACTGTACCGTAAGAAGTTGAAAAGAAAAAAACTTTTTAACATTACTTTGTATCACTTTTCAGCTATAAACCCGGGTTTTGCGTTTTTTACAATTTTTTCAAATCAAATCCAAAATTGAGCGACAAGATTGGACTGGCCTTACATTCGACTCCAAATCTGCTTACTTTTATTGTAAAGCAGTTACAAACTTTTGATTCTATCATCTCTTTATCGCTGTTTGTTCCCTATGAAATTGAGGAAATCCACAAAATTGAGGTCAGTTGGAAGTAAAATACACAACTAGTGTTGTTCTTGTTTCGTATGACTTGTTTCAGCTGTTATTTAACGCCTTGGAAGGTCTGCGAATGTCCTATGACACCTCAAAGTTGTCGATTCACATTGTTATGTCCGCCAAAAGCCCTCGATGTCCGCTGATTACTTATCGAAAATGGGGAAATCTGTTGTTGGGGAATAGAAATTTTGTGGATACCATGGTAAGAAATGTAGTCTTATTTTGACCAATAGAAGTCTCATTTTAATCTTAAGATGCCGCCATTTGAAATGTTTTTTTTCAGCTCTCAGACCTTTCCAACGTCCCCTCCATCTCCAAAGTAATATATCCCATAAACATGCTGCGTAACATCGCTAGGATCCCCCTGAAAACGAAATATTTTATCAGCGGAGATATTGAGAATATATTCAGCGACAATTACCTGAAATTCCTCAACAAAAACGTTGATGAATTGATGATGAAGGAGAAGAAAACGGTCCTAATCCATCGACGATTCGAATTTGACCATACATTTGTTCAAGAAAACATCCCCAACAACTTTTGGACTCTAAAAATGTTGTTTTTCCGTCGCTGGGCCCGAGTTTTCCATCAACGCGTCAACGAAAAAGGCCATTCCATCGACGGATTGGAGGATTGGCTAAGGAATGGGGAGAATTTTGGAGTTCAAATGGTAAAATTTTGGGCGTTTTGGTCGTATTTTAGGACTTGAAATACAACAATTCGATGTGGGAACCACAATTTGTCGCTTGGAATGTCGCGACAGTCCCATTTCACGATGAAAATTTTATCTATCGCCTCAGGTCCAACGTCGAATGGGTGAGATTTTCGTTGAATAGAAATGCCCTTAGGGCATCTTATCGTGCCTTAAATGATTAATCGCCGATCTTCCAGGTCTACGAACTCTGTCGCGCCGGCTTCAGATTCCGTGTCCTGAATTCGGTGTTCACCGTGCACCGTGGCTTCAAAACTTCGGAGAATCCAGACTTTGTCGCCCTAATCCGTCGCTCCGTCCAATCCGGCCAATTCTCCCGAATAATCCGCGATTTTCGCTTGAGACTCGACCGCGGGTACCCTTCCAGCACCCATCGCTGTCCAGTTTTTGCCCCCGAAATCGAATAAATCGCAGTTTCCGTTCCAATTCCGTATTTGTCGCGCACCCCGCCTCTTTTTTTGCCCCAACGGCGATGGAATTTCCGTCGCAAACATTTTTGGTCCGTTCGAGTCGAGATGGCGACGATCGGAATTCCAAAAAAATGTTTTTTTTTCTTTTCGGGAATTCGGCTTTTGTCCCCCGAGGCGATTTGTCTAGCGAAGAAGCGCACTGTGCGTTCGAACAAGTTTAATGCACAGTGCATCGTTTGGTGGGTTGGGTTCATTGCACGGTGCAGTTAGGAGAGGCTCTGTCTGTGCACAGTGCAAGTCTTCAATGTCATCGCAAGAGCTTTTCAACCTTCTTTGGTCCGCACCGTGCAGAGACTCTGACACATTTCCCGCACTGTGCATTCTTTATCGCACATTTGATCTGCACTGTGCGGTCTGTTCATTCATTCGTTTTCCCAGAGAATCGCAGAAATTGCAGGGTGCGGTTCTTCGTGAGAACACGTGAGATCTTTTGTTTTGTCGCTGATTTCTTCCGCTTTTGTCGCTCATCTTTTCCCATCGCTCCCTTTCGATTGTTTTGGCCAATCTTGCTTGGAATGCGACATCGTGGGAACGGGGATCCCATTGGCGACGGCCCAATTGATTCGAAATTCCTTTCGGCCGTCGCAAATCTCATTTCTTGTCGCAATCACCCCTCCCGTCTTGTCGCTGGCTTCTTTTCGAACTCTTGTCGCTTTTTCTTCCCTCCAAATTGGAGGGCAAAGAAAGCGATCGCTGACATTCCAATCGGCCGTTTGGCAGCGACGCACCGCGACGGGTTTGTCGCTCCTCCCTCCGGGCCTCGTTCTCTCCTCGCTTCTCTCGAATGCTTCGAATTCCGATCTCGCGGCGACAGCAAATTCCATTTTGTGCGTTCGGAAAGCCAAAGAAAAAAGGGTGCAGTCGCTTTTGTGCATTCAGGCGTTCCGCGACAACTTTCTTCCCTTCCCCCCGGCTTTTCGCTTCTCCAAATCGGAATGCAAACTGGCGCATCCCTTTCCGTCGCGCCTTCCGAAGCTCTGAACGACATTTTTTTTGCAGGTGACAATGTTCGGCGCTGGCTCGTCGCAGAATTCGCTTCTTTTGTCTTCACTGATCAACGATTCCCTTGCTCAGATGACCCCCGCTGCGACAAGAGCAGCGGCAATGCAATCCAACTCATCGGCGACAACCGTGTTCCCTGCCAATCCAATGTCGCCACCTTTTGCCGCATCCGCACTGTTCCCTCTTCAATCGGCGTTGTCGCTGAATGCTGACATTTTGAGGCTCAATGGAGTTCATTTGAACGACGAGGAAACAGAATTGCGACAGAGTACAGAAATCGACGAACAGGTCAGTCGTTGCATCGGCACCGTGCAGACTCTCTTTTTGCAACGCGACAACTCCGCTTGCACTGTGCAAATTGGTTCATGTTCACTGCACAGTGCAGTCATCAGCTCATCGCCAAAGTTTGCATTGCACTGTGCAATTCGCTTCCTTTTGATGTCTGAAAACGCACTGTGCATTTCCTTCTGCATCTTTCGAAATCTTTTGCACAGTGCACTCTGCCTTTTGTTTTTGTCGCAATTTCATAACCAATTTCGGCGATTTCCCAATTGGCACAGTGCGCTGAATCATTCAGGAGGATGTTTTGAAACTGTCTGCACAGTGCAAGAAAAACAAGAAAATTAGGCAAAAGTTTATTGCACTGTGCAAAAAGACCTCTTTGTGATTTTGCACAGTGCGGAAAAAATTAAAATTGATTGCACAGTGCGGGAAAGAGATTAGAGTGCATAGTGCATTTTTCTTAATGTAAATTTTATTCAAGTGAATTTGAATACTTTCAGCCGTTGGATTTGTCGACGAAAAAGACGCCCCGGTGCACTCCCGAGCCCTCTTCTTCGAACCGTGTGTCCGTGATCAAAGGTAACCCCAAACAACCCCCTTATCACCCTTTTATTATTCTTTATAGCCCCCGGCGTTGGCGTCAAACGCTCCACTTCCTCCGTTTCTTATCGCTCCGCTCCAGAATCCGATGTTTCCGAGCATTTCCGCCGTTCTCTGAGCGGGAAATGGCCCCGCCGAGTCCAATATTCCTACAGCGGAGGGGATTCGGAGGGCCCCTCGAGAAGACCCTCGGCTTCCAGCACTCCCACGGCCATCAGATCGCCCATTTTGAGTCGGAAACAGCGATCGTCCAAGATCATAATCAACGAGGGCGAAGTGGATGACCATTTCAGGAAGGCCCTGGGGGAGGAAGCCTTTAATTTATTCAAATTAGGACAGACAAAACCGCGCTCCAATTCGGCCAGATGAAGCGGGACCTCATCCTCGTTGTAATTACATGTACATAGTAGTTTTTAGCCATTTAGATAAACTTTTATCTAAAGTTTTCAATTTTTTTAATATAATTTCTTCTTCATTCTTACCGTAATGCGTCTCAAATGACCCCAGAATACTTGTAAATCTTTCTGCAGCGGTAATTGCAGCTACTGTAAATGCCCGGCGGTCATAAAATGGTTTTATTTCCGAAGAATTTTGGGCGGAAGCGATTCATCAACGGAAAAAAAACATTCCATCGATGCCCGGAGGCGATGATAGACGGAGATTGCGTCAGTTGATGTTGCGAAATGTCACGGAGAATATCCGAATTCAGAGATGTTACAGTTTTTGATTTATGTTGTTATTTCTCCTATTACTGCCCAGGATTTCCCTTTGTTTTATGCCGAAATGTGATCTCTGCGACGTCCCCAGACATCTTATCCATCAAATTTCCTGTTTGGTGTTGAATCCGGAAACGTATTTTAGTTACGACTCGTGTCTTTCTCCAAAATTTACATTTTTTTTATAAAACGGTCGCAAAACAGGAAATGAAAAAAGATTAAATGTAAAGTCACACCCGTCGATGTAATCGCAAAAGTCCCTTAGAATTACTTTTCAAGGGTTTGAAGAGTTAATTGAATCAAAAAGTACAGTAATCCCCCTCTAATTGGGGAGCGAGAAATGAAAAGAATTCGGTATCGGAATTCGATGCAGCAAAATAAAATAAAGACCGTTTAATTTATCGCGAAAAAGAAAACATTTTTCACCGACCGCACCCTTTCCTTTCCATCGACGAAAAAAGGTCACATCCGGTCACATGAGACTGGGGAAGAGACCATCCGGCTACACCCAAACATAGTCGGGAAAACAGAAGATACGGTACGGGAGTCATGACAAACAATTACAGAGTAATTTGCGGAATCATTTGCAAAATATCAACCATTTCTCGAACTCTGATTCATCAAATTCCAGTAAACTTTGATGATTCTCCGTTTCTAAGGACTTTCGTTAAAATTGTTTGGACTGGATTTACCTCATATTAAGGGATGATGACTTTTAACTTTTTTACACACTCGTTGTCGGCGTCAATGGTGATATCCGGCGATTAGTTGAGAGTCATTCATTTCAGACAGATCCGATTTATTCAAGGACCTCCAACAAATCCAACATCAAACACATGGGCACTTAAAGTAGACCTTCCAAAAGATCTAAGCTCCTTTCCCAACTTTCCTGTGTCACCATCTTTCTAATTCTTTCACACGTCAGGAGTGATGATGAAATAGGGATTACATCAGATTTATTTTTAGAAATCGTAAAAACGATCCGAGTTCGAGGTAATTACTGACGTCCACATCCGCGACGACATCGTTTTTTCTGGCCTTCTGAACTTTATTCATTGGGGAAAATGAAAGTAGATGCACCCAAAGGGCGATAAAATATTGGTAAAAATCAGAGTGATCTGCATGAAGATACATTGTTTTGACGTCTATGTTGCAATTGCTGAGCTTTAAAAATATTTTTTTGATTTATACGTAATTATGATATAATACATCGTCAAGATTTTTACTTTGTCCCTAAAAATCTTGTTTTTAGTGCAAAGTGATGAAAGATTAACAGAAGTCGGTCTGTATGGATGACAACGACCACGATCTCGCCTTTGGTTCATCTCCACCAGCCTGAAATCCAATCCCAAGCCTAGAATTGCATGTAAATTACTTCTTTACACCCGCGGGTGTGAGTGTTTTTACCCGAATTCGAGTGCTTATCACTGCTAATCCCTAAGGGCATCGGCGTCACAGGAATCCTCAGTCATTATCTTTTATGTAAATAGCAGTAAAATAGCCGTAGTTAGTCGGTCATTTAGCCGTCTTAGCAGCCGGCACTCTCCCTCTCCCCATGTGTTATTTGACTTCCTAATATAATATACAAAAAGTGGAGTATATATCGAGTATCTGAGGTTGTTATTCCTGCCTAATGAGATCTTTTTTAGCCCCGTATCTTGCGTCATGAATAAACTCTCGGAGGACTCATTCCGCGACCTCTAACCGGCATCATTTCTACCTCTATATAAGCCCTGCCACGCAGCAATAATTTTCAACATTTACCGCAAATTCCTCGCCGTCAACGGCATGTCCGATGACAAGGGAATCAGGGATGAGAAAGAGAAGGAAGAGGCGAAAGAAAGGGCCCGAGGAGAAGGAGAACAAGGCAATGGGGACGGAGAAAACGGCGATTTGAATGGAGATGATCTCGAAGGTGGGTTCAAGTTTAAGACATTTAGATATAATCTGTCATCGTAGGGATTTAATATATCTAGAATTTTAATTATCAACTTTTAATTGCTATACATTTGTATGGCAACTCTGTTAAGTGTCTTTAACTTTTTCAGAGCCGCGTTAATACCCTAACAATGGCGGTATTTCTCGTATGATATTTCAAAATTTGATACCTCGTTTATGGCAAAGAATCTCGTCTGCAAAATAATGCGAAGACATTCTTTTATGGCCAGACATAAACAACGTAGGAATACAAAAATAAAATAATCTGCGAATACAATCAGACGACTGTCAACAACTTGTTTAGACTGTCCATATTGCAATGATTATTAACCGATCAAAATGTTTCTATGACGTCATAATTTTTAGACATCGATGTCCCGCCAACGCCCACACTCTTGGTCAGCGACGATGCAACGGAGGACGCTGAGGAGGATGTAAAGTCTTTGGAACAAGAATTGAGTAAGCGCTCGCCTTATCAGAGGATGTGGAGATTAGAGATTTCGTTAATCTCCCATCCGGATTAAGTTTTGTCTCTTTGATTGTGGTCGTATAAAGTGGAGGGGACAGTTGGGTTGTTGTCATGTACTCGGCCATGCTGAAACAAGACGACGCTAACGACCCCAAGCCCGAGATGACCAAGATGGAGAAACGTAAGGCCTCTCTGTCTGTCTACCGAGCTGTCTCTCTGCTCATGTTCGTATCTTTTCCTTTGTCCATGTCACATATACATCCCTATGACATAAAGGGTTCGGATTTGTGAATACAAACCGCCCGAGGGCATGTCCATTTGTCTGATTGCCTTCCTCTGATCTTCTTAACTCTGGGACGTTACATATTTACATCGCTGTCTTCGTATCTTCTGCCCCATTTGCGTCGCTCTTCTTTGTTTTGTTTGTTCAGAAAATGCATCCAAAAATCGATTACGGTACAGTTTACCTTACAGTAATTTACTTCAATTTTTAGGCGCGTTAACGGTCGCTGAAGCCAGTCGTTTGACCCCGAGAAAGTGTGAGATCTTATTGGAGACATTTACGGCGTTAAAACGACATCTTGTCCATAACATCCAGACCTTGTTCATTCGGTAAGTTAGGCATCTTTCATTGAAAAAAAGTACATTACAAGAAAATGACGGGTGCTATAAGTAATGAAACAGGAACGTTGGACAGGGTCCGGAAGTCCGGAGTTATTTAGATTAATTTTTTGTAATTAAAAAATGGGATTTATCACGACGATTTGTGATACCAAAAACTTGTTGATGCCTCAGCTACAGCCCATCTAAAATGTATTGTTTACAGTCTGTTCTCCGAGTACCCCACTTACAAGGATATATGGCCACAATTCCGTGCCATCCCGGACAGTTCGTTGATGTATTCAAATGAACTCAAAAAGCATGTTCATGTGTTCTGCAAGGGGCTGACGATGATTATAAATTCGTTGAACACCGAGAAGGAGTTGTATGTGGTCCTGAGGAAGTTGGCCAAGGCCCATGCCAGGAAGAATGTCTACAAAAATCATATCATGGTAAGGGGTTACCAATGAAATTTTTACAATTTTTTGCCGTTTTTTCGACATACGATGACTCAATAGAAACAAAATTTACATTACGCTTTCTCGAATTTTCAGAACATGCTTCCCGAGCTCTTAAACGTGATGAAGAGCAATGGAATTGATGTGAACGATGATGTGAAGGAAGCCTGGACCACTCTCTTTGACGTACTCGGCAACTTGGTTGACCCTTTGAAGACGGACAATCTCAACTCCGCATAATATTTCTTGACTAATCTTCGTGAATAAATCTTACATTTTTTTGTGCATTAAATGTGCACAAATTGCGTCGTTCTCATTTCTGTTATTCTTTACAGGAATGGGAGATGAGGATGCCAGATAAGAATGCCAAATCTTATTTTCAAGTTCCGAGTCACAACACACTGATGGTCGCAAAATTTATTTGTCTTTTTGTAATCAATTGACGGGTGGGGTGGATCTTACCAGTTCGTCGGGAAAATTGTTTGAATATTGATTTCTGCGATTGGCACTGTGCAGAAAAATCAGGGTGACACCAGAAAAAAGCCTTTTGCACGGTGCAAAAAGCAAGAAATTGCAGAGTTCAAGGTGCACTTTCGTAGTCGTAAAAATCATTCCTTGCAAACGGACCGGTATTTGGACATCCAAATACTCAACAATGTGTATCTTGAAGTTTCCTCTTGTAAGATTCACCACCTGGAACACGATTATCTACCAATTTACCGCATAAAAGTTGATCCCTTCGAGAGGATTGCAAGAATAATTACTGTTTTTTAGAGTGGCTCTGACCACAGTAATTGCAGAGAGAACACCTTCTTATGTTGAAGTTCTGGGTGGTAAGAGGTCATTTTAAGCCCAGAAATTTATTGCGAAACCCTGCAGCAATGCTGCAGATTCTGAAGACTCAGGCATCAATATCCCCTAATCTAAAGGCTTCAATCAACAGAACAAACAAAATTTCGCTGACAAACTCTTGAATAGAAAGCTGCCATTCTTGTTCGTATAGATAGTATAACCCTGCAATGGATTGTTTCCAAGTGCACGCAAACTTGTGGAACATGTCATTACAATGACTAGTAATCATAACAATAACCTCAAAAGATATGCGGTAATTAAAACGTATAATTAATTGCAGAGAAACGTGATTAATTACAGAGACTACATTCCCCGGTTTTATTCATTCGTGATATAATTTGCGTTGTAGGAGAGCAGACCATTGCATGATTTACATCAGTTCCAACACGATTAATTACCATGTTCCGGGTTCATTTGTCGAGTTCATTCCGATTCCCAGACTTATGTCATCCGAAACCCCTAAGGGCATAATTTATTCATGCGAGTTTACAGGAATAAAACAAAGGAACAATAGATTTTACAATAGACCCATTTGTATAACAAGTATGAGAAGTCGTCGTTGAGTATTCGAGGAATCGAGATTCGTTGTGCCTAAGCCGAGAAGTGCTCGTATTCAGGGGGTTTAGATACACACGGTGCATTGCTAATATATATATATGTTGGAGACAGCTCTTCCAATCTTCATGTCTACCCATTAAATACTACGAAAAAGAAGACTCTACCATGAGATATTTGTAAGCGAAATTATACAGTAATCGCTGGTTACGGTATCTTGTTTTGAAACACAATTGACATAAGATACCCAAAAGGGATTAGAGATTAATTTACAATCTATATGAGCATCAGATATTGTAGTGGACAGTAGACGAAGGCGCCGCGCACATTCCTGACCTTCACCTTCTGGTCCTCCCTTAATGAATCGGCTTGTGCAAACACCACTTGGTCCCTGTACAACCGCATCTTGGCTTCGGGGATATGAATATTCTGGACCAGTTTCATTGGCTGCTCGTTGTTGTGGATGGCCGCAACACAAGTCGCCGGGAATGACAACAATTTCTGCAATCGGTCGTTGATTCTGAAGCCATGAAGCCAATCGGGATCGCCATTATCCACAATATGAAGCCGGTCGCCAATGTAAAGCCCGTTATTTGGGTCGGAACAGGATGGTGGGATGTAATCGTGTGTCACAATGTGGGTACTCACTACTGAAAAGGCGTCATTTAGAGGGAAAAGAGGACATAAACAAGGCCGGATCATGTTTCCGGGTATGCCCTCAGGCGATATCATGCGTGCAAGAGGAGGCGGAAGTGGCTACGCAACCAAAACATACGTATTAACATGTAATACGCAATGAAAAGCGTTCTATGCCCAAGTCAAAATGTAACATTTACCTTGCTTCGGCGGGGTCCCGGCTTGCACTGGCTGAGCCGGCAACTTTCTCGGCGATGGTGCCTTAGGCGACACACTTCTTCCCCAATCACTGGTCTCTCCTGAGGCGTATCCTCGGGCTGATCGAACGGCTTTGTTCTCTGAATGTCCTGTCCATTTATACCCATATATACATATCACACTTACTGTAGGTAGATCTCATCTGTGTCGAGACCGGAGGCGGCATTTCCGCGCAATCCAAAGACAGCGACTTCATCTGTTTGTTGAGTTTTGGAGCCCGTGGGCGACCAGTGCCGCTGGGGTTGGCTGAAATTTTAAATAATATTTTTGATTTGAAAGGCGGAAAGGTGTCCTGGTTACAGTCCCAATGAGTAATTTCAGGTGTCGCAAAAGGCATGATGAAAGTTTGAGGAGCCTCCGTACAGTGAAAACAATAGCCCGAGGACAATGAGTCACTGGGCCCTGTCCCGGTCGTCCTTAACAACTTACCCTGAGTTCCCGGAGGAGGTTGGCTGGCCTGATGTAATTGCGGGGTCGATCCTAGCAATTGACCTCTCGAACCAGTGGTCTCTGCATATCCGGAGTCTTGCAACGAGACCTGGGACAAGTGTTGTGGAGAGGGGGTTGCAGAGTCGAACTGATTCGACGATCCGCGACGACTCCCGTACTTCCCCTTGGCCTCTTTGAGGGCCAGGTAGATTGGATCCACCACCGGTTCCTCATCTGAAACACCTGAGTTTATTTATTATTCCCCAGACATGCCCTTAGGCATTCCACAAGGTTGTTTGTGTAAAAATAATTGGATGGTGACATTTAGGGTCACTTTTAATTTAATGTTTTAATGATTTTGAATTACAGATTTCTGCAGAATCCTTATCTCAAAACAGTGTTCTTATATGCATATCTTTTCCTTTTACTTCCTTTATTAATATTAATGATTTTTTTCTGGTCTCAGATGACAACAATGCCTTGAGGCATAAAGGGAAAGGCTCGGTAAGGTCATGGAAAATACTTTTAACACCCGATGTAATCTCAAATACTAAGCCTGGCTGAATCCATATGTCCCAACTAATACACTAAAATCAATCACAAGTTGCAATAGTTGTATATAAATATGCAAAGCAGCCTGCTAATTTCGAATTTGTACTTGCAAATTTCCTCCAAATGTCATTTATTCAGGCCATGAATAATGTAAAACCAAGAATCCAGTGGAGCGAAATGCCCCCGGAAATACCATAAATCAGTTGGGAATGACATGTGCAACATATCACGGCCGTGTGCAATTATGCATTAGTTACGCATAAATTACGATGGGTTTTGATCTGCGGACGGGTCTCTGAAGGGGGCTGCCAAAAGCGTGTTGAAATGTGTGAAATTTATACGGCCCTTCCTTGGTAAATGCGACGCCATAAATTAATTTAATTCCGTGCCGTCTTCGGAATCCTCCAGAGACGTCAGAACTCATCAACGTCCCCAAACAATTAACGCATAATTTTCTTTGGGACCCTACTGTACCAGTTTCCGGAAAAGTAATTTATTTTTACAGCCCAAAATTCTCCCAAAAAAGTTTTTTTTTCATGTAAAACGACCCTAATTGCGCATACGAACACGTCTTCGGCCGCGATTATCTCCTCCTTTCATATTCATGGCCAATCTCGAAACCGAAGGAACTCTCGCAGGCCAAGAAAGTCATTCGAACGGAAATTACATTTGTTTTTAGGCACGACCCAAGTCTCAAATTGATGGCCAGAGATTGGAAAGCACTTAAATAGCAACTGTTTTCCTTAAGGAGTGGTAACTGTTTTGGTTAATCGTCGACGGAAGGATTAGTCACAAATCCCTTCAGTTTACAAAATATCTAGTGATGACCAGACACGGCATTGGCCAAATATTGTAAATAATTCAAGACAAATCCCTCGGCCGTTTAATGACGTCCTCAGTGCCTGCGGCTATCAGTTTCGGAACCTACGCGGAATAAAAATAAAAATATTTGGGGAAACTTTCGCTAAAAATAAATCCCCGCAGGATTTGGAGCAAGGAAGTGGAGGGATCTGCATTATTTATAAATTACTGGACATCCCAAAACGTCATAATTAATAAAAATGGTCTTTTGATGTGAGGAAACATCATTCGAAATGATCAAAAATGAAAGGAAGAAAACTCACCGTCTGGTCGATATTCGGAAGGGTATTGACTGGACTGGCCTTCGAGGTGCTGTCTCTGTAATCGATAAGCTAAGTCAGATTGGGGAGCCCGCTTCAGAATCCTCCGTTCTGAAGCCGACGCCACGGGGAATCGCCTTTGCATGGTCGGAGAGCCAGGAGAATTGGGATAAGAGTTCTGGAGAATGGCCCCGAACTGATTGGAAGTCATCGCTCGGGCTGGTCGATGATGCATTCGAGGAGACGCTGATCCGGGCGGAGTGTGTCTGGCCATCGGCGATGACTTCCTCGCCTCAACGCGTATCCTTTCGCCCGTGAAGAGCATCGGCTGGGAATGACGCAACGTGGAGTCGGGATTCATGACGCTTTCTTCGAAGGTGCAGAGAAGGGATGGCTGGGAACGTCGATGATAGCGCGCCGGATGGTTTTCGGGCAGGTGTGGCCGGCCGTAAGAAGAAGGGGGCGGTGGTTGAAAGGGAGGCGGTGGCTCATAGCCGGGTGTTAAAAGCGTCCGTCGTTGTGCAGCGAGTGATGGTTGCGAGCCGAGCCGGTATGATCGTTGCAGCGCCGATTCGGCCAACAAAGCCCGCTCCAACACCGTGTCCTGATACGACCCGACTTCAGGGCCATAGGGTCGAGCATGGCCACTCAGAAGACCTCCACTTTGCAGAGGGTACTGTAAGGAAGACCGTCGGCTCATACGCTCCAAGAACTCGACGTACCCGACCGGATGGGGCAACGGCAAAGAATCGGTGCTGGGTTGGCGAAGTCGGAACGGCGGGACTTGAAGTGGCGGGTCCAGGACTACGGGGCGGACTGGGAAAGGGTCACAAAGGAAATGGAGCGCAATTCCTCTTTAAGAGAATAATAAACTTGGCTTGAAGAACACCTCCAAACAGGAGGCTTCAAAGTCTTCGGAGGGCCGTGGGAAGCAGCGGACAGCCCGAAACTTTCTCCTCCACTCCGAAAATGGGTTGGGGAATTGGTGCTCTAACTTATCAAGGAGAAGAACCCGCGGCCGCGCGATGACTTCAGGAAGACGAGCTGAAAGGCATCCAATGCCTGGGGCGACGTCTCATTTATTACTACCACAAAACAAGTCCCGCCTTGCTTGTCTTGTCTCCGGCCCCAAAGTGTTGTTTTCTCGCTGACTTCGGAGTCGACCGGATCCATTGGAGCCGGTAATTGTCTTCATGAAAGCCCTCGGGGCTCAACTCTTGGGTCCCTATTCTCCTGCTCTCGACGACCTTTAGCCAGGTGATTCCAGATTGACATATTCGTCATGGGATACAGTAATATCTGATATTCACAATCAAAACGTAAAACTTACATGCTTTGCCGGGAGATTCTTGAATCTGGTCATCGCGTGGACAACTTTCAGAGCAGAGGACCATTTCCTGCGTGGGTGGCCGGGGATTCGCTTTTCCGCCGAATCCTCCGCCGGCGTCAAAGATGGCTCACGGGAGCGACGCATGGTTTATTCTCTGGAATAAATATATGAGCTTGAAGATATGTAAAGTAATCACGAATCGACGAAATAAATCAAAACATCAGGTGTAAAGTTCAGAGGCGGATTCACGCATAATACATCAAAATCGACAATGGAAAGAGCCATATTTCACTTGCGTGATGACAATATAGTAATAACAAGAATATTCTGACCACATCGCACTTATTTCTCCTATTTATCGCGGCTTCGTGACGTGTAATCAAGCATAAATTTGACCACTTAACTTCCCACAAATCGAAGAAAGGCCGCAGAATTTGTAAATTGAGCTGATTTAGAAAGTGCAACCGAGTAATAGAAGCCCACCCAAACGTCAATCGAAAAACGAGTAATCCCAAAGAAAAACAATTACTGCAAAAGAAGGGTTGTAATAACAGCTGAAGGAGTCCTCGGATCTGGTAAGGCGATCCGAGACAGATGACGCAACAAAAGGCGGTGAGGGTGGGGTGGGGGTGGGGGCTCATGCCTCGGGCCAGAAACAATCGATCAAGACACCTGCGGCCCCAAATATATGGCCGGATGAGTCGGTCATGTCGTCCATCACAATTAATTATCGCCCATTGCAGAGGACATGGCTGCAGGTCGGGGGTTCCCGATGTCAACTGTTTTTTGGATATCAACTTAATGGGCCCTTGGGTTTTATTAGACACAATATTAGTCATGAAGACTACGAAATAATGGATTTGGAACTTTACGAACAAAAAAACGACCCAAGACTTCATGAACAAGATCAAAATACAAGCGAATGAAAGAAAAAGCTACTTCAAAATCAGACAGGGATTAACTCCGGAAGGTCTCGGCCAAGGGCGACCTGCCCTATTACGCCGTCCCTTTTCAATTAATCCGCTTAGGCTAACAGTTAGACGGTAAACATACAAAAAAGAAGGTTAGAGTCAGCAAAATAAAGAAAAATTACGTAAAAAATTCAAAACAAATTCAATTAGAACAAAATAACAGGCATTCACTATATGGAATAAAGTAAAGAGCACTCTATTGTCAACAAATCTGAAAAAATACACAAATATAATGCACTATACATCTCCGATGTAAGACAACAGTAACACAAGAAAACGTCAAGCACAGGGATGAGAACTGAAATAGGGCGAATAATTTTCTACTTTATGACATCCCATAAAACCCCGGCTGTAAAATACGTTAATTCCGTAATGTTAAAGTCAGCGGGGTCGTGTTTAAGTCGAGCCTTCAGCCGTCTTCTCCACATCAGATGTCATTTCTTTTGGGTTTGGCGATAAACAAAGGTTAAAATATGAGATGTCTCGGCAGGAATTGGAGTATGACATCGGCCCCAACAATTGTACTCAAAACAAAATCGCAGAAAAGCAAACAGAACTTTGCCCCAGGTCAAATGTCAGATCAGCAAAACAAAGATTTGAGGAATGAGGATATTCGAAATAATTTCAGAGAGTAATGACTACTGGTTGAGAGGGAGGGGGTTGGATTACGACATCAGGAAACACGGGGTCAATTTCAAGCAATGTAATTCCGACATATTAATGTATCAAGTAACAATAATCTGTGTTAGACCCACCCAACTGAAGAGCTTATGAGTGATGACATCTTCTATTTCCAAACCTTTCGTCCATCTGAATGCATCCAAATCCAAGTATAACATGCCGTTTCAATGAAAGGAATAATAAAAATAAATGTTTGGAGAAAGTCGGGAATTAAACCCTCCGGCAATCCCCTCTGAACCTCCTCAGATTTGATATCGGATATCCGATCACACAAATCCAATTGAGCTATAGCCTCGGGCCGAACAAAAGACAAGATATTCAATAAAATTCATGGCTCAAATCGGCTCAACTTCCGGTCCAAATGCCCTTTGGCTATGACGGTTGGGGTCAAATTTAATGGGAACAGAAAACGAAGCGAAAGTTCAGCTCTTCTTAATGATCGCCACCAATTAGAAGACAGTATTGTAGGCCTGATGGATCATAAAATGGAATTGGAAGGCGGGGGAGGGGGATTAGGCCATTTGATGGTGATTACCGGCCCCATTTTAATGCTAATACCCGTTTCGCGACACACCCATATTAGGGTCGGAAATTACATTTACAAACGGAGCAACATCACGATTGTCTAAAACAGTACCGTAAGGAGGACTTAGAAATGAATGGCCTTCTTTCCTTAACTTTTCAAAGACCAAGACTCTTTGTGCCCTGAGGGCGGAAGATAAAGCGGAGCCGATCCATAACCGTTTCATTCCGGAGATTTCCGGCCGAGAAAAGTTCGGCCACAAACATTTATAGGGTCACGTAAATGCGTCTGGAGGCGTAATTAGGGCGATTAATTAGAGCCCAGTGATTAGACACATCAGATGGCCTCAGGGCCTTCAGACGGGACAGGTTTCAAAGCAAAAGTTTTGACTAAAAAAAGATTAATTGAGACATCTGAAGGGTAAAAGGCCATTCATTAAAATGGGAGTTAAATATAAACCCACAAGTAGTTTGCAAAAGACATAAGTAATAAATAATAGACCCGAAAAGAGTAGAGTACAACTGCACGGTGCACTTATCTCGAGATGACGGCAACACTTTGGCCAAGAATCAAGAAAAAAGTTTGGGGAAATTCGTTTAATTGCGCTGCAGCTCAACTTAAGGGCTCAAGAAAACCCAGCTCATTTGGAGTACCATAAAGATAAGATGACTCAAGTCACTTGAGAACTCTTCGCTTTTTTAAAAAAAAACTACAAATTAGGGCTCAACGGACTCTTGTGGGGGAGGGCTGCAAGGAAGATGAGCCCAAGGAAGGAGGTGTTCTACCGTTGTTATGGTGTCTTCAGATGCCCTCTCCGGGATCCCTTTTCCCCCGGAAGATCCCTTGGCCCTCAGGGTCTACACTTTTAAATCCGGCACTTATCAAGTGAGGGATTAAACACCTCCAAAGGATGATGAGATAATCGCGATATTCACTTCTAGAATAATCATTCCCGAAGTAAAAATTAGTACGTTAACAGAAGGCAATAACAAGTAGAGGGAAATTTGGGGTTTATTATACTCGTTAATCGCTCTTATTGACAAAATGTTGGAGTAAAACGAGAGTGTTTAGTGCTGTAAGTGTGAAACGTAAGGATATCTTCGTAGGGGAGATGCTTAAAGTCCGGAAGATTCCATAAAATTAAACATGAATTTTATGATTGGGGCACCTGTCCATGGTTAAAAATTTAATCGTATCCTTTCGAAATATATTCAAAATGCTAGCAAACGGTAAAACATAATGAAACATAGCCACCGCAGCGATCAAAAGCGACTCGGATCGACTTTATCCTTTGGCGAATGCAAGTCCTAGGCCTGCTTGAATGAAGAAGAAGAGCACAATCTTCCAAGACACTTTATGACCCAAGTTCAGACATTCAGTTAGTAATTCACCTATTCAACAAACAAAGAACCCGATTTCCGGTCTTCGGAGTCTATTTTGGTTGTTTCTACGGCACACTAACAATAATTTAAAATCGCAGAAAGACTCAGCTACGTGTGTCCTTAAAACCTCGTAGGTTTCTCTGAAATTTACCCTTTTATTAATATTTTTTTTGAAAAAAACTCGATCATACGTAGTATACCTAAATAAAGAACAGCCGGATTTGATTATAAACTTCCCCAACACTTGACCTACTAGAAATTTTAATGCTGATACCCGTTTCCCCTTATAATAAAACTTATAAAAAGTATCATAAAAGTTGTGCAAATGCAGATCCCCCGCTCCCACCCGCCAAGAATCCCATAAAATTACTTTTAAAATGTAGAGTTACATCACTCCCACCCTCTCTTTATGAGTCCGGCTCATTTCCTGGACCCATTTCCACTTCCCTGGGAGTTATTTCCCTTTTCCGGACTTTAAATTGTGAGAAACCGGCCAAAGTTTCTTTCGCCAAATCAAAAACCTCAAGAAATGCACGGATTTAAAGGAGCAAAACCAAAAATTCTGGAAATAATGGGATACGTTTTTATGGACAGGCAGATTACTGGTTTTCGGGGGATAAAATAAGACTCTACGTGTGATTTTTGGAGAAAAAAATAAAAATAAATGAAACAAAGCGATGGAAAATATGAAAAAGTGAATAAACAAGGGACGACAAGACATAACAAAGCTAAATTGAATAGTTACTGCGCCAAAAATATCGACACATGAGAAGCCGGTCGTCTCGAATACTTCCGGAAATCCAATTCCAGATTCTCGGCGTCATGTTATTCCAGAATTATTAATGAGTAATCGAAGAAGTTGTTCGAGAACGCCCTGAGAGGCTGGGAACGCGTACTTTGGGACTTATGGAAAGCTAGCCATTTCTGGACACAATTCATCAAGGGTAATATAAAAATGAAATGAAAAGAGATCTCATCAATGCTCAAGAATAAACGGAAGAAAATATTTTTAGATAAGGGAGACTCTCAAACTTGGAAAACAAAAGTGAGGGTTACTGTAATCCGAGAAAAAATGCGCGAAAAATAAAAATTGGGATAAAAAGGTCGGATTTCCCGGGACGATACCGCATCCTTATCCCCGTCCTTATACTCCCACAGAAGAGGATTTGTTTGCCCACTTGATCGATATTCAAAAAAGCCCTCTGGCCCATTAATTTGAGTACTCAAAGGACGGGAAAAAGGTTAAGGGCCACATTTTGTGACTCATGAGAAAACACAAAGGAATTTACTGTAAAAAAGAAAGAAAACTGATGTCAGACAGGGGCAAAAGAACTGATGAGACAACTAGACCAAGGCGGGGCCATCCAAGGGGACTGGGATCGGCTGGATCGGCTGGCATTTCCCTTCTCTCCGGGTGTATCCGAACTGACAGACACATCTGAAGCTTCCCATTGTGTTCAGGCATTCCTCGAAGGCTGAAAAAGGGGGAACGACTTTAGTGGGATGCAATTCATGTGAATGGAAAACTTATTTATCAGGTCGAGTGTCAAAAAGTTTCACTTGTTCTATCAAAGAACCAAATTTTTTTAAAAATTTTGTATCAAATCTACGACAGGGTCTAAAATAAGGTCGTAATCGCTTGGACAAACGAATTTTTGGATTAAAAATAATCTCCAACGACGTACTTTACCCGTAATTCATCTCCAATCCGTCTGCAAAATAAAATCGGTCAAAAAAGAGTGGCCGGACAGATGACCCTGTCCAAAAAACCCCTTTCCCTTAGGGTCAAATGTCCAAAGAGGCCGGTACTCGAAGGACGGACGGCCCGCTTTCTTTGACCAGGCCCTTGGCCGCTTTCAGGTGGCCATAAAGAATATTTTCGAAAGCAATTACCACCTATATATAAACTACTATAACATTCCCCCACAGATAATCTTATCGCAAATCTTGGAATCAAATTAGATGCCCTGAGGGTGCGGCCTCAGACAACGCGGCGGGAGATGAAATTGGACAAAAGGTTACTGTAAGTCGAGGGAAAAGGGCGGAAATTGACAATTTAAAAGTCACAAATTGGATTCAAACACTTTACAGAAACTACAAAATTTAAAAAAAGTAACATTTACACTGTCGTTACAGTAGTTCTCGAACAAAATATTGTCCAAATTCTCCCAAAAAGGATAGTAAGAAAAATTGTTTTTGTGCCCGAGAAAATAATGGCCTTTGTCGCTGCGATTACCGTGAATGACGACAATAAAACTACTTTATACTACTCCCAGCACACAAACCCTCAGGCAAGGAGGGACGATAATCCTCCAGAAACAGAGTGACTAACACTTTTTTTGATTTGTCATACTATCTAATGCCACAAATCGGTGTAAAAAGCAGCAAAAACGTGAGATTTCGAAAGCCTTTCCAGTTAAATATTAAACATTAATGAGTTATGAGGTAAAATACACTAGGGATTTCTGAATTCATAGGCTTCCCACAGTAAAATACGATAAGAATTAGATAGTAGACCCCCGCTTTCTCTAGATTACCACGTAACCTTACTCATTAACAGACAAAAACCTTAAGAAAAAGGCGATAACACGCAATGAAAACAATATTACACTCGCCCGGATCTATTGTTCGAGTGTTCCAGGGGCAAATATGACGTCATTTTAACAGTAACCCTCTAAAACCAGTGTAAAAGGCAGTTTTAGGGCAAAAATTGTCAATTTTTATATTGTACTAAACAAAATCTATTATTTTTGGCATTTTTAAGGGGTTATAATGCTCTCATCACCCTTCAAAACCAAAAAGAAATTAAATTTTTATGTCATCCATGACTTTTTCTCCCGGAAATTGATATTATTTTGGATAAATCATCAACTTTTTCCCTCCTCCTTACCTCCCTCACACTTGATTCTCTTGCATTCATCAAAATCCACACACTGTTCCGTGTCAAATCGATAATAATACCCATCTTCGGGGCAATCGCAGGTCACATTCCAGTTGTTGGCGACCAATCCGAGGATATTGTCATTCAGATCTGATTTCATTTCACAAGAAGCCTTCGAATTCACCGATTTACAGATGGGACTCGAGCAGGAGCCATTATTATGGAAGCCACAGCAAGGATTCGGGCAGAAACTGGAAGGAAACGATACAAAATTACATAAATTTATATTACTTTAGGCAAAATTTTGATAAAAATTTGGAAAAAAATGACTGAAACGAGAAAATTAAGCGACTAAGACCCTGAACTCTGAGTAATCCAAGCAAATGGAGGGCAAAAGAGTAAAATAAACGGACCCCACCTGATATCAGCACACAGGAAATCGTTCATGAAGGAGATGTCGTCCATCACTTCGGTGTTCTGATCGCTGATTTCTTTCAGAAATTTGTTCTCGCGATATCGAGAGGCTGGGAACTAAATTCAAGAGATCTCGTTACAACTGACTGTAAAAAAGATGACTCACAGTCCGATTGGAACGCTCATCACCTCCATACTGGCAGAAAGGCAAAGACCTGAGGGCATTTACTTTGTTTTTGGTCATCCAGCACATCACATACGCTATTGAGACGTCGAATTGAAACGTATTATCATCCACAAATTGCTTGAACTCTTCGCCTCTGAAAATAAAAAATGCACAGTGCAGAGGATCGAACTGTTCCCGAAGAAGTAAAAACGCACCGTGCAAAAATTTTTTGTAAGACGCACAGTGCAGCAATTGCGACTGCACAGTGCAGAACAAATCAATAAATGCACAGTGCACAAAACCTCTTCCGCACAGTGCATCCTAAGAAAAAAAAAAGATTGTGCAATTGCACAGTGCATTTTGCGGTAATCGCAGCCAAAAATCAACTCGTCCGAAAATTTTGCTTTCACATCGTCGCAAAAAAATTTTCGCATTTGTCGCAAAAAATCTTCGTTCCAAAAGCATTTCCATTTCGCGACAACCGAAGATCTCCGCGACAACCTCAATTTTCGCGACAAATTTGCAAACAGATCGCACGATCGAGAGCGACAAAATTAGTCGACGGAGGTTTGTCGCAGATTTTCAAGCGATGGAAGCAGCGTGTCGCAAATTTCTGCTCGCCGCGGCAACTCCAAATTCCACGCCTTGCGACAAAGCCGTTTCTTTCGACTGCACAGTGCAACGACTGAACTGGTTCGTCTTCAAGTTTGGATGCACTGTGCGTTCAATGGCCAAAAAACATTGAGTGCAAATGGGGCTGCACTGTGCGGAATGATTTTGTTTATCCAAAAAACATGCCAGAGGCAGAAAAGAGAGGAGGGAAATGTCATTTTGGCCATACTTAGTGCTTAGAAAGTGCTGAATTTTAATAGTAACACCACCATTTGACTTACTCGATGATAAAATCATCAACTGCGTTTTCTGTGGGAAAAATTGTAGGGAATCGTTTGTAAAGATCGTCCATTATAAAATTCACGCACGTCTAAAAACAAAAAAAAAAACTTTTCGTAAGATGATCTTCAAAATCTCAAAAAGATTACTGCACTTTTTTACCATAAAATTAGATATTTACCTCGAGATTTTTATAACAATGAACCAGCACTTGTTTGTCAAGAGCTAGCTCGGGTTTGGGGAAAAAATATTCGAATTCGACTTCACCAGTGACCGGCGACGGGATAAAGCGGCGATAAAGTCGCGTGAACAGGGCGATCTTGCCCAACTGCTGGATTATGATCGCCCTTTCGTTCGCGTAAATCCCTCGCCATTGGCTGAAATTAAACGGAACTTACAAAGTAACACTATTTATTTTACAAACTCAAAAAGGTAATGTAATTTTACAATTGAACCCTGAATCAATTTAATTTACCTCTCGAATTCCCTGAGAAGATCCTGAGTCAAAAGTTCCGGCTTTAATCGCGACGTCTCGAGGGAAATGGGCGATGTCTGAAATAAAAGTCAAATAAAATTACTGAGAACAATTGGGTGCCCTTAGGGGATGTTTGCAAGACTTACAAGTGCAATCGAATTCAAGAGAATGATGATATGAAAAATGGAATAAATACGACCGGTCGGCATGTTGGAAATAACTTTTAACATTCGATTGTAATGTTTTGTAAACGATGAGAAGAAAGGCGAAATAAGGAGTCGAAAGAAAGGGTATTTCGTGTAATACGATGAAAACAAATTGTCAGTCACAACGACATTTCGTATCCCGCTTCTGACTTTTATGGCCATTGTCCTCAATATTGTTTCATATACATTTAATGTAATGTAAATACATGTGTAAATACATATACATGTATGTAAATACCCCTTTATTTTTTATGCTTATCTTTTGTAGGCTTCGAATTTTTTATGAATCTATCCATTTCTAGGCTTTGCTGTATGATCTGTGTTTCCCTTCAACATTTTGTTTTCCGAAGAGTTTATCAAATAAATTATGAGTCAAAAAAAGGATTGGCATCCAAGTTCATGAATAGAAACTCTGAGAAAATGTGGATTTTAATCTTATTTCTTATTGATTTTGTGGTCCTAATAGAAGTCGAATATAAAGGAGGTAAATTGAGAATTAGGATTGTGATTAGTCGTATTAGACATTCCACTTCTGCCAATTTCATTCGAACCAAATGGCCAGATCTACAACGCAAAAATAGCGATCAACTATCCGTCTTATTTTTTGTTGGGTCCGGATTGTAAGCAGACCAATCGTTGTACTGTAGATCCACCGAGCAATGTTTTTGATCCCAGGTAGACACAAAAACGGACTCTATTACTTTTTAGTCATTATAAGGTAAAAAAGATTGGAAGTTTTACTCAACGATACAATGCTGATACAGTAACTGGCATTAAATATCAAGGGTATCTTGGAAGCACAGTATTTTTTGTAAACGATACCACCAAGATGCCTGCCGCTCGAGCGAGCGAGGAGGCAATTAATCTGCCTCATATTGGAGTGTTCGGCCTTGGCTTTGGAAGTCGACTGGATGACGATTCTATTATTAGGAAGGTGTTCCAGAGTTCAGAGACACATCTGATGATATTCAGGAGAGGTCCTTTTTCGCATTACTTGGTAGTGGTTCTACAGATCTAATCATCTTGTTTCCTTGTTTAGAGAGAAAGGTACATCCCCGACGATCAAATCAAAGGAAGATACAGTACTGGGGAGGAAAGGATGGCTGGATGCGGAGAGTTTAAATATTTCCCAACAAAACTCGGACTGGGATGGACTTTGGGGGGAAAGTAAGTCCAGAATTTAATTTTTGATCGGTTTTGTATTCACATAACAAGTAGTTGCTTTACAGGGTTCAAATTGGAACAGAAACATACTCGAATTACAATGTGATACTCGAATTGGGCGAGGCCATGAGAGTTCCCGAAGATCTTTACAATAAACATTTCAAACATGTCAAAAGACAACAAGATATTCCTCAATTCAGCTTTCATCCGGATCCAAAAACGAAGCTTCAAATATCCACAGAATTACTGTCACAGTACTACGAGAAGAGCAAGTTTGAGTTGGACATCAAACCAATCAGTGCGAATCAAATTATTCTCGGAAGGAACTTCTTATCGCAATATTGTGTCGGTTTAAAAGCCGATGAACAAATGGAAAATATGGAGATTGGGATAGCCCAAATCAATGAAATAGAGGATGATGCAAAGTACAAAAAGAGGGAGGAAGAAAATAATGGTGATAATGATGATGAAGGGAAAGATAAAGAAAAAGAATCGGATGGAGGCAAGAGTAAAGAAGAAGGGGAAGGAAACAGAGACGGTAAAGATGACGATGAGGGTCACAGGCAGAACAATATGTCATCGGCTGACAGTAGTAGGGCTCTAACTGTAATTGCGTTGTCTCTTTTGAACAAATTAGTGTTTCAGATACTTTGATTTTATTTATTATCTCAAGAGAATAAAAAATGGGTGAATTTGATCAATCGACTGGTTCTTTTCAAAACGACCGTTGGTTAGAAAAGCATAGATCTTTAAAAGCGAATCACATCACTTTGACTCATAAACCAAAGAAAGAAAGCTTGAACGGCTACGTGATTGGTCTTCGGTTACGAGATCAAAGCGTTGAGGCTGACATGGGTGTGATATAGTACAAAAGCGACATGACATAGCCGGCAAACTTATGCCCTTTTAACAATTCAATCATCTCTTTTCAATTTATATCACGCATAAACACCCATATGTACATAAATTAATCTTCCATGGATTCTTCCTTGATTCCCTTTTTCTCTTCTTCCTTTTCTTCGTCATTGAGATCATCTTTTTCATCTTCATCATCCGATTTGTTGTCATCACTATCTCTTTTATCCTCTTCTGGAGAGGATATTGGTTCTTCCAGTTCCGTTTTAACTAAAATCAAGCAATAAGTCAATCAAAATTCACCTGCCTTCAGGCTTCCTTCCCCTAAATTCATCAATGAGAACATTTAATTCCTGCACTCGAGTCCTCTTGTCAGCCAATTTTTGTTCCAATTCCTTCTGAGTTTCGTGGAGATCACTGAGAGAAGCATGTAATTTCTCCAGATTCTCAGTGGTCTCTTCTCTCGAAGGTTTTTCAACGATCTTCCTGGCAATATCATCGTATTCTTGTTTATTCTTCCGAACCAATTTTGCCTCTTCTAATTCTTTTTTGACACTATCAATCTGAGCTTTCAATTGGTCGATTTTTCCATCTAAAATTGCTTAATTCAATAACAAAAAGTTAAAAACTCAATCTTATACTAGGTAAAACACTTACAAATTTCCATATTCAAATTTTTTAAAACCTGAGTTTCATTGTAGATGAGATCGGAGAGGACATTTTGCTTTTCCAGACTGTATTCGACGAGCCCCAATGTGTTCTCCACCCTGATTACTTCTCTAAACAATCAAATAAAGGTAAAAAATAACCCTCACTTACTCCGAATTATCCTCCGCTTCTGGGTTAAGATTCCTGAGTTGAATAAAAAGAGTCTGTAACCTCTTATCCTCCCCAAACCCATCTCCATCTGCCACGAATTTCCTTAGAATTGCTTCTTCACTCATTCTACAATTTGTCAAGCATACTTACTAGCACCGTCAAGATACATTACCTTGCTCAAAACAACTATTTTTATAATTCGGAACCCCAAACAATATTTATTATGATTTAAAAATTTACAAAACAATATAGTAATGAACAACAAGTTTTCATGAACAGGGATAGGGGAATTAAAGCCGCCAGGTCACCACAATCTCATAACAATAAGCTTCAACGCATTTATTGAGCACCAAGGATAAGTTTAACCTGAAATCGGCATATTAAAACAGCAAAGATTTAGATTCAAAGCAAAGAAATTCCAAAATGCAATGAGAAGGACTCACCTCAACCTGCTCATCTCTGATCTCGGACTTGCTTGAGGCCACCACCTTTCCTTTGGTATCCTCATTCAACTTCACGGTAGTTCCAGTAGACTTAGAGATAGTCTCGAGATAGGCCTTGGCCGTTTTCAAAAGATGGCCGTCAACTGGTTCGAAGGTACAATAAGCACTGGCAACATCATCAGGCTGAAGCTTCGCTTCTTTTCTCAATTTTTGGATTCGGTTGATGATCTCTCTGCTCAATCCTTCTTCCAAAAGTTGCTGATCTTCAGTGCAATCCAGAAGAACGACAGTTTGATTTCCAGCTTGGGTTTCCCAATTTCCTCCGGATCCAGAATCACACGTAAAGGCGACTCCCACTTCTTCCGAGGTCAATTCATAGCCAAGGACGGTGATCTTACAGTTAGCGATCAGCTCTTCCAATTCGGTTTCAGTCACGGTGTTCCTCAAATAATCAGCGACCTTCTTCTGATCTCCTCTCAATCTTTTTCCCAACAATTTGAAGTTTGGTTCGGCCTTCAATTGGACCCCGTATTTGGCCTTGTCTTGGGATACGGTAACCTCCTTCACATTGAGTTCACTTTGAATATAAGTCTTCAAGCTGAGCACATCGTCGAGGAATTGTTGGGAGCGGTTTACAACGATCACTTCTCTCAGCGGGTACTGTAACAAAAATTATCATAACATCTGACAATATAACAAGACCCCTTACTCGAGTGCTGATTCCCTTTCGTTCTCTCAGCGTCCTTGTAATGTCAATAACCTCTCTCATGGCGCTGACCCTTCTCTCCACATCTGCATCAATCCATTCAATGTGTGGTTCAGGGATGTCAGTGAAGTGAACAGAACCCTTATCTGACCCAATGACAGTCTTCAGATGATCCCAAAGATATTCAGAGAAGAATGGAGTGAATGGGGCCATCAATCTGACTACAGTGACCAGAACATGAGCAAGAGTGGACAGGGCGATACGACGATCTTCATCGTCCTCATTCTCGGGCTTGAAGCGATTCCTGTTCAATCTGATGTAGATGTTGGTCAAGGTATCAAAGTATTTTGTAAGAGGATTCACGACGGCATAAAGATGGTACAGCTCCATCTCTTTGCGGACATATTGGACCAGACTGTTGGTGAAGGAAACGATCCATCGATCCATTACATTAACCGCATTTCCAGTGTGGAAATCGAACTTGGCCTTGGCATCCTAAAATAAACAGATCAATGTCAAAGAAAACCTTTAATAAAACATAAAAAGATTGTGTTTACCAATTCAAACAGTCTCAAATTAGCAGCCAAAATACGGAAAGCGTTGAACCAAGGTAAGAACACATCCTTGAGGACTTCTCTGACCCCATCTTCTTTGAACTTGAGAGTCTCTCCTCTAACAACTGGACTGTTGATCAAATAAAGCCTCAGGGCATCAGCTCCGTACTTGTTGACAACTTCCAATGGATCCGGGTAGTTCTTCTTGCTCTTTGACATCTTGTTTCCATCAGAGGCAAGGATAAGTCCATTACAGATCAGGTTCTTAAACGGAGGCTTGTCAAAAAGAGCGGTTGACAACACCAACAAAGTGTAGAACCATCCTCGAGTCTGATCAATTCCCTCGGCAATAAAATCAGCGGGGAAATTCTCTTCAAATCTCTGTTTGTTCTCGAAAGGATAATGCTGCTGGGCATAAGGCATGGAGCCGGATTCGAACCAGCAATCGAAGACCTCGGAAGTTCTCTTCAGGATATTCCCAGACTTCGACTTGATAGTCAGATCATCGACACTCTCTCGATGGATATCCGTGATCTTCTTTCCGGTCAACTCTTCCAATTCTTTGATGGAAGATGGGCAAACGATCTCACTGTAATCATCGCTGACCCAAAGATTAATGGGAGTTCCCCAGAAACGGTTTCGGCTTACGGCCCAATCTCTGGCATCCCGAAGCCAGTTAGCGAATCTCTTTTCCTTGACGAAGGTTGGAACCCTGAACAATAAAAAATACATTCGAAACTTTACTTACCAATACGTCTTATCGTTATTTTCCAAAAGTTTTGAGACGATGCTCTCTACTCTGATAAACCAAGACGGCACGGCCTTGTATAACAGCGGAGTGTCAGACCGCCAGCAGAATGGATAACTGTGCTGACAAGTGGCTTGTTTAACCAAATGTCCGGATTGTTGTAGAGCTTTCAGAATGGCCTTATCCGCGTCCTTGACATACTGGCCTTTATAATCAGCAACTTCAGCAGTGAAGAGACCCTTTTCATCAACGGGACAGACTAAATCTCCATCTTTAGTGATGACACCATTTTCCAAGCATGTAGCGAAATCGATCTAAACCCAATTCGTATGTTATACATATCAAAATTCAGCATGTGTTGCCAAAACGAAAAACAAAAGTATAAAAACGCTTACCTCTCCAAAGTAAGGAGCTTGATGAACACACCCGGTACCTTGATCAGTAGTGATGAAAGTACCCAAAAGAACTCGGAAAGCCCCACTTTCTCTTCGATGAGCAAAGTAAGGAAAGACTGGTTCGTACTCCAAGCCACCAAGAGCCTTTCCTAGGAAAGTCTCGAGGATTTCGTATTGATCAGGCTTCTTCCACAACTCAGTTAGCCGGCTTTTCAACAGAACATATTCTTTATCACCTCCTTTCGGTTTGACAGCCACATACTCAAGGTCTGGGTGGACAGCGATAGCCAGATTACTGGGCAAAGTCCATGGAGTAGTGGTCCAAATGATGAGAGATCTCTTCGGGTTGTCCTTCAATTGAAAACCGACAAATGCTAAACAAAAAAGATAAAGGTGTTTCTAAACATATCTAAAATAATACAATTTAACCTCTTACCAGCAGGATCTTGAACGTCT
The DNA here is from genome assembly GCA_904066235.2 of Bursaphelenchus xylophilus. Lineage (NCBI taxonomy): Eukaryota > Metazoa > Nematoda > Chromadorea > Rhabditida > Aphelenchoididae > Bursaphelenchus > Bursaphelenchus xylophilus. Next base: position 4,885,626 of record CAJFCV020000004.1, read on the forward strand.
TTGTAGTTTTGACCGGCTTCGAAGTTACTCAATGGAGTGGAGCATCCAGTAGAGAAAGGCATAACCTTCACACCACGATATACCATATCTTTTTTGTAGAGTTCGGAGAAGACCCACCAAACGGATTCCATAAACCAAGGATACAGAGTCTTATAATCATTGTCGAAGTCAATCCAACGACCCATTCTCTGCACAGTATGCCTCCATTCGTTTGAATACCTCATAACGATGCTTCGACAATGGTTGTTGTAGACTCCGATACCCATTTCATGAACATCACCGGGTCCTTTGATACCCAAGGTTTTATCAACCTCAAATTCAACTGGAAGACCGTGGGTATCCCAACCAAAGCGCCTTTCGACATGATGGCCAGTTTGCGCAGCCCATCTGGTCACAACATCCTTGATGGTTCCTGCTAGGATGTGGCCATAATGAGGAAGACCGGTAGCAAATGGAGGGCCGTCATAGAAAGTAAAATGAGGTCGATCCTTGGATAATCTAAAGAAGGAATGAAACAACAACTTGACAACCCACTCTAGCGATTTTTTGAAGGTGCTTTCCTTATCCCAATGCTCGAGGATTTTCTTCTCTTCGGCCGGGAAGTTGATGGTATCCGGTACTGATCCCAAGCTCGACATCTTTGCGACAAAACTTTACAGTTTTCCCAATAACAATTACACCCTATTCTGATTGACACAAAATAGTTGAAGTGATGTAATACTAGGCTCGAATTAAAATTTCCCCACCTTTTTAGCCTGAAACGGAATGCCAAGAATTTTCAGTTCATTGCCAATTGGGAGGAGGACTTTTTTTTCAAAATAATTCTTCCGCAATTTTGTCGAGATTTGCGGAGAATCTAATGTAAGGAAACCCGAGGACAGTCGAAAAAAGCAAAGGAATAAGTATTTTCAGTTGCCAAGTATTTATTTGTTTTACCAACATACAAATAGATAATGTAATTTAGTTGCGAAGACGTCTCTTCTTCTTGTAAGCCCCGGTCCGTCCGGCTTCGGCGTTCAAAACCGGAGCGGCTGGCTTGGCTGGGCCAGCTGGAGCACTGCCAGGACCACCGCTGCTGCGAGATGGGCATGGGCAATATTCGGCGTCCTTTCCAGCGGCTCCTGGACCTCCGTTGGTCCCAGGTTTTCCGTCGAGTCCATTCTTTCCTGGGGCTCCTGGAGCTCCCTCTGGTCCTGGTTCTCCAGGCTCTCCGGGTTGTGGGGCTTCTCCCTTTTCTCCAGCAGGTCCTCGGGGTCCGACCAATCCAATAGATCCCTTGGGGCCGGGTGGAGAGACAGCTTTGCGGCCGTCCATTCCGGGATGTCCAACTGATCCAGGTTCTCCAGGTGGTCCTTGTGGTCCGGCATCTCCGAGAGGGCCCAATGGTCCTGGGAATCCGTCGTTTCCTGGGTATCCTTTTTGTCCTGGGAGACCTGGCTGACCAATTGGACCGGGCTTTCCGATTGGTCCTGGTCTTCCTGGAGGTCCTCCTGGGCAAGTAATGCAGCCTCCCTTTCTGTTGGGGCCAAGAAGGGCGATTCCAGGGGCTCCGGGCTTTCCATTCTCTCCATTTGGTCCCTCTTCTCCCTTCTCTCCTGGCTGTCCGGCTGGGCCTGGTGGTCCAGCTGGGCAGTTGTTGGCCTTGCGGGCACATTCACATTGGGTGGAACGCTTGTTTCTTCCAATGAGTTGGGCGAAAGTCTCGGTTTTTGGTTCTCCTTCGGGGGTGGAGACGGCCATCATTCCGTGCCAAGCATCGTTGGCGGCTGATTTGAAGTCTCTCATGTCAACCATGACCTCATCGTAAAGGGAGTTGATGTCCTGGAAGACCATGCCAACGGAAATGAGGGCTCCGAGGATGAAGACGGCCGAGACCGCGGAGGTCGCGACTACAAGGAATTTCGCACTCATTGGCTGAAAGCAAAATTTATTTACTAACGACAAATAAACGATTCAAATTAACAAGAAAATAGAGGTAAAAGAAGTGGATACCTTTGAAGCTGAGTAAACCTGAAGCCTGGGATGAGTGTTCCAGTCCAGACGGGCCTTTTATACCAGGCGGAACACTTTTTTGCACTGACCCCATTGTTGTTTATCATCGCTCCGTATCATCATTTCTATCCCTCGGGTTCCATCACTCTCGCGCGACATTTTTTGTTCACTGAAACAAAGACGCTCCCTTAAGGCGTTGGCTGAGGCATTGTCGCTGGAGGAAGGGAACCCATCAATCGGGCGCTAATGAGCCCAGAAACTTTTAAATTGGGTTAAAAAACTTGGAACAACGAGAACTAAGTAACAATCGAAAAAGTATCCGAATTCAGTCAATTCATTTATTTCAGTTAAGGTTAAGAGTTCAGTCGTCGCCGACGGTCTAAGCCTGGCGTTGACGTTGACGGCGGAGCTTTCTGCGGCGGTAGCCGGAAGCAGCTGGGGCTGGAGCGGCCGTGGTGACATCTGGCTGGGCAGCTGGGGCGGCAGCTTCATACGATTGCGCAGCGGCTGGAGCGGCAGCAACTGGGGCCTCACCAGTACGGGCTGGGCAAGGACAGTAAGCAGCATCAGCTCCTGGGACTCCTGGGCCTCCAGCAGCGCCTGGCTGACCGTCGGGACCGGGGTTTCCTGGCTGGCCGACTGGTCCAACTGGGCCGGGTGGTCCTTGTGGGCCTGGTGGTGGGGCGGCTCCGGCATCTCCTGGGGCTCCTGGAGCTCCAGCTGGTCCGACAGGTCCCTTGGGTCCGGGAATGGGGTTGGCGCGTTGTCCATCCTGTCCTGGGTTTCCTGGAGGTCCGTTGGTTCCTGGGTTTCCGGCTGGTCCTTGGTCTCCGCTTGGGCCTGGTGGTCCAGCAACTCCTGGTTGTCCGTCTGGGCCTGGGTTTCCGTTCTGACCGTCTGGGCCTGGTGGGCCAGCTGGTCCATCTGGGCCTGGAGGTCCAGCGGGGCCAGCTGGGCAGGTAATGCAGGCACCTTTGAGGCCGGGGAGGTCGAGTTGAGAGACTCCAGTGCGGCCAGGCTGTCCAGCTTGTCCTGGGGTACCATCGTCACCGGGAATACCTGGGGTTCCTGGTGGTCCAGGTGGGCCTGGAGGACAGCTTGAAGCTTGGCGAGCACAAGCGCAAGCAGCTTGACGCTTGTTACGGCCGACAAGAGAGTCGAAAGTCACCTTGGGCTTGTTGATCTGCTGGATGTTGATCATTCCTCCCCAGGCATCGTTGGCATAGAGCTTGAACTCTTGCATGTCAAGCATAATCTCGGAATAGAGAGAGTTGATGTCATTGTAGATGTAGATGGCGCTGACCAAGGCCAAGACCACAGCGGCCGCTGACCCAACGGCCGCGGTTCCCACGATAAATCGGCTCATTATCTGTAAAATAAGATAATAGTTGGTTAATGAAGTGATCCTGGATGATAATATATATCGATGCTTACCTGTAGAAGACACAGATGCTTGGCTACGATCACCCTCACGTTTTCTATGCCTTAAATAGGGTAGCATTACAAAGAAGTTCAACCCATTTTACAGGTTCCAGAGGTCGTTGAATGTTTGGATTGTAATTTCCCTGTACCCTCTTCCTTTCCCTCGATCTTTATCTCGTTTTTCTTATCTTCCGTTAAATTTTTCGCGCTTCTTTCAGATTATTTTAAGTTTTACTATGGATAAAACGAGTTTTTTTTTGGTTTTCAGGCGACTCATTTGTCGATGACTTCTGGAACAAAAGAAAAAAGATGGGGTCGTGAGTCAAGCAGAGATCGGAGGTGAGGAAATGCACGGGCTCGTTGTAATTTTGACACGATTTTTGGCGTCTGAGTTTGTTTTTTGAAACCCTCGGCCAAAAAAAAACTGGTTCAGATCGCAATTTCTGGGTCATGGGTCGCATTCCGAAGATGGTTTGTAATATCGTGATTTCAGAAGAAGTTGCGAGATTACTGTAACCTAAATGGTTGATTGCTTTTCATATAAGTCTAAATTCAGTGAATCAAATCTGCCGTCATTCAATTTTATGGCTTTGCTTTATGACTTCAAATCCGCTGAAATGCATTAATATTGAACCCGTCACCCAAGGTGTGTCCACTCCTTAACCTTTTTTCTCTGCCTCTCTCTTAAATTTCCATTATTCCCGCGACTTTCACTCTTACTTTTTAGCGCGATTCCAACTTGTTTTCAAACTTTTTCCCTCAGCGATTTCAACTTTTTGTGGACATCGCCTGCGGATAAGGGATCCCTGAGTCTACCTATAAAAGGCTCCAAGTCATGGGCGAAAGTGTGAAATCCAGTTCGTTGGAGAGTCACTTCAAGGGTAAGACTTTCGTTTATATCTTCTTCACCAAAATATGTATCATATATCTTGTGTTTACGATTTCTTTTTAGAACAATGCCCACCAAATCCTTGGCCGTTGTAGCGGCATTTGGTTCAGCTTTGGTGGTGATCGCTTCCTTGTATAGCGCTGTAATCTTATTCCAAGACATCAACTCTCTTTATGATGAGATTATGGACGATATGGCTGAATTCAAGCTGTATGCGAATGATGCATGGAGTGGGATAATGCATGTGAGCAACCCCATCCAACGTCACAGTAAGGGCTCTTCATTCGTTGAATTGGTTGGTCGCAACAAGAGAGAAGCCACCTGTTGGTGTGCTCCTCGAGCCGTGAATTGTCCAGCTGGGGCCCCTGGAAAGCCAGGAGATCGAGGAGAACCTGGAGAACCCGGCCCACCAGGAAAGCCCGGAAACGATGGTGCTCCCGGAGAAGTGAAGCCAACTCCCCCTCCTAGCAGAAACTGCATTAAATGCCCTGCTGGAGAGGTTGGCCCGAAAGGACCACCTGGAGAAGCTGGCCCCGCTGGAAGAGACGGCATCCCCGGAGAAGATGGATTCCATGGAAACGACGGCCATCCTGGAGCTCCCGGACCTCGAGGAGATCAAGGACCGGCTGGTCCTGCCGGTTTGGTTGGTCAGCCTGGACATCCTGGACGCGATGGAAGGAAGGCCATCCCCACACCTGGCTCCAAAGGACCACCAGGATATCCAGGGCCTCGAGGAGAACCAGGAGAACCCGGAGAAACACCTCCACCCTCACCTCCAGGAGAGCCAGGGCCTCAAGGAAAAGTAGGACCTCCTGGCCCACCTGGACGTGTTGGATATGGCGGAAAAGTTGGAGCACCAGGTAAACCAGGCCCAGACTCCGGATACTGCCAATGCCCAAAGCGAGAGAATGCCCCGGCCCTTCCTGAGCCCACCAAACGGACAGCCCCTAAGGCAGTCGCCCCTCCTGGAGCTCTTCCCGGAACGTCTGCTGGGTATGATTCCCCTGCTCCTGCCGTTGTTAGTCCTGTCATCGCCGCTGCTCCACACACTCCTGAGGCCAACGCTGGAGTCCCCAATTATGCGAAGAGGATCAGATTGTAAATAATGACGTTGTGGTTATTTGTGATAGTAATGGATAGTAGATTTTATTGTATTCGAATGCAGAAATGATAATAAATGTATATATGTATCTGTTGAATTATTGGCTTTTTGCTCTATCACATAGGATCATATGGAGTAATACGAAAGTTTTTAACTTGTTGAATATCTACGACTCAAAAGAAGTTGTTATCACGAGAAGTATCATATGTGTGTCGTGTATATATCTTAAAGCAGGGAGTAAAACACTCCCAGTAAGAGCTCAGAGACACTTAGCAAGGAGAAATATCCAAATCCAATTTCATCTAAACATGACAAATGAAAGAATAATAAAAAACAAACAGTATGGGATACAAACAGTAAATTTTTCCAATTTCTTGAATTGCCAATACAAATACGGCCCTTGAAAACTGCTTATATACCTTTAAAGCTCGCCAACCATCTTCTCAGACAATAAAACACCTTTCCGAACATTACACCCGTTTCTAAACCACCTCAAATTATTTATTATCCACGGTGTCGAATGTCAAAATGAATTTGAAATTTTGCCCCGAGGGCACGACTAGCCAAATTCCAGCGCACGCGCGATTCCTTTGTTTGAAAGTGGAAAGTCGCAGCGATCAGAGTTTTTTCGCCGACCAGTGTGGAAAAGATGACATTCGGAGTGCAAAACGTCGGAGTGGAAACAAAAAATACCTGGAACGACCTCAAGAAGAGTATAAAAGATGGGTTTCGGGCCTGATTTAACAAGCCAGTTCGCTTCCTTGTTCATACACAAGCAACACAGGTAAGTCTTCATTAACTTCTGTTATCATGTTATATTATATATTGATCTATTATCTTATATAATCCTTTACAGTATGAGCACCAAATTCTTGGCCGGTCTCGCGGCCTGCACCTCCGCTCTCGTCGTGGTCATCTCTCTGATCACTGTCGGTGTTCTCTTCCAAGACATAAACTCCATGTACGACGAAGTCATGGAGGACATGCAGGAGTTCAAGTTCATGGCTAACGAGGCTTGGCAAGGAGTGATGATTGTCTCGGGAACCCAAGGAATCACCAAGGCGCGACCTTCTTTCGTCCAACTCATCGGTCGTAACAAGCGTCAAGCCTCTTGCAACTGTGCTCCAGTCGCAAACAGCTGCCCACCTGGACCTGCTGGAAAGCCCGGAAGTCGAGGAGAGCCCGGGATTGATGGAAAACCTGGCAAAGCAGGCAATCCAGGAGCCCCTGGAGAGGTCCCCAGCACAACCCCCAAGCCAAAAGCAGAGTGCATCAAGTGCCCAGCTGGAAGACCCGGTCCCCCAGGACCCCCAGGAACCGCTGGAGAAGCCGGAATTCAAGGACACCCAGGAGAGGCCGGATACCCAGGAAACGACGGATTCCCAGGCCCTCAAGGTCCACCCGGAGATCAAGGAGAACAAGGACCACCCGGAAACAAGGGACAGCCAGGACATCCAGGCCAAGACGGACGAAAGGCCACCTCCCCACCTGGCCCCAAGGGACCTCCAGGCCGTCAAGGAAACCGTGGCCATCCAGGAGCTCGAGGAGAAGCCCCACCACCCGGAGAACCAGGAGCGCCCGGACCACAGGGACCAATTGGACAGCCAGGAGAGCCAGGAAAGGACGGAGAGAACGGCAAACTCGGAGGTCCAGGTGCTCCCGGAAAGGACTCTGGATATTGCCCTTGCCCAACCAGAAACAGCGCCCCTCCTGCCCCACCACCACGCGCTTCTCCATCTGGACCTCGTCAGCCAGTCATCTCCCCAAGTGCCGGAGCTGGCCAGGGATACGATGCCCCTGCCACTTCTGGAGGAAACAAGAACGGTTACAGACGCCGTTTCAAGCAGATCTAACGTCATTTCCTATCTTATTTTACTATTCATGTCTTGTAAAAACCGTGAATAAATATTATTATTTGCATAAAATAGTGGCATGGTGTAACTTTGAATTTAGAGATTTGTAAATTTGAATTTCAAAATTCCGAAGAAACCGTTCTTGTTCTTACCACGAACTCAATGAATGCGAAAATCTCTGGCATTCCGTGGCACGTAGAGTTATTTTTGCGATACCAACGGAAATGGGTGTTATTCATAATAAAAACAGTCGTTATTGTGTTTGTTCCCTTTTCTTTCTTTCGGCCATTTTGTTTCTTTTAACCTTATTATATTGCTGTAGGGGTTAAACAGGAGCTATGCCTCCTCTGCAGAGTTCTCAAGTTCAAGATGGCCAACCGACTACGACAACAACAGAAACTGAGACGGATAAGAAGCTCAAGAATAAGCCAAATGGTACGTTTGTTTTGTGCTTTACGTTTGTTGTTCTAGATTCCAAATTACGCCAGCAAAAGTTGCCTGCTTGGCAGCCAATCTTAACTGCCTTCACTGCGATTCCGACTGTTTTCCTGATCGGGTTCCTTTTCATCCCGATTGGTGTGGTCCTATTTGTATATGCTAACAAAGGTAAGTGGTTTTTTCTTTGCGTTAACGGTTACCTCATTATCTTTTTAGTGTACGAGCAAGTGATCCCCTACGATAATTGCGGGCCTGGTCTTTGTGATGTCCCTTTTCAAATAGATGAAAGTCTTAATGAGAGGGTTTTCTTTTACTATCAGCTCAAGAATTATTTCCAAAATCATCGAAGATATGTGAAGAGTCGAAGCGATCGACAGCTGGCTGGAATTGACCTTGGTGATGTGGGAGAATGCTCGCCATACGACTTCGCCCAAGGAACTAGCACTAAGATATTGCCATGTGGAGCGATTGCCAATTCAATGTTCAATGGTAAGTGTTTCATTACGATAGTTGTTATTTTGATTTTAGATACCTTTCAAATATTACGAGAGGATGGAATTACTCCAGTTACATGGACTTATGAAGGCGTTGTTTGGAGTGTAGATCAGGATGTGAAGTTCCGGAATCCTCCAAACAGTGGGGTTGAGGATCTCTGCAATCAGTTTAGGCCCTACTCTCGGCCTCCGAATTGGAAAACCGACCTTTGTCGATTGGATCCATTGAATGCTAACAACACTGGACTCCAGAACGTTGATTTCATTGTTTGGATGAGAACGGCTGCTCTTCCGTCTTTTAGAAAGTTGTATCGGATAATGTATGATGGAATTCCTCAGGGCAGATACATCTTGAGGATACAGAATAGTAAGTTCGATATTACTTTATAAACCTTTCTTATTTGTGTTTATCCCAATTTAATTTTTAGATTATAATATCTCGATGTTCAATGGGAAGAAATCCTTTGTCATATCGACAACTTCTTGGGCCGGAGGAAAGAATACTTTTCTGGGGATCGCTTATATTGTAATTGGCAGTATTTGTGTCATTCTCGGATGTATTTTCACATTTATTCATCTAAAATTCGGACATTCGTAAGTTTTTTTAATTTTTCTCTCTGAAAGTTTAGCTGGCTTTGTTTTTAATAATATGTTTGATGACTTCTGTTACTACTTACAATTAATTTGTAACCTTTTTAGTTTTGCTGAGATGGCCGATGTGACATCAGGTGTTCGAGCTCAGTGATCATCTCCTTCAGATATGTACATTACATTCGCAATACCGTGACCGGTCTTCTTTGCCATTTCTGTGATTCCCTCCACATAAATTCAACTTTCAAATTCGCTTTGTAAATAGGATACCTTTCTGTCGCGGGGTTTATGTGGCTCCAGAATGTCGCTCTCCGTCCAGGGCTTCTCACTTTTTTGAATCGAATAAATGAATTTATAGTTCTTTCGAAAATGGCCATTTTAATGTCATGGTGAATGTAATGTGTGCCAACCATGTTTTTCTAGACCTCTTGCCCTTTTAAATTTCCAGTTTCCCTCCAAATTTCTGCCGGCCGAAAGGTCGCGCACGATTTATGGCATTTTGATGGGCTTTGTCCGCCTCTCATCGACTACCTACTTCCCGTCCCCACAGTTACTCCCTCCGAATGTTTTGGGTTTCCATTACTCATGAATCTGGAAAAGGGAAAGGAGAGTTTATGTTTTTTTATTCATTATGGTCAGTTCTGAGATTACTATATATACAGTAGAAAAAATGTTTTAAGATCAAAATAACGTTCAAAAAAAGTTATTTGCCGCCAGCAGGGGTCGAACCTGCGACCTTGGGCTTATTAGACCCACGCTCTAACCGACTGAGCTATGGCGGCACACTGGTCGTCCTGTTTTTGTGGTTTGTGTAAGTGATAAGGTGGGCTGGAGACCGGAAGAGGAACCACTTTGTTGACAGTTCCCCTTCACTATCTGTACGTCTTACTATCATTTCCTAAACTAACTTTCCTTACATGACGTCAACAAAAGAAACGATCTTTTTTGCAAAAAATGAAGGGATACGGTTAATTACCCATGTAAACCAAGGTTTCGGCTGTCCACCCCGATTAGTGTTGGTTGTTGTGTGTCGGCGCCATCGCATAAATCGTTTCTTGACCCATCCATCTTCTCGCTGTAACAATCTGTAAGCGCTGAGTAATTGCATAACCAGTCGATGTTCTTCTTGATTACTTTGATGTTCTTCTCGATGTTCTTTCTCTTCTTTCCACCCAAAAACATTTCAATCAATGTGATTTGATAAGAAATCACGCATCGCTGGGTCCCTCGGTCGCCCCCTCCCCTCCCAAAACCCAACTTTTCTTTTTTCCCCAATCAATTTAGTTGTAATTAATTACTGTGTAAGTAGTTGTTAATCAATTATCCTTCGGGTTGCAAGACCTCTCTTTTTTCGCGGATTTACCCAATTTTACAGAGGATTATGTTGTAATTGGCATACAGGTATTATGATTTTCAGCTCACTTGAAATCGTTGTCTGTAGTGTAAATGCGAATGAATGATAACTCCACACCGACCGAACAGGACGTTTTGTCTGGCGATTTTTGTTTTTCTTCCCGTTTCTTTTGATCTCAGCCACGCCAAACATGTACAAAGACGATTTCTCGATGAAATGCGTAAGTGTTTGAAGAATGCGAATTCTTTCTCGCGTCGGCGGAGAGACCATTTTTCGGCGGAGTCATTTTTGATGTCTTTTATAAAAATTACAGCATGTTACAAGGCCCAAAGTTCTTTACTACGGTGAAATTAGGCTTGTCACATATGATAAGTTGTAACCTGTTAGTCCCGGTAGCTAAAGAAAATTTTCCAATCGGATTCCCAAAAGCCGAGCCCCCAAAATGGCTTCCGCCGACAAAAGTCTTGCCGAGCCTTTGCCAATGTGTGAAACGTCAAACTATTGAGACTACCAGATTACATCTTATCAAATACAAAAAACCTTATTTCATCCGCAGTAAGGATGTCTGGGCTTTGTAAGAACAGAAAATTACAAAAAAATGCAATTGTGTTGTCTCCGCCGAAAAATGGTCTCTCCGCCGACGCGAGAAAATTTTTTTTTGTCTATTCTAAAAACGGTTTTTTGTAAATTAAATTCCAAAAATTTTTTTAGCTCCAGTCCACAAATTGCCCTATAATCACAACATAATCCATCTAGACAACTCTACGTACAAGAATTTATGTTACTGTAGCTATGGCGATGACTTTTGCGAGTACAATAAGACCTGTATAAAGCACGGAAAGGCTGCTTGTTATCATGCAGTGGAAGAAGTAAGACTTTCAGTTCGTATTTTATGTTTTTAGGTGTTTAATCAAGAACTGGGGAGGATGGAAACCTGGCATTCTTATGGATGCGCCCCTCTGGAGGGGGGGTCTGATGGCTCCGATCTTACTGTAAGTTGACAATCATAGCCTCCAAGTGGGTCTAAATATTTATTAAAAATTTTGTAATTTAATCTTAATTCAAGTGTCAATCGTGGAAGTTATCACACGCAGTTCCCCGAAGTATTGCGTGTTGTTATGAAGGGGCTTACTGTAACTTGAATATTACCCCACCGGAATATGTAAACGTGCCAATGACTGATGACGAAGGTGAGAATTTATTTTTGTATTTGTGTTATGCTTCTCTTGGCGCAATGAAACTTGTATTCAGAGAGCACATTCAAGCTGAGCAATCGGCGAAACGCCCTTTTGATCTTCATGGCGATCGGATCTCTGATTGGCGCGGTTCTCATAATTTGCGTGATTTTGATGCTCAAATGTCTTAAACGAAATGGTAAGGCAAATCAAAGCATATAATCGTATTACCTCTAATTATAATATTATGTAATGGATATTGTTTCAGGCAAGTTGAAGAAGTCTTTGCCCAATCAAACCGCTTTACTTGGTCTTGGAGACAATGAAAAGAGTTACTGTGGATCAGAGTGCACTTGGGAGTAAGTTGACTTCTTACAATAAGGTTCCTTTACCTTCGATTTTACATTTTGTCATTTCAGAAGCGGTTCAGGCTCCGGATCTGGATTAGTCACCCTGAATCAGCGAACGATTGCGTTGAATCTTACCATGTTAGAGCTAGTGGCCAGAGGAAGATACGGCGAGGTCCGAAGAGCTATTTACAGGGATTCCATTGTGGCTGTGAAGGTATGATATACCACATTTTGTATGCTAAATATTATCTTAGACCTTCTACACAACCGAAGAAGAATCCTGGAAAAATGAAAGGGATATTTACCAGACTCAGATGCTCAACCACGAAAATATATTACGTAAGTTTATTGTAGCGCCATCGTATGCTTACATTTTGTAGAATATGTGGCGTCCGACATTAGCAGTAATGTCGATGCTCTCACTCAGATGTTGTTGATCACAGATTATCATCCATTGGGATCCTTGTACGATTATTTGAGGAAAAGCGAGCCATTGACGTTGAAAGAAGCCTTAGGGCATATTCAGAGGTAAGAGTGAATCACCTGTTTATATTCATATTTATAGCTCTTTGATATTTACTTTAATCTTGCAGTATATGCGCTGGTCTTGAGCATCTTCATAATGCTGTTCATGGGACTGGAAGTCGCCGAAAGCCTCAGATTGCTCACAGGGATCTCAAGTCTAAGAATGTTATAGTCAAAAGAAGAGGAGTCTGCTGTATCGCTGATTTTGGACTGGCCGTTCGCTTGTGAGTTCCACCACACTCTGAAATGTTATTTTTTAGAGAAGAAGATGTGATTCTCCCTTCAAAATTGAATGTTCAAGTGGGAACGAAGCGATATATGGCGCCAGAGATTCTAAATAATTCCTTGAATGTCCGAAACTTTGATGAATTCAAGATGGCCGACGTTTATTCGTTTGCCTTGGTTATCTGGGAAATAATCAATAGGATACAGGTGAGATCAGTGGCTCATAAAAAGAACCCATTCCCTATTTTAGACTTCCAAAAGCCATGGAGCTCCTCGAACTCACAAAAGGATGATCAGTTTCTCATCAAGTTCGGGTATCGCGACAAGTTCCGGGGCTAGTTACGCGCCTCTAAGATATCGGCCTTCATTTGAGTTGCATCGATCAAGGGACTCTTGTAATACGGCGACAGTAAGAGACGCTAAGCCTTAGCTAAAATCAAATGTATTTTCTAGACGATAGAAGCGCGACCTCCAAGTCTGCCGTATCAAAATCTAGTGGACAGTGATCCCTCCTTCGATCAGATGAGACAATGTGTTTGTTACGAAAAGAAGAGGCCATTCCTGGAAGATGAATGGACCAATGGCTCCAATGTAAGGAACTAGCATTTTATTTTCACATAACTATTACTAAGTATTACATAAGCTGTTTTAGGAAGTCCTAAAAGAGCTGACGGACATGATGAAGGAGTGCTGGGCCGAGCGAGCAAAGAGTAGGCATACTGCTTATAAAATCAAGAAAGAAGTCAACGAATTGATGGAAATCGCGAATCTGATCGACGATGAGTCCATTCCGGAAGAGACCAAGGCCCTCCGATCTGATCTTAATTATTCCCAGTCAGTGCTAAATCCCAATGTCAACATCGTTTAGGCCAATATGTCCTTAAGATACGATCTTGACTTTAGGATTTCTTTGTGTACCAAAAATGATTTCGAATACCGGTAATAACTGCTCAATAATTGTAAATAGATGTGTTTATTTGGAGAAAAGAAAATTTTTTATTGTACAGGGTGTTTCAAGAAATTTGGCAGAAACTAGTTGCGAATATTTTTGAGCTCTTGCTAGTTATCGCGGAAATTCTTTTTGTTTCTAAAACATGACAGCGGGCGGTTTTGTAATGAACAAAAAAAAATTTTTTTTCGTCGGCGGAGGGGCCAGTTCTCGGCGGAGACATTTGGGGCCTTTTTTAAAAATCACACCTTATTACATGGCGGAAACTCTGTTACAGTGGCCGAAATCATGTTTACGTTACACCTCCGTGGATTTTACGGTATGCTTTTTTTGCGTTTTCGATTTTACGCAACATCCGCGGAGGCGCGGCGGAGACCTCAGATTTCGGCGGACTTTGTTTTGGGCCCTCGGTTTTTGCAAATCCATGTTGGAAAAAAGGTTGGGGCGATTTTTTGTTGTCATCCGATGCACAGATGGCAAAAATTTTGTACTTTTTTCCCCCGGCGGAGGATTCGGCGGAGGCTTTATCAAAGGGTCAAAACAAAAGTTTGACTCTTTTGATAAAGCCTCCGCCGAATCCTCCGCCGATGTGTCCGCCGGACCAAAAAATAAGAAAAATGGTGTTGCTGTGATGGATTCTTGTAGCTGAGTTTTTTTCCCGGACTCCTAAGACTGTTCTGACCCTTTGATAAAGCCTCCGCCGAATCCTCCGCCGGGGAAAAAAGTGCGAAATTTTTGCATCTGTGCATCGGATGACAACAAAAAATCACCCCACACTTTTTTCCAACCTGAATTGAATGATCCAAAGGCTCAAAACGACGTCCGCCGAAACCTGAGGTCTCCGCCGTGCCTCCGCGGATGAGCGAAAATCGAAAACAAAAAAAAGCATACCGCAAAATCCACGGAGGTTTAACGTAAACATGATTTTGGCCACTGTAACAGAGTTTCCACGATGTAATAAGGTGTGATTTTTAAAAAAGGCTCCAAATGCCTCCGCCGAGAACTGGCCTCTCCGCCGACGAAAAAATTTTTTTTTGTTCAGTACAAAACCGCCCGCTGTCAAGTTTTAGAAACAAAAAGAATTTCTGCGATAACTAGCAAGAGCTCAAAAATATTCGCAACTAGTTTCTGCCAAATTTCTTGAAACACCCTGTACTTAAAACTGATTACACAATGAAAAGATATTATGATTACGGTAGATGAAGAGTTTTAGACACCCGGAATGAAGAGGATCCACACGGAAAAGACGATTGGAAGAGATATTCTAGGCGGAATACTAAGCTAACAGTTAGACCCCGATGTTTTGAAGTTATGTAGGTTGTAAGCAGTCATCGCTTGGAGAAGCATAAATTTCTCGACCAAACCTTGATTGAGGAGCGGCACAGCACTTTGCTGAGGAAGCTGTAGAGCGGGGGTACCTGCAACGAAATCAGCGTTGACCCATATCATTTAAAAGTAATTAAACCGGCATCTTTAACATTATGAAATGTATAATATTATGCTTACCGTTCTGTGAATGCTCGGATTTTACTTCATTCCCATTTCTTTGAAAGGGCCGCCGTTTTGGCGTGTCAACTAAAGGAGAGGAGCTTTTGCTTGCCGACGAAGGGCCAGCCAAAGAAGTTCCTGAAAAAATATTATTACCTTGAAACTTACCTTCATCGCTGGTAATTTTGTCAATGCTAAAAGACCGACAATTTGATGATAAAGCTGAATTATCCAAAGAGCTGTTATTTGAAGAGCTGGTTGAAGAATTGGCAACTGAAGGGCTCCCTTCTGATGACTCTTCCACCGAATCTCCCCCAAAACTCATCTTGCTGTTGAGAACAAACCGGTAGACAAACTCCTTTCCCTTCACTTTCACCATAATATTCTTCTTGTAATAGGTCCTCAGAGCACGGGAAAGCTTATCATAATTCATCTTCTTCTTGTCCTTGCGGAGGCCCCAAAGACGAGCGACCGCTTCGGGATGGATAAGCTGAAAACATAGATATTTATGACTAAAAAAAATCCAGATGTATCTCGTTGTCTCCACTTTACTCGATTTTGTAAAACCACCAACAACGTACCTTAAACTCGGCTCTTTCCTTGTTGACCCACTGCACAACTTGGCCATATCTCTCATCTGCCAACAAATCCAACAAGAACTGCCATAAGGTAACCGAACGGGGACTCATTTCACCTTCCAGAAGACACCTCACTTCACTGAATGATATGTGAATTGCCCTGAAACCGGCACTGGTTATGATTTGCTTAGCATTTCTGTGTTTATCTTGAGAATTTCCTGTCTTTTTGATTCCGGATTTCATGGGAATGACCGGACAAGTGCTGGTTAATCAGCGATTTACGCAATCAGTAAGTGCTACCTGATTTCTCTGCCTTGTAAAAGTGCCAGTGAAAGAGCAGGTGGAAGGGAGAGACGCAGAAAATGTTATGGGATGATTTGAAAATGAGTTGGGAATGGGAGCGGAACGTGAGAATTCCCGCGGTAATTTGAATCAAGAGTCATTGACACCGGCCACACCGGAAGTGGCAGAAAGTTTCGACAATTTCAACCTTAACAGTGATATTATTATCTTTCCGTTATGAATTCTTGTTTCAAAGGAATAAGTACGAGTCAGTTTTGTAGACCATTTTCAATAATTCAAACAGTGAAATATGGATTCTCCTTAAAGATTTCACGTAACACACGTTTTACGTGGAACATGGGAACGGGAATGTTGTGTATAAATATTATCTTGGAAATGGATATTAAAGAAACCGACGCGGTAAATGATACATATCCCGAGAACATCCCAAAATGCCACCTGATATTCCCTCAGGGTTTCATCGATCGCTCTCAAGATAAAGAAATCCAAACACAACAAAGATGACAACTTTTAACTAAAAATGGAAATAATTTACTGGGCTGTCATACAGGGAATGCCCAGTAAGACACTGGCATTATCTTATGAGATGAGTTTGGCCATCTTCATGGGCCTCCCATCATTTCCTTCCCTTAGGTAACATTATGATCATTTCATTCCGTCGCCGCCAAAGACTGAAGGAAGCTTCTTCAATTAGGGATCAAAGGAGCGATCGGCCATCTTTTCGGCATCCAAATTCCATCCTGCTTTAGGTAATATGACCGGTCCACAATTTAGATACTGTAATGCATGTGAAATTTCATTGACAACCTTTTTAGAAGTATCTCAAAATAATAATGGATGGTTTATTTGCCGTGTGCATTTAACGTATTATTGTAAGTATTAGACTGCTTTATTTATGGGAAGGAACGTCATAATGTGAAATCTGCAAAGACGGTGACTTAAGAGTTTGGAAACGAGAAGGGACGGGCTCCTTTAGGAGGAAGCGCGGATCTCTCTTCTCTCCTCTGAACTTGTTTCAATCCGGATTTTGGTTTTTTATAACGATTCTCATCAAAAAATAAATTGCCATTAACGAACTCACAACTTTCCGATGACTTAACGTTGTCGCATTTGAGTTTAAACACTTTACTGACTTATTTCTTGACAATACTTTTTGCGTATTTTATAATTACTGTACTTTCAGATGGAGTCGGGGAAAGTGGCTACAGTGCTAGCCGTCACCATTTCTACTGGTGCCATTATGATCGCCCTTTGTACAACTTTCAGGATGTACAGTGAGATCACCGAGATGAGAGATGAACTTATGGCTGACATCTACGAGTTCAATGTAAAAAAATATCATTTTGAAGATATCGAGTATTTCAGAACTTGACAAAAGATGCGTGGAGTGAGATGATGGCGATGCAAAACTTGAGTCCGATCAAGCCTCAGGCAAATCCCTTGAAGAGAAATCCGTTTGAAAGTATTTTCAGAGGAAGCAGACAGTCGGGACTTCCTCCACAGTGCAGTAAGTCGTGCTGCCTTTATCTTATCTATCCATATCTATTCAAAGAAATTCTTCTTGTCATTTAGAATGCGGTCTTCAACCCAACAACTGTCCTCCAGGCCATCCTGGCCCTCCCGGTCGTCCAGGAATCCCCGGATCGCCTGGAATTCCTGGCCCAAGTGGTCGAAGTGGGATGTCCGGCAATGCCTTGGCTGATGTTCTCTACCAACAGCCTTGCATCAAGTGCCCTGCTGGGCCTCCTGGTGCACCTGGAGTCCCTGGCCGTCCTGGAATTCCCGGTGTTTCGGGCTCTGACGGCCCAGACGCCGTTCCCGTTCCTCCAGGCCCTCCTGGACCCCCTGGACCAGAAGGAGATCAAGGTGAAGGAGGAGCTGATGGAATCCCTGGAGAGCCCGGAGCTCCTGGGGCCTCTGGAGTCAAGTCAATCCCTGGCGTCGCCGGTCCTCAAGGAGCACCAGGAGCGCCCGGAGAGGCAGGAGAACCTGGAATTCCTGGCACCAGCGTCGATGGAGGAGTTGGAGAGGTTGGTGATGTTGGTGCTCCTGGTGCTCCAGGTATGCCTGGGCCAAGAGGAAGACCTGGCGTTCCTGGAACCGAAGGAATCCCCGGCCAAGACGGTCAATATTGTCCTTGTCCAGCTCGTGGTGCTTATATTCAGCCAGCTGAAGCAAAAGAAACCTACGAAGCCAATGGCCCTGAAGAGGGAAGTGGCGAACACTAAATCACTTTCAAAATAAAAGAATATATAATATAATTTATCTTCCAAAAAAGGGTGAGGTATCAATTAGTAACCGGCTTCGAGTTCTCTTGCCCGAACATGGTAGGCTTACTCCTGATCGCCCGTTTCCTTTTCCCCGTTTTGATTCCAATGACACTCAATTGCTCTGTGAAGGCTTTTCTGTAATCGGGATAAGTACTGTAGTAGATGAAAAAGTTGGCCGCAATGGCCACATTGGCAGGCCATCCAAAGTCCGTATGAACCAAAAACATATCGAAATCAGTTGCCCCCAACTTCTCGGCTGAAATGTTGACCAAAGTTGTGATAAACCACCCAAAAATGATTCCAGAGACAATGAAAGTTAAAGATCTTGTCAACTTTCGGGCATAGCGTTCTGAAAATCGAGCTGAAATAAAAGTTTTGTAGGGTTAGTATAGGTGAGGACAAGTACAAATTGTGAGTTACTTAGAACATTCCATCGAAAGGATGCACATGCTTACCTTTTTTGGAGCGAATTAACAGCCACACAATGCTGTAGCAAACGATTGTCGATGCAAATGTTGTCCATTGCGCGACATTCCAATATAATCCGAGATTTCCATTCAGTGGAGTTGTTACGAAGCACAAAACCAACTTGTTCTCATCACCTTGCATCGAATTTATTGATAGAAAAAGGAACGTCATCGAGTACATAAGAGGCAGACATAAGAGTCCACCGACATACAAAACGTGATTTATTGAGTTGTATCTAAAGCCAAACCCATTTTTATGATGCAATTAGAAGCCTACCGTAATGGAAAAGTAATGCAAATTAATCGATCGATACCCACGGTAAGGTAAGAAAAGGATCCAAAGTTCATGCCGCAAAAAGAGATTACTTGTTGATAAAAACAGTTGTTGAGGGTTGTAAATGTGTGCAATGAGAAGAAATTTATTGCAAATATGACGTGTGAAGATTGATGGAGAATATCCGAGAAGGCCGTGGCTGCGATCAGGATGTGGACTGATTGCCGGGTCTTCCTAAAATACGGACAATTATTTTTCTCATAATTTTTTAGATTACTGTAATCATTGCAATTTCATAAAGTAAAATTAATTTAATCTTAACTTTGATCATAACCTTCATTTTCTGGTTTGTATCAACAACTTTTCCTCGCTCTGGGAAAATTCTTTCGTTCCTATGAACCCGCACTAATCTAAGCCTACAATGTAACCCACGTCTGCTTTGGCATATTTTTGATATGCCCAAAAGTTGGTGTGGGAAAGGTGCTCAGAACAAACAGATTACAAATCATAAATACATATGTTTTAAGATATAAAAGTACCCTAATTAGCGAACAAGAAGACGCGAACTATTTTTCAAACTTTCCATTAATGATGGCCACGTACTTTTAACACAAACATCAAGAATCTATCTTTTCTGAGATCACTTACCCACTCCTAATTGTAGCCAACACGATATTTGAGTTCCCAAAGATACCAACGGCGACAGAACACAAGATAATGATTACACCCGGGACTGCCGCCCATATTAATCGATCATGGTATTCATTGTAAAAATCCATAAACTAAAAAAATGAAATTCAAAGAAATAAAGACGGATTTACCGTTACTTGGACAACGTTAATGTGTTTATGGCCCTACAGTAATTTTTGCAGCTTATTTTAAATCAGTTTCATTACAATTTTCCCACTGAACATTAAAGTATAACAAGTTTATCGCCTTCAAATTGACTTCCAAACCATGTTATTTCTAAAGTTATCGTATTAAAATAAATTTATGGATGATAAATAAGATCGCTATAGAAGTTAAGTATGGCAAAAAGTAGCGTGCTGGACCCAAGACTAACAATTGTAAAATGTTGTGCCAAATTCGGCATTAATAAAAGTTCTGAGAAATCTTTACACTAAGCACTTGAGGAGAATGTAGGACCTCGTGGGTTACAAATATGTGAGAAACATCGTAATACACGTCATGTATATAAGAGCTGAGGGGTTCTGTCTCCAGAAAATAATTGTTATTGCAAAGAACCAATTACTGTGAAGCTAGACAAGAAATTGGGATAATAATGATGTTGTGAAAACAGCAATATTAAATTACCAAAAAGCAACCCTAACTTGTCGACCAAAAAAATTGATCTTTTAAAATAATCACAGCCTAAGAACGACCAGTAAAATAAATAAAACGCTGCCCCAGCTCTGATATAATTTTCAGTTTCTGACTTCCGTGTTTTGAGAGCTAATACAGTAAACTCAAACTATTTGATTATTATTTAAATACCTGGAAAGGTGGTAAACAGGTGTAAAAGTTGATTACCTAGAGCAATGTAAAATTTAAGATATGCTTCGAATTACTCCATCCTTAGGATACAAAACAGAGAACACTCACCGCCATCGTATTTTATAGGACAAAATAATGAGCAGATGTAAATAAGAGTAATTAGTAATGCCACAAAGGACCTTTTTAATACATTCCATGCATCTTACCTATTAAGGACATGTTATACTCAGTCTGATATACTTTTGTTTACATCTTTTGAATTAACAGCAAGATTGTAAAAGGGCGTGACAACAAAGGAACACTGGTATATTGCCTGGTATTGATTCATAAAGTGCTTTGGTTTTCGTAGGAATTTTTTCATTACCTACGTACATAATCGTTTATAAATAAATTTTCTCAAGACCAAATTTGAAGACTCTCAGAATAAAAAAAAACAAAGCGGGAATTCATTCACATCTTGATGGTCTACCGGAAGGTTACGACAAACCCCATAGGCTTATGTCATCAGGCACAGAAAAATAAAAATTTGTATTGTAGTTCATCAAAGTTGAGGCAAAAATTTTAAAAAAAAAACTGCACGCGATGAGAATCCAAAGCCTTCTTCCTTGCCATATAACCGATGATCGCTTCTTAAACACAATTTGGTCATTTATCTCGAGCCTGCCCATCAAAATCCACAAGACCTACCGCGGTTTGTTTCCATCGTATAAAATGTCGCCGCAGTCTGCGTTCTCAAAAACCCGAGCTGCGCTTTTCCAATTTATTCTAATTTTTCGCGGAGGGCAATGTAAAAGGCTTTGTAGATTTGTTTCTCAAGCTTATTCTGATCTTTCTTTATGTATAGATGGGTTGGAGACCAAAAGATATCGCCCGAAAGTTGGCGGATAAAGAGAATCTCGGCCAGGACGAGATCAACGAGATCTTCGGGGATTTCGAGTTTTTGAGCAATAAAAATGTAAGTTCAATTGACGTATTTAACATTCTTTTATGTAGGGGTTCAATTTATGTTTGTATATCGCGCTCCATCGCTTGTCCGTCGAAGATATCTGGGCCAAAGTTTGTGATCTGGCTGTTAACAGCAACATGAACAGGTGATTTATTTTTCTCTGCTTTCAATTGATTGATTTCGATAATTCAATAATTTCCGTGGTTTTTAGAAAGCATTGCGAACTTCTTGGCCGCCTCATATTTGTATATTACATAAAATCTCCCGAATTTGAGGAGGATTCGATTCCAAATGGTCACAGAAAGGCATGGAAGGAGCTGATCGCAGAAGAATTGTTCAAACCCCTTATGGAGTGTTGTGTGTTGGGAAAGAAGGCGGCTTTAGCCGAGTCATTGCGAATGGTAAATGCTTTCTGATAAGTTTTTTTTTATTGTTTTAGGTATTCCGTTCTCTGGTTTTGGAGCAACGAGCAGATCTAAATCGGCGGTTGTTTAAAATAAGCAAAGGGCTTGTTTGGAGATATCTTGATGTGAGTTCCATTTTTGAGTTGCTGTTTGTTTACAAGGCTTTGGTTTTTTATATAATTTTAGTCTCCAAACGACACTATTCGAATGGGTGCCTTCTATGTACAGCAAAATCTATTTCCACCAACTTCGGAAGATTCTCTGGATGCCGAAAGATACTTTAGTTTCCATTTGAATGCTTTTATCTCTGCATTGGAAGATCTCTCACTACCAGTTCGATTGATGTCCCTAGAGAATGTGATGGAGAAATTTAGCTATTGGTTTGACGAAACTCCTCCGGAGTTCAGGAAACGAATGAGAGAAGTGCTGGACACTTTGGTTTCCGATGTTAACGTCAAAACAAGGGCTGCAATCTTCAAAGTATGATGGTTTATATAATTTGGTATCTAAATTTTAGGCTTTTCGATTTTTTGCTGCTCAAGTCTCCATTCCGGCCAAGAACTGGGCCAAGGAGGTTTTGAAGGTCTATGTTCCGAACGGTGTGGATGATGTCAAGGAGAAAGTTAGACTCAGCGCTTTCAAATTGTTGAATTCCCTTAACAGCGACCCAGAATTTGTAAGAATACTATAATTTGGACGGAATATTACCAATATTTTTAGGATGTATACTACCTTGTTGATCTCCCTGCCATCCTAAATAGATTGGATTTCGAAGAAAGTCGTGAAATCGAATTGGAAATCGGGAAATTACTTTGCGAAAAATGGTTTGGCTCAGTTTCTTATGTACAAAAGTTCTTGAACGTATCTCAATTATGTAAAATTAATCGAAATGCCGCTTTGGATTTGCATCGAGTGATAATTGGAGAGGAGATTATGAGTAAAGAGAAGTCTTGTAAGTTGCTTTGTTATTATTTTTATCTCACTTTAGTGTCGTATATCTGCGGTCTCTCCGAATTCCTTCCAATGATATTGAACAAATATTGTGGTGATAAAGTGGATCTGGATTTTGATCTCAGTCGAGAATTTAATAGTCAGAGTAATGATAAAAGTAAGTTTTGAGATGGTTCTGATATTGGTGATAATGCCCGATCTAGTGTAAGATAATTGTTTTGATTGTTTAGAATTGGAGTCCCTCAAAGATGTGATAGATTGTCTTGTAGTCAGTTACACGCTTCTTCAGCCTGATCTTAAGGAAATTTGTGGAACTCAGAGTTCGGATATTGAGTTAACCATAATCCAGAGAAGATTTTCCGAGGCCATTTCTATTATTTTCGACAAGTTCAGCGATAATGAAGGACTCATGGACACGGCTTTGACCTTGGCCACGATGTCCCCAAAAGTTGTCAATTGCATGCCAAAGTTTAAATTGGATACAGAGAGACAATTAAGGAGCGGGAGATTAGATGATAAGAGGTTACAGGTAAGAATTTGGTTATTTTACTCAATGTTTTAGGTATTTGCTATGGCTGATATGGATAAAGTGGTCCATTTGATGTGTGAAGGGTTGGATCAATGTAAACGGACCTCTGAGAAGTTCATTGTCGCCACTCCATCCCCTGCAAAACGTCCTCGTCTCTCCTCGGTGTTCCTGAACGAGGAAACGGTCATCGACGCGTTGAACTCTCTGATCTGTACTTCTGTCACCAAGGACTATTTATTTACTGTAAGATTTGATTAACCTTTTCCGTCCTTGAATTGTTTTTTAAAACCAACTGAATTTAAAAATGTTGTTTTCTGATGTAAAATTGTTTATTTCAGACCTTCATCACCTCCCTGAATAATATCGTTAGGACGTTGTGTGAGATCAGAGAGAACTATTTATTATCATTGAGACCAAAAAGAACGAGGTTTAATAGTCTGGGGATCCTCGTAAAAACAATCGATCTCCTCACAGTTCTCCTCGTTTTCAAATTCACGGATGAAAAGGAGCCCGAAGAAGAGAAAACAACTACTCCGAAGGGAAGGCGGAAGAAATCTTTGAATAATTCGGTCGGAACTCCAAAATCAGCCAACAGAAAGAGGAAATTGAGCGCTAGTTTGTCGCCGGAAAGGTATTTGCAATTGGATCCGTTGACAAAGGACGTGGACTTGTACAGTCTTCATTTCAAGTCATGCCCTGAGGCCATTTTGAAAAAGGTTGAGGTATCAGAAGCTATCTTGAGGTCGATTGGAATCATGGCCAAGTCATTTGTCCACGAAAAAAGAGTCTTGGAGGAAGCGTTGAGATTTGTGGAGGGTCTGAAACAATATAAAGTAAGTTGGAGTTGTTCTATAATATTTTGAATGTTTTTTAGACCTCCCATCCTCGAATTCCCTTTCCCGAGCCTGCTTACGATGATTGTTGCCAATCCATTGATCATGCCTTAGGGTTTGCTCTGGAGTCCGCCCCTTTTCGATCACCCAGGCTCTCTTTCAGCCCCGAATTGTAAATTTGTTTTTGTTAGCGTAATGTACAGTATTTAGTAGTTATGTATCCGTATTACCTTAACAAATCCATCTGGATCTCCGTTTGTGTCTTATTTTGTTTTACCTCGTCTAAAAGTGTAATTATTTCACAAAAAGTGTATCTGCTTTACTTAACACTTGGTTGCAAATTGAAGATTAACGTTTGTTTTTGGTAGACCTCACTCTTCCATCACTCAGGAAATAAATTATGGTTGCTAAGCTGTTCAGTTTGATTTGCAGTCTCAAAGTATGCAAAATTATATTTATTTGACTAGAAGTAATATCAAGAAGAAGATAATTTAGAGAATGGTACCAGTATTTGTGGTGATAATGCGGCTAACGCTGTTAAATCGGACAATTTAACGGATGAAACAGGCAATTATAGACCTCAATAGGCATAAGAAATGGAGTATTGTACCCAGTACAACATAAGTAATTCAACAATTGGTAATTGCAACGTATTGCTCAGAGTTTACTGACCAAAATTTCATCAGCAAACTTCTCGCACTCTTTTCTGTATAGTTCTGGATGTTTCCTGAAGTGATTCACATGAGGGGAATCATCAAATTTGAACCTCTTAATCTCCACCTCGGGCCCTTGACTCTCGATGAATTCGTCGATGGATTTTGCATCACAAACAAAATCTTTTTTGGAATAAAAATACATTTGTTTGGTGGGCAACTGCTTCTGAGCCGTCATCTCCTTCATCTTGTAGTAAGCGTACCATTCTGGATAGGTGTTCTTCCCCAGGAGATCTCTCAACCAAACCTTGAAGCGTTGAGCATTCAGTCGGGCAGTCAACATTCCATATAACAATGCTCTAGCTGCATTGCTGGCAACGTCTTTTTTGTTCGGAGGATAGACCGAGAGAGCGATGGCGAACGCGATTTTCTTGGGAAGAACGTCAGCTGGGCCAGAATCGACAACCATTCCCTTGATTGAGGAGAGAATCTTCTGTCCTTCAGGCGTTCGGTTGAGGAGGTCATAGAGAACTACAAACGCATTACACCCATTCATAGAGAAGAGATGGAGAAGAATGTCACGGTTCTGGAGATTCTGGGAGATCTCCGAATAAAGGGGATTTACAAATTGGGGGTAATCCAGGACGGATAACACCTTCTCCATGGGCGGTGAATAACGGACCACGGAGAAGCTGAAAATATTACTATTAGAAATCTGAGTATTAGACATCCGAGAAGTATTTTCGGGTGATTTTATATTACACTCGATCAAGTGTAATACCTACCCTTTCTCGAGCCACACATCACTGAACTTGGACAACTGTTTGTCAGTACATCCTCCCCATCCCAGCATCAGCACTAGCGGTTTCTTTTCCTGCACATTCGCACAGTCATCGACTACTGCAAAGTGTCCTTCGAGCTTCTTTTTGGTTTCGACTACTCGATCATTTGTTGGAAATTGAGCTGATAATGGAGGGATAACGGCTGTAGATTGACGACGAGTGGAAGCAGTGCTCTCTTGACGAAGAGAAGATACGATGGAGGCACTGGTAGAGGGGTAAAGATGAGGGAGAGATTTGGGGAGGTAAGTGGAGATAGAAGAGAGGCGCATGGTGACTAGAACAATCCAAATATTTGTAAATATTTCTGTAAACGACTCGCAACGTCAAACTAAAGTCCTCTTAAAAACTTGGGTTACTGTAAACAAATGTTTGTTTGACTTTATAGTGAGGCAAACAGAAAAATAAAAATCACCTTAATCTAATTAGTCGCAACTGACATAAATTGTTGTTATGAACGCCCTTCCCCGTTTATATAGAACTTGATGGGCCGCCCTTCATCCATCGTTTCATCCCATTTACGTACTTTGCTTTTCCTGAGGTCAGTTCATACGGCCAAAAGGGGCGGAGTTTAAAAAAGAACACTGAGCGTGAGAGGTGAAAAAAAGACAGTGAAACAATGTGAGGAGGAGGGGGCAATTGAAGCCAACTTCGAACCTGCGAACTCATCTCAGAAATTTGAACCCTACCTGTCGCTTAGGTGAAGGGGGCAGGAAAACGCCAAAGAAATCACAAAATGACATCAAATGTGCATGACAGGCTTTGAGAAATGGAGAAACTGTAGGTTGATCATTCTTGTCACATTGGAGATATCCTTTGGAGAAGTTGCCGATCTACGCACTGGAGATTTTCATTTAAAATTTAGTGATTATATAACAGGATCTAATTTTTAATTACATTCTGGGACCATCCTCGATAAGCAAATTTTTTTGGAATTGTGGTATTTCGGACTGTTTCTTTGATTGCACTTTTTGTTGTGACATCCTATAAGGAAGACATAGAAAGGACAACACGTTACAATCGGCATTTTTTATCGTCGTTATTTCGATCAAACAGTTGCTTTTTGTGTTTTTAAAAATCTATAGACTTCCCTTTACAAATTTTGTCAGAGGGAATTGAACTCTCGATTTTTTTTTCAATTTTACATTGAAAGTCTATATTGAAATTCAAGGGTTCAAACTTTGCAAAAAGTTTAGTCAAATAACTAAGACCGCCAAGTCAAAGATCAGTGTACTTACTGTCTATGTCAACACATTTCTCATTGAGCAAATTTTTGCAGGGTGCTTTTCTAGGGCGAAAGATTGCAGCCGTTGAAAAAAGACCTTCACAAAAAACCTCATGCTTTTTAAAATTTTGTAAAAATATTATTAAGCAGAAAACTACACTTTAATAAGCTCCATTTTTTACTTTAGTTGTTTCCCGTAGCCGTTTAGCTACTGTAATATAATGAGATTAGTATTTTTAGTTTTCCTCAACCTCTAAGTGATCTTTGTTCCAAGCATTATACGGCAGTCTGTCCATATGTAATTTTAAATCGGAAGGTAAATTGTCGTCATCTTGCACACTTCCCATTGTTATTAAAAGATTCCCTTTCCCCACACAAGTGGACTGGCCTGATAACATTCCGTCTTTTTCAGACAACTTTTTGCACAAAGCGAAAGAAACGTGTTGGATTCACGTTGGGTGGCCTCGGAGCCGGTGACTGAATTATTGATTGCAGCGCTACAAGAAGAGGATCATTCGATCAGCGCCATCGTTTTTATGGAGGAATAAATAAAAGTGCATTCAAAAAAGTGTTGGTTGCACTATTAAGTCATCTGGAGAGAAAGATTAAAAAAATGATAAAGAAGGGGTGATACGGTCATCTTTTGAAGGGGACCTTTAAAAATATTGGGAGGGAAGACGTTGCAGTGCAATTAAAAAGATGTAAACGTACTGGAACTCTTCTCTAGTAGCAGTTTTGGTACTCTGATCGTCGGTAGTCTTATTAATATTTGAACTCCAACTTGGAAGACCGTATGTGTCGCAAAGCCGCTCAGAGACGAGGAAGTCGCTGGCTCAATGTACGGCCTCTATTGCAAGCAGTTGCAAACCTTTGGTAAATTACCATGTAATTACTTTCAAGCTTTTGAGAAACTCTTACAACCTATTTCAGAACATTCTGACTTCATTTTGTGCCAGACTTCAACGGAATTCCCGACGTTAAACTTTACACTTTTCCCAGGCAAATCACCTTCCAGAACTCATTGACAGGCTATAAAAACAACGTCTTATTTTGCTGTCAAAATTTTACTTATCCAAAGTTTAAATTTACATATTCCATACGCTTTGCACTTGGCTAATCCTAGTCGCATTCCGTAAATGACAGTCTGTGGACCACACAAAAGCATGCGAACAAGATTAAAAAAGGCAGGAATCCAACAAAACGAAGACAAAAAAAACATTGAAGAAGGATAGCTTTTATGCGAGTAATTATAAATACCTCAAAATCTACAGAAGTTTTATCTACCGTTCTTGATTCATCGTTCTTTTCGTCTTTGAAACATTCTTTACCATGATTTAATTCGATTACAGAGTTTCCAATTTTCCGGTGCGTTGCCTTCAAATGACCTCGCAATTCCCAATGTAAAGTAAAAAGAAGACACTTGTCGATCTGAACACTGTACGTCACATCCCCCTCCTTTGAGTCCAGTCGGATCAAAGTTGTCAGGAAATTGACTCTTTCTATGAGAAATGTTTTTGTTTTTTTGAACTCAAAACATCGAGTACAAATATAAAAGAACTGTTATCTTCCCAATTCCCAAAAGTACGGATATTAAAAATAATAAATAAATCCCTTTTATAAACAAACTCCCCGCATTTATTTTTTATTTGGCAATGCATCAAGATGTGAATTGAAAGGCTGATTAATCACATTCTAAATTGGAACTACTGGAAAGACCACACAGAAGAGATCAGACGGGAGCGTGAGGTGGCAACGTGAGCCTAATAATGACAAATGATTGAATGTTTAGTGAGACATATTTTTCTGTCATCAACTAATCGATAAATGACAAGGCGGATATTTAATTTTGAGCATTTAAATCTATTGTGACCCAAATGAAATTACACTCTCCAACACTGGATCAGGTTTTCCTGGCTTTCTTTTGGAATGTTTGACTTTAGTTGTTTCGGGACGCCGTCAATTATCCTCTACAGCCAAAATCGCCCTAATTCCACGAGGTCTTGGCACAAACAACAATATTTGTAAATTTCTAGTCTTATTATTAAAACAACAAATTCCGAAATAGCTTCGAACAAAACGACAAATTGAATCGCTTTAGATTACTGTAGCTCTTCTTAACTTTGTTATTTTTATATTCACAAATAAATGTCTTTTTTTAAAATTATTCCGGCATTTTCATTTCCTTATTTACAATTATGTATTCAGTAGGTGTGAGACTAAATAAGTAATCGAATAAACAGTTTAAAGAGTAAGTTTCACATGCAAATTCAATAAATATTAGCGGCAATACCTGTAACACATGGCAAGAGCACAGAATTAATTCCTATTTCACTCGAAAATACAGATTCTGGAGATCCATAATCCAATCAATCCTTTGCGTAAATGGGGGAGTATGTTATAGCCATTTGACGTCGGAATTATTGATGTGCTGTCCTCCTTACTGTACTTATAAAGACATCAAATAAAGGGCGATGAATTCCAGACGTTCTGTCATCCAATTTATGCAAATTAATCACTTGTTTTTTCCACTTAATAATGCCCACTTTTATGACCTTGTATTGCATTTTACCTTGCATTTTAACTGTATTCTAACCGTTTAAAAGGCAGTCTATTTCGCCCTCAAATGCGAGATTTTTAACGATTCCTACTGTTGGTAAATCTTGAGATTTTTGCTCCATAATTTGTAGCTTGGGTATTTTTATTGGAGGTGAGAAAGGCTTAATTAATTGTAAATAGCCCCGTCAGGCAAAAATATTTTGTTAATAAACTCGAGGTTGATTTGTTTAAATATTTTTAGAAGTAACCGAAATAGTTTTGAGTGGTACGCAGAATCTATGAGATATTTGTAGATCGCCGGGTGTTACACAATTCAAAGGTCGTAGTCTAACATGGGCGATGAGAAAAGCGCCCACTTGTGGGTCATGACTGGGTCTCTATATAAGGTTTATAAGTTTGCATGGAGAGGTGTGCCTTCTTCTGATTCTGCTCTGTCTAACTTGAATTAAAATTTGTTTTAATGAGTTAGATAGTACGGTTCAGTCATTTAGAAAAAGATGACTAGTGATTATCACAATATTTGAGTAAACATATTTGCAAGATTCTCTCAGAAAGTATTGATTTTAGTCTAGGCCAAACTTCATAATATTCTATGTGTTACATTAAGGCTTTCTGTTTTCTTGTCTAAAGATTCGAATCCACGTGTTATTCATATGAAATAATATTACATATTCTCTGCAAACTGCAGCCATATATAATGTAACATGTTGCGTGATTTACTTGCCCTCTGGCACAGACTTGGTTGATTTCAAAAACAGGGGAACAGTAGTGTAATCGAAGGTATTTGCAACTGCTCTTAGAGCTTCCTAGAATAACGAAATTACATTCTTTTTTGCAAGGAATGAGGGAACCTTTCCCTTCCTTTGTTGCCACCGTCCTACATATAATCTACCATAGCATGTTTTTGTGTGTGATATTATCCTCATTGCGTCTTTCTGGGTAATCCGACTGACTCTCAGCTCATGAGGTTGAATAGATGTCATGTGACTTGTGATGGGAAGAAAGTATCTGGTAAGTAAAAGTTATATGTTTAATAGTATGTTTGTTCGTATGTCTTCTGACGCGTACGTTCTCCATTTCCAGGTAGGGGAAACTTATTTCCCAACGAGTTTCTTGTTATTTGGAGTAGAGTAGGAATTGGTCCTTTGTAATTCTGGAGCAATTTTTCTTTTTCTCGTAAATCAGTAAGTACTACTGCTTCGGCGACCTCTACTTCTTTACGTTTCGATGTCTCTTTCCCTTCCTTATGGCACATTGTCAAGAATACAACTGTGTTCTTGCAGTTTCCCACTTATTTTTAGCCGTAACAAACGTTTATGGACAAAGAATTTGGAATTCCGATGGGAATTACTACTTAGCGATTACTTAACAACTAGTTTTTATGATTTTGCGTCAGTCCAATTCCCAGTCCGATGCCTAAGGGGCTGCTGCAACTTCCGTCGAGTTCACGTCCTGGAGATGAAGAGGTTAATTGAGCGTTCTGGGCCTGCGTAGTCCAACTTTCCGTGGTTTATTTCTTACATTTTAACTATAAAGATTAAAAAAAAGTGTTGGGGATTGCATGGAGGCATTGCAGCACCAATTAGTTGGGTAACGAGTGACAGATGACGGTATATAAAGGGCAATAAAAATAGTTGTTAGGTATTCCCGATAACCCCTTATTATCACATAACCTACTATAATATAATATGAAATGCCTGCTCTTCTGACCCCTTTTATATGATGTGTCATGTTAATTATGGATTTAATTTTTGTTTACTCTCTCGATTGCTCCTTTATTATCATCGTGTGACCACCGACCAAGGCCATGTAGTCTTTTTTATTGTCATCTTTACCCGAAAAGGAACATCTCCCAGCCATCCGGGCTACCATCTCTGTCACGCAAATTGTGTCTTTGCAAATTCAAATTCTTTCTCGATTACTGTTAATCTCCACCCGCGATTACTCTTTCTCTCAGTACAATTTAGAGTCAAAAAGATTAATCCAGAAGGTTCGTGCCAAAAGAAGGTGGGGATAAATGGGCACTAACTAGTAGTTTTACATCGCAAACGGTTAGAAAGATGGGAATATAATCATGCAGTTTCTTACTCTTTACGTTTTCGAAACATTCTGAAAGGGAAAAGATGACCGATGGCTACTATTCGAGGCTCAACAAGATAAACAAAAGTTTCCTTGGGAGTTTATATTAGTTTGAGGATGCGAGCTCTTCTCTTCCTCTTATATTACTTTATTCTTTGAAGTACAATATCAGATAGCTATATAAAAAATGGTCATAAAAATGTAATGGCCACAGTAATCTCCTCATGTGAACTTCACAACATCCCTCCCTCCTACATGTTTAGCACCTTCTTAAACATATTTTCAACTTTTTGACTATTGTCGCCAATCTCGTCTCCGGTTACAGCCCGATTTACTCCGGAATAATTCATATCCCACTTGATCCCGAGGTTTATAAATGTGTTTGCTTTTTTGCATGAAATCATTTGCATATGTTCATGGGGAATGAGATATCAACTGAACCGGGAGAAGTATCCTAACGCGAGCAGGCGAGGCTGTCTGGGTTACTGTAACGTGAACGAAAAATTGACTTTTTTATTGGCTAATGATTCCACGATTTCTCTTTACTCATTTCCAAGTATAGCGTACATATAATACGTATAATGGGTTCTGTTGATTGATCTGATAGACCCATCTAATCGCTTTGTCTCACGACTACTATATGTATTATAATAAGTGCTTTTCCGGTCCCATTTTGACCCACTTTTTCCCTACATTTTACTCTTTTTTACTACCTTGCCCCTACTTTTTCACATCGGCGTGTCTAAATCCGGAGTGAATATAGCGTGGTATGTTTCTATCATGTCTTTCGTGGGCTGCCCGAGGGTATCAAATTTACCTGATTTGCGATTCCAGAGCCCGGTACGACGGCTTCAGCGTGAGTGTCGGGGATTCGTCATCGCGGACAGTAAATAGTGGGGAGATCCGCCTCTTTTGCCGCTTACTTCTTGGCAGCCAAAACCCTTTGGCGATTCGGGATTCGAGTGTATTTCCTTGGAGGAGAAAGCGGGAATGTCACGACTAACTGTTCTTCTTCTGATCGCCTTTATGTGCACAATGTTGATGGTCTCAGTCAGGCCATCGCCCATCCATCAACAGCCCCTCAACACCGACGTTTATCTTCGGTTCAGGCGGAATGCACAAAACAGCCGTAAGTTTTATTTTTTATTATCCCTGAGGGCAAATAAGACTAGTAATTAGCATAGTACTTTTATCATTAATGAATTAATTGGATTCTGAATTTGTAGATGACATCTTATCATCTTTAGTGTTGTACTTTTGGATGATTGAGAGAGTAAATACGGACTTCTTCAGTTAGAGCTCTGGCTTTTGTAATCTCAGAGAGACTAGTGATGTAATGCCGACAAGTGCAAAAAAGGGTTGTGTAATATAGTGTTTGCATTTTCCGTGATGCAATAAATCGAAATACGATGCCTTTGACGTTTTTCAAGGACATTCAAAATTCCAAATTTCCCACGGATCTGTTTAACATCTATAATAGGTATATACCTTAGCTGTACCGGAGAAAACAAAATCCAGAAATAGCACTAGGCATTACTTGCCAGTTTACATAATGCAACGTTTTACGTGATATATTATAGAATACATAAATGTTTAATCATCGTATTTCAGGGCCCACCCGAGCAGATGAGTATGTTCAGCCGTTCATCAGATTCCGTAAGAATTACCAGTTGCCGTATGACGTCTCATTCGACTACGTCCCATACATGACGCGGATCTAAGGAACTTGGACTTTTAATTGTTTTGTTAATTAAATATTTATGCTTAAGTGGTATTAAAAGATCTCAGACTCGACTTGTTCTCTGCTGTAATTACCTGTGCTATTGTCGGTTGTGATAACATGTCAAAGTGTAATAAAGGATTCAAACTTTTGGATTAATTGTCTCAATTATAATGTAGCTGTTTCATCAGTAATCTCAATTTACTTTTCTTCGTCTGCAGCAACATAAAAGGGAAGAATACCGGTTATTAGCGCAATTCCTTTCCTTGTTAAACTTACGAAAAGGAAGTTCTGGAGGCGTTGTTTAGTAAACACACTCCCCGCACTCTCTCGCCCCTCCATTACCGTCCCAACTATCTTTACAACCGGGCCAAACTCTCACCCCGAAACTATACGAAACTCAGCATTCCGGGGCCGTTGTAATGCGTTCACCGATGTTTTCCGGAGTCCCATTACAACATCTTTTTGGTTTCTAACCATCGTATATAAGCCCCTGGAAATGACGGTCTATCAAGGCACTGTTGAGTCCTCTTCGATTCAACCATGAGCCACAAGTCGTTCGTCCAGCTGGCAGCCGGCCTCTCCACCGTTGCTGTTGTCATCTCCCTCTTCAGTGCTGTCTATATCTTCAACGACATTAACTCGCTCTACGATGAGATCATGGATGACATGGCTGACTTTCGTGTCACTGCCAACGACGCCTGGACCGGAATGATCCGCCAGATGCCCAAACGTCCTCTCCCCGACTTCAACACCCTGGTCGGCCGTAACAAGCGTCAGGCTGGCTGTGGCTGCGCTCGTCAAGCCAGCCAATGCCCACCCGGACCTCCAGGACCACCAGGAACTCCAGGACTTCCCGGAGATGACGGTCATCCAGGAGAGCCTGGACGCCAAGGAGGAGCTGGTGTTGGCCAAGTTGGCGACTTCGCCACCTCTGGTGGTTGCATCAAGTGCCCTGCTGGCCCAGCTGGACCACCAGGACCAAGTGGACCACCCGGACCTGCTGGCAGCCCAGGAAACCAAGGACAGCCAGGAGCTCCAGGACAAGGAAGCGGCCCAGGCCCACAAGGACCACCCGGAGACGCTGGAGCCCCAGGACAACCAGGAGCGCCAGGACAGCCAGGACAGCCCGGACAACCAGGATCCCGCTCTAGGCCAGTTCCCGGACCAAAGGGACCAAGCGGACAACCAGGAGCTCCAGGACAGCCCGGACAGCCCGGCTCTCAGCAAGGACCCGGACAACCAGGCCCACCAGGACCACAAGGACCACCCGGCCAGCCAGGACAACCAGGAGGAGATGGACAACCGGGAGCCCCAGGAAACGGAGGAGCTCCAGGAAAGGACGCCGCCTATTGCCCATGCCCACCACGAGGAGGAGAGGCTCCAGTCACCGGAGGAAACTCTGGAAGCTACAACCCCGCTCCACCTGCTCCTGCTCCAGCTGCCGGAGGCTACCGCCGCCGTGCCTTCAGACACCGTCAACGTGCCGCCCACCGTACTCGTGCTGCTGTCCGATCCCGTGTGGCTGCTCGTCGTGTCGCTGTCCACAGACAGTAAGGACTGTGCCCGATTTTTTTAATTCGAATAAACTTTTGCAAGCATTTCTTTTGGACTCGTTGGCGCCTAACGATGACATTTGGAGGTTTCTGTTTTCCTCAATTAATTACCCAATTCAGGCAGATCGGCGTTTATAAGATGAAAAAAAAATATTTTTCCGAATCAAATTGTCCGTATGGAATCAAAACCAAGGTGAAATGACATTAAGACAAATCGGAATTACTCGAAAAAACTGCTTAAATGGTAGAGTTGGAAAGGAATTAATCGAACAAAGGCTGTTAATTAGACTCTAAATGTAATTGGAGGGCTTTCAAAGGGGCAGTGGCCCCTCAGATGTAATGGATAACATAAACTAATCGATAAAATCAAGTAAATATGACCTTTTTTGGAGGGCCGTTTAATGACCGTCGTCCTTTCGGCTGCCTGCAATTCCTTTGATGGGTACAGCTGCTTCTTGCCTTCTGGCATTTTTATTGCAAACCGTTTGTCTTCGCGGGTCAGATGTTTGGATTCAAAAGGGAAAGGTGGTGATAATTGCCGGTTGCACAAAGGACACGGTCTATTATAAGGTTATTTCCGGGATCTTGCAATTTACAGCGTGACGATACCGCTTTGGTTTTATCATTTTTCCATTTGCACAGCCTATCGGTTAAGGGAGGAAAGTTTGAGTGGTGGAGCCTATCGTTTTTAGAAATTCGGGGTCTCCTTCTACGGTACTATCATTTAGGTCCACATTTTTGTCAAGGTTTCACCCACACGTAAGCTCCAAAGACTTCCCTGTTACATTGTTTCTCCATTTCCCCCATTGCTTTCCCCAACCTTGACCCAAAACAAAGAATCTCCATCCATCCCCCATTTGCCTTAATTTCCGGTGGATTTTTTTCAAAAACGCCGTCCTAAAAGTCGTGGCCCGCTTTCTCTTTGTGACTTTTGTATTTTGGGGATCGAAGGCGCCAGAATTAAAAGGAAGATGGGGAAGCCGGCTGCGAAAAGTGTTTTCGGACATCAGATCTTATGGATCAAAGCCAAAAAGTCCTGATCTGGTCGTGAAACGTTGCGTAGCCCTCGATCCACGAGTACTTTCATGATTTAAAACGCGTTGTTTTGCCCTGATATGACCAGAAAAGATGTTTGCGTAAGTGTGTTTCCGTCCTCTGGCCTCCTTGTTTGCTCTTCTTATCACTGATTTTTTAATTATTTGGCGTCATCGTCCCTAAATTTTGTTTTTTTTTGGATGATCTCCACAACTAATATGCTAAATTTGGACGGTGAAGTCACGATTTTAAGCGACATTCCTCGAATGCCTGTACTAATTAGGATCCATAGTAAGGGAGTTATCTGTACTCATATCGTCCATTTCCGGTTCTTCGAATTCGAAATTTAATCTTGGGGAACAAACAGTTTGGGAGGGGTTTTGTGATAGATAAGTAGTCAAACGATCAGTTGCGGGGGCCGGGCCTATTAGTAATTGTAAAAGAAAGATGTTATGACGTCTGGATTCATCCATCTTTGTGTATAATATTACTTATCAACTGTTTTGATTGCTTATTTACTGGTTTCCATTAATCAATTTTGATTGGTTTGGCTAAAAAAATTATGTTTTGGACTTTTACTCTGCCATTATCATGTTTCGAACATGTATAATATTGTTCTTTCCGTTTCCTGAAAGTTTTCTATCCGATATCCGCAAGGTTTTGGAAATGATTTGGAAATCCAAACTTTTGCATTTTAGATTTAGAGCTGTGGACTTCTCCTTTTTACTTACTTTTCACTTTTTTACTTTTCATTTTCCGTTTATCAGGTATTTATTAAGGTTTTATCTTGTAGCGCCTTATTTTGCCCTTAAATTTACGTTATTTACCCTTCTTTGGGCATGACTCACAAACTTTCCTTTTAATCATCCGTTTTTTGAATAATGTTATTACTAGTCTTGTTAGGTCGGTCGCAACTCTTCTACCATCTATTTTGATCTTACAATCGTTTTTATAACAGTTCGTGGTGTACTTTTCCCATCGTCAGTTGTAATTCCACACCTCTTTTTCTTGGCTCCATTTTACAACGATTGAGAACACCGGAAATCACATTGCATGTTTCAACATGCCCTCAAGGAATCTGTGTTTGATGACGGTATTAGAAAAGTGAGTAATCGACCCAATCTGAACTTTTCCCTTCATTTTATCAACCTGTTGTAACCTTCAAAGGTTAATGTAAAATTAATGTAGCCCTAGGCTTAATGTCAGTTCCCCATTCTTAAGGTCGATTTCGAAATCTTCAAGGGTCCCTTAATCGATTAATTCCCTTTCTTTCCGCCAAAAGTTCGTTGCATTTGATTGCAATAAATTCTTTTAACCCATTCCCAAATATCTCGGGCTTATCAGATCTTTACTGTACTCCTCTCTGATGGATTAACTCTTCAAATATTTTCTTTTGTTATCAATTGGAGAGTGATTCCTCTCTCAGCGATGGCTGTCAATCGCCCATTCTTCTCTTTTCCCATTTTTGGGGCTAAAATGAGAGAATTGGAACGGCGGAGCGATGGGAATTATGAACATCAGATTAGGTATTATACTCGTTGCAGACCTTTTGGAGAATTTTGGGGAGGCTTTGGATTTTTGGCGTTCCGTGCACTTTATATTGATTTTTTGCATTTAATTATTATTTGACCTACTATGTATAAAATAAAGACGCCATCTTTTTGTCTATATATGACCATAAATTTGCCACTATTTTGCTCGAATTGAAATTCTTGCAATCCTGAGATAACCAGTTCTTTTGTAATTTCAATTTCCCTATCACTAACTCCATTTCTCTGCGCTCTCTTCGCTCTGCATACTCTCTAAACCCGTTTGCCTTTCCACAATTTTTTGTCGATTGATTCGTCAATTGACTTCAGAAGCCAGAAACTGGTGGCGGCGGTTGGGAGAAGCTTTTTTCGTCGATAAATTTCCCTTGATTACAACGATTTTTGCGGTGTTCGGAGAAGATCGAGAAGTTCTTTTTTGATTTTGAGGGGGATCTCAGTTATTAGCTGGGAATTGTTAAAGCAGTAATTCTTGTTTCTAAACGGTTTAAACTTTCAATGATTTTGCATTTTTTATTTTTTACAGTACCCGTTGAGTCGTTTTTTCTTTCATATTTTTGTGCCAAATTACCCGCTGACTTCTGATTTTGAATAATTATTCGATTGCATAAGCCTAAATCTTTGTATTACGCAACAAAAGTTAATCTCCACGACCTTTTCAAGTCAAATATTTTTTTTAATTGGATATCCAATTTAACTTGCCGCCTTAAAGAGTAATTACCTTGTTTTTATCCTTTGCCTTGTTATAAAGTTGTACTATAACAGTGTAAACTTACTCTTTTGAATTCACGGATTGTAAAGAAGTATCGCGCGATGTCGGTTTTGTTTATCGGCTCTTTACACGACCATTATTTACCTTGTTGTTTAGCTCAATGACAATACTGTTTTAACAACCTCAAGATTACTAAAACTGCGCCCTTAAATTGTTCTTGAATACCTCAGTTAAATTGTAAGTATTTTAATGTTTTTGCTTTATAATTTTTAATTTAGAAAGCTATTAAGATAGGATGAGACAAAGCAGTTTCCACTGTATGGAAACCGACTCCCAGTCTGGAGGAGTTCATCCACCGTTGCAACGAACTCAAGACGTTCACACCCAGGGATGTATGAATGGACAGGAGCAGCAACAGATGAATGGATATTATGGTAGGTTTGGATTTATTTTAGGATTTGTTTTGACATTATTCCATGCTCTGCTCTGAGCTTGTTAGGCAGTCACATTAGGGGTACCCTTTCGGCATCTTCTCCTTGATCCGGGTCATAGTTTCTATTTAAAATTCGTCGTTGAGATTGTCCAATCCATCTAGTTCAAGTTGAATATTAGGGATTGTAGATCTTGAGCACACATGATCCATTCCCGATGACATTCTCGGATATCAGATCTAGCCTTTCCCTTTTTCGCTGCGGTCATTTTGAAAGGCTCTGATTAAACAAATAATATTCCCCCTCCCTTTTCGGATGGGGAAATCGCCGGCGGAATAAAATTTGAACAGCCTTCGTACTTTAAATGGCCACTGAATCTATTTTTGCCAAAAAAACTTTACGATCATCTCCCGACTTTTGTACACACTGGGTGGGGGATGAGGAAACGGAGTTGGAGATGGGGTTGGAAGAGGGTTGGAGGAATGTTGGGGAAAGCATTGGCCAAGGGAAGTTTGGTTAGCCAAGGATTATATCAAGAGTTACTGTAGAGGCCACAGCCATATTATCGAATATTTCCGACTTATTAATCGCCCTCCTTCCCCTGACCTCCGCCATTTTCAACTTCCAGGAACTCTAATTCAAGGTTATCCTTAATTTCTTCCCTTTTCTTGCGTAATATGTTCCCGCATTGGTCCCATATTGAGGATGCCTCTTTTTTGATCTCATACCGTCCC
Organism: Bursaphelenchus xylophilus; assembly: GCA_904066235.2. Lineage (NCBI taxonomy): Eukaryota > Metazoa > Nematoda > Chromadorea > Rhabditida > Aphelenchoididae > Bursaphelenchus > Bursaphelenchus xylophilus. The sequence goes on from CAJFCV020000004.1 coordinate 4,924,609, forward strand.
GGCTTTTGTAACGGCGGAGAGTTTTCTTCTTGTTTCAAGGCCAAAATATCGCCCAAATCACATTCTTCATTTGAGGTTGGAGACATCTTCCTTCTCTTATTGTATCGAGCATGAAAAGAGAATTGGCCGGTAATTTTGGTATTTGGGGGACAAAGAGGTCAAAGCGATCTTTACAATTTAAATGCCAGTGAGTTGGTTGTTTTCGCATGGTCGAGATAACTGTTTTCTGAGTTAATCTGAAATGCCTGTTTACGTAAGATGAGCGGCAATTTGTCCGTGCTTCTGTTTTCTTGCGTCATAAAGTATCATCGTTGACCCTTAATCCCATTTTTACGGTTCGTAACGGATCTCTGAGGAAGTGCCGCACTAATATATCATAGTCTCTCCGACATCCGTAGTGCTTATCGTAGAGTCGGATAAACTTGAATTTCCTTGATCTCAGTCTATCAGCCAGGCCAGCCATCATATTTGTTTCAATTTTATTTGTCCAATACTTTACTGAGCCACCAAACTTTTGCGGATTACGGTACTTCCAACTAGTTCTTACTGCTAATATTTTCGTCCATTAAATCCCCATTATCGTCTGCAGAGACGGCCATCCAAGAACCTTGAAGCAAAGGAGATCTGATTTATTACCATAAGATCGGAGGCCGTGACAAATGACATGTTTTGAGATCAGAGCAGATGACCTCTTTATGTCGCCTTTCTCGACCAACTGATATGGATTTAGAGATCATTAGAATATTAGAAATTCAGAGAAAGATGAAAACGCGGGAGGAACATGAGATTAGAGATCATTCGGAGCGAGGAGACCGGGGAAAATGGGCGGAGTCGGATTACGGTAGCAACTTAATTTACGACGGCGAGCGATGAATTCCGTTCCTGCCATGCGAGCTGTGATCCTTACCTTGATTTGCCCATATGTTTTGTCCTTTTTGTGGTGAGGTTAGTTAGTAATGTGCAATGTAATGTTTTTAACCGTAAATTCAAATTTACTGCCCAAATTTGTTTTCCTTCCCCTTACCTGTTCCTGGCGCATCCTCCTTTGACTCATCGCGAACACGGTTTATTTGGGCATCTCACCCGTTTTATGTTCGTCATATTCAAATTCGGTGCGCAAATTCGATTATTCACTTTTTTGGAGGCAAAAAAGATTTGTTTGAAACAAGAAAACATTGATGGTGAAATGTCATAGTTCAACCATTACTCGAGTCTTGGCTGTGTTTGAATGCTATGATCAATTTTGTACCTGATATATCATGTCGCAGACTGCGTTACAAGGAAGTGTGATTTAATCTCATTAATGGCTCATAAACATTAAAAGGAGAGTGAAGGTCGCTGATTTGATCAACAAACTTTTATTCGTCCCCACTTATGCAATTTCGGTTATTTATGTGTTTTTTATCGGGCTTCGGCAAGGGATTACGGTAGGGGTTATGAGCCGAGGACCATGCCAAAAGTCTCTGTTTGTCTAAGATATTGTACATCGTATGTTGGACTTTTACCACGTCTGTCCTCCCTTATCCTAATAATGTCCCATTCCTTGGCCATAAACTCCCGAGACCTCTTGTTGAACCCATAAATCCCGTTTGTTGGAATGTCATCCGGTTCGTCTCGATATAATTTTATGACTTGGATATAAATAATTTTGGACAGGCCCTTATTGTAATGTCGATTAAACCAGGAGCGGAATCGGGCCCAATATTTCCTGCAAATATTAATTTTGAATTTTTTGTTTTTTGTGTAAAGTCAGAGTCCGGATGTCACCCGATCTGATGACGTTCGGCGGCGCTCTTCTGGCCATAATTTGTTTTTGATTTGGTTTTAGCAGAATTTTCCCAGATTCACAAATCATTAAAACCGCCAGCGATGGGATCGTTTTTCGACTTTAAACGGATTTATTACATGGCCCACAGAAGAATTCATATTTTAAACTCGAAAAAGGCAGATTTAATCACGTGAGAAAACACAAGTTTAAAGTGTAATATATATTATTTCGGTTTTGCATCGGCGAAAGAGGGCTTCGTATTTTACCTACCATCTCTCCCCTTCCAGTTACAGTAATCTTGTTTGCCATCGATTTGTTTTTTTTTACAATCTGCCGCTGATCCCTTTGATATCCCCTGTCCTCGATCATCGCTGATCCACTCTCGTTTCTTTTTGTATTCTCGATTCCCGACCAGTCGTCTTTTCGAATTGGGTAATGGGAAGAATCAAAAAAAGATTATGGCCCCGTTGTAAATGTTTTGTCGGCCTTTGTCCAAATTTTTTGGCAGAAAAAGATGTCTCTATATTTTTTGAATTTTGTGTACTTTTTAAAATTTTACAGCCGTTTACAGCTACGAGCAGGTCCTTTTAAATAATGGACTTCCATATTTCTTGAATGTCCAGATATGCAGATTACCGTAAAATAAAATAATCTCATAATTCCCTATTGTCTTTTTTCCTCGAAATCTGAAGTGGATTAAACGGAGGTCAGAGGTCAGAGAGGGCGAAGAGAGTGCGGGGATTGAGGAGGTTTAGAGATTTTAGGTTATTTGAGGGAAAAGGAAGCCTACGACCTCGATCTAATCTCTTCCTGAACTTGACTTTCTTAAGGACAAGCTGATCTAATGGGGGTTAATCGGTCGCTATTAGGAAGTGGAGAGCTTTCGAGGGGATTACTGTAGGACTGGCGATAAATACATGATCTTAGAAGATTTATTACGACACTGGCTCGGTCAGTTATCTTCGTTTTGAAGGCCATTTTTGGACTTCATTGCTTTGCAATAACAATTTCTCTAATCTTTATGCCAAGTCTTTAATCCGAGGCGATCTCCGAAGCCAAAATTCAAATTTTCACTGGTTTCGCTTTTCTTTTATTCTAAATAATTTTTGTTTTAAATGGCCGCCCCCGCTGGATCCCTTTTCTGAAGCCGACTTTTTTAAAAACAGAAATGTTTAGCGCCACTACAAAAGGAATTTCAAAGGAATTATGGATATCGAAATCCGCCAGCAGTCTAAATTAAGTTTTTTTTTGCTTTAATTTGGGATTTAATTCGAGTTAAACGGAAATATCCGAAAATTGAGATTTTCTGGATCAAAATTACTTGTGCTTTCTACCACTTTCACTCCTGTCATTTGAGGATAAAACAAATTTGTCCCGTATTTTAACCGTCATGTTTAGTTGCACAAGTTTTTTTCTCAAGTGTACTTTTTGCGTCATGATTGCATTCGATCACTTAATGTTTTTCTAAAATTTTTAATATTATTCTTCCGCTTAATCCACCATCTCCCTCTTTCCCCCCGTCACCACAATATTCTTTGATGATCCCTCTTTTTAACCTTGGCCTTCGGAATCAAAAAAATGGAAAACTTTTCAAACGGTGCGCGAATTCATGAAGTCGGAGCCTTCAAAAAGTGGCACCGCTTTGAATGCTCTTATAACAATACTTTCGGGACCGTAAAGGGAGTTATGAGCCTGCTGAAAGGTCTTTCTGTCTGCTATAATGTCCTCTACTACTGATTTGGTAATCGAGCATGGGTATCCGACACTTGTCTTAATTGAGGCCCATCTGTTCTTAATTTCTTTTGTCATTTGTGGGAAAAGCAGCGCCTCTTAAGGTCGAGGCTAACACCGGAAAACCACCGGATGCCCTCGAATCACGGCGGGAGTCCGAAAGCGATCATTTTGTTTTTAGACATTCGAATTTTAACTCTTCCTCCGAGTCGCCCCTTATTCCAGACAATATCTTTTTTGGCCTTTTAATGTCCTACAGTAGCAATTATTTACATTGTTCTCTTAGCCACAGTAATCTCGACTTGTTGTTTTGTCCCCAAATTAATCCATTTTATGCAAATGTTCGGCCAAGAACAAAACTCGGGCCTTTCTTTTGATTATGATTATTAATACGTTTGACCTTACAGTAAATCCATGCGCCAAAAGTGTAAAAAGGCCGCAAATGGGATAAGAGGGATCTGTTTGGAGGGGGCGGGGATTTGGGAAATCCGAGACGCTGAGGCCATTATGGGGAATTAAGGCGACACAACATGTTCGGAGGTTGTCGCTTGCAGTAAATAGGTCCTTTTACTGTAAGTTTTAATATTTAGTAATCTTGGAATTTCATATTTGATATTATCTTTTGGAAATCCCACACTGTCTTCCTTGTCACCTCCACCGTAATCACCAGCATCGCTCAGATTCCGCGATCCATATTTTCCCAAGTTTTTGAACCCGGAGGCGGATCTCCATCAAATTCCCGGGTGATAAACACCGTTTCCTTGAAACGATCAGCGTGGGATTGTGTCGCATTGCTGGTGGTAATGTAGATTGTCACCTTGAGGACTGCCCTTCGGACGCTCACTTTCCTCCGCTTATCGGCCGCATTAATCGCGCGTTCCCCGCGACACACGGAAGGAAAGGGCTGGAAGTTAGTGAAACAAAAATTTTGTCGAATTCCAAAAAAGGGCAACCCATCTTGGGAGTTGTTTTTTATCGCTCTGATAAGACTTTTGGTCATGTTTTGGGTTAATGACCGGGTCGGCGATCTGCAAGTGCGGTGTAAATGATGTCACTAATTCCGGGAAAGCCTATATTTGGTCATTATTTGATTGCCCTTTTATTACCAACCTACAATTCTTAAAACGGCGCTTTCTCTCCCCCATTCCAAGGCCTCCACAGTCTTGTCAATTGCAATTCTGTAGCCGCAAACCGGAAACTCGTTTCCCTCTCCGAATCGCGTAACACTATTTGCTGTCGTCGGAAGGTCAAGGCGGATGTCGACGTGCCTCGGTCGTTCTTCTTCCTTCCTGGCCTCGATAAATGGTCCTGGGCAGGTCCACAAATCACGGCCAAATGTCCCCGTTTATGGCATTTCGCGCATTTCACAATTGTCTGGACGTCTCTTCGATTCTTGCGTTCCCTATTCGGATCATTCCTTTCTTTGTTCTGGCTTTAAATTGCAATTTAAACGGGTGGGAATCTGCTGAAGGTGGCCGGAGACAAAGTTGGATTCCCATTTTCGGATAATTTGGCGCCAAAAATACAGATTTTGAATTCGAATCCGTGGCCTCTCGATCCATTTGTTGTTCTTTTAAATTGCCTCCGGATGCCCGCACTTTAATGGGATTTAGTGGCCCGATCTGACCACATTATTGACCACGTGTGACCCATCTTTTGCTCCGATTTCTGACTTTTACGGCTTTTACTTTCCAAGCCGGAAGTTGATCTGATATTTGCATTCGAAAACAGATTTTGCCTGCTTGAAGATCAACATAATACTTTCCCTTGTTTATCCGTCATGGATGCCTTCCGTCTGATCTCCCACAAGTGCCGTTACATTGGCTTTTATGATCGAAGAACCTCCGGAAATTTGCATAATTCTTTTGAGTTTAATTTCCGCCGCAGAGAACGTTATGCCTTCTCAGGTATTCCTCGGGGGAATCCCGAAAAAAACTTTGAAGATTCCGCCTTTTATGGGCAATAATGACCGTCTTATACGAAATTCACCTTCAGACTTGTCTGTTTTTATAATAAATTTTCCACACACCTTCGAAACGAACTGCCTGAGGGAACACTGACCATCAAGGCTGATCCAATTAATTATGTGGAAGGGCCCTCCCTTTTGAGTACCTTGTCTCGTGGATTCTTCGAAAAGCCAAAACAGCGGGGACAACTGGCCCCTTCCTCCCTCTTGAAACATGTGACGATCGGGGCCGATCAGGGTCTTATCCCCTCAGGGGTTTTGCTTTGATTAGAGGGGCAAAGGACGGCCCGGCTTTTTTTTACAACTTTACTTTTTTGTTTACCGTTTTTACATCCAAATTTTGCGATGAAATGAGTCATAATGAGTGTGGGGCTTATCAGCTCGGCTCTTGCGTCTACGCTCTTATCAGACTGCTATTATTGTAACACCTTAACTAAACCAAATCAATTAGATTTTGTCTTCACACGAATTCGGAACGCTGAAATCAAAAACGCTCTGTTATCTCTGGGGATTCTCGCAAGGTCCCCTTACTCTCGAGTGCGTCGCTTCATATGATCGCTCTGAGGTTTTCCGGGTACCCATCTCACCTGTCATTCCATCGACGGAACGACCCATTCATCGATTGAATTTGGTTCTTATCAGCGCTTTACGGGTTGATAAGCTGTTTTTTGGATTCGAATATTTCCAAACTAAGATGATGAATATAATACTAGATATTGATAAGACCTCAAAAGGGTCATTTCATCACTTTCGGTTTTGATGCCTGAGGGTCTGGAGAGTGTTAGTGAACGATCAACGGGTTTCGAAAAGGATTATGGATTCAGATTTGTGTTTTTTCGGTGAAAATCATTCCAAATTATTCGAATGCTCTCTACTCTCACATTTTTTGACTGTTTCCGCCAAGTTTCTGACAACGTGTTGTCTTGGTGTATTCAAATTAAGACCTTGGCATTTCCTTGGCCATCTCTACCTGGCACGTTCCAATTTACAAAAAAAAGTACAGTAATCGGAAAGGCTGCGCACTTTTTGCCCTTTCTTCGGGAGTTTCTTTTTTGTCCTCATCGCCATTCTCTCGCGCATCCAAAACAGCGACGGTCGGGAGGCGTTTCGCCCTTTCGGCGGGTCAAATGTCTTGGCCAAGTCATCGAGCAGGAACACCGTTGAGTCGGATGACTTATGGGGGAGGAAGGAAGAGGGCGGATACCGTAGTTTGACGGATTCATTTTTGCAGCGAATAATAGCTGCTCTAATCAGTGTTGTAGCACCAAAATGTACGTGATTCTGGTTGGAATCCTCGATGTTTTTTGGCCATGTTTTTATGCCGTGTTTGGTTCTTCCTTTATCCCTTCCTCGTCTGTTCCGAAACTCCCAAATGTAAGATCCAGATAAGCCAGGACTTCCTTTCGTTCCTCCTTTTTCCGAACAGATACCCACTTTGCATAAATTTCAAACAATCTTTTGTCACGTTTGGACAATAAGCCATGGAATTTGCGCGAGAACGGGATCGGAAAGAATAGGAAAAGGCCGGGACATTGTTCTGGACGAAAGGAAGGGCTTGGCCAGACGAAACCCGTTTCAGGGTACCCCCAAATACAGTAGACGGGCCCTCGATTAACCGGATCCGAACATGTTGCTTGAATCCACGTCCATTCTGTAGTCAAATTAAACATTTACTTTCCACTTTCCCTCCGTCGACGGCAGCGCCCATTTTCTGGTTAATTTTCACTTTTTTCCGATTTCTTGTTTTTTTGCGGATCGCAGCGCATCCTCAAATTAACGTGCCATCCTCGCCCGGAGGCAAAAAACGTGTGGTTGGAACATCTTTCGTCGCGGATTTAAGGATAGATTAACGGTAATTAGAGAGCCTTGTTGAAAGGTGACCACGGCTCTGATCATTCATCAAATATTTTTATTTCTGACTTCATTTCTACATTGATTACTACCTGAATTTTAAAAAAAAACAAGTTTTGTGGCGTTCCAAACTGTTTTCGAAGGCAGGCTTGATAACCGAAACCCTGAGGTTGTGGGCGCGTGATTGGGAGATTAGGCCCGGCTTAGGCCACCATTTCCCCCCAGGGCCCGGTGTTTACGGCATTCACGAAGTTATCTAATCTGGACGTCGATTCAGCGCCAATTAGGGATTACAGACTTAAACTGTGCACCTCCTCTCATCTCAAGGGCACTGTAGCGCCGCTCAAGACGATGAGATAATGGCGATGCCGTTCCTCATCCAACTTTCGTTTATTTTCTAGCCGGAATCCCCGCTCCGAGTCAGGAGAAGAGCAGAATCCTCCTCTTCTGGAGTTCAGAAGCATCACTTTCGGCTTGTTTTCACTTCTTCCGAAGCGCCAGCGACGAAACAAGATGCGTCGCGAGGGGCAAGGTAACGGATTCGGTGGCTAAGTGAGTGCGATTTGAAGGGGTTCGTCGCCGATCGTGGAGTGGCGCATCCTCAATTTGCTACAATGGCATCCGAACTCGTCTTCCTCATTATCGGCTCCTTTTGTGAGGAAGAAGGGAAGGCTCGGGAGGCGGATGCGCGGATCTTCTTCGCCGCGACGATGACAGCCTTCTGTTGTCGCAGTTATTGTCTCACTTTCACTTGTTTGCCGATGGATCTGCCGGTTAGTTGGTGCTCGTTGATAGGATAGGGAAAGGTGGGTAGAAAGCGAAGTCGTGAATCAGTCATGACTATCATGGTTGTTATGGCATTGTTATGTACAGAATATGTTGTTACCATCCAAAGGCTAACAACTCTACATCTAGACGTTAACAACCTTCTTGCATGCCATCTCTAATACCCATTTACTGCACTAGAGCCCCTTGTTCCGTCGCTCTTGCGGTTCGTTCGAGGCTTATCAGCAATCAGGCCGGACAGTGTTCCGTTTCCCTTCTCTAGTCAAATAATCGGCCTCTCACCTTCCGGGTTCTGTCCTTCCCGGAGCCGGAAACCTTCGGGAATGCCATCTTGCCCGGGTCGCTTTACTGGTAATCTTATCTTTATTTTGTTTGTCATCTCGAGTGCCACAACTTTTGCGCGTTTTTATCAACTGGAAATGGGACCGGACCTTCTCTTTATGCAAATATAGGCATGTAGATTGGCAAGTGTAGGTCTGGTCGATTTAATCGGTCTCTATGAAGTGTCCCCTGAATGGCATGAGCGTACAAAGATAATGTAAGCCGGAATGTTCTCAAGTCATCCTATACAAAAACAATTCATTAGTTCCCTAAAGCCCATCCACTTGATTTGCGTTACAAATGGCAGCCGAAGTTGCGTGTTCGTCTTTCCGTGGGCCCCATATCGGTACTTACCGGGAGTCAGGCAAGGTGTGGGCAGGGCGGCGGGGATTAAAGAAGGACGAAGAGAGCGGGGACCGGGGGCGTTTCAAAGCCCCTTTTGTGATGTTGTGATATGTTGTTATGCACTCGTAAGTGAGTGTGTGTGTATACTTTTTTGTGGCCTTTAATTCCAAACAAAAAATCTCCTGGCCATTTGCACATTTCCGTTCCGAGCATTTTCCAAACTTTTCGAAACCGTTTTGGCATAAATTTTGGATTCTGAACCAATTTTTCGACTCTCCAACGTGGCAGAAACTCGATGCAAAGGATCTAATGAGTCAAGGGATGCTGCCAAATGTTGCAGAAGCTTTGCAGAGATTTTTCCTTACTCCGGGCTGTTTATTGCGGGCGTTAAAATACCCGGAAATATGTGTTTACAGACAAAATTACCGTAATCATTTATTCTGAGCATCCGTTTGCTCAATTTTCTTTTCAAATTTACTTTTTTGGCACTTTTTGCCTACAAAATGAGCGTTTCAAAACGTTCTCGCTCATTCTCAAAACTCCAAATAGCAACACTCGATTACAAAGCCATCCCTGCACTCTTGCCCCGCTCACAATTACAAACCCATCTCTTTTCGAACTTTTTGTTATACTTTGGCGTCGTTCCTCTCTCCGTTCTCTGTTTCTCTCGCGAAACGCTCTTTTTAAATAATTAGTTTGTGGTATTTAGTTGTAATTTTATACGAGGCCATGATGTTTTGCTGTAATCCGGCGATTTTGGTGCATGTTTTTCGGTGCTAGTTAAAGAATAATAGTTGGAGTCTTGAACCGCTGTACTTTCAAAGCCGTTTTACTGCGTTTAATTGGCTTTACGGTTCGGTTGATGTGCGAACGTAAGCGACACTTAGCATGTAATCTTTATCTCTTAACAAATCCGCTGACTGAAAACGGTTTTCTCCCGGATTATCCTTCGCCTTTTTCTCATATTCGATATTAACTTTAAAGCGTTCATTTCTGGCGAGATTAGATGCCCCCAATTTCCAGTTTTCTTGAGGCCATGAAGCTGTTGAAATCGCTATGTATTATGGTTACAATAAAGATTGCGAATGTAGCTGCCAATTTCTTGCGACAGAATTATTGTATATAATTTTTCGAGCCGAATGCCGTCTCCCAAGTTTGCATCGTTTAAGCGAAGAATCCAATCGAATTCCACTCCCTTAAAACTGTTTTTTAATGCGCGACAGTTCCTCGTTGCCCCCTTCAGCCTCTCTTACCCTCTCGGATTAAAAAGACACGCGACAAAACGTGAAGGAGCAGATCGCGGGTCAGTTGGCCCCATCTTAACTTAAGGGGAGCGTGCTGCTTGCCGGGATGACGTAACGCCGTGGGGTCAGGATCACCGACTTTACCCGGGTATTCGGGTCGGATCGGAAGTGTAAATATTTGGATTTAGCCGAGAGATCTCTGGGAATCTTTAAAGAACAGTGCGGATGTAATTATTCTGACGATTTACCTAAAATAAAGAGAATCTAGACTTCCCGTAATTACTGTACCTTCATGAACAAACTCTTATGCTAATTTCGGAAGGGAGACGAAAAGTTGGGGCCATAAGTTCTTCAGAAATTAGCGATTCCCATGCCTGGCCACAACTTTTTTGTGCTTTGGAGGGGTTTTCTTTTATGAAAATGTCAGATTCAGCTGTTCGGCTTCGGAATCCGCTCTTGTTTCGAGGTTTTTTTTATAGTCTTCGGCTTTTCATGATCACCACTTCCGAACTGAAGATGTCTTCCTTTTCCATAAATTTGCATAATTTCAGTCTTTGTTATTTCTTCGAAAGATTAGCCTAATAAAAGATGTCCTGAACATCATCCTCCCTGGTCCTCAGCCCCCATCATAACTCTTATTCTTGAGTTGTTTCTCTGCCCTTCCGTTAACAGAATCTTTTCCTTCCGGTCGGGTGCATATCAAGAGTTTTGGCCGTTTAGACGACTCTTACCACGCTTACCGCTCTTCCGACGACTCTCCAAAAACTTTGTTCCCTTTTCTCGCCAACCGTTTGCCACTTAATTCTCTCTTTAAATTAACTCCCGGCAGTTTTAAATGCTCTGTTAACAGACGATGTCTTATGTATGTGTGAGTGTGTTTATTTGGCTTGTTCCAATTACTCCGTACGCAATGGTTATAGGGGTTTTGAATTTAAATATAAGTTTTAATTAATTTGGCTCTTCATTTGCGTGTCAATTGCCCGATCCCGGTCTCTGTGTTCCGTCCGCTCTCTCCCGCCGTGTGATAACAACCATTTCCCGGGGTTTTACACCTTTTGTTGCCATCCGGCTCATTAATGGCTAGCTGCGCTGGGAACATTTCCACGCTGCAGGGGGACCCCGTTTTCACCTGTTCACGTACTTTCTAGTGGAAAATAATTTTATTTGATATTAACCTTTGAAGGTTTCGTGTGGCTTGGAATGGTTCAACGTTCCCTGTTCCCACTGCTTGTTTTTGGGCGTTTAATCAGCTGGATTACTGTAATTAGGAGTTCCATTTTGACTCTTTTCTGGCTCTTTGTAGCGCGTAGAATATAATGCAAAGTATTTGCATATTTAATGCAGCGGATTGGAGAAACTTGGCCGAGAGTTTCGTTGACTCCCAGAAGTTTCGAATCCGTTATCATCCTGAGCTACAAATCCATCCTCCCCATACCTCCTCTTTTCGCACAAACAATGTACTCCATAGATGTTGGGGGATTAAGGCGATGAGTGGCACAGGCCCTCGAGGCGTAAAACCCCTCACCTGGGTGGAAGTGAGGGCTGTCTCGGCCCTTCTTTACCCTCGCCTATGACAGTTACTTTGCTGTAGAGAACCCTGAAGATGACTAATAATGTCATCGACATCATCCGGCCCTAAACTTTGTGTGCGCGACTTGTTGGCCGGGCGCTCTTTTAATGGAATTCCCCCACTTTCTCCTACTTTTCTGTGTCCCTTTTTAACACGCTCACGTTCGATGTTCTCGCGGCCCCCCAGAGGGCCGCCGGGGCCGCGGATTGCCCTGTTTCATGCCCTCGGGGGACACAATTAATTGGAACGCCGCGCCGTCAGGTGCTGATTACCCACGGATTTTTGGACTTTGTGGTTCGGATTGGGGGCAGGGGAATAATTCCCGGAAATAATCGGTCATCCTGACATGTTTTGTATTATCTTAAGTCTTCAATTTGTCCTTTTAAAAGCCGTTGAGCTTCTCCCAAAAAAGTGAAAAACCCCCCGAATTGCTTTTGACTAGAACAAAAGACATCAAACAGCACAAGTTGTAACTTTTTATTGCTCCAAACACTGCACAGTACACCCAAAAAGAGTTTGTTTTATTATACAGAGTTGTTCGGCTCTCTGCACTTTTGGCGTTTTCAACGAAATCCGTGAGTCCTGTGATCGGGAAACTCGTTATCCATGAGATTATGTCATATTCAATTGCATTGAGCAATGGATTCGAATTCCGAGTTTAAATTAAGGAATCGCGTGTCCGGAGACGCTAAAAACTCGAGCGATTTGCGTAAACCGTGGTATTTGAGGCTACTGTATGCCTGACAGCGAGATTTATTCAAATTTCCGGTTTCACAATCGAATGCCCGGAGGGCAAATCCCTCATTTCCGGCTTGAGGATCCTCAGGCCCTCGGGCGGTTAGTGGAATCGATGGCTTTAGTTTCTTTTTTGTAGGTGTTAATGTAGTTTTTTTGCACAATCTCCGTATCTTTTAGTTCCTCTGATATCATCCATCTGAATCTGGCATCTTTATATCATTTTAAATTCTTCTTATATCATTTTTTGGAGCCAGCCCTTACACAGACGCAACATTTCCTGTACTTTTCCGTCTTGTAAACGGTGAGCCCTGGGGCTATCGTTATTTTTACATCTAATTTGCGTGTAAACCCGTTACTTTTTGCCGTTTATCTATCTTTTTTTGGGTTAAATCATTACAACGAGCGCTTTTATGATAACCGGAAAGTGTTTCGTGGCCAGTATAATATTATATAAATAGGTGTAGCAGAAGGGATTAGTGTAAGCGGGCGGTCATTGCGCGGATGTAAAAGACCCGACGAAGGGCCATAAATCATGGCCGGACATACGGATCTGGACAATTAGAGGGCATCCGGGACTTAAAAGGATTTATACCCGGGCATCTTTATGAATACATTTGGCTTAATTATAAAGTTTTACTGCAGTAGATGGACTAATGTCATCAAAGTCTCACTTTTCCGAGCCTAATCTTCTTTTACCCGAAACTTTGCGTCATAAAGTTTACATCAAAAAGACACAATAGACTTGGCGTGTTATTTGTCCGTAATTTGAGTTCCCAAGATATTCCACCTCGTTTTTATTGAATTTCCATGGGCGAACACCGCCAGGTTACCTTATCATAGGCGAGCGATGTTTCTATTTCTCTGTGTTTATCGTTCCCAAAGATCCCACGTTTATATCGTGTTGTCGTAGACCAATTAAGACTAACCCTTTCGCTTTTAGCATACCCCCCATACAGCAGTTACGCCGGCTACGTCCCCAATCCATCGGTGGATCCCCAGTTTGCCTATCCCGGCTACAGTAACCCGTTTGGGGGCTACTTTGATCCCTCCCATCCCCGACTTCAACACTCCATCTCCCAGCCAACCGCAGCACGGCCTCATCGACCGGTCGGTGGAGCCCAATCGACTCCCGTTTCTCATCGCTCCACGCCCCAACCTCCACATCAACCTCAAGGTCAGATGGAGCTCATCCAAAGCCTGCCACATGAGATCAAGCAGGAGAACGGGATGATGCCAATGCTCAATATTCAGAACAACTTCAAACCCCTCACGATGAATGGAATGAACGGATCGACGAGTTCCTCGATGGACTCAAATATCCAGTTGTGGCAGTTCTTGTTGGAATTATTGACTCACAATGAACACCCGGACCTCATTCAGTGGACCAACAATGAAGGAGAATTCAAGGTAAGTGGATGAAACTTGCAAAGGCGAACAGTTTCTTCATATTTTGAAGAGATTTTACAACATGATTTATGTAACAAAATTTTATTTGCAGCTGATCGATGCCGAAGCCGTCGCTCGATTATGGGGACTCAGAAAAGGCAAAACCCAGATGAATTACGACAAACTCAGCCGAGCGCTTCGGTATTATTACGACAAAAACATAATCAAAAAAGTGAATGGACAGAAGTTTGTGTATCGTTTCGTGGTCTCCGGAGATGCTTGTACGAATGAAGCGATGACTTACGCTCTTCAACGACAGCAAATGCAACAGGCCGGCCTTCTCCAACCCAATCATATGGCCAGACCCACTCTCCCGAGCACCGATCTCAACTTTTTCCGCCGAAATTTGACTCCTTCAACAAGCTCGGCGTCAACGGAATTGGAGTTGTCGAAGCCTCTTCAAGTCCAGAATACCACCTCCACGCCTTCGCCAATGAATTCGACTTGTTCGCCAGGATCTGTAGGAAGCTCTTCGGGGGTCTCTTCAGCTGGGACATCAACTTCCAACCTCAGCGATGTCTATCATGGCCAACAACATCATCAACAGCATTCTTCTCGTCCTTCATCTACTGCCTCAACCAATCACAGCACTCCCCATCAAACATCGAGGAAACGGAAGGCGGAATCAGATGGATTCAGCCTGGATAAGATCAAGATCGAGCCCATGAGTATAAGTTCTTACAGTAACCAAGCGACACCCAACTCTGCAAATGATTTGAATGATCAATCGATGCATCACAACTCTCACAATGGTCCCAGAAAGTCCAAACCCAAGCCGATGCCTTTGGATTTGACTGGAGTTTCCAATGTGAATAGTGGAGATAACTCAACCAACAATGCCAGCGCTGCCCCATCGACGAACAGCAATCTGTCAGCGATGCAGGCTGCCAACAACTTGATCATGGCCTCCTCTCCTTTGTTGCTGCAGAACTCTCCTCTCCTTAATTTGTATGCAGTGGCATCCCTGTCCAATTCTTTGATGAACCCCGCCAGTCCTTTGGCGGCCTTCTCTCAAGTCCTGCCCAGTCCACTTCATTTGGCTGCCTTTGCCGCGAGTCCAACCTGTAAGTTATTCTATGGTAGTCCAACTTGTAAGTCATAAGGGTATTCTCTATGTTATCATAAGATAACTTGACTTGTCTCCGTATTACAATCGATAATCATAAATTATTTTCAGTCAACAACAACAACCATTTGTCGATGTTTGGCAATTCCCTCTCAGCATTGACCACCCCGATTCCCAGCAACACCCCGCAGCAGAATCGACTCAACGCTCAACAGCATTTCTTCCAATTCCCTCCTCCATCGGCCCAACAAACAGCAGTCGCAAATCTGGCAGCAATCCTCAAATCGCCCGGTCTCAACTCTCCATTCTTGAGTGCGATGGGACTGGGGACCCCTAACAACAACACCACCAAATTCAACTTGTCGCCTGATGCCCTCAAAACCCCCATCCCCCCAATTCGAGAGGGCTGAAAGTTCTGTATCTCATTGCAACTTGATGTCATAATGTTGTCCTTAATATGACTGACGTTATGGTTTTCGGTTCACCCTTCCACTCATGAGGATCTGGTCTTTTGTGCTGTTTAGGCGTCTTATCATACTGTACTTTCACTGCAACTCTTAGGTATTTTTTGGTAGATGTATATGTAATGTAAGTTATTCATTTTGAACTTGATCTTGCTCCGAAGGTCTACAGGGTCATTGTAATCTCTCCGATTGTGGTTATGGCACCCCCCTTTTGTCTCCGTTTTTGTTACAGTATCCCCAGCAGTACCGGTTTTGTGTTGTATTATAAAATTGTAGATCTGCACTCGAACATCTCTTTTTCTTGTTCCTCCCTATATATCTTCAGCATCACAATATCCGTGTTTTGTTCATAAAAAGAGTACTATTTATCAATCTTTAACAGTATTGTAATGTTTGTTTATTGTATAGCTAAAAGATCGAAAAAAAACTGAAATAAATATGTTAATCCTAAGGTGCACGATGATTCAAAAAAAAGTGTATTCTCGTTTGATTGTGGTTTATTTTGATTTCCTTTACTAATTACAACTATACTCTGTTAAATGCCCTAAGGGCCAAAGACGAGATTAATTAGGATTACATCTACTAACCGGGTAATCATAACATTTACACTGTAATACGCGTATCGCTGAGGACGGCGAGACATTATGGCTTTGGATAGAACAAAAAGAAAAGAGATGAATCAAAGACAAGAGAAAAGACCCGTTTTACACTACTCTTTGTACAACAGTTGTTACACCCACAACTTTATTAAGACTAAGGCTAAAGACTGTACAAGACACCAGAAACTAAGCCTAATGCACTCGGTTATACGGCCGGATGTTAACATAGTATCTGAGCAGGAAATTGCGGACCTTCCTCCGACTGAATTGCCCTCCGGCATGGCAGGTCGGGCAAAGGAAGAAGGGTGGAAATTGGTACTTGAGAAACTGCGGATCCTCTGTTACATCACCGTGCAGGCGATTGTTTACAATGTTATGAGCTCGCCACAAATACATGAACATATCATGAGAGTTCTTCACCTAAAACAATATAATCAATGTAAGGTTGGCCACAAAATAAATAATGAAAAAGCAGAAATCCAATTTTAAATAGAAACCACTTACTCGTTCCTCATTCATTGGGAATTTCTGTGTGGTCATCTCCATAAAGTGTTGCTTACAGTTTTCACACCCAAAGAAAGAGTTGACCCATCCTTGGATGTACTTCAATGGAGTGATGGGCTTGATTGTCTTGGCTAAACAGCAACTTTATTTAATTACAGAGCTAAGATACCTTTAATTGTGTCCATATAAGTGTGAATTGTTAATGTGTGGAAGGTCGTCCAAAGGCCACAAGTATAACCTCTAAATTGAGGTCCACTTCCTCGGCAATGTTGCCAGTCAGCATCGGTGGGGAAAGGCTTGCCGTAACGGTCCTGAAAGAACAATAAGAATTATAGAATATGATGTAAGGCTGTTCGATGTGATATATTGGAGCATAAAGGACAAACCTCTAGTCCTTCAAAGGTTGTTTTCCATTCTTTGATGGAGATCTGGCCAGGTTTTGTGTCTAACATCTTCCTCAGTTGATCGAAGACCTCCTTGGCGGCGGAGCTCTTTTTCAGCGCCTAAAATTTATATTATACCAGACATTAATTTTAAAAAATTTGTTTGATGATTTCGCTATTCAAAATAACCTTACCACACTAGTAGACCGTTTCAAAGCGCGTCGTTGAAGTCCGTTCGCATATGATACCGTTGGAAAATGCTAAAAGAATCAAATAAAAAAATTGCCTTCTCATTCTTACATCCGCCAATAACGACACAAAGTTCTGAAGATTGGTAAAGTTCTGTCCAGTAACAAAGTCATTGGCTCTGACTACTTCATCCAATAAAGCAGACCTCATCGCCTTCAACATGTCAGTTTCTGACGCAAAGAACATCTGTTGGCATCGCTCTGGCTGTTTGTCGCAATGGATAATGTTCGAGGGCTTGGGGGTGGTGGCCTGAATTACCGGAGGCCTCGTCACCCTCTCGTTAGGGTCAGCTCTTGCCATTACATCTTGTAGAGTTGTGTATCCATAGCTGGAATGAACATAATAATAAATTGACCAAAAGCAGAGCAATGATGTATAAAGAATAACTTACGGGCTCATGAAGATGCTCTGCTGATTTCCCCGTTTGAATAGCGCCACATAAGGGAAGCTGTTGATTTGAAGCATCTGGACCAAAGGAGAGTTGGCCATGGCTCTTCGAACGCCAACATGACCGCGATAAGGCCATAAATCGAGCATAGCCTGGGCAGCAACGCTGTCATACTGCTCAAAGACTATGGCCATGTACATTGCCTGAGGGAGGATTCCATTCCAGAGGTCTTCAAACTTGGTTTGACTGAAAACGAAAGTCATCTTCGATAAAAGTCAGTCCTTTTACATTCATTGTAAGTCCTTACCCAGTAACATCAACATAGCCGAAGTTGGGCCAGTCCGGGTATCGCCTAAGGCTATATTCATTTGTGACTTTTGAAGCCAACTGATCTCTCAGATTGGTGCCGGAGTGAGCTGGCTCTAGAAGTTGGCCTTCGGCATAATTGGTGGCTGTTCGAGGGAAATACTAAAGCAACTGTATAGATCTATAAACACAACCTTACCTTGAGCATGGGGAAGTGGCTGATTCCATTCTTCTTACAGATATCTGCATTAAAAGCGTCAGCACAATTGATGGCAGAGACTATGGTAACTTCCTTCCAATTAACCACCAAAGAAGCAAATTCCTTAAAGAAAGGAGCAAACGCGCGACAATGGCCGCACCAGTCAGCGTAGAACTCGACCAAAAATGAATTCTGTCTAGTCGGATCAAAGATCGTGTCATCGAACGTCAGCTATAACATAAATATAAGATTTATCACCTTCCTCATGACAATAAATTAAGTTTTCCGACCTACCTGATCCAAATGCAGGATCGGTTCCAATCCAGGGATGTAGAGGAGAGACTGCGAACCTTGTGGATGGTATGTAAAAGTGGATCGAAGAGCTGTCGAATCCATCAAAAGCAGTAGAAGAAAGATGCCACTAGACCACCGAGAGATCATCTCTAGTCTGAAAAGATGACTTTACTATAGTCATCAGCAAACAGGCATCGCAAAATCCACGTAATAAGAAATGAACAAGTTGAAAAAACAAAAGATTAAAAGGCATTTTGAGGATTTAAAGAGGGAAAGAGGAACGTCGACCGTCTCCATGGATCAATTTACCATTTATTTTGGGTCAAAACGTTTCGAACTTTTGCTTAAAACCTCCGCTGCCTACGTTCGAAATGTCAGAATGACTTGAAATCTGAAATGCAATCAAACAAAGCTATGAATCGTTGGAATACAATCGCATCGCAAGATTTCAGCCTTGGCGGATATTCAAAATCAGCTTTATCTTGATTTTCGGTCCCAAGAATTTTGATCTGACGTCATCCCGTTGGCGTTCCCAACAAATCCATTCAGAGACTGTGTAATATCGCTTATATCATATATTATATTATAGTCATATTACTAACAAAATCCCCCTCAAATGACGTCCAAACTCAGCTGCTTTTATCAAACTTTTTGGGCGTGGCCAATCGAAAAGGCCAAAGATTTTTTCAAAGACTTGGCCTCACGTAAAAGTTCTAGAATGACTCACTTGAAACAAATGTTTGACATCCGGATATACAAGTATAAAGTAGTGTATTTAAAAGGTAAATAAACCAAAAAAGAATAGAAAAGTGGGAGGGAACAGCTAGGGTAAATAAAATACGGTGAAAAGTATTTGAATTGAACTGAAATTAAACCGTCTGGGGGTGGAAAAGGCGGCTTGGAATGTCGTAGGATGATTGAGAAATGAAATAAAAGTAAAACAACAAAAGAAAGACGGCTCTAATCCTTTGATTACTATCCGGGAGACAGATTTAACATCTGAATTCGGCGGAATTCGGCTTGTTTACTTCCCAGGGGACTAAAATAAGTTATGAAAAAACTATTTCTGTTTCCTGCTTTAGTATCGTTTCAAAGTCGCTTTATTTTACCTCAACGTTCGTTTTGTAAATTCTGTTGTTACATTCTCTCTCCATTCATTTCTAATATTATACTTTCTCATTTCTCACCCAGAAATGTCTTTGACTCAAAAATGCAAAAAAATGATAAATGCCAGAGGGCATGATTGATTGGACCAGACGTCGACAAACATTTGACCTGCAAAAAATATTTTCCCACCTGTAAGCCCACAGTTGTTTTTTGTCATCCATGTTGCAAAGGATATCTTTAGAATGATAAATCATAACGTAAGAAAAGATAACGGGTATTTTTGGAATTTATAGTTAAAAAAATAAAAGTTGTATACAGTATTAGGTCATAATATCATGAAGAAGGTGCAGCTTTATGAATAAATGGAGAATTCTCTGATCTTTTTTGTAAATAATAAGAGTAACGAATACGAGAATTATCTTGAGAAGACGGTAAAAAACTTATGCTACTGACGACAATTTACTTTCATCAGCCTAACAATAACAGTATATCTCTTGCCTTTCCGCCTCGTTTTTCTTGAAGCCCCGCCCTTAGAAGTGGGTTAAACCACCTGAGCGAACCCTTAATTTCGGAAAAAGGTCGGTTTTCTGGTTTGGTTAAAAACAAAAAAAAATCAACAAAAGACGCCGCTAAACCGGTAGCCGGGAGTGTAAAGTGACCAGGGTTTTTTGAAGGTTATTACTATCAAATTACAACTCGATTTACAGACATCTTTGTTGTCTATCAGCAATTTTCAATCATAAAACTATTTCCAGATATGACGAAAACTAGCTCTACAACTGTGAAAAATCAAAAAAATCTCCAATTTTACACGGAAATGAGCCGAGCATTAATATTCCTCGACGGAAATAAATCGAGAATAAAACCCGTCCCTTACAAAGGGTTACTTTCATATGAATATTCAAGAAGAACACGATTGAAAATGTGTTCAGACAGGGTTTATGACATTTTTAGAAACCTCATAATAGAGGAACGCTCGTAAATCTAACCTCAGGTCTTTGACCCGCTTAGATTTCCTTTACCTCAAAGGCATGTAAATGAAAATTTGACTCGTTTTTTTCAAAAAATGTTTTCCGAATCCCGCGAACTTCCCCTATTGCATAAAACCCCTCCGGCCAAAGCTTTTAACGGCCGTTCTTCGGCCGTTCGAACGTCGTTTTCTCGAATTCCGGCTCTAAATTTATGTAAATACCATTACCACTTGTGTAAATAGTAGCAGTAAACCCTCCCGTTGATCGTTCAAAGATTAAAAAGGATTAGATTACTGTAATTCCAAGTGGTTGCCTAAAAAGAAAGTAACAAATCAAAGATCTTTCCGCTTCTTTACAATCACGGTAGGCATTAAAAACCACAAGTTTACATCTTTCTCAATAAAAAGTGACCAAACAAACAAAAACAAGATGGTCGCTGACTCCATCGATGGTTTTTGCAACTCTCGATGAAAAAGGGAAGCCGGGGAGCCCAAAAAAATTATTGAGAAACTGAAATCGGGTCAGGGCGACGTCGTTTCGTCGACGGGGAGCTGTCTTTTGTTGCCTGAACTACCGCCCAACGCGCCCGTTTAAGACCTCAGGCGGTCTTGTTCCGTAAAAACTTTTCCTGCGGCTAAGACAATGAAAATTTTACTCATTAAGGCGCCATCAAACTCGTCGCACCCATTCGGTAAGAGTTTAATGAAGCCGGCGCTTCTCGACTCACGCCCACTTCACAAAAGACACGTGAAGATGAGGTAAACGATAAGGAAAAACAAAAAGAAATAGGGTAAAAGGTGGTAGGAGAATAATTACAGGGCAATAACGGTATCCGTAGATCTGAAAGCAGCATGTTATTACATATATTACTCTCAAAAACTACAATAAACCCTTGTTTTCTTATAAAGCATGGTCCTCGTTAGGAAGAATACGACATTCTCAAAATCAGACATCATAAAAGTTGGCCTCCAGTAAATAAAAAAGACCTTCGAGACACAAATAAACTTGTATTGAAATCAGCTGTTGAATGAAAATAAGGATTGGACATCAAAACGAAATTAATGGGATCAAAAAGACAAGTGGAATGTCAGATACTGGGCATGTTCTCAATAGACGGATATCTGAGACTTTGTTTTTGACTGTGAAAAGTCATCATTGTGGAATCAATGGTATCTTGACGTTAGATGAGATGAATATTTTAATTTCGTCCCAAACTGAGCTCCCTCAAGCACTATCATCTGCAAACAAAAGTGACATGCACTGAGCCCCCTCTCGAGCGCCCCTGAATACGCAGACCTCACGTCAAATGGGTCCGTTCCTCCTTTCCTTCTTCTTTTTCTAGGTCTATCCACGATCACTTGACCGGAAATGCCCTCCAAACAACGTTCTTGATTGAAAACAGCTGAATTGTACAGAAAAATCGCCTTTTGTTTGGCTCCATTTCCTTTTCTAATCCCCCCTGGATGACGCTGAACCTAAAATAAATTTCCGGGCTTTTTGAATGAACTCCCTGCTTTTTACAAATCCCCAAGTCTCGAGGAAATTGAGGTCGAAGAACCCTCCAGAAGGATCAAGGATGACAAAAATAAAAAGGGAAAAAACATCAGGAAGTATACTGTAACAAAAAAGTAGAATTATCACAAAATAGGTTAATGTCAGAAAAGTATGTGGTTTACGCGACCATTTATACAATCGTCGTTACCATAAATATGTTTACAAAGTCTCAATTCAAACAAGGTTACGGTAATCCCCGTAACCTTAATTCCCTTGGACTAATACAAAACCATTTATTATACGTTCGATCTGCATATTTGTTACCCAAAATACGTGACCATGACATATACAAAAATTTGTTTTGTTTCAACCTTTTTTGAGTAAATAAAAAAGACAAAGTGAGCGATTCTCGAAAAGAATCCGAATCCGATGAAAAGAGGAGCCCCTTTTTTGAGATCCTCTTCTGCGTGAAGCAATCTATATCGGGAAATAATTACAAAAACTACAATGGGTTAGTTGCAACTCTTTCGGGGTTTATAGGTTATTTGTAATGTATAGTTAGAGGTCTCATGTGCAATATAAAAAAAAATGGTTCAGTCTGAGGCTTCGATAATAACAAACGACAGGCAAGAAATGAGCAAGACTTTAAACCTAGTTAAAATCATGAATTACGCAACTTCTTGACTCGTTTAAATGCCCAATCAGCTAAACCAACATCAGAGGAAAGGCCGGTTTTAGAGTCATCAGACTGGTATTTGTTTGCCAATTCTCAATTTTGCAGTTCACAGTTGAATTTCATCCCAAACACAAATATATTATCCGTTCAGGAGCTCTTTTCTACGTTTTGTTATTGTCATTTCGTCATCATTACAGTAATAGGTTCAAAACGAGAGTAGAGATTGGGAGGTGGGCGATTGTCATAACTCAAGGGTGTTGAAACGACAAGTTTGTGTTCGACGTTGTAGTCTAAACTTTGTGAACGCCATTTCGTCAGTCAACGTTTTAGTAAATTCAATGATGAATAAACGAAATTTTGTCAATTTTGTGTAGTTGACTTCACTTTTTTGGTGATAACAACTCTTCGAGAACTAAACAGAAGTCTATAACTTATAAAAATTCTCGTGAAATCCGAAAAGGTCTTTTCTCTTTCCTTTTTTAGCATTTGCCAACCTTTCCCAGTGTGAATTTCGTGGAGAATAAAATTTATTCGCGCAACCAGACTCTCGCACCTTCTCCTGTCTTTTCGTTTCTCTCTTTTCCCCGTTCCAAATGGGTCAAACAAACTGCAAAGCGAAGAGAGAGAGAGACAGAAAGTTTTTCATGCTCTCTCCACATCTCTCGCCCAAATTATTTTCGCATGTCTTCGGCCGCTCATTAAACCATGCCCTTTTTCAAATACTTGAACAGCCGAGGGCATCTTCGCCGTCTTTTTTTTTGTTGTTTTTATCAATAATTTATTTTCCGTTTTTTTCGATTTACGGCCTCGTATACGTATGTATACGAGGTCAGACCTGTTTTTTCTTGCTGATTTCAAGGAGAGTACGATTTTTTCTAAAGTATGTTTAGTCCTAAGTTGACCGATGAAAAAGTGCTAGACAAGTATTCCACGCGTTCAAAACATCGTATTACCTTTATATTCCACATGTATCAGTCTTTTTTCTCGAAAAATTCCTGCGGCGGCCACGTGGAAATAAAAATATATTCGAATTACAATATTTGTTGTTTATTTGATGGCCAATAAATTCTCCGAGCTGCAATTGTCTACAACAAACCACACTTTGTGCAGTAGATATCGTTTAGGTGTATTATTTATTCGCTCTGATATTATTATACATTTATCATACCTATTATTTCAGTTTGTAACCAACGATGGGGTTCGAGAGCCGACGGTTGGCAAGCAGAACCAAAAAACCTCCTCCTCCCATCCTCTCGCATGAATTCATCATCACCAATCATGGGGATATTACTAGTGTTATCCTTATGATAGTAGCTCTTGGATTCATGTTCCAATGGTCGGTTCCCTTCTCGCAATTTATGGTCCTCCCTCAATACAATGAAACCAGACCAGTTGCTGGGGAAGGCGGTGAGTATTTTACCTTTTTTTTTGGTTTTTAGGTACCTACTTAATATTACGACATCTTGCCGATTTCAGACAAGACCTTCTACCGTTCTGGAATCAACGATCTTGGTTGTATTGCTTATTATACTGTAGCTTGGATCACTTTCCATTGCATAATCCAGGAATATGTTATTGATAAGATCCAACGCCGTCTTCACATGAGTCGGTCTCGGCTGGCCAGATTTGCAGAGTCCGCTCATCTCGGTCCTATTGCTGCTCTTGCTTGTGGTTTTGCTGCCTATAATTTGTATGAGATCGGTGTTCACAAGAACTTCTCCCTTTTGTGGCAAGGATACCCATCGGAGCACCGATATCTGTCTCTCAATTTTAAATTGTTCTTCTTAATTCAGGTAAGCAGTTCGTTTTATTTTGTTTATTAAACGTTTAGATCTCTTATTGGATCCATCAATTCCCTGAATTCTATTTCCAAAAGCTGAAGAAAGAGGAAATGAAAGAAAGGAGTGGTTATTCCGTGTTGTTCTTGACTTTCATAGCCGTCGCCTACTTCACCAAGTAATTATTTTAAATTTGCTACCTAGAAAATGATTTTAGGTCTTAAAGTTTCTGATTTACACCAAGATGTCGCATTGTTATATAATAAGATACAATTTTTCAGCTTTGTTCGTCTGGCCGCAGTTCTTTTGGCCCTAGAATACGCATCGCTTTCCCTTCTCCACATTAGCCGTTTAGTTTATTTCTCAGGGAAGGTGTCCAACACCGGGAGAATCTTCAGACTCTGGAATCTTCTGTTCCCCATTGTCCGCCTGTCCAGCATTGTTATTGCTGTTTTGGTTCTCTGGGGTGGTCTGCGTTCTCACGAAACCCCGTACATCAACTTTGAAACTGGAAATTACAATACCCATGTCATCCGGTAAGCATTAAATTAACATACTAAAATGGAAGAAGTGACGGGAAACGTTTTGTAAATGTACCAAATGATAGCTAAAGCACTTTATACTTTTTCAAAATTTTGGACGTTTTGTCTAATACGGGCCTATCCGGGCCGAAGAAAATTTGGAACGGGCTGGGCCCTACTCTCTCCGGCCCGAGAGCCATGCCTTGTTTTGATATTCATTACAAATATATTCTAGTTTGGACGCCCTGATCTTCCTTCTGCTCACCCAAGTCTACTTGTTCTACAACTTTGCTCGTTTCCACTTTTCTCGATGGAATTCGCGGCCCAAAACGGTGGAGCCTCTTCCTCGCAAAAAGCAAAACTTTAAAGCCAAGAAGGAGGAAAAGAAGGTCCAGTAATGGAATTAGATTAACGATAAGTTATTATTTATTCACAATTTCATAGTTTAGTCTTCGTATTTATTTCGTATTCGGACTGGAATACGTCTCCTCCCGTATAATATTGTAATGGCGGTCTTATTTATTTTTTGGTAGCACTATTAAATTAGCTTTTTTTAGTCCATTTAGTCTGCGGAAGACCATAAATTCACTTTTTTTGTCCCAGGGTCTTTCTAATTTTTTCTAATAAACTATATTTTGTCAGTTAGATGATGGGCCTACAGTCGTCTGGATCACTCTAAAACGTTGTAAGAGAAACAAACTAGTAAACTTGCAATCTGGAGTTGGTTTCATCTTGAAACAGAATTCGGAGAGACCGTTTAAAGTAACAAAGGGAAGGTCAGAAGGAAACGCATCGCCTGTCTCCAGAATTGATCCTTGTTTTGTTTTTCATCGCGTAATTGATGGACAGACGTAATGCAATCTATTGACGAGGTTCCCAGACCGCAGACGTCGACTCCAGACATTATTGTAGACAGCTTGTGGTGGTAGTCAACTAACCGGTAATCAAAGATGGGATTTACCTGGGGGGTCGACTCAACGATCAGGATGTTTGAACGGATGCTTTTTCATGCCTTACCAAATGGTTCTGTGACGCCCACAAACAAGCTTGGCAAAGGTTTAGAAGCTACCGTCTGAATACTTTACAACTTTACAGCGATTTAATGACAGTCTTCTTAGAAACGATCGAGTTTACAGTTTAGCAATTAACGACTATTTATAAAGGTCACATTGAATTGCTGTTATCCAACTCAGATTTTACGCCTCTTGAAAAGGAAGAGAATCAATTCTGGGTTGTTTTCCACCCCTTATCTTTTATGTTATACTTTATACTCAAAGAAGTTTTATTTTTTTGTCAAAAAAATAAATAAGATGGGACTGGACATGGATCAGGTAAGTAATCTATTTTTTACTTTCTATTGGTCATTTTAAATTTATGTTTTATTGCGTTTCAGACTTTAATTTTGCACAGAAATTTTTACAATGCCGGTCACACGCGTTCCCTCAAATTTCGATTACACCAATTGGCCAATCTAAAAGATCTTATCCAACGCAACGAACAAGTCTTATGTCAAGCTGTATATGAAGATCTCAAAAGGGATCATGGCCTTACGAAACAATTGGAATTGGCCCAATGCCTGACCGAAATTGATTATTTTTCGAGGAATCTGAAACACTGGATGGAGCCTGAGAGAGTTGAGAAGACGTTATCTCAAGCCATGGATCAGCCGTTTATTGTCAAAGAACCTTATGGGACCGTATTGTTGATGACCACTTGGAATTTCCCCATTTTAATGTGCTTCTTCCCATTGATTCCAATCATCGCTGCGGGGAATACCGTAGTAATGAAATGCTCTGAACACTGCCCAGCCTCTGTTACTGTTGTGGAGAAATTGATGAGAGAGTACTTCGATCCGGTAAGCATCATTTCCCCTCCATTGCAATGCATATTTTCAGGATTACATCTCAGTTGTGACAGGAGGTCCTGAAGTCGCATCGGAAGTTCTAAAACACAAATTCGACAAGATTATGTACACTGGGAGTCCCAATGTAGGTAAAATAATCATGGAAGCCGCCTCCAAACATCTGACTCCATGTGTTCTCGAACTGGGAGGGAAATGGCAAGTATCATTGTATTGTTTCAGTTGATAACTTTTCCCTTTCAGTCCGGTCGTTGTTCTTCCAGATACTGATGTCTCAATAGCAGCTCGAAGAATTGTTTGGGCCAAATTGGTGAACAGTGGCCAAGTCTGCATCACGGCTGATTATCTTCTCGTCCATTCGGATATTCTTGATCAATTTATCGCGGAATGTCATAAAGTGATTACCGAATTTTATGGAGAACATGTTAAAAATAGCAAGGATTACTGTAGAATAATCAATGGATCCCATTTTAAGTAAGGAACTTAGCACTTTCAAGAGGAGTTAAAACAAATCTTGGTTCCAGATTATGATGATGTAATCTTTTGGTATTCTAGCCGTTTAAACAACCTTCTTCTTGCCAGTAAAGGCCACGTTGTCCTTCAATATGGCCAACCAGACCTCGAGGATCTGTTTTTTCCTCCGACACTCGTTCAAATTGGCCTTAATGATCCATTGATGGCCGATGAGATCTTCGGTCCCATTCTTCCGATCCTGTCAATCCAGTCTCTTGAAGATGGAATCAAATTCATCAATGCCCGAAACACCCCTCTGGCTGCTTATATCTTCTCTAAATGCCATAAAAGCATTGATAAATTTATCCATCAGGTTCCCTCGGGGGGAATTGTCGCCAATGATCTCCTAGTCCACTTTTTCTGTGAGTTTATAATACTGTTAGTTTATTTATAATCCATACCAGCATTTGTAATGTAATTTTCATGTTTTTTTAGCCGACACTCTGCCTTTCGGAGGATGCGGGACATCTGGTATGGGGGTTTACAGAGGAAAGCATGGATTCGACGAGTTCACCCACCAAAAAGCCGTAATCAAAAAGGGATACTTTGGAGAGGTCTTGGCAGAGTAAGAAACACCGCTGAATGTTTGTTATCTTCATTTCAGAAGTCGGTATCCACCATTCAGTCAGGCCAAATACTCGAGATTGGCCTTCCTTTTGACTCGTCGAGATTTTCCTCCAAAAATACTCCGATTCATCGGAAATCACTGGTGTGGAATCTTGTTTGGAATTGCTATTAGTGCGTTACTGCAGGCGATCAGACATCGGATTCCATTTCTGAAATATTAGAAATTAGCTGTAAATTAAGTGACATGACGTCATTGGCAAAATTCTTTTTTCTATTCCATCTTATGATTCAATTGCATATTTATTTCCAATAAGATCCAAAGTCCTGATTTCAAATATATTTTTGAGCAACTTCTCGTATGTACAATGAAAGTGTAAGTGGCGAGTGAATGGTGAGATTGTGATAAAACAATAAAAAATAAAAGACCGGTAAATTAAATGTATTAACATAAAGTATGAGGTTTTAGAACTGGAATAAATGGTGTTTGTGAGGTCCTAATGAAAGTTTGGAATGGAAAAGATCAGCAGAAGTACTCTTTTGAGTAGGGATGCTCATGAACCAAGGGTTCCACCGACTTCGAAGAGTAAGGGACCACGTTCTCGTTAGTTTTGTAGACTCCATCTGGTCTTGATCTGATGTAACATATCACAATGCAAAGCAAGACGGCCAAGAAAATCGCGGTTATTATACCAATCGCCGCTAAAATAATATACTATCAAACACCTATCTTCCCGGTGAAAGACAATTTTACTTTTATTACTTACGTGTAATGATCAGCAATTTCTGTTGGTTCTTTATCACAGAACTAATCTGAATCTCGGAAGGCTTCTCATCCGGCTCTTCGATTGGTTGATATTGTCTAAAATGACGTCATCGAAATAAATTTTAGACTTACAAAGGATCGAAAGGACAGGACCCGAACTTGATCTTCCCTGAATATTTCATT
The DNA here is from genome assembly GCA_904066235.2 of Bursaphelenchus xylophilus. NCBI lineage: Eukaryota > Metazoa > Nematoda > Chromadorea > Rhabditida > Aphelenchoididae > Bursaphelenchus > Bursaphelenchus xylophilus. The sequence goes on from CAJFCV020000004.1 coordinate 4,953,261, forward strand.
CTTGAGCCATTTGGATTCTTCAACGGAAAACTAGAGCCGATTTGAAGGCGCGAAATGCATCCAGTAAAGTCTAAAAGGATGTTATGTTAAATGCAAGTAAACTTACTCGTACTGATAAGCCTCCATTGATTTAGGTTAATGAAGAAAGTGAAATTCCCCTCGAGGGAAAAGATTTGTTCGGCATTTACGGAGAGATTGAAATGCTGTCGATTGGCACAGAACTCAATGTCTTTGGTTTTGTCATCCGAAATTATAATTTTCTGATCAGTCAAGTTCTTGGAGTAAAAGAATCCATCAAATATCCGAATATTCAGATGACCAGTGATATCAATACTCATGTTGAAAGCCGATTCGGCAAAGAGAGCACGGGCTCTGATCAACGAGACATTGGAAATGGCGGTCTGGACATTAATCCGGTAACAAGTGGCGACTTGAGCTGGATGTTGCCAAGGAATTTGGAGTGAGGAACCGGTCGGAATCCACATTCCGACTTCTGTAAGTAAAACATTTAATAGTTAGGAGCAATTTATGGGCAAAATTTTATATTACACTTGCCTTGGTCACATTGTTCCCCACTGAACGGAGTCATCGAACAATTACACTTGTAATTGTCGTAATACTCCACACAATTGGCCCCATTTGCACATCTATTCATCCTGCAATAACCCGTATCGCCGATTTGAACACCCATTGGATTCAATTTCCGAACCAATTGGGCGATCTGAATCTCTTTGCCACAAAGATATAAGCCGCGTATTTGACCTTAAAGAAGGGTTTATAAGTCATCTTAAAGTAATAGAACCCAATACAGTATACTATCAAAATAAATTTAGACTTACCCGCATATCCAGCATTTCCTCGGCCAGTTCTACTTCCCAAAATGAATGTAAATGTATCAGGCAGAATAAAGAACGCGGATACCGTCTTCTCGTGCCTATCCACCACCAATTTGGCTGTTTGAGGATCAGCCTCCCAATATATGGTATGCCATTCGTTGTCGTTTATATTGACATCGCTCACAATTTCATGGGATCTGCCAGCATTTACTATTTGGCCCACCACTTTACCATCTAAAAGTCATACTCATATATGTACGTAGTTCAAGGCGCGGAAAGTCTGAAATAAAAGTCAAACCGACCTCTCACAAACAGTTGATACCATCTTTCCCCATTCGCAGACTCCCATGTAAAAATTGTCATTTGAGAATGGGAAAAGCGGACTTGAAGGTAGATGTCGAATACAGTACCCAGTCCAAAGGATTGGGTTCCGACAACATTCTGATTACGATCGATAAAAGTTACTGTCTCATACACTTCTAAACCAATATCATAAATATTGTAAATCTTTTCCTTACGTCTTCTCTGACATCTCAAAGGTCCCACACTGATGTTAACAGAGCTCGACTGTTGTGTTCCGCCAACATATAGCTGCATAATTGGTAACAACTGAGAGTGAGTGTTGTATCCCTCATCGATCCCATCTCTTCCACTGTCACAATTACACATCTTATTATGACTACAAGAAGAGTTGATGGCACAGGAACACATCCTCGAGAAGGGCGGGGCATCTGCCCATTGCAGTCCATGTTGCCCATTTCTAGTCGCATACCAAGTAGAAGGCCGTCTTTCTTGTCCATAGGACATCAACTTGGCTCCGCCTTGACATTCAAACCTCATGAATTGCTTGCAACTTTCAAATCCATCAATAAACCGGTCCAATTCTTCTCCATCAACACCATAATCGAGGCCTCGGCGGACAGCTCCGGGCTCTGTTGGACCTGTCACATACACTCCTTGGACTACATTGTGCTCAAGAACTGTAGATTCAGCTTGGGAATTGTCATTGAAATGGGAACACAGGACATTCAACGGCTTTAAAGGGCCTCCACCATCAAGATCGATGGTGATATTGTTGATTGGACCGGAATAATGAGGCCGCAGTTTGCCAAACAGAGATGGCAATCCACTAGATTGGGCCTTCTTTCGATTGTAATGGTCTTCACAAGACCTTGGAAGAAGAGCTGAAACAGATTTACAAAATAATTGAATATATCGTTGTACTTACAAGTATGGCAATAAGTTCCTGTATATTGTGAAGTACATTCACATTTGAACTTATCCAAATCCACCTGCAGACATTTCCCATTATTTTCGCATGGATTTGGCAGACATTTGTCACTGTATCCGCATTTATCTCGGATAATGTCACCCATCACAAGCGATGCACTCTTCAAGTCAACTGTGGCTGATCGAAAACAACCAGCCGCCGAAATTCGGAATGACGTCATTTTGAGGCCGATCTTACGGACAAGCGAACCTTCCAACCATAGGACGGTGTAACCATCCACATCAACATCAAGACGACCACCTCGGAGTTTGACGGATAAAGCATGCCAACTTCCATCGGTCACATCGACAGCTATAAGTAAAAAAGGATGACAAATAAAAAAATTACATAATTTCAAAATGTAATTCTTGTAGTTTACCTGGAGTGGACAGTTGTTTGAGTTGTTTTGCATCAGCCTCCAATATAAGATGACTGTGTTCATCTACTCGTAATTCCAGCAAAGTTCCATTCATCGAATCCAAAATTGACAAAACTGGAGTCGGTCCTGATAAAATTCTGAATTCCAAAGCAAAAGGTAAAAAGGAGTACGGTATCTGAACAGAGCCCGATCTGATGGATAAAATCTGAGGTTTCGGCATTTGACAATCTCTGGCTGTCTTCGGCGCCATCGAAAGTAGATCGACATTGTTCAACATTACCTAAAATGTAGGTGTCAGCATTACTAAGGTCACACAATGCAATTATCTCTTCTTAATTTGGCTAACCTTAGCCAGGCATCCATGAAAACTGGTCTCAATCTCGGCCGAATACTGATCTTCCGGCCGTCCTCCGACCTCAACTTGGAAGTTAAAGTCAAGCTTTCGATAGAGCCCTGAGGGCACTGTGGAATTTACAAGAACTCCATCGATGAATAACTGGACGGAATCAAATTGATGAGTCCATCGGAGTTCGTGCCATTCCCCGTCATTTAATGCGCGGCCACCGGTAATTGAGGCGCTAGAAATTGAAAGTCATCTAATGAAAAAAGCAAGTCTTACCGTGAAAGTGATCCAAAATCGAAAAGACATTCGACCCGACCAGAAACAAGCTGAGCCACCAGCATATCCCCTTGATCGGCCATGGAAAAGAAGAAAATTCCATCTTCGAATGTCCGAAAGACGATGGCCAATTCGTTTTCATACATGGACACAAGCCCGACTCGATATGCGTCCACGGCAAAAGGTTGGGCATCCAGATATACCGGTCGAGTTCCTGCAGTAATAAATAATATTTTGAGTAAGTCATCTAATATTTTTCGTTTTAATCAACTTACGATATGGACAAGCAGTGACGATGATGACAGGAGAAATGTCATCCTTGTCATCAAAGACTGACACAACCCGCACAGCCCTTGCGAGTACATTTAATGATTGCCAATCGATAGAAGCTGATGATATGGAGGAGTAGACAATCAAGGGTTCCCCGTTCTCTCGTTTGACAACTTGTTCTGCCCCATCAGTTATCTCCACGTGAACATAAAATGCAGATAATGGAGCGACCACAGCTATCCTCTGGATGGTGTGCAACGCTCGGAAGTCGGCTATATGATTTGAATATTGCTGGTCAAAGCATTCGGATGACGCTGGAAGGTATTTTTATTCATTTTATGCAACATTTTGGCTTTTTAAACACTTGTTCATCTTTTTCCAAATATTTTTATATTGCAGAAGAGAGCTCCTCCTTCGCAAATAATCCTCCCTTCCGTCCTCTGCATACTTGTACTCTCAAATTAGCCTCTTTTCTCTCCAATTGTCACATAAGCGTACTTCCCCTTCCCCTCCTTCTTATTGGTCACTCTTTTTACAATTACTTTCTCTTACTTTTTTTATTTCTCCTGAGGCAAAAAAGTGGGAGAGAATCAGATTATGGAGTATCAGAGGCTTTTCGGCATTATCTATGAAGTGTCTCCAAAGAATGGGCGTTAAAAGAGTAAAGTCGGTCGGTCAGAAATGGATTATTGGCCGTGCTATGGCCATAAAACTTTGTAAAAACTACTTCAAATATTTGAAAATTTAAGTAAATAACTTACAATCTGCAGTGACCGGTGTTACAGTAAGAAAAACTGTGAAAAATGAGAGAAATTGAAGAGAAATCATAGCTCAGACCATCTTACATTACAGTATACTGATGTTTTTATGTAATTCCTGAAAGCATAAAGAGGTAAAATTAACAAAAATATTTGAATTTGGAGATGCATAGTCACGTTATTTCCAAAAAAAAGTAAATTAGTCATCGGAAAACGAGCTTGCCCCCAAATCCGTTACCACTTTTCTTTCCAATGCCATCTTCCTACTATTTTTTGCGCTTCAAAAACAATGCCGTTCCCATAATAACCACATTCATATACCTGGATATTCGGAGCTAATAAAATTATAAAAAAGAAACAAAGTGAAAGTCCAGCAAAGCCCCCTTCCTCTAATCCAATTTGAATTTAAAATTCGTTCGGAAGGGAAAACTTGAACGCTTTATAAAAAAACCTTCGGCCCGGAAACTCGCATACAATTTAACTGTTACTTTGGACGCAATTCAAGTGTTTTAGGCATTCGGAAGGGACTTGTTTTAAAATTCAAAATCCCGGCCCATTTGACAGTCAAATTCCGCGGTTTCGGCCACGCCTTTCTAGTGGTCGCACCTGGCCACAAACAAAGGGACGTCCAGAAAGTCCTGGCCTACCGGGATTCCAATCAAAAACAAAGGATTTGGCCACAAATTTGCGGCCCAAAAAGGTGGAAAAGCGAACTTCCGACCAGCCGTTTTTTGTTTGGCCTAAAGACTTTCGGACCAATGTTTTATGCCCTGAAGGGAAGAGGGGCGTCGCGCAAAAAATGACGCCTCCTTAAGTAAGTAACAAGGACCAGAAGTTCGGCTTCAGAAGCCGTTCTTTCACGATTCCATACAAGGGAACGGAGACGCTAACAATTGGGCGGATTTGGATGGGGGAAGGGCCACAAAAACGGAGGAATCAAGTGTGAAATGGATATAAACTAGCACATCATAAAAAAATCTTTTATCCTCCAAAATATTAAGTTACAGAGAGCACGATTACACAATTGTTGCGTGCCAAAAGAACTGCGGTGAATGTAACTAGAAAGTCCAATAAGGATTTACTTCGAACTCTTTTAGCTCCGCATTAAATAGTAATACCATGAAACTAAAGACTTTATACTTTGGAAAACAAAAGTAGTAGCGGCACCCGTCTTTCTGATGGACTGAATGATATAATAACCAACATCATGATGCTATTACTCCCACCAAATCCCATAAAACTCTTTTTCGGACCCCCGAATTCCCGCGATTTCCCCAAAAAACGAGCCCAAACGGAAACCCAGATTGGGAGCCCAAAAAAGGAGAGATTTCCAGCACTTTTTGTTTCCGCTAAATCGACGAAAAATGCCCATAGGTGTGAATAACCATGCCGCCGAAGACAAATGGGATTTTCGGATAAAGTGTTGGCCATAAAAAGAGGACTTGGATTATTGGAGGACACTAAACTCAATTTATGACACAAGAAGAGGACCTCATCGCGATGACTCGAGGGACATTGTTGTAGGTACGAAAAGGGATAAGTAGGTCAGGGCGAGGAACCCAGGAAGAGATGGACTAACAGCTCTAAAGCGAAAGGGAAATGATAAAGAAGTCGCTAGGACAAAAGTAAAACAAAAAGAATAAGCAAAGGCATGGTACTTTAATTACCCCCTACTTCTTGCTCTCCCAGCCCCATTCACTTCCCATTAACGCATCTGTTGAACTTCTGCAATCCCCTCCCCGCACTTGGTGACCTCTCATCCGTCGCCTCCAATCCCAAACTTAAACTCCGCGGCCCAAATGAGGTCGAGAGGGCCAACTAATGAAGGCGGCCGTTTAGCGCGGGCGTTATGCAAATTTGGAACTCTTTTCTTAAGTCAAAAGTTTCAGAATCCTCTTGAGGGCGCATTTTGCCCGGAGGCTAAGGAAACGGATACGCAAAAAGAAAGAAATTGGATTAAAATACAAATAAAAAATAGGATTAGTCAGTAACGAGGGCTGCAGTGCAACACGAAAGATCGGATGTCATCAGGAAACAACAAAATTTATACCTTAAGATGATGCAAAGGTAAACAAAAATAATTGCGCCAATGCTAAACAACGAATCCGGAGTGCATTATGAGAAAAATTAATTGAATGCGGGAAATGCCTTTCCTCCAAAATTTAGACCTCCGATATTCGCCCCCCCCCCCCTGAAACCAATAATTAACTCAAAGAGAAATAACCCAGTCGATCAGCTGCCAATCTCCTAACCTCGCGGCCTCCAAAACTGGTGTCCGGATTCGGAAACAAACCTTTTGGCACAGCGCTATGCATAAAAGACGAGCGGCCCAGCTAATTTGTCATGGCGCGACTTTTCGCGCAATAATTCTTGGTCTTTCTTCTTAGAGCCGAAAAGAATCTGTTTCAAAAAATGTCATAAATATGGAAATGGGAGTGAGAAGCATATGAAAAACGGGACCCGATACCTGAAATCCCGGTAATCCGTATCCAAAAAACTCCCCGCAGTCTGACCTTTTATGAAAGGGACCCCATAAATCGAGGGCCCGGATCGGTGACGGTTTTAATATGTGACAGAGATTACATTCGCCTCCCCGACAGGGGATTAACATGCATTCGATGAGACCTATTAATTACAAAATTAATTTCTGCTTGGCGGTTCCTTTTGACCCTTTAGTGGGACCTCTTGGCCCCTCGATATCCCCGACCCAATCCAATCTATTGACCTATCGAGAAATTGAAGACGCCCCAGTCAGCTCCAGCAGCCCTCTTTCGGACTCCAAAAAATGCACCGCGCCGGTTTTCACCTGTCAAAACGAGCCGCATTTGCATAAAAAACGGATCGAATTTCAGCGCTGTTTACAATTTGAATGTCCTTTCAAAAACGCATTGTCCCGCTCCCAAGCTGGTGCTAAATAAATAGATACTTCAGGACGAGTGTTGCGCAAGAGTAACGGGTCTTCTTGTTGAAAGGATAAGCTCAAGGAGCTGTTAAAAATTATTCGAAATCCAACGAACTTCATGGCCGACTAAAGTTGGTCGGAAATTTCGTTAAAGTAACTCGCAAGACATCCAGAAAACAACCGCAAATAGTACGAAAAGAAGGATTGCTGTATAAAACGACTGTATGTTTGAGAACAAAATCCTAAAAAGAGCGCAGTCGTCGTTGCGTTATGTTATACCAGGTATAATATAAAATATATAATAGCGGAACTTTTATGGTCACTGCCCATCAAATCCTTAATTGAATGAAAGTACTCGGATGAACGTGATCGGATTAGGGAGTCAACAAAACCAAAACGAAGATGGATCCGTCCTCGCGCAACAAATTTAAATATTCTCTCACTGGCACATCTGCTTGGTTCGTTTATTCAGCCCATTTATGCGATTTTTACGAGCTCCTATTGCTCGCACCCACATAAACTTGATTAATGAACTGTCTATCGTGTATGTTTTTTTTACTGTAACATGAAAATGCATTTTTCTAACAATATAAAACTCGCCAATCCATTAAAAGTCCCACAACGAAAACAAGTGCTAGCGAAAATTTATGAAACAAAATGCCAAAAAGAAATTTGAGAAAAATGTGCGAACGAAATAGGTATCAAATACAAGGAATCTTTAGTTCTTTGGGTTGTATTGGCCAGAATGAAGTTGCTCACCCACAACTTTTTGTCTACGCAGTTTATCAAAGGAGTCAAGGAAGGATATCCGCTCAATTTGAAGTCCAACTCGACAGAAGTAGGTCTATATCAGCTATTAGGTTCTTGACGCTTATGAAGTACTGGTTTTCTTTGATATCTACATAATTATACGTTTTATGTATGTTTTTTTAGAAGAAGGAATTTGAGTTTGATCCTGTGATGATGGTCAAGCTGTTGCCTAAAATGCAATATCCAGTTCTATTATCGACGGCGCAGAACATAGGAATTGATGTCTCCGGGTTACCAAGTCAATTGCCAGATAATTGGAAAGAGGACCATGACTTTTTAAAGAAGGTAAGTGTCTTATTTATATCTTATTTACACTTTAGGCTGCTGAATTAGCCCTTGGATACGAAATAATAGATGGAGAATTGGAGTGCCCTGAGAGTGGGAAGGTCTTTAAGATCAAAGAAGGAATTCCAAACATGCTTATTGATAGAGAGGACGACGATTAAGCTGACAGGTGTAGTTGTGATCCATTTTTCCATTAGTTTTTCAATCATATATTGTACTAAAAAAGATCTCTGTATCATTTCATCATGATTTCCTTGCAAAGGTGTTGGATTCTTTCGATTCAGATCATGGTGAATATATTGTCATATCCAATTTTTTCAGTTTATTATAAAGTAAACACAGTTTGGAGAAGGTACCCGTTGTTGACGCTTATAGATGAAGTTATGTGTAATCGATGGTAATACCATAAAATCTAACAGCTGGATGTGTGAACAGAATAAATATAATTAAATATCTCCTAGGGAAGCTGTCTAACGAAAGGTAAGTTCGGAAAAGACGGCAGTAGGGCGAAGTCTGAATTCGTGGTATTGTACAGAAAAATAGAATTATGTTGTACTTTAGCAGGATTGAGAGGATAACTAAGCTTGTCTACATCATGCTGGAGAATAAAATCTTGGATCTGGCAGCGGAGATCCTCTTGCTTTGCCGTCTATTGCCCTCTTCGTTGTCTTCCTCATTGTTATTGGAAGCTGCAGATTCATTTAGATCACTTTTCCGTTTCCGCGGAGCGGGTTTCTTGACCGGTGTTGAGGCTCTACGACTTCCAGCTCGAGAGTTGACTGACGGGGATGGATCTAGTCGAGTAGTCTGTCTTCGACCTCTTCGTTTTGCAACTGGACTTGGACTTTTAGAGTTCTGATCCGACTCCTGGGCTGCAGATTCGTCCAGTTCCTCCGTCTTTTCGTAATTGGTCAGCCGTTTCTTCAGCGATTCATTCTCTTCTCTGTAAAAACAGTTATTACAAACTGTATTCATATTGATATTATTTTATCTAGTATGTTCTTACCTTAATTTTTCCATTTGCTCTCTAAGTGTGATGTTATCAGTCTTCTGGCAAGCATAGTCAATCTTGGCAGTTTGCAATTCGTCATCTTTTTTCTTAAGTTTATCTCGCATGGTGTCCATCCGTTTCTTTTGAGCTGTGAATTTCTGTTTTTCAGCTGTTAGATTCTCTTCCAACTCCTGGATTCGTTCTTCCATGGATTCAATCTTCTTTTGAAGTTCAGTCGTCTTCCTTTCCTCGTCTTTATCCTTCTTGGTATAGAACTTTCTTGCTGACTTCAACGGTCTTTCTGGTTCCGGCTCTGGAGTTGGTGTTTTGTCAACAGGCTTTGTCTGTTCCTTTTCTTCTTTCGATTCTTCTGACTTCTTGGGTTCTGATTTGGGTGTTTTTCTACCAGTTGATTTCTCGGGTTCAGGCGGTGTTTCTTTTGTCTTTGATTTCTCACTTGGAGTAGCACATTGATCAGAACTTGTTTCCTGAGGCTGTGAAGTTGTTGGTTGAGAAACGACAATCTCAGCTGCTTTCTTCGGCTCTTTGTGTTCTATTTGACTGACTACTGGCTGAATTGGCTGGGCCCAGTTTGTAATCGGAACGGTATGAACCTGATGAGGTTGTGGGATTTGGAGCGCACGAATCAACGAGGCTGTTCCTAGACCGGGACCAGCAAACGGAAACGGATGCCCGTTGATTGAAGGGGTCGGTTGAGGTGTTGGTGGGAGGAACATTTGGGCTGCTGTTTGCTCTACAAAATGGCCAGGAGTATTCTGGAAGAAGAATCGGGAAGAATTCTGGTTCAGAGCCATCGATGCCGCTGGTGATATGAGAGGTGGGGCTGCCTGAAATTTGAATTTATATAAAGGCACTGGGGTTTTTCGCTTACTCTAGAAGTTGGGTTCAAAGTAGTTGTCGTTAGTAAGCTTTGAATCGGGAAACCATGTGGTGGAAGACTAGCAAAGAGACTCGAGTTCTGTCGGTACATTTCCTGTATTTGTTCCATTGAAAGTTGTGGCAGCTGGGAGGGATTTATTTGAAGTGTAGGCCCGGTGGTGGGGATTGTTACCGATGGGAGGGTTGGTTCATTTTTTGCGACACTTGTTGCTGCCGTTACAATCGGCGCCGTTGTATTTACATGAGTCGAGCTCGCAGTTGCGTTACCCGCCGTAGACATGACCCGGTCGATAACATTTGTAACGATTTCATCGATCCGCTTGTTCAAAACACCGTCAGAAGGCGGTCCCGAACTTGAGACCTGAGGCGTGATCCCGATTGTCAAAGGGGCGTTTAATGGCACACCTTGATCTAAAATGATTACATTTGATATGGGAATTGTCGTACCTTTCTTCGTATCTTTCTTTGGTTTCCGTTGTCTTTTTGCCGGAGGTGTAGGATCAGTTGGGATGGTGACATTAACGTCGCCGTTTGGTTTGTTTGCGTTCACAGATGCTGATTGATCTGCAAAAGGCAAGAAGTAGTGCTGACAATTAAAGCAAAGAGCCATACCTTCTTCATTTTCCACCGGCTTTCCATTGGCCTTTCTTTTGGCTGGCGTTGGACTTTCTGGCTTCTCTTCTTCTCCATTCCCTTTCAATTCGATTACAAAGTCCCGAGTCATGAAGGGATCTGTGTCCTGGCCTTCGTCTCTATACTGATTAAAGGTTTCCCTGACATTTCTGATCTTCCTTCTGAATCTTTTAAGGGCTTGTACGTGTTCCGGCGGTTGAGGTATGGATTTATCGTATGGTATCTTGTATCCTCGTAGTTTTAGGAAGGCTCCTAAAGTATTCGAATACTTTGTAACGGTATGAACTTACCCCAGGCATTATTCAATCCAAACCGATTCACCAACTCCAAAGCCATTGCATTAGATACGGATACCGGCGGTCCGTTGTAATCAAAGTCGAATGTCTGTTGCGCATTGGTCTTCGGTTTGGGTTTTGGCTTTGTCTTTTCTGTTGACGATTCTGCATTTGAGGGACCTGGCTGTGGATCGTTTGATGGACTCGCCTGAACTGCAGGACTTGGCTGACTTCGCGCTGAAGGGGCCGGATTAGTGGCCTTAGGGTCCATTCCATCCAATTGATGTCCATTGTTAGGGGATTTAGAGACCAAAAGGGGCGGGGCTTCCAGATTCTTGGAGGCCTGGGCATTTGAGGGAGCCGGTTCCGTCGATGGTTTCTCTTCCTCCGGCTCCTCGGCTATAATCAGATTACCATCGTCGGAGGACATGCCTGCAATTAATGCGGCTAGGTCAATCGGTTTGCGTCACATGAGACGGAACGCGGTAAACACGTTAGGAGTTAAAAAAGAACTGCTTATGATAAATTGGCCATGGGATCGCTGCCATCTCTTAAAGGTTTTTTTGGTAAAATAAATTTCAAGCAATCCGGGAAAGGAATTAAACCTCGAATTACTTGACGAAATTGTAAAAGTTTAAAAGAATGACAGTGCTCACGTTCCCATTAAGCGAGCCGAACAGCCTCCGATTCAGGTGTTCCGATTTTTGACAGAAAATGAATCAAAAAAAAAGAAAACAACGAGAAAAAGCGTTGGAGACTGTTCGGAAGGTGTGGAATGGGGGTCGGGGGAGGGCTGCAAGGGTTCGAATCGATCCAACAAAATGTTTAAAGTAAAGTAAAAACAAAAAATGGACTCTTCTCCAGCCGAATGGCCAATCGATAAGCGGCGCGCTTCCCTTTGATAAGACTGAGCGCGTGGTGACAATAGAAAGTTCGTGCTGATAAAGAATTGAGGAAAAGAGAATGGGATGTTCAGGACGTTAGGGTGGTCTTACTGTACCTTCGGCTTCGCATAACAGAAGATAATGTAAGTCTCAGATTGGAATTTGTTATTAAAGTTCTTGAGAGGCACGATTAGGTTCAAATTCTACCTGACTTGCTTCAATTACAGTAAAATTATTTCAAAGGAAAGTTTTATTGATAAAGGAAATAAAAATAAAGCCTCGGGGTTTGATTTAATTGCCTCCATGAATAATTTAGGGAAAGCGATTCAAATTCAAACAACCCTTCAGAGTCCAATGAATACTTCCAAGAATGTGGGCCCAAAACAAAACGAGCCGGTTTCACGGATATAATAATCATAAAAAGGGTTCGAAAAACAAATTGGGAGGCGATTGCGACAGAAAAACTGGGTGGAAACGAGGCGATGGGCATCGCCGGGGATGGAAGACGCCTTCTCCACCCCTCCAAACACCAAACCTTTCCCTTTTTGGGGCGAGAGGGCGGGGCCTAATCGCTTCTCACCAAAAACCGATTGATCTTTGAAGAGATCAGCGGGAAATGAGAGACATTCGAGAGCGAGAGACCGTCACTTCCGAAGACAGTGGCAGACGAAGAGCGTGCGCGTGAAAGTCGGTTTCGGGGTTACCTCAGGGCATAACAGATAACGCTCCTAGACTCCGCCCACTTTTGATGCGAAAATCTCTTGGAACGAAACTTTTGTCACTGTTTTTCCCGAAAAAAACTACTGGAAATTACATAACGGGCACGAAAGGGTGTAAAGAGTAAAGTAAGCGAGAAGACGAAGACTGTTAGGTGGATAAAAAGTGCAAATTGGAGGGAAAGAAAAGGAGTGGACCGACCCTCACTAGACATGAATAAGGTCCTTCTGCTGCTTAATGCAGGTTGTTGTCGAAACAGTTTGAAGAATAGAGTAGGATGGAATAAATCCGGCTATAATCGAGAGATCACGCTCTTCGCAAGGTCTTTGCTTCCTTACATCGGCGAAATCAGATGTGTTTTTGTAAACAAATAAACTTTTCTGATGGATAAAGGTCGTCTCCTAATTTCAAAACAAACCCCGCCCTTGCATAACAATGCTAATCCGGAGACGAAAATCGCCTGCGGGTCGGGGCGGGTTTGTAAACGAGACCGAAAAAATAGCTGCGCCGTATGAATTTAGGAAAAACAAAACCACATAAATAATATGGGGCAGAACACCAGAGGGGAGGGGAGGTCGGGAGAAAAAGGTCCACCAGCTGACTGGAAAGACGTCTTGATTTGAACTTTTGTCCCCCTCGCTTTCTCTGCATTCCCTCCGCAAATCAAGCGGTCCTTCGGCCGTCGTTTCGGCCGCCTCGGAAATTATTTGTTTGGCCTTTAGCGGTGATTCTTTGGGACTCTGATTGTGAAAAGTGATCATAAGGAGGGATGGAGGTTGTTCAACATGATTAATCAGGGCGAAATCGATGACATCAGAGAGTGGAATAGGAAGGCGAAGCAGGATTACCGTAATTACACCGCTTTGTTGTGTTATCTCAAAAATATTAGACTAACTTTTAAAACTGCAAATTTCTCTAAAAAAGAGCTGTTTTCCAAGCACTGCAACCTTTGGCATCTTCCTCTTTCTCTCTTTTGTAACAGTAATCTCCTTAATCTCCACCTTCCAACGTAATCCCGCTATAAATCAGCTTACTAATTTCCGTTCACTGTTATTAATAGCTAGAGAAGTTATGACTTTCTTTGGGAATCATAAGTTTGGAAATGACATTCGAAAAGAGGGCGGTGAAACACGGCAGGATTACTTCGAAGGCTACGAACAAAATACAGTGATTAAAGGTTTGTATTCTCATTCGACAAAGAGCCGTGTTCAAAGTTGCGACACGCGGAGTCATGTAAAGTGGAGCCACACGCAACAGGGAAAGATTAGAATTTGTATCACAAAATGGGCGTCAAAATAATAAAAAAACGGCGAGGAAAGGAATCTCGTTGGACGCAGGAATATGGCCAAGAGATTGGAGAGCGGCCAGAGAGTGGGAAAGGGGCGGAAGCGACAGAGAAAAATAGAATCTAAACAATTCCACGGAGTTTTAGCAAAAACATTTGGAAATTACCGCCCTCCAGAGAGCGGGAGGCAACAGAAACATGGCGAGGGAGGTAGCGCGGACGTTGAAATGCAACTCTATGGTCCAGAGTTTCCCAGATTCCCACCCCTTTCAACGCGGACTTGGACGTTTGCCCGGTTAAGCGCGCAATAAATACATATATGGCCGGGTGGAGGGAGTGTGTGCGGCGCGGAGAGCGCACAGACAACATGTGTTCGTAATAGAGGGAAAACTGAAAGTCCATTCCTGGTCTGCGGCCCCGTCTCTCTCGGCTTTGGCCCTCTTTTCGGCGCCGCTCTGGCCATTTTGTCGGCCCCGCCCACATTTTTAGCCCAGTGTTCCTCTTTTTCGGCTAAAGGAAAATAAGCGGAAAGGGGGATCGATAGTCAAGTCCGACTGATAAATAAGTAATAACTCTGCAGCTGGACTTAATGAGATGTCGATTGCGTTCGTTGGAGATGCGGGTGATATCGCAACATTACAATTACTCGGTATTCCAAATATTTTAAAACCAATCCATTAAAACAACACTATTAAAATCTAAAAAGGAAGACAAAATAATATAGATTTATGAAATTGCCACGAGGTTCTTGAGCTAATCCTTAATCCAGCTAACCTCTTAAACTAATTTACATAAGGTCCATAAATATTCCTTTAATTAATGATGACGCAACTTCTGAACCACCAGATTGATCGTTCTGAGAATCTTTCAGATTGCCACAAAATTAATATGTATGTAATGAGTAATCTACGAGATATTGCGCTATGCGTGAAGACAGTTAAATCGCAGAGTCATGATTTAAAATGCCATGTGTATTTCCTTGCATATAATATAATACGATAATCGGGCACGCTTAAGGCTGTATTGGCAGACTCCCAATTAAATAAAGCATGAGGGGGAGGAAAGGGAATGCAACCTTTCAGAAGGAATTGTAAGAATTATACGAAAGGACTGAGAAAGATGCTCTTGGGACAAATTTTATTATTAATTTTGCAAAATAAGGTGACTATCTGAATCTTTAGTCGTTTAAGACGTCCTATACTATTGTAATTTCTGAATATTAACTTCAAATTAATTTTAGAATAACCTCTTGATCTGTACGTTCTTTATTATGCATCTTTTTTGATATTATCAACTTTTAAATTTAACTTGTAGACATAAATACGCTTGAAATGGAAGGCTTAATATTGCGACGCCCAGATTTTTTTTTATTTCGCAGGTTTTGCTACATATCAATTTCTAAAAGTTTCAGCTCATGCTTGTTAGAGAGGGTCATCTTGGCGCCGATAGAGTATGCGAAACGCGGAGAGCTGTCGGAGAGAAAAACACTTTCTGGCAATCTATGTGCCAGTTTTGGCCGAAAAAATATTTTTCCAAAAATCTGGGTCGTTTCTGCAAAGCGCGAGGTAGGAGTCCCGCATTTATATTAGAATTTGAAAAAAATCATCAAAATATTTAGTCTCATCAAAACTGAGCGTCGCACTTGGAGTGTTTCCCGTGTTAGTATACGTATATTAATTTCTATACTATAGTATGGCTAGAGAACCGGAAGATAAAAAATTATTCAAAATTGGAAAAACTTCTTTCCCTCCTGCATTTTCCAGGACCAGAAATATTGGAGAGGAAGGAACGATGGGGCAGAACGCCCAGAAAAACCACAAGAACTCAATTTGAGGGGAAAAGGCCTCGAGAAATGGCCAAGTCCGCTGTTTTTTGGGGCCACCAGCCAGGAGGGCGGAGCCTGTGTTTTTGGGAAGCCAAAGAATTTAACAGAAAAAGACACCAAGAGCGGAAAGAGTTGTTTAATACAATTAAAAGATATATTTTTTTTTGTACCTTTGGGGGAAGAGCGATGTTGATCCGCGCTTGGAAGTGTGAGATCTTGCTTGATCGTGGTAGATGTTGCTGTGAAATTACATCAGATTACACAAAGATCCATATTTTCGGCTTTTATGTCATAAACCAGAGCATTCGGAAGTTCGGAGGGAGCTTTAATGAAAGGCCATTCATTATTGTTCCCCTTGTTTATAACCCATATCACATGTTGAGGTCATTGTAAACAGCAGAAAATAGGAGAAATCATGACGCGATTTCGAAAACTATATGTAACACTAGTCAGATCTTACACTTGAAGTTTGGTTGTTACAAGTTAGGTTTCGTATTCGATCATAGGTGCTCTCGATGTTTTGTGGAGCCAATCCAAAGTCCCCGGTTGTTAACGGCACGCCGTTTTGGCACGCTCCGTAAATCTAAGCAGTAGTTTACGCTAAAAATGAAACTTATCCCATTTTGTGAGTTTAAAGGGGTAAAATCAGCGACGAAAACATTGGCTTTCGTTCTGAGAATACCAGTAAAAAGAACGTCTTCCAAGAACATGGTGAAGGTAGATGGAGTCTGAGACAATATTGCATTTACCGCTTGTCGATTCATAATATAGGTAGCACCATTTACATAATCAGGAAACGTCTTGTTTGGGTATTTTTCAAGAGGAACACTCCTGAATCCAGATATTATTCTGGGGATCTTTTGCTTACCATCTTTTCGTTTGATCTCGCTCAACTTTTCCATTGCGGATTAATCGTCCCCAAATCATCATTTCTTGATTCTTTTCCAAATCCTTCATATAATGCTCGTCCAACCTTTCTAGATCGATGACTGTATCATCATCTGATTTTATTAGATACTCAGTATTCGTGCAGAATTTCTGAAACCACTGAAAAAGAACTCCAGTTTTCAAGAATAAGTTGTTGTAAGTGTCCGGGAGATTGTAAAACAACATGTCGTGGAACTGATCTCGCTCATCTTTTAGAGCCATCTTCAGATGAAGTAGTCGATTTGTAGAATTTAATTTAGGAATTCCGATGACAAACTTGTAAACGTAGCCTTTTGGTCGGTTCTAAAAAGCTCAAATGATGTTATTTCTGCACTAGTAAAACGCTTACTTGTTCCTTTAACCATGAATACCTCATAGCCAATCTGTTGACCATTCCACCAAAAGCAGATCTCGACGGGATCAGGATCAAGGCCTTTTTATTTTTGCAAAACTCTTTGTCAGGGATGTTGATCGAGTAATTAAAAGTAATATCTTTAAATTTTAATTCGAAAGCCTCCTTTAAAATCTTTGCAGTATTTGTTGTAGTTACTGGTAGTTCCGGCAGTTTAGGGAGTTCTTTATGGCGTTCCTTTTGGGACGTTTTAAAAACCAAAAAAATAACTGAAACATTTTTGAATTATCAAAATTACTTACGTAAAATGACAATAGAAATACGCACAACATTAATACGTTTAAACCGAAAAGGTAGTTGATTTTTAAGGCCAAGTGGGTAGTTCATTTATTCGGGTTTCAAATATTGGACTGAGCCTTCACATGGAGACCGGAGAAGATGGGGAACAAAACATATTCTTCGGTTCTAAAACAATCAAAAAAGGTGGATAAACAAAATCCACGGGTTTGCTTTAATCAAGGCCGTGTTACAAACTACATGACAATTATTTATGAGATTACGTTGCACTGTTTACAAAATTTTTCTCAATTCTTCTCTGGAATTCACGTGTGTTTCTTCCCTCCGCCTTCTCTTTGTGTTTTTCATCAATGAAAACATTTTTGGGTGGAATTTGAGAAAAGAAAAAAGTTTTTTTTACTAGGGAGCCGTTGGAATTCTTCTTTTTTTGGGCGCCGCAGGGGAAATTCGCCACTTTAGGGATGGGGGAGTGGGAGAGAGGTGCGGTTATCAGATTCAGACAACCCCTTCTTCATAAAGCTCCCTTGTTGTCGATGGAAAAAAGGACATTGGTCACTTTGGATCAGTTTTCTTACACTTGTTTACCTTGCTGAAAGTAAACAAAGGAAAAAAAATTTTTTTTTTGATTATATTGTATATTATTTTATTTTGCGATAATATATAAAAGTATGGCATGACTTTTCCGAAGTGTTTGCTGAAAGTTACAGTACTCCTCTGCCTTTCCTTTGCCTTGTTTCTTGTTTTCTTTTCGCCTTTGTAACACCAATTATTTTTCTTTTTTTTTCCACGCTCTTCGGCATTACGAAACCATAAATAATAGGTGATCCTGCCTCTTTTATAATTTTAAATCACCAGCCCATCATATGGAGAAGGATCGCGTAACTTGGAGGGAAGTTTTTTCTAGTATAAATTCGTCTGTAATATCGGATAAGCCCCGTGTTGGGAGACCGTTTTTCCCTCGGGCGATTGGTCATCATGGAATTTGAATGGATGTCAAAAAGATTATGGGCGGCTGT
Organism: Bursaphelenchus xylophilus; assembly: GCA_904066235.2. Classification (NCBI taxonomy): domain Eukaryota; kingdom Metazoa; phylum Nematoda; class Chromadorea; order Rhabditida; family Aphelenchoididae; genus Bursaphelenchus; species Bursaphelenchus xylophilus. Next base: position 4,971,492 of record CAJFCV020000004.1, read on the forward strand.
TTATAACTGCTCGTTTAGTCATCACCAGTGGTTTATATCATTCTGTTATTGTAGCAGCCTTATGTACATTATGTTTAGACGTTTTTATTTGATCTTCTGAAGTGTCTTATATATGACGCCATCTTGCAGTCGCCTTTCTGAGGTTTCCTTCAATTGTTCTTCGTCGATTATCCCCCTGATCTCGCTCGAATCCTCTTCGATTCGGGTTGAGTTCAGTCAGTTTTCTCTTTCGCCGTTGACCTGAAGTCAGACTCTGTCAAAAAAAAGTTTTTTTTATTGCAATTTTGGGTTATTGAGGCGTGTTCAAAAGTTTTTATTGGTCTTGCAGATGTACGAAACAAAGTTTTTGTTATCCATGTTGCCTTTTAATACCCCTGATGAGCTCAAATTTAACACTGCTGTTTGAGCGCTTTACAAATTATAATTTGTCGAAATTAGCCTACAAAACCAGTTACAAGTGACTTGAGCATCGCTCTCTTGTCGAAACGTTTACTTTTAATATGAAATCTCATTTAACTTTATTCAAATTCCCCGCTTTCCCTTTAATTTGTCCCCCACCGAGTTTCCAACCAAAGAGGATTTACAGTTCTGGAACGAGTTTTTCTGGGCGGATTAATGAATTCCCTCCGCTGGGTCAGCGCCTGAGGTTCTGTGACTTGATTCGAATGGCTATTTAATATAGTTGAGTTAACATTCCTCATTTATTCGTTTTGATTTTGAAAGTAATCGCTAAATAGTAATCTAACAATAAGGTGAGGTCATTTCGAACAGACGGAATTGCAATTAGTCGGGAAAGGAAGGCAGGGGCTTAGGCTTAAGTTTCTCATAGGTGAAGTACTCAAGGTATGACGCCTTGGCTCTCTTCAAATTTTGTTCAAATTTTGGGGGCTAAGGTAGTACAGCCCCCCAGTCCAGTTTAGCCCCCCATAACCCAGTCCAACCCCCCTCGTCCATTCTGAACCCCAAAATTTATTTCAAAGAATTAATCCAAGTTGTATGGTCCAGCACAAGCCCCCTACGTTTTAGATGAAGCCCCCTACGTTTTAGATCAAGCCCCCTCCGTTTTAGAAAAAGCCCCCTACGTTTTAGGTCAAGCCCCCTACGTTTTAGATCAAACCCCCAACGTAGTAGATCAAACCCCCACTTAGATGTTTTGTATTATTCTAATATGTTCATTATGTGGGGTGTGAAACGGGCAAAACAGTGGGGGTTTGAACTAGCTTTCGTGGGGGGCTCAACTACCGAAGCCCCAAATTTTGCAGACTGGCGATTTTTCCGCTTCCAAACTTTCTTTCCTATGCTTTGTAATGCCTGCCGAAATTTTAAAAAAATCCTAGGACTACGTAAAATAGGAGGAGACGGGCAGAGAGAAAAATTACTCTGGGAGTGGCTATCGGGATTTTCTGGGAAAAAATAAATTTAATTAATTTTTTTAACAAAGTACACACTTTTTGTGTTCTTTTTTAATTCATCCAGAAATCCAAAGTTTATGTTTCTTTCACTTACTATTTTATTACTATCCATCCAAAGTTATTTTCCCAGCTCTCCCTACTTCCTACTCCATTTTCAAACTTACAAAACGAAACCAATGGAGAATAAAAAAGTTTGCGGATATTGCTTCGGCACTCTTTCATAAGCGCCGGAGGCGATTCAAGAGCAGCGCTGAAGTGAGGATCATCCGAAAAGAAGACGATGCTCGAATTGTCTCGGGATTCCAGAAGAATGGGGGATTTGAAGGCTTTTTAATTGATTATTCCTGCGATTGTCGCGTTCAGAGCTATTGTTTGTGACTTTTGTCTATGTTAAGTTTCCTGTTTTCTGACTCTTCCTGTTTTAAAATTACGTTTATTTTAAACAAATTTTTAACAATTGAAAGTGTCCAAAGATTTACTTTGTTTCTCTATGCAGTACAATGCAAAATGAACTTTCACAAACTTCTCGAAATTTTATTTTACACAAAGTTTTTGCACTTTCCGGTCAGCTCCCCCTCTCCCTGACCACCCATTGATTACTAAATCAACCGCGTAATCCTCTTCCGATTACTTCTTACCTTTGACAATTAGCCTAATTTCTTGCGAAATCCTCAAATAATTGACTGCCCCAGGCGATGACTGAACTGACTCACTCCATCGACCTTCACAAGACTTTCTTTCAACGCTTTTACTTTTCTCGCTTCGTAAATTTTGAGGAAGATGTGAGTGTTTTCGTAGAGAGTAATCTTCAGTGATGCGTTGATGTGACGAGAATGAGGCTCTAATTAGACGGGGATCAGCGTGACTTCCTCAGATTCCTCTACTTGTAAACTCTAATGAATGCTTTCTCATTTTTCATCTTTCATGGTTTTCTTCACGTTTCGTGTATATAGATCTTACGAGATCCAGACCGGTTTAATCAAAGGGTCGTGAACTTTTATCGATAACTTGAAAGTATAAAAAATGGCTGATTACAAAACATTCTCTGCATTTGACGGATCTTTTGATCGCCTATTATTTCTGGAAACATTGAGGTTCTAGTAGCCCCATAAAGATTTTTAATTGTGAAACGTTTGTGACCTTGTAAATAATAATTTGAGGTCAGAAAAAAAGCTAAAGCGTTTCTAGGGCATCGTTTGAGATGTTCTATTCATCTTTTATTGTTCTGCCGTCCTTTTCCACATCTCAAAATTTGTCATCATGTATAATGTCTTTGGGTAGATAGTGAATGTAACGATATTATTTATTGATTGATAACCCACTTATCACCCCTTAGAAGTGCTTGAGGATTAATTGAGTTTCTCCTCGGACTTCCGGTTTATCCGAATTCGATTAACGATTCTTTTTCTTTGCGTAACTTGTCGCTGTTTCGTTCGAAGGCTCGGGCTAATCAAGGATGGGAGATCTTTCTTTAACTCTTCTTTTTCAGAGAGAAAATCGATTCCGTCGACGAGGTTTCCATCGACAAACTTGGGCTGATTCCCTCCACGGCTTCTTCTTTTTTGTTTCTGTTTACAATCTATGATGTCAGAGTAGTTTCTTCGACCGATTTTCGATCCTTTTTTTGATTTTTGCAATGTCTTCCCAACATTTCTGTACTCCTTCGACCTCAACGTTAACGAATTCACCAACTCAAACTCATTCATCGACTGAATCATCGACGGAATTCAGAGGTGGTAGTTACTCATCGACCCTTCCTCAGAATTCATCGACCTTATCCGATGATTCAACGACTTCTACTTGTTCTGAATTGGATATCGAGGATGATCAGACAAGGACCTGGGCATTGTGTCCCATAGGATACGATAAGGCCATCATGATTGCCTCCTTTATCGCGATCTATGCCTCGTTGTTTTTATTCTACGCGCAACATCATATTGTGGTACTATTGGTCATGACAGCGTAAGTTTTAACTGTTAATTCTTTCAAGACTTGAGTTTTAAATTTTTGATCTACTAGAATTTAAATTTTAGATTGATAATGTTCTGGGTGGTGTGTTTGTTTACGTCGGGCATGTTGTGTGTGATCTACTTGATGCTCCGGATCTCCAAGATGGAGCTGGGAGATGTCCCAGAAGTAGAAACCATCGTATCTTCGATTACCGTACTCGAAACCGTGGTTATCCGGCAGGATTCGATGGACGAACCGGTGGAAGTGAAGGTGTAGTTGTACATAAATGTAGCCCTTTTTGTTGTGATTTCATTGTTTTCGGATTCAGAATCGGGTTGGCATCAGAAATCTTCGCAATTACAGTATTCCATGTGAATCAATGATAATCAATAAAAGTTTTCTTTTCCCTGGGAAAATTTTATTCAAAATCATTTCAAAAATCTCATTCTCAGCTGAAGAGCGACGAGGCCAATGGTTCTGGCGATGAGCATAATGAGGAACATGGCTCCAAAGTCGAGATAAAGGTTGTTTTCGTCCATATCTCGGCGATGGAGAAGGTCGATTCCGTCGGTGGCGGGACAGAAATCATCACCAGATTGATTTAGAAGATCGGCCGCACTGCGATGGGCACAATCTGAATTGTTAAAAAAGCATTATGAAATTTTTTCAACAGTATTAAGTATCTACGATGACTATCCCACCTCCAATTTCTCCGAAATCACTCCATTGATTGATCTGTAGACCTTCGAATCCATATCTAAACCAAGAAGCAAAGGAGAGCCATTTGAAGTAGACTGGAATCGATCCAAAGTTAATGTAGAAACCACCAAAAACAAGTAGTGGGAGAATAATTATTGGCATGTAAGTTTGAGCGACGTCTTCTACTCCGAATAAACAGGCTCCAGCATAAGCTGAAAAAAATGTCAAAGTATCAAGTGTAATATAAAAAGAAAGCTTTACAATGGATCCAGCACTCCAAACTCCTCACCAATAGAGATCGCTGTCCAAGCCAGTAATGTGTTCATTGCTGAGAATATCATGAACTTGACCCCCTGTCTGACCAATCCACTCATCCAATAAACGATGATCGAATAAAGCACCGGCAGCGCTGTGTATTGAGGAAGTTCGGCCAAGCTCTTGGCCATATAGTAAGCACTGACACTGTAGATTCCACCTCGATGTTCCCTTTTCATAATCGGCAATTCACTTGTGATCACATTAATGGATGGAAAAAGAAACATAAAGTTCATGTCTCTAGGGCAATTATACAGTATACCCTCCAGATTGGTGACTGTCGATCCGGTCACTTCCGTTTGCCAGTTCACGATGCCAATCACTGTGGCCGTAACCTAATATTAGTTTATCAATTCATGCTATCCACGACCTAAAATCATGTTTTTTGTCCTTACCAAAACTTGAAAGAGCCTGACTTTCAACAGAATGGGATCTCTCAGAGTTGTAAGGAATGACCGTTGGAATAAGACAAAGACTTGGGTAAACCAACTCGCTGCATAACTGAAAATGCGATATTGTCCATCTGGACACCGTAACCCTCACCTATGTCCATCATGAATCTCTCGACTCTTGTCTCCTTCCAATTCTCCAGCTTCTTTCGCCCTTTTCTTCAACTTTTTTCCCACATCTGTAGCTTCAAATCTCTCCCGAATATACTGTAATAAAATAATTATCAGCAATTACATCATCATCCGTCAATACTTACATTAATTCTGATGTCATTGAGTTCCTGATCATCACAGAGTTTGGACAGCATTCTGATGGAGTGTTCTGCAGGCCCATGGAAGTCAGGACATAAGAGTTCTTCTTCCCCTTGCACCAAATCACACACGGCAGCCTTTAATTGTCGCTCTCGCTTCAACTTTTCAAACCCTGGTGCAATTGAAACCCAAAATTTGCATACTTGGCTAGGCTCCCCAAAGAATGCGACTTGTCCTAGGGCCATGAAACAAACTCTGAAAAAGAAAACATAGAAATTACATCATCAACTTACTTATCAAAAAGTTTGAAAACCTCATCGGATGGCTGATGGATCGTCAAGACGACTGTTTTATGTGTTTCCGAGGTAAACTTCCTGAGGGCAGAGATGACTTGTTCGGACATAAAAGAGTCCAACCCAGAGGTCGGCTCGTCGCAAAACAAGATGGAAGGATCGTTCAGAAGTTCGCAGGCAAACGCCAATCTTTTCTTTTCTCCCACCGAGATCCCCTTCACTTGGCCGGGGATTCCGATCACTGTATTTTGACAATCGATCAAGTTCAACTGAAACAAGAGTCCTAAATTCTCATCGGTTGATTACGACAATATAAAAACCGGGAATAACTGTAACTCACATCATGAATAAGTTGATCGACCTTTTCCTGCCGGTCAACCTTACTTTTTGTCTTTCCCATTCTCAATCTGGCTGAGAACATTAGCTGTTCTTTTACCGTAAGACTCCCCACAAACACGTCATGTTGTTGGACATAAGCGCTGATTCGACGCATCTGACTGGCAGATAGGACCTGCCCATTTACTCTGATCTCCCCAGATCTCTCGATATCCTTCTGCTCGATATTCACAAATTGATTCATCAGAGTTGTCTTGCCCGCACCACTAAAGCAATACTATCCATGTTTAATAGAGACCCGTACCTCCCTCCCATTATGGCGACCATTTCTCCAGCTTTGGCCACTCCGTAAACTAAAATACGGGTGACTTTTAATTCAACTTTATATCAGATATAAGATATGGCAGTGATTAAACTCACCATCTCTGAGGACCGTCCTATACTGCAGATCTTTTTTCCCTCGTTTGAAACAATCCAATAACCCGCCCTTTTTCCCCTTCAGATCAGGTACTCGTACTGTAATCCCATTCCATGATAAGGTCCGACCTTTTTCGATGGACTGGAGGACTGAAAATATACAAAATTAAATTAATGAAAAAGCGATTCTTTGAAATATCAGTTTTAAAATATTCCAAGCACGCCCTTACAACTATCCGACTCCGGGTTTTGAGAGGGATTCCCATCATCATTTGATGACAATAAAGGTTCTTTCGACATGGGGATGGAAAGACTGAACCTTAGCTGGACAGAGAATAGAAATGAGTGTTAAATTGAACAAAAATACTCAAGATGGTTGCTTTAGCCTTATTATTATTCAAATTTCGGTCTTTTTATAAATCTTCAGGAATTTTGAAAATTTTTCTTTTTGGCACAGAAACACAGAATGCCAAAGAAAATAAATAAAATTGGAAAAAAATTGAGCTCGCAAGGAGTAAACAAATTGCAAAGCAGTATGGAAGAAGACTTGGACTCAACAGACGAGGAATTCGAAATGCATTCATTTGGGGAATCAGATTCTAGTTCTTCCGATTTAGAAGTTGAGAGGGAACCCTTTGACCAGAATGCTCCAGCACAACATTTATATCTCTCTTCCGGGGGAAACACGACAAGTATGGCGCTTCCAGATCTTGTAGAACCTGGTATGTTTGCTTCTTTTGTGTGTTTGCTTTTAGAACCTTATTTATGGTTTAATTTATCTTGTACTACCTGATTTACCCGGAAGCTTTGTAGACTCCGAGATCTCAGTGTTGGTCTTCCTTTTGCCAACTCCGGTTGTTCCCTTTGAAACTGTGCCCATTAATGCAAATGAAACTCGGTTTGAGGAGATCGAGGATCACCTTAAAAATGGTTTAGTGGGTTGTTCGTATATAGACTGCAGGCATGAGGTACATCCACCTCAGATATTAGAGATCGGCACATTAGCAAGTGTGGAACAGGTTATTAGAAGAGCGACGGGATTTGGACTAGTTTGCAAGACACGGCAGAGATTTATACTCGTAAACAAAGTCCGGATGCATCAAATACATTACAGTGGAGACTATAACACAATCTGGGTGACAAATGTTAAGGTGAGGGCCTTGAGAGATGCCCAACCAGGCCCTTTGTGCAGAGACTACAGCGCGGTCCTAAGTAGAATCAGTAACACCACGGTAAGGCGTTCGCCTTCTTCCGGTTAGTCGTTTGGTTGTTACCTAATTCATGCAGTTTTAGAGACAACAATACTTGCGGGAGCTGACAAGTTTGTCTCAAGTTGCTCTTCAATACTCAGACGTTGTAAGTACTGTCAGTGTCTAATGGAAATGGTGTTGCAGAATAATTACACTAAGAACTTGACTCAATGGCTTTTGAGATGGTTTGATGAAGCCAAATTGAAGAAAGAACTTGGAAAAGTAAATTATATTCTTTCTCGTGTGTTTAGTATCTTTTTTAGGGTTTATTGTCGTTCAGTTTTTGGGTCGCAACTGCCCTTCCAACCGATGCCATGGCCAAAATTGGATTCCTTCGAGAGAATTCAGCTGTCAACAGATTGGTCCTTGAATGGAAGGCCGCCAAGCAGTTGAGTCTCCTTTGTTGCAGAACTTGCGGAAAGGTCATAGCAGACATGAAGGACTTGTTTAATATTATGGCGGATGGAATGAGTTCAAATTTTGTGAATCCTCGTGAGTTATCCATTATGTATAATAAAAGTTGCAGATGGTTACATCCACAATATGTTTACATGTACCAATTTACGAAGTGTCGCGTACACCGGTCCTGCGCAAGACAAGGATTCTTGGTTTCCAGGGTAAGGTCACCTTTCCCATTCATTTTTATTGTATTAGATATTCTTGGAGAATCGCCAATTGTGAGGCTTGCGGTCTGCATCTTGGTTGGCGATTTCACAGCAACAAAAAACAGCCCAAATCGTTTTTTGGCCTAGTGAGGAGTTCCATAACGGTAAGGGAAGAAGAAGAAGCAAGGGAAGATCCATAACAGTTCTAACGGTTTGAATATTATTGTACATAAGATGTATCCAAAGCCTTACATAAAATTATTTGGTATACGCAATTAAGAAGTCTGTAAGCTTACTTTTATTTATATGAATTACAATAAAAAGACAAAGAAACGAATAAAAACCCTTAGTATAATATTAGGAGGGTGAAAGATGATGGAAATGGGTTCAAAATGAATGTCACAAATGGAAAAATAATAGAAACCGATCAGAAAACGGGGCATGATGACATAAGCCGATATATAATTGGGTTGAGCAGCAAAGCGGGACACTTTGAGACAAGGGATGGACAAGTTGTCATCATAATTAATTTGGTGGATAAGGTTAATATAAATTAAAGGGTCCTACAGAATTAATGGCCTAGAAAGAGGATAACATACTAATTGAGAGGATTAAACGAATAGAATACCAGTTTATTGGGATTTATAGACATTTGACGAGCGTGAACTCACCAGTAACTCCTTTGACAATCAAGATCACTAGCAGTACTGGAGACAGGCCCATACAACCCCGGACCGGATCATGTGGCAAAAATGCACCTCAACACGTTCTAGAAGACAAACCCTCCTAAGACGGTGTTTCCCGTGTTTTTATTCAAAACGGAGCGCTATTTCGGTCAAATAAAGATGCATGTCGTTTGCGTTCTAGAACGCATTGAGATTTTGGGATACTATTCGGTCCGGGACTGTATTATAAGAGTGGATTAACAATGTCAAGGAAGCGAGCACTCTATAAATTCATTAAATTAATATTACATAATAAAAATTATTCATTCCTTCTTTTTCTCGTTAGAACTTTTTGATGCCGTCTTATCCTTCAGATCATCACCTTTCTCAGATCCTTCGTCAGTCTTCTGACTTTCATCGGTTAATGTCTTTCCAGTTCCATCAATAGCCTGATTGCCATATCCAATCCAACGGTTGACGTAATTTCCAGCCACATTGAACGGATAAAGAAGCCAAGCCAAAATCAGAGCTAATGGGAGAACCGAGTAGATAAGATATTCTGCTTCCTGATCTCGATTTCGACTTCCCTGCGATTCATTCGGATTGCCTGAGGAAACAGAAGAAGAGTCAGCAGTAGTAGAGCTGGAAGTGTTGAAGACGTCTTCAGTTTGAACCTGAGCTTCTTGATAAAAGACAGGAGGCTTCAAGAGGGCGGTCGCCGGTTTGGCATCGGTCAGAGAACAAAGCTCGGTCTGGTCATCTGGGGATGGAGATTTGGCCTTATCGTTAGAGCTTTCTGAAACCAAATGAATCAATATTCCCTTACGTAAACATAGAACAAATAAGACATAATAAAACTTTTATAACTTACCATTAACACGGCTGTTTTCTTTGTGTTCCTGACTGTCCACTTTACTGACCATAAACAATGGTTTTGAAGTGGAAGCTAACTGATTCTCTGCCTTTACGGCTTCATTCTCCTTGATCAACTGCTTAACATGGCTGGTGAGATTGCTATTCTCTTCTCTCTGATTACTGACTTCACCTTCAAAGTCGGCACATCGCTTTTTGAGATATTGATTCTCCTCTTCCAGGTTCATCACAACATTTTCCATTTCATGAACTCTCATCGATGTCTCGTATAATTGTTCCTCAGCCCGACTGAAATGTAAATCGTACACATTTACAAACAAGTAAATAAATATCTAAAACCAATCCCTACCGAATGGAGTCCTTGGCTGCAAGTTCGGCCTTGATTCGATCGTCAAACGCTTGCTTGATTTCATCACGGACCTCGGATATTGATGAAACTGTGGATCCCTTGGTGGATAAAACAGCTAACTGTGACTCCAGGATTTCAATTCTGGAGAGCAGTCTCTCTTCATTGATCAAGGCTTGCCATCCAGTTTCGGCGGCTTCCCGTGTCGTGGCCAGCACGTTTTCCAGAGTTTTCAATTTGTTTTTAAGTAACTAAATCAATATAAAAAAACTATAAAATCTCTCACTTTCTCTCTGAAGTTGATCTCCTTCATATACTGGGACAATAAGAATAACTTTTCATTGCTGATAAGAGTATGATTTGGAGGGATTTCCTCATGAGCGACTGAGACCGAAGGACGGGTGAGGACGCCATTGGGAATGTCCGGGAGAAGCTCTTTGCCTTTGTCGTCGATCAATTTGATCACACATGTTATACAGCCACTGGCCACTAAAAATACATTAATCTTATGCAAATTTTCTTGCCATTCTTAGAACTGTCCACAATCTCCACGCCCAGCTGAAGGACATCTCCGGAAAAAAGTATTCTGGGAGCTGACTCTTCGCCGGAACTGGACAAACGAAGATTATTTACGAAAGTTCCGTTCGAACTGCGCGTGTCCTTGATATAAAAGTGGCCATCATCAAACCATAGAAGTGCATGGTTTCGGGACAAGACCTGCAATAATTACAGGGTCTTTCAAGAAATGAGCAGGAAAGTAGGAGGCTATAACTTTAGGCGGAGGCGGCGCAGAGAGTTCGTTTTTGGAATATGTATTTTTCAGTGACATTATTTTTTGCCTACGAAATAACAAGCTTTTCGAGTGCAAACTGAGGTCGCTACGACCTTCTGAAGTAAAGGCATCTCTACCCCGAAAACCAGGTTTTTTCGGTTGAAAATGATCGAGAAATTTCGGTCTTTTTCGGTTGAAAATCACCAAGAAATGTCGGATTTTTTCAGGGGTTCCGATAGAGTTGACGTTGAAAAAAGGAAAGGATGTTGCCAACACGTTGGAAATTTAGCAAATATTCGGCTAGCCTCAACTTGGGGCAGATTTCGAGTTTATTTTTCGGTATCTTCCGCGAAGAAGCGTGACATCATTTAGGGATTTGAGGAACCTGGAATCGGCTAGCCAAGGCACCAGAATGGCTGTAAAGTCTTATAAAAAATAGTCAAAGGGTGTAATGGGCGTCAAAGGACAGGAATGACAACCAAACTTTTAAACTGCTAACAAAAACTGGTTGGCTAGCCAAAGTGTCAGAATGAAGAGCAGCCGAATATTTGCTTAATTTTCAACGTGTTGGCAATTCCCTTCCCTGTTTTCAACGTCAGCTCTATCGAAACCCCCCAAATTTCTCGGTGATTTTGGACCGAAAAACTCTGAAATTTCTCGACCATTTTCAACCGAAAAACCCTGGCTTTCGGGGTAGAGATGCCTTTACTTCAGAAGGTCGTAGCGACCTCAGTTTGCACTCTAAAAGCTTGTTATTTTGTAGGCAAAAAATAATGTCACTGAAAAATACATATTTCAAAAACGAACTCTCTGCGCCGCCTCCGCCGAAAGTTATAGCCTCCTACTTTCCTGCACATTTCTTGAAAGACCCTGTATGTAATTGAATCATCCGCCAACATACACAATATCATCGGAAATGTAAAATAAACTTACTTTGCAATCGAAGATGGCATTGTTGAGACTCGGTTGGATTCTGGCAACCGCTCGTCCTATTTTGACAGCATGATCTTCTCCTCTGCTTACTGGCACTCTTCTCTCTTCAAAGTAATGGGAATTCGAAGATGGACTCAAAATAGCCAGGGGGCCTTGCACTGTGGTTGTGGCCGACTTGTTGTTCTTCACTCCATTCGAATTCTGATTCTGAAGATTCTGTTTCTGAGGCTTGTTTGGAGGAGCCAAGAAGTCCAGGTTAGAATCATCAATCAACGTTGAAGTAGATCCAAAGGGTGAATTCAAAGAATTCAGATTGTTTGTGAAGAAACTGGATGTCGCTATACTCATCTTCGCAGACGAACTACAACACCATTCCTAAACGCTAAATTAAAAAGTCAAAAATTGTTATCAGATATGCACAAGTATCAAACATGTAACCAAAACGGCAAATAAAAATAAACACCCAGTATTATTTAATTAGATATCAAAAAAAGATGTTGAAAATGAAGAACCGTATGAAACTATAAGTGAAAGAGGTCAGAAAAGTTCTAATGAATCGAATTGAGATCGATCTTCCCATCTTTAGGATAATATGTCATGAACTTGAAAGGTTCGATTGAGAAAACTCCCGGATTCACAATCTTCGGCTCGTTTTCCTCATTTCCTGGGGGTCTCCATCTGTATGGTTGGAATTGATCGGCTAGTACAAGAAGGTCAGGCATAATCTTGAAATCATGGACATCTCCAAATCTGATGGCAGATCCTTTTGGATGGACGGGAAGGGCATTTCGTTGAGACCAGATGGTGCGGGAGAACTGGAATCACGAGTTATTAGTTACATCTGCATAAATATCACCCTTTCCCACATCGAAACTTCAATGAATTTGCAAATTTACGGTACGATGAATATAACTAAAACAACAAAATGCAAAGTAAAGCACTCACTGCTGTTCCGACATCGGCATTCTCACTGAGATAAAAGGTATGCTGGGACAATTTCTCGACAACATCATCCCGAGTCAGTTGAATAACCTTGTTTTTGAATAGAATCTTAGATGGATTTGCGGCGAAATGCACATTCGACCAGCTTGCAAAGACAGATTTTGCGCTCTCCATCAACAAACTAAAACAATAAATATATTGATACAAATAAAGAGTCCATTTCATTATTCAGAAATCAACATAAACATAAAAAAGAAAATCGTCAAAGACCAGCCTTACCTCGGTAATCTCCCATTACAAGGTGGATCCTTAGGGCCTGCAATAAATACAAACTGCGTACTCTTGTACACTCCTCGATAGGTTGACATCGCCTTTTCCAGTTTTTGAAAGTCCCTTTCTGTGTCGTCAATCTTGCTCAAGTCGAGTACAACGGAACGGAAAGATCCACAGAATATAAACATAGTCGGAGGGGCTTCCGAATAACCAATAAATAGCTGAGTCAGGGAGTCAATTACCTGCAAAAAAACTCAAATGATCAAAGCATTGTTTTGCCAGAAAAACACCCTTTCTCACACTCACATTCTGGTTATCCAAGAAGATGTCGCTCAGAATAACAATACAATCCGAGTTCTTCGGTGCATCAAAAGGTTTTCTGTTGAGTACATCAGTCGGAATTATCGATGGCAGCTCTTCCTCGTCCTTCAAAACCGGCAATGATACCTTCCTTGCAGTAAACGTTCCATCATTATATTCTCCTTCACATAAAAATATTCCTCCATAAAAGAAAAAGGCATCTTCCTCGTATTTAGTGGTATCTGTTATCTCAAATATCACTTGTCCCGTCGTGTCTTGAGCATAAATTGTGTCCTCAAGATCCTTAAAAATGGTTGCCAGGATCCTTGATTTCTTTGAGTGTTCGCAAAGCAATGCCTCGATTTTGTCGATGCCTTTGGTGTCGCAACTTTTCCAGATAAATTCCAATCTTTCCCTTTGGACAGCATTTATCGTATGTATCTCATATTCTTCGTGATCTTTCCGGTTTTTTGGAACCATCGCCTTTGATGCGAGATCGTAAACATAATTCGGCCAATCCAAGCTCTCAAACACTTCGAAATCAGCACCTCTAAACACAGATCCAATAAGAAAACATCAAACTTACGATCTCAATTGAGTCTTCTTGGCAACGAGCAGATCCTTCAAGGTTTCTAAGTCGAGATCATCCACTGAAACAATAAAATGCTTATAATTACAAATAAAAATGCAACTTTTAAACAGACTACACATACCTCCTGAAATGCAGATTCTTTCAATTAAGTTACTGATGTACTTCCTTCGACTTCCATGATCCATATCTTTACAGTAATCGGTAAGTTGATTGAGGGCATCTCTAAACATTTTTTAGAAATATTATCAAGGTTTACGTTCTAATTGAGATCATAGCCTGTTCGAAGCAGCGTCTTATCTGTATCCGACCCGAGTCGGACATCGCGCAAACAAGTTGTAAACAGTACTAAGCACAACACAAAACAAACGCAAGTCCAACTAAAAATTACACTTTAGAAAACGAAATAAACAAAACAAGAAAATAAATAACAACAACAATTCGATGCATGTTATTTAAGAAATGTCAGTGAGCGAATAAACTCGAGCGAAGTACTCATTTCAGATATAATAAGGACCAGTAACCTTTACGATGGCGTAATTTGACCGCTCAATGAATAATTTATTACGTATAACAGAAATGAAATGAGATACATCATGTCTTTCAAACAAAACAGCGAAACTTCCAGAAAAAATGTCATATAAACGGCAGAAGTAGACTTCATTCAATGCTTACTGTATTACGACGTCGGTGGTAATCTTTGTGCCATCATACTCTGAAGTTGCGCATTTACTTGAGCAGGCATTTGTCCAGGCATAGTTCCAGGTATGGGAACCTGACCAGGAACAGGGATTTGGCCTGGAACGGGGATCTGACCGGGCACTGGGATTTGTCCAGGGAAATGGGCAGCATTGGGAGGGAGACCTGGTCTAATTCCCATGGGGAGACCTTGAGGTATATACGGGAATTGCACTGGAGGACGGATCATGGCCGTAGGTGGGAGAACTGGAGGTCGGCCGGGCTAAAATTCGAAATAATCCAAACAAAAATTCGACTTACCATAGGTATTTGCGCGGCCATCTGAGCATTATTGGCGAGCATTCTCTGCTGGGTAAAGGCCCTAGCAGTGGCGTCAACCAACTTCTGTGCTTGTTGTTCCATCCACGCTTGGTAATACATCCTCACATTTTCCTTGTGTTTCCTTCCTCCATTGTGTGTCTTCCTTACTGACGGAGAGTCATGGGTTAGGAAAGTATCACAGTAATCGCAGTAATATTTGGGCATCTAAATAAAGAAGAACCGTTAATAAATAAAATATTTTAAAATATTATGCCGTTATATCGCACGGATAATCAAAAAAAATTAACAAAAGAATTAAGCTCTTTATCTTATGATACGTCGATTGTGACAGTGGAACCCGTAGAAACAAAATGGCAGATCTAATGTAGTATAAAAAACAATAACAATATCCTAAAAAACATAACTGGTTATCACGCAATAAATATGCATCACTTTAAAAAGTATGGCAATTTAGACTTAAAATGAGTGAGAAGCAGCTTGAGATCCCGATTATGGTATCTGAACTCATTTTCCAAGAGGTTTCTCGTTTCTTCGTCCATTTTGTCGTATTTTCTGCCCTTTGAAGAGCCAAGGCACTTCGTTTTGTCTTTGAAATCGATGCAGAAATACCCTTTCTTTTCGTTATACTTGAGTATTCTGCGATAATCCATAAAAGGCAGATGAAGATCCCTCAAGAGTTGATTCATGACTTTGCTCGGCTCTTCTTTCAACTGTTTTCCGTCGATAAAGATGAACTGATCAAAATTGAATAACTCCAGCCATCGATGTAAATGCACCGCATATTCTCCCGGGTTCAGACATCTTCGTCTTAGCCTCTTAATCGAGTTGTCATTCTTCTCCTTTAAAATGTAAGACAAATTGAATTGAGATGCAATGGAGTCATTGTGGGCTTTCATGTGCTAAAATGGACAAATAAAGATATCAAATAACACTTGAAAAGACGATTGAAAAAGGAAATAGAAATTATTCTTACCTGATACCAAGAGTACGCTCGATCGACCGGATCCATCAGGATAACGATGAATTTGGACTTTGGTAGAAGGTGGAAAACTTGCTCTGCTACCTTAGGATTATCAAAGTAATTGGCGGACTTCTCAAACACGACCTTCTGACCTTGATTAAACAACTTCTTATACCAATTAACCCCTTTTAGGTAATTATTTTGGCCGAAGAACTGAGGTTCTTCGAAAGATCCAATCACATCAATGTTACTCGAAACATTTGCATGGATCTTGAGGAATTCAGCAAGAGCAGTTGTACCTAAAGACAAAATACAATATAATCGACCACGCACCTGTCTTCTGAGGTCCCAGTATCAGCAAATTGGGTAAAGTTGAAGAGTTGTCGCATTTCCTCAAATAAGATAAACCTTGAACATGTCTTTTGTCACTACATTCGTCGGTATACAAGAGGGATTCTGAAGATCCAGTACGCTTAAAGTATCTGACAGCCATTTCTGTCGGTGGAATCCACTTCAGCCGAAGATTTGTGAAACACTTTATAAATGTGAAGGTGTTTTCAAACAAATAAATTGCCAGACGGTCATTTCCCCAATTCTGTTGATGTGTCATGAAGATGTTGAACTAAAGCTTCAGGTTCAAAAACAAATGAGATCAATTTACCTGATTAAAAAGGATATCATTGAAGACAGAGCCTCCTTCGATGTTATCTTTGAATGCTTTGAATCCATTTGGAAGAGCATGGAAGTACATAGTATGAGTGTACAATCCACAAGTTTGTCTGGGCAGCACTCTTATCCCATTAAATGCGAATCCTCTCCTTTTTGAACTTGGCTGAAAATGAGGATACTCTTCCGTCGAAGTCACTTTCACATTCCATATCTCTTTCCAAGCCTTGTATAAAGGTTGATGGATTGGATAAACCCCAGTATGCTGAGGAGAAACCGCGTAATTGAGAGATACATTTAGACCATTCGAAAGAGCGAATTGTTTGTTGAGATCCATCAGACTTGTAAGATTGTCATATGAATATTCATGGGCATGGTTGTGTTTCCACATGTGAGGGAACCATAAGAAATGATGAGCTTGCTCTAAAAAACAATTAAAATTAAAAAAATCTAATTACTTAGAAGTTCCTCATCACCATCGAGTTCTTCAGATGTTCCTCGTCCAAAAAAAGACCCTGAGAATCCCAATGTAAATGTAAATCCATCGATAAAACTATCCCTCCATGTTTTCTGAGCTTTAATCAATCTAGTGACGTCCTCCTTGACAATGCGAGTACCAACTTGCCCAACAAAAACATCGTCGATATCAATTTGAATAAACCTAAAGAAAGAATAAACACAAAACAGTATAGAAGTACTTACCTCTCATTTCCACCAGTCCATTTCTCACCGAGTAAGAAGGAAAGCGCATCCAAGAAGGCCACTTTTGTTACCCAATTTGTTAGATTATGTCCGATGACAACATGATCGAAAGGAGAATCTCTTCTCACCGCCACATTGATCGATGTACCATTTTTGTCCTCCGCTACTATCACACTGCTCCATCCTTGTTTAATGTCGATCCTGTACCACGCAGAGATATCTGGTAGAAGTTCAGGTATCTTTGTACCGACTTTAGCGATTCGCGTGAAATTTCCATCAATGAATTTGAAATTAACCGGCTTCACAACTTGGACAACATCAATATCATGGTAGGACCCAGTTCGTTTGGTAAATGAAATAATACCAATCTTGTATTTGGAACAAGCATTCTCCAAGAGAACCTTATCTTCAGCTGATAATGAGTAGAAGATGTTGAGGTCAGTAAAAATTATAACTTCATACAAAATTCCAGAAGTAAATTCTAATAACAATCCAGATATCTCTTCAATATTCTCCACAAAAACAGGAATCTTCAGGTAATCAAGGGAGTTAATGATCGCCCTCTTTTCCAACTTATCATTTTTTAAACCAATAACCAGAACCCTCGCTGTTTCTCTTGACCATTTTGGGGTCAAATCCACAGCCGAAACATTACTAATGTAATTACTCGGGCACGAAAATCCATCTTGCGGGACAGCCGGATATCTCAAACGCCTCACGTTTTGGGTTCGCGGGTATAAAAAGTAGGAAAGAACAAAGAATACCAGCAAGAATAATATTCGATGCAAATATCGACGGAAATGTAACATTAAGTTGACATCGCAATGCCCAAAAACAACAAATACTATTTTATACTCACACTCGAAACGCAAATTGACGGCTCTCCGCTGTTTTCTGTTTGAAAACCACGAAATGTCGGAGAAACCATAGGAAACGGCAAGCTGCGCCCTTGTATGCAGTTGATCTCACAGAATTACAGTAACTTACAAATATGGACAGTGTAAAACATACCTTTATGGTGCCTTACAAGTGTTTCCAATACTCAACACACCAAGTAATGACTTTTACATGCCATGCTTATAACCCCAGGTATCGTGTATTGTTTCATCGGAAATATATTCCTTATATAAGGATTAGAGACAAACATTTGTTTTTTTTTAGTCATGCATTTTTATTATTAATATTAGTAGCCAGTGTAGATATTTTTTACAAATTTGCAAGACGTTTCGTGCCAAAATTCGCAAAAAAGCGTCACATTTTTTCCAACCTTGGTCCTAAAAATCTCGGTTGTTTCTGCAAGGCGCGAGCTAGGAATCTCGTATGTCTAAAAAAGAATTATTCTAAATTTACCCATGTTTCTTCTAAATCTAAGCGTCGTACTTGGGAGTACATCTCCTGTTATCTGTTTACAGTTTGCCTGCTAGGTTGTATCAATCTGGGCGCAGCCTGTGGAGAAATCGTTCAAACTCTGTGGGCCCGTGGCGTATCCCGTATAAAATGTAACCCGCCAGTTGCAAATTGTTATTTTATACGCAAAAAGTTGTTTACCTCATAGCTCACAGAGCTAGAACATTCTTTGCAATTCTTTGCTTTGGACTTTGCGTCGAGTATAACCGTTGATTAGTTGTTGAATATATCCGTTCGATCTTTCTACATCCCTGCAAGACTGTTGTTCGTACAATAATTCGTTGTGGGCATCACCTTTCTTGACGTATTTCGAAACAAAAGCGACGTATAAATACGAGGAAATGGCGAGATTCCACCTGTTCGAGGGGCCGTTGTTGCTTTTGAAGCCTTTCGAATTACAACGGCGGTTTTTCAACTTTATTACAGAATGGAGGTTACAGAGGATTGATACCACATATTCGAGGGAGGGATTGAAAGAAGGGATTAGAATGGTGAGTCAAACATTAGGGTTTTTTGACTGTATTTTATGTTCTTTTAGGGAATTCACAGGTTGGCTAGAGACCTTCGGGAAGAAAATACGCATGAACTTTTAAAATACACAGGAGTTGATCTCCAGACGAAACTAAAGATGCGGCTTCCCGAAATTCCCCGAGAAGAACTGAAGCAAAAGTTAAACTTCGAATTGGAGAACGTCCGCAGGGTAGATATCCACTCCATGGTTATTTCTTTGGAGGGAAAAGTTTTGGGTGAGATTTTACTTGTTTTTTAAAAATATTTAGATGGCCAAGCATGCTGTTAGTCGTTTGAAATTGATTATACTGATTTTATTTTGTTTTTTCTCAACCCTTGCGGGTTTCATGGATTTCTAATGCCCAAATTCAGCAAAACAAAAACATTTCGAAAGCGGGGCCTCGCGGGGTTTTATTTTGACCTAGTTATTTTTTCGAAGGTGATTTCACTGGCATTATTGTATTTATATATACGTCATCTTAGCATGCCTTTCGTTTCACCCGAGATTAATGCCAAGCGCTCACCCTCTGAACGCCGCCCGTCTTTTGTCGACCTTGGAATGAATCACAATTCTTTTCTCGACTTCACCCAAAAAAGTTCTGATTTCTTCCTAACCCTATTTGAAAGGCTGATTAATTGCAATTTATCTATGGAAACGACATCTGTAGTTCTTAGTATCAGACAATTCAAATTTTAGTTATGGCTGTTATTCCTATTTTCAGATGAAAGTTCGCGATTCTCAGCTTTCGTAACAGCCATTGGTTTCATCGACCCTAAAGGAACTGGGCCAATTTCACAGTTTGAGGTTGGCCGGAGGATAAATGATCTCTTGGTGTGCAATATAACGTAAGATGGGCAAGAGATACACGTTTAGATACTTTCAGATTCTCCCGAATGATTTCGCCCATGGGGAGATGGCGAATATCAGATGTAAACTACTTTGATCCTGCTGTTGTCTCGGAGAAGGCACCTGTTCTTGTTTGACCCTTCTGGCTCTAGGCTTATTTCTTGTTGATTTTTGTCACATAAATGACGAGGATATAAAACTCGGGGCGGTTTTTTGCGGTTGTTTTACCATTGTATACCTATATCGTTTGCGTTCAATTTTATTTCGTGGCCATTCAGATGAGCTGAGTTTAATTATATTTTCCAGAAAATGACTCTTCAGTGGACCGTTGTTGCGGGTATTCTCTACCTGGAGATTGGAGTTGTTCTGACTCTTCTCTTGCCTTGGATCAGACCTCATCAGTACGTTTAGCGTCAATTTAGTTTATATATTTTCATCACTCTCAAATACCGTTTGATTTTAGCTGGAGGAAGTTGTTCAACAGCCGATTGGCGAGCTCGATCAGTAAATTTGCATCGGTCTACTTTTATGCGGTCGTTGCCGTCTTGATGCTGTTGTTGTTGGGTAAGTCACCTGATTTATTCCTATTCTTTTAATTTAGATGCCGTTCGCGAAGTTCGCAAATATTCTGATGCTGATATTACCACCGAAGTCAGAAGAGCCTTGGAGAGCGATGCCATGATCCACATGCGTTTATTCCGTTCCCAGAGAAACTTGTACATCTCTGGATTTGCTCTTCTTTTGTTTATCATCATCAACAGATTGGTCACTCTCATCTCCCGCACCGCCGCCCTTCAGGCTAGTGCTGATGCTGCCCTCAAACAAGCTCAGAGTGCTAACCAAGCCGCCAAGACTCTGATGGAAGCTGTAAGTTATTTTATTCTTATGAACGGTGAGGTTTACAATATAATATTACTCATTTAGGGAGATGATGAAGCCCTTCAGAAGACCACCAAGGAAGTCGAGGACTTGAAGAAGAAGCTCCGCCAAGCCGAAAAGGACCGTGATGCCATGAAGAAGCAATCCGAGAATCTCCAGAATGAATATGAACGTGTCAGCACCCTGTTGAATAAGAAGGAGGCCGCCGGCGGTGATAAGAAGTCTGATTAAGAAGATCTTTCTCAAATCTAATCTAATTGAAACGTTCAAAAAATAGTAACCGTATATCTTGTAATAAATGTAGATCTATTTTTCTTGATTCAATTTCTTTATTACATAACATTCGTTGTGAAACTACCGGGTAACAACTAGGATGTAACTTACACTAACCAATCAACATGAATAAGTGAATAAGAGAGATCTGTAAATGGCAAGCGGATCTGAATAGTGTCTTAGTGATCTGTTATGCCTTATAATAGTGGTTTAATTAGCTTTTTCCCTGAGGGCTTGATCGTGCTCAACAACAGTCTGAGAAGCAGTGATGAGATGGACGACCGAGATTCCCGACTTGATAAGAGCGACAACACAAAATGGAGCGATCAGAATCTTCATGGGAGTGATGCCGAGGACAATATTGGGGCCAGTCCAGAAAGCATTCAAGTATAATAATCCATAGAAGGCCTCATTTCCAAAACACATGAAAAATAAGAAGGGTCTGGAAAGGAAGGTTATCAGAGTGTAGTGCGATTACCTTGAAGTGTAATAGTAATGAAGAAGAGGGTTGTCGGAGGATTTGTGAGAAACCTTTCCAGTGAGATCCCCAGCATGTAAATGAAGCCAATGAGAAGCGATGTCGATGATGACAACCAGCTGGAAGAAGAACATCCAACGAGGATATAGGGCACATAAGGCCATCAAAAGACCCACAAAGGCCAAACGATCAGTCAATTGGTCTAACATAGCACCAAAACGGGAACCTGTAAAAATTGCGCAAGCCATTAAAGCGATCGCCTTCAATTCATAATTAGCTACTACAGAGTGGGCAGATAAGACGTATGTTGTTAACTTTTGCAGGTAATAAAAAAATTCAACAGTAAATTAATTCCAAACTCTTCCAGAAAACCAAATGCCCACTTTCGGCCCCTCGACTTTTTAAAATTATTTAATACAACCTTGGACTTACTCTGATTGTATAACCTCGCCAAATATCCATCAAAAGCATCCAGGAAAGCACTCAGGCCGTAGCAAAATGCCGCTGTTAAAGGAGAATCGAGCATCAAGAAGCAGGAAATGATGGCCAATACTATCCTTGCATATCCGATCAGATTCGGGTAGAATAAAAACACGTTTTCTTCTGCCATAATCCCTGCAAATAGGGCTTTGAATTTTAAAATAAATTCAAAATAAGTCTTACAAATCTGGAAATAAGAGCGAAAAGAGAAGCAAGAAACGCGTCATGATAAACATCTCTTCGCATGTAAAATACGTATCACCCTCTCACAAATAATAAGTTCAAGTCTCTACAAAAGTATCCTTGGCAACAGGAGATCCCCCAAGTGTCCCCAAAAATGGTGTCCCCGAAAGGGAATTAAATTAGGAGCGCTTAGAAGATGCATTCGGAAGGTAAATATTGACGTATTTCTTTTCTCAAACTTTCCCCCGAGGAATGTGAGTCACGTTCTTGCATGATTGGGGACTGAAATTCACAAATTATGTTGTATAAAATACTGTCTGATAGTTTAAAAGAAGGGGGATGAATAGGAGAATATACATTCAAAACTTGAATGCCTATTTTTACAATAAACGGCTCCCTCTTCCAACCGATGAAATACCTGAAGGTAGGTCTTCCGTTATTCATTTCGCCGCCATTCCTGTGCACCCATCCATTTTAATTAAGGGCCAAGTAGAAAAAGAGTTCCCCTCTATCTTTTTTCTCCCTTATGAGGGAAAAGGTTAGAGAAAAAAGAGTTCCCTCCCCTTCCACATTTTCCACGATCCCTCGCTTATAAATAAAACGATCCAAAGAAACGTTCTGATCATGAGGGACAACACAGTTCGAGTACTTCTTTGGAAAAAACGAAAAAGTTTATTCGAATTTCTCCTGTGGGAGATTAAAGCGAACAAAAAGAAACAATTAGAGGCGATGGAAAAATATTCTTACGAGGGAATGGTCTGAACTTCCCCCAGCGTTTGGGAAAATGACTAGTACAGATGGATAGAGCAAGTCGACTTTGGTAAAAAGAGCCATTTTCCAGCTGCGGAATAAGCCCGGCCGACGAGAAAAATCGACCGAAAGTTCCACAAAAATTTCCTCTTTCTCTTCTCTCGGAAAAGAAGAGCGGCGTTCAGTGGTTCGGTTAGCCGAGTGGATAAAGCATCCGCTCGATATTCTTTTGGGGGTGGGTTCGATTCCGGGGTCTCGCGAAGGACCGTGATAAGGCTTTGATGAGCAAGATCAAACTCTAACAACCCAAAAAAAAAATATTTTGCCTTTTTCAAAGCCAAGTAAATCACCAAACAAGTATAACTTCGATGGACCATCGTTTTAAAGGTTCGGAAGCACCCAAAAAATTCCTATTTTGACGATTATTTTTTTGGTATAATGCCCCTATAAAACGTATAAAAATGGCAAAATATTTTTTTTTGTTTGTTAGAGCTTGATCTTACTCATCAAAGCCTTATCATGGTCCTTCGCGAGACCCCGGAATCGAACCCGCCCCAAAAAGAATATCGAGCGGAAGCTTTATCCACTCGGCTAACCGAACCACTGAACGCCGCTCTTCTTTTCCGAGGGAAGAGAAAGAGGAAATTTTTGTGGAACTTTCGGTCGATTTTTCTCGTCGGCCGGGCTTATTCCGCAGCTGGAAAATGGCTCTTTTTACCAAAGTTGACTTGCTCTATCCACCTGTACTAGTCATTTTCCCAAACGCTGGGGGAAGTTCAGACCATTCCCTCGTTAGCATTTGATTACAAAAATATTTACAAAGATCTCCGGAGACGAGGACAGACGTAATATACACGTAAATCAACAAAATGCAGGGTACTGTAAACCAAAATCTGCATCCATCATGACCGAGAGACAACGAAATGGAATTAAAAAAATTTAAAATTCTCAACTTCTGATAGAATATTATTTTTGAGAGGACTCGTATTTGTTTGTTGGGATCAGAGGAAAGAATTGAGGAAACGATGGCTATGTACATTATACGGGGCCCGAAGTGGGGCCACACTAGATCTCCATTCCATAGGTTTCATCTGAAAAGGATAAATAGTTCTCTAAGGACCAGCAAATAGCTAATACAGAATGTTGACGTGGCAATATTAACTTTCTCAAAATCCAACACAATGGTTTACACCTTTAGTCTACATTCTGCATATAGTCATCATCACATCCTTACCTTCTGAATAATCCGAGATCGTGGAATCGGAATCATGCCCATCGTCACTCATCTCTGAGTCTTCCTTCAGAACCGCGGCTAATGCATCTTCGTTCGCATACTTCCTTACATATTCTGAAACCAGCTTAAACCTTTAAATGACTTGTACTTACCTGAACAAATCTCTTTGAACTCATCGGGCTTATGCAAATACAATTTGGCAGCCTCGCTGTTCAAAGGATCCTGAGGGTTGGGGTAAGTGAGAAGTTGAGGTAGGAATGATTCGAAGATGTTGGCGAGATCATAGAGGGCAGTCCAGGCTTGGTTGATCACATCCAAACAGACGGTCCCACTGCTCTCATCGATGTTCGGATGGAAGATGCGGTTCATAAAGCCGATCGACGGAGACTTGAATGGGTATTTGTCGGGGAGATCCACTCGAACTCTCCATACACCTCCTTCGTAGGCAGCTGAAACATGACATCAAGGATCACAAAACCGACACTCACTTCCTTTTGGACCATGGAATTTGACTGAAAATTCATTGACGGAGCCAGTAACCAGAACTTCGTGCTTCGCTTCAATCCTAAAAACATTAAATTTTGACGTTTTTTGTAATTCTGTTATCCTGAAATTGTTTTGCATTTATTTTTTAAAATTCATCCAACCTGCAACCCTCATGACATGTTCTGTAGTAACAACTATTTTTGCCCGAGACATGGTCGGAAAATTTGTGAGAGTTCGTGTCACTTTTAAATAATAATAACACTATTGCTATGAAAAACAAGCTTCTTTACTGTATAAATCTGCCAATCGCATAAATCATTTCCCAAACCATTAGCAATCCTCTAAAATACATGAATCCCCCTTTTCCCCATGACGCTATCCTTGTTTGGAGCGACGGATTACCGCGATTTAATAGTGCATTTCGAAAGGACTTTAGATTTAGACGGAGAAGTTAGTTTTTTTCAGACCCAATGTCTCACTCTTCGCTTATCACATTTTTGTGATACCCCCTTTTCTTTATTCCGTATGAAAATCATCAGCTGTTTTTCCAATTGTTTCTTCGACCAAATAGCCTTCTCGAAGGCTAAATTCATTAGATTAAATAAACGCTAAGATTTCAGGCCGAACATCAAGTATCTTACATTGATACATTGCCTCATCTGTTTGAAAAAAGTTTTAGAAATACTTTTCATAATCACTTATATTAAGCTTGCCCCCAATTTAATTTAATTATCAGGCACTTACAGTTTGAGCAGATCGGTGTCCATCCGACGCTTACCGGCACTAGGAGAGGACATGCTGAAGGTGTTGTGAAAGAGGACAAGACCAGAGAATGGGCGAGGAAGGCCGTCTGTTTGAAAGGCGGAGAATGCAAGGAGACGAAAGCTCTTTCTTCTTCGCCTCTAAGACCAACAAGGATGGATCTTGATCAGAAAACGAGAGATCTTCTTTCACGGCAGTCTATAAAGGCAGATGTCAGTTTGAAGGCGCCAAGGCCGGCGTACGGCGACACGCGTATGAAGACGAACAGAAAATTAATCAACAAGCCCAATTAGTCAAATACATCGTCCTAGTGCACAAAATATTGAGTAAACAAACGGAGGAAGGTTATATTATCCACGCCTTGGATAACATGAAATGCATTGGGTGGTGGACAAAGCTCAACACAAAAAATAAAGCCCAGTCAACACCCGGGAAAAGAGATGAAAATGAAAAGAGCGACCAAAAAATTTACTAGAAGTAGTCTTTACTGTAAGAATACAGTGCAATTTGGATGAAAACAACTTGGAAACCTCCTTCTCTCTCAGAAAATTGTCCGATAAGCCGTCGAAAGGCCCTTTTATTCTAATTTCCCTCAATAACCGAGCTTTTCGCAATGAATGATTTAGGGCGCTTTGGAAGGACTCTCCATTATGTACATTATATTATGTTCTCTTACCCATTGCATCTGATTTGACCCAAACTTTTGGCGATTACGTATCATTTATCATGATTTCCCCTATCAAGTCCCATAGCTATTCGCAAGATTTCTGCTTCAACTATTACCTCCATCATGGCCTAGGCCGGGCACCCTTGGCTAGGCTGATCGCTCAACCGACCCCGTCTTGCCACATATGACTTTAAAGATCATGCGACCCAAAATAATGACTGAATTCGAAGCGGGGAGAGCGAGACTGAAGCGAAAAAGTCTCCTGACCGACGTTTTCTGAGCCCCGTTGGGCTTGCACGTGCTCTCTCTCTCCCCTCCCCTTCTTCAACTACCACAATTCAGTGGTTGTTGAGGCAGTCGGGACTCTCCCCCCTTCCCTTCGCTCCCCGCTCTAATCTCCGAAGCGATGCGAACCACCAGTCCAGGCAGTAGATCACGTGTACCCAAAAAACAACAACAACCAGCCCATCTCGCAGGCGACTTCAGACTGATCCAAACACAACTTTCCCGATTATAGAAACAAAATTAACCTTGAGAACCCTATTATCCATAGATAACATCGTAAAGATTACAGGCAACTGGATACAAGAACCAGTAACGTCCATCGATAATACCCATGACAACAAATGAAAATCATTTTGAAAATACTAAAAGTGAGGAAATAGAAATATGAGAATACAGAATAAACAAATTCCACAGATAGAATCGTGACCATACTCCTTGTTTATGGCCTCAAAAACCATAACACACCAACCGCACTAGAAAGGTCACATTGTAACAACAGCCCAGAGATCCTCGTCCTGCAAATCTTCGAAGTAAACAAAAATAGACCCTTTCCCTCTCCCGATTTGTCAATCCAAGCCCAAAACAGCGTCAGACTCCTGATGAAAGCACATAAAACAACATTTGCTGGGCTTATTGCGCAAGTCAGCAATAAAGATCACAAATTAGAAAGCGCATACGAACATACATCTTATATTATTCATGAGAAAAGCAGCTCGCAAGACGGAGAAACCAAAAGTAAAAGTGGAATAATAACAAAGGACGACCGGGAGAAAGTAGAAAACTTTTTATCGGAAAAAGAAACACAAATGTCGTCGCGAACGAACAAAAAAAACAGAAAGGTATACTCAGGGGTGGTCAGCAGACCCTATTTTTCCGATTTTCGGCCCGCGGCCCGGCCCGTCTAATCACCGGCCCGGCCCGTCTAGTCTTTTTCCAGGCCCGGCCCGGCCCGGCCCGTGACGGGCCTGGCCCGGCCCGGCCCGTGCAGGCCCGTCTATAGAGGGTTCTGCGAACTGCGCCCACACGGGTTGATGATGAATTAGTATGGTTTATAGACGAGCGAATCACCTGGTTATCACGACAACCTCACGCGAAACATTTTCATACCTAAAATGTGGAAGTTTGACATTACTTTAATACAGTCATTAAAAATTTTGAAGGCACGATCGGATTACGGTGTTCGAGCTTAGAAACAATACGAGCATGTTAGAGATGTCTCTGTCAAACAGATATGGCAGCCATTATCTGATGATCAAATTTTTTATGTAGAATATTCGAATACTTCCGCTTTTACCATCTGTTTAGGTTCTATTTACGTTTACAAAATCCGAATACAATGGATCTCTGTTGTGCTTTTCAAAGTTCGATCGGAGGTTCCGGAAAATCACTGGAAAAAAATCACCATTCTTACTCGCCTAAAAGATGACGACCGGTCTAACTTTGTACAGTTACTACAAGAGTTCTTGTACCTGGAGAGTTCGGGCCGCCCTCGCCTACAAGAAGCTCGAGTACACTACCAAGATTGTCAATGTCGCTGAAGGGGACCATGTATTTTTTAGAACATTATATGCATTGCTTTCGAAACTAGTCAGTTTGTAATGGTATTACTTCAGATGAAGCCGGACTACCTCAAACTCAATCCATCTGGGAACTTGCCAACTCTCATCCATAATGGGCATGTCCTTACCGAAAGTATGGCCATTTTGGAATATTTGGAAGAGGTTTTCCCCGACAAGGGACGTCTTCTTCCAGAAAATGATCCGGTGAAAAAAGCCCTGGTCAGAACGGTCTGTATGATGGTAAGGGTACTGTAGTAACTGTTTCGGATGTAAATCTTTTTTTTCCAGGTTATTGTTGGCATTCAACCGATGCAAACCCCCAAAGTGTACAATCGGGCTGGCCGAAGAGAGAAATTTGCGGCCGAAATGACAATCGAAGGACTTTATGCCCTCGAGGAGAAACTCAAAAAAGTGGCTGGTACCCATTGCATCGGGAATGAAATGTCTTTGGCGGACATGGTTCTGGTCCCGCAGTTGTACAACGCGGTTACGTAAGTCCTGGCATTTGTGTTACAACGAACATCCAGAAAATTCGCCATTAATCTGGACTTTTTCCCGACACTGAAGAAACTGTATACGGAATTGCTGGTAACCGATTGCTTCTTGGCATCCCAACCCCATTGTCAACCAGATTGCGAGTTGAGTGCCACAAAATGTACCTCACTGAAGGTCGCAAAGTCCCCCTCGCT